>CM062808.1:571065090-573474256 GCA_031772625.1 Pinus tabuliformis
GTCCCATTCCA
The DNA here is from genome assembly GCA_031772625.1 of Pinus tabuliformis. Classification (NCBI taxonomy): domain Eukaryota; kingdom Viridiplantae; phylum Streptophyta; class Pinopsida; order Pinales; family Pinaceae; genus Pinus; species Pinus tabuliformis. The sequence goes on from CM062808.1 coordinate 571,065,102, forward strand.
AATCGGAATCTTTCCAAGGAAGCAAGAAGAATGACATGTCAAAAGTAAAGTGATTTCATTGTCATGAGATGGGACATTTTGCTACAATTGTTCACTTAAGAAGTCCAAGAAGAAGTCCTTAGAGAGTAGTGGGTGAGGCTCTTTCTTCTCAATTCGAATTGGACTTTACCTTCATTGCATGTTGCGTCATCAATGATGGGTAGTGTATGGTACCTAGAGAATGATCTTCATTCCACATGACTGGAAACAAGGAGCTCTTCAGTGACCTGGAGGAGAAGGATCTCCATATGCATATCAAGATGGGTGATGACAAGAGGTATAGTGCTACTGGATTGGGTACGGTTACCTTTTAGAGGAGTTGGGTGCTCCTCTCACCTTGAGATATTTATGTATGTTCCGGGGTTGAAGAAGAACTTGGTATCCATTGCCATGCTAGAGCATAGAGACTATGTTTGATATTTAGTGAAGGAAAGGCATTCCTTCATCACATATCCATTGGCAGGTAACAAGGATAGGGATTAAGGTGAAGAATCTCTACAAGTTGGAGGCAGAAGATTGTGCTGCCTTGAGAACGAAAGCAAAAAGGTGTAGAGCTGAGACATCGGTGAGTTGTGGCATAGGCAGTTGGGTCACTTGCATCATGGGGATTTGAAAATCATGTAGCAGATTTCTACCGGTCTTCCCAAAGGTACGCTAGAGAAAGTTGATACATGCAAGGGTGTACTTTGGAAAAATTCATCGAAGGTTCCTTTCACGATAGAGACAATCGAGCACAAGCGATTCTAGAGTGAGTCCATTTAGATGTGTGTGGACCATTCTCGACAGCATCCACGACAAAACATAGGTATTATGTTATATTTGTTGACAATTTTTCTCGTAAATGTTGGATATTTTTCATGCAGAAGAAAGATCAAACTTTCACAAAGTTTTGTGAATTTAAAGCATTGGTCAAGAAAGAGTCTGGAAAGAAGGTTAAAGCTCCGAGGAGTGATAACAGTGGTGAGTATGTCTCAAATGAGTTTAAGAAATTATGTGCGGTAGAAGGGATTAAATAGGAGTTGACGACACCCCAAACCCATAGCAAAATGGGGTGCCGAAAGGAATAACAAAAGCATTGTAGGGGCAACACGGCGATGTTGCATGATCAGGGCCTACCACTACACTTGTGGGTTGAGGCATGAAACACAATTGTTTATTTGTAGAACAGAAGCCCACATCAGATTCTTGGGATGAGTACACTAGAGGAGGCTTTCTTAGGGAAGAGACCAAATGTTGGTCACTTCAGGATTTTTGGGTCATCGGTATATTTCCATGTGACCAAAGATGCATGGAAGAAGCTTGCACCAACAACAAACTTGGGATATTTGTGGGGTGTTGAGCATTAGAAAAGGTATGTAATTGCCACTTATTTCGTTATCTTTTCCTTTAATTCATAACTTCTTTACATTATGAGATGGGCATATGATGAAGGATTATGATAAAGTTAAAGAGATTTTTGAGTAACGTAAAATGACTAATTATTACCTTTTTCTATGTAGAAAATGAAGAAAATGGGAGATCACCATTTCAGAGGAAAAGACAAGGCAAAATCAACTGTTGTCCCTTTGACAGGGAACCGCATCCAGATGAGGCAATCCAGATCGGAGCACATGAGCCAAGAAAAGGAAGAAGAAACGCCATATCAGCGCAAGAGGACGAAGAGATAACTGAAGGATAACGATATGGAAAATCCCTCAGGATCCTTTGATCCTGAGGGATCGCTACCTTAAGAATATCTGTATCTTTGGTATTTCCGCCTGGCCACTATAAAAAGGGACAGCGCTGCTAGCCCAAGGGGGCGGATTATTGTTGTTTTATAGAATTTGCTATTGCAAACTGAACTTTGATCATTGTCTCTTTAAGAGTGATTACTGTAACTCTGTTTCATGATTAATACATAAACTTTGTTGCTGTTCTGTCATCTGATTCTGGAGTAACCGCAGCAGTGCATCCCTGGTGCTAAGGGCCCGACCCTAGTGGATCACTTGCTTTCTATACCATTATTTTCCAATTACAAGTCATTTGTGGTTTGATTTCTTTTACTTGCTTCATTCAGTAATCTGTCGTTCCTTGACATTTCATTTACTGGCTCTATTATATTTAACTCGTACTTGAATAGTAAGGTTATCATTCGCAACTGAAATGTTATGCTGTTCATTCTGAAATCATATCGCATTGTTGTTCCTTTACAGATTGACATTACTGTATAACATTGTTGTTCCTTTACAGATTAACATTACTGTTCGTTTACAGAGTAACATTGCTGTTCATTTACAGATTGGTATTGTTGTTCATTTAGCCATGGTTTACCTATAATTGTGATTGTCGTTCATTCAGATTACTGTTTCATTACAACCACAATTGTTGTTCCCTTATAACTGTGGTTAATACTTATTACATTGAACGAAGATTACTGGCTCCATTATTCACTGTGTGTTTGCATTTGATTTAGTTCGCTGTTCAATATTTCATAGACTTACTTAAGTTTTTTGTTCCATTCTTGGTTTGCTGTTCAATTCAATTACTAGTTAAAGATTGCTGCTCAACTCCTTTAGATTACGATTGTTGCTTAATTCATTTTTGTAAGTTAAAGCTTTGCTGTTCGATCTCTTCAATAGATTAGTTGCTATTCCCGTTTCTGTTAATTGAATTATCATTTCAAGTAATTTCTTTGGTGTGAACAGAACGATCTGCAACTGTAGTGAACATTGACTGTTGCTGTACAGTTCCCAGATTGAAGATCTTCTCTTTGATTGCTTTTCATTTGCATCAGTTTACAAAGGAAAGAGTTATCATTACTGCATCCTTGACTGATGATTGCTGTAGCTTCTTAAGTGAATGATTTAGTTATAAAGCATTTCAATTTCTTGCCATTACACTTAGAGTTTGTTTCCAACATTTATTTACTTTTGTAAAAGCACTATACTACTAGCATTACTCTTGACAAGTGACCGCCTCAGACTGAGTACACTCTTGAGATAACAAATCGTACCTGGATTGATAATTAATGTAGGGTAAATAGAGGTTAAAAAGACCATTTTTACTACTCAACATTTTGGTGTCGTTGTCGGGGAAGAGTGTAGCCATTTGTTTCTTTTGAGAGTAGTGTAAGTACCTGCTAGGAGAGAGTTGGGTTTTAAAAAAGAAAGGTAAGAACCTGCGTACAAAGCATGTAACAGCCCTACTCCCCCACCTGATTTCCTGCTGATTTGTTGTTATTTTGGGTATAAATCAGCATTTGATTGGTGTGCATGACTAAGAAGAAAAAGCTTGAAAAAAACCTTAAACCACTACCCAAACTTGATAAAGCTAAGGGGTTGGTGACCCTTGGTCGATCGACCTTTATAGACGAAATCCTTAAAAAAGCAGAATTTCAACCTTCAATAGGACCTAGAAAAGCTGCTTCTAGACAACCTACTAGTTCCCTTCAGGCCACAGGATCACCATCTGTAGCCTTTGCTGAGGTGCACAGCCAAACAGAGGAGCAAGATTTTCAAGAAATTGAGAATTCTAGCCCAAAATCATTGCAAGAGGGAACCTTAGTAATCTCTGCGAGGGAAGAGGAGAAACAGGGGAAACTGAAGAGCCAAAATCTCCTCTTGGAATAGTTCAGCCATTAAGCAGCCCAGATAAGGGAAGTGCTGTAAAAATCATCCAGAACGAAGCTGAAAAACCTGAAGAGCTAAAATCCCCCAAACATTAATTCAACAAGGAACTCTCATCATCCTAGACAAAGGAAGTGTTGTTAAGGCCATTCCTGTTAAGGCCATTCCTGCTCCTTCTAGCCGCCGAGGAATACCCTCCTAGAAATCCCAGAAGGTTATTGGTACATATTTGACCAAATGGCCCACAACCAACAAACCCACCAAACCTCTACACTGCAATATCCCATTGTAGATACTGCAGTTAATGCACCTATGAAGGCCATTCCTCTCTAGCACATCCCTACATTCCATGGCCTAACATTGGAAGATCCAGATGCATTTTTGTTTGAATTTGATGTGCTGTGCAGAGGATACGACTATACCACTGATCCCCAAAAGCTGAAATTATTTCCCTCTACATTGAAAGGGGCTGCTTTACGATGGTTTATGGGATTAGGTGGAGGTGTCATAAACGACTGGGATCAGATGAAAGGTGCTTTCTTAAAAAAATATCAGGATTATTGTAGGTCTAGAGAGTTAAAAGATGAAATATTTCAGATGGTAGCTAGACCTAATGAGACATTAGAAGAATATGTTGAACGTTTTCAGTATAATCTTCAAAGATCTCCTTATGCATCATTACCCTTACCTGACAATGTATTAAAAACAACATTAATTAAAGGCATGAAGGAACAATGGGTTGAAACACTAAATATTATGGGAAAAGGAGATATTTATCAAGAAAATTTTGCTGACATTATTAACTTATGTATTAGGAGTTCGCAAGGCAGCACAAGGGACAACAAAATCTCTAGATAAGGAGTAACTCGCACAGAAATTGGAAATTTATTGGAGAATTTCAAAACTGATATATTGGGGACTCTGAAAACGCAGCTCAATATTATGCAAGCGAAACAGAAACAAGCAGAGGCAGAGCAAAATCTGGCAATATTATGTCCCAGATGCAGAAATAAACACAGCCAAAAAGAGTGCCCACTAGATGTAGTTCAAGTCTGCGCTATTTGTACAAAATACCATGCTACAGAGAACTGTCCCTCACTTCTTGGTCTAAAAGAACTATACAAAAAAGTGGAAGAAGAACCAGAACTGGTGTACCTACTTAATCAACGCCGTTAATGGCAGTCGCGACAATCAGGTATGTTCCACGATCCATCTTCTTCTTTCCAGCCTCCGCAATATCATGCTCAGCAATATAATACAATGTGGCAAAATCAACCTCCCTTCTCAAATTGGTCACAACAACCATTTCCTTCATCATCTCCATGGCCGAACCAAACAAGCCAATCTAATTGGCCTAATTTTCCCTACGCTCCACCATATTGGAAAAACAATGCATATCCAACACAATGGTCCCCTCCCACTTCGCAGAGTCAAGCCTGGCAGACAAACTGGCAAAGACTGATGAATCAGCCAGTAGGAACCATTCCACTCCCTCAACCTACACTGCCAGCACTACAACAAAATCCCTAGTCCAACTTAAGACCGCAACTCCCAGCCCAACCCAACCCGAACCCAAATAACAGACCGGTTCAATCCGTTCAAATAATCGAAACACTAGAACTAGAAATCGATCTAAGGGAGTGCAACGACCTTCAATTAAGGTCTGGGCATATTGTAGAAACCAAGGGAGACAAACATGCCCAAGTTGAAAATTAGTTACCTGCAGAACAACCATTACAAGAAGAAGATGTGGTCAGACAACAGACTCATGACCAAGCAACCACATCTTCTCCCCCATTCCCAGAATGATTAATCATACCACACCCTATAGAACATCCTGACTTTGATATTCTGGGAGAACTAAAGAATTTGTACATAAAAATCCCACTCCTCCAAGCTATCCAAGATATCCCAATATATGCAAAAACCATTAAAGAACTCTGTATAAAAAAACCAAGGAGGAGAATAACAAATAACCCAACAGTCCAAGTAGTTGGCACCCTATCTAATCTATTATCAGGGAGAGAAGCACCTGTCAAATATGAAGACCCAGAAATCCAGTGACAGTGCAAATCAATGGGCAAACCTTTTCAAATGCCTTAGTTGATTTAGGGGCTACAATTAATATTTTAACAACCACCACTTGTCAAAAACTGGGCATTACATCAGTAGAACCAACCTCCACCTTATTAGAACTGGCTGACCGATCAGTGGTTAGGCCAGAAGGTACACTACATGATGTCATGGTATTTGTTGATTCCTAGGAATATCCTGTTGACTTTCTGATAATAAACCCAAAAAACTGACTTAATGGACACCCGTTGATTTTAGGCAGACCTTGGCTTGCGACCACTAATGCTTACATTGGCTACCGACAAGGCAGTATGACCATAACTAGAGGGAGTAACATCAAGAATCTAGCCCTATACCCTCCAGCCCAGCCAAGTGTAACAATAATAAAAACTAACAAACATCCTGTATCATACCTCACTGAAAACATTAGATCCCCATTAACCATAGAAGATGCCCTCGATTTTAAAGATCAAACAGAGGATGATGTTATTAACAACTTAATTAACCAAGCTGAATCCAAATCCCACGTACCATGTCACATGATAGAGGCAACATTTGACAATGAACTAGAAGAAGATCCTCTCAAAGACACTCATGATCAAACAATACACACTACCTCTGTTTCAAATACTAAAACTATAGAGATTAAGTCAGGAAAAACCTTGAACATCAATAATAACCTGACTCCTGAACAAGAAGAGAAGTTGGTCCAACTACTGAGAAAATATAAGGAAGCTTTTGCATGGGATTATTCGGACATGAAAGGAATCGATCCCCAGCTATGTACACACCACATTTATACAGAAAAGGATGCGAGACCTGTTCGCCAACCCCAACGGAGACTCAACCCTCACCTGAAAGACATTGTGAAAGATGAATTACAAAAACTTTTGGATGTAAACTTTATTTATCCGATCTCCGATAGCAAGTGGGTCTCTCCGCTAGTTGTGGTGCCAAAGAAGAATGGAAAGTGGAGGATTTGTGTAGATTATAGAGAATTAAACAAAGCCACCCAGAAAGACCACTTTCCCCTTCCATTCATTAATCAAGTATTAGACACATTAGCAAGAAAGAAATTCTTTTCTTTCTTGGATGGCTTCAGTGGATACAATCAGATTTAGATTGCCCTTGAAGACCAGGACAAAACCACTTTTACCTGTCCTTGGGGAACATTTGCCTACAGAGTCCTACCCTTTGGCCTATGCAATGCCCCTGCCACATTTCAAAGGGCCATCCTCAGCATCTTTTCAGATTTAATAAATGAAGGGCTCGAAGTATACATGGATGATTTCACACCGTACGAAGATGATTTCGACCCAGCACTAGACACATTGGAAAAGGTGCTGCAACGATGTATTGCCACCAGGCTCTGCTTGAGCCATGAAAAGTGCTATATGATGATGACCGAAGGGGTCATCCTAGGTCATTATATCTTAGCAGTTGGAATACGGCCAAAATTCAAATAATTTGTTAATACCTACTACCACACAGACAGAGGTACACAATTTTCTTGGATTTTCTGGTTATTATAGGAGATTTATAGAACATTTTTCTCAAATAGCTGCACCTCTATATGCACTGAAAGGGAATGTTGATTTTGTTTGGACAGATAAATGCGACTGTGCTTTTGAGGATCTGAAAAAGCTTGTGTCAATAGCCCCAGTGCTCAGAGGCCCAAATTGGGACTTGCCATTTCAAATTTCATCAGACGCTGTGGAAACAACTATTGGAGTAGTCCTTAGGCAGGAAGAAGACAAAAAACCATATGCAATCTATTATATCAGCAAGAATTTGTCTCCTACCGAGTTAAATTATACTGTTACTGAAAAAGAATTCTTAGCTGAATTCGACATCACAATAAAATCGACCTGGGAAAGAGAATCCTGTAGCTGATTTTCTCTCACGAATGCCAAAGCGAGTGGACGCAGCAGCAGTCAAAGATCAATTTCCAGATGAACATTTATTTGCCGTTACTTTCAAGACACCTTGTTATGCTGATGTTGTGAATTATTTAGCAGTAAGCAAATTACCAAAGCATATTACCCCTAATAAACGAAAAAGATCGTGCAACGTAGTACCTGATTTTCTTGGATTGGGGGCTACCTATTTCATACAGGGGCAGATATGCACATCAGGAGATGCGTCCATGAAGATGAAATATTTGACATTTTGAAAGCCTGTCATGACGGACCATGTGGCGGACATTTCACAGATCGAAGAACTGGTCACAAAGTTCTGCAAACAGGGTATTATTGGCCCACAATCTTCAAAGAAGCGAAAAAATTTGTTCAAGCCTGTGACAGTTTCCAAAGAGCAGGATGGCCTAAACAATCTAATGAAATGCCTTTAAACCCACAACTAGTAATTGAACCATTTTAGCATTGGGCGCTCGATTTTGTTGGTCCAATCAACCAGAAAACATATATTCTGGTAGCAACTAAGTATGTGACCAAATGGGTTGAAGCAGAGGCACTTTCAAGAGCTACAGAGGACTCTGTCATTCATTTCATGTTCCAAATATTTGTGCAATATGGCCTCCCAAGAGACATAATCACGAACGGAGGACCACAGTTTGCAGGAAATAAAATTGCTGCAACATTAAAAAACTATCATATTCAGCACAAGATTACCACTCCGTATCACCCGCAGGCAAATGGTCAAGTAGAGAGCACGAATAAAGTCATAGAGGCAATATTAACAAAAACCATTGCGTCACATAGACGCGATTGGGCTACAAGATTGCCGGAAGCCTTGTGGGCATACCGAACAACGTGGAGAAAACACCACTAGTTATTCACCATATCAGCTAGTATTTGGAAAGGAACCCATCTTTCCAATAGAATTCGAAATACAAACATTGAGAACAGCACAGGAGGTCAGTCTAGATTTAAATGAGGCCCAGACCAATAGACTACAACAAATCAACGAGCTAGATGAAATCAGGCTCTCGGCTCTTCAACATACTACATTAATCCAACAACAGAGAGAAAAAATGGCACGACACCCTGATCAAAAAGAAAATGTTCCACGAAGGAGATTGGGCACTCCTATATGATTCCAGGTTTCAGGATTTTCCGGGAAAACTTCAGACTCACTGGCTTGGACCGTATGAAATCTAGAAAGTGCATGACAATGGCACCATTACTTTGACTACTATTGACGGATCTGGACATACCTTTAAAGCAAATGGCCACTGAGTGCGACTGTACCATAAATCGCTTACTCGGGAATCCTTCTACCAGCAACTCCGCGAAGATTCTGACATGTAGATTCTAGCTGAGGAAGAGAATTCTTCCTCGCCTTTGGTTAACTAAGTAATTTTATTGATTTTAATTTTGTACATAACTTTTTCTGTTTTGTTTGTGTAAATTACTTTCTGTACATATTCCGGCATTTTTTCAATTTTTTACATTTTGCTGTTCCTTTTTGAAGGAACAACACTTTTGCCGTTTTGCTATTCCTTTTCGAAGGAACAACACTTTTGAATTTTGCTGTTCCTTTCTGAATGAACACAATTTTTTCCGTTTTGTGTTCCTTTTTGAAGGAACAAAACTTTTGCATTTTGCTGTTCCTTTCGAAGGAACAACATTTTCCCTGTTTTGCTGTTCCTTTTCGAAGGAACAACACTTTTGCATTTTGTTGTTCCTTTTCGAAGGAACAACATTTCGCCGTTTTGCTGTTCCTTTTCGAAGGAACAACACTTTTGCATTTTGCTGTTCCTTTTCGAAGGAACAACATTTCCACCTTTTTGTTGTTCCTTTCCAAAGGAACAACACTTTCACGTTTTGCTGTTCCTTTCCGAAGGAACAACACTCCCGCACTTTTGTTGTTCCTTTTTGAAGGAACAACACTTTCATTTTTTTGTTGTTCCTTTCCGAAGGAACAACTCACCCACATTTTTGCTGTTCCTTTCCAAAGGAACAACACTTTCGTTTTTGTTGTTCCTTTCCGAAGGAACAACATTTCTGCATTTTTGTTTCGCGCTTGCTTTATTTGCTATTCTGATTAAGGAACAACTATTGTTCCTCTTAAGGAATAGCAGTTCCGAGTATGTTTTTCTTTTGCTTGTTGTTTGTGTGTGCAAATATTCTTTTGCTGTCCCTCTAACGAAACAACAGCTATTCCATCTAAAGAACAACACTTTTTGAGTGCATTTTTCTTCTTTTTGTGTGTATGTGTGCTTCACCATTTAGAGGATTTTTGTGAGCAATGGTCATTTAAGGCACAACTATACATTTATGCATGAATACAAAAACTAGAGGATACTGAAATCAACAAATCAAAGAAAAATTGTTATCTTTAAAAGAAATCGCTTTGAATTGATAAGAGAAAGGAGGAAAGGACACAACTATTATATCACTTTGCTGTCTTTATTTTCACTAATACCAATGTGATTGATTATTTTTATCATGACGTTCTTTCTATCTAAACCCCCATAATTCTCTTTGATCATTATTATTGAATAAGAATAAGGGCATATTTTTCTCTATTGAGATGTTCAGACTTCTTCCACCATCCCTACTCTTAAGGAGTGTTGAGCCACCCTTTGTATATAAATAGGAAAGTGCTATATAAAAGAAAAGAAGGAAAAGAAAACATACATATCTATATGATCACTAATATGATTTGTCAGATGAAGGATAGGGGGTCTCATCAAGAGCCAACCTACCATGATCATAAGGAAGAAGTGAAGCGACATTCCCACTATGGCCACCACACCAGGGATATGATCCAAGGGGCACATCAGAAAAAAAAAAGGTCCTTGGAACAAGAGGTCTCATCACGAGCCGACCTGTCCACCTTTCACTCCTTCCTGATGAATGGAATTGTGATTCATCTAGTTACCAGGCCAGCACAATGACCTCCATTCTGACATCGCACAGCACTTTCCTAGGCATACACAAAGGATTATGGTTCCACGAGTGAAATAAGCAACTCTGTCAAGGTTATGAACACCTGTGGGCAGCAGAGCTCTGCTGATGGTATTGAAGTCATATTTTTCATACACCAATAGACATTATAAACCCTTCTTCTTATATCTTTATAGTGATTTCAAATGAGATTATGTCATATAACCCTTTCGAACCTTTGATACATGAAAATAATTTATAAATCAATCATAATGGTTAAAGTGGATAATGACCGCATAAGAACTTTTACTCACGTCAGCTATCCTATCCTCTATTTTTCACATCATATCACGACATTTCCATATTTATTAGCGATTTCATTATAAGCCTCGATTTCAGTAATCCGCTCATTTTTGTAAACATGTCATATATCTATACGTTGTTCCTTTATTCCACTGTACGATTGCAGTTCAACATGCTGCTCCTTTATTTGATGGCCGAGGACGGCCTATCACATTACAGGGGGGCGCGGGTGATCTCCATAATTCATTGGCATATGTGTCAGCTCATTATTCAGAGGTATTATGACTTCACCAAAACTCGGGAATAGCAAGCCTAACGGTATTTTGTTTCCCAATATGCATGGCTTGCTGTTCCAACGCCATTTCCGTGTTTTGCTCTACAAAAATTAGCAGCAAGTTAAAAATTTGAACAACTTGCTGTTCCATCATCTTCTCTGTGTTTTCTTAACAGTAAGCTAAAAATTTGAACAACTTGTTGTTCCATCGTTGTCTCTGTGTTTTTACAGTGTGCTAAGTGTGAATAAGATGGGAGGAAGATCAATTCGCAGTGAGCCATAGGTGTTAATGGTCTTTGACGCTGCACGAGAAATCTTAGCAAGGGTAGGATGGATAGCCTACCTTAACCACCTACAACAATCTAACGAGACGGTGGCGATCGAGTTTTTGCAGAATTTGCAGGAAAATCATTCCATGGTGAGAGGGAGACAGTTAGCAGTCACAGATGACATAATTGCCGAAGTTTCGGGACTACCAGCTGTTGGACCTATGTGGACTCTGAAAAAGGTGAGATTAGGGGATGCCATAACCATCTTCCGGGATGAAGGGCAGAACCTTACTGTTAAAGGAAAAGGAGTCCTACCGGCAACCCTGGGAGAGCCTTGGGCAGAATTGGCGAGAATTATCCAAAGCTACATCACTTGCGATGGCAGAAAAGACATGGTAAGACCATGCCATCTCAAACTATTAGCCGTGTTAAAGAAAAAATGTGCTGTGAATTTTCCTGCGTTCTTAAATTTTTTATTACATGATGTTGCCCGAAGCATGAGAAAATCTCGCCATGTAGAGTCAGTAGTAAGCCATCATGGTTTAATTCGGTTGATAGTCAGTTATAATCTTGCCCAAAAACAGAGTAGTTGGGAAGAATTGATTTTCTCGATAGATGGGGGACTGGCCTTGCCAACCCCAAAATGAAAACATATTGCTAGCACATCAAGTAGACCTCCGAAATGAAGACAATCTGTCAGATTGGCAAGGAGCAGAGGAATGTTGGGAAATTCCCAGGGAAACATTAGCCAACCTATGGAAATACATGATTCAGAAGATGAGCAACCCCCACAACTTGAAGGTGGAGAAATTAAAGAAGAATTAGAGGAAAACGAAGAAGAAGAATCGGAAGAGGAAACTGAGCAATCTAGTCAGGAAGAAGGGGAGGAAATAGAGAAATGCAGCGAAAGTCCACTGCAAAACCCTCTGCAAGAAGATGAATTGGCCCCAATTTTGGCCAATATAGGTGAATATGTCCAACCTCACAACCCACTCAACCCCGATACTGAAGAAAAGCCGCAGGAACACTCTGCCCATGATAAGGGTGCATCTGAGGAGATGCGTGACGAGGAGGAAGAAAAAGAACAGTCTCAGAACACTCTGCTCATGAAGAGTGTATCTGGAGAGATGGGTGATGAGGAGGAGGAAGAAGAACAATCTCAGGAACACTCTATACCCAGTCAGAATACACCCGAAGAATTTCATGATGAAGAAGAGGCAAAAGAAGAAGCTGCCTAGGAGACAGTAGAACAAATCAGGGTTTCTACCTCTGAAAAACCTGATCAACAAAACACTGAAGAAGTGTCCCAAGAAGGAAACATGGAAATTGGCCAAGGCGAGGGTATAATCTTTGAAGTACAATGTCCAGGCCCAAGAAAAGAAACGGTTGTTCCTTCTAAGGAAACAAGGGAAATTAAAAAGTTGCAAAAGGAACAGTAGAGACTGTTAAATATAATTAAGAAACTTCGACAACAAATAAGAGTCTTAAAAATGGGGAAGAACTCAAAAGGAACCTCTGGGGCAAAGCGTGCAACCACCCAGGCAAAACCACATAAGAAAAATACCAAGAGGACTAAAGTCAAACTTGTTATTCAGAATCGTAAAGAATAGCATTTGGCTGTTGCAAATACAGAAGCACAAACGGACAACACACCAGTCTGTGATAAGGAAGTCCAGATAGAGGCATTGACAGTTCATGAGAAGGAAACACAGACCATAAAAACCAGATGTCGCAATAAGGAGATCCAAGTAGATCTCCAGCCCAAAATTGTCATGATGGATAATGACCCGAGGATAATAACTCTGCAAAAAGATTTGGCACAAGCCCAACAAACGATAGAAAAACTCACAGAGGAAACTATTCCTCAAGAAAAATATCAGAAGTTACAACAACAGCTAAAGAACATCAATGCATCGGAAAGCCAGGCCTTCGATGGATGGAAAAGGGCAGAGGAAAAAGTCAAAAAGGTAACCCATAGACTAGACACAGTTATGAATCAAATGGATACCTTATGTTCTCTGTATACTGATGTTCTAGCATGTAGGGCACCCGCCAAAAACTATGCTTTGTTTTTGATGGAAAGATATTTACAATTGAAAATAAAGGCTGTCAAGGTAGGGGTGCCTATAGAGATAAAAACCATTGATGATTTCATAAACTATTGTAAGCATTACGGGGTGAAAGTTTAGTGATTGTTATGTGAGTTTTATTTACATAATCTTGTGTTAGACGGAGAAACAGAAAAGAACCCTAGCCCTTTTGTGGGTGATATCTAGCTTCAGGCATTTATTATTTTGTTGTCAATGATCCGGATTTGATAACCATATACACAAAGATGCAGCAGAAATAATACTTCATTTCATTAATGGAAAATACTGAAATATGCTTACAAACAGAAATGGAAAGAAACCAGCTAGGGCGATGGTAGCTTATCTCTGAGAAGAGATGTGGTGGCTACATGACTCTGAACTGTTCCAAACTGTGTTACAATGAGGATCGAAGGCCTATTTATTGTTGAGAAAAATGGAAAACCCTTCACATTCCAAAACCTAACCCTAGAAGATGAAACGCCAAATTGTGGGCCCCGTTTGGGTAAATTGGTACATCAATTTCCCGGGGTCGTAACTTTGGCATACGATCTCCATTTGACGTGTACGATAGCTCGTTAGAAAGATCTATCCGAGTACTACCACTTTGGGAGGAAATGTTGCCCCAGATTCCCAAAAAAAACGTTTAGGGCCTCAAAACGGCTCCGGAAGTTCAGGACCCAAAAAACTGCTAAAAATAGTAAACTGTGCTACAATTTAGGAAACTGAAAAAGCTGAAAGAGACAGTTGTGGGGGTCCAAATGGGATAGGTGGGTGGCCACCAACATCCACCTGGATCATTCCTCCCCCCTTAGGAAGTAATGGTCCCCATTGCGTTGAGTTCCTCCATCTGCTGAACTTGTCCTGCAATCTCTGATGTGTCCAATAATGGTGGGAAGCATGGTTGACGATGGTCCATATTGAACACTTGGTGCAGGCAAAGGAATGGAGGAATGATGTGCTCCAAATCATTGTTCCCCACAGCCTTGGTACTGCTGTAAGGACCATGTCGGAGTGGTCTGAGCTTCTGATGGGTTCTGGTAAGGCGTTCTCTCTGCAGATGCAACCAGACTTTGTTGCCCACCTGAAACTTGTGTGGTATCTCTGTGGGTGAGGAGAAGTTGTTCCTGTGTTCTGTCATGACCGTATCCCTTTGCTGCTGCTGCTGCATGGAGGAACCCTTTGCAGGGGTCATGGAGGTAGCAACGATCTTCCCCTTACTTTGGGAGTGAACCAGACAGATAAATTTCCTGGTCTGTGAGATGAGCTTGCTTCCTTTCTTAGCAGTGATCAAAGATGTGGTAGTAGGTGGGGCTACCTCTGGTATCCTGTATAATGAATTACTCAAAGAAATAATGACAGCACGAGGCCTTGACTCATACACAGCATGTCGCCTCCACAAGTATGGTTGGCCTAGTAATACATCACAAACATCCAGGGGTGTAACATCACACAATACCTCGTCTGTGAATGGTTTGATGCTGTAGGGAAGGCGGCACTGCTGGAGAACTTTGAGATCTCGTCCTTCATGAAGCCACCCGATACTGTATGGCTGCGGGTGTGGTGTAGTCGGTAGGCCCAACCGCTTCACGACCTCTACTGAAATGAGGTTCTTTTGGCTGCCACTGTCGACAATGAATTGCAGCGGCGAACCCTTCACCCACATCTGTGAGTGGAAAAGATGCTCCCCTCTTCTGGATCTGCAGGTTCATTCTTCTGAATCTTGGCAGTGGCAACAGTGGTGCTGGGATCCGCATCAATGATCTGCTTCCCTTTTCCATTCCCCTTGTCGGGTTCTGGCTCAGGGTCAGAACATGCATCTGATTCAGAAGCCTTCAACTCAGCCACCAGCGACTGCTTGGTCCGACACTCACTTGTGTTATGAGTGGGACTCTTGTGGAACTCACACCACTTTCCTGTGTCTTTCTTCGGCTTCATGGTATTGTTCTTTTCCTGTGGCTTCAACGGGTTGTTTGGGGTCACCCCGCCTTGGCTTTGTCCTTTGGGCTTCGGATTTGCAGATCCAAAGTCTCGCTTCTTCTGTTTGAACTTTTGTTTGATTTTGACAGCGTATCGGTATGCTGTGCCGAGTGAGGAGATGTTCAAGAACCCCATCTCTTCCTGGATGTATTTGTGTAGGCAGCCGCGGTATTTGAGTACCAGATGAAACTCAAAATCTTTGATACCCAACTGTGTGCGAAGGGTATGAAAAATGTTTGTGAACTCCGGCACATCTTGGTCTCGTCCCTGCCGCAGTGTGGTCCATTTGATGTATTTGTCCTCATAGCTTCCGACAGGGTAGTACTGCTCCTTGATGGCATCCCGAAAGTCATTCCAAGTGGGTGCGGCTGAAAATAGTGAGCCTGTACTTTCATCCTTCTGCTCGCAGTAGGTTTCCCACCAGTCCTTGACGTGGGGGGTTGCTTTGAGAAGAGCGAAAACAATCTTTTCCCGACTTGAAAATTCATGAACAGAAAAATACCCATCTAGCAGATTTAACCATTTATCTACGACATCTGCGTCTATTTGACCCTCGAATATGGGGATTTCAAAATTAACTTGTACCTTAAACGGTGTGGCATTTCCAGAGTCGCTGTTGGAAGCCGATGCGTCACCTCTGGGTAGCCACTGAAGGATCTGCACAAAGCTATCCATCATCGCGTTCCTTTGCCACTCGAGCGCTTCTTCGAGCAAGATTTTGATAGGATCTCTTGCCCCTTCATCTTTCTTCTCATCCGCCATGGGAGGCCGTCGGGATTTGCGAGGCTGGTCTTGCAAAGGTTCGACCAGTTCAAGCCCTAACTCCTTATATCCCGACCTCGTTGGGGACATGCAAAGAAAAACAGAGAAAAAGCAGACCGCTCTAATACCACTGATCCGGATTTGATAACCATATACACAAAGATGCAGCGGAAATAATACTTCATTTCATTAATGGAAAATACTGAAATATGCTTACAAACAGAAATGGAAAGAAACCAGCTAGGGCGATGGTAGCTTATCTCTGAGAAGAGATGTGGCGGCTACATGCCCTCTGAACTGTTCCAAACTATGTTACAATGAGGCTCGAAGGCCTATTTATTGTTGAGAAACAATGGAAAACCCTTCACATTCCAAAACCTAACCCTAGAAGATGAAACGCCAAATTGTGGGCCCCGTTTGGGTAAATTGGTACATCAATTTCCCGGGGTCGTAACTTTGGCATACGATCTCCATTTGATGCGTACGATAGCTCGTTAGAAAGATCTATCCGAGTACTACCACTTTGGGAGGCAACATGGGTCCTGGGTCCATGGACCCATGTTGCCCCAGATTCCCAAAAAAACGTCGTTTAGGGCCTCAAAACGGCTCCAGAAGTTCAGGACCCGAAAAACAGCTAAAAATAGTAAACTGTGCTACAATTTAGGAAACTGAAAAAGCTGAAAGAGACAGTTGTGGGGGTCCAAATGGGATAGGTGGGTGGCCACAAACATCCACCTGGATCAGTCAACCAGATAAAATTGCTTAAAGCCTACAATACCTTCCAGAGACAAGAGAATGGGTTAGATCTGTGGGTAAGGGGTGACCCTAGAGACCCATTCCAACTATGGAATAAACATAGGAGCTTAATGAGAACGAAGGGTGTGATCTAGACATTGAGACCTATTCATACAACAGTCATCCGACAAGGGGTAGAATACTTCTTAGCTATCAAATACTTTGCCATAGCAGCAGCCAAATTTCGATACCAGACTTCCAATCGGAATATAAAAAATAGAGAGCCATTAAATTATGAGAATTTTAAGCTAGCTGTTGACTGCTTGGTTATCTATGGTAACCTCATTTTGAGAGAAGGCCCGTCTTCGTTAGGCTATAGGTTCCAAAGTCCAATCATTTGGTATCCTGCACCAGGGTATAGAGCCTTATATGAATTGCCTGAAGGTCAGACAGGGCATATTTTTGAAATCTTAGCTAGGAATCATGGTTGTAGACCACTGACTGAGAATCCTTCTCCAGCCTATTCCCTAATTGCCTTGCATGTCAATTACAATGTTTTCATGAGGGCATGAAAAAGGGTAAGCAGGGGGGTGTGTTTAGCATTAGAAAAGGTATGTAATTGCCACTTATTTCGTTATCATTTCCTTTAATTCATAACTTCTTTACATTATGAGATGGGCATATGCTGAAGGATTATGATAAAGTTAAAGAGATTTTTGAGTAACGTAAAATGACTAATTATTACCTTTTCTATGCAGAAAATGACAAAAATGGGAGATTTCCATTTCAAAGGAAAAGACAAGGCAAAATCAACTGTTGTCCCTTTGACAGGGAACCGCATCCAGACGAGGCAGTCCAGATCAAAGCGCATGAGCCAGGAAAAGGAAGAAGAAACACCATATCAACGCAAGAGGACGAAGAGATAATTGAAGGATAATGATATGGCGAAGCCCTCAGGATCCTTTGATCCTGAGGGATCGCTACCTTAAGAATATCTGTATCTTTGGTATTTTCGCCTGGCCACTATAAAAAGGGATAGCGCTGCTAGCCCAAGGGGGTGGATTAGTGTTGTTTTATAGAATTTACTGTTGCAAATTGAACTTTGATCATCGACTCTCTTTAAAGAGCGATTACTGTAACTCTGTTTTCATGATTAATACATAAACTTTGTTGTTGTTCTGTCATCTCATTCTGGAGTAACCGCAGAAGTGCGTTCCTGGTGGCTAAGGGCTCGACCCTAGTGGATCACTTGCTTTCTGTACCATTATTTTCCGATTACAAGTCGTTTGTGGTTTGATTTCTTTTACTTTCTTCATTCAGTAATATTTCGTTCCTTGACATTTCATTCACTGGCTTTGTTATATTTAACTCGTACTTGAATAGTAAGGTTATCATTTGAAACTGAAATGTTATGTTGTTTTCATTCTGAAATCATATCGCTTTACAGATTGACATTATTGTATAACATTGCTGTTCCTTTACAGATTAACATTACTGTTCATTTACAGAGTAACATTGCTGTTCATTTATAAAGTAACATTGTTGTTCATTTACAGATTAGTACTGTTGTTCATTTAGCCATGGTTTACCTATAATTGTGATTGTCGTTCATTCAGATTACTGTTTCATTACAACTTTCCTTATAATTGTTGTTAATACTTATTACATTGAACGAAGATTATTGGATCCATTATTCGCTATGTGTTTGCATTCAATTTAGTTCGTTGTTCAATATTTCATAGACTTACTTAAGTTTTTTGTTCCATTCTTGGTTTGTTGTTCAATTCAATTACTAGTTAAAGATTGCTGCTCAATTCCTTTAGATTACGATTGCTGCTTAATTCATTTATGTAAGTTAAAGTTTTGTTGTTCGATCTCTTCAATAGATTAGTTTTCGTTCTCGTTTCTGTTAATTGAATTATCATTTCAAGTAATTGCTTTGGTGTGAACAGAACGATCTGCAACTGTAGCGAACATTGACTATTGCTGTCCAGTTCCCAGATTGAAGATCTTCTCTTTGATTGCTTTTCATTTGCATCAGTTTACAAAGGAAAGAGTTATCATTACTGCATCCTTGACTGATGATTGTTGTAGCTTCTTAAGTGAATGATTTAGTTATAAAGCATTTCAATTTCTTGCCATTACACTTAGAGTTTGTTTCCAACATTTATTTACTTTTGTAAAAGCACTATACTACTAGCATTACTCTTGACAAGTGACCACCTCAGACTGAGTACACTCTTGAGATAACAAATCGTACCTAGATTGATAATTAATGTAGGGTAAATAGAGGTTAAAAAGACCCTTTTTAGGAGTTTGGGACGAGTTTATTTGATTTGTAATTAGATAACTCAGTTTGACTAAGTTATGGTCAGTTAAACTAGTTCTAACTATTTGTGGAACTAGTAGAGGTCTAGTAGTGAGTTGGTGCACTGGTGCATCCTCGGTGCTACTCTAGCTAACTGGAGATTCACTCAAAAGAAACTCATGCATGTCAGTTTAGAGAAAGACCCAACTAATGCACTATCAGTTGTATGATTTTCCGAATTGTACAGATCATGCATGCAATCAGTTATGGACCTAAGTTTGGATTGCGCAGTTTTAGAAGAAGAATTTCCCAAAAAAATATGGGTTGATTCTCTTAGGAATTGCACAAGGAAATAGGGGCTTGGTAGGTAGTAGAATTGGATAAGTGTTGGCTAGACCGGGCTTGTGAGGCAGAGATTTGATTATACTTATGCAGGGATTGTTCTAGTGAGAACAAGCATTGTATTTTCATCTTGGATTTTGGATAAATGCAATATAGATAGTCGGGGTTTTGAGCAGTTTATTTCCCAAGAGAAATATTGTATTATGTGCGATTGATTATCTTCCTCTTGTTGATTATTGTTTTCATCAATCTATTGGTTTTCGCTATTGAAAGTGGAGTAGATTCTTGTCTTGTGTTTTAGAAAATTACATGAGTTGTTGAATCTACAGGAAAATCTACATGGCATCAGAGCCGAAGAAAGTATACTAGAGGAGATTTCGAGTTTGGGGTTACAGGTGAAATTAGAATTTGCAATTCATACTTCAGGATCGAAAAATGGCTTTCTACGGTTTGATACTTGAGTATGCATTGGAAGGAAACTCGAATTACATAGAATGGAAGCACAAGATGGAAGCAGTGCTGGAGGACAATGGCCTCAAGGAATTCATTGATCAAGACATTCTTAAGCCACCAACATCAAATGCTAATGATCTGGCCAAATGGAATAAGTGCGTGGAAAAATCGAGGCATATTATTCTTGAGGGAGTTTGAGACGACATTATCTCGAGTCTCCATGGCACTCCATACTCAATTTGGAAGACATTGAAGGACCTGTTTCAGAATAGCAGTGACCATAACAAGTTAGCACTTAAGTAAAAACTTAGAAAGATCAAGATGTAGAAGGGCGACTCAATTCAGAAATACTTGACCAAGTTCACTCATTGTCTAGATGAGCTTGGAAGTGTTGGGATTATCATTGTTGAGGATGATATGGCGAGCCTAATTCTTTTAGGACTCCCCAAGAGTTGGCATAGTTATCTGGAATCTGTCAATGGGAGGGAGAAGCTTCCATATTAGGAACGACTGTGGTAAGATTTGATGTAGGAAGAGATCAGAAGGAACACCAGAGACGGTTCCTCATCAAAGACTAATGATGAGGAAAATTGTGCCTTAGTGGTTAATGCAAAGAAATGGAAGGGGAAGTTGTTCCATTCCAAATCGGAATCTTTCCATGGAGGAAAGAAGAATGACATGTCAAAAGTAAAGTGATTTCATTGTCATGAGATGGGACATTTTGCTACAAATTGTCCACTTAAGAAGTCCAAGAAGAAGTCCTTAGGAGGAGCAGCGGGTGAGGCTCTTTCTTCTCAATTCGAATTGGACTTTACCTTCATTGCATGTTGGCGTCATCAATGATGGGTAGTGTATGGTACCTAGACAATGGATCGTCATTCCACATGACTGGAAACAAGGAGCTCTTCAGTGACCTGGAGGAGAAGGATCTCCATATGCATATCGAGATGGGTGATGACAAGAGGTATAGTGCTACTGGATTGGGTACAGTTACCTTTCAGAGGGAGTTGGGTGCTCCTCTCACCTTGAGATATGTTATGTATGTTCCTGAGTTGAAGAAGAACTTGGTATCCATTGCCATGCTGGAGCATAGAGGCTATGATTTGATATTTAGTGAAGGAAATGCGTTCCTTCATCACATATCCATTGGCAGGTAATTAGGATAGGGATTAAGGTGAAGAATCTCTACAAGTTGGAGGCAGAAGATTGTGCTGCCTTGAGAAAAAAAGCAGAAAAGGTGCAGAGCTAAGACATCAGTGAGTTGTGGCACAGGAAGTTGCGTCATTTGCATCATGGGGCTTTCAAAATCAAGTTGGAGGAAGAAGATTGTGCTGCCTTGAGAACGAAAGCAAAAAAGGTGTAGAGCTGAGACATCGGTGAGTTGTGGCACAGGAAGTTGGGTCATTTGCATCATGGGGCTTTGAAAATCATGTAGCAAATTTCTACCGGTCTTCCCAAAGGTACACTAGAGAAAGTTGATACATGCAAGGGGTGTACTTTGGGAAAATCCACCGAAGGTTCCTTTCACGATAGAGACAATCGAGCACAAGCGATTCTAGAGCAAGTCCATTCAGATGTGTGTGGACCATTCTCGATAGAATCCACGAAAAACATAGGTATTGTGTTATATTTGTCGACGATTTTTCTCATAAATGATAGATATTTTTCATGCAGAAGAAAGATCAAACTTTCACAAAATTTTGTGAATTTAATGCATTGGTCAAGAAAGAGTCTGGAAAGAAGGTTAAAGATCCGAGGAGCAATAACAGTGGTGAGTATGTCTCAAATGAGTTTAAGAAATTATGTGCGGTAGAAGGGACTAAATAGGAGTTGACGACACCCCCTAACCCATAGCAAAATGGGGTGGCCGAAAGGAATAACAAAAGCATTGTAGGGGCAACGCGGGAGATGTTGCATGATCAGGGCCTACCACTACACTTGTGGGTTGAGGCATGAAATACAATTGTTTATTTGTAGAATAGAAGCCCGCATCAGGTTCTTGGGATGAGTACAACAGAGGAGGCTTTATTAGGGAAGAGACCAAATGTTGGTCACTTTATGATTTTTGGGTCATCGGTATATTTCCATGTGACCAAAGATGCATGGAAGAAGCTTGCACCAACAACAAACTTGGGGATATTTGTGGGGTACACTGATACGCCTCACAACTATCGGGTGTACCTTCTAACCAACAGGATGACAGTGCTTCACAAGGATGTCAAATTTGATGAGGAGAAGGCCATGTGATGTTATCTTGAAAGGGAGATTCAGCTACATGTGGTTGAGGAGCTTTTAACTCCTAAGGAGGAGCCTCAAATTGATGTGGAGCAGCCACATGCAGAGGATCCGGGAGTGGAGAAATCTAGTCGGGTAGAGTCTTCCATATATGGGAGAAAGCACACGAGAGAGGCTAACAAGTTATTTTAGGATGCGAGAGAGAATGTGGGAGCACCCACATCATAGCGTAGCAAGAGGAGGTCACCGAGAGGTACATTGGATACATGGCTCTTATGAGTGGATGTGTTGAGACAGAGCCATATTCCTTTGAGGAGGCAGTGTAGCAACTAGTTTGGGTTGATGTCATGGTGGAGGAGTATGACTCCATTGTTTGTAACAATGTTCGGGTTGTGGTCCCAAGATCGACACATAAGTCAGTGGTGAGTTCCCAATGGATTTACAAGGTAAAGCAAGTAGCAGATGGTAGTTTGGAGAAACATGAGGCTAGGTTCATGGTCTGAGGCTTTCCTCAGGTAGAGGGGATTGAATACGATGGGACCTTTGCTCCTGTTCCAAGGTACTCATCAATCAGATCCATTTTGGCACTATCACCGCAGATGGGTTGGAAGATACATCAGATGGATGTAAAGAAAGCCTTCCTTAATGGCAAGATTGAGGAAGAAGTGTACATTGAGAAACCTGAAGGTTTTGATACCTTTGACTGTGAGTCACATTTGTGTCAACTCGCATGAGCATTGTATGGGCTGAAGCAATCACCCCGTGCTTGGTACACTAGGATCGATAGCTACTTCACCGGGTTGGTCTTCACGAAAAGTGAAGCAAATGCGAACCTGTGCCACATTGTGTGGAAGGTAAATTGTTGATCATTGTTTTATATGTTGACAATTTGATTCTAATAGGTGATGATAAGCTGATCAAGTCTTGCAAGGAGGACCTTGCAAGAGAGTTCAAGATGAAGGACTTGAGGCTCATCATTACTTTATGGGCATGGACGTATGGTGAGGATATGGAGAACTTTTTGTCTCTCAGGGAAAGTATGCCAATGAGATACTAAAAAGGTTCCACATGGAGAGAAGTAAACCCATGGAGACTCCTCTAGCAGTTAACTGGAGGAAGGAGGATGCTACTTCAGGTGAAGTAGTGGCAGCTACTTTTTACAGACAGCTTGTGGGTTCACTCATGTATTTGGTGAACAAATGGCCAGACATGCGCTATGCAGTTAACCAACTTAGTCAAGTGATGGTTAGGCCTACCAAGCTGTTTTGGAAGGTGGCCAAGCATGTGTTGAGATACTTCATAGGCGCTACTCAGTATGGATTGTGGTACAGACAGACAGAGGTAGTGAAGCTTCAAGGATTCACCAATGCAGATTGGATGGCGAGTCCATCTGATAGGAAGAGAACATTAGGATGGATGTTTAGTATTGGGTTAGCAGTTGTTTCTTGGTACAACATGAAACAAAGACTGGTTGCACTCAGTTTGGCAGAGGCAGAGTACATGGCTGCAAGTCAAGCAACATGTGAGGCCATCTGGATGGGGAAGATTATGGTTGGTTTGTTTGGTCAACAAATGGATCCAATTTTGATTTATTTTGATAATGAGAATTGTATCAAACTCTCTGAAAATCCAATTTTTCATGATCGGTCCAAGCATATTGATATTCGATATCATCATCTTCAAGATTGTGTATTGAGGCTAATTATGTTGTTGGAGTACATTTCCACAGAGGAGTGGGATGCTGACATTTTGATAAAGGCATTGTCAAGATGTAAATTTGAGTTTCAAAAAGACAGGATCGAGGTAGCCGATAATCTCGTTCTTATTGAGAGGGAGTGTTGATAAATGGAAACAAAAAATTCCAGTTTAATTTCTCCTCGAATTAAATTGTGAATTAATATCAAATTCTATTCTCATAACAACTTGTAAATAGTTAATTAAGTTTTATTGACTTAATAAACATAAAAAATTCAAGTTGGAGGTATTTCTATAGTCATGTATATGTGATCCCTAAATTTTAGGGTTCCAAGATGAGTTTATTTGAGTTGTAATTAGATAACTCAGTTTTCTGGGTTATGGTCAGTTAGATCAGTTCTAACTGTTTGTGGAACTAGTAGAGGTTTAGCAGTGAGTTGGTGCACTGGTGCATCCTCAGTGCTACTCCAACTAACTGGAGATTCACTCAAGAGAAACTCATACATGTCAGTTTAGAGAAGACCCAATTGAGACTAGAGTGCAGGGATAGTTTACTATCAGTTGTATGATTTTTCGAGTTGTACAAATCATGCATGCAATCAGTTATGGACCTAAGTTTGGACTGTGCAGTTTTGGAAGAAGGATTTCCCAATTAAATATGGGTTGATCCTCTTAGGAATTATACAAGGAAATAGGGGCTTTGAAGGCATCAGAATTGGCTAAGTGTTGGCTAGGGAGGGCTTGTGAGGCAGAGGCAAGGATTGTTCTAGTGAGAACAAGCATTGTATTTTCATCTTGGATTTCTGATTAATGCAATATAGATAGTCGGGGTTATGAGCAGTAGCTTTCCCCAAAGAAATATTGTGTTATGTGTGATTGATTATATTCCTCTTGTTGATTATTGTTTTCATCGATCTATTGGTTTCTATTTTTGAAAGTAGAGTAGATTCTTGTCTTGTGTTTTAGAAAATTACATGAGTTGTTGAATCTACAGGAAAATCTACACTTAAGCTAGAACTAAACAAGTTCTTTAATTATTTTGTGACGGCCTTTTAACTTCCCTTGATTTTCCTTTTGAAGTTGAAGCATGAAAATATATATATCAATTTATTTATTTTAATTTTCAATTCTTATTTAACTTTAACTTTAACTTTCATAAATATATTCTTAAACATTGTTTACTATTCTTGCATATCTCCTTTTCACTCTTATGGTCATCTCTTCACCTACGATTTTTAGTTTTTCATATGTAGATAACTTATTACAATTTGTATTCGTTTATTGATTATAATTATGTGATTTTTTGTCACCACTATCGTTACAAAATCCCTTTGACTCATATTTATTCTTCTTTACTTTGCTTGCCTTCCATTCTCTTATTCTTTTAACATTCTGAGTAGAAATTGGACTGAGGTGAAGATAAAATGAGGTACAACCTACTAAGAAAACTTGATTAGACCAAGTGTATTGACTAAAGATAATTGACTGAAATGAAAAAAATGGATTTATATATGAGACAAATAAACTAGTGTTTATTGAATCAACTTAGGTTGACTAATGTGCATAGGTTAGATATAAGAGATTTGATCGATTGAATTGACGTGGATTGGATATAGATTGAGAGACCCTATTAGTATTATTGTGTTAGTCAAGGAAATGTGTCAATGAGAGGTTTATCCATGTGGTGTTCATGGATAGTGAATTTATCTGCTAGACACTTGGTCTTAGATACCACACAAAGTTGAACCATTGTGTCACTGAATGGTGCAAGAATGCAAATGGTTTATAATTTGCTCTTGAAGATGGCTCATATGAAGGAAGACTATGATACAGAGTCAAGGATAAATAATCAGAAGATTAAGAGTCTGCATGTTAATTGGAAAAGGGGATTAAGGGATCACAACCCAAGAGGTGAAAAGAAGGATTTGTTTGGAGGAAATAAAATATTTGACTATGATTACTAAGAGTGTTTGGCATTATATGTAGGCCTCTAGTTTGGGAGTTATATATTTCATGTAGATTGCATATGTGAACATTTGTTAGTCATCATAATATATTTTTGAATTTATTTTGGAGATTTTACATGAAAGAGAGGGGTTTAGGATCTATTATAAGAACATTATGGTATCATGAAATAAAGATCATTTGTGATTGTGACTTGTTCATTGTTTTGTTATTGCTTAATAAGGAAAAAAATATAGGCCATAATATTATCAATACATAGTCATCTAGTTTATAATGGAATCAATGGTGTAGATATATTAAGCAATTCTAACACGTCAATTTCGTATCAGGGAAAATTTCTTGTTACTTGAGGAAAGATATTGAAAATCAAACTTGGATATTTGTTGAGTGAGGAGCCATTATCGCCTAGGATAATCCATGGTTGGTTAAAATCAAACTAAGATGGAATACAACCATGAAATTGATGAAGGAAAACTTAGATAAAAAAATTAGAGTCAAGGGTTGAAGGGATTGCAGACCTACTACAAGATTTGGTTTGTGTGATGGCCAACAACAATAAAGATTGGGTAAAGGAATACTTTTGATAAAGTGATAAACTAGAGACTCCTTATATGAACATGGAAAAAACCTTTTATTTAGGATGTTATACTCAAATTTCTAGAATCCCTTTAATAGTCAAATCTAAAGTGGAGATAAAGCCTTATGATGGTTAGATGGACTCTATTTGACTAAGTATTATTTGAGCTTGTTTGAACTTTATTCAATTGGTATGGGTTCTTAGTCATAAAATACTTATTTTGATTCAGTAAAGATGGATGGATACTCATTGTTATTGTGGGAAATTCCTTGTCATGTTAGGTTTATTACTAGCCAAGGTAGGTTCAAACACGCCTAAGGATTTGGATCAAATGGTGCAAAGTGAGGAGTTTTTCACCATTGGGAAAGGTTCAATTCCCATGGGGGCTTAACCTAAAGCCACAAGGACAACTTTAGGTAGTTGTTTAATGTGTGGTTGCACCTAGAGAGATGATATTAAATGATCTTGTAACCGTGCACACATAAGTGGATCAAATCCCACCCCCTTGTCCTTCAATTTTCAAAGAGTCTATCAGGTTAGGTTGAATGATGGAAATCCTACATCAGAAAGTGTTTGTTGAAAATTAATGGGGCCTCGCCTTGGTTTGAATTTTTTTAACACACCTAGAATGCTTGTGGACAATTGTGTTATGCATAAGAGTATAGGGGTAATACCTCCAACTTAACCCCATAACTCCTCGGTGGAAAATGACAGGTATACCAAGTATCTTAAAAAAATAAAATTAAAAAAAATATTAATAATAATCCAAACATATTGGAAGGAGCTTAAGGAATTTGTTAAGACCCAATTCTATTCTATAGGGTATGAACAAGAACAAGAATTCAAGTGGCATCATTGTACCTAGATACAAGGACAAGGAGTTCAATAATTGTTGTTGGGAAAAGTATCCAATACGGAATGCCCCTATCCCACTCTAAGAGGTGATAGTGCCTTAACAACAAACAAGGAAAGCTATCTGAGTATTCTTCTTTATGAGATGCAAATAGAGGAAGAAAGATGTAACTAACCGGTGTCTTCCACTAGTTTGTCGATCCACTCTCTCTCTCTCTTTCGTTCGCTTCCCGCTGCCTGCTCTTTCACTGGTCCAGCTTCACACGGTTCCTGCAAGATCACAAGAGCAGAAGACTACACGAAAGATATAGATTCACATTCATAACTAGTTTAGGATCAGATATAAACTAAATATGCAAATACAACAACACATCATTGAAATACAAGCATATAGGAGAAACTCAAGTAGCTTTATTGATATGATAAACAAGGTTCAAGAGGAGATACAACCAAATGAGGCCCGATCTAGCATCTACCTCCCAACAAAAGAATCCCTTCCTCTCCTCCAACAAAGCATAAATCACCCAATGTACTAATCTCAATCTCAAACCAACAACAATTCTCTGCAAATACAAAATTCCAGCCTCCTGAACCTCTGGGTGAGAGATCCATATATAGATGTGAGCAGAGAGGATGAGTCAGCTCATGTTTTGACTTGTGGCTTCTCACTGTCAGTTCTTGCTTCCACTTGGAGGTTGTGAACCTCTTACTCATCACTTGGTCGAATTCACTGAGGCAAGTGTCATTGAGGAAGATTCTGGAAGCTTCCAGGGTATTTACACCTCGTTGAATGAACTTGCCATTTGTCAATTCCCGCTCAGCGCACCCTGGTAGTGCTCTTACCTGCGTTGCAGTGCAAGTAGCCAGTGCAGACTTTGCATTTCAGCGCAGACAGCCAGTGGAGCTCCTAAATTGATCCTGATTTGACCATTTCTGAGTGGTTTTTGGTGGAGAACTTCTGGGAGAAGCTGTCATTGCTTGACCTTGTTCCTTTAGGGGTAGGAACAACTTATTTAGGGACTTTGGATCCCTTGGATTATTGACATTTCATGCTCAATGCTGTAAGGCACAAAAATGTCTATAACAGTTGCCCCCTAAAGTATGAGGCCGTTTATCGGGTGAAATGATTTATTAGGAGGATCCGAAGTTCTTCTAATGCTGGGAGGAGACCTGTAATAAGATACAATACAATACATTATTTTTCATACTGCTTTCATAATCTAGCTGAGGCGGGCATTCCCATGCTCAGCTTTATAAATTCATTTTTCTGTACATAGAACAGACAATCGTCTGATGGTAGACTGATGATTTTGATGAAATCATCATCCTTTTTGGTAGGATGATTATCTGCTGCAATGATGTACATGTCAATGTCTTTATCTTTCCTGAATATATATCGCAGCCCGGATGGATGAAACTAGATCCGGGGTCTTCAATCTCGTTTGATCTTCACTCTAAGTACAAGTCGATCCATGTGAGAAATGTTCTGAAGTCGAACATGGAAAGACATCGCTTGATTACCAGTCAATGATGTAAACTGTTAACAAGCGCGAGAGGAATCACCGATAATGATAATGACCCTTAAGGTACTGCAGTACAATTCACGTGGTGTGAATAAAGGACTTGGCGTCGAACACCACGCAAAATCTTTCGGTTGAAGGTCATTGATGTATACCTGTCGCCGGAAGTGAGAAACTTGCCATTGAGGCATGCAAGCTTCAAAGTACTGAAGGGGGTGTTCCTAGATCAACTTCTTGGATAATGAGCTGATGTCGACAAGAAGCGATCCGTCAAAGGAGGGCCTTAATGTATCCCACATCAGTGACACGGAACGGAGCAAATGATTCTGATGGAGGTGAAAACGATCTGATGATATATGATTCAGGGTGGCGGTCATGAAAGGATGAAGGACAATGTATGGTAGTGGATGGGACACGGTTGACTTCTCTGGATGACTTCTCTTGAACATATCGGCGACACTTGTGTGATGGATTGGTAGCATTTACCCCAAATATGGATGGTATGGCGAGACCATGGTGATGTGACCGGTGAATGAAACAACCCAACTCGACTCAGGCACGGAGTGGAAGTGTCATGTTCAAGAGCGACTTGCTACCAATAAAAGTTCTTTGAGTTTCTCCCAATTTTTCCCCAGTCATTTCTGACCAGTACCTCTTTATTTTTGTCAAGCTTGAGGAGGATAACATATGCTTGTTCTATAATTTTCCCTTCGGGCAAACCCATCGCTATGTTTTAACGAGCCTAGCAATAGTGAAACTCGTTCTCGTCTGAAGACAAGTTTGTCGCTATTAATGTTTTTTAACGAGTTTAACGACAAAGATAACTCGGTCCCTTTTCATTTTTAGAGAGTCTAAAAAGGTACGTAAAGATAACTCCAAAGTCCCTTTTTCGTCATCTAATCCCTTAAGTCCGAAAAAGTATAAAACAATACAGAAGGGATGAGTTTTCGATAGTTTTAACGAGCCGAACAAAACAAGCGCTCGATCTTTTTGTGCAATAATCCCTCAGGTCCAAAAATATTAAAATCTAGAGGAGGGATAGCACTTCCGATCGTTTTAACGAGCTGGAAGGCCAAAACTCGGCAATCTTTTCATATTTTACGAGTCAGACGAAAAGAGCTTAAAGAAGACTCGTCTTTTGAGGAACGAGTGATGAAATGGGTTAGCAGCTGATTCCAGGTAAGGCTTGGAATTTTCCAATCACGGCAGTGTCACAAGGATGGCTAGTGAAATCACTCTTCGCAGCTGTTCCTCAAAATGGGTAAACAATCAAATGGAGGTGAATGATCGGCCAATGGAAAAGTGGAGGTGACGGTGCAAACACGACCAAGGCTTTAGTGGCTGATAATTTACATTCGCAGTGGTTATTTACCGGGTAGTTCATTTTTTAACGAGCTTAAACACGGGTCGAAACACTTGCTCGATCTTATGTTTATTTTTTACCGAGCATGAACTATGTGTTAAAACTGCTCGATTTTATGTTTATTTTTTAACGAGCATGAACTATACGATAAAACTGCTCGATTATCCAGTCATATGATAAGAAAGTCTCATTTAAGATGCCATTTTTTATGGAGCTTGCGCCTTATAAAGCTTTGCTCCGGAATCCTTTCTTTGTGAAAGTTCGGAAACGACTAATCCTACGAGTTTAAAGGGTTAGACCTACAGGTTTAAAGGGAGGACCTAAAAATTTAAAAAATAAATAGCCGCCCCTTACTTGCACTCCAAAATGTTTGCATGCCCCCAGGCATAAAATAGAGTTTCGAGGTCTCCCTCTATTCGAGCTGACAAAACATTTGTTTTATCAGGAAGGGTCACCCTCTATTCGAGCTGACAAAACATTCGTTTTATCAGGAAGGGTACTACCTCTTACAGGTTACCCAAAGATTGTTCTATTCGTGGCTCAAACAAAACACTTCTTCGGCGATGCCTACCGAAGTAGACAAAGGTGAGTGACTTAGCTCTGCCAACCCACATAACTTTGACAAAAGAATCTTATTCTAGAACAACCCCTCTTCCATCACGGACGGGGTATGGACTAGTCATATTCTCCCGCGGAAACCTACCCTATACCCAAAGTTTTCTTGCCGAAGCAGACCAGGACGCATGCCCCCTGGGTTCCAGTCATATCCCTCCGAATTACTCGCGCTCATCAGGAGGACGGACCGTGGGTTGAGACACTTCTTGCGTGAAGAGACCATTTAGGGATGGTATATGACTATTTGCGATGCGTGATCCAGGAAATGAAAGTTGGTCCACCAGCTTAACCACTCTTCCTTCGTGCGGAAAACACATTACTCTAAAGAGTGAGGAGACGATGACTCCCATGCAATATATATAGTCTCGTCCAAGGAGTAGGTTATAATCCAAGGGTCCTTGAACGACCATCACGTTCATTTGAACGGTCTTCCCTTTCAATGTTATCAGCACATTGGGGAGGATCCCTAAAGGTCGACTGGTTCCTTTATCGAAGCCTGATAGATTTCTCATTTCAGGCAAAAGCGTTGGCGAACCAAGCGCTTTCCAAGCAAGAGAGGAAAGGATACTCACAGATGCCCCCTCATCAATGATGGTGCCAGCCATTACCATTATGTATATTTGAATGATAATTCTGAACGGTATGCTGGCTGGTAACCGGGGTTTGCCTAGTTGGTTCCAGTCGAAGGACACAACTAGGTTGCTTGGTGGTGGGACTGAATAGACGGCCGGATATCGCTCTGACGAACTTCCTTCCTGCGATAAAGGAATGGGTGCATTGCCCCCGTGTTTGTCGGAGTCTGTGTTGATGAAAAGAATCTGGATGTTGTCATCCTTATCCTCTTCAGTGACTGTATCATTCGAAGATAAATCCTCTGAAGGCAAGACTGGGTCAACTGCCGCCTTGACCATTTGACTTTCGTCGGGTATGGATTCAGTCGGTTTATCCTCAATGATAGACACTTCAGCTGACCACTTGAGCGGGCCAGCTGGATTCTCAACTAACGAAGGATTTGGTAAGAGTCTTTGATATCCAGGAGGGAGTCGCAACGATGAAACCTGGTGATCTTCCAAGACTCTTTTGGCCTCGTCTAAGAAGGGACAACGGTGGAGGGCATGGTTGCCTTCGCACAGTCTACAGGGAGGTCTAGCCCTCCCTTTCTGTCCTGGAACTTCACTTTCGCTAGTTGACGGCGTACTTTCAACATGGCTATCAGAGGTTGACGACACCGGATTGTGCAAACGGGGAGACCAGTCCCTTAGTACCCGAGGGATGCAGGGACAATCTCTATGAAAGTGGTCTCCCTTGCAGATGACACATGGCGATTTAGGCTTGGTCAGTGTTGTGTGTGGATTTTCATCAGACGACACTTGTTTTCCCTTATTTGCCTTTGGCTCCTTCTTCTTTTTCTCTTTCTTCTTCTTTTCCTTCTTCTCCTTAGGAACTTGGGTTTTAGGCTTACCAGTTCCGTTACGCGAAGAGGAAGGAAGAGAGGAAGAATTATAAGAAGTAGAAGGTTGGTGGGAAATTCTGGACTCGTCTAGCTGTTGATTCGAATGTTCAGGAATAGTGGTGTTCTGAACGACATTGGTTGAGAAGAGCCAGACCGGCAGGCCAATTGTCAGTCCTGGAAGCGACAATGTGGCCATATGGGGCGCACCAACATCTCCCCAAGAGGAGAAGGGACTAGGATTTCCACCAAGGGGAATTCCTTGGTTGGTGGGCTCCATTTTTCTCAACCTAAAGACCAACGCAGGAATAAAGGGTGATTGTTCCGTTTAAAATAAATTTTTAACGACGCTTTGACACAACTTGCTTTTTCACTTTTAAAGAGTCGAGAAAAAGCTAAAGATGACTCTAGTCTCCTTCGATGTTTTAACGAGCCGGAAGTGAAAAATGCTCGGATGGACTTTTTCCGTTATAGAGTCTGAAAAAGGCCAAAAGGAACTGCTCTGGAGTTCTAGGTAGAGGGTGTGCCAAACTTTTTGCAAAACCGCAGAATACTTTTTAGGGTACGGGCGGTCGATCTTCCTGAATGCTGTGTTCAGTGCATTGCGATCAGTAGGGCGGCCGACACGGCTTCCTAT
The DNA here is from genome assembly GCA_031772625.1 of Pinus tabuliformis. Lineage (NCBI taxonomy): Eukaryota > Viridiplantae > Streptophyta > Pinopsida > Pinales > Pinaceae > Pinus > Pinus tabuliformis. The sequence goes on from CM062808.1 coordinate 571,098,091, forward strand.
GGATAAAGGTTATATTTCTATAGGGGTCTCCCAATATATACGCGACGGTACGTGGGAGCACAATCCGTACTGGTACTAATCGTCTCTCAGGAGGAATCACCCAACCATCAGTGAGGCGACCAGTGACCAGGTTTTACGACGCCGGAACACGTCTCTAGCCTAGACCTCTATGTTGTGCGTTATGTTGCAAAGCGTTGTTAAGTTCATTCAATTTATTTTAGGTTGATCTTTTTTAGAAGTTTGCCTTTTTGGATCACCACGAGATGTATGATACAATTCCTAAATGCAGTCTAAAGATGATAAGCAAGCTTTTATATCTTTTCAACAATGAAAATCCTAGCTACAAGGGGAAAAGAAAGACACCATCTTTTCTCAATGAGCATAGAGCACACAGTAATGCACTTTTCCCTAAATCCACATACAAACTGTCAAAATGCAAATGCACATATGCATGTATTTGTTTTCGCTTTCTTCATATTGATGCCTAAAAAGAAAGCTGTTATATAAATTCGAATTCGATTTCAAGTGAAAACACAAACAAGTTCTTTTTCGAAATCAAAAAGACGATTACGACACCTTATGATTTACTTGTTTCGACACTTTGAAATGCATAAATTCAAACCAAAAGACAAAAGTAAAAGCTAAATCAACTGTGAACAGCAAACAAACTCACTCCTAAGATCAAAACGACACTTACGACAGGTCTAGATCTAGGGGCGATAGTATGACCAGTTTACTTCTGTAATGGGAAACTGAAAATGATGTAACAAATACACAAAGAACAAATACAGTTTCTTTATATAACTGAGGCGGAATTGAGGCAAAGAAAAGGGGTTTCAGATAGGTACACTGACTGATAACAGGCTGCAAAAACAGAGATGAAAACTGAGCAAAAGGAAGCAGGGAACCACAGCTGCACAAGGCAATGACTGATCAGCGCACTCCTAACACAGAGGTTTTGACATTCAGTGCAGGTATCCTTCACGGGACCTACGTTGAAATGCAGAACCTCTTCACAGAGTCTGCGCTGAAGCAAAAACGAGAATTGTTTCTGGGTTCTGGGTCACGGTTTGCAGTTTTTTCTACAGTTTTTGGCCGGATAAAAGCTATCAATTAGGTACAATTAGGAGGATGATTTATAGGAGGACTAAGATCTATCACAAAGGGCTTTTAGAGCACTTGTGGATCAGCTTCTCATATCATAAACAGGCCCAGTGAGAGGGCTAGAGTAGCTGATCTCTACTTTGCATTTGTAAATAGCAAATGTAGTTCGATTCAGCACTCTTGAGTTTATGAAATGAATAGCAATAGAAACACAAATAAACTAACAAGATACTCTCCCCAGCGGAGTCGCCAATTTGTTGTTGGGAAAAGTATCCAATACGGAATGCCCCTATCCCACTCTAAGAGGTGATAGTGCCTTGGGAAAAGTATCCAATACGGAATGCCCCTATCCCACTCTAAGAGGTGATAGTGCCTTAGCAACAAACAAGGAAAGCTATTTGAGTATTCTTCTTTATGAGATGCAAATAGAGGAAGAAAGATGTAACTAACCGGTGTCTTCCGCTAGTTTGTCGATCCACTCTCTCTCTCTCTTTCGTTCACTTCCCGCTGCCTGCTCTTTCACTGGTCCAGCTTCACACGGTTCCTGCAAGATCACAAGAGCAGAAGACTACACGAAAGATATAGATTCACATTCATAACTAGTTTAGTATCAGATATAAACTAAATATGCAAATACAACAACACATCATTGAAATACAAGCATATAGGAGAAACTCAAGTAGCTTTATTGATATGATAAACAAGGTTCAAGAGGAGATACAACCAAATGAGGCCCGATCCAGCATCTACCTCCCAGCAAAAGAATCCCTTCCTCTCCTCCAACAAAGCATAAATCACCCAATGTACTAATGTCAATCTCAAACCAACAACAATTCTCTGAAAATACAAAATTCCAGCCTCCTGAACCTCTGGGTGAGAGATCCATATATAGATGTGAGCAGAGAGGATGAGTCAGCTCATGTTTTGACTTGTGGCTTCTCACTGTCAGTTCTTGCTTCCACTTGGAGGTTGTGAACCTCTTACTCATCACTTGGTCGAATTCACTGAGGCAAGTGTCATTGAGGAAGATTCTGGAAGCTTCCAGGGTCTTTACACCTCGTTGAATGAACTTGCCATTTGTCAATTCCCGCTCAGCGCACCCTGGCAGTGCTCTTACCTGCGTTGCAGTGCAGGTATCCAGTGCAGACTTTGCATTTCAGCGCAGACAGCCAGTGGAGCTCCTGAATTGATCCTGATTTGACCATTTCTTAGTGGTTTTTGGTGGAGAACTTCTGGGAGAAGCTGTCATTGGTTGACCTTGTTCCTTTAGGGGTAGGAACAACTTATTTAGGGACTTTGGATCCCTTGGATTATTGACATTTCATGCTCAATGCTGTAAGGCACAAAAATGTCTATAACAATAATATACAAAAGGAAGTCCATCCAAATGGGTATTGACTATTTAGTGACATTATAAATGAGTTGATGCAAAAAAGGCATTTATTTTGGAAACATGAATGGTAAGGTATCCATTGATAGAACAAGATATTTCAAAATGGTAGGAAAGAAGACATGAAGGGAAGGAAGTAGAAGGGAAGGAAGAAAATTTCTAATGATACACAAGACTTGCATTGGAGAGATTCATAAGAAGGATGGCCATAACAAGGATAAGCGGTGGACATTACATCTTGAGTTTAATCCTACAAGCTAGACTAGGAAAAAAATCTTTAAGTTTCAAAATGTTGAAGGTAAGGAAATAAGATCATCAAATGTTCATATGGTAAAGTTTTTCTAATGGATCAATTGAAAAGTGTTGATATACAAAATTGTGTGATTGTTGAGATTAAATCCATCACTAAAGTAGAGAAGTAAATTTATGTTGTTACAAGAGTCACCATCAACAAACCTTGTATTGTTTTTAACCTTCTATTATGGAGAGTGAAGAGATAAAAATACATGTTCATGAACTGTTGGATCAAGCAATTAGTAAGCCTAGTGCGCCATCTTATGGATTTTTGATGGTATTGGTTCCAAATAAGGATGCGACTTTGTGAATGTGTGATGATTTCAAATCAATCAATAAAACAAACAAAGGTTGTTTGAATGGTTGGTAATTCCATTTGGGATTTACTATTGCACCAATTGAATTCATGTGGATAATGAATAAAGTTCTTAGATTGTTCATTGAGTATTTAATAATTGCATACCTAGATGACATATTAGTTTACAAGAATAATTGAAATGAAAGCTTAAACTATTTGAGGCAAGTGTTAAAGACTCTCAAGGAGAAGTTGTAGTTGAGTAGTAATTTTTTGTAATGTCCCTATCACTTAACCAACGTTGACATTGTAATTGTAATTAATTATGTTATTGATACATGTATGGGCATGTAAATATGAATAGGAAAATGACATGAAATAATTATAACTATAATTATAATTATAATACCAACTAATGAAGAGGTGAAGCCTTGATATAGACCATATGAAGCCATGAGAAGGAGGGAAGCCAACAAAAGGGAATAAGAGAACTAATTGTTGCCAATATATTATTGGATGAGCCAAATATTCATAAGGATCGGGATTGTCAACCTTTACCCAAGAAAATATTTAATGGGAAGGTGTAGTACTAATTGTCAATAGTTATGAAAACAACGAGCAGTAGTACCATAATTTCTCAAAGGTATGGGTAGATCCAATAACAAGGAAGAAACTTGATGAACCTAACACGTGAAAGACAAGAAAAAATAGAGAAGAAGGGAGAGGAGAGGAGGATATTAGGTGAACTAGAAGGAAACCATGTGCATGATTCTTGTTCTCGTAATTTCCACACGTGAGGTCAAGAAGTTAATATTAGCCTAAGCTAGAGGGTTAATGGATTGTTGAGAATTGCATGTGTTAAGCACGAATATGTTGGAAGAAAGCGCCAAGGGACTCTTGACTAAGTGAAGGGATCCATTCATGCTTTGCGAGCATGGAATAGCCATCTGCTAAGAAAAATGTTGAAATTCATACGCCTCATCATCTAAGAGAGGCACCAAGCAACTCTTGGTTGAGTGAAAGACTCTCCTTGTGATGTGAAAGCTCCATTTTGACCATATTAGGAATGAGATCAAGCTCTGGATCTATAGGATTAAATAATCCATACTAACCTCTAAGTAGATGAAGATGAGTGACCTTCATCCTTACAACGCTAGTAGCATGGGAGATATTTCCCATAGGGTGCTTGCTGTGTAGAGAAATTAAGAAACCACCCATAGTGGCCAGGTAGAACTCTAGGATTGGTGTGATATTAAGCTAATTGATGATTTAATTTGACAAAGGATAATGGCCTTCATGATTCCACCCTATAATTCTAACTATAACTTCCTTCATGACTTCTTGGTCTAGCTTGGGTGGCGTGTTGTAAGAGATATTATAGTGCAACTGAGCCTATGGTAGGATAGAACGAGGTTCACCCTTCATTGGTTGTAGAAAAAATAAGATATTTATTCGATAAGTACCCTCATAAAATTCATCTTTGTTATGTAAAACATGTTAATGAGAAAGAAATGATCATTGTTGAAGTGTATGGTGTTTATTTGTTTTTCTGCTTGATGGAAAATATGGTATATATAATGTTTATATATGATGTGAAGTAGTGGATATGGCTGAAATGGATGTATAATACTCATATGCACCATTAATGTACTTGTGTGTTATTCATTTCATGTCATCGATAGGAAATAAATTGCACATAAAGCATGGAATTGAAGGAATTCTAGTCTTGGTCATGGTTAGTGTCCATGGTCTATTATTGGACAAACTAGAGAAGCTCTAGTCCATATAAAGCCATCATATGGTCTTGTGAATGATGTGGATTTCAAAAGCATGAACAAAGGCCTTGATCTCAAAGGGGGAGACTTAAGTGAAAGAGCCTTCTTAAATCATCTAATAGAAAGCATGAAAGATTTCATTAATGAACTATGGAGTTGTCGGATACTAGTTGAAGGTTTAAAAATCCATAATGTACTCTAATATAGATTTCTAACAGATGAGGACGTTTTCCTTGAAGGGAATGAGAGCCTTGGAGGCCTCGGAAAGAGAACAATGGGTGTAGATGCATATTTGGATTCTTGGAGGGAAGACCTGGTAATTGGTGGTAAAATGGATGCTTTTGGTTGATTTCATGGCCTAGTTGAGACCTATGTGTAATTAGGAGTCTTTTGTGTAAATCAAGGCCATGTCGAAAATCTCTCTTCAGCTTTCAAGACAAGCTAAGAATGCTCTGTATAGTCAAGCCTTTCTTAGGAGGGAATTTTGTGTCTAATCCCTTTGTTTCTAGCTAAAATGAATTATGAGGACGAAGTCCCTTAGCATAAAATTCTATGGAAATTGGGGATTGGAAGGCCTCATACCTGGTCTTTGATCACATGGCCAACACAAGGTTTGCGATTTAGAGCTAGCACATAAGGTTCTTACCGAAATACCAAGCCACCAGAAGATTAAAAGAAATGTTGTTTAGGGAAACTCTGGTATGGTGTGGCTCTAGTCAATGGATGCCACTTGGTAGCTATAGTTATGTTAACCAAACACATTAACTAATGGCACTGAATACCAAAGTACTAGAGAGTTTGGATAATGATGTCATGATTAAATCATAAATAATTATATGGTAGTGCTAGGTGGAGGGACTATGTCCACCAAATATGACATTTTAATACCACAAAAGTTACAAAAAAGGTGTCGTGTGTCAATGGTCACGTAAACAATTGCCACATATCCAAGGAAAGGTAAGAATTTTCCATGTGTTATGTAGTGATTGGATGTCAAATAATGAGGTGGAATGTTATGTTATCATAATGAAATATCGAGATACCATCATATTGGGATATCGACATACTTCCTTTTGATGTATATTGGGATACCATAACACCAAAGAAATGGAAAATGATCTTTTATAGAAACTCAGGTATGATAGGGCTCTAAAATGGTAGATTATTAATATATGTGGATCAATACGAGAATGGCATGTTTCCAAGGGTTTCCATGTGTCAACCATGTGGCCTGCATGGAAGTTGATGTGGCCCTTAAGGGGTATATATTCAAATGGGCATAAATGTGTGCCCGATACTCAAAATGAGATGAAATTGATATTGTTGGAAATCTCTCAATGAGCCAAAGATGAGGGAAGTATAAAAAATGTGATTTGAGGTGATGGACGAAATAGGAAATTTCATAACTCCATCTTCATAATAAACCTTGAAGGTCGGGTCTAGATATGCCCCATAACCCTAATATGACATTAGGGGGTTGGGTGTGTCATAGAGTGGTATCAAAACTAAAGTTTCATCACATGGATTGAATGTGATTGGGGAAGGTATAATTATCAGAACTTCTGGTTCAAGTACTAGGCTTGGATGGCTAGAGATGCACTAGAGAGTTGAATTTGGAGCTCTAATATAGAGCGGTATCTACTACAAAGTGGTCAAAGAAAAATTTAGCAATGGATTTGTATGGAACATGAAGATATACTATAAAATCAAAGTTACCAAAGTAATAGAGTGGAGGTTTTGGAGCAACGAGTATAGCTGTAAGGTTGTAAAACATGGAACCAAGATCATTGGATACAGTAAAATAGTTCTATGGACCCAGGCATGTGATATGTATAGAATTACTTTGTGACATGTATAATATATCTCTATTAATAGATTGATGCAATAATGTTGAAGATGCAACAAAAGAAGAGATTCATTGGAATGTTGATTATCAAATGTATGCAAGACATAATCAGGACGCTCACCAGACATCCCTTGAATAACTGAATAAATGATAATTATAAAATCACATAATCAAGCCAAGTGGTACAACCATGATTATGATTGGGGAATCTATCAACTTATTTCTTGTTATTTTGGTGCTTTATTAAATTATGGAATGGTTGTAATATGCTAATAAATACAAACATAGTCATGATGAGATGGCAAGGGATTGAATAGCTAGATTACATATGCACTAATAGATGTGAGGATAGTGAGATGTTAAATACATACGTATATTTCATGGTGCATGTAAATAATGATTGAACATACATGTGATATGCTTTTGGATTTAGAGAATTTTTTTGTCATAAGATGAGGATGACTATGGATTCATAAATATGCAACCATGAATAGGTTAACTATAGGGCTAGAAAAGTTGATGATGATGTTGCATGGAGTCTTGTGGGGACAAGGCTAGGGATAAAAAAATATTGATCAAGAGGTTGGTGAATAGGAGTGTAAGAACCATCCTTGAGTGTTATAGACATTTTTGTGCCTTACAACTATAAGCATGAAATGTCCATAAACCAAGGGATCCCAAGTCCCTAAAGATGTTGTTCCAGCTCCTAAAGAAACAAGGTCAACAAATGACAGCTCCTCCCATAAGTTCTCCACCAGAAACTGCTCAAAACTAGTCAAATCAGGATCAATTCAGAGGCTCCACTAGCTGCCTGCGTTGCAAAGCACCCAAATACACTGGCTAGGTGTGTTGCAACGCAGGTGAATGCACTACCAGGGTGTGTTGAGCGGGAAATGACAAATGGCAAGCTCATTCAACGAGGTGGAAAGACAATGGAAGCTTCCAGAATCTTCTCCAATGACACTTGCCTCAATGAATTCGACCAGTGATGAGTAAGAGGCTCTCAGCCTCCAAGTGGAAGCAAGAACTGACAGAGAGAAGCCACAAGTCAAAACATAAGCTGACTCATCCTCTCTGCTTACATCTATATATGGATCCCTCACCCAGAGATCCAGGAGGCTGGAATTTTGTACTTTGCAGAGAATTGTTGTTGGTTTGAGATTGAGATTAGTGCATTGGGTGATTTATGCTTTGTTGGAGGTGAGGAAGGGATTCCTTTGCTGGGAGGTAGATGCTGGATCGGGACTCACTTGGTTGTATCTCCTCTTGGACTTTCTTATCATATCAATAAAACTATTTGAGTTTCTCCTATATGCTTGTATATCAATGATGCTTTGTTATATTTACATGTTTAGTTTAAATCTGATCCTAAACTAGTTATGAATGTAAATCTACGTCTTTTGTGTAGTTTTCCTCTCTTGTGATCTTGCAGGAACTTGGTGAAGCTGGACTAGTAAGGGAGCAGGCAACGGGAAGCGAACAAAGGAGAGAGCGATTGGATCAACAAACTAGCGAAAGACACAGGTTAGTTACATCCTTCCTCTTCGTTTACATTTCATAAAGAAGAATACGAGAATAGTTTTCCTTGTTTGTTGCTAAGGCACTGTCACACCTTAGAGTGGGATAGGGGCATTCTGAATGGATACTTTTCCCAACAACAAATTGGTGACTCCGCTGGGGAACGTATCTAGTTAGTTTATTTGTGTTTCTATTGTTGTTCATCTCATAAACTCAGGAGTGGCGAATCGAACTGCATTTGCCATTTACAAATGCAAAGTAGAGATCTGCTACTCTAGTCCATTCACTGGGTCTGTTTATGATCTGAACAGCTGATCCACAAATGCTCTAACAGCCCTTTGTGATAGCTCTTAGTCCTCCTTTAAATCAGCCCTCTAATTGTACCTTATTGATAACTTTTATCCGGCCAAAAACCATAGATTAAACTGCAAACCGTGACCCAGAACCCAGAGACAATTCTCGTTTCTTCTTCAGCGCAGGCTCTGTGAAGAGGTTTTGCATTTCAACGCAGGTCCCGAGAGGGCTACCTGCGCTGCAATTCAGTTTCTCTGTGCAACAGGTGCGTTGATCAGCCTTTGCCCTGTGCAGCTGTGGTTCTTTGCTTCATTTTGCTCAGTTTTGTCTCTGATTTTTGCAGCCTGTTATCAGTGTGTGTACCTATCTGAAAACCCCTTTTCTTTGCCTCAATTCTGCCTCAGTTGTATAAAAGAAACTGTACTTGTTTTTTTGTATTTGTTACATCATTTACAGTTTCCCATTACAAAAGTAAACTAGTCATACTGTCGCCCTTAGATCTAGACCTGTCGTAAGTGTTGTTTTGATCTTAGGAGTAAGTTTGTTTGCTGTTGACAATTGATCACGCTTTTACTTTTGTCTTTTGGTTTGAATTTATGAATTTCTAGTGTTGAAACAAGTGTTTATTTCAAAATCATAAAGTTTTGTAATCGTCTTTTTGATTTCGAAAAGAAGCTTGTTTGTGTTTTCACTTGAAATCGAATTCAAATTTGTACAACTTTCTTTTTAGGCATCAATATTAAGAAAGTGAAAACAAATACATGCATATGTGCATTTGCATTTTGACAGTTTGCATGGTTTGATTTAGGAAAAGTGCATTTACAGTGTGCTCTATGCTCTTTGAGAAAAGATTGTGTCTTTCTTTTCCCCTTGTAGCTAGGATTTTCATTGTTGAAAAGAGATAAAAGCTTGCTTATCATCTTTAGACTGCATTTAGGAATTGTATCTACATCTCGTGGTGATCCGAAAAGGCAAACTTCTAAGAAAGATCAACCTAAAATAAATTGAATGAACTTAACAACGCTTTGTAACTTAACGCACAACATAGAGGTCTAGGCTAGAGACGTGTTCCGGCGTCGTAAAACCTGGTAACTGTTGCCTCACTGATGGTTGGGTGATTCCTCCTGAGAGACGATAAGTGCCAGTACGGATTGTGCTCCCATGTACCGTCGAGTATATATTGGGAGACACCTATAGGCATAAAACCTTTATCCATAGGAAGCTGTGTCGGCCGCCCTACTGATTGCAATGCACTCAACACAACATTCGGGAAGACTGACCGCCCGTACCCTAAAAAGTATTCTGCGGTTTTGCAATTGGTTTAGCACACCCTCTACCTAGAACTCCAGAGCAGTCCCTTTCGTTCCTTTTCAGACTCCTTAACGGAAAAGGTCCATCTGAGCACTTGTCACTTCAGGCTCATTAAAAATCGAAGGAGACTAGAGTCATCTTTTGCTTTTTCTCGACTCTTTAAAATTGAAAAAGCAAGTTGTGTCTAAAGCGTCTAAAAATTCATTTAATTCAGAAACATCTTTCCCCTTTAGTATTTTAGTTGATCGAGTAATCCACAATCGTGGAAGAAAGTCAATTGAAACCTCGTCATTCGCGGAGGCTTACGAGTCAACCGTCTTTGTCTCCGGAATCGAAAACAGTACGGACAAAGCGAACTCGTTTAACCGGTTCGAAATCTCCTATTAAAGTTAGAACAAGTGTTCCAACAACATCCGAGATTCCGGTTACTCCAAACATTTCTGGAAACCCTGCCTCTACAGAAGAAGTTTGACAGCCACAGAGGGACAGTGATACTGATCCTAGTCTGAGAGTAAACACTTGTGTGACTGAACCAGTTCCTTCAGCAACCGGTTTGGTGAGTCTTGCTCCTCAAACATCTGTCGCTGTCGATTCAACCCCTTCTTCGGCACCATAAATATTTTACGGACCTGACGGTCTTCCTCTTCCACCTGGTTTGATTGACGGTCTTCCTCTTTCACTCTATTTCCTTCGGCATCAGAAGTTGGTCCACCACCAGTGGAAGTTCCTGTAGAATCGCTAGGCAATCTTTTGGATAGACTCAAAATGTCTGAACAACCGTCAACATCTAGTACTGTGTCGACTGACACAGCCACAGCAGAACTCCCTGTTGTGACTCCAACAATGTTTGCCGGCATACCATCTGTCCCGACTAGCTCACAACCGCTAGAAGGAGTCCATCAAGGGGCTATTTCGACAGTATGGTCCGTTCCTGTTTGTTCCTCTGGAATAATATCCGGAAAATCTTATGTTGAGACTCGACAAATTGATCCATTTGGAGGTCATTTTGGGCAATCCAGTCCCCAAGGGCAGACAATCCCCTTGAGTTCCGGATTACCACCGTATGGGGGGCAGTATGCCCTTTCATTACCCCTTCCAGGGGGGTATCCATACGGGAGTTCACAACAGTATTCAGGTTATACTGGAGTTACATCAAGTGGTTGGGTACCTATACTACCCCAACAACCAAGGGTTGTATACTCGATGCAATAATGCGTACCTGTGTCGAATATACCTACTACACCGGCTATTATGACAGTGTCACAAGTTCAAACGCTGCCTGTTGTATGTCAACCTCAGATTTCTCAGGTTGTAATGCAACAGCCCCTTGACCCTGTGACTCAACCACAATCGCCAACTGGTGGGACGACACAGGTCCAAACGGGTACGATTACCCCACACCTTGGTCCAACGGTTAGTATAGCGCAACAGAACATGGCTTCACAACCGTGGCTGGTGCAATACCAACAACCACAATTCCAACAAGTATACCAAGGTTCTGAGTAGCAGATCTTTGCGAACAATGGATAGCCGTACATTCAAAACGGTCAAAATCAACCACTTTACAGTGGTCATGTCCACCAACCGTATCAGTCATACCAGCATCAACTACATTATGCTGGTATGCAAAGGCCAACTGCGCAGGCAATCCCCTCGTATTCTGGGTATGATTCACCTAACCTGAATCAACAATTACCATTCGTGGCAACTTTATAGTTACCTGATTTACACCGGTTAACAAACGATCCGATTGCTTACGCCCCTTGGTGGCCAGCGATCCCTCATAAACTTCCATCAGATATTCCTAAATTTAATGGAAATCCAGGTGAAGATCCATCGAATCACGTGATGACATTTCATCTATGGTGTTCATCAAACACCCTAAACGATGATTCGATAAGGCTTCGCCTTTTTTAGAGGACGTTAACGGGTCCAGCGGAAAAATGGTATATTGAATTGACTAGAGCTTCGTTCGACAATTTCAGCACCTTAGCCACGACTTTTTTAACCCATTTTCAATTACGGATAAGGTATGAAATGGGAACGGAAATCCTAACCAACTTCAAACAGACAACGGCCACTCACATATCTGATCATATACATGAGTGGCGACGTCGTCGTAGGATGGTAAAAATGTACGTTCCCGATCAGCTATTAGCTGAATGGTTTATCAAGTCGTTACTTCCTGCCATAACGGAAGATGTGGCAAAGGGGGGAGTCGTAACGGAAGAGCAAGTTATCGCTCGTGCGCAATATCTAGACTTGGTCTATACTCAGTCTGGCACGCTCTACGACAAAATACCTGACGCCCCTAGACCGGAATTCTCAATTCCTCCTCCTCCTAAATCAAACAATGACTCTCATGCCGACGATGGTGTGATTGGCACGACAAACGCGAAATCGACAAAGGCCACATCCAAGAAGGCCCGTAAGATTTCAGATCAAAATGCAAAAGACGAAATTCTTGCTTCGGAAGTAAATGCCGTATCGACAGATAAGGGCAAAGAAACCAAACAACCAGGAAGCAAGAAGAAACAAAGCAAAGGGAAGAAGAAGAAATAGGATGAATCATCTCCCGAAAAAACTTCTTCAAACCCTCCTGGAAATAGGAAACCCCCTTTCGGGTGTCAGATATGTGATGAGAATCATTGGACGAAAGAATGTCCATACAAAGCTGAGCTTAAAAGATTCTTTAAAAGTTCGCAAACCTCAGCTGTGTTAACTGATCCGTTTCCAAATCCAGGAACAAATCTGGTTGAAAGTGGAAATGCTTCCCCGTCGCAAGTGCTAATGTTGTTGATTTCGAAGCAGCAAAATGATGCTTTGATTTTGACAAGGAACAAAGATTACGGGAATCCGTAGCTGTCGAACAACAAGGATAAAGATCAACCAAGTAGTTCGACAACAACTTCGACAGAAGTTGTACCACCCATCATTCCTGAATTAACAATAAAACCGCCAAAGGGAGTAGTACACAAGTCGACGTTTAATCCTCGCGCTAGAGCGGCGCAGCATTATAACATAGTGGAAGATTTGGCCCAATCGCCATCCGCTATGTCGACTCTTGAAGTACTACAAAATTGCCCATCCCAAAGGCAGGCTTTGTTATCGACCATTAGTGGGGTTGATCCTAAGGATTCCAATCTTGTATCCTTTGACCACAAAGGATACGATCCTCAGTTACCAGCTCAACTATCTTTCCTTATTCAAGTGAAAGCCCTCAACAAAACTGTTCATCGAACAATTATTGATGAGGGGGCATCTACATGTATTATGTCGATGAGTTGCTGGAAAACTTTAGGATCTCCAACCTTGTTGCGATCTTCGACGACCTTAAAAGCATTCGACGGAAGGACATATACCCCATATGGTATCCTAAATAACTTGAAGGTTGAACTAGGGGGAAAAACAGTAGAAATAGATGTTGAAGTCATCGATGGAAATCTTGATTACCACATCCTACTAGGAAGACCATGGATATATGCCATGGCAGTTGTTGTGTCGACCTATTTTAGAAAGATTGCATTTCCCTTTCAAGGGGGAATTACAATCGTCGACCAACAAAACTTCCTCCCTAATGGTTCACAAGTTACAGGAAGCATTCCCATGATCCATGGAAGCCCCCATTCGCTTCAGAATATCGGAGTAGGCCTACTAAAAGATCCTCTACTAATGGGAACTTTCGCTCTTCCACCTCCAATTGATTTGGCGGAAGTAGCGTCGATAGGTACCTGCAATATGATATCTTCCACAAAGATCTCAGAAAACGATATCAACATGGATCATGCAATGGTTTTGCCCCCAAGCTCGATAGAAATATTGTAGCAATCAATGTTTCTAGCATGGCAGGCAAACCCGAATCAACGCTCGTCAAGCGTTTGGGTAGATAGGTCTAGAGAATATGGTACCCCTTCAGATCCTTGGTCGCGAGTGCATGGAACCGACGAAGGAATTGTACAATCAATGTTGATTGAAGGGGCACCATGGAATGACTGCCACCATCGTTACCTTCTTCCGGATTGTGAAGAAGATACTCAAGACGACCTTTATCACCCTTCAGTTTTTGAATTCCTATCAAATACTGTAAACACGGTGGATTTCAAGCGAAACTTGTCCAACATTGAAGAGACTATAGCCATAAATATCTCGACTAAAACAGATGTTGTAGAGAATATTTATGTCGGCAAATGTTGTTCTCCTTCAGAACTGGAAATATACAACGCTCTTTTTCGCGAATTCAGAGATGTCTTTGCCTGGTCATATGATGAAATGCTAGGCATTGACTCGAGTATCGTTGAACATGAAATTAAGATGTATCCAGATGTCAAACCGGTACGACAATGGCTCAGGCAGGTGCACCCCAAGAAAGCCGCTGCCATTAAGGCAGAAGTTGAGAAACTTCTCCATGCTGGTTTCATCTACCCGGTTCCTCTAACCAATTGGGTATCGAATATTGTCCCTGTTATGAAGAAATAAGGGACAATCAGAGCGTGTGTCGATTATAGGGATGTAAATCAAGCTTGTCCGAAAGACAACTACCCTACACCCTTCATCGACCAGATAATTGATGAATGCGCCGGATGCGAAATCTTTTCGTTCATGGATGGATTTTCCGGGTATAATCAAATAAATATCCGCCCACAGGACCAGTCAAAGACTACATTCATTTTTCCGTGGGGCACATTCGCATATCGAAAATTACCCTTTGGTTTAAAGAACACAGGGGCGACCTTTCAGAGGGCAATGAATTATGCCTTCCATGACATCAAGGACATCGTTCAACCATACCTCGACGACCTTCCGGCTCATTCGCGAAAGCGGACTGATCATCCGCAGCATTTAAGAGCGATATTTCTACGTTGCCGACACTACAAGATACGACTCAATCCGCACAAATGTGTATTTTGCGTCGGTTCGGGTCATTTACTTGGCTTTGTAGTCTCCAAGGATGGGATTCGTCTCGACCTGTGCAAGGTCCAGGCAATCATAAATTTGCCTCCACCTTCAAATTTGCTTCAAATTCAGAAACTCCAAGGGAAAGCAAACTTTCTGAGGAGGTTCATTCCAAATTACTCCGAACTTGCTAAAGGTTATACACGTCTTTTGAAAAAGGAGGTACCCTTCGTCTGGGATCAGGTTGCGCAAGCTTCCTTTGATGCTTTAAAAGATTCCTTAATAAAAGCATCATTAATGTACGCCCCCGATTATCAAAGAGATTTTAACCTGTATCTGGCTGCAGCAGACACAACCATCGCAATGGTTTTAGTTCAAGAAGTCGATGGAATTGAACACCCTATATATTATTTAAGTAGAAACTTAAACGATACAGAAAGCAAATATTCTTATGTTGAAAAACTAGCGCTTGCAGCTGTTCAAGCGATACAAAGATTTCGACACTATGTCCTCTTTCGGAAAACTACCATTCTGTCAGATTGCAACCCCATGACTTATATATTGTCGCGACAGTTTCTGGGGGGCAAATATTCAAAATGGATAGCGATCCTTCAAGAGTTTGATTTGGAATTTGTAAAATCCAAGTCAAAGAAAGCTCTAGTTTTTGCAGAATTATTATGCGACCTCCCATCATCGTCCAACGATGAAACATCCGAAGAATCAATCGTGGACGAGAATTTGTTTCTGATATCTGCAAGCAATGAGTGGTATGGAGATATAATAATTTATCTCCAGACCCAAAAATTCAGGCCAAATACCTCTCACTCTGAACAAAAACGTATACGATACCAAGCAAAAGACTACATGATCGTCGGTGATATGCTTTACCGTCGTGGTATCGATACAGTTCTGAGAAGGTGCCTCACCCATGAGGAGGCCGAAAAAGCCCTGAATGAGTGTCATTCAGGCGCATGTGGGGGGCATCAATCTGGATATGCTACAGCACAAAAAATCTTATGAGCATGATACTTCTGGCAAACCATGTTCAAAGATTGCATAACCGCGGTCAGAAGTTGCCATGCTTGTCAAATTTTTGATAGCAAAACCAGAAGACCACCCGCACCATTACAGCCGATAGTTGCTATTGGGCATTTCGCCAAATGGGGCATCGATTTCATGACATGTAACCCCACCTCGACCGGGGGGCATGGGTATATTATAGTCGCCGTTGACTATTTTACCAAATGGGCCGAGGCGATGCCTATATTAGATAACACTGGTGAAACAGCTGCCCTTTTCTTTTTCAATCATGTAGTCGCCAGATTCGGCGTACCACAGGCTATAGTCACAGATCATGGATTGCACTTTCGCAATCACATGATGGTTGAATTAGCTGCCAAGCTAGGGCTATCTCACAACAGCTCTACTCTGTATTATCCGCAAGCCAACGGACAAGTTGAAGCGATCAACAAGGTCCTGAAGCGTATGTTGCAAAGGATGATCGGAGTTCACAAAAGAAGGTGGCACCTAATCCTGTACTCAGCCTTGTGGGCTTACCGAACATCGGTAAGGAATGCGACCGGGTTCACACCCTTCCAACTGGTATATCGCCTGGAAGCAGTCTTACCAACCCAGTGCGAAATCTCGTCTCTTAAACTCGCAATCGATCTCCTCCCTGGAACTTCAGAAGAAGAGGCCCGTTTCTTGGAATTAATCCAATTGGATGAAACCCGTCGTGATGCCGCTTTGGCTAACGAAGCCCATAATAAACGAGTCAAGGCGCAGTTCGACAAGAATGTCAAACCCCGTGTCTTCTCAGAAGGTGACTTGTTCTTGCTTTACGACCAAGAATCCGATAAATTGGGAGCAGGTAAATTTAATTCTTTATGGATGGGCCCCTATATTGTTAAACGAGTGTTAGCAAAAGGAGCCTACGAGTTAATGGATTATGACGGAATTCCACTGGCGCAACCTCGTAATGGGTTGTACCTCAAGCGTTACTATGCTTAAATAGTGACCAATATGCTTTTGTTGTATTTTGTTTTCGCTAAAGTGTTCGTTTTGGTCGAGTAATCCACCTTTTTACATTTATTGCAGATGTCAAATCTTTTGGAGACATGTGTTGGATATGCCGACGGAGCGAGTCGTAGTTTGCGGAACCTGTCCTCCGCAGCTTGGGCCATTTTTGATCCAAGCGGCGAGTTAGTAAGTTTCAGAGGTGTATGTATCGGTCAATCAACAAATAACATCGCTGAGTATAGCGCGTTGATAGAACTTCTCTCTGATGCCATCACCCATGGTATACGCCGACTAATCGTCAGGCTAGACTCACAACTCGTAATACTACAACTCAATGGTATATATTCCGTCCGAAACCCGGCCATTTATCGCATGTTCCTAAGGGTTAAGATTTTGGAAAGAAAATTTGATTTGATTCAATACCAACATATTTCCAGAAACTTAAACACATTAACCGACTCATTAGCAAACTATGTGTTAGATAGACATTTGCGACATTTATAAAAATAAACACATCATCAATGTTTTACATGTGGATTATATAACTCAACCAGAATAAAACCCCGAAAATCAAAATATATATATATAGCTGTTTATGGTTTACATATAATGTTCTGTAACCAAGACAAAATCGGTCACATGACCCAAAAACTCAAAATGCTAGGGGGCACCCTAGTCTAGTGATGCTCATGGTAGCAGGTCACAGCCTGCGGGATCATGCGTAAGAGACGAGTCCATCGTCTAGGCATACCAGTAGTATGTCGCTGTAACTGCAAAGGTAGCTCATCGATCCTCACATCTGGAATACCGAGAGTAAGGCTCTCAACCTGCTCCTACACAGCTGTGAGAGTCTCGGCCACATCAAGGTCAGGAAGGATAACCCTCCCGGCGGCCTCTCCTGCTGGGGCAGCGGCTGGCACTCTCAGGCGAACTACTGGACGAACAGGACCAACATCTGCATGCACACATGAGTTTGATTAAAAGTCTTGATAGAATAAAGCACAAGGACATTATAAAAACAATAAACAGTGATATGGTCGAAGATTTTACCAATAGCGCCCCACTGCTCGCCATCCGGCAGTACTAAATCTGGATCACCCCGGAAGTCCATGCCAACATATGGATACTCGGAATAGACCATCTCCTGACGCTCAAACCACCTGAAGAAGGTATCAGAAAAAGAAATCTGAGATTGACCAGCATGCCTAGACATGTGGTCAACCCATCTCTGCATGCGTGGTTCAGTAGGAGAAGGTAAGTCAAGTGCAATGTACTGCGGCTGCATCAGTGGTATCTTCTCCAAGGAAAAGGCGGTCAAAATAGAACCGAACCCAAAGTTCTTCAACCTCCCGTCCTTTATCTTGGTCAACTGACTTTTCATCACAAGAAGTACTGCATCACACCAGTTGAATATTTTCGGTTGGAGGCATTCCAAGGCATGCTGCATATAGGATCTGTTGGCTACATGAAGAGACGCACTACCGGCCATCCTACCAAAAGTATACAGGATAGACCTAAGGGACCTGTCAGTAACATCACGGATGATGATCTTGCCGTATTTACTCGGCTGAGATCCTTCCCTGCAATACTGGGGGACATAATCTCTCACAGAGTCACTCCCTCGGGCCGAACCTGACAAAGAGATGGGGGCACCCCGCCTCGACAAGCCAGTCAAGACGTAAATGTCTACTGCAGTCAAGGGGATAGATTTGCCCCTAATCTAGAAAAATTGATTGATAGGATCCCAAGCATCGAGCAAATACTGCAGTAGGTTGATCTGCTGTCTCATGCTAGATATGCGGAAGAACTTCAACAGACCACAGTTCCGCAGCGCGTTCACCGTAACCGGATCATGTAGGGCAATCATGTCCTCTTCTTCATGTTCTCGTTCTCACCATGTAAGGGTCATTTTGCTCCAATATCTCTGAAAAACAAACATGAGAGGAGTTAGATCTTGATTTTGATGAGAAACAGGCAAAAATTTTCATCAAAAACTGTGCAACAAAATCCTTTTTTGCGCCCAACGCACCTGCACAGTGTTCCACCTGTGTTGAAGGTCAAACTGCCTTCATACTGGTTGACCTTCAGCGCAGGTTTCGAGTGCCCAAGGTGCGCTGATGGCAGAACGAGCCCATCAAACCCCAGGGGCTCAGAAAAGCAGGGAATGAAGCACAGAATGCAGAAAGGAAACCATGAAATGAAAGAGCTCAGGTTTAGCTCCTACCTGGTCCAGACGGCACCGAGAATCGTCCACAGAATCTCCCGAAATTAGCTGATGAAAATCAAGGGGGAAGAGGCACCTCCAAAGCTCCAACAAACCAAGTTGAAATGAAATGGTAAAATGAGAAGTAAAAACACTTTTTAATTGCTTTTTACGTAGTTCAAAGTGAAATATTAGCGTTTTAATCTCATTTTCAAGCAAATGTTATTCATTTCTAACTAGTTTGATGCAGCAATTGAGGGTACAGTACTATCTTTGAAAAGGCAAAGCTATTTATGGTAAAAAATCAAAACTAGACCATGTTATCGAGCAGTTTTAGCACATAGTTCATGCTCATTAAAAAATAAAAATAAGATCAAGCAGTTTTAGCACATAGTTCATGCTCGTTAAAAAATAAACATAAGATCGAGCAAGTGTTTCAATCCACGTTTAAGCTCGTTAAAAAATGAACTATCCTCCGGTAAATAACCACCGTGAATGTAACATTATCAGCCATTAAAGCCTTGGTCGTGTTTGCACCGTCACCTCCACTTTTCCATTGGCCGATCATTCACCTCCATTTGATTGTTTACCCATTTTGAGGAACAGCTGCGAAGAGTGATTTCACTAGCCATCCTCGTGACACTACCGTGATTGGAAAATTGCAACCCTTACCTGGAATCAGCTGCTACCTGTCTTATCACTCGTTCCTCAAAAGACGAGTCTTCTTTAAGCTCTTTTCATCTGACTCGTAAAATATGAAAAGATTGCCAAGTTTTGGCCTTCCAGCTCGTTAAAGCGACCGGAAGTGCTATCCCTCCTCTAGATTTTAATCTTTTTGGACCTGAGGGATTATTGCACAAAAAGATCGAGCGCTTGTTTTGTTCGGCTCGTTAAAACTATCGAAAATTCATCCCTTCTGTATTGTTTTATACTTTTTCGGACTTAAGGGATTAGATGACGAAAAAGGACTTCCGGAGTTATCTTTACGTACCTTTTCAGACTCTCTAAAAATGAAAAGGACCGAGTTATCTTTGTCGTTAGACTCGTTAAAAAGATTAATAGCGACAAACTTGTCTTTAGACGAGAACGAGTTTCACTATCGCTAGGCTCGTTAAAACATAGCGATGGGTTTGCCCGAAGGGAAAATTATAGAACAAGCATATGTTATCCTCCTCAAGCTTGACAAAAATAAAGAGGTACTGGTCAGCAATGACTGGGGAAAAATTGGGAAGAAACTCAAAGAACCTTTATTGGTAGCAAGTCGCTCTTGAACATGACACTTCCACTCCGTGCCTGAGTCGGGTTGGGTTGTTTCATTCACCGGTCACATCGCCATGGTCTCGCCATACCATCCACCTTTGGGGTAAATGCTACCAATCCATCATATAAGTGTCGCCGATATGTTCAAGAGAAGTCATCCAGAGAATTCAACCATGTCCCATCCACTACCATACATTATACTTCATCCTTTCATGACCGCCACCCTGAACCATATATCATCAGATCATTTTCACCTCCATCAAAATCATTTGCTCCGTTCCATGTCATTGATGTGGGATACATTAAGGCCCTCCTTTGACGGATCGCTTCTTGTCGACATCAGCTCATTATCCAAGAAGTTGATCTAGGAACACCCCTTCAATACTTTGAAGCTTGCATGCCTCAATGGCAAGCTTCTCACTTCCGGCGACAGGTATACATCAATGACCTTCGACCGAAATATTTTGCGTGGTGTTCGACGCCAAGTCCTTTATTCACACCACGTGAATTGTACTGCAGTACCTTGAGGGTCATTATCATTATCGGTGATTCCTCTCGTGCTTGTTAACAGTTTACATCATTGACTGGTAATCAAGCGATGTCTTTCCATGTTCGACTTCAAAACATTTCTCACATGGATCGACTTGTACTTAGAGTGAAGATCGGACGAGATTGAAGACCCCGGATCTAGTTTCATCCATCCGGGCTGCGATATATATTCAGGAAAAATAAAGACATTGACATGTACAGCATTACAGCACAGATAATCATCCTACCAAAAGGATGATGATTTCATCAAGATCATCAGTCTACCATCAGACGATTGTCTGTCCTATGTACATAAAAATGAATTTATAAAGCTGAGCATGGGAATGCCCGCCTCAGCTAGATCATGAAAACAGTATGAAAATAATGTATTGTATTGTATCTTATTACAGGTCTCCTCCCAGCATTGAAAGAACTTCGGATCCTCCTAATAAAGAATTTCACCTGATAAACGGCCTCATACTTTAGGGGGCAACTGTTATAGACATTTTTGTGCCTTACAGCTATAAGCATGAAATGTCCATAAACCAAGGGATCCCAAGTCCCTAAAGATGTTGTTCCAGCTCCTAAAGAAACAAGGTCAACAAATGACAGCTCCTCCCAGAAGTTCTCCACCAGAAACTGCTCAAAACTAGTCAAATCAGGATCAATTCAGAGGCTCCACTAGCTGCCTGTGTTGCAAAGCACCCAAATACACTGGCTAGGTGCGTTGCAATGCAGGTGAATGCACTACCAGGGTGCGTTGAGCGGGAAATGACAAATGGCAAGCTCATTCAACGAGGTGGAAAGACAATGGAAGCTTCCAGAATCTTCTCCAATGACACTTGCCTCAATGAATTCGACCAGTGATGAGTAAGAGGCTCTCAGCCTCCAAGTGGAAGCAAGAACTGACAGAGAGAAGCCACAAGTCAAAACATAAGCTGACTCATCCTCTCTGCTTACATCTATATATGGATCCCTCACCCAGAGATCCAGGAGGCTGGAATTTTGTACTTTGCAGAGAATTGTTGTTGGTTTGAGATTGAGATTAGTGCATTGGGTGATTTATGCTTTGTTGGAGGTGAGGAAGGGATTCCTTTGCTGGGAGGTAGATGCTGGATCGGGACTCACTTGGTTGTATCTCCTCTTGGACTTTCTTATCATATCAATAAAACTATTTGAGTTTCTCCTATATGCTTGTATATCAATGATGCTTTGTTATATTTGCATGTTTAGTTTAAATCTGATCCTAAACTAGTTATGAATGTAAATCTACGTCTTTTGTGTAGTTTTCCTCTCTTGTGATCTTGCAGGAACTTGGTGAAGCTGGACCAGTAAGGGAGCAGGCAGCGGGAAGTGAACAAAGGAGAGAGCGATTGGATCAACAAACTAGTGAAAGACACAGGTTAGTTACATCCTTCCTCTTCGTTTACATTTCATAAAGAAGAATACGAGAATAGTTTTCCTTGTTTGTTGCTAAGGCACTGTCACACCTTAGAGTGGGATAGGGGCATTCCGAATGGATACTTTTCCCAACAACATTGAGACACCATATGATTAGGTAGTATCCAATAATTTCTAATATCCATGCAAGTGTGGTTTTGGTATGCTCAAAATATTTAGAGGGAATTATATAAGAATTTCCTTAGCAAAATTTTAATAGCAAAAATGATATGAATGGATGTATGGCAAGTAAATTAAGAGTTGGAATTATATGCTTAGGGTGATGTTGATGGTCACCTAATGAACCATGTTGCTTGGAATAAATGATTCATGGCTAGTTGTCATATGAAATGGGAAAGCATCTTGTACCTATGAGACATATCATTAAATGCTTGTAGATTCTCATAAGGTAGGTTGCTTTCAAATTTCATGAACGTATAGGGATAAAGAAATGGAATACACAAGAATGGAATACTCACATGAAATGGATTAGCAAGCAGTTGAAATTATTAGAGTTATTACTAGCTTGTGAAACTGAGATTATCTCAGGGATACTAGGCATTGCAACCAAGGAAGGTTGCATGATGATATAGTTGAACGTGAATGAACTTTCAGAAATATTTGACTAAGGAAAGAGAGCCACAAAATATAAAGATAATAACTAACTATCTTGTGTAGAATAATGGGCTAAACCTAAGGAAGAGATGACTAGCTTAGTTGAAAATAACTGCCCAAGGGAAATAGAGTAGTGTTATGAACTTGAGTTATGAAAAGAATTTAAAAAGGAAGAACCCATGACTCTCTTCCCTACTAATATTTTGTTGCACAAGTGTTGTAATGTGAAAATTATGGAGGCCTAAGAATTCTTGCATAAGTGATATCGAAAGGGTAATGGTATTGTTATACCCAAGATTGAAATATCTTGTATGCACACGAGTGCAAGGGGAGGGACCCCTGGGTTGTTATAAGAAGAAAATTGGTTGTTATGCGCTTTTTCTAAAATAGGATGAATTTTGAAGTACCTTTAGCTTGGTCATGTTTATTTATTGTTTTTATATGTTAATTTATTGTTGAATGATTGTACATGTCAATATAATAAATTGGTTGTTGATTAGAGGTGCTTAAGCACATTTTGAGATTAATTTGATTAACGACTAGTGTATGAATTAACTTATGCATCAAGAAATATACATATTGTGCTTGGGAATTTTACATTAAAGGATCACTTGTTTTAAGTGGGATTGGAGACAATGAACTACCTTCATCCATTGAAATAATTTTGAGTACACAAAGGGATGAGCTATTTTGATGCATAACAGATGAGTTTGGTAAAAATATTAGAAATATTCATAATCTATCCTTATGGACAAAAAATATATGAGTAATACACTCGCCATTCAAAGAGAATAATAGTGTATTATGCAATGAAAAACATGGGCTTGTGAAACTATGAAGCCTGTGAGAATGAAATCAAATCCACCCATGAGGCTAAGTGTGACCCTAAAAATGGGATGGGTGAGAAATTGTTGAGACATAGTAGCTCGAGTGGAAATATGAATTTAACCTTGTTGATTAAGAAGATCATTGAAGAATCTATTTAACTTAGGTTATGGATCGAAAAGATGTTGTGGAATGTTGGTGTGATTAAGGTACATAAGGCACTTGAAGAAGGAAAATCAATGAAGGATTGCGAGATCAATGAAGGGATCCCTTTTGTGTTGTTCCAACCTTGAGTGGCCACATTTTGCTGTGTTAATAGATCTTCACTCTACACTTGAAGTTGGACTCCTAAATCATATATGTGAAGGAAAGAGTGATAATGAAACTCTTGACCTTGAGCTAATCCAAACTATTGGCATGAAAACTCTGATTGCCATAGGTTTTCTAAGATGTTTACAACATGAGATTGAACGAATTATGTAGTGTAATTATTTTTCCTTTTAATTTTTTTGGTATGTAGTTGAACATGATGTATTGATTAACTATGTGATGGTTTTGAAACAAAATTGGTAATTGTTGTAATTGATATATTGAAAAGATGTTATGCCAAAGAAATCATTGTTTGGTTGAGTGAAAATGAAAATTGTAGGTTGAGTTCCTTGAGGATGGCATGGGATGTAAACACATGATACCAACTAAATATATTATCACTTGCAAAGAGCCAAATATTATGAGAAGAATCTCATGTTTGTGAGAGTTGGTTTCTATTTGAAGAAAATTTGAAAAATAGAATTTCTAATTGAAATTTAACGATAAATCTCATGGGTACTATATGTCTATGATACAGGGGAGATGATGTATCTATCCAGGGAGGATAGGTATGGCTATAAAGAAGAGTGGCATGGTGTAAGATTTTGAATTATTCCATGTAGTGCTTCCTTAGAAGGATAGGGTGAATGACTTGGTTGGAACAACTGAAGGATGTAAAGTTGGAAGCCCAGGAACAAGGAAATTGTGGTGACATTGGACCTTATGATATGATTTTACAACTATGAGACATGACATGTGAGATGAGTTGTGATATGTTAAGAGCAAGGCAAAGGGACACCCTAGATGTAAAATTATGTGTCTATTTGGCCTTCCTATTCAAGAAATCCTTAGTAAAGTAGATTGCCTGAGGAACTATATTGTAGAGAAGGGGATTAATTGATCCTAGAAGGGTAAGTGACTGCAAGGAAGAGGAGACCTGAATGAATTGTGATATATGTGTGTGTGTGTGTGTGTGACATGATCATTGGGATCATAAATGCATTAGGGTATGTCCGATGCAAATAGTGAGGTAAATTTGTTACTTGTGGAAGCTCATGAAGTGAAGGACAATTATATAGATAAGTATTAAGTTGGAAAATTTTATTTGTTGAAATTCATGCTACTTCATGAAAATTGAAATTTCCTATGCAAAGCATTTAATGACTATATATAGAAATGGTCACGGCACACATTTTATGTTGGTTTTTTGATGTAGATAGTAGATGAAATGTTATAAGTCTGAAAATAACCCAGCTATGAAGATAGTGGTCATTTCCCCAACCATGGGAAGAATAAGAAAAAATAGATCAGCCTATATCCATCTTAACTCTGGATCTACCAAGCGTCGAGATTGATCAAATTTCTTTTTACTTTAAAAGAGGTTTGTATCTCAATAGATTTGATCCCTCTCAATGCTTGGTAGATCTAGAGTTAACATGGATTTAGGTTGGTTTTTAAAATAAAATTACTTTCTAGTTTCTAATTTTAGGCTTTTGTGATCCATATTGTTTTTGAGACTGTCCTTCGGATTAATCACATAGTTCATTATTTGTTTGACATTTTGAACCATCTAATGTGGTTCATCCTTAAGACAAGTATGAAGAAACCTTATCTATCCATATGTTTAAATAGTTGAGATGCATCTAGTTCCAAATATAACCGTTACAGAAAGCCAAACAAAATTTAATACTAAATTCAAATACGAATGTTAGGTCATAAAATATTTAGTCATTTTCTATTTTATAAGAAAATATTAATTAATAAAAAATTATAAAAAGGAAAAACTAATTGTTATAAATTCAAAAATTATATTAAAATATATAAAAAATTAAAAAACTAACTGTAATAAATTCAAAAAAATATTAAGAACATAAAATAAAAAATCTAAAATCTAAAAAAGGAAAAGAAAATGATGAATATTTAATATCCTCTTTTATTATATGATATAAGAAACTAGTAATATCATAATATAAATATTTATATTTATATTTATATTATTATTATTATTATTATTATTATTATTATAAATTTTTTTTTTTTGCTAATGCAAGAGTCAGACCTTCAATTTCATTAATAATCAACAAAAGAACATAAAATACAAGATTTTCTTCATGTTCGTTGACCATGAAGAGAACACATCAAAACCTAAAAACCGGGCAGAGATAAAAAGCCTTCCTACAACCATACCCAACAAATCTCTCAAGAAATAAGAGCGAGCAAGGAAACGGAGCCATAAAAACAATAGAGTTAAAAAAATGCTGGTTAATTTCCTCCCGTCTTCAGAATCAGCTGCACAAAGGCTAGAGAAAAAAGAAGAGAAACATAACCTAGGAAATCCCCTTACCGCCAAAACCTTCACGTCAAACCAACACATATCTTTGATCACAACTAATGAAACTGTCCATCCGATCCAATGGCACGGAACCAAAACTCTTTGACAAGCAGTCTGCCATAGACTTGCACAACTAATCCCGATCGTTGATCTGGTATGGATGATCCAACGGTTGAAATGAATATCGCAACCACCTAACTTTGCGCACTTTAGCTTGCAGGGGAGGGTGGTATTCCAACCGCTTCCATCGCCACGTGGAGCACGTTGAATGGTATCGCATCCAAACTGCCAAAACCAATTACCACTTTTGTGCGCCGCGATCATGAGAAACAGCTTGGGGCGTGGTATAGAAAACCAGCCCGGAAATCCTCGGGCTTCATGGGAACTAGTGGACTCCGGCATATGACCTATTCTAGCTTCTATCCTTCTTGACCCGTTCATAGAATTTAGGATGTGGAAGCCACCACCGACACTGTTGAAACTTCCAACATAAGGACCCCCTGAAAACCCCATTGAGATTGCTTGTCTTTCTTGCTTGCACTTGAATTCCCTGGAGATCAATGCTAACATTCTTGCCTCTTCTCAGGTATCTATCCCCCTTCGGTGATCGACTCTTCTTCAAGAACCTATGAGCAAGATCCTGAAAACACATGTAGAGGCTTCAATATTAAGGGCTAGCTTCTAGGATTCTATGGCTGAAGACTCTCATGTCTTCCTCCTGTTGTTCACTACATTTAGTTTTTAAACTGCTTTGCCTCAACTCCTGCCATCTTATCATAATATTGACATCTGTATTACTAATCCCCTGATTGGCCAGTAGGCCAGCCAGCTTGTTGGCCTTTCTGCTAACATGCTGGAAGGTGACCGTGTGCAAGTTCTGTAGGTGTTTCTGAATTCTTTGGAAAACCCTGATTAACTTCCAGTGCTTGGTGACTTTCTCCGATGTTGATCCATTACTAATTCTTTTCACTGAGTTAATGACTATCTTTGAATCTGCTTCCACAATCACATTGCAACAATTCTCCTGACTTAGAAACTCAAGGCATTGCTCCAACGCCATGAGTTTAGCCAAATTATTGGTGGCTATGCCGAGATGAAAATGGAAAATGAAGATGATACTTCCTTTATTGTCCCTGAGTGCTCCCCCATACCCGGCCAACCCCAGATTTCCTTTAGCCGCCCCATAAATATTGAATTTTAGGTATCCAGCCGGGGGAGGCTGCCAGAAATCCTGTTCTCTGTCCTTACTGTAACCCTTCTGTTAAGACCCTGAAGAGCAAGATCCTGCAGCCCTAATTGAATGAGAATGTTTCTTTCCTGATCCGATGGAGGATTAATATGGTGACTGCAAACATTGGAGCTAACAGTCTCCTTAAGTTGTTTCAGAATCTTCTCTAGCAGTACATGTGGGGGATTCTTCTCCTCCTTAAATATTCTTTTATTCCTCTCCTTCCATACATTCCATATGATAAAGCTTGGTAGGGTCCAAGCTGAGTTGAGAATTTCATGTTCTGAGAAATTTCCCCTCCAGCTGATGAGTTTTTTGAAGATACTTCCTCTGTCCCTGTCAGTTTGTTGAATTTTTTTTGTAAAAATGTCCCATAACCAGGAGGTGAAATAGTAGTAATTAAGAAGTTGTTCCATCGTTTCTTCCTTCTTTCCACAAAGAGGACATCTGGAAGGCCCTAGAACACCTCTCTTCCTAATGTTATCCCAAGTTAGAATTTTCTTGTGATAAACCAACCACATGAAGAGTTTGATTTTCATCCACCCTTGATGCCTCCAAAGTTTCTGCCAGATTTTATCCAGAGCCTGGGGATTTAGCTCCAGTAGAATACTTTTGGCTTCTTTGAGATTAAAGGTGCCCTGTTGATTCTTGCCCCATCTTAATTGGTCTTGCCCTTCAGAAGCTAAGATTTTCCTCTGTTCCACCATTTTTTTTAATTCCTCTGCTTTAATGTTCAAGAGTCTATTATTTCTACACGCTATATTCTTCCATATTCTCCATTTCCCCATTGGCTGGGTGTTATCCCAGAAGTCCATGACTTTAAATAAGCCTTGTGAGTCTGTCTCCTGTTTAAGCTCAAGGAAGTTCTCGTTTAACAGAATTGGTTCCTATTGCCATTTATCTTCCCAAAAGAGAGCATGATTCCCTTCTCTGATTTCCCAGAAACTATTTTCCTGAACTAATCTTCTATTTTCCCAGGCCTTGTTCCAAATATGTGAGCCCTTAATGTTCCCTGACATTCTAATAAGATCATTTTTTTTCTAGGATGTGGCATATTTTTCTTTCCAGATGCTAGCCCAAGGAGTCTCTAGGTTGTGAACCCAGTGCCACCAAAGTTTGGCCCCTAAAGCCTTGCTAAGAATTTCTTGGTCGTCCAAGCCAAGTCCTCCATGGTCCTTTGGTCTACAAAGTTTCTCCCAAGACACTAAAGCCCATTTCTTCTTATTTTCCTCCTTTCCCCAAAGGAAGTTTCTTTGAATATTTCTCAGTTGTTGAAGGACTCCTTTCGGAGCTGGGAGGGCAGATAACATGAAGATAGGGATGGCTTGTAGAACAGCCTTAGTGAGAACCAACCTGCTTGCCAGATTTAGAGATCTGAAGGTCCATTTGCTGACTTTATCCTGCAACTTATTAATCAAGGGTTCCCAAATGCTTTTGAGCAATGGTTTATCTGTAAGAGGGATACCCAAATATTTTGAGGGAAGGGAATCCCTTTGAAAGCCTAGAATTCTGGAAATATTCCTTTGGATTGCCAAGTTGGTGTTAAAGAAAAAGATTTTTGATTTGGAAAGATTTACTTCCATACCTGTGGCCATGGCGAAAGCATTCAGAATATGTTTATAAGTTGAAGCTTCTTTGACAGTAGGGATTCCTTGAAGCATTGTGTCATCAACAAATTGTTGATGAGTAAGAGCTTGACCATTCTCAGAAAGTAGAAGGCCTTTAATCTTACCTTCAACTTTAGCTTGCTTAATGGCCCAGCCAAGTCCTTCCATCATAAGAATGAAAAGAAAAGGAGAGAGAGGGTCTCCCTATCCGAGACCTCTAGAAGGACTGAAAATCTCTGAGGGAGAGCCATTCACCAGAATAAAGAAGCTAGAGGAGGTGACAAGGGCCATTACCCATCTAATCCATTTATGATCAAAACCAAAGGCACTAAGAACCCGTTTCATATAGGTCCAGTTTACTTTGTCATAAGCTTTGGCTATATCTAATTGCATGATCATGCCGACCTTCTTTTTGCTTTTTAGCGAGTGAACTACCTCATGAGCTTGAATGATGTTGTCTAAAATTTGTCTGCCTTCCACATATCTTGATTGTTCCCCTGAAACTAGGGTGGGAAGCAAAGGCTTAAGTCTATTTGCCACTACTTTGGATATAATTTTTTAGACCACATTGTACAGAGCGATTGGTTTGAACTTATCCGGGGTTTGAGCATCCTCCTACTTGGGTATAAGGGAGATAAAGGAGGTGTTCAACACTTTCAAGATGGTACTATTCACTCTGGAATCCTCCACCACATTCAAGATATCCTGTTTAACAATACTCCAGCATGCCTTGAAAAAGTCCACATTGAACCCATCTCGGCCTGGTGCTTTTCCATTCTGCATTTCTTTGAGGGTATCGTCTATCTCTTTTTCAGAAACTGGTCTATTTAGATTAAAATTATCCTCTCTGGATACCATCTTTGGTATATTTCTAGTTACCTCCCGAATATACTGTTCTCTGTACAAGTTATTTTCCTGGGTAATACTTCGGAAGTGTCGCACTAACTCCACTTCAATATTCTCATGAGAAGTAAGAATATTCCCTTCATTGTTTTTGATTGAAGATATTCTATTATGCCTTCTATTTTCCATAGTGGACCTGTGAAAAAACTTTGTATTACGCTCCCCTTCCTTCAGCCATTGGACTCTAGATTTTTGTTTCCAGAAGACTTCCTCCTGTTTGCACAGATTATCCCACTCGTGCTGGTATTTCTCTACTTGATTGCTTTTGTCTTTATCAAAACCTTCCTTGATTAGAGTCTGGTTGAGTTCCTTCATTTTATTTTCAATTGATTTTTTCTCTGCAAAGATATTGCCAAATTCATTTATGTTCCAATCTTTTAGTTTGAGTTTGATATGCTTTAATCTTTTATGCAGAAGAAACATTCTTGTTCCTTGAATCTGTAAGTCTTTTGTCCACCAATTTTTGATATTGTTGAAGAAATCTGGGTGGGAGAGCCAGATATTTTCAAACCTGAAAGGTCTATTTCTGAGAATGTCCATTCCTTTGATCTCCATTTGAACCGGCCAGTGATTTGAGCCCCCAAAGGGGCGAACTTCAGTTGTTATCTCCTTATTTTCGAACATCAGATTCTCAGAGGTTAGTAATCTGTCTAACTTCGAGGCTACTTGAGAATCAACACCTCTTTTATTATTCCAAGTAAAGAGGCCAGTATTCATTTTATCCTCTACTAGGTTCGTCTTGTCTATAAAGTTTTGAAATTCCAATGAGTCTTTATTGAGGATCCTCATTCCTCCTTTTTTCTCAGACAAAGACTTAATCATATTTAAATCCCCTCCCATGATCCAAGGAATTCCTATATGTTTGTCCCTGAGATCCTCCAATGAATCTAGGAACTTGAGTTTATCATCTGTTCTTTGAGGACCGTAAATATTGGTTACAAGATAGTGGTGCCTATCTCCCTCCGGTTGGATGATAACTGATAAATAATTCCTGGTAGCCTCAGCATCTATAACACTTAATTTGTGAGGGTTCCAAAGAGTGAGGATTCCCCCCGCAGTATCCTCTGCTTTAACTTCTAGAAACTCAAATTTACTGAGCCATTTACTGTGGATTTGTCTGATCTTTTGAATGGAACTTTTTGTTTCTTGGATAAATATCATGTCCGACATTTCTTGTTTCATTCTATTGCTGAGTATTCTTTGCTTTCTTTTACTCCCTAGACCTCTAATATTCCAAGAAATAAACTTCATAATTAAAGATTTGTGAAGGAGTAGCTGGCAAGATCTTTCATCTTACCTGAGTCTATCATTAGCTTGCCACACTCCATCAAGAGTTCATTCTGCTTTTTCCTGCCTCTTTTTTTACCTGGGTTTCTTGTGACTAGTCCTGAAATTTCTTTTAGCACCTTCACTCCTCTGTTTTCCTGTTTATCTAAATTTTTCCCTTTTCCCAATGCATTAGATTGTGTTTTCCATAAGAACAACTGTCTGATCTTATTAAGTTCTTCCTGGGGTACCGAATCCACTCCTCCCGTGGTTCCCTGGAACAAGAACCCTTCCAGATCTAGGTTTTCCTTATAAAGTATCTCCTGCAACTCATGGTCTTCCAGATCCATCTCACTCAGAGTCATTTCTTGATCCATTTTAGTTTTGGTTTCACTCATTATGGTTTCTGTCTGATGCCTAGTTTTCTGATTTTGGTCATCTTCATGTTCTGTTCTCTTTTCTCCAGCCTTTCCTTCTGTGGCTTGGTCTTCCTTTGAGGTTTCTTCCTCTCCCTCTATAACTTGGAACTTGTTTTTTCTACCTATACATCCTTCATCTTGATGTTTCTTTGTTCCTTTCTTGCTTCCTTTTCCTCGATGGACTACTTTCTGAAAGCTGTCTGTTTCCTTCATTGTGTTTGCCTTACTGTTATTTTCTACTTTCCCTTGTGGACAGTCCCTAAATAGATGCCCGTGCTCATGACATCTATGACATCTGAAGGGAATATGCTCGTAGTCTACTGTTTGTACCCATTCTTCATCAAAGACTTCCAGGATCACTTCATCTGGTAAGGCTCATAATAGATCCATTTCCACGCATATTCTAGCCAATGAACTGTATTTCCTTCTTCTTGTGGCTTCAGAAATTTTGACAAAGCATCCTAATTTATTGCCTATGGCCATTAATGATTCATTCTGCCTGTAATCAAGAGGTAAGGAATAAAGTCTTACCCAGACCAGTACTGATGTAAAAGTTTCCCACTCCGAGAAAAAATTCATGATCCATGGCCTCATATAGAGTCCAGCTGCCGCGAAGAAGTAGGGTCCACCTTCAAAGACTTTGTCCTTGTCTTCAATATTCGTGAATACCATCGTAAAGAAACCCTTTGACCCAAGATGAAGGTCTATGCTCCCTTTAGGTTTCCAATGATATTTGATCCAAGTCTGTAAAGCTTTTTCAGTGGGCCATAGTCCCATGAACTTACAGATAATAGCATATGTCCGCATGTGATCCCTATATGCCTGCAGGCCAGGATCATTTAAAACAACTCTAGGAGTAATTTCAGCTTTGGGTTTGCAGGGTCCCTTTTGTTTCTTCTCTTTAGTTTCCTGTTTTTTGTCTTCTCCCTCTTTGTCCTTTGTGCCATTGATTCCCTCGAAATGGGCTCCTGCTATTTCCTCTTCCATGATTTCTTTTCCTCCTCCCGAAGTTCCTTTTGTGGTTTCTAGAGGTTTCTTACCTCTGTTAGCCACGACTTCCTTGAAGGATGGAGAAGTTCTCCCTCCTTTACACCCCTCCACGGGGAGCGCTGTATGCAACTTGCATGAAACCTAGCCTTACGCAGTCTCTGTTTGTTTCACCATCACTCCCTCACTACCCATCAAAACCTAAAAAGCTCCATATGGTGTTCAAAAAAAAAAATTATTATAAATATCTTATTATAGAGAAGAATTAAATAAAACCAACAAATATTATTAAATATTGTTATATATTTTTATTAATATTGAAATAGTACATTTATCATACCATGTTATCGATCCATTCATGGCTCGCCATCAAACCCTTAACCCTCCCTCCATTGGTTCGAACAATCCTAGCTCTCCCTCCTCATCAAGTATCCCTCCTTCCTCATCTTTTTTTGTCCCAATGTGATCCGGATTTAAACAGGAATGCAACAAATTACAGAGATAACCATATACACAAAGATGCAGCGGAAATAATACTTCATTTCATTAATGGAAAATACTGAAATATGCTTACAATCAGAAATGGAAATAAACCAGCTAGGGTGATGGTAGCTTATCTCTGAGAACAGATGTGATGGCTACATGCCTCTGAACTGTCTTACAATGAGGCTTGATCCGGATTTAAACAAGAACGCAACAAATTACAGAGACAACCATATACACAAAGATGCAGCGGAAATAATACTTCATTTCATTAATGGAAAATACTGAAATATGCTTACAATCAGAAATGGAAATAAACCAGCTAGGGCGATGGTAGCTTATCTCTGAGAAGAGATGTGATGGCTACATGCCTCTGAACTGTCTTACAATGAGGCTCGAAGGCCTATTTATTGTTGAGAAACAGTGGAAAAACCCTTAACATTCCAAAACCTAACCCTAGAAGATGAAACGCCAAACTATGGGCCCCGTTTGGGGTAAGTTGGTACATCAACTTCCCAGGGTCGTAACTTTGGCATACGATCTCCGTTTGACGCATACAATAGCTCGTTAGAAAGATCTATCCGAGCACTATCATTGTTGGAATGGGAAACATCGGTCCATTCCATGGACCCATGTTGCCCCCGGATTCCCCAAAAAACGTCGTTTAGGGCCTCAAAACGGCTCCGAAAGTTCAGGACCTGAAAAACTGCTAAAAATAGTAAGTTGTGCTACAATTAAGGAAACTGAAAATGCTGAGAAGAACAATGGTGGGGGTCCAGGTGGACTTGGCAGGTGGCCACCAATATCCACCTGGATCACAATGCCCACTCACCCTTCCCTTTGTCTTAGTGCATCATCCCTTGTTGATTCCCCTTCTTGTCCCCCCAACCCACCATTTCCAGTGTCCAACCCTCATCTTAATTTTAATTTAACTTATTTCTCCTTGAATATAAAAGTTGTTAATTTGTCTAGTTTTAATTTTGATCCTCATGTTTTTCATATCTTGGAAAAAGGGTTAAAATTTTCCCTTCAAGAAAAATTTCCAATGAGGACATTATATGTAATATTGAATATGGGATTAGAGTCATTTCTGGAAATGTTAAGGAGGTTATTAGACAAGATTGCGCTATCGTTCTTAGGAAAAAAAAACCTCTTAAGATTAACATAAACAGAGAAGGGTTTCTTGCCCGTAAAGCCTTAACTAACAGTCCATAAATTTTCTTTCTTAAGATTGATAAAGGTGGGGTTGTGGTAATTTTAGATAAACTTGAATATGTTAGCAAAATGTTGGACCACCTTTATAATAATGACAATTACAATAATCTCAATAAGAATCCCATTAAAAAAATCCCGAAAGAGGTAGTTTCCGCTATAAAATCTAGTAGTATCCTTAACCCCCTTAGCAAAAAGTTCATTGAAAGCAACCCTCTCACCCTAGAATCTATGGGCCTCCTAAGATTCATAAGGGGCTCCCCTAAGGCCTATTGTCAACACAATAGGTGGGCCCACTTATCTTCTAGCTAAATTCTTAGCCCAAAATCTCAAGTCTCTAGTTGGTCACATAGAATCCTTCGTTAATGATTCTGCAGCCTTTGTTAATGAGTTAAAAGAGATAAGGCTAGACCCTAGGGATTTGTTAGTAAGTTTTGACGTTGTTTTTCTTTAGATAAGAATACCTATTAATGAGGCTATAAATGTTATCCCTCACATTTATAATCCTGATACTACCAAATTAGTTGGTTTATGCCTGACCTATACCTTTTTCAACTTCCAGGGTGATTTCTATGAACAAACTTGTAGAGTGGCTATGGGTTCTACACTATCCCCTGTCATTGCCAACTTGTTCATAGAATATTTTGAAACCAAGGCTTTAGCATCTGCTCGATTCTTCCCGAAGCTTTGGAAGATGTTTGTTGATGAAACTTTTATTGTTTGGCCCCATGGTTGTAGGAAGTTAGACTTATTCCTTCATTATCTTAACTCTCAATCTGACTCCATCAAATTCACTATGGAATTTAAGGTAGATGGTCTCCTTC
The DNA here is from genome assembly GCA_031772625.1 of Pinus tabuliformis. Lineage (NCBI taxonomy): Eukaryota > Viridiplantae > Streptophyta > Pinopsida > Pinales > Pinaceae > Pinus > Pinus tabuliformis. The sequence continues at coordinate 571,133,271 of CM062808.1, forward strand.
CTTTCCTTGATGTTCTCCTCTCTAGAATGGAAGATGCTTCCTTGTCACACCAAGTTTTTCATAAGAAGACGCACACGAAAAAATATTTCCATGCCATCTCTCATCATTTTCCTACTAGAAAATTATGAGTCCTTAACACATTGGAAACCCATGCTTTAAGGATTTTTTATGATGATCATCTGGAAGAAGAGAAATCTTGTCTAAGTCTTTGAAAATAATGGGTATAGCAAACATCAATCTCTCAAATATTTTCAAAGAGCTAGCAGAGAACCTAGGGTTAAGCAAGTTCCCAATGATATTGTTGCCAATGTTCATTCCCTTCATCCAAGGGACCACTGATATGATTGCTTGTATTCTTAAGCAGAATAATTTCTCTTCCACCTTTAAGCCTCTTAATACCATTCGTAGCTCTCTTAGATTTTTTAAGGACCCAATAAACCCTAGAGAAGTGAAAGGGGTTTATTTGATCCCTTGCTCCTGTGGTATTCTCTACATTGGGGAAACAGACCACTCCATTAATCAAAGAATCCAAGAACATGCAGCAGACATTAAACACAATCTTTCTCACTCCTCTGTTATAGCTAAGCATGCTAAAAAATTAAACACCATGTATGCATTGAGAATTCTCAGGTCGTTGCAAGAATTGATCACTTCCAACATCGGAAGTTGATGGAGAGTATCGAAATTAAGAATAATCTCAACGGAGACAATGGTTGGAAATTAAGTAAAATTTAGATCCCCGCCCTCTCTTCTTAATTGTTTCTTGTTTTCCTTTTTCATCCTAACTTTATTCTCATTATTTTGTAATTTTTTTGTTATTCCTCTTTATTAAATTATCATTCCCTAACCTTAATGTTTAATTATATTCACCTCTTTGCTTTTGTTCATCCTCCTTTAATTCTTTGGTTTATTCTTTTGATAATTCTTATTATTATTTTTTTTCTCCAAAGGAAAAATCATAATCTTTCATTATGTAGAAAAATTACATATAGTAGATGCCCAAGGCATATGCATAGTTGTTGGCCTATGGCCAGTTCTAAATACATATCAGTAGATAATTATGGTGGATGCCATTTCCTGAAAGTAGTAATTCAAAAAATTGTACAAAAATAACCTCATTGAGGTATTCAGTCTGATGAGCCATATATATATGTACATAATTATTTTCAAAAATGACAACTGTTTTTAAAATAATATCCAAAAACAGTGATTTAGGGCATATCCACCCTATGATATGCATGATCTATGTAGGGGCGGTGATAGTATTGGTATTGTTCAACACCCTCTTGTTCTGTGATCATCCATAGGCCTCGGGGTAGTAACGTGGCCTCCTTGGAAATCCTGTCAGCACTTTCGTTATATTCCCTGTAAATATGTTGACATGAAATTGTGTTAAAATTTGCTTTGAAGATGACAACTTCGTCCAATATATTTCTAAGTGAATGAGCATGACAGTGATTTGTATTGTTGAACCAGTTTATAGTGATTTTAGAATCCCCAAAAATCTGAATGGTTGTGCAATCATGTGCTAATGCAAAGTGTAGTAGATGTCTAAGGGTGATAAGCTCGGTGAAGTTGTTTGTCCCCTCCCCCAAACCCAGTTGGACTTTGTATGAGTGTTGTTCAGATATATGCAGAATGAAACCCCCGCCACAGCCATGGGCTTGGGCTGCGCCATCGAAAAAAGACCATGGGCGGGATTTGTCAATCGGTCCTGGGGAAAGAGTACAACGAGTGGGGGGATTTTCAACTTCCAGGATTTCATGGTAAGCTACCACAGCCTTTGCAATGATGAGAGGCCAACGAGCTGTAGCTTCATTGAAGATGATATTATTCCGGGTAAGCCAAATAGTCCAGCATAGGATGAGGGGTAAACATAGTTTTTTAGAGCCATGGTGCGCCGCGAACCAAGAATTCCAAGCTAGAGGGATAGAGGGTCCCTGCCACTTTTCCTGGATGGATAGGGACTGTGTAATTGTTTACCATAGCTGGGCTACTGTAGGGCAGTGCAGAAACAAATGCTCATTTGTTTCAGAGTCCTATTTACACATAACACACCAATGCAGTCCATAGATAGCTCTGTGGGTGAGGGAATCTCCCATGGGTGTTTTATTGTTGAGCACACTCCACATAAACAGTCGGACCCGAGGTGGTGTTTTCAATTTCCATAGTTGGCACCACCATTCCTGTACTACCTCTGGTTTGCGATCCATGAGGAGAGAGAGGTAACCAATTTTCGGGGTGTATTTTCCATGTTCAACTGGAGTCCAAACAAGTTCATCTGGTCCTTATTTTATACGGACATGTGCCTCAGACAGAGCATTTAGGAATCCTTCCCATGTTTGATGCCACTGTACAGGGATACCAACATTGTGAGCAGACTTCCATGCTTGTTCAAAAATAGTGTTGTGTTCCCTGTCTGCTAGCTGTGCAACCACCTTGATGTCCCTTTGATGTAGGAGGTGTATTAGGTCAAGAGGGAGATGATATCTGTTTCCTCCCCCAATCCATGGATCCATACCGATGCACACTTGATTGCCATCATTTATTCTCCAAGCCAGGCTAGCTCTGACAAAAGGCAGAGTTTGTAGGATTTCTTTCCAGACAATCAAGATGCCAGTATGTGACCAATCTGGCAAGCGAGCCCAATCCATGAGTTGTTGTGGCCAAACATATTTGTGGTATGTAACCTTGGTCCAGAGATTCTATGTTGTGAGTAGATTCCAACCCATATTTGCTGCTAAAGCTTGTGCAAAGACAGCCAGATCCTTTAAACCCCAACCACCCCATTTTTTTGGTAAAGCAATTTTTTTCTAGCTAACCCAAGCAAAAGTTTTTCTTTCTTTTTGTCTGTTCCAGAGGTATTTGCAGCATATCCTCTGGATACGAGTAATAATTCCCAGGGGGATCCAGGCCAGCGACATCCAGTACACAAGTGTGGCTTCCAGAACATATTTTATGAGGACGAGGTGCCCGGCTTTGGAGAGGAATCTATGATTCCAATTTTTCAATATTTTCTCTATTTTGATCACCAACCAGATCCAATCTACAATCCGATAGTTATGTGGTTTGATCCAGAACCCCAAATATTTTAGGCCATTTTCTAGATTGTACAGTTGGTAAAGGAAGAAGTGATGGGCAACTCTGTCTTCCTGTGGGGAGGTGTGTGACAGAGAGATAGTAGACTTGGTTTGATTAGCAATCATACCAGTGGCATGTGCAAAGAGAGTTAAAATTTCATGGAAAGTGGTGGAGTCCTGAATGTTGCCATCAAGAAAGATAAGAACATCATTAACAAAAAGGAGGTGTGAGGTAGTAGAGATCGCTCATTTTCAGTCCTTTGAGTCTACCATCCCTTTTTGTGGTTGCAATGAGCCTGCTGAGTCCCTCCATCACAATCAGGAATAGAAGGTGATAGAGAGAGCATCCTTGTCGAAGTCCTCTTTCCACATGAAAAAAGTGAGAGGATGATCCATTTACGAGTACACTGAAGGATGCTGAGTTAATGCAGAACATGATCCAACCCGTGAATGCAGATGGGAAGCCCAGGTGTATCAGAATCATCTTTATATAGGGCCAACTAACTCGGTCGAAATCCTTTGCAAGATAGATCTTTAGGATAATACCTTTCAAATTTTTTACTTTGATAGAGTGTATAGCCTCTTGTGTCGTTCTAATGGCCTCATGGATCTGACGGTGCTATAGGAAAGAAAATTGCTCAGGGGAGATATGGTGGGAGAGGATGGGTTGGAGCCTATTTGCAATGATCTCGGCAATGATTTTGTACAGGGTATTGTAGAAAGAGATTGGGTGGAAGTCGTTGAAATATGATGGGGTGTTAGATTTAGGGATCAAAGCAATGAAAGTAGAATTTATGGCCTCATACAATTTGCTAGTGATCCTGCATTCTTTGACTATTTTGAGTAGATATTGTCCTATAAGCTCATAAAAAGCCAGATAGCATTCAATAGTCCATCTGTCTAGTCCATGGCTTTTGTCCTTTTAAAACCATTTCAGAGTCCCTTCAAGTTCTTCTGAGGATACTGGTGCAGTTAGCTCTTATGTTGTGTCTAAATCGACAAAACTAGGAAAATTCCCTTCCAGTCGAATTATTTCTGCAAGATTTGCAGTTGGTGGTTCTTTGTATAGATGTTAGAAGTGAGAGTTTCCTAGCTGAGAGAGATGGCTGAAAGTATTTGTGATGCCACCGTCTTAAGTGGGCATATTCTAGATAGTGTTTGAGACTTTTCGCCCCTTGGCATAATTCTGAAAGAAACTCGTGTTCTCATCTCCTTCTTTTAGCCAGGTCGCTCTGTTCTTGAGGCGCCATGACTCCTCCCTTTCCTTCAGGATTTTGGCTCATTGATTTTCCAATTCAATAAGTTGGGTTTTGGTTTCTGCAGATATGAAACCTCTATTCTGATCATCCAAAAGGACAACCAATGATGACTCGACAGTGGCGAGGGTGTTGTCATCCTTTAGGGTTTTTTCCTTTTCCCACTGTATAGATAATCTCTTAAGCTGAGAGAGGTTATAGCAGAATCCTTCAGCCAGGGTGCGCCCCCTTGTGGGAGGGTTTCCTAACAAAAAATCGGAGATTAATTTGGAGTAGGATGGGTCCTTTAGCCAAGTTGAGTTGAATTTGAATGGTGCTTTGGGATTTTTTTGGGATCCTATGATTTCCAAGAAGATAGGGGAGTGATCTGAGATACCTCTTGAGCCAACCCATTGCCTATAGATGGATAATTTCTGTAATAGTGTGGTCTTGATTAAAAATCTATCCAGCCTTCTTGCTAAGGCTACCTCCCCAACTCTCTTATTTCTCCATGTGGGCAATGATTTAATCATGGGGATATCTGTCAATTGGGCCAGTTCCAAAAGAGTTTCCATGGTATCTGAAAGCGGGTCAACCTATGCAGAAGAGCCCCAGGACTCGCTAAATCCAATGGAAAAGTTTAGATCTCCACCGATAATTAGGTTTTTCGACGAGGTGATGGAGAGGTTTATGAGTCGATTCCAGTAGACCTCACACCCATGGCAGGGTCCATAAACATTGATGACTCAAAGATCCATACCAAGTTCAGTAGAGAAAACATTTATTCCAATGAAACCCTGCCCTCCCCAGGCAGATTTAAGGTTGATGGAACGAGGGTTAAATCCCAGAGCCAAACCACTAGATCTCTCAACTTCATCTAGGGAGAGGAAGGTCCAGCCAGGTTTCAGAGATCCCAAGATACGGGTAATGTGATTCGCCTCCCCTAGGGTTTCTTGTAGGAAAATGATGTCAACAGGCTTAGATTCAAAAAGTCTATGGAGGGCTAGTTTTTTGGGCGAGCTAGCCATGCCCCTACAGTTGAAGGATAGCCACTTCATGGAGGTAACATGTCATGGGTGTTCACTGCTCTAAGAACTTGATCCAAGGAAGATTGTCTGCCAAAGGCCACCTCACCCCCAGCCTGAAGGATGGCTTGCGAGAGGAAGGATTTGCGGCTACGAGATGGTTTAAGGGGTCGCAAGGGGTTGTCTAGGCCCAAACTAGAGAGGTGTGAGGGGGATTTAGATGAGAGGGAGGGGGGCCATAGATTGTATGAGTGGGCGGGGGGAGGACTAGAGGGGGCTTCCAAAGGGAAGGAAGGGGAGGTGGTAGAAAATACAGGTTGATGGGAGATCAGGGGGCAGGGGATGGGAGGGAGGATGGTGGTTTGATCTAGTACTGATGCATTGTGCAGATGAAGTGTAGAACATGCAGTAGTAGAAGAAAAAACAAGGTGAGATAGAAGAGGGTTACCCGAGGTACGAGCAGCTGCTTCTGCTACCCTAGATCGAGTCATCAGCGGTGATGTTGGGTGAGGGTAGTTGACAGGAGATTTCTGAGTCTGCTGAATTGTGGTCTCCTTTCCGGGTGAAGGAAATGCTACTGGAGTAGTCTTCTCTAGGGTGGCCGAAGTAGTCTTTCCCATCCCTCCATCTGTTTCCAATGGCGACTCGGGGGCCTTTTGCACCAGAGGGCATTCTTTGAAAAGATGTCCTACTTTGTGACAGCAGCGACATCTGAGCGGCACGCCCTCATAGTCTAGGATTTGAATCCTCGTGAAGTTCCACCACTTTAGAGTTATTTTTTCCTCCAAGCCCTCCCGAGTATCTAGGTGCACCAGGACACGAGCTAGAGTGTGGTTCTTTGACTGAATGATAGATTTATCATAGTCCAAGTATGTGCCTAGAGTGTTCCCAATCCGCACAAAAACCTCTTCAAACCAGTATTGTAGGGGCAATCCAGGAAATTGCACCCAAAGGGGTCCAGCTCCAATATGCTCTCTTTCTAGATCAAAGAGAGGGCTCCATCGTTTAAGCTGTACCAGGGCCATTTCGAAGTGCCAATATCGAGCGAGCGCCATATTTATATATTCTTCCAGAGAAAAATGGAGCGTAAACCATCCTCGTGGTAGGATCTGCACCTCGGGTAGCTGAATAAATATTTTCCCCCAAATTTCTTTTACCCATAGCCCAAGGCGCTCCACCGAATCGGTTCTTCCATGAACCCTACCCACCAGAACTTTGCCTCTCGTTTCTGCTACTTTTCCCATGGTGAGTCCTCCCCAAATTTGATAGTGAAGTCCTTCCCGAGGCCGTGACACACTTAGTTTTCCATCTCCCTGTTCTCAGCGCTGTTGGGTGGTCTTGCAATGGATCCAAAGGACCCAGGTTCTCTTGCTGAGTTTGTTGAGCCGCGGTCCTTACCCTTATGACAGGGGTTTCGAAACACCCGGATGGGAGGGCCATTGAGTGCGCCACCGCGGAGCCGCTGGGAGGGTCATGACCTTGGGGAGGAGGAATGATTGACAGGTAAGAGGTGGTCCACTAGAGGCATGGGATCGAAAGATGGGGACGAGGGCGAGCAGGCGGCCAGGAGATTTAGGGTTCTGGGAGAGAGCAGGGGGAAATCAAGGGTTGGGGAATCAATGGATAGGGTAGCTATGTGGAGAGTGGATGCAGATAGCCTGGGGAGAGAGACAACCAGATGCGGGTTCAAGCTCGATGGAGCAGTGGAAGAAACAAGGGTCGGCTTAGGGTTAGGTCGACAGAAGATGGCTTGATCTGGGTAAGGGTCCGGTGAGTAGTCAACCGATTCAAGGTCCATGTATTCCATCTTGTAGCTGGGAACGGAGACCGTAACTATCGGGTTTCGGGAGCAGGTGCAAAAGCGGAGGGCAGCTAGTAGCAGAGGGAGCTAGGGGGATTACGAAAGTCTGCGGTTAACCGTAATCAAAGTCGCGGCTACGGTAAAACGCCTGGTAAAACGCCATCAGAGCTCGATAATTCTTATTATATTAACCTATTATAAATTATATATTATAAATAAATTATTTAATAGTATAGATACCCAATCATATATCTAACTTATGATAACATAACCTATATATATATAATCTTTAATAACACACATTTAACTTATCAATATGGTATAAATTATATTCACATTAATATTTTTGATAATAACATATATGCTATTATATATAATAAGAGTATATACTATTTCAATATTAATATAAATATATAACAATATTTGTTGGTTTTATTTAATTCTCGTCTATAATAATAGATATTGTGATATTTATAATAATTTAATATTATAAGAGTAATAATATAAATATAAATATTTATATTGTGTTATTACCAATTTCTTATATCATATAATAAAGGATGATATTAAATATTCATCATTTTCTTTTCCTTTTTCTATATTTTTATTTATTATTTTCTCTTTTTTATATTTTTTTGAATTTATAACGGTTAGTTTTATTTTTTCAAAATTTTTATTAATTAATATTTTTTTAAGAAAAAAATTATCAAATATTATAGGATCTAATGTTGATATTTGAATTAAATATTAAATTTCATTTGAATTTCTCTCAGAGTTATATTTGGAACTAGATGCATCTCAGTGGTTTAAATTTATGGATAGATCAAGTTTCTTCATCTTTGTCTTGAGGATGAACCACATTAGATGGTTCAAAACGTCGACCAAATAATGAACTGTGTGATTCTCATAAATAAATTATAGTTTTTATTTCATGTCTGAAATATACTACGTAAGTATTAGTGTTTTGTTTACTAAATATTATTTTTATAAATTAATATAAATTATAATATATTAATAGTAATTGATGTTGAAATTTTTGAAAAAAAAAAATATAATAGATATTTATTTATTATTTTTTAAATTATTAATTTTTAATTGTTGGAATTTAAACTTGTAAATTAATAAATATTAATTATTATTTTAAACTTATTTGGGCATAGTCTAACTAATAGATGAAATGGTTTTTTGGATAGAATTTAGCAATAGAATTTCTAGGAATATTGTGATTTCTTTTTATTTAAAATACATTTTTGAACAAATAAGTAGACTCTTCACCGTGAAAAACACATGAGACATTCTTTTTGGATAGAATTTAGCAATACAATTTCTAGGAATATTGTGATTTCTTGTTATTTAAAATACATTTTTGAACAACTAAATATACTCTTCACCGTGAAAAACACGAGGCATTTGATCCTTGCAAATTAAACAACTTAAAAATGTGATTTTTTTAAAATTTAGTGGATTTTGAATAAAATTGACCAAAAAATTATTTGGAATAAACCATTTCATCTATTAATTAGACTACTCGAACTTAATCTATAATCTTGATAAAAAAAATGTCACAACCTTTAATTATTAATTTATTTATACATTATAGTGTTTAATTATTGATTTATTTATTTATAGTTTTTTATTTTCACTTATAAATTGAGATGGACTGTAATTATTGTTAATAATAGGTCTCTCATATTCAGATATTTGTGTTTATTGAATTATTAATATATATATATAATTATATTTTATATTAATTATTTTAATGGACCATGCACATGATTTGTATAATAAATTTATTACTATGTTAAGTTTTGATGGTCAAAATTAGCTAATCTACATTAATATTAGTTATTTTTATTAATCTTTATTGAATTTTTTTGTAAGTCGAAGAGTTTCTATTAATCAAAAGGCATATACAAGGATGTCAAAATGCATATGGTCTCACCCCAACCAGGTTTGTTGACCAATGCGATAACCATACAACATACAAAAAGAAAAATTGTCAGTTGAGAGGTCCAGAGCCTAAGAGGCCTAACATTCCAAAAAACTAAAAGAACAAGAAACACACCAGTGAACATATTCAGTCGTCGGAGGTAATTGAAGCAGGGTTGTCTGGCCCAGTACCTGAGGGAGGCAGAGAGAGATACATGCAATTGACATGGTGCTCAAAGTGAGCAAGCCAAGTTTCCATTTTTCAACCTTTTCCATTAGCAAATTTTGTCTGCGCCATACCACTACCACCCTCTCACGAATATGGCACTGGAAGTACTGAAGCCACTCAAATTTTGCCATGACAGCCTCGTGCTCCTCCCTGCGAGCTTGATCAAGGGCGTCTAGATGAGTAGAGATAGATTGCACCAGTTTGAGGATTGCCGAGGAGAGTCATAGCCTCATGGAAGGTGCCCGACCCAAAGACCCCGAACGTCCTTGGCTAATGTGGCATCGAGGTGTTGTGACATGTTGACATCCTTTCACATGGCCACCTACGCCTGTGCCATGACTAAATTGTGAAACCATATGACGACGACTGCCCACCATGGAAGCAACCGAAGAACTACGACCCCAATTGGTTACACGACCCCCACGACCAGTGCCTCTTGAAGGACTCGCACCCCACCTAGAGCTCCCACCCCGAAAAGATATGACACGACCTCGAGACCGAGCGAGGGCGAGAGAGCCTTCAGGATTCGTCGAAGCAAGGATGCGTGAGGAGCAGGGACTGGGATTCATGATGGAGCTTAGAGGGAAGCCATATATCCAGAAAAAAGAGACACCCAGAACGTTACCGCTTTGTACCCGAAACCAAACAAGCCCTGCCGTAGACTGGAGGGAAGAGGACAACCAACATTAAAATTCCCACCATCAAGAATTCACCACCCGATTAGAGATGAGTCGAACCAGAGTGGAAGTAAGAGACTCGAGGGGAGAGAGCCAGATAGAAAATAGCAGACACCCAAGACAAAGTTGAAAGGCAAGGCCCTGAATTCGATACCTACACCAGAGTTGTAGCAGAGCACTGATGATGACTTGAGACCAAAGACCCTGGAAAGGAAGATCCAGGATGCGAGAAGACCCAGAGTCCAACGCCACCCTGAAACTAAAATTGCCACCTTGAGAGATACAACACCACCCGCGGACCCAAAACTAAGAAAACAAGAATCAGAAATCCAACACAAAGCACTCTAGAAGTACCCCCCAAGAGGCCACGTGAGAAACCCCAAGAGCATAAGGAAATTGAATCTAAAGTCATCCATAACAGAAGAAGATGTGTCCTCCAAAGAAGAGCTAAGAGAGAAATTTTCTCAATTAGCAGGGGTAGGTGAGAGAACGTCGCTTGAGGCACTCCCGAGGCGCACAAGACAGACCACCACCCTAGACCAAGAGCTGAAGAATATGCAAGTAGGGAGGGGGGCGCATTACACAGAGAGATATTAGACAACTGGAGAGTTTTACAATTGATGGAATATAACTAGAGGAGGAGCGACTCCATCACGTCGAAGCGATTACATACAGGTGAAGTTGAAATGTTCGCACAAGCAAGCACAGTGGGTATTAACTCTGGCATGGTGGAGGGGCTGATGTACTACCCTCCCCTACCTTAAACATTGCACAACTAGCATCCATCATGTGACGAGTGGCTTCCACATCCCGACACCCCCATCGGGGAAATCTTTATCGATTTTAAAAATATTATAAAATTATGATTTTTTTTAATTTCTATTAAATTAAATATTATATACATTAGGGGACTTTTGATGTCTAAAATGGGCCTCCTAAGGAAATTATAAAATAATAGTGGAAATAATAAAATAATTTTAGATTACGTGATCAAATTTTAGAGGGAAAAAATAAAAATAAAAAACTACTTTTTCAACTCATATTTTCAACTTATCTCCCTATGGGTTTACTCCAATTTCATTTGGGAACATTCATTGGATGCAGTGATCCCTCATCAAAGGAGTACCCATGTTGCATACTTTTGGTGGACCCTTCTACAAAAAAAATGAGAAATACATGAAAAATGTGATGGAAAGTATGCAACATGAGTACTCTTTGGATGAGGAATTAAATTTTGCATCCAACGAGTACTCTCGCTCGAAATTTGAGTAAACCATAGGGAGATAAGTTGAAAAAGTAGTTTTATTATTTTATTATTTTTTAATCTTTTTACTTTTTTACCCCAAAAGTGGTGAATCATCCCCCATAATTGACATCATTATCTTGAATATTATTGGTTCTTATAGAGTTTTTATTTTGGTTGAAAATTTTTCTTAGGAGACCCATTTTAGACCTCAAAAGTTCTCTAATGTAAATATCACTTGAGTCTATAACTAACTAAACCATTCATTTTTAGTCGTTGGATTTGATTGTATTAAAGTAGATTTTGAGAAAAGTGTTATTGCCCATGGTTTGGCTAATCCAGTGGTTTTGTGCTTTATATTTATTTAATCTATTAGTTTTTCCCCATGGTTTTGTACTCTATATTTATCCAATTTATTAACTTTTGTTTGTAAAATTCTCTTTTATAAATTAAGAGATAGAAAATTGTTAGGTGAAATTATTTGATGTTCATTTAAATTTTACATTTACATATGTTTCAATTTGAATATTAATTAAAACATATGAAGACGACATTTAATTTTGTTTTGTATTTTTTTCTATATATATTTTTCCTAAGATTTAAAAATGTTAACGAATTTTTTTACATTACTCCTATAGATCTCCCCTATACTGGGTTGTAGAGTGCCTCTCGGTGCAATGAGGAGGATAATGTTGTGAATGCAAATGAACAGTCATCAAGGAAGCCATGTGTGACTAAATGAAAGCATTCAACACATTGTTGCAATGAAACAACAACAATTAAATAGTGTAATGTTGTTGAAGATGAAACCTAAAAGGGTGTGAACACCGAGGAAAATGCTCTTTTAAGCGGAGAGGATTGTAATATCCCTATCACTTAACCCTTGACATTGTAATTGTAATTAATTATGTCATTAATACCTATTTGGGCATGTAAATGTAAATGGGAAAAGGGCCCAAAATAATTGTAATTATAATATAATACCAATTGATGAAGAGATGAAGCCCTAATGCGGTCCATGTGAAGCCATGAAGAGGAAGGAATACAACAAAGGAGAATTAGAGAATTAATAGTTTCCAATTGATTATTGTCTAAGCCAAATATTCATAAGGATTGGGATTATAACCCTTTCCTCAAGAATATATTTGATGAAAAAGCGCAGTAATAAATATTAGCAATTATAAGAGGAGTGGGAATTAGTACCAAAACTACCCAAAGGTATGGGTAGGTATAATGAGAAACCCACCAAGGAAGAAACATAAGGAAGTTGACCCATGAAAGACAAGAAAAAATAGAGAATAAGGGAGAGGAGAGGAAGATCTCATGTGAACCAAAAGGAAAACTTGTGCATGATTATTGTTCATCTAATTTCTTCAAGCGAGGTCAAGGAGTGTGCCTTAGCCTAAGCCATAGGGCCAATATGATTGTTCAAAATTGTTTGTTTTATTTCATAAAAATTAAAGAAGGAATCACTAAGGGACAATTGAATGAGCAAAGGGATCCTTTCATGTTGTGCGGGCCTGGAATGACCATTTTGTTGAAAATAGCAACAAGAAATGCTAAAAATAGCATTGCTGTAGATAGCATTTCAGGATATATTCCAATTTTAATTTGTCCTTGAATTAAAATTCGAATTTAGTCTCACAGCTGTTTGAAAAATAATTAATTAATTCATCTTGAGTTAATTAGTTGGTGAAATTCAAACATGAAGTCTTTATGAAGACATACAACAATTATCCCTTTGATTGAGGAAGTTATCCCTTAATTAAAGAGGATGAGTTGTATTGAGTTGTAATTAGTTAGCTCAGTTAACTGAGTTAAGTCCAGTTAAATTAGTTCCAAACAGTTGGAGGAACTAATTGTGAGTTCAATCAGTTAATGCATGCATGCATGCAACTAGTGTTCTCTAGATAACTGAATATTCTCTCATAAATAACTCATGCATGTTAGTTCAGACAAAGACCCAATTGAGATTAAAGGCAAAGACATTGTACTATCAGTTGCTAGAATATTCCCATGTAAATATCTCTTGCATGCAGAAGGAATTCATTCCTTGAGGATTGCACAGTTACTATAGAGGTTAGAGCAGTGTGTGAGGTGAGAATCACACAGGTGGCAGCTGGAGGACCTAGGAGAAATTGCGCAAGGAAACAGGAGGCTTGGAGAACACAGGAGAATGCATATGTGTTGTCTATTCTATCTATGAGCAGTAGTGAGGGATTGTACTGAGAGATAGATATCTTGAGAGCTAAATATTTGTGTAATCCTGAGATATTTCCACTTGTATGATAATACAGATAGCGGGGTTTTTAGTTGAGGCTTTCCCCAGAGTATTCTTTTGTGTTTCATGTGTGATTGAATCTTCTTCTCTGTTATATGTCTTCTGTTTGATCTTGCTCAAAATCGATTAAGCTTCCGCAAGTTTGATTGTAGAAGTAGATTAAATATTTTGCTTTAGTACATTACATAATCAGTTTAATCTATAGTGAGAATTTCTACATGGTATCAGAGCAAATGTGATCAACGCAGAGAACATTATACAAAGAAGGGAGAAGTTCAAAGTTCAAAGTTCTTGATTGTAGGTACAAAATCGATTTCTTATCACATCTCAAAGTTCACCAATGGCGTTCAATGGCTTGAGACTCAATTATGCCCTGGATGGCTGCTTGAATTACATAGCATGGAAGGATCGCATGCAAGCGGTATTAGAGGACAATGGTTTGAAGGACTTCATTGATCAAGAAGTCCCCAAGCCAACAACAGCTAATGCCCAAGAATTGGTGGAATGGAAGAAATGTGTGGCGAGAGTGAGGAGGATTCTTCCTAAGGGAGTTTGAGACCATATTGTCTCGAGTCTCCATGGGAAGGAGACTTTGTTTTCAATGTGGAAGACATTGAAGGACCTATATCAGAACAGCAGCGACCAAAGGAAGCTGGCGCTGAAGGAAAAGCTTCGAAAAATCAAGTGTGAAAAGGGCAACATGATCTCTACATATCTGAACAAGCTCACCACCTGCAGAGATGAGCTTGGAAGTGTAAGAATCATGACAGCCGATGATGATACGGTGAGTCTTGCTCTCCTTGGTCTTCCTATGAGCTGGCATAGTAATAGGACTCAGTGAATGGAAGAAAGAAACTGCCAGATTGGGAACGACTGTGGTCGGATCTGATGCAAGAGGAGATCAGGAGAAGCACTAGATATGGTTCTTCATCTAAGCATGATGATGAAGAAAATCTAGCCTTAGAAAGTAAGGCACGAAAAGGGAAAGGGAAGACTTCCCGTTCCAAATCGAGTTCTTCCCATGGTGGGAAGAAGATTGACAAATCTAAAGTGAGATGCTTTAATTGTCATGAGGTGGGCCATTATGCAACTAATTGTCCATTGAAGAAATCCAATAAGGGATCCTTGAAAGGATCAGATGGTGAGGCATTGGCCTCACATTTTGAATTGGATTTTTCCCTCATCGCATGCATGATTTCATCGATGGTGGGTTGTATTTGGTACCTGAATAGTGGAGCCTCATTCCACATGACCGGCGATAAGAGTTTATTCAGTACCTTTGAGGAGAAAGACCTCCAGATGCACATCGAGATAGGCGATGATGGAAAGTACCGTGTTTCAGGTGAAGGTACGGTTGTGTTTCAGAGGGAGCATGGAGCTCCTCTCTCCTTGACTGATGTAAAGTATGTTCCTGGATTGAAGAAAAGCTTGGTATCGGTCGCGATGTTGGAAGACAAAGGCTATGATGTAGTCTTCAGTAAAGGAAATGTGTTCCTGAGACACATAGCCACGGATCAGACCAAGAGGATTGGGATTCGAGTGAAGAATCTCTACAAGATAGAGGTAGATGATTGTGCTACATTGAGTTCTAAAGTAGAATTGGTGCAAAGCCAAGATATTGGTGAGTTATGGCATAGAAGGTTGGGCCACTTGCATCATGGGGCCTTGAAGATAATGCAGTAGATTTCTACTGCACTTCCCAAAGGTAAACTTGAGCAAGTGGACACATGCAAAGGTTGTACCTTGGGTAAGTATGAAAAATCTTCCTTATCGAGACAGTAGAGCTGAAGCAATCTTGGAGTGAGTTCATACAGATGTGTGTGGACCATTCTCGACAGCCTCCACTGCTAAACAAAGGTATTATGCGATTTTCACTGATTTTTCTCGTAAATGCTGGATCTATTTCATGTAGAAGAAGGATCAAACCTTCTCAAGGTTTTATGAGTTCAAAGCCTTGGTTGAGAAAGAATCAGGAAAGAAGATCAGGGCCTTGTGAAGCGACAATGGTGGAGATTATGTCTCTCAAGAGTTTAAGGACTTCTGTGTTGCAGAAGGAATTAAATTGGAGTTGATGGCACCTCATAACTCAGAGCATAATGGGGTGGTCGAGAGGAAGTACAAAACAATTGTGGGAGCAGCTTGGGTGATGTTGCATGACCAAGGCCTACCACTTCATTTATGGGCTGAGGCATGCAAAACAATGGTTTACTTGCAGAATAGAAGCCCACATCACTTGGGATGAAGACACCAGAGAGATATTTCTCCAGGAAGAGACCAGATGTGGATTACTTCAGGATCTTTGGCTCATCGGTTTATTGCCATGTGACCAAGGATGCCTAGAAGAAGCTAGAGTCGACAATAGAGTTGGGGATACTTGTGGGGTACACTGATACTCTCCAAAACTATCAGGTGTATTTGCCTACCAGTCAGAGGACTGTGGTTCACAGAGATCTTAAGTTCGATGAGCTGAAGGCCATGCAAGTTTCCCTTGAGAGGGAGCTCAAGTTGCAAGAAAAGGAGGAACTTTTGGTTCCTAAGGAGGAGGAGCCTCAAACTGATGCATAGTAGCCACATGCAGAGGTTCCAGGAGTGGAGACATCCACTCATGCAAAGTCTTCTAGAGAGGGGCGGAAACGCACAAGGGAGGTAGACAGATTGTTGATGGATGCGAGAGAGAATGTGGGAGAGCCATCTTCTCAATTCAGACAGAGAAGGTCACCTGAGCGGTACACTGGTTACATGGCCCTTGTTGGGGAATGTGTAGAGACCGAACCATCTTCCTTTGAGGAAGTAGTGCAGCAGCCAGTTTGGGTTGATGTTATGGTGGAGGAGTATGACTCCATAGTTCGAAACAGTGTTTGGGATGTTGTTCCAAGATCGGAGAACAAGTCAATTGTGAGTTCCCATTAGATTTACAAGGTAAAACATGCTGCTGATGGTAGTGTGGAGAAACTTAAGGCAAGGTTTGTTGCCCGTGGTTTCTCACAGGTTGAGGGGATCGACTATGATGAGACTTTTACTCTTGTAGCAATGTACTCATCTATCAGATCGATGTTGGCACTATCAGCACATATGGGTTGGAAGGTCCATTAGATGGATGTGAAGACTGCATTCCTTAATGGCAAGATTGAGGAAGAGGTGTACATAGAGCAGCCAAAAGGATTTGAGACCTTCGATCGTGAGTCGCATGTGTGCCGACTCAAGAGAGCTTTGTACAGGCTGAAGCAAGAACCTCATGCTTGGTACACCAGGATCGACAACTACTTCACTGGGTTGGGCTTCACAAAGAGTGAAGCGGATGCGAGCTTGTACCACATCATGGTGGAAGCTAAGCAGTTGATCATTGTTCTTTATGTTGATGATCTGATATTGATAGGTGATGATCAGTTTATCATGTCTTGCAAGGAGGACCTTGCAAGAGAGTTCGAGATGAAATACATGGGTCTCATGCACTACTTTCTAGGCATGGAAGTGTGGTAGAAGGATGGGGAAGTGTTTGCGTCTCAAGGTAAGTATGCCAATGAGATACTCAGGAGATTCCACATGGAGAAGTGCAATCCCATGCAGACTCTTCTAGAAGGTAGCTGGAGGAATGAGGATGCTACTTCAAGAGAAGTAGTAGAAGCTACTGTTTATTGGCAGCTTGTGGGTTCATTGATGTATTTAGTGAACACACAACCAGATTTGTGCTTTGCGGTGAACCAGCTGAGTCAAGATATGGTTCAGCCTACCAAGTTGTTTTGGACGGCAGCAAAACATGTTTTGAGATACCTCAGAGGCACATCTCAGTTTGGATTATGGTACAGATGGTTAGAGGGAGTGAAGTTACAGGGCTTCACATATGCAGATTGGGCAGGGATTCCATCAAATCGAAAGAGCACATCAGGAGGAATTTTCAACCTTGGTTCAGTTGCAGTTTCTTGGTATAGCAAGAAACAGAGGTCAGTTGCACTTAGCTCAGGTGAGGCCATTTGGATGCGGAAAATTCTAGTTGGTTTGTTTGATTAGAGGATGGATCCAACCGTGATCTATTGTGATAATCAAAGTTGTATCAATCTCTCTGAGAATCCAGTATTTCATGACAGGTCCAAGCATATCAAAATTCAGTATCATCATCTCAGAGATTGTGTGGCGAGGAGGATCATGTTTTTGCTGTATATTTCGAACGAGGAGCAAGATGCTGACATTTTGACTAAGGCATTGTCAAAATGTAAATTCGAGTTCCACAGAGATAGGATCAGGGTGGCATATAATCCCTTTCTTGTTGAGAGGGAGTGTTGAAAATAGCAACAAGAAATGCTAGAAATAAAAATGATAAAAATAACATTGTTATAGATAGCATTTCAGGATATATTCCAATTTTAATTTGTCCTTGAATTAAAATTGAGAATTAAAATTTGAATTTAGTCTCACCAGTTGTTTGAAAAATAATTAATTAATTCATCTTGAGTTAATTGGTTGGTGAAATTCAAACATGAAGTCTTTGTGAAGACATGCAACAGATATCCCTTTGATTGAGGAATTTATCCCTTAATTAAGGAGATAAGGATGAGTTGTATTTGAGTTGTAATTAGTTAGCTCAGTTAAATGAGTTAAGTCCAGTTAAATTAGTTCCAAACAGTTGGAGGAACTAATTGTGAGTTCAGTCACTTAATGCATGCATGCATGCAACTAGTGTTCTCCAGATAACTGAATATTCTCTCATAAATAACTCATGCATGTCAGTTCAGAAAAGAAATAGTTGAGATTAAAGGCAGGGACAGTATACTCTCAGTTGCTAGAATATTCCCATGTAAATATCTCTTGCATGCAGAAGGAATTCATTCGTTGAGGATTGCGCAGTTACTACAGAGGTCAGAGCAATGTGTGAGGTGAGAATCACACAGGTGGCAGCTGGAGGACCCAAGAGAAACTGCGCAAGGAAATAGGAGGCTTGGAGGACATAAGAAAAGGCATATGTGTTGTCTATTCTTTCTATGAGCAGCAGTGAGGGATTGTACTAAGAGATGGATAGCTTGAGAGCTAAAGCTTTGTGTAATCCTAAGATATTTCCACTTGTATGATAATATAGATAGTGGGGTTTTTAGTTGAGGCTTTCCACAGAGTATTATTCGATGTTTCATATGTGATTGAATCTTCTTCTTTATTATATGTGTTCTGTTTGATCTTGCTCAAAATCGATTAAGCTTCTGCAAGTTTGATTGTAGAAGTAGATTAATTATTTTGCTTTAGTACATTGCATAATCAGTTTAATCTACAGTGAGAATTTCTACACATTTTTTGAGAAAAATGTTGATATCCATGTACCTAAGCACCTGAGAGAGGCATCAAGGACCTTTTGGAAAAGTAAATGGATTTCCTTGTGCTATGCAGGCTTCATTATGACCACATTGGGAATGAGATCAAACCCTATCTCTATAGGCTAAAAGGCTCGATACTAACCTTTGAGTGGATTAAGGAGAGTTCCATTCATCCTTATAACTATAGTAGTATGTGAGATGTTTCCCTTGGGGTGTTTGTTGTGTAGAGTAGTTGAGAAACCACCCATACTAGTTAGGCATAACTATGGGCTTCATGTGACCTTAAGGGAGATGATGAGTTAATTTGATGAAGGATATTGGCCTTTATGAATCCACCCTATAATGTTGAATTTAAATTCCATCATGGCTTCTTGGTCTAGCTCAAGGATGACCAGTTTCAAGTGATATTGCAATGCAACTGAGCCTATGGTGGGGTGGAATGTGGCTCACCCTTCATTAGTTGTATATATCATAGGATCTTGATCAGATAAGTGGGCCTTGTGGAATTTATCTCTGTAATGTAAACCATGTTAATGAGTAAGAAATGATTGTTGTTGAAGTGTATGGTGTTTTTTGCTTGTCTTCTTAGTGGGAAATATGGTCTATATGATGTCTATTTATGACGTGAGGCAGTAGATTTGGATGAAATGGTTGTATAATACTCATATGACCCATAATAAACATTTAACATATTTATTTGTTATGCCTTTCATGCCATGGACATGGAATAAATTATACATTAAACATGACACTAAAGAACTTATAGTCCTCGTCATGGCTAGTTTCCATGGTCTGTTATTAGATATATTGGAGAAGCTCTAGGCCAAATCAAGTAATTAGAGGGTCTTTTGAATGATTTGGATGTCAAAAGCATGAGCAAAGGCCTTGATTTCAAAAGGGGAGACTTAAGGGAAAGATTCTTTTCAAAACATCTCATAGAAAACATGAAAGATTTCACTAAAGAACCCTAGAGTTGTTGGAGGTCAATTGAAGGTTTAAAATAGTCATAATGTACAATGGTGGAGACTACTAACCAGTGGAAAGGTTTTCCCTAGAGGGAATGAGAGGCTTGGAGACCTCAAAAGGCATAGACTGGGTCTAGAGACTTCTTTGAATTCTTAGAAGGAAGACCTAGTAATTGGCAGTAAAATGGATGTTTTTGGTTGATGTTGTGGCCTCTTCGAGACCTCTATGTCATTAGGAGTCTTCTATGTAGATCAAGACCTTGTCAAAAATATCTCTTCAGATTTCGAGACAAGAAAAGAATTATATTTGCATTCAAGCCTTACTCACGAGGGAATTTAGGGTTTTATCCTTTTTTTCATGCGAAAAGGAACTATGTGGACAAATTTCCTTAGCACAACATTCTATAGAAATTCAAAGATTGGAAGGCCTCAGCCCTAGCCTCCATTCACATGGCCAAAACAAGGGTTGTGACCCAAAGCTAGTAGATAAAGGGATTACCAAAATATCGGGCCACCAAAAGAACGAAAGAAATCTTGTTTGGGGAATTCTGATATGGCACAACTTTGGTCCATGGAAATCGCTTGATGGTGATGGTTTTGTTAAATGGAAACATTAACTATCGATATCAAATACTGAAATATTGGATATTTTGAAGAATGATGTCATGATTAAGTTAGAAATTATGGTGTGGCATTTCCAGGTTGTGGACACGTTTCTTCTAGATATGTAATTTTAATACCATGAAAGGTACAAAAATAAGTGTCACTTTTTAGAGGACATGTCAGAAATTTCCATGTGTTAGAGGACAAGTAGTGTCCACCATGTTTCAGATAGTGATTGGGTGTCAAAGAATGAGGTGGCTATTTAAATTGAAACTAGGTTTAGTCTTCATGCTTAGAGTAATAAACCCTCGATCGGGGTGTGAGCCAACTAAGGATTCGTTTCGGGATTTTGGACATATTTAATCACATTTATGAAGGGGCTAGCGGGCGGCCTCACCCACACCCTCACACGATTTTCCACCTTAAGGGAAGGGACAATCATAACCATCAACAAAATTACGCCGTAAGGTTTGGTAGAGATTTAACAAGGCAGGTGGTGGGAGTTGGCTTTTCATGAACCCATATGTTTGGCATTTTGTTTGGCTTCATGGTGGTCCCAATGGTATTTATTGGTCTGGTATTCAATGGTCTCAGATAATTGTGCATTGGTTCAAGGAGTTAGGAGCGCTATGATGAACCTCAGCCGCGACTGGTCTCTACAAGTGGATGGCACTCTCATCCCGATATGTCTTTATCCTTATAATTTTCCCTGGGTTTGGGACCACCATTTTCTATGTGCCCTGTATAAGGAGGGGAAAAGGCTTACTGATGGTTTTTAAAGCTTCTATGATTGTCTATAATGGCACTCTCATTCACATTATGTCGGTTTTAGTCTTTTACGACACTCTATTATCTTGTATGGGATTGTTTCGGATGTTCTGGGTATTATGTAATTTGTATACTACATGCGGGTTATATGGGTATGGGGGTAAAATAATATGGCCAACCCTAAGGAAGGGAAGGGAAATGGAATTTGTGCCAAGTCATGTCTATGGATTTTATAATCCCATCCGAGAGAATGAAACAACAAGGACCGTTGTCAATTTTCTGTGGTTGTCTTTCACTCTTGGAAGTTTCATGCTTTCCTTTGTACAATGGTTCGGGCTATCATTTCTTGGTGTGGTGCAGTGTTGGAAGGTGTCGCTCCTATTTTACGGTCCTCTTCTTAGGCTTAAGTTTAATTTCAATTGCATGTTTCTTTCATGTCATGTTATTACTCCAAGTATGCATAAATAGGTTATATCTATGTCTTCTGCATTGTTGGTTGGGTCATGGTCAGGGGCAGGGTCAAGGAACTTGATGAAGGGAGGTATGTCCTCTTTCGCCGTGGTCAAGTATTCTCCAGCTATTGGTGCCTCTGAGCGCAGAGGTCATGGACTTAATTATCAGGCTGGTAAAGGAAAGATCAGGGGCTCGACTTCTGGCAAGCCTCCAAGATAGGGAGGCAAGAAATTTGATGCCCAGATCTTGCAGGAAATGGTCCAGGATTATAACAGAGGGACTCCCACCTAGGTGAAGAAATTTATTTCATTTTGGAAGGAAAAATTAAACCAAAAGGTGAAAATCAAGCTTCTGATAGAGGATTAGAGTGGGTTGATTCCACATCTTGGGCATACCCACGATTGTCTTACTTTGTACAAGCAATTTGTCCATCGCTTCTAGCTGATGAAGAGCATCGTCGCCAAAGCCATTATGTCATCTCCATCTATTTCTGTAAATCCTGACCCTAGAAAGAACTTCAGCTAATTCAATTGCAAATCCAACAGCAGAATGCTCGCCTTAGTCAAATTGAGTGCCACATTCCCTGCCTGTCGCAATTTGAACTGCTAGGCTCAAGCGCAAAATACCACGCTCCAGTTGAGTCATCTGATGAATAGATGTTGAAAGATAATGTCTGATATCATTTTTTCTTTTGTGTTCTAATGTATATGTTGTTTTGAATTTATTTTTATATTTATATGGTATGTAGATGGTTTCCATACATTAAGGCCTATAAGACCATGCTAGATAGACTCATATTGTTTAAGTTTTAGATGGCATACAATGAGGTTCGGTGGCCAACAGACCTGGTTTCCTGTCGGGAAGGTTGAGGCCATGTAATGATTTTTATGTTTGTAACATGCTTGATGATTTGAAATGAATGAATGAAAAGGAACTGCCAAGCTTGCAAAAAAAATGCTTGGAGTAAAAGAGAAATTATTATGCATCAAAAGAAAATTATTTGAATCATGTCCCATTTGGACATTTGTCAAAAAAAGGAGTTTGAATTTTATATTGAGTTATAAGTCTACAATTTGACCAAGTCAGCTTGGCCCTCAAGTGTGACACCTATTCGAGCCTTATATATATATATATATATATATATATATATATATATATATATATATATATATATATATATATATATATGTATATATATATATATATATGTATATATATATATATATGTATATATATATATATATATATGTATATATATATATATATATATATATATATATATATATATATATATATATATATATATATATATATATATATATATATATATGAGGCATTTAGACCTACTTTAGAGTCCATTCAAGCACACAACAATAAGCATTTTTTGAACCTAGCGAAGGAGAGAGGAAATCAAGTCAAAGAAGAAAGAAAAGCAAGTCAAACTTGCAGAATATCCTTTGGTTGACTGAATCTTTTACTATTGAAGCTCGCACATGTAAGGTTTGATTTTTTGTGAAGAGGCCAAAAATTTATGAGGTATTGCAACTCTGAATTTCAAAACTTTGACCAGATCTAGGGTAGTTTGACTATTGTTGACTTTGACTTTGGAGGTGACTTGGAGGAGGGTTGGACTTGGTGACTTGGTGGCAGTTTGGTCTTATTATTGGTCTTGGATATATCTCATTTGATATTATTCTATAAGAGAAGGATTGTTGGGTTTTCCCCTTACGGGTTTTGCCCTGATTAACAACCTAATCTTGTTGTTTTTTTGTCTCCTTGTTATCTCTATATTTTCATGGAATATTGGAAATTTGTATAATTTCTTGATGAAGAATACATAGGTAATAAAAATACCTTTAACATTCACAAGTAATTATCAAGTAGAGAAATTTGGTGTTATACTTCAGTACACTTGGTTTCTCAACAATGGCCTATTGAGTTGTCATATCGACATATCAAGATATTGGACATATCAAGGTACTAGCATATTAGGATGTCGACATATTGGGATACTCACATATTGTGATTCCAACATATTAGGATATCTGCATAACTACTGTTTGAGGTATATTGAGATATTGAAACACCACAGAATTGGAAAATGCACCTTTTTAGAAATTTTGGTATGGTGAGGCTTTGATATGATGGATTGTCAACATACATGGACCAGTGTGGGAGTGACCTGTGGATAATGTCTACCACATTTCAGCCACATGGGTTGTACTAATGTTGATATGGACCTTAAGGTTTAGATCTTTAAATGGGCATAAATTTGTGCTCGAAACTCAAAATGAGATTGAATTGATATCCTTGAAAAGCTCTTGATGATTTGAAGATGATGGCAGTATCAGAAATGTGATTTGAAGTGACAGAAGAAAGAGGGATTTTGATAAAACCATCTTCAAAATAAAGCTTAAAGGGCAAGTCGAATTATGCCCCACAATCTTAATACAATATTAAGGGGTTGGATGTGTTATTCTTTTCCATATAGGTACTCATCTACCTAGTATCTTTGATTTGCAAAAAAAAGGATTGGGGATATACCATTCAAAAATGGCAAAGGCATATGAATCTCAAAAAGGTAATGATTTTTGTCAATCCCTGTGAATCTTTATGAATTTATTTCGCATTTTCAAAAAATATTGCACTATTTAATTTCGTAATAAGAGAAGAACAACTATTTGGATCAAAAGGAACAAAATTACTATAAGATCCCAAACGTCAGAATTTTTTAATAAATACATCACACTTTAGTGTTCTAATTAAAGTAAGCTTTCAACAAGAGCAAGAACATGGAAGGGATCTAGAAACATAACGAATTTATTTAATTAATTACTGCAAATAATATATGCTAGATTGATTAACATAGAAAATCCTTTCCAATGGCATGCAAGGTTTCTCATCAATTGAGAAATCAAGACACTAAAGAAAAATCATGGACCCTAGATGAATCCACCAGACCAATTACACCCATGGGGTTTTCATCCCTAGGATCAAACTATAACTAGTCTCACCAAGTTCTCAATAAAGACAAAATAGATAGAAAACTCAGGATGCCTTAGCTCCTATCCCCTTTTATAGACTTGATGGACTCTCTAGAAACCTTATTGTATTGTTTTCCCTCGAAAAATGAAGGCAAATACCATGGGAAGATTCTGTCCATTTTGACCATATCAAGAAAAGGGAATATTACAAATCCTCCCACCCCAAGATTGCTTGCCCTCAAGCAATTCACAATTTTTTATTAGTATGGTTGTCTGACGCAGTTGAGTACCAATACCAAGGTTCCATATGAACCATGGTATCATCACAATATGCCACTTTATCACCCAATCAAAGATAGATCTCTTGATTCCTAGATCTCAGATCAACCTCTAAGTCCACTACACATCGTGTGAACTTCCACTTGGATCCAAACCCAAACATTGACTCAACTTACCATCAACAAATCCTCCTAGATCCCAATGCCACCATAAACCAACTTCACAACCCATGCACCATGGCTCTCATTGTATTATGTCCTTGGCTAAGAATGTCCTCCCTAGAATTATCTCATCAATCAGGTACCAACTCATAATATCCCGCCAATCCATATGTTGACAAGTGTCATGTGTGTAAATGCTCATACGAGAAATAATCCCATTGTGTTGATGTTGCACTAATATGATCCTAATTGGGATGCTCCTAAGTTGTCGAATTGTTGCTCGGTCCTAGCCCACCTGTAAAACCCATTTGGAATGCTCCCATAAGATCCATTTGGAAAAAAATTCCCCTTTACCTCCAATGCACAGAGGTGGGATGATAAATCTACAAGCCTTGTCAATGTATCCCTGAAGAGGGTTGATCTATGACTTCCAAGTATAACCCTCTTGCTATCTCGTGAGGGACTTGAGTCGTTCCTCAATGTTGGACAACTTAGCCACTAACTCGGCCCATAACCTTATGAGCTCCTCAATTTTCTTGTTCTATTGTAAGACAGTGCCTCGAAATGTCTAAATATTATGTTTCAACATCATAAGATATGTCTTGAAATGCTTAATCTTTTCCCGACAGTCGTTTCCTAGAAATCCTGGCGCCCCGTTGAATGTATCTGCATTTGTTTGCACTAGATGCTCAACTATCACAACTTTAAATTGAGCCTTTGAATGACTATCTGAAAATGGATCATCATGCATATTATTGATCTGGATTTAAACAGGAACGCAACAACATACAGAGATAACCATAGACACAAAAATGTAGTGGAAATAATACTTCATTTCATTAATGTAAAATACTAAAATATGCTTACAAACAATAATGGAAATAAACCAGCTAGGGCGATGGTAGCTTATCTCTGAGAAGAGATGTGGTGGCTACATGCCTCTGAACTGTGTTACAATGAGGCTCGAAGGCCTATTTATTGTTGAGAAATAATGGAAAACCCTTAACATTCCAAAACCTAACCCTAGAAGATGAAACGCCAAACTGTGGGCCCCGTTTGGGTAAATTGGTACATCAACTTCCCAGGGTCGTAACTTGGGCATGCGATCTCTGTTTGACGCGTACAATAGCTCGTTAGAAAGATATATCCAAGCATTACTACTTTGGGAATGGAAACATCAGTCCATGGACCCATGTTGCCCCCATATTTCCCAAAAAATGTCGTTTACGGCCTCAAAACGGCTCTGGAAGTTCAGGACCCCAAAAACTGCTAAAAATAGTAAGTTGTGCTACAATTAAGGAAACTGAAAATGCTGAGAGAAAAAATGGTGGGGGTCTAGGTGGACTTGGCAGGTGGCCACCAATATCCACTTGGATCATTCCTCCCCCCTTAGGAAGCAATGGTCCCCATTGCATTGAGTTCCTCCATGAGATGAGGAAACTTTTGCTGAACTTGGTCCTTGGTGAGCCGCTTGCCCTGGTGAAGGAGTTGTCCTGCTTTGACAACTCAATACAGTTGGATATTCTGTTGGCGAGTGTTCTTGATCTGTGTGTCCATGATATGATCAGTTGTGGCTTGTTCCATGCAATCTGGATTTAATTCTATGGGTATGAGCTATTCTGCAATGTCGGATGTGTCTAGCAATGGTGGAAAGTATGGCCGAAGGCGGTCCACATTGAACAATGGGTGCAGGCCAAGGAATGGGGTAATGCTGAGCTCAAATGCATTGTCTCCCACAACCTTAGTAATGGTGTAAGGACCATATCGGAGTGGTCTCAGTTTTTGATAGGCTCCAGTAAGGCGTTCCTTTTGCAAATTCAACCAGACTTTGTCGCCCACCTGGAACTTGTGTGGCACCCGATGTTGATCATGTCGTTGCTTGTACTTGGCATTTTATTTCTCCAAAATGTCATGGAACTGCTGGCGAATATGTTGGATGTGCTCGATGAAGCTGGTTTCCTTGTCTATTTCGAACTGGACATGAGCCGAATCTGTGTGAGTGGCTGCAAGTGGCATGGCCACATCAATGGGGCATAGTGGCTGGAATCCCAAGCCCACCTGAAAAGGGTTGTGGCGAGTCGAGCTGTGAAGAGCTCGGTTGTAGCTGTGTTGAACATAGGGGAGGCTCTCGTCCCATTGGCGTGGATGCTTTGAATTGTACATGCGCAGAATGTGTACAATCATCCTATTGACAACCTCTATCTGGCCATCAGTTTGAGGATGGAAGACTGTGGACTTAGTGAGTTTGGTGTCCAGCATTGACCAGAGACTGGACCAAAATGTACTGAGGAACCGATTGTCCCAATTTGAGATGATAGATTGTGGGATCCCAAAGTGCACCCACACTCGTTCAAAGAAGAGTTTAGCAGTGGCTTCTGCTATGATATTCTTCTTGCAGGTCGCCATAATGGCCATCTTTGAGAACCTGTCGATGACCACAAAAACACAGTCATTTCCATGTTTAGTGGAAGGAAGGCCTGACATGTAATCCATGGAGATGGATTCCCAAGGTCGACTAGGCATAGGCAGTGGGGTATAGAGACCTTGCTTCTTGATGGTCAGTTTGGCAATGGCATAGCTAGTACATGATCTTATGTACTTCCCGACATCCTGTCGAAGATTCAGCCAATAGAAATAATTTTGCAGTACTGCCACCATTTTCTCGACCCCAAAATGCCCAACAACCCGACTGTAGTGTGCTTCCCAGATCATCTTGGCACGCTCGCTTGAAGAAACACAAAGGTGACCCAGGTGGCATAACAAGGAATCCTGGAGGTGAAAATCTGGAACATGTCGACCCTCCAAGAGTGTTTGGTATGTGTGGTCGAATTCTGGGTTGCTTTTGTAGAGAAGTGGCCAATCAGAAGTCTTGTGCCCACAAGAGTTGAGCACAGTGGTTAATGCCATGATCGGTGGTCGACTAAGGCAATCTACAACATTATTGGTGCTGCCCTTCTTATACTTGATATTAAAATGGAACTATTGCAGGTATGTAGACCACTTCTAATGGCGATCATTCTGCAATTTCCCTTGGGTCTGTATGAACTGTAGGGGTCGATGGTCTGTGTGGATGATCGTTTCCTTCCCCAAAATGTAATGCTTCCATTGTCTGTAGGCTTGCACAATGGAATACATCTCTTTATCATAATTGGGATACTTTCGGACTGTGTCTGAAAGTGTTTCACTGTGATATGCCACTGGATGCCCGTGTTGAGTAAGGACTACCCCAATAGCATAGTTAGAGGCATCTGTCTTGACCTCAAATGGTTGTTGTAAATCTGGTAACATGAGCACTGGTGCCATGCAGAGGTGATCTTTCAACTCTATGAATGCCTTCTATCGAGATTCAGACCAAATGAATTTTTCTTTCGCTCCTCCCTTGGTGACTTGACTCAAGGGCCAAGTGATATGAGAAAACCCCAACATGAACCTGCGGTAGAAGTTGGCAAGACCTAGAAAGCTGCGGAGCTCTGTCAGAGTGGTTGGAGATGGCAAATCCTGAATGACTTGGATCTTGGCTGGATCCACATGCACCCCCTGTTCATCAATAATGTATCCCAGATATTGAACCTGGGTCATGCCAAAAGTGCATTTCTCCAAATTAGCACATAGCTTGTGTTGCCACAATGTTTGGAGAACTTGTCGGATGTGGTGGAGGTGCTCTTCCCAACTCTGGTTGAAGATGAGAATGTCATCCAAGTATACCACTACAAATGAGTTGGTGAATGGCCGCAATATGTCATCCATTAGCCTCATGAAGGTTGCAGGAGCATTCGTCAATTCGAAAGGCATAACCAACCATTCGAAAAGGCCCTCCTTGGCTTTGAAGGTAGTCTTCCACACATCAGAGGGTTCGATTGGTACCTGGTGATATCCTGACTTCAGATTGATCTTGCTGAAATATTTTTCCCCCTTTAGTTGGTCTAGGAGATCATCAATCCACGGGATCGGGTACCTATTATAGACAGTGATCTTGTTCAGCGCCCGATAGTCAATACAGAGTCTCCAAGTCCCATCCTTATTCTGCACCAACACGATCAGGCTCCCACAAGGCGATGAACTCGGATGGATGTGACCTTTTGCAGCAGCTCCTGAATCTACCTCTTGATTTCATTTTTCTCTAGAACGGAGCACCGATAAATTGGTCCATTGGGTAGCGGCGAACCTGGGGTCAAATCGATGGAGTGCTTGACCTCACAGTGCAGAGGAATCCCTGCGAGGGAGGTGAAGATGTCCTCGTACTCCTCCACGACCTTCTCCATCTATAGTTGTCGTGCGAAGGGGCCCTGTCTGGAGGCCATGGCCATCGTCTTCTTCTTTCCTTGAGGGCGTATCATCAGGAAAACAAATTTCCCGGTTTTGGAGATGAGCTTACTACATTGTTTTGCAGCAATAAAAAAGATGGTGGTAGGCAGTGCTACCTCTGGTATCCTGTACAACTTATTTCCCAATGTAATATTAACAACACGGGGCCTTGATTCATACACAGCATGTTGCTTCCACAAGTATGGTTTTCCTAATAATACATCACAAACTTCAAGGGGAGCAATGTCACACAATACCTCATCGGTGAAGGGCTTGATTTTGTATGGAAGGCGACACTACTGGCTCATGTGAAGATCCCGTCCTTGGGGAAGCCACCCGATGATGTACGGTTGTGGATGTGCTATGGTCGGTAAGCCCAACTACTTCATGACCTTTGCTGAAATGAGGTTCTTTTAGCTCCCGCTATCAACAATGAACTATAGTGGGGAGCCCTTTACCCACATCTGGGAGTGGAAGAAATGCTCCTCCTCCTCTGGATCTTCGAGTTCATTTTTCTAGATCTTAGCGGTAGCAATAGTGGCGTTGGGATCCGCATCAATGATCTGTTTCCCTTTGTCATTCCCCTTGTCAGGTTCTGACTGAGAGTCAGAACATGCATCTAATTCTGAAACCTTTAGCTCAACCACTAGTGACTTCTTGGCCCGACACTCACTTGTGTTGTGAGTGGAGCTCTTATGGAACTCACACCATTTTCCCGTGTCCTTTTTCGGCTTCGCGGCGCTGTTCTTTGCTTGCAGCTTTGGCGGGTTGTCTTGGGCTGCCCCGCCTTGGATTTGTCCTTTGTTCTGTGGTTTAGGGGCACCTTTCCCTTGCTTCGTATTTGCAGATCCAAAATCTTGCTTCTTTTGTTTAAACTTCTGCTTGACCTTGACGGCATATCGGTATGCTATGCCGAGCGAGGAGATGTTCAGGAATTCTATTTCTTCCTGGATGTACTTGTGTAGGCAGCCGCGGTATTTGAGTATCAAATGCTGCTTCGAATCCTTGATACCCAACTTTGTGCGAAGGTTATGGAAAATATTGGTGAACTCCGGCACGTCTTGGTCCCTTCCCTGCCGTAGCGTGGTCCACTTTATGTATTCATCCTTATAGATTCCGACAAGGTAGTATTTCTCCTTGATGGCATCCCGGAATGACTTCTAGGTGGGTGTGGCTGAAAATAGTGAGCTGTTATTTTCATCCTTCTGCTCGCAATAGGTTTCCCACCAGTCCTTGACGTGGGGCACTGCTTTGAGAAGAGCGAAAACAATCTTTTCCCGACTCGAAAATTCATGAACAGAAAAATAACCCTCTAGCAGATTTAACCATTTATCTACGGAATCTGCGTCTATCTGACCCTCGAATATGGGGATTTCAAAATTAAGTTGTACCTTAAAGGGCGTGGCGTTTCCAGAGTAGCTGCTGGAAGCCGATGCGTCGCTTCTGGGTAGCCGCTGAAGGATCTGGGCAAAGCTGTCCATC
This sequence comes from Pinus tabuliformis, assembly GCA_031772625.1. NCBI lineage: Eukaryota > Viridiplantae > Streptophyta > Pinopsida > Pinales > Pinaceae > Pinus > Pinus tabuliformis. The sequence goes on from CM062808.1 coordinate 571,164,071, forward strand.
ATCGCGTTCCGTTGTCGCTCGAGGGCTTCTTCGAGCAATATTTTGATAGGATCTCCTGCCCCCTCGTCTTTCTTCTCATCCGCCATGGGAGGCGGTCAGGACTTGCAAGGCTGGTCTTGCAAAGGTTTGACCAGTTCAAGCCCTAACTCCTTATATCCCGACCTCATTGGGGACATGCAAAGAAAAGCAGAGAAAAAGAAGACCGCTCTGATACCACTAATTCGGATTTAAACAGGAATGCAACAACATATAGAGATAACCATATACACAAAGATGCAATGGAAATAATACTTCATTTCATTAATGTAAAATATTGAAATATGCTTACAAACAGTAATGGAAATAAACCAGCTAGGGTGATGGTCGCTTATCTCTGAGAAGAGATGTGGTGGCTACATGCCTCTAAATTGTGTTACAATGAGGCTCAAAGGCCTATTTATTGTTGAGAAACAATGGAAAACCCTTAACATTCCAAAACCTAACCCTAGAAGATGAAACGCCAAACTGTGGGCCCTATTTGGGTAAATTGGTACATCAACTTCCCAGGATCGTAACTTTGGCATACAATCTCCGTTTGACACATACAATAGCTTGTTAGAAAGATCTATCTGAGAAATACCACTTTAGGAAGGGCCTCAAAACGGCTCCAGAAGTTCAGGACCCAAAAAACTGTTAAAAATAGTAAGTTGTGCTACAATTAAGGAAACTGAAAATGCTGAGAGAAACAATGGTGGGGGTCTAGGTGGACTTGGCAGGTGGCCACCAATATTCACTTGGATCAATTATGTTTGTCATGTTTCTCCTCACGATCATGCTCATCATGTCAGTTCACTACTACTGGATCCTCACTTGAGTTTCCTTGAATGTCTTCCCCCAAGCCTTCTCTACCTGTGGAGAGAATCTGTTGTTCATCCTCTCTGGTTTTCAAACATGGATGCACTGGTGGATTTTTACCTACACTTGATTTCTCATTTTATTCATGGAAGTCCTCCTAGAGATCTATGGACTCAGATGTACAAGAGTTTACCACATTGTTAGGAAGGATTACCTCCTTCCTTTCCCCATGTACTTCTAAGTGTTTTTCAAGATGGTTGATTATCATTGACTTGTCTTGCAATTCCCTCTCTTAATAACATTGTGCTACTGCTCACCATCTAAACTCGATTTCTTAGATCCTTCATTGGTGTTCTCTTGAAAACCAATGAACCCAAATATAGACGAATCCCCATGATCTGAAGAAGCCTCCAACTATTTTTCCCTAGTTTCCTCCTTCCTATCACTTGGGCATGAATGGTTAGGTTCCCAAGGTCCCTTGCCGATATAAGCATAGTCCTTTCCTTCTTAGTTCATTATTTCTATGGGTTTTATATCATTTTTTGTTTCTTCCTCATTCAATCCTCTTCAACTCCTTCTTAGTTAGCACCCTTCTGAGTAATTTTATGGTTTGCATTACCCACTCCTCGACTAGATCATAGGCAGTTGGTGATCCAACTAGTTTCTTTCTCCAGATGGTCAACAATTTGGATTTAGTATCTTGCAAATTTCAACATCTCCTTCTAATAACAAGGACATAATATTTTTCATGCTTGTTTTGACACGGTCGGGATGAGCTGATGTAATGCTAGTGTAAAAAGTCCGGATCAACTAAAAGATCAAGTTGTCACATTCCAAATTCAGAATAAAGGTGCCAAAGCTTAAATCTGCCATGAGTTCTAAAATTTTGCGTTGTGTTTGAAAGGTAGGAAGCATCATGTTGTTCAACGCATGAAGGGTTTCCACTATCAAATGTAATATCTCCCATATGAGATTATTCTTGTAAGGTGGTAGAGGCAATGTTAAAGTTATGATCCTGCTGAGGCAAGAGGAAATTGTGAGCTTGACCTCTTCACAAGGATGCTCCCAGAGTTTGAGTTGTATCAACTCAAGCATGGATGGCTTGATATCCCAACTAAGTTTCTTCCATTCTGGTTGCCCCATCCCGGATAAACACGTGTCTATTTCCTCCAACTTATGATGGTCTATGATAGAATTTGTTCAATGAAATTAAGATACAAGTGCGAAGAGCTTAGCCCTTTTTCCATGTCCTTCCTTCGCTTCCCATGGGCACTTCTACTGCAGAATGGCATATACTCTTTTCGAGAAAGGTTTGCTACTTTGACCATTATTTTGGTCTAAGGAGGTATTGGTGCGTAAAAGACCATATATTTTCTCTAGTTCATCAATAAATTTTTGGGTGTTTTCTAGGATCTCTTCAAGACCCATCTTCCCACATACCAAAGCAAAGAAATATCAATTCTCTTTAACATCTAACCATCATAAATCCCAAAATTAAAGCCCCCTTCTCTCTCTCTCTCTCTCTCTCTCTCTCTCTCTCTCTCTCTCTCTCTCTATATATATATATATATATATATATATATATATATCGTTATATCCTTATATCTCCCACGTTAGCAATTATAACTGATCTTAGGTCTCCAAAGCTCAACAACCTCATTGTCTCCGCAGTATGTATGGATCAGTATTGACGATCCCCTTTTTATGCTTGTAATTCGAACCAATGCCCAGATGTTATGACCCCTGGTGTTGCACGGATATGGGAGTTCCAAGATTTCTCCATAGATTCTAGTTTATTGGGAAACCATGATCAATCACTTAAGTTTATTATAAGGAAACAACCTCCAAATACCGGCGCGACGCCACCAACTCAAATATTCTCTTACAAATCAACTCACCCATTCCGGATATGCAACGCACCCTCAAATATACTCCATTAAATATACCGGGGAAATTTGTGATCCCTAATTCGTTGTTGACAATGTTCGAGCCCATGTTGATTCGATCTACGTACATATTGGACGTGGTATCCAACACCTTGACCATAATGTTTTGATGTTAAGGCCGAAACCCACTTTTATTTCACTTGTGCATATGCTCTTTGGGATATACACAACAACATATAAACTAGCACAGCCAATTTACCAATGTGGTTAATATACATTGATAGGCTTATATCAACCACATTAATAATTATTATGAGTATTTCTTTAAACACCAACTATTTATCATTATTAATAACCATATAAATAATAACAACCATATTATTTATATATATTATTATATGATTATTATATTAATATTATAAGATAAACACATAATAATATTATTAATATTAAGTAATAATAAGAATAACTCATAATAATATTAGATTGTCATTATATTATTAAAATAATATAATCATATAACTATTATTATAATAATATAGTAATATAATTATTATTATATTATTATAATAATAATATAAAATTATAAAAATAATAATAACAAGTATATTATTATTATTATTATTATTATATTAATAATAATTATTATTATTATTGCAATAATATATTATGATTATTATTATATTATTATAACAATAATATAAAATAATCATAATAATCTCAATTATATTGAATTATTATTATAATAATAATATTAATTCATAATAACAACCATGATCCAATAATAATTAGAATTGTGATAAGGGAATTATTATGTGTAATTTTTTAAAGACCGACCATTTATGATTATTTATAACTATATAAATAATAACAACCATATTCTTATATATTTATGATTATTATATTAATATTATTATAATAATATAAACTCATAATAATACTAATTAATAATAATAACTATTATTGTTATTATTATTCTTAGGCTTTATTAATTCAATCATGTTTATTTTAGTATTTTTAATATTTATTTTAGAGTTGATATACATTGGGTTTATAATACTAGTCCCTTTTGTTTAATATTATTCCCTTGGGTTCATAATCCCTTGGAATTTCAGTATTTTAGTATAATAATATTAGTATTATAATTAACTAAGGGATTAATACAAAAATCCCAAGGGATTATGAACCCGAGGGAATAATATTAAACAAAATGGACTAATATTATAAACCTAAGGAATTAGTGAACCCAAGGGATAAATATTAAAAGCCTAAGGGATGAAGAAGTGCAAGAGATTGATATTACAAACACAAGAGATTAATAAAGTTGACCATGATTGATATTATAAACCCAAGTTAATACTAAAACCCCAAGGGATTATGAACCCAAGGAAATAATATTAAACCCAAGGGACTAATATTATAAACCCAACATTGGTAAACCCTAATATATATATTAGAAAGACTAAAATAAACATGGTTTATTTTCATGGTGAGACAATCTATGTCGCAATGTGACATTCAACTATGGCTAACAATGGTTGGCTATGATTGTCAATGGTTGACCATGATCGATATTATAAACCTAAGGGAATAATAAACCAAAGCGATTGATATTATAAACCTAAAGGAATAATAAACCTAAGGGGTTAATACTAAAACCCAAAGGGATTATGAACCCTAGAGAATAATGTTAAACACTAGGGACTAATATTATAAACCCAACGTATATAAACCCTAAGATAAATATTATAAACACTAAAATAAACATTATTGACCATCATTGATTTTCATATTGAGATAATCCTTATCACAATTCCATGTTGGACCATGGTTGACTATGGTTGACTGCGGAATAATAAACCCAAGCGATTGATATTATAAGCCCAAAGGAAAAATAAACCCAAAGGATTGATACTAAAACCCCAAGGGATTATGAACATAAGGGAATAATATTAAACTCAAGGGGTTAATATTAAAAAACCAAGGTATATAAACCCTAAGTGGAGACAATTTGTTTCATAATGTGAGATCGGACTATGATTGACCACAGTTGACCATGGTTGGTTATGGTTGACCATTATTGATGTTATATACCAAGTTAATAATAAACCCAAGGGATTGATATTATGAACCTAAGGGAATAATATTAAACCCAAGGGACTAATATTAAAAACCCAACATTGGTAAACCCAAATATAAATATTACAAACACTAAAATAAACATGGTTTATTTTCATGGTGAGACATTCTTTGTTAAAATGCGACATTCAACGATGGGACTGATATTATAAACCCAACATTAGTAAACCCAAATATAAATACTACAAACACTAAAATAAACATGGTTTATTTTTATGGTGAGACAATCCTTGTCACAATGCAACATTCCAACATGGTTGACCATGGTTGGCTATGATTGACAATGGTTGGCCATGATTGATATTATAAACCTAAGGGAAGACTGTGCATGTTTGATCTGGAGCTCTCGCACCTTGCCCTTCCTCGGCCCCTGCGGCCCTCCGTAGGCCTTCTGCCTGGCAGCCCCTGCTGCTGGACTCTCTGCCTTTGCTCCTGGCTTGCCAGCCTCGACTATTCTAGTGATCTTGAGTCGACTCTCGGCCCATTATGTCCCCTCCGTAGGCGCCACCGGAGGAGGCTTTCCAGCAAGCATTCTCCAGCCTGGTTTGATCTCTTCCACCTCAGTGAAATCGTCCCTCAGTTTCGAAGTTCGTGAAAAAACTGGAAGGGTTGCAGGATGTCTCTCTGCCTCCAACCTTGCCCCGTATGGTTGCACTTGCCTTAGCTGAAAGAGGCCTTATTGGAGAATTTACAAGTCTCTGGCCCTCTCCAAAAACAGTGCAGAGGTGGGTGGAAAGGAACTAGTCAGACAAAACTCAAGGGAAAATCTCTATCAGATTTTTGTGGAAAAGGATACTTTACATTTCATTTTGAAACTAAGGAAGATAAGGATTTGATCTTTCGTAATGGGCCTTATTTTATGGATTCTAGAGGACTATACCTCAATAAGTGGACTCCAAACTTTGATCCGGAGCTGGATATCCCTAGTGATGTGCATGTTTGGGTCTGTCTTCCACACCTCCCCCTGCATTGCCGGGTAGATGAGTCAGTGCGCGCTATAGGGAATGTTGTAGGGAAATATATTGACCGGAGCGAACCTAAAGACAACATGCAGGCCTGTGCTCGCATTTGTGTTGAAGTTGATTTGGGGAAAGGCCTGCCAGAAGCCATCAAGCTAAAGGTGGATGATTGGACCCACATTCAGCAGCTTGACTATGAACAGATTCGCTTCAAGTGTAAGGTATGTCACGAATATGGCCACTTTTCAAATCGATGCTCTAAACTTCTTAATGTAGATAGTTCTCCACAAGAAGAATAACGGGAAACAGTTAAAAAAAAAAAAAGACAGCCTCTAATACCATCCCTACTCATGAAGTTGGCCCTACCCCTCATCCCCTTCCCAATCCCTCTCCCCCATCTCCGCCCCCCTCCTCCTCCCTTCCTCCCCTTCTTATCCGGCCTGATCCCCATTCCTCCTGTCCTTCCTCCAATCCCTTTCACATTCTTTCCCAACCCAAGGATACCCCTTCTCCAAAGATTCAATCTCCTTTTGAATCTTCCCTTCCCTTGTCCATCTCCTCTTCCCTCCCTTCTAATCCCCCCCCTCTCAGAACCACAAGAAGCAATTCCAAGGAGCATGGATCCATTCCTGAAAACCAAAAGAAGCCTGGAAGAAAATCTACCAAACAACACAGAGAAGAAAATGCACAAAAGACATAGAATTGGTTATTCAGAACCCTATAGAATCTTATATACAAGGGCAGACAAACAAGGATTCAACAAATAAAGACCTGGGAGGAAGAGCAACTCCCCGCATCCCTCTGAAATGATGAAAATTCTCTCTTGGAACAGCATGGGATTGGGGTACCCCACCAAAACAAACGCCTTAAAAGATCTTTTAATCCAAGAAAGACCAGAGATAGTTCTACTTCAAGAAACAAAACTGGGACAGGCAGAGATGAATAAAAATATTGAGAGCATAAGTTTTATAAAGGATGTGTGTGTGATTCCAGAGGGGCTTCAGGAGGAATCACCACACTTCGGCTTCAAGACAAATGGAACAAGATAGCAGAAACAGTGGAATAGCACTGGATAAAGATTACTTTGAAGAACAATATGAGCAGTTACCAGCTAATCATTTACAATGTTTACGTTGGTAATCATTATAGAGATAAGGAAGCTTGTTGGAACTCTCTGAATTGATGAAAATGCTCTCTTGGAACAGCAGGGGATTGGGGCACCCCAACAAAACAAATGCCTTAAAAGATCTTTTAATCCAAGAAAGACCAGATACAGTTCTACTTCAAGAAACAAAACTGGGACATGCAGAGATGAATAAAATTATTGAGAAGCATAAGTTTTATAAAGGATGTGTGTGTGATTCCAGAGGGGCTTCAGGAGGAATCGCCACACTTCGGCTTCAAGACAAATGGAACAAGATAGCAGAAACAGTGGAACATCACTAGATAAAGATTACTTTGAAGAACAATATGAGCAGTTATCAGCTAATCATTTACAATGTTTACGTTCTGAATCATTATAGAGATAAGGAAGCTTGTTGGAACTCACTCAGCAATAACATAGCAGAGGAAGAGAACGGCAATATAATTCTAGGTGGCGACTTAAATCTTATCCTGCATGCTAATGAAAAATGAGGAGGTAGCTTTACTCCTGATCCCTTTAGAAATCAGTTGGAGAATGTTATGCAGCTTGGAGACCTTGTCGATATTGTTCCAAAGAATCGCAAGTTTACCTGGAGCAACCGCAGGCTAGGAAAAAGCAATATAATGGAAAGGCTGGATCGAATATTGGTAAATGTGTCTCTTCTCTCCACTTTTGCAGCTGTCCATGCTTCTATTCTCCCCTTCGCTGCTTCAGATCATTATCCCACTGCCTTATCTCTTGAATCCCATCGCCCCCTGGGCCCTATCCCTTTTAAATACAGTCCTTTATGGAATCATATTTCAGCTGCCAAAATTCTAGTCCAGCAAACTTGGCGCCAGCATGTAGAAGGCTCACCAAGTTTCATATGGGAAAGCAAACTAAGAAATGTAAGGAACGCTCTCAAGAACTGGGCAAAATCTCAATATAAAGAACCAGAAGCAAAGAAGCTAGATGTGAAAGCTAAAATTGAAAATTTACACCATGCAATGGAAAACCAAGAGTACATTCAAGCAAGGAAAAGCCAAGAAGAGGACCTCTACATTCAACTATACAGCATCAGAAGAGAAGAGGAAGAAAAATGGCGAATAAAATCAAGACAGGTTTGGTTGAAAAGTGGGGATAGGAATACAACCTTCTTCCACAAGCAAGCAATTGTTAGACAAATTAGGAGCAACATAACAGCTATTATAGACAGCGCAGGTAATCAACACAATAACCAAGCTTCCATTAAAAATGTGGCTACAGTTCATTTTAAAGAGCTCCTATCTAAAAAAGGGGAAGAAGAGAATTATGTTGACTTCTTACAACATTTGCCAAATAAAATAACAATAGAAGCCAATGAAAGACTGACTGAAGAGATAAAGGAGGAAGAAATCTTGGGAGCAATCTGGGGCCTCCAGCTTGACAAAGCTCCAGGACCGGATGGTTTCCCAATTTGTTTCTATAGGGAGTACTAGGAAACCATCAAAAAAGACCTCATCAAGTATTACAAATGGATACAAAGGAAAAATAAAATGGGAGGCTTCACAAACTCAACCCATCTTGTACTCATTCCCAAAGAGAACCGCCCCTCTTCTTTTTCCCACTTCCGACCTATATCCCTATGCAACTCTTCATATAAAATTTTCACAAAAGTCCTCGCCTCCCGACTAAAGCCTCTATTTCCAAGTCTTATTTCTAAAAATCAAGGCGGCTTTATGGCCAATAGACAAATATCTGACTCCATCCTATTAGTCCAGGAAGCCATCCACTCAAGCCTCTCTAGAAAGGAAAAGGGCTTCATTCTGAAATTAGACTTGGCAAACGCCTTTGACAGAGTCTGGCACTCCTTTCTATTTTCTACTCTTCAAAAAATGGGCTTCTCTTCCCCCTTCATCAATCTCATAAGAACCTGCATTTCTGGACCTTGGATTGCCCCTCTTATCAATGGAAGGCCCGACCCTGCTTTCCAATCTTCAAGAGGATTGAGGCAAGGTTGCCCTCTCTCTCCCTACTTATTCATTTTAATGGCTGAATCTTTCAGCTGTGTCCTCGATCATAAGAGACAAGCAGGCCTCATCACCGGAATCAAATTTGAAGATGGAGTTAAAAACATCAATCACTCCCAATTTGCTGATGATACCCTGCTGATAGGAGGAGCATCTGCAATAATTGCCCGAAGGTTCAAGCTCCTATTAGATAAGTTTATGAGATACTCTAGGGGAATGATAAATCATCTCAAAAGTTGCATTTACGGTTGGAATGCTTCAGCTCAAACGCTCCAAAACCTATCCAACATATTTGGGGTGCCGTGCAAATTAAATTGGGACCACTTTAGTTACTTGGGAATGCCAGTGAGCATGGGTCATGCTAGAGCTGAAATCTGGGACAAAATGCTTGATAAATTGAAAAAGAAAGTCCACAACTAGGGATCCTTCTGGCTCAACCCAACTAGCCATATGGTGCTCCTAAAATCAGGCCTATCTTCTCTTCCTTTATATCAGTTCTCCTTAGCTCAGGCACCAACCTCTTTTCATCACAAAATGGAGAGTATTCTCAGACATTTCTTATGGCAGGGTGGAAAAAATGATAAGAAAAAATATAACCTGGTTAGTTGGAAACAAGTTATCCAAAGCCAGGAAAAAGGCGAGTGTGGATCAAATCTCCATTGTTCACTAACTTAGTCTTTGGTGGCAAGCTTATTTGGAGATTGTTAGAGGAGCAGCAAGCTTGGTGGAAAAAAGTCATCGAGGTCAAATATCTTAACAGTCTAAGGCAACAACTGCTAGCAAGTGAAATACCTATAAGGAGAAACACAGGTATTTGGAAACTTTGCAAAAAATCCATCTCTTTTATGGCACAAAATGTTTCAATGGTTACCAAAGATGGCAGTAAAATCAGCATTGGAAGCGACAAGATAATGGGAAATAAAGCCATCAACAATTTCCTAGGTATGGAACCAATCATCCTCTATTTCCAAAGCAAGGGATTATATCACTTAAATCAAATTTCACATTGGGATATAGATTCACAGGCGTGGAAGGGCTGGAGCTTCCCTCCCATCCCTGTTCATCTCAAAGAGTCCTTTAACAATTTCCAGACCCATCTCCATAACATCGCGCCTATATCTAAAAATGGTGTCGACGGTTTCCGATGGGACCCTACGGGTTCAAGCTACTCAATTCAGGCAGGTTACAATTATTTGTGCAAGGGGGATCACCCTACTTCTCCATAGACATACGGGAAAGCAATCTAGAAATCTGAAGCAATCCCCAAAGTTAAATTCTTCATGTGGACCCTTTTAAAAGGGAATACTCTCACCTCAGAAAATCTGCAAAAGAAAGGCATCATGGGCCCCTCCCGATGCCCGAATTGTCATGAATCTGAAGAGACCATGCAGCATCTCTTCATTTCATGTCCTTTCGCCATCTCCTGTTGGAAAGGCAGAGCCTCCTTTGACTCTTTCACCTGGAATTCACATCAGTCCATTGGCGAAGCCTTAAACATCTCGAAGAAAATTTATCCCTGGCAAAATAAGAAAAATAGCATTGCCAAGAGGGTTTGGGACACCCTCCCATACGCACTCTTATGGAAAATATGGATTGCAAGAAACCGCAAGGTTTTCAGGGACCAGGAGACATTAACCAGACATCTTTGTAGTAAAGCCAAAAGTTTGGCAATAGAAACCATAGCTGCCAAGAATCTAAAGAAAATCGATATGGCCAGCTTTTACAACGAAGAGAGAGACTTCATCAGAAATCTGATAGACAAGTGTAGCATCCTCTCTCCGGCAATCACCTACAATAGCTATTCTAACACCCTCGGTCATAACTGGAAAATAAGATTAAAGCAGGGTGAATTCACTGAATGGCTCTACAAAAGCAACACTCATATCATATTCTTTGATGGTGCCTCCAAGTCTAATCCGGGGGTTGTGGGGGCAGGGGGAATCATCTATACGCCCAAAGGAGACCCCCTTGTCTCTTTTGAGTGGGGACTAGGAAATCTTTCCAACAACAGAGCAGAGGCCCTGGCTCTCTTTCAAAGCTTACTCCAGCTTCAAATCCACGGAATCAGGAAAGCTTGGTTTTTTGGGGACTCTGCTATTATCATTAGTCTCATGAAAAGCAATAGAAAGCCCTCAAATATCCATATACAGCAAATCATCAGTAGATGTCAAAGCATGATCAGCCAAACCTGGGAGATAAATTTCTTCCATGTCCTCTGCACTTTAAACCGAGAAGCAGACAAACTTGCCAGTCAAGCTTGTACCAGAACCAAAGGAAATCTATTTTGCAATAACAATGAATCCTTTCATTATCTCCCCTGATCTCTTTCTTGACTAATGAAAAATCGTTTGAGGCTGACACCTGACCGATCTTATAAGGCGCACTCTGTCCAAATCTACTGCAATCCTGATATGGTAAACTCTCTGTCGTTGAATATCTTGTCTCCCATTCCTTTTAACACCACATTCACATCAATACCTATTCTCTCAAGTGATATCAATGAGGCCTTCTCCTCTCACCACGTGACTCTGTCCCTTATCTCACTGGCTTTAAAGGCCTGGATACCTCGCCTCTCCTTCAAGGTGTTGTCCCTCTCTCCCCTCTTCGCTTTCCTCCTCTGGATCACCCTGTCGTTGCTACTACTCTCATACTCAAGAATCCATGGACATCCTAAATTATATGATGGAGAAACTTAATGCTCCAAGCGCCAGCTGCTCCAAGCGCTAGATGCTCCAGCTATTGCTGTTCAGGAAAGCAAGCGAGAGGAATCTACTGCGCGGCAGATCATTCGTATAAATATTGATTAGGATGCTTTGTAAAGCTTGTCTTCTCCTCTTCCAATTCGTCCGAATTTATTCTTGTAACAGTCTTCCTCATGCTAGAAAACACTAGAAAATAACAGATTATGACAATGTAGTCAAAGTGAAAGCTCTTCCTTTGAGCTCCAGTCTTGTACTTCTGGAGCTTTGCCTCCTAAACCTTTTTTGAATTATAAACAGCAGCTGATTTTGTGAAAAAAAATAAACCTAAGGGAATAATAAACCCAAGGGATTGATATTATAAACCCAAATGAATAATAAACCCAAGGGATTAATACTAAAACTCCAAGGGAATAATATTAAACACGAGGGACTAATATTATAAATCCATCATTCGTAAACCCAAATATAAATATTACAAAGACTAAAATAAACATGATTTATTTTCATGGTGAGACAATCCTTGTCACAATGTGACATTCAACCATGGTTGACCATGGTTGGCTATGATTAACAATGGTTGACCATGATCGATATTATAAACCTAAGGGAATAATAAACTTAAGGGATTGATATTATAAGCCCAAAGGAATAATTAAACTAAGGGATTAATACTAAAGCCCCGAGGGATTATGAACCCAAGGGAATAATATCAAACCCATGGGACTAATATTATAAGCCCAACATTAGTAAACCCAAATATAAATACTACAAACACTAAAATAAACATGGTTTATTTTGATGGTGAGACAATCCTTGTCATGATGGTACATTCAAACATGGTTGACCATGGTTGGCTATGATTGACAATGGTTTAACATGATTGATATTATAAACCTAAGAGAATAATAAACCCAAGGGATTGATATTATAAACCCAAATGAATAATAAACCCAAGGGATTAATACTAAAACCCCAAGGGAATAATATTAAACCCAAGAGACTAATATTATAAACCCAAATATAAATATTACAAAGACTAAAATAAACATGATTTATTTTCATGGTGAGACAATCCTTGTCACAATGTGACATTCAACCATGTTTGACCATGGTTGATATTATAAACCTAAGGGAATAATAAACTCAAGGAATTGATATTATAAACCCAAATGAATAATAAACCCAAGGGATTATGAGCCCAAGGGAATAATATTAAACCCAAGGGACTAATATTATAAACCCAACATTCGTAAACCCAAATATAAATATTACAAAGACTAAAATAAACATGATTTATTTTCATGGTGAGACAATCCTTGTCACAATGTGACATTCAACCATGGTTGACCATGTTTGGCTATTATTGACAATGGTTGACCATGATCGATATTATAATATTAAATCCATGGGACTAATATTATAAACTCAACATTGGTAAACCCAAATATAAATACTACAAACACTAAAATAAACATGGTTTATTTTGATGGTGAGACAATCCTTGTCACAATGCAACATTCAAACATGGTTAACCATGGTTGGCTATGATTGACAATGGTTGACCATGATTGATATTATAAACCTAAGGGAATAATAAACCAAGGGATTGATATTATAAACCCAAATGAATAATGAACCCAAGGGATTAATATTAAAACACCAAGGGATTATGAACCCAAGGGAATAATATTAAACCCTTGAGACTAATATTATAAAGCCAACATTCGTAAACTCAAATATAAATATTACAAAGACTAAAATAAACATGATTTATTTTCATGGTGAGACAATTCTTGTCACAATGCGACATTCAACCATGGTTGACCATAATTGATATTATAAACCTAAGGGAATGATAAACCAAGGGGATTGATATTATAAACCCAAATGAATAATAAACCCAAAGGATTATGAACCCAAGGGAATAATATTAAACCCTTGGGATTAATATTATAAACCCAACATTCATAAACCCAAATATAAATATTACAAAGACTAAAATAAACATGATTTATTTTCATGGTGATACAATCCTTGTCACAATGTGACATTCAACCATGGTTGACCATGGTTGGCTATGATTGAAAATGGTTGACCATGATCGATATTATATACCTAAGGGAATAATAAACCCAAGGGATTAATATGAGAAACCCAAAAGAATAATAAAACGAAGGGATTAATACTAAAACCCCAAGGCATTATGAACCCAAGGGAATAACATTAAACCCAGGGGAATAATATTATAAACCCAACGTATATAACCCCTAAGATAAATATTATAAACACTAAAATAAACATGATCGACCATCATTGATTTTCATATTGAGACAATCCTTATCACAATTCCATGTTGGACCATGGTCGACATCATAATAAATCATGTTTGACTCGGGAATATTAAACCCAAGCAATTGATATTATCAACACAAAGGAACAATAAACCCAAGGAATTAATACCAAAACCCGCAGGGATTATGAACCTAAAGGAATAATATTAAACAAAAGGGACTAATAATATAAACCCAAGGTATACAAACCCTAAGATAAATATTAAAAATACTAAAATAAACATGGTTGAATTAATAAACCCTAAGAATTAATATTTTAAACTCAATGGTTATTAATACTATAAACCAAAGGAACTAATAAACCCAACCGTTTAATATTAAAAACCCAACGAATTAGTGAACCCAAGGGATAAATATTAAAAACCTAAGGGATCAAAAAGCGCAACGGATCGATATTACAAACACAAGAGATTAATAAAGCTCACCATGATTGATATTATAAACCCAACCTAATAATAAACCCAAGGGATTATGAACCCAAGGGAATAATATTAAACCCAAGATACTAATATTATAAACCCAACATTGGTAAACCCCAATATACATATTAGAAACACTAAAATAAACATGGTTTATTTTCATGGTGATACAATCCTTGTCACAATGCAACATTCAAACATAGTTGACCATGGTTGGATATGATTGATAATGGTTGACCATGATTGATATTGTAAACCTAAGGGAATAATAAACCCAAGGGATTGATATTATAAACCCAAGGGATTAACACTAAAACCCCAAGGGATTGATATTATAAACCCAAGGGATTAACACTAAAACCCCAAGGGATTACGAACCCAAGGGACTAATATAATAAACCCATTGTATATAAACCTTAAGTCAAATATTATAAACACTAAAATAAACGTGACTTCCCATCATTATTTTTCATATTGAGACAATCCTTATCACAAATCCATGTTGGACTATGGTTTACCATGGTTAACATCATAATAAACCATCATTGAACCAGAAATAATAAACTTTAAAGTGAAATGGATATTAATCCCATGAGGTTATTCGTGCACCTTCTCGCTTTTCAAGGATTTCATATGTGCCCGATTTCATAAGCAAATACCCAAACTTGGAAGATAACTCCAAGTTGTTATGTAGCTAATGAACCCATTTCCATAGAAAGAAAGATGTCAACTCAGTGTTGTAAAGAGAATATATATGAAATACACCAACATAATCTATGCATTGATAAGAAATATCTAGCTTTTAGTGTTTACTAGAAATGCGTGATCCATTATGCAAGCGTTTGGGAGATCCATTCAATGCCTCCATTTGTGGAAAGAAAATGGTGTTTCACAACAACAACGGTTTTGGCTTACGTTTGATAGTCAAAGTTGTTGCAACTAGATAATAAGTGGTAATGATTCAACTTGTAAATAAGCCTCCCAACTTCTGTGACTGAGCAAACGCAATTCTGTGTGTTTCAATGTACACAAAGGATACCACCTCCCAGCCTTATGCAATCAATTTGTAGCTATAAACATCATTGACCTTGGAAAGGTGACCTTGACTTACTTGACAATGACGGATGGCTCCTCCTTGTGGCATGTATTCCTCACCATCTGCGCTCTAAATGGTTTGACCACCAAAGAATAGGATACTTAATTGTGATCAAATATCGCCCGTCCATACAACTCGAACTCAAACATGTACCGGCGCACTCTTGTTAATCGTCATATTAGATAAGAAATGCAGAAGACAGAAGTTTAGACAAACACACGGGAGCTCACAGGTGCTGATCACCAGGAGCTCCCTCCAGCAAATGCATTCGCTTGCCCTTATTCATTAATCATCAGGAATTAAATAGATACATAGGCAAAAACAGATTCCTAATTAATAGGAACTGAATGTCAAATAAAGAGCAAATCATAACTACGTAACCTATTCTCCATTAATTTCTAGCATCCCCCCTTAATGGAGAAAGGGATTTTTAAACACACCTAAAGTGTCCCTAAGCAAATCAAACTTCAGTCTTCCTAGTGGCTTAGTGAATTGTGGTTCCTGTGTGGGAAGATCAACAGCAGTTGTAAGCCTATTAACAACCTCCATAGAGTGCAGGCTCATGTCCATATTGACAAGTAATTTGAAATAGTCTGCTATATGTACTGAATTCATCAACTTCAGAAGCACTTCAACACCAATTACAGGATTGTTTTCAACCAATTCCGGGAGACAACGTGGAGACAACCCACAGTGATAAACAAGCTTTGGATCAGCTTCAAGCTCCATGAGGACTCTCTGTTGTTGTGTAGGCGCAAGTGCTCCTTTTAGAGCTTTGCCTATCAAATCCCTAACAGCAGCTCCACGACTAGTGTCAGCACACATGCCTTTATCCCAGAGCAACTCATGATTGTTATCAGGTGTAAGCCACACTAACTCTCCATCTTGTTCAGGAAGCCTGGGTGGGACTGGCCTAATCCATGGTGGTTCAAGTCCTTTCAATGATGTATTCTGAATCAGGCCAGCTGCTGCTATCTCTCTATTTCCACCACCTATTCGATATTTACCTAAGGGAGTGGAGTCATCAAGCTCAGGTGCATCTGCATCACAGCCTTGGGGAATATCTGGATCTCGTATTACATTTTTGATAGATGCATTTTTAAAATAACTTTTATATGACTCTACTGGTAGCTTATCAGAATATTGTTTCTGCAGTTGCTCATGAGTCAAGAATGTATGTGAATTTGGATCAAAAGTCTTGATGTACTCGGCTGCAGTTTGGCTTACAATCTCCTTTTTGTTGTTGTTGTTATGTGTAGAACCAAGCAACTGAAGCAGAAATGCCCTCTCCACAATGTTAGCACTGTCATCAGAGGCAACATCAATGAGGAAAGAATTAAATGGATTCACAAATGACTGCTCCCCACAATAGAGATCATGCAGAATATAAAATGCTACCAAGCGCTGAGACTGCTTCAAGATTCTCTTATCCTCTATGAGGAGGACAAGAGTGCAGCAGATATCGAAATGATCATGGCGTTTGAATTTGGAAAAGAATTCGGGGATGACGCTCTCCAGCGTTCGATCCTCGCTGAGCAATGCCAAGAGAGCCTTGGTATCTGTCACATTAATCATTTTGATATCTGTCAAACTAATCAATTTTTGAGAACTCTGTTGAGGGATCTGCTCGCTCGCTCCCAGCTCTTGGCCACTGTCACCTAAACCTGAAATGACAGAATGGCTTATAAAACGAATAAGCCATCCAAGCCTGAGAATTCCCATTAAACACTCCAAGATGCCAACTAGAAGAGCCAACAGTATTGCAAGCTCTGTGTATAGGTCATCAGTTGAATCCACAATACTGGATAAGGTGTTAGAAACCAAAAGTGAAACCAACGCTATGGGTCCAATGGCAAGTTGCCTCGATGAGCCAAAAATTGCATACGCAAATACAGGAACAAAACCAGAATAAAGTCCATAAATTGGGTGAAGTCCAGCTAACTTTGCATATGACATTGCCTGAGGAACGAGCATTGTGCCGACTGTGATCCCGGCCATAATGTCGGCCTGCAGGTATTCTCTCCATTTGTAGGTTCGAATCCAGCGGGTGCAGGGCAGCAACAGCTCCAGCCATTCCATGGCAGACTTTCTTTGTATCCTGGAAAGCCATTTGGCAAAATGACTAGGACTGGGACGAATTAAAGATGATGCAGAAGATTGAGTATGACCTTTGGCGTCTGCCGACTTCCACTGGGGGCTGCAGGGTCACCTGAGAACGAATAAGAGGTAGACGGCCTCCCCTCCATGCTTCCGCACAGCCACAGATTTTCAGCAGACTTATTTGACGCCATCAAGGCTTGCTGAGGCATACTTTTCACATCCAACTTGTAGAGTCCTCCTATGCGAATACCTGTAGCAATGGGCTTCATCTGATCCAACAAATCTTTAATAATGCAATAAGATTTAAAAAATTCTACCTTGAGGTCCTGATCTGTAATCTTGGACACAGAAATCAGGTTTTCTTAATGCCAGGAACATACCACACATCAGATATATTCATGATCTTATCATCAGGCAGAGTAACAAGGACATCTCCATGTCCCTTGATCTCGTACCCACTATTATCTCCAAGATAGACTTTTACTCCTGTGTTGGATTCTTTAAAATTTCTGAACCATTGCTTTTTACCTGACATATGCGAGGAGGCTCCAGAATCCACGATCCAAATATCAGATTCATCCTCCTCAATAGCAGTGTCACCCTCGGCCATAAATAGTTTAACATCCAGATTCTGATCTGAGTCTGTATCTGCATCTGCATCTTCCAAATGACCTGCATGCCTTTTCTGATTGTACCTCTCTTGATTTGCCTTCTTCTTGCGACAAAATTTAGCAATATGGCCTATCTTACCACAATAAAAACATTCAGGAGCAGAGTCATTTCTATACGAGGTCATACCTTGTGGTGTCATTTCTGATGTGTTGCCCCTCCTCTAATCAGCCATCACTCTCCCTTTTGGCTTGAACTTTGTTATCAATGCAAGATCTGGATCTTGAGGCTTGAGAGACGACCTCCTTTCCTCTTCATGTAGCAAAATTCCAGTAAGCTCTTCAAAACTTGGAGGCTTTTCCCTTGCATTCAATCCAGTTATAAACATCTGATAGTCATTTGTCATACTGTTCATGGTGATTGTCACCAGATCATCATTTGCCATGGTTTGACCGATATCAGATAGTTTATCTTTAACTTCCTTTATCCGAGATAAGAATGACGAAACAAACTCATTCTCCTCCATCTTGATTGATAGGATCTTCTTCCTGAGGAACAAGGTTCGACTGGTGTTCTTGATTTCATACATGTCTTTGAGAGTTGTCCAGATCTCATTCGCTGTCTTGCAATCCCGAATATGAGGAATGATGCAATCTTTAACTGAAAATTTTAGTAGGACCTTTGCCTTCAGCTCCCTTTTCTCCCATTCTTGAGTTGTTGCATTCGTTCCACCATTTGCAACAGTTGGCTTACCTTCATCACCGATGACAATGCTGTAGGTATTTTGACCTTCAAGCAAAGTCTGAAGCTTAAATTTCCAATTTATGTAATTGGAACCATCCAATTAATTAAATTTCCAAATTATGTAATTGGAACCATCCAAGATCTGACTGCAGCCTATTGAAAAAAAATCTGTTTTCCTATGTGTTTAGTAGATTTCAACTCAGATTTCAACTCAGAACCTAAAAATCCAACAACAGCAATTTGAGAAGGCAAGGCGAGGCAAGGCGAAAGCAACCTTTAACCCCTCGCGGTGGTGGCAGAAAACTAGAGAAAGACAGAATTGTGGGTGACGTCAAAATCGAAAATAATAATGATTCAACAATGGATTGCAAAGTGGCAACTCCTGCTCCATTGGTTGCTCAGCATCACGCACAGAGGCAACTCTACGAGTTCAATTCTGAAGCGATGAGGGAAGATCGCGCAAACCCGAGCAGCGAAATTCACAAAGATCACACTTCTCTTTCTGAGATTTAATGAACCATTACTTCATAAAACGTGGCTCCTTCTAACTGGCAATTCAAATAGACCTTCCAAGGAAATCAATTCAGCTCCTCGGCCTCCGAACAGTGCCACACGGCCTCAATCAACCATGCACCAATAATTATGTAGATGGCGACCTCCTGTGATGCAATTCTCCTCCCGTGTTGTCGGTAGTCAACAACGTTTTCTTCTCCGCTGCCGCTGATCTCACAAATCTGCTGCTTCTCTACAACAGGCATATTCACCACCGCCTGATCACCCTTTGATCATCATCCAGAGATCCACGCTCACCGCACCACTTGGCTGTATTTGTTTAATGGCTCTCACCGTACCACTTGGCTGTATCTGTTTAATGGCTCATGCACCTCCACAATGACAGCGGGTCGAACAACGCAGGAAATTGTTGTTTTCACACACACCTATAGGGTCGCACAGCCACCACGCAGCTACCATGCAAATATTCTAGCTTTCTCCGTGCAGCCCCTCTCTCACTCAGCTTACAAGATGAAGAGTCCTGAGCTCTGATACCAAGATAAGAAATGCAGAAGACAGAAGTTTAGACAAACACACGGGAGCTCACAGGTGCTGATCACCAGGAGCTCCCTCCAGCAAATGCATTCGCTTGCCCTTATTCATTAATCATCAGGAATTAAATAAATACATAGGCAAAAACAGATTCCTAATTAATAGGAACTGAATGTCAAATAAAGAGCAAATCATAACTACGTAACCTATTCTCCATTAATTTCTAACAATATTGGCTATAACATAGATTTGATGAGGTTGAATTCCAAGATAAGTTGGCAAGTACACAACCTGAGTTCTGATCTGCGTAATTGTGTTCATGGTCAGCCTCATAGAAGAGTTGTGGCAAGATGGTGGATCCTAATCTTTCTCTCCGTCGCGATCCCTTCACATGCAATGTTCTTTGGAATAATGGCTATAGCCTTCCTTTTTTAATCGTTTATCTGAATTCGAACCAACGCCTCACATTCAAACCAACACCTCGTAACCCTCTACCAAGGAATGGTTCTCAGTGCGTTGATGTGGTCTCACAACCCCTCGATGATTCCAATCCCTTAGTGGAGTCAACTAAACCCCTGGTGATATATCATGTGGTGTGATTTTATAACACGGCTCAACACAGATAATCAGGCCTCTCAACCCTCCCACCGAGTATTGTTAATCAGGCCTTCTTTGAAATAGCTTCAATCGCTCCTCTTGCCGTAACCATGCACCCTTACTGCAGTATGGTCATTTCCTGTACAGAGCTATGGTTATTTTATGGCCTCTTGGCCCTCAACTTCATGGATGCACAAATTAGTGTATGCCTATTTTCGGCCTTTGCAACTGTGCGTTGAATTTATGTCCTATAAACTCTTCCTAATCCAAGTGTTGTTGCGATGGCTCTCGCTCGGCCACAATACTAATGCATCGTTATTTCGCCCTTACAACCAATAGTGGACCGGACGTTGATGAATATGGCTTCACATCCTTGCAATACAATTGAAAACGCACCCTCAGATCTGATAAGGGTTCGATCTTGGCCCCGTAAACTTGAATGGAGAGATATGGTACAATAGACCTAAATCCAATTTGAAAAAAAATATAAAAAAAAATGGCAAAAGTAATAATAATAACCCTCTAACTAATGCATAAAATTTTCCTTCAATTTGCTTAAAAAAAAACTAATTAGGGTGATACAAAATACCACTAGAGATGGAAATGCGGGTTTGGGTGAGAATAAATTCCACCAAAATTTCCTTCATAAAAATCTCAAATTGGTAGGATGTACAACTCTGATACTACTATAAGATCTCATATGTCATAATTTTTTAATAAATCTAGCACACTTTAGCATTCTAATTAAAGTAAGCTTTCAACAAGAGTGAGAACACATAAGGGATAGATAACACAACCACTTTATTTAATTAATTATTGCAAATAATACATGCCAGATTGATTAACATAGAAAACCCTTTCCAATGGAAACACAACCACTTTATTTAATTAATTATTGCAAATAATACATGCCAGATTGATTAATATAGAAAACCATTTCCGATGGCATGCAAGGCTACTCATCAATTGAGAAACCAAGACACTGAAGCACAATTGTGGACTGTGACAGATCCACTAGACAAATTACACCCATGGGGTTTTCGTCCCTGGGATCATACTAGAATTGACCTTGTCAAGTTCTCAACAAACACTAAATAGATAGATAATAACTTAGGATGCCCCAAATGCCTAGCTCCTATCCCTTTTTATAGGCTTGATGGACTCTCTAGAAACCTTATTTTATTATTTTCTCTTGAAAACAAAGGCAAATACTATGGGTAGATTTCGTCCATTTTGACCATATCAAGAAAATGGAATATTGCAATTACCGATAAAATTTTGAAGAAAAAAGATTTGTGATGCACTTGTGTTAAAACTTTTGGGTTTACAAAATCCTTTCGAGATTGAAGTTCATGTGTCTAATAATGACATGGGGTTGGTGCTCATTTAGAGGGAAAATTGAATTCTTATCGTTTGGAAACCTTTAGTGGAGAAATGTTAGGGTATCCTACCTACAACAAGGGGTTGTTGGCCTTGCATCATGCATTTAAACATTAGAGAGATTACATTCTAAGAAAGGAAACATGAATCTACACTTACCATAAGTCATTTTGGTTCTTATATACCAAATAAGTCACAACTAGTGAGAAAGACCAACCAGATGTACGGTTTGCAACAATTTAACATTGTCATCACAAGGGGGTTACAAATAAGCCTATCTAGACCAAGAAGGTCAAGAATAGTTATTCTATTTTGGTAAAGTTAGACCTTCTATATTACAATTAAACAAACATATATAGAAAAATATTATCAACTACTAGTCTGCCACTTGGGAAACCAAACCAATAGCATAAGTTCAAAAAAAATTGTTAAATGTTTTATAGACCATACTGTATTTCAAACTGAAATTATAACTGAAAAAAAAAAAAAAAAAAAAAAACAAAAAAACAAAACAAAACAAAACAAAACCATGAATATAGATACTTTATAAATTGTGTTTCTCCTAAGAGAACTAGCTTGCTCAATCATAATTGAGGGGAGTCCACTGAGATAGATGGTTGCTACTCATTGTCATTTTATAAAGAGGAGAATTCATAATTTTCCAATTTCTTTTCTAGCCTTAAGAGTTTCCTATTGTTCCTATCAACATTGTCCATAATTTCAACCATGCAGATTAGCGGTGCCTATTGGGTGTCAACACCATCTATAAGCACTCTCCCTTTTAAAGTTTTAATATGCCAGTAAAAGTTGATTTTCTGCATGTAATATGAAGAGCGTGCCCTAGTAGATTTTCCTACATTAGGAATCCATACACTAGTTTCTCTGTCAACTTATCTTTTGAGAATAAACCTTCTGCTTTGGTGGACATAGTCTTTCAGTTTAGAGATTTCTCTATGGGCCACTTCAAGAATGATGTGTTTGTACCTATCCATGGTGGCATGATGGGGGGTGGACATCCTCTTATACCTCCACATTGCAAGGTAGAAATTTGACATGTTCCCATGTAGTCGAGTGACAAAGAGCAACCTAACCTGAGAAATGAATCACAAGGGGGGGTGGCAAAACAACAAAGAGGGATATTCAAGGAAGAGTGGGAACAAAACCAAAGGGGGTGACTAGGAAATTGAGAATTCAACCTGAGAGGATATGCAAGAGTGGAACCACAGAGTCGTGATCCTATAAAGAGAGGTGAGGAGGGAAAGGAAATTGTGTGTATGCTTAGAGTCAATTTCAATGCATTGTATAACAAGCTCCTCCTACTATTAGCAAACCTAATGAAGGATAATAAAACCATAATAGAATGATACCACAATTTTTGAAGTACACTGATAATATAATATCCATCACTGAGGAAAAGCATGGGACAAAGATGAAAATTATTGCTAACATGATACTTTTATGAGTTTGCATTGAACCAAAATTCATGTGTTCCAAGCTAACCAGTTTCCAGCTGAAGACTACTGCCACTCTTGTATGCAATGTTATCTTCATCCCCCGATTGGCATTGGTCTTCTAGATTCATATGCTCTTTATCTCCAAGAATAGTATGTCTGCAAAAGCCAAAAGTTGCCCATAGGGACCAAGTGTGTCGAGCGCAACAACCAGCTAAGTAAGCTTAAATTTACCCTCTCTTTGGATTCAACATAGTTACCAATAAAATAGGCACTGAACCGAGTTCTCACATTTTAGAGGTCGAAAAAAATCATTTGATTTTGAAAAATGTTGATTTAGAATATACATTTTTTAAAGCATATTTTTGAGACTTGAAATTTTCTTATGTATTAAGTATGCACATTTTTTTTAATGTTAGTGATTTCATGTCAATTTGAAAAAAAATTGATTCAGAATACACATTTTTTTTGGAACATATTTTTGAGACTTTAAATTTTCTTATGTATTAAGTATGCATATTTTTTTAAAAAAATTCTTGATTTTCATGTCAATTTGAAAAATGTTGATGCATCATCAACCCCATTTTTTGGGCTAATTTTTTACACTTTAAATTTTTGGTATCTTAAGTGTGGATAATTTTTTTTAAATGTTGGTGATTTTCATGAGACTTTGAAAAATGTCAACCCTTTTTTAGGCATATTTTGGACACTTTAAATTTTCTTATATCCCAAGTATGCACAATTTTTTTTAAATGTTGGTTATTTGACCACTTTTCAAGTTGTTTTATTCCTCTTCTTATTTTTCGTTCTAAGATGTTTGAATTTTAAGGTTTTTCCAAACTTGTATTTTTTGTTTTTCTTTGCAATGTTTTTTTTATAATTAAATTTTTTATTTTTTTTACAAAGCTTAAAAAAAAAAAAAATTAATATATTGAGGTCATAATTTTTTATATATTTTTATTTCATTAATTAATACTTCAATACACATAAAATAATTGTTGCTGAAAAATAATAATTTCAAACGGTCAACAAAAAATACACATTTTGCATATAGATATAATTAAAAAATATGTAATTTGGGACCTTTTCACTAAAAATGATATGTTAAACAAAATATTTTATGAATAAAAATGTTGGAAAATAGAAAATTTTATGAATTTTTTGTGAATTTTATATCCAAAAATAATTTGTTCCAAAAAAAAAAAAATTGAAGTAAAAATAACCAAAAAAAACAAATTAAAACTTAAAAAACAAAAAACAACAACAAAAAAATTAGAAACATAAACATTAAAAAATAAAAAAAAAATAAAAAACATTTAAAAAACATTAAAAACAAACTAAGAAAAAAACATTAAAATAACAACATTTGAAATAAATAAATAAATAAAAATTGAAAAATCTATTAAAAAAAAATAATATAAAAAATTGAATATATATATATATATATATATATATATTGAATATATATATATATTAAAAAAACACATAAAAAAAAAAATCATTATTTAAAAAAAAATAGCCTTGGCTAGTTGCTTAAGCAATTGTGGGCGAGGGTCGGTGGAGAGGCATGCGACTCTCCCCCGCGGCCTCAAGCATTTGGGTTGGGTCAGGTCAATTCCTAAAATCGGTGCCCCTACCCAAGCGCTTGAGAGGCCGCAGGCAAGGCCAGGGGAAGCTACATGCAAGTCCCCCGCCCTTTCCCATGGCCTTACGGGCATTTGGACAAGGGCAGGTTGATTCCAGGCGGTTCCACCCACCCTCGCTTGCGGCCCCTCGGGTGCCTGGGCAGGGGCACGCTGATTCTAAGAATAGTCATTCGCCTTCTCAGGTGCCTGAGGGGTCGCATGCAGGAACTGACCTGCCTCCACCGAGGCGCCTGAGGGGGTGCGTGTAGGAATCGATATGCCCACGCCCAAGTGCCCGAGGGACCGCGTGTAGGAATCGACCAACCCCCACCTAAGCCCCCGAGCAGCCGCAGGCAAGGGCAGAGGGCGCTGCATGTGGCTACCCCCGCCAAGGCACTCACAACCCCTTGGGCGCTTAGGCAGGGACTCGCAGGGTCTTGATTTGTTTTTTTTTATGTTTTTTTTTAATTTTAAAGGTTTTTACATTTTAATTTTTTCTTTTATTTTTTAAATGGTATTCAAAGTTCCATAAGATATGTAAAAGACCTCGTGGACCCTAAGAATATGAAAGGTGTTTATGTAATCTTGCGTTCATGCGGGACACGTTATATTGGTGAAACTGGTCGCTCAATGAATCAGAGGATTCAAGAACATGCGGCAGACATCAAATATAGGAGGACCCGCTCCTCAACATTAGTAGAACACGCAGAAAAGACAAAACACCACATCTGCATTGAAGATGTCCGGGTCATTGTTAGGATAGATCATTTCCATGAGCGTAAGTTTAGGGGGGCTATAGAGATTGAAAGGAGACCAAGCAATCTGAATAAAAATGATGGCTGAAAAATTAGCAATTGTTGGATCTCTGCCATTTCCTCTTAAGTTTTTATTTAATTATTTATTATTATTATTTATTTATTTTCCTCCTAATTTCTTGATTTTTAATTTCATTATATATTTGTATTTTTTTACTATTAATAAACTATTAATTACTTTATTTTCTTCATTCATTATTTATTTATTTATTTATTTTACTTTTTCTTACTTATTTGTTGATTTTTGTTGACCATTTATTATTTTAATTTATTTTTAAGTTTTTAGAATTAATTGTTTTGATTATTTAAGTTTGACTCAAATATTATTTTATTTTAGTGTTTTGATTATTTAGGTTTGACCAAAATATTCCTTATTTAAGTTTAACCGATTATTATTTTTATTTATTTTTAGGTCTTTAAAATTAATTGTTTTGGATTATTTATGTTTGACCAAAATATTATTTTTATTTTATTAATTGTTTATTGTTTTGATTATTTAGACTTGACTTAGATATTACTTTTATTTTAGATATTAATTTCTTTAAAAGGAAATTTTCCTTTTAATTAATTATTTTCCTTAATTCAATATTAACAGCTATATTCTAACAATTATTTCCTTATATTAAAATATTATTAATTAATAAATAATATTTATTTAGTCAAATCTAACTGTGATATTATAATGGCTAAAAAAAATTATTCATCTATTTGACTTGTGATGCCAAGATCTGGTTCTTCATCTTGTCCTGACGATGAACCACACTAGACAGTTCGAAGGGCATTGACAAAACTCTAATGATTGGATTTTTATAGAAAGTTTTCTCGCTATTCATGGTTAATATATATATATATATATATATATATATATTATATGAGTTTTTTATTTTAATGTTTTATTTATTTATTTTAATGTTTTTAATTTTTTTTTTCTTTTAAATTTTGCAATTTGATTTTATTTGTTTGTTTTTTATTTTATTTTTTTGGTAAATTTCTTAATATTTTTTCTTAAATTATGTTTTTTTTGAAATATTTTTTTGTTCTCTTTTTTTTAATATATTATTTTAAAATTTTTATCTTGTTATTTATATTTTGTTTTTTATGTTTGAATTTTTTTGTCTTTTTTATGTTTTAATATAGTTTTTTATTTACTTTTTATTATTTTTTAATATTTTTCCTAATGTTTAAATTTGGTTTTGTTTTATATTTTCATTTTTATTTATTTATATATTATTGATATATTTTTCTGCAAGGTTTGTGTCGATCATCGACCAACAACTCAACCCCATTATATGTCAATTTGATAGTTGATTTTAAAGTTTTTGTTACAATGAATTGAGTTGCCCCCACAATGTGTCAATTTCATGGTTGATTTTTAAATTTTCATTGCAATGAGTTGAGTTTGTCTACATTGTGTGTCAATTTGATGGCTGATTTTTAAATTTTTGTTGCAATGTGTCAAGTTGTCTTAGGCTAAGATTTTAAAATAGCTATACTATTAGCATTTAAAAAAGAAATTACTCTTGGTATAATATCTCTTTCATAATTGTGTTCATCTTTAAAGTTTTTAAATCATATCATTTTTCTATAGTGCCATGGTTGAAATATGTTGAAAACTTAAGGTTTTTTTGTAGTCATGATCTTGGGTTTTAATTCCATGGTCAAAAAATTATCAAAATTCTAAGGTTTTTCTTAGTCATGATATTTTATCTTTAATGTTATTGTTGAAAACAATGATAAGTATTTTTTCTTTAACATCATGGCTGAAAATTGCTGGAATTTTAAGACTTTCCAGAGACGTGATATTTTATTTTTAATGTTATGCCTTAAAACCGTTGGAGTTTTAAGATATTTCATAGTTGTGATATTTTATCTTTTAACGCCATTTCTAAAAAATGTTGAAAAAAAATTGGTTTTTACTTTCATTTTTAAAAAATGTTGAAATTTTACCAAAAAACAAAAAAGTATTATTCTAGCATCAATACTTTTCATTTTAAGGGTGTTTTTTGCACAAAAAAATTGGTTTTTATTGTCATTTTTAAAGCATGTTAAAATTTAACCAAAAACAAAAACCAATAGTTCTCATTTTGAGGTAATTGTTCTTGTTTGATTGACAACTTTGTTATCCTTGGACCAACCAATGTCATGACATGCAATAAACCTCCTTGTTTTTTCCATAGCTATAGTAATAAGTCACCATTTGAGCATGTTTTGATTTTTCTTTGAGCACCTTTTAACAATTCATTTCCTCAAGCCATTGTGGTGGTAGACAAGATAGTCATCAAGATCGTTAAGAGAATTCAATGAACACACACATGTGGATGAGGAAGAGATATAATATGTGTGATCTTGACATAAGATACCTCATTAATATCAAAGGGGAGATATGGTGTGGTTGTTGGAAATATGCAATGTGGCAACAATTACTTTAGATTTTCCTTAACCTTAATAATTGCTTGTGAACTTTATTATCTTCCTATGTTTTATTTATTAGTTCTTTTTCATTAAACAATTATCAAGATAAAAATAGATAAACAATGAACACATAAATTAGACTCTAATCCAAGGAAAAACCACTCCAAGGGGAAAACCCAAAAAAATCTCTTCTTATAGAATCTGCGTCAAAAAAGACAACCAAGACCCAAACCCTAAACGTAGTCCTCCTCCAAGTACCAAGTCAACCCTCTGAGAGTCCCTTCCATTAAGATGTTGGGCATGGAATCCACCCAAGGCATGTTTTGGGGCTTAAATCCCAAGTTTTGAACAAGTCCTTTGTAAAGGCTCCGCAATTTGTGGGCGCGGAGCGTGAAATCATAGTAGAGTCACAGGATTGTCCACCCTTGTTTTTGTAATGTAATGTCAACTTAAAAGATTCACCCATGGTCCGCGGACCATGGGATTGTATAAATAGAGCAAGGCTCTAAGTGCAGAAAGAAAAGAAAAAGAATAGAAGCATGATGAGTCTAAGATATTGAGTCGAAGTGTAAAGTGTTTCTTTGGGTTGTAGAGTAGGAGAAGGCTCTGCAGTTGAGTGCGCAAAGGCATAGTAGTCCGCAGCTGAGTGCGTAGGGCAGGTCGAGTCTATAACCGTTGGAAGAATTAATAAAGAGAATTTTACCATATTTATGTGTATCTTTTCTTGTTTAATATATTATTGGGTATAAATAGCAAGTGTATTGTTTATTTGCTGCGCAAACTTATATGTGTGTGATGTATAAATAAATATAACACAAGGCTTCTATTTACACGAAGATAACTAACTGGTGTAGGAAGATAGGTAAGATCTCAAGTGTGACTTAGGGAAATAGTGCAAAGAGCTGCTCCAGCAGTGCGGAATCCCCACAACCCCTAGGGTTGTGCGAAGGAAAGTATATCAGGGCATGAAGGCCAGGGAAGTACGCGAAGCAACCTGCTCACAGGGACGAGTAGTTGGACCGAATCAAACCCTCAAACATCTCAAGGGTGCAGAAACCTGGTTCCAACACCCCCCCATACTACTTCGGGTGAGACCTCAGTCCGCGCTCCACGGACTGTTGCCAAAAGGGCCAATAATACACAAATTTATTTGGATAATTAACTTTGAACCTGGGTCAGGCCCCAACAAGCCAAAAAATGGTTTTGTTTCCAGGACCGAGATCTGCATAGAGATGTCTGATGTCATATCATTGGAATCCAACGAAGAAAGGAATTGAATATTGGTTGGATATAAAGATTCACGAGTTCGTGGCGCAGGAAAATAGGAATCGGAGACTATCGAGGGAAGATTCGTTAGACTGCTACTTATACACAGAGATCTGCGAAATTTTCTTCGTATCTTTCCCTATTGAGCTATGCGAGTGGATCGCGCATATCCAAGGAAAGTGTAAGCTCGACAGACCTATTGTGTGGACTCTAGAATTGGTGCGCAGATTAGAAGTGTCGTAGGATAAGATCGTGCGCGCTATTGATCACTAGCTGGATCAAATTATAGGAGAATTCATCACCAAGTTCGCGGTAGATACTTCAGTCAGCTATAGTGAGGCAGAACACTGCTTCCTCGAAGGGCCACGAGGTAAGTATGTTAAATCTTTAAACACTTGGATTAAAATGCTACTATGTGAAAAAATGGTTATGCGAATAAATTGATGTTTGGGGCTACGCGGAGTGGGAGAATCTACAGAAATGAAAGTAGTACAAAACTAGAAACTAGTCCCTTGATTTCACATCTGCGAGGGCGAAGAAGGGCTCGCGAACGTCTCACCGAGAAGTGCGATCAATTTGATAAGGCAAATGATTTTGTTCGTACCACCCCCACCCACACCACCATCAGTTTCACCATCTTCGCCCATACCACCTCCACCACCACCACGAATCAATATGGCGAGTGAGATAAAGTTGCCAGTGTTCAAGGGAGTAGGGAATGAAGATCCGGACCATTTTTTATTCATGATAAAAGTTGTATGGGAAGCGCAGGGAGTCACAGATGACAATATAAAGAAAGAGACGTTGATCAGTGCTCTACAGGATCGTGCGCTGACCTGGTACATTAAGCATTTCAATGACATTCTGAATGCAGGGATCGTAGATATTCAAACTACGCTAAACAAAGAATTTAGCAGGCCGAAGTCAAAGGCGCAATCAATCGTTGGATTCAAGGAAATCACAATGCTACCAGGCGAGACCCCTTGGGATTTGGATCATAGATTGAAGTGCACAATTTGCGAAGCTAACATGACGTTGACGGATGGACAACACCGCGAATGGTTTGTAGCATTGTTAACACTGCATCTAAGGAATGCGTTGTCACAACAGAGGCTAACAACTCAGGCTGAGGCCTTGGAGGTCACAATGAGATTTCATGAGACCCCGATACAGGATCCCAACTTGGTAGTTCAACAGATTCACGCGTAGTTGAAAAACTTGTGCCTTGAGATGCAAAGTTTGAAACAAGACAAGACAGCTCGCCCAGAGTGCGTGATAAGGTATGGTGCGTAAAGTGCAAGGGTCTGGGACATGACAAGGACCACTACCTGGTGTTCGCGAATTACCTCGCAGGAGGAGGATCAATTCCATTGATACCGGAGGCATAAGCAGGATCAAGCGTGGCGCCTGCATTATGGTGCACAATTTGTTAGATAGGAGGAAAGAATGCTACAGATAACTACCATTTATTACAAAAGTACACGCAGAATTCACAGTAGTTGTTCTGTAATTTTTGTAGATCGGTAAGACATGATGAGCACACCTGTAGAAGTTATGAGCTGATGATGGATCAGACTCCTACCTATAGAGTTCGGGTCGAACGCAGGCCCTTGACCAGAACGCAGGGATGGCGCGAACCGGATTTTAGGGGCGTGGACGTGGCCAAGGTGGAGGAGGACCAGGAAGAGGTTGCAAACAACTGATATGTTACAATTGCGAAAGGCCAGGACATTATGCCAGCGATTGTACAAATCCAACGCGACCATCATGCTTGTATTGTACATTGTTTGATCATGAGACGGAGGATTGTCCCACCCTGATAGCGAGGTTGTGCGATAAAGGAGCACTCCAATCTCCCTCGACTTAGAACCTACAAATGATGAGGTCTGAGCCGCGCAAGGAAGACCCTAATGTGAATATTGTGCTCCGAAGTGGAATTACGATAGGGGATGACAAAGGCAAGCAACATGAAGAAAGTACTTGGGTTCACAAGGCTCCAACGAAGGAACCAGAGTTTGATTTGGAGCGCGCTAAGGAAACCTTCATGGAAGCCAAGAGGAGCTTCATTGATTCCTCCACTTTAGGAAGTAAAGACAGACCGAAGCCAGAAATGGACCCATCAATGCTCACAACGTTCCTGGAAACATGCATGAAGTTGTTGCACGACAAAAAGGTTGTAAAGGGGCTGTAGGAACTCATAAATAGATGTGTTGGGACCACGCCAGGAGAACCGCGCGTAATCTGGAAGCTCGGAAAGCACACGACGTGAATAGGAAGGGAGATGAGATTGACCACGCAGATTGGAGAATATGAGATGGACCAAGTGATTCTGGATCTAGGATCGAACAAGAATGTCTTGCCGAAGCAAACATGGGAGCGCATGAGAAGGCCTACACTGCAATGGTCTCCTATCCAATTGCAAATGGCGAACTAACAAAAGATCCTTCCTATGGGGAGATTGCAGGGAATCACTGTGGATATCGAAAGAGCAAGCGTGCTAGCAGATTTCGAAGTAATAGAGATTGTTGATGATAGCAATCCCTACCCCACGCTATTAGGAATAGATTGGGCCACTGACATGAATGGGGTGATCAATCTAAAGAAGTGCAAAATGATTTTTGAGAAAAAGTCTCTGTGCGTAGTTGTACCTTTGGACCCTGTAAAAGGATCGCGCTACACAGAGCTAATGCGCGGCTATGACAGCGACGACGATTTGGATTTCATATACAAGATAACTGCACGATAACAAGACTGGGTGAATCCAACCGTGGATGGACGAATCTCATGGGAGCGCGAAATTTCCTGCACATCGGATTCTGACTAAGAGATAGAACGATGGCAGAACCAGTTACACGAGGTAACCATGTTGAACTGTAACATGATGACGAGATCATTGCATTGTGTATCAATAGAGGTAATGGAGCTACCTATGTATGATGGGTTAAGTGAGGTGGATGACTTCTTGAACAAATTTGAAAGAGAAGTGTCAGAACAGAAACGTTTCAAAGCTTTGAAATGGGTACTACGCGCTACGCCCACGAGGTGGTGTGGTATGCACCAAAGAAGTTTTGAGGATTGGCACGAATGCAGGAGGATGATGCGCATGTGGTTTGGGAAGCCTTAGATGTGATTAACAGACAAGATTTCCAGACAAAACGGTCTACGCGCCCACCTGTCCAGATGGATACAGGCATATGGTACGAAACCTGCGCGGATGCACATAGTCTTTGCGTTAGGAGACACACTCAATAAGAATGTATGGGCAATGCAGTGGCGCGAACACCCCTCCGGTAGGAACCACAGAGTATGGAAAGACCAACTGCGCAAAAGGTTATCCACGCAAAAGCCTTTAATGAAGTATGCGAAGCACTGAACAAGGTCCACAATGCGTAAAGGACTGATTTGGACCTACGTGTACCAGTGATTCTATGGGCTTATAGGACTGCGTGAAAGAAACTGACGGCGCAGGCACCTCTGAGGCTGGAGTATGAAGCGAACGCTATAATCCCCATATAGCATGAAATTCCTAGTCCCCGACACGACGATTCGCAGAGCCTTGAAAGAAGGGATGAATGAAGCAGAACGATTGGGACCTGAGGAAGAAATCCAACAGGGTAATTTTAGGCTCCAAAAACTTGAGAAAGAAAGGGTACGATTAAGAAAAGAAAGCACTCTAGTGGAAGTGGAAGTAAAGAAGCTAGAGGACGAGATAAAAGGAAGATTTTCTCGATAAGAAGACCAGGGTGATAAAACAAGTTGCGCATAATCACGCTGAAAAGTTTGGGGACTATTGCTGTGAATTGATCAGTCAGATGCGTTGGCTTGGACCGCATATTACTAAACGAATCAACCATGATGGCACGCTACAGATGATAAAGTGCGCAACGTCGCGAGTAACAATAAAAGGTGGGTATTTTCCAGGAAAAGTGATGGATGACTGGATGGAACCCTATACAGGTGGTGCGGCCACCTGACTAGTCGTGGGAAGTAGAGTCTTAGCACTCCTGGTAGTTGAAAGGAGGTGCGGGACTATAAACTACTCTGCCTGGGAGCTACGCAATGTTGGAGCTACGCGCAAAAGCAAAGAGTCACAAGGTCTGCGACCGTACAAGGGGGGTTGTTTTGTCGCATGGTTTGGCCAGAAAGTCACCGTTGAAGTCACTATTCACGATGTGATGCGTGACTTGAGACTAAATGGACCGGGTGGCAGGCATTTAAGACGCGATTTATGGGCAAGATTTGGGAAAAATTTTCGACAAGAGAGCATTAATGAACCGAATTTGGGGGGAACGATCGAATTCAAATTCAAATGGCACTATAAATTACAAAGGGTTTCCCAACAAACAACACTTGGTCATTTGCGAATTGAGCTATTGTAGACCCCGCGTAGCCAGAGCAGAGCCCTGTTTGACCTGTGCAAAACATTGATTGAGCCCCTAAGTACGTGAGTGATAGATTTCTGGTCGAACACGATGGTAGCATCTGAGGACGTTATAGAAATTACAAAGATGACTGTCGAAGAGGCCGTGCAGGCCCTGACTGTGGGGGGTGCCCTTCAAGGCACTGGGATTATGGTAGAAAACCCTAATTCACCGCGCACACTTAGGTTGAAGAAAGATAAATAGTCGATGGTTCCCGTACATGTGTCCTCGCGAAACCGACTGCGCACCAGGCTAACAATGGAGGAGAAAGGGAAACTCGTTGACATAGAAACCGACAAGGAGGTGGAAGACCTAGAGGACCTTATCATCAAAGAAGACAAGGACGAAGGCATGGAGGAAGAAACTGAGCCTGCACACCCTCCAACAAAGTTGCCCACCTATATCCCCCCGCGGAAGGGGAAGGCTAAAGTTCCCAAGGATCTTGATGAGAGCAAGAGCTCTCTCCAAACCCCGCTCCTCCCAGATGACATAATTTTTGAGGGAATGCACCTAGGACGGGTGCCTAACTTGAAATTTGAAGATTGGGATCTCGCTAACCACAAGAAGTTCCCTCACCTAGAGATCGTGCAACTCATGAAGCCTAAGCAGAATACTGCGACGGGGTTTACTGAATTAGAGCCGTGAAAGTGGTTGCACGGAGTGGAAAAGGCAGGGCTACTAAACCTTCTCTGGGTGCCGCATTTCCACTACGCCCCAATAAAAAATTTTGTCATCAGGCAGATGCTCTGCCTGGTGCATGGTGGGTGTTTGTGGTTGCAAGAGCCCATCCCCATCACGGACCACTTGATTCACTGCATTACCCAGTTTCCATGTAAAGGAGAGGACCCCGCAGATATCTCAAAGGGGAAAAGCAGTGACCTGGCCATCACGGAGGCGATGAAGAAGAAATATAAACTGGAGAAGAAGAAGAGGGGCTACGCCATATCCAACATCAACAACAAAGCAATAAGAGTGGTGACCCAAATAATGGAAAGTAAGGTTATGCGCAAGTGTCCCGTGAATGAGGTACTTGCGCCGATGGTAGCACTTGCTGAGCAGTGCATGGAGGGGGTCTAGTTTAACTGGTCTGAGTTCCTCTGCAAGGTGTTCTTGGAAAATTACCACGAGGCTCAGGAACAAGGCAAAATGTTCCACTATGCATGGCTTCCGTTATGCATAGTGCTCGTGGCAGGGGAATTGCCGGAGGACAGTCAGTTCCCCACAATTGAAAGGGATCTGTTGAAGGCCGCAAAGTATGCTTCGTTCTAGGCCACAAAGGATGCAAACTGAATCCGTGACAGTAAGATATTCTGGGTGTTCATGGAAATGAACCTTAGAATGGGGATTAACCACAAGTCATGGTTATTACCCATTATCTACAATAGCCTGCAAAGTTTTGCAGAGTTTAAAGCAGACCTCCACAGCATATACATCAGAGCGTGCAAGGACCCGGCTAAGAAATGGAGCGAGCTACCCTTTGTAGCCATGGACGATGTAATTTTTTATGTACTGGAGAAATGGCCACTAGAGTGGCACGCCCTAGGCATCACAGCAATGGAGAAGTCTGTGGCACAAAGGAAGAAAGAATAGGCCAAACTGCGCATGGTGCAGTTGGCAGAGAAGAGAAAGCAGGAGGCAGCGGCAGCAAAAGTGCAGGAGCCGTGGCACGCTACACCAGATAGCAGCAAAATAACAGCGCAGGAGGCAGCCGAGAAGGTGGGCGAGGGCCAAAAGTCACCTTCGCATGGGCAAGAAGCAGAGGAAGAGGAGGGGGCTGCAGACACACAAACCACGTTAACACATCTGAAGTGCCAGTGCCCAAGCGAGCGGACAGGGCCGCGTAAGAAGGTCAAGGAATCAAAGTTGTCTATTGACCCGATCACCCTTACTGAGGGTGATCTGCATGACATTGACAAGACAGTGCGCTAGTTCACCTCCGAGGCCCTCTAGAATTTTGTGCAAGAGAACTAGATTGTGTTTGGGGCCCTCAGAGCATAGCTGCAGGAGTTGCAGGTGCGAACTCCTTAAGCTAGTACCCTTTCGACCAGCCTCGTAGTAGGGACAACTGCAGCAGAGCAGATGTTGTGCGCTCGGACGACCAATACAATAGTGCTGTCAGAAGGGGCACTGGTGACAATAAATGAGGCTGACAGGCCTACGATTAGCGCACTGAAGGGTATCGGGATCAACATGGCTGCACTCCCACGGGATACGTCATACGTTCTGCAGGATGGGATTACTACAAAACTGCGGGCTAGGGAGAGTTGCACACTACAAGTACTAAGTGAGCAAAAGATCAACATGGATCAGTTGAGCTTGCAGCGCGACGAAGTGGTGTTACAGAATCGGCATCTAGTACATGTACTGGACGAAGCTTGTCAAAGTGTCACTGAGCTGGCCATCCTAGCAGACACACCAACAGAGGCACGCATCCACAGGCTAGCAGTAGGGGTGCACGAGGTGTGAGAAGAAATGAATAAGGTTCAATTGGAGCTAAACCTTCAGATCGCAGAGCTGTGGTTGAAGGTGCGCAGTGCAGTGAGGGACTGCACCAGAATGTTGGAGGAGTCATTTGAGGTCCTCACGAACCTGCAGGAGGACCCCAACATATAGTGCTTAGAGATACAGGTGCGTGAACTCCAATAGTAGTATGATAGCATCAAAGGAACTACGCAGATGGTGGCCCTCACCCAGAGGCTCACGTGAATGCAATGGCCAAAGCACTGAAATAACAGGTGGATGCAACACGGCACAAAGAAGCAGTCTTAAAAACGCGTGTTCAGCCTTGGATCGACGAGGCCTTCACCATCACGGCAACAATTGAAGGCAATCTCACACAAATACAGGGGACGCAGGAACAGATGCAGGGAAGCATTTTCGACACCGCGGTCTCGAAACAATGCGTACAGGAAATCCAGCAGGCAGCTGCTCAGTGCGCTATTGACCTTGCAGTTGTTCGGACGGAGTTGGAGGGACTCCATGTGAAGATCTTTGCGCTGATGGAGTGACTTGAGGGCGAGTCACGATGTTTGTGTTTGGGGCCTGTTGGGCATGGAATGCCTCCAAGGCATGTTTTGGGGCTTAAAGCCCAAGTTTTGACCAAGTCCTTTGTAAAGGCTCTGCGATTTGTGGGCGCAGAGTGCAAAATCATTATAGAGTCACAGGGTTGTCTACCCTTGTTTTTTTAATGTAATGTTGGCTTGAAATATCCACCCATGGTCCGCGGACCATGGGATTGTATAAATAGAACAAGGCTCTAAGTGTAGAAAGAAAAGAAAAAGAATAGAAGCATGATGAGTCTAAGAGATTGAGTCAAAGTGTAAAGTGTGTCTTTGGGTCGTAGAGTAGGAGAAAGCTCTGCAGCTGAGTGCGCAGAGGCTTAGTAGTCTGTAGCTGAGTGCGCGGACTCCTATAGCTGAGTGCGCAGGGCAGGTCGAGTCTGTAACCGTTGGAAGAATTAATAAAGAGAAGTTTATCATATTCTGTGTATCTTTTCCTATTTAATGTATTATTGGGTATAAATTGCAAGTGTACTGTTTATTTGGGTATAAATCAATATAACACAAGGCTTCTATTTACGTGAAGATAACTAACTGGTGTAGGAAGATAGGTAATATCTCAGGTGTGACTTAGGGAAATAATGCAAAGCACTGCTTTAGCAGCGCAGAAGCCCCACAGCCCCTAGGGCTGCGTGAAGGCAAGTATATCAAGGCGTGAAGGCTAGGGAAGTATGCGAAGCAACCTGCACGCAAGGACGAGCAGCTGGATCGAATAAAACCCTCAGACATCTCAAGGGTGCAGAAACCTAGTTCCAGCACCCCCCCATACTACTTCGGGCGAGACCTCAGTTTGCACTCCGCGGACTATTACCGAAAGGGCCGGTAGTACAGGGATTTGTTTGGCTAATTAAATTTGAACCTGGGTCAGGCCCCAACAAGCCAACATAAGATTAGATCAATAAGGATTAATCTTGTATCAGCCAGCTTCTAGTTGCCATTTCATCCACCAACTTCATCCCTACAACTTCAACCCTATAATTTTTGCAAAAACCCTAATTCTGGCACAAGACAATTCTTTAAAGATCCTTCTTTGATCAAGATAATGTCTCCTAAATTCAACGAAATCAAATTAGGATACTCCCTCTTCTAGAGACTTGATCCTGCAACTTAATCTTCCTGCAATTCAAACCTACAATTTTGGCCTTCCTTGAAGTTGCAAAAACCATGCCAAGCATATTTTATGAACAACTTATTTTAAAAGATTTTTGTACATATCAATCCTATCGAGGAGAAGAGTTACTTAAAATATGCATTCCTATGCTTTCATCCAATCATCTAACTATGAGCCTACAACTTGACCAACTGTATTCCTTCATCCCTCAAGAGTATTGTTTCCATACTATATGGAATATATGTTATCCTTGTCATAATGCTTCTTCCAAGAACCTTCCAAAATGATGGTTCTTATAGGCTATTGATGATCCATCTTAGAAAAATGAATACCTCTAACATAATTTTAGATAATTATTACATGAAAAATGGTCCTAATCTTCTCATTTTTTAAACAAGATGATTCTTATTGAAGCAACTCTAATTCTTCTACTATCACATGATTTTGTCTATAATGCCATGTTTGAAGAAAATCAAGACTCTTCTAGGGTAAACAACAATGCATGTCATTCTAAATTAAGGAAAGATAAAATTCATAAGGAACATAATAAATAGGATGCCTTCTTCAATAGTAAATATCTTTGACATCTTCTCTCTTCATCTTCTTCTCAGGTTCTCCCTTCTCTTCAGTTGCGTGGGCTTCACTTCCTTCCTTTCTTTTGTTCTTCTTTTCCTTTGGACAGTTCCTTTTAAATTTTTGATATTCATTGCATCCAAAGCATTGAACCTTTGATATATTTGGATGCTTCTTGGACTTTCCAAACTTTCCCTTCTTCAACTTCTTAGTTCTTGTAATAAAAACTTGAGATTGTTCATTTGATGTAGTGTCATCCTTTTCCTGTTGGGTTGTGTTATATTCTTTCCACGACTAGCCCACGTAGTGAACCGGGGGGTTAGAGTGGGGGCAAAGCCCCCCCTTTGTTGCATTGATTGCGCAGCGAGGGGGTCACAGGGGGGTTTGAGGGGGGCCGGTTAGCCCCCCCCTCTACGAGGTCCAGGGAAATGCCTCGGGAAAAAAAAAAATTGGACCCTATATTAGGTTGGGTGGACCTACCTATGGTTTTCGATCCATGGTTTTGGACGCGATGGTTTTTGGTCCATGGTTTTGGATGTGATGGTTTTTGGTCCATGGTTTTGGATGCGATGGTTTTCAGTCCATGGTTTTGGATGCGATGGTTTTTGGTCCAAGGTATTGGTGATCTAATAATCACCCTGTGAATGACCTCAGTTAAAGATTTATTGAATAAAGGTGTTACAGACTCATGTGTTGGTGTCTGTGTCTATGTTATTTAAGCAACGAATCGATCAGATTGCAAATACATAGACACTTGAAATGGAAATACAACAGAGAAATATAGTAAGCAAATACAAGAACACAAGAAATTAATAAGGAGTTCACCCTATCCTCCAGGGCTACATCTCTAGTCCAGCTCTCAGTGGTGGCCTTATTTTATTGTGTCTTAAGTAGAGAATTACAATGCAGGAGCTCAATATGAGTCACCTGAAACAGATTTGCTTGGCAGGGTGGTTCTTGGATTCCCCAAGCCACTAGAGTGCACAGACTCTTTTGCCTACCAGCTCTTTGACCTCTCTGGTCTGACAGATCCTCTCGGGGATGGCTTGAATCTGGTGCTCGACGCTACCTTTGGTCAGCTCGTCCCTCTGTCATTTTATGCTTTTCTTTGCTTCACTATCTTCTTTGCTTCTCTATTCTTCCTCTCTGTGTTCTGTCTTCCTCTCGGGGTTCTTTGTGTCTTCTGTCTTCTGTTCATGGATTTAAAGCCATTTGAGCTCAATATTGTTCAGTTCCTCTTCCACCTCCGTCGAATCACCTTCTGCAGTTGTGCTTGGAGTTCCCTGTTCGGCGTCATCACCAAGCTCACAGGGAGTGGCCACATGTCCTCCTATAAACAGCGCCAGCCTGCTTCATCGGTTCAATTCTTCGGTTACGTCGTGGAATGAGTCTTCCTCCACCGTGGCGGTCAAAGCGGACCTCAAATCCTTCTAAATCATGGTTTATTCCCTCGTTAAATTCGATCTTGTCGTCAGGCGCGATGTCAACCGTCAGATTTGGATCCCCCAGATCCAACTTCGTCCGCTCATTTCGCGCGGTTGACTTGCTCAACCTTTAGCGCGCGATGAGCGACAGTTTTCTCTCTCCTCCACCCACCACATGTCGGGCACTGAGTGGGATCGCTCCAATTTCACCAATTCCGCTTACCGCTGAAGGAGCCCCCGATCAATACCGTCGGTTTCGGAGCAAGTCCCGCCTTTTAGCTTTAGCCTTTTCCCCACGGTTCCCGGCTCTTCCATGTGACCGATGCTTGGGGCCTTCCCATTTTGAGGGTTTTCGCCTAGCATGCATCAAAAACCTCCTCCATTTCCTGATTTAGGCCTACCATGGGCTAATTTCGCCTTCCGCACAGTCTCTATGGGCCTCGATCAGCACGCTTTGACCGAGGTCCTTGTTGTTCCACGCTAGATGCCAACTACCACTAGTTTAGAGATGTTTTTGATCGTTGTTTTGAATTCTTTGATGCTTGTCCCGATCTGATATAGCCATGGTTCTTTTGATTATTCTTCATGGATCC
Source organism: Pinus tabuliformis (assembly GCA_031772625.1). NCBI lineage: Eukaryota > Viridiplantae > Streptophyta > Pinopsida > Pinales > Pinaceae > Pinus > Pinus tabuliformis. Next base: position 571,204,813 of record CM062808.1, read on the forward strand.
AATTCGGATCATGAACTTCCCACTGAAAAAGCTTTTGGACCACCAAAAGTTGGTTTTCAATCATCGACTAAGTGAGGGTATTGTTTTCTCACTTGCCCAATCTCAATCCACTTTGCATTGCTTGGCTTTGAACCCTTGAGCCCAATCCTAAGGTACTCCACATTTCCCCTGCGCATCATCCTCACCTTCCTGTCCAGCACTGTGTCTTCTTGCAATTCATTAAGATATTTAGGTAGCAGGTCATCAATAGAAGGCAACTGACTTTGCTCTTCGGGGTCCTCAATCATTGAAGGTTCAAACAATCTCAAGCAATCTACATTTACGACTGAGTAGATGTGCATGTAAGCTGGTAGATCAAGGCGAAAATCATTTTCACCAATCTTCTCAAGTATCCTAAAGGGTCCATACCTGATAGGCTTTAGCTTTTTACCTTCACCTTGCATTCTGTCCTTGCTGATATACAGCCAGACCTAGTCACCAACTTGGAAACTATGCTCCATCCGATGCTTATCATGCCTAGCCTTGTACTCGGCTTGGCTCCTTTCCAGATGTTCCTGTACTTCCTGGTGGATCTCCTAGATCTGTTCAATGAACCTAGTTGCCTTGTCCACATCATTGTGTCCATCAACCATGGTATCTTTACCAAAGACAAAATCCAAAGGAGACCTTGGTGTGAAACCAAAACAGGTCTCAAAAGGAGATCTCTGTGTAGAAGAATGCTTTGCTCTGTTGTAAGCATGTTGCACATAACACAAGTGTTCATTCCAAAGCTTAGGATATTTGCTGCAATATCCTCTCAGTAATTGGATCACTGTCTTGTTAACTACTTCTGTCTGGCCATCAATTTGTGGATGAAAAGTTGTTCTCTTCTTCAATTTGGTGTCCATCAGTTCCCACAGACTTGACCAAAACTTCCCCACAAATCGGGTGTCTCAATCAGTCCATGGTTTTGGATGCGATGATTTTTGGTCCAAGGTATTGGTGATCTAATAATCACCCTGTGAATGACCTCAGTTAAAGATTTATTGAATAAAGGTATTACAGACTCATGTGTTGGTGTGTGTGTCTATGTTATTTAAGCAACAAATCGATCAGATTGCAAATACACAGACACTTGAAATGGAAAGACAGCAGAAAAATATAGTAAGCAAATACAAGAAAACAAGAAATTAATAAGCAGTTCACCCTATCCTCCAGGGCTACATCTCTATTCTAGATCTCAGTGGTAGCCTTATTTTATTGTGTCTTGAGTAGAGAACTACAATGCAGGAGCTCAATATGAGTCACCTGAAACAAATTTGCTTGGCAAGGTGGTTCTTGGATTCCCCAAGCCACTGGAGTGCACAGACTCTTTTGCCTACCAGCTCTTTGACCTCTCTGGTCTGACAGATCCTCTCAGGGATGGCTTGAATCTCTTAAGCTCTCTGGTGCTCGACGCTACCTTTGGTCATCTCGACCCTCTATCATTTTCTGCTTTTCTTTGCTTCACTATCTTCTTTGCTTCTCTATTCTTCCTCTCTATGTTCTGTCTTCCTCTCGAGGTTCTTTGTGTCTTCTGTCTTCTGTTCATGGCTTTAAAGCCATTTGAGCTCAAGATTGTTCAGTTCCTCTTCCACCTCTGGCGAATCACCTTCTGCAGTTGTGCTTGGAGTTCCCTATTCAACGTCATCACCAAGCTCACAGGGAGTGGCCACATGTCCTCCTATAAACAGCGCCAGCCTGCTTCATCGGTTCAATTCTTCGGTTACGTCGTGGAATGAGTCTTCCTCCACCGTGGCGGTCAAAGCGGACCTCAAATCCTTCTAAATCATGGCTTATTCCCTCGTTAAATTCGGTCTTGCCATCGGGCGCGATGTCAACCGTCAGATTTGGATCCCCCAGATCCAACTTCGTCCACTCATTTCGCGCGGTTGACTTGCTCAACCTTTAGCGTGCGATGAGCGACAGTTTTCTCTCTCATCCGCCCGCCACATGTCGGGTGCTGAGTGGGATCGCTCCAATTTCACCAATTCCGCTTACCGCTGAAGGAGCCCCCGATCAATACCGTCGGTTTCGGAGCAAGTCCCGCCTTTTAGCTTTAGCCTTTTCCCCATGGTTCCCGGCTCTTCCATGTGACCGATGCTTGGGGCCTTCCCAATTCGAGGGTTTTCGCCCAGCATGCATCAAAAACCTCCTCCATTTCCTGATCTAGGCCTACCATGGGCTAATTTCACCTCCCGCTCAGTCTCTATGGGCCTCGATCAGCACGCTTTGACCGAGGTCCTTATTGTTCCATGCTGGATGCCAACTGCCACTAGTTTAGAGATGTTTTTTATCGTTGTTTTGAATTCTTTGATGCTTGTCCCGATCTGATACAACCATGGTTCTTTTGATTATTCTTCATGGATCCAATTCGGATCACAACCTTCCCACTAAAAAAGCTTTTGGACCACCAAAAGTTGGTTTTCAATCATCGACTAAGTGAGGGTATTGTTTTCTCACTTGCCCAATCTCAATCCACTTTTCATTGCTTTGCTTTGAACCCTTGAGCCCAATCCTAAGGTACTCCACATTTCCCCTGCGTGTCGTCCTCACCTTCCTGTCCAGCACTGTGTCTTCTTGCAATTCATTAAGATATTTAGGTAGCAGGTCATCAATAGAAGGCAACTAACTTTGCTCTTCAAGGTCCTCAATCATTGAAGGTTCAAACAATCTCAAGCAATCTACATTTACGACTGAGTAGATGTGCATGTAAGCTGGTAGATCAAGGCGAAAAGCATTTTCACCAATCTTCTCAAGTATCCTAAAGGGTCCATACCTGATTGGCTTTAGCTTTTTACCTTCACCTTGCATTCTGTCCTTGCTGATATACAGCCAGACCTAGTCACCAACTTGGAAACTATGCTCCATCTAATGCTTATCATGCCTAGCCTTGTACTCGGCTTGGCTCCTTTCCAGATGTTCCTGTACTTCCTGGTGGATCTCCTGGATCTGTTCAATGAACCTAGTTGCCTTGTCCACATCACTGTGTCCATAAACCATGGTATCTTTACCAAAGACAAAATCCAAAGGAGACCTTGGTGTGAAACCAAAACAGGTCTCAAAAGGAGATCTTTGTGTAGAAGAATGCTTTGCTCTGTTGTAAGCATGTTGCACATAACACAAGTGTTCATCCCAAAGCTTAGGATATTTTCTGCAATATCCTCTCAGTAATTGGATCATTGTCTTGTTAACTACTTCTGTCTGGCCATCAATTTGTGGATGAAAAGTTGTTCTCTTCTTCAATTTGGTTTCCATCAGTTCCCACAGACTTGACCAAAACTTCCCCACAAATCGGGTGTCTCAATCAGATACAATAGAAGTGGGTAATCCAAAATGAACCCATACATGTTCAAAGAACAATTTTGTAGTTTGTTTAGATGTAATCTTAGATTTTAGGCTTCTGTGGGAGTTTTTTTATTCCTGATCCGGATTAACCACAGTCTTCAGTTCATTTTGCCAACGTTTCAAACCCCAAAGGGGGTCCATCATTAGGACAAATAAGAAAGAATAAGAATGAGAGATTATTGTAATCTGTTTATTACAAGGTATCAAAATACACATTTTGCTGAACCTATCCACAACAACATATAGATAATCATGACCTTTCCTAGATTTAGGCATTCCTCCAACAAAATCCATGGAAACACTTTCCCAAGGGTGAGAAGGAACTGGCAATGGAGTGTACAAGCCTAGTTTTCTGTTGCTGGGCTTGCTTTTAGCACACATAGCACACCCTCTTACATATCTAGAAACTATCTCATTCATTTTCGGCCAATAACAAAACCTTTGCAGTGGTGCAACTGTTTTACTTACCCCCAAAGTGACCTGATATCAGAGAAGTGTGTGCTTCTCTAATTATCTTTATTCTCTTAGTTTGTGGAATGCAGAGTTTCCCACAATGGTATAAGATTCGGTCCTTCATATGATAGTTCAATTCTTCTACTCTTTTGCCTTGACTCAAAGTTGCATACACATATTTAAAGTCCATATCCTGAGCATATTGTTCAATGTAGCTTTCATGTAGTACAGAATTATGCTTAAGTATGGTAGATGCATTTATATGGGTCTAGATAACATGTCCGCAACTTTTTTTATGTATGCCCTTTTTATATCTGATGACTAAATGAAACTGTTGTAGAAAACTCATCCATCTGTAATGTCTTGATTGCTGCAACTTATTTTGGGAGTGCAAATATTGAAATGGTTGATGATTAGTATGTATTACTGCCTCTTTGCTCATTAAGTAATGTTTTCACCTTTTCACACTTTGAACTAATGCATACAATTCCTTATCATATGTAGGATAGTTAACTACTGCAGGATTAAAAGTCTCAGAATGATAACATAAGGGTTTACTGTGTTGGGTCAACACTGCTCCCATGGCATAGTCACTGGCATCAATTTGGATCTCAAATGGTCTTTGTAGATCAGGCAGTGCTAATACAAGTGTTGTACTAATCTTTTCTTTCAAGGTTTCAAAGGCTTTCTGATGTTTACCTCCCCACTGAAACACCTTGTCCAATCCTGTTAAAGCATGTAAGGGAGCTGCAATTGAGGAAAAGTTAGAGATGAACTTCTTCCAATATTGTGCTTCTCCTAAGAAGCTTCTCACTTCTGTGGCAGACTTGGGTTTAGGCCAGTTTACAATTACTGCCACTTTAGAGGGATCTATTTTCAATTCACCACCCCTACTATATGTCCCAAGTAGTTTAGAGATGTCCTGCCAAATTCACATTTTGAGAGTTTAACATGAAGTTTTTCTCTTTTCAAAACATCTAGTGTCTACTTAACATGCTTTAAATGTTCCCCCCATGTTTTACTAAAAATCAAAATGTCATCCAAGTACACAATAACAAAATCATCAAGAAAAGGTCTGAGTACATCATTCATTAATCTCATGAAAGTAGCAAGAGCATTAGTTAAGCCAAAAGGCATAACCAGCCATTCATACAATCCCTTATTTGTTTTGAAAGTAGTCTTCCATGCATCTTGTTCTGCAACTCTGACCTGATGGTATCCACTGTGCAAGTCCAGCTTGGTGAAATAAACAGCTTCCTTTAATTTATCTAAAAGATCATCTATGCGAGGAAGGGGATAACAATTTTTTATTGTTATCTTATTCAGTGCTCGGTAATCAATGCACATTCTCCACGAGCCATCTTTCTTTCTCACCAAAACGATTGGTGACCCACATGGTGATGTGCTAGGCCTGATGAACCCTTTCTCGAGCAACTCCTGCACCTGCCCCTTGATTTCAGCATTCTCTAAAGCAGACAACCTGTACTATTCCCTTTTTTGGTGGCAGACTTTTAGGTTCTTGAAATAAGACATCATACTCTGAAACAACCTTTTCTATATCAGCTTGTTGTTCAGCATTACAGCCCTCAAATACATTGGTTTTATCAAGTTTCTTTTCCTTTACAACCATCAGTAAGAATTGTTTGCACGAATTTATCATTCTTTTCATCTACCCTGAGTTTATGAGAGTATAATTATTCTTGAGCTTATGAGCTCTTACAAAGTATTTGATTCCATCTTTAACAAGTAGATACTTGTTCTCAGCTCTATAGAAAATAGCCTTTCTATCATACAAGTAAGGACTTCCTAAACAATTCCACATATATCCAAAGGAATTATGTCTAACTCAAACTCATCTACAAATGTTGACCCAAAAGAAAACTTGAGTTTGCACTGTCTAGTCACTTGTAGTTGTGCTTTATCATTCAACCATCCTAATGGGTATGGTTTCTTATGAGGTGTAGTTGTTAATCCCAATTTCTTTACAATTGCTTCAGAAATTAGATTTACTTGTGAGCCACTATCAAACAAAGTATCAATCTTTGATGTTTGGAAACAACTCGAATATGGAAAAGCTCATGTCTTTTTCTCTCATTTTCTTCATCAATAACAGATTGAGCAGAATTACTAGTAGATGCTTCAGAATTCTTACCTTTTATACCTGTGGCTGCAATAGTTGTTTCATCTCCCAAGTGTGACCCCAAATCTTTCTGAATAGCTGCAACAATCTTCTTCTTCTTGCCCTCGGACTTCTTAGGTCTCAGCTCTGGATGCAAAATCCAACAATGTTCATCATCATGCCCATCCTTTTTACAGTGAGTGCATGAAGCTTTGCTTTTATGTGCAGTGTTAGCCTTCCTTGCTTTCCACTTTTGCTTTCTTTTCTCCTTGCTCTTGCTTACAGTGTGTTGGGATGGTCCCCCAACTTCTAGATTTCCATTCTTTCCTCTAGCTTCTAGATGAGTAGCTTGTACAGATACCTCATCTATACTAGTGGGATTGAACATGAGGATGGTATGCCTCATGTAGCTGTGTAGACCACCAATGTACTTCAAAAGAGTCTCTGGTGAGTCTAATGAGATACCCAGCATCAATGCTCTCTTTCTAAATTCTTGAGTGTACCCTTGCACACTTTTCCCTTTCAACTGCCGAAGAGTTTGCCAACTCATCATGGATTGTTGCATGTGGGCCAATGGATAGAACTACTTTTTGATTGCAGAAACAAACTCACTCTAGACAGAGATGGTCTTACCATGTCTTTTCATATCAGCTTGGGTTCTTTCTTCCCACCAAACCAAGGCAGTGCCTCCTAGGTGTAGGCTTGCCAGCTAAATCTTGCTCTTGTCTCAGTCGATGTTCTGTACTCTGAAATAAACATCAATTTGTCTAATCCAATTAAAACTTTTCAGCATTTAGCTCTCCATCATATATAGGTAAATCAAATTTAACATCTAGCTTAATCAAAGATGCTTTCTTATTATGCACAGGGCTATTAGGAGGGGTGAGAAAGCTTTCCTCTTTCCCTTTTCCTTTGGAGTGGTCATGGAAGTGAGACTCATATTCTTCTTTATCTTGTTTAGAACCTGAGGAATCTTCATCCTTATGCTTTCTAAAGTCCCTGTACATTTCTTCTACCATAGACTTTATAGCTAGGAAATTTTCTATGAATTGAGGGTCTGGCCCCACAGAACCTTCCTCTGACATTGTCTTCTGAGGATAGACTCTCCCAATTTCGGGATTAGTTTCGACCAACTCTCCCTTTCCTAATTTGAGCTTTGATCTAGTGAGCATTCAATAGATAAACCAACACAAGCTTGTCTAACCTTACAGCCTAAAGCTCTGATACCACTTGATCTGATAATCACCCTATGAATGACCTCAGTTAAAAATTTATTGAATAAAGGTATTACAGACTCATGTGCTGATGTGTGTGTCTATGTTATTTAAGCAATGGATCAATCATATTGCAAATACACAGACACTTGAAATGGAAAGACAGCAGAGAAATACAGTAAGCAAATACAAGAACACAAGAAATTAATAAGGAGTTCACCCTATCCTCCAGGGCTACATCTCCAGTCCAACTCTCAATGGTGGCCTTATTTTATTGTGTCTTAAGTAGAGAATTACAATGCAAGAGCTCAATATGAGTCACCTGAAATAGATTTGCTTGGCAGGGTGGTTCTTGGATTCCCCAAGCCACTGGAGTGCACAGACTCTTTTGCCTACCAGCTCTTTGACCTCTCTAGTCTGACAGATCCTCTCGGGGATGGCTTGAATCTCTCAAGCTCTCTGGTGCTCGATGCTGCCTTTGGTCAGCTCGTCCCTCTGTCGTCTTTCTGCTTTTCTTTGCTTCACTGTCTTCTTTGCTTCTCTGTTCTTCTTCTCTGTGTTCCGTCTTCCTCTCAGGGTTCTTTGTGTCTTCTGTCTTTTGTTCACGACTTTAAAGCCATTCGAGCTCAAGACTGTTCAGTTCCTCTTCCACCTCCATCGAATCACCTTCTACAGTTGCGCTTAGAGTTCCCTGTTCGGCATCATCACCAAGCTCACAGGGAGCGGCCACATGTCCTCCTGTAAACGACGCCAGCCTACTTCGTCGGTTCAATTCTTCGGTTACATCGTGGAATGAGTCTCCTCCACTGTGGCAGTCAAAGCGGACCTCAAATCCTTCTAAATCACGGCTTATTCCCTCGTTAAATCTGGTCTTGTCATCGGGCGCGATGTTAACCGTCAGATCTGGATCCCCCAAATCCAACGTCGTCTGCTCATCTCGCGCAGTTGACTTGCTCGACCATTAGCGCGCAATGACCGGTGATTTTCTCTCTCCTCCACCCGCCACGCATCAGGCGTTGAGTGGGATCACTCCAATTTCACCAATTCTGCTTACCACTCAAGGAGCCCCTGATCAATACCGCTGGTTTCAGAGCGGGTCTCACCTTTTAGCTTTAGCCTTTTACCCATGGTTCCCAGCTCTTCCATGCGACCGACGCTCAGGGCCTTCCCATTTCGAGGGTTTTCACCCAGAACGCATCAAAAACCTCCCCTGTTTCCCGATATGGGCCTCCCAGGGGCTAATTTTTCCTCCCGCTAGTCTCCATGGGCCTCGGTCAGCGCGCTTTGACCGAGGTCCTCGTCGTTCCACGTTGGCTGCCAACTGCCACTGATTTAGAGGTGTTTTTTATCGCTGTTTTGAATTCTTTGATGTCTGTCCTGATCTGATACAGCCATGGTTCTTTTGATTATTCTTCATGGATCCAATTCAGATCAATTGGATGCTTCGGCATGTATAAATATGTATTGTAACATTGAAAGGAAGATAATGAAAAATCAAGTTGGTAGTCTCGGTTTTGGGTTCCAGGGGAAAATCTCTGTGTATATGTGTTTTATGTGTTATGCTCTCACATTGTTTATTTTCTATGTTTTAGAATTCGTATGCAGGTAATTTCTGTACGGGGTTCAAACCTACATTTAGTATCGGAGCTATTTTTGCCTTCAAGGGGACACCTTTGTTGCTGAGGGGTTTCGTTCAAGCCTGTGGTAGACCCTATTCAGTGGTAGATCTGCGAGATCAATTCTGGTGGTGAAAGAAGAAGGCAAGCAGTGTAAAGATAGAGATCGAGAAATTAAATGGTCAGAGTTTTGAGTTTTGGAAACGCAAGATGGAGGATCTGTTGGTGGATAAAGATCAGTCGATCGCGGTAGATCTGGGTACTAAACCAATGGGAGTTTCTGATGAAGAATGGAAGAAGTTGGAATGGAAGACAAAGAGCACAATACGATTGTGTGTCTCAGATTTACTATTGTTGAATGTATCAGGGGAAGCTACAACGAAGGATTTGTGGGACAAGTTAGGGACTTTGTACCAATCTAGGTCTCAGGTGAATAAACAGCTCCTACGGAAAAAGTTGTATAACCTGAGGATGAAAGATGGAGACTCGGTGACAGAGCATATAAATGCGTTTAATACTATGGTAGGTTAGTTATCATTGTTGATATCAAAATTTCAGATGAAGATAAGTGCATTAGTTTGTTGTGTTCTCTACCAGATTCGTGGGATAGTCTGGTTATTGCAATAGGTAGCAATGCAACTGCCTTGTAGTTTGATGAAATAGTCTCATCCTTGCTGACGGAGGAGATGAGACGGAAAAATATGGAGAGCCAGAATGGTGATGCCTTGTTTGTACGAGGACGGTCCCAGAAGAGAAACAAAAATAAGTCATTGAGTGGAAGATCTAAATCTCCAGGAAAACCTATAAAGGTGGTGTGCTGGAAATGCAGAAGGGCACTACAAAAGGAATTGTAAATCTAAAGCTCCTAACAAAGGAAAGGGATCTGATGATGCTCCTTCCGCAGAGGCGAAAACCACCTCAGATGAAGGTGGGGATGTGTACTTGGCTTCTTCAAGTACACATGTAGATCATGAGGCATGGTTGATTGACTCAGGTGCATCCTTTCACTTCACTCCCCATAGAGAGTGGTTCTGCGAGTATGAGAAATATGATGTTGGTGATGGATTCTTGGGGGATGACAGGAAGGATAGAATCGTTGGTCGTGGAAAAGTAAAGTTGAAGTTGCAAGGTGGAAGGGTTAGAACACTTCCGGGTGTTCTGCATATTCATGCATTAGCCAGAAATCTGATTTATGTAAGCAAGTTGGATGATGCAAGTGTAAAAATAGTGTTTGAGAAGGATACCTGTAAGATGGTTCAGGGAGCACTGGTATTGATGCAGAGAGTTCAGATTGGAACTCTGTACAAGCTGCAAGGTAGCACTATTTTTGATGGGTGCAACAGTTCTGTGGTTCCTGAAAGTGGAGCAGAAAATCTAGTGGTCTCTGGAGAGAATACCATGTTGTGGCATCAAAGGCGTCGACATATTGGAGAGAATGGCCTTTGAATACTTCATGGTAAAGGTATGGTAGAAGGTATGAGTAATAGCTCTCAAGATTTTGATTTCTGTGAAAATTGTGTATATGGGAAGCAGAATCAAGTGAGTTTTCACTCTGGTGGTAAGAGGGCAAAACAGATATTAGAGCTTGTGCATAGTGATGTGTTTGGACCTGTGAAGGTTCCATCACTGGGTAAGTCTGTGTACTATGTATCATTTATAGATGACTTCTCAAGGAATACATGGATAAATTTCCTTAAGAAGAAATATGAATTCTTTGACAAGTTTAAAGAATTTAAGGCTCTAGTGGAAAACTAGAGACAGAAGAAGATAAAGGTGCTTAGGACATATAATGGTGGAGAGTTTTGCAGTAATGAATTTGAAGAATTTTGTAAGAAGTGTGGTATAGCACGGCAAAAGACTACTCCATATACACCTCAGCAAAATGGAGTTGCAGAAAGAATGAACAAGACGTTGATGGAAATGGCAAGAAGCATACTCAGTGGTGTCGGGTTAGGACAGGAATTCTGGGCGGAGGCGGTGGAGACTGCATGTTACCTAGTCAATAGATCACCTTCATCAGCGTTGGAGGATAAGACTCCACAAGAGGTATGGACTGGTAAGAAACCCTCTCTTTCACATCTGAGGGTATTTATATGTGATGCATATGTACATGTTCCAAAGGAGAAATGAACCAATTTGGATAGTAAATTTGAAAAGTGCATCTTTATTGGGTATAAGGATGGTTTAAAGGGTTATAAGATTTGGAACCCAGTAACAAGGAAGGTTTTGTATAGTCGAGATGTGGTGTTCAAAGAGGTGAAAGATGTTATTAAACATGAATTCCAACCAAAGGAACCTGAGAAGATAGAGTATGAGCTAAAGGAGGAAGAATAAGACTCTATAGCCGAGGAGGAATCAAAAGATGAAGAGCCACAAACTCCGGGTGTGAGAAGATTAGTTCGAGAAAGAAGGTAGCCAGAAAGGTATAGTCCATCTGATTTTTGTTCAAATTTTGCTTTATCTATTACTGATGATGATCCCATAACTATGAAGGAAGTAGTAGATTCAGAGGATGGAAAACTCTGGAAAGAGGCCATGGTTGATGAAATAACATCTTTGCACAAAAATGAGGCTTGGGATATGGTGGAGTTGTCGGCTAGAAGGAAACCCATTGGAAGCAAATGGGTGTTCAAGAAGAAGAAAAATGCAGTAGCAAAGGTGGAGAAATACAAAGCTCAGTTGGTAGCAAAAGGTTATTCCCAGGTGCCGGGAATTGATTTTGGTGATATTTTTTCTCTTGTTTCCAAGGTAGCTTCTATTAGATTAATTTTATCTGTTGTTGCTGCTTTTTATTTTGAGGTAGAACAAATGGATGTGAAGACAACTTTTCTTCACGGGGATCTGGAAGAGGAGATCTAAATGAAGCAACCTAAAGGTTTTGCGGTGAATGGTAAGAAAGAACTGGTATGCAAGTTAAAGAATTCTCTGTATGGGTTAAAACAGTCACCAAGGATGTGGTATCAGAAATTTGATACATTTATATGGGGACTTGTCTTCACAAGAAGAAAAGCATATCACTATGTGTATTTTAAATTAATTGGTGACCATGTTATTTATCTAGTCTTGTATGTGGATGATATGTTGCTGGTTGGAAATGACAAAGAAATTATCCAAGATTTGAAGACCCAATTGTCCTCCAAATTTGACATGAAATATCCTGGTGCTGCAAACTATATTTTGGGCATGGAAATTAAAAGAGATCAGGCCAAGAGGAAGCTCTGGTTAAACCAGAGGAAGTATATCGAGACATTGTTGCAGAGGTTTAATATGCAGGATACTAAACCGGTGAAGGTTCCTATTCTTGTAGGTGTAAAGTTATCTATTGAACAATGTCCCAAGACACAAGACGAGGAAGAGGATATGTCCCATGTTCCATATGCAAGTGCAGTGAGTAGCCTGATGTATGCGATGGTCTATACTAGACCAGACATCACACATGCAGTGAGAGTGTTAAGCAGGTTTATGTCAAAACCAAGGAAGGAGCACTAGACAGCAGTGAAGCGGGTTTTCAGGTATTTGCGTGGCACTAGTGATTATGGTTTGTGCTACCAAGGAAGACCAGGATTGGATAGAGTTTTGGATATCCATGGATTTGTTGATGCAGATTGGGCTGGAGATATGAATCAGAGAAGATCTACAAGTGGGTATGTGTTTAACCTATTTGGAGGTGCAGTCAATCGGATGAGTAAGAAACAATCCGTAGTGGCACTATCAACTACAGAGGCAGAATACATGGCAGCCACTCATGCAAGCAAGGAAGCAGTTTGGTTGCAAAGATTGTGTTCAAGCATGGGGTTAGTACAGGGAGCTATATGGATAGACTGCGACAGCCAAAGTGCAATTTTCTTGGCAAAGAACCTTGCTTACCATTCAAAGACAAAGCACATTGATGTTCAGTATCACTTTGTGAGGGATATGATAGAAGACAAAAAGGTGTTGCTGGTAAAGGTGGACACTTTGAAGAATATTGCAGATGCATTGACAAAATATGTGATCTCTGAGAAGTTCTCTCAGTGTAGAGAAACAATGGGCATTTTCAGGGCTGGATAAATGACCAAGCTCTCCTGTGGCCCCCTGTGGAAAGAAAACAACAAGTGGGATAATGTTGGGTTGTGTTATATTCTTTTCATGACTAGCCTACGTAGTGAACCGAGGGGTTGTGGGGGGGGGGGTGTGGGGGCGGAGCCCCCCCTTCATTGCGCCAATTGTGCAATGGGGGGGGGGTCACAGGGGGGTTTGAGGGGGGCAAGTAGCCCCCCTCTACGGGGTCCGGGGCAGCACCCTGGGAAAAAAAAATTGGACCCTATATTAGGTTGGGTGGACCTACCTATGGTTTTCGGTCCATGGTTTTGGACGCAATGGTTTTCGGTCCATGGTTTTGGACACGATGGTTTTCAGTCCATGGTATTGGATGCTTCGGCATGTATAAATATGTATTATAACATTGAAAGGAACATAATGAAAAATCAAACTGGTAGTCCTGGTTTTGGGATCCAGGGGAAAATCTCTGTGTATATGTGTTTTATGTGTTATGCTCTCGCATTGTTTATTTTCTGTGTTTTAGAATTCGTATGAAGGTAATTTATGTATGAGGTTCAAACCTACATTGCCTTGATCCTAGTTTCTTTCAAGATGCATTGATCCCACAACTCATCAAAAGAGTAGTATCTTTCTTAGAGTAAATTCCAATTGAAAATTTGCTCCATTCTGGTGGCAAAGCATTTAGTACATAGATGGTCATTTCAGAGTCAGAAATTGTCTCCTCAAGCTTGTGCAACTGATCTCTTATTTGTGAAATTTTCATTAGATAGGAGGCCATGTCTTCATCCTTCGATTTCCTTATCTTATATAGTTGGTTTCTTAAGGAAATATTTTGACTTGATGTACTTATAGAGTACAACTTTACTAGCTTATCATACATAGCCTTAGATGTTTTCAAATCAGCAACAAAGGGAACTAGACGATCCTTAATGGATTCAACAATGATCCTTTGTGTCCTTACTCCTCCTTTATTGTATTTTTATAACACTTGAGTATTGTATTTGCTAGGTTCAACAACTTCACCAAGGACATGTTCCATTATTTCATGTTTTGTAAGTGCCACGTCAATGCTTTCTTCCATGCTAGGAAATTTGTTGAGCCATCTATCTTATTTATTTCCTTGCAGAAAGAATCCATATGACCTATAGATTCAGACATAACTTAATAATATGGTACTTGTCAGCCAAGAATATTTTCTTCTTTGATAATGTCTCCCACTATATTGATGCTTTCAATATCTTCAAAGAGACTTCAATGATGTCCTTAAAAGACGTTTTCTTGGATTCCTTCAACAACAACTTCCATGAGTGATGAATGACACCAAGATTCTTTGATGCTTCCTTCAAGGATGTCTTCCAATGAGCGTCTAAATTTATCACCTTCCAAGAGAGATCAAAAACCTTTTTGTAATATTCATTGATGATAGATTGATGTAGTCTTGATCCTTCTGTAAGTGATTTCCCTTGTCAAACCCTTCCAGTGTCCACAAGATGATCTTTTCAACTATCTTCTCTTGTTCACTTTAGCTCTAATACCAAGTTGGAAAAATGCAATGTGGCAGCTATTACTTCATATTTTCCTTAACATTAATAATTGATTGTGAACTTTAATTATCTTCTTGTGTTTTATTTGTTAGTTCTTCTTCATCAAACAATTATCAAGAGAAAAATAGTAAAGGCAGTGAACACAGAAATTAGGCTCCAAGCCAGGGAAAAACCCCTCCAAGGGGAAAACCCTAAAAATATCTTCTTCTTATATAATTTTCTTCAAATGAGACAACCAAGACCCAAACCTTATACCTAGTCAGCCTCCAAGAAGCCCTTCCAGTAAGATCATATCAATAAGACTTAATCTTGTATTAGCCAGCTTCCAACTGCAATTTTGTCCCCTAGCTCCATCCTTACAACTTCGGCCTTGCATTTAATGTAGAAACCATAATTTTGGCACAAGACAAGTCTTCAAGAGATCCTTATTTGGTGAAAATAATGTCTCCTAAGGTTAATGAAACCAAATTAGGATACTCCCTCTTCTAGCAACTTGATCCTGCAACTTAATTTTCCTACAATTCAAACCTGTAATTTTGGTCTTCCTTGAAGTTGTGAAAATCCTAGTTTGTGCAAATGTGAGAGAGATAGAGCCCAAAAATAATATTTCCTTATTCTTATTGAATTATCCCTGTCTTATATAAATTTTCTCTTCCTTTATTCTAGATCCTAGCTTTAGATAAAACATCTTATGAGAGAGAATCAAATGAATGGACTAATGAGGTCAAAGATGTCTGTATTCATTAGAAAAAAATTGAGGTAAAAAAATGGGTCTCAAAAAAAATGTACAAAAAAATTAACTTTCTAAGAACCAATAGGATTTAAGATTATGATGAACAATGTAAACTTTGAAACGGGAACTATAAACTCAAAACGGGAACTCTGGCCAAAAAACCCCAAAAAAACATCAAAAACAGTGCTAAAAACGAAAAGTGTGTATACTGGAACGATGTTTTTTTTTTAGGTGTCAATTTTGAACGTGTTTTAAAAATGGCGGTGACTACGAAATTTACTACGAAATTTTCGTGCAAAATATAGCTTCAAAACGAAAGTGATGCTACTGGAATAACATTTTTTTTTTAGGGTCAATTTTCAAACTTTTTAAAAAATGCTAATAAAACCAATTTTTTATGTCTCAAACAAAGTTAATTTTTAAGGAAAAAACACATTAATGTTTCTGGTAGAATATCATTTTTCTTTCCTAAGTATAAATTTAACATGTTTTCAACCACACCATGCTAGATACAAAAGAAATTGAAATTTTTTCAACTATAAAATTAAAAAACCATGACATTATGAACAAATTATATCACTGAATGAAATCAAAAGTCTTTATTTGTATACTGAATAAAACAGACATTATATCTCTAATTTGATATTGCATTGTAGATATTTAAACAATAAAATTTATCATACTTAAGACATAATCCAACAACATAAAAATGCTTCATCACTTCTCATTTAACAACATATGGAAAACATTAATTTTATTTGAAGATATGATGCATACATCAGTTATATAATCTGTCTTAAACAATTATTCAAAATCACTCATATTTTCTTGCACACCATCACAATTCACATCTTCAGATGAGTGACTGGATGCTGACGAAGATGTTCCATATTCTTCTCTTTCATCAACTAGTGCCCCATCTGAGTCCACATGCATGCCCAACATTCCAGGTTTCAAAAGTCTTCTAGATCTACGACTGGTTTCAGCAGACTCCCATGTCAACACTATTCCTTCTGGTAACAACCTTTTCAGAATCTCTATCGTCTTGAAGCGAAGAGTTCCTCTCTTTGTTAAATTGAAGTCATAAACAAGTATGTCAACATCCTCCAATTGTAATATGTCTGTGCGGCGGCGATTTATATTTGTACCCTTTCTTTTTCTTTTTCCACCATTTTTTTTGTCAACTACCATCTCTGGCTTATACACACCATTGAATGGGTGTGTATTTGTGGCATACCAATGTACTTCAACACTTGTAACATCCTCATTTTCTGTAAAGACCTTTATAACTTTAGCAACCCAAAATGGATAGCCTTTGGGATCTCCATCTGCTAGCACTGCAATCATGCAACCCTCCTTAATATCATGTACTGAACCCCTATAAATGTCTTCCATGGCTTCACGTTGTGCACGAGATCTTCTGGAACCAATATACATCTCTCTTTCCATTGCCTGTGAAGAATTAATAATACCTTGAGTTTGTTGCTGTTCAACAATGTTTACTTCCTCTTGTTCATTCGACACATTTTGTGGCCAAATAAATGGATTTTTCAAAGGTATATCTTCATTGGTTGTTGTTGAAATGATATCACTTTGATTATTGAAAAATGACTCCCACCAAACTGAATCAGCAATGTCAAAGTACTCATATGTATATCTAATACATTTTTTAATTTCTTCTAGGCAATCAGAATAATTTATATGTCTATTATGCCTGCGTGCATTCTGAACTTCACCAACTGATTGTAATAACAATATTTTTGATGCAAATATTGGACGATCTGGAATGAACTTCAAAAATTGCAAACCTGATGACGGTGCCCATTCTGTAGTAGTTGAAAACTTCTTGCCCCATATTAGTGTTTTCCCATCAATTTTTTTTATACGAAATTGATGTTGGAAGCTAATATCATTAAGTTGTTCAATGCATTTCCCCTCACCATATGATCCTAGAATAAACCTTCGCATGTCAACAGTTTCTTCCAACACTTCAAAAGCAGGCTCTAGCATGTATGATTTCTTAATACATTCAATTAGTGATGGCAAGCTCCCAACTTCCTTCCTCCTCAATGTGACTGAAAAACGACTGAACATCTGATCAATATGGTCATGAGTGTGCCCAACAAGAAGGAAACCAACCTTTACCTTTTGAAAAATTCTCAATTCAACAAGCATGTTCAGATACCCAAAAACAACCTGATTTTTGTTTTCACGGCAAGTGTTTTCCAATTGTAGATACAAAACTTCAGGAAGATTACCATACCAATGAGAAATCACATCATGAATTATGGTTATGGTCAGATTTGCATCATTATGAATATTTGGAGCTGTGAAGTACACCCTTGGCAACATTTTCCCATTGAAGACCATACAACCGACCAAGTGAAACTGAATAAAATTTTCCTCTTGTAGATTTTTGGGTGTGCGAACAAAATGTGGTAAAAGTGTTTTCTTCTGGTCCATACCATCAATTATCAAACCCAAATATTTATTTGGATTATCATAACACTTCTTTCGATGCTTGTACAACTTCTTCCTTTCATTTGTTTGTTGTTCGCGATGCTCCTGAAGTTCTTTGACAATTAAATCTACACAACATAAAAGAAATTCATTAAGAAATATGTTTTCATAGTTGATGACTATACAATTTTGAAAGTAAAAGTTATGAACACTTACCTCTTTCTGAGCCTTCACATTTGTCCCTTTTTTATTTAAGAGAAGCACATGTACTGCAAATCCCCATCCTTGTCTTCTTAAGAATACGAACATTATTGAATGCTTTCTTCCATATCTTCACAAAATATTGATATGTAATAAATTGACCCTGTCCCTCAGCACTTTCTGCATATTCTTTGTATAAGTTGTAGATTTCTCGTCTTGAAAAATTATCTGGAATATGTATTGTCTCTCTATTTGGCATACACTCTCCATGCTTTGAAAAGAAATCTTTCATCCATGACATTGCAGTGTTTGATAATGGCCCAAACTGTCTTTTATAACGTACTTCTGAATAAAATGTGGGATCCTTTTCCAAATTTTCTTGAATTCTCGAGAGACGAAAATTCCAAATTGAATGAAACATTTTGAAAGCTTTTCTACACAATAATAAATTCCTAATATGATAATCATAACCTGACAATGTAGATTGCATGCAGCCAACTAAATATGAGTTTTGCATGCTTTTATTCATTGACAAATATCTCTTCTTGCTTTCTAATGCAAATGTGAAATCCATACGTTTCAAGCAATTTTTTTGGCAACATTCACTTGAAATGAGAGCGCTGATAGAACTTCTTCTCGTCAGATATTCTGCTCTAGCCCTTGTATAACTAGAATAGTTTGCATTGATACGAAAAGGTCTGCTCCTACTCCTCGATACAATATTTCTTGGCAACATCTCCATCATTGGATCATCACTGCTGCTCTCATCCTGTTCTTCATCACTGCTGCTCTCATATTCCTTAGAATCAGGACTAAGAGGACATTGTGATACTCCAATCTTTTGAAAATCATCATCCCGCGCTTCATCACTACTGCTCTCATAGTCCTTAGAATCAGGACTAAGAGGACATTGTGATACTCCAATCTTTTGAAAATCATCATCCCATGCTTCATCACTGCTGCTCTCATAGTCCTTAGAATCAGGACTAAGAGGACATTGTGATACTCCAATCTTTTGAAAATCATCATCCCGCGCTTCATCACTGCTGCTCTCATAGTCCTTAGAATCAGGACTAAGAGGACATTGTGATACTCCAATCTTTTGAAAATCATCATCCTGCGCTTCATCACTGCTGCTCTCATAGTCCTTAGAATCAGGACTAAGAGGACATTGTGATACTCCAATCTTTTGAAAATCATCATCCCGCGCTTCATCACCGCTGCTCTCATAGTCCTTAGAATTAGGACTAATTGGACACTTTGACACTCCATTCTTTTGAAATTCATTATCACACTCATCATCATTGTTGCTCTCATAGTCCTTAGAATTAGGACTAAGTGGACACTTTGACACTCCATTTTTTTGAAATTCATTATCACACTTTTCATCACTACTGCTCTCATAGTCCTTAGAATTAGGACTAAGTGGACACCGTGACACTCCATTATTTTGAAATTCGCCATCATTCACGTCAAAACTGCTACTCTCATAGTCTTCAGAATTAGGACTGAGTGGACACCGTGACCCTCCATTCTTTTGAACTTCACCATCACACTCTTCAAAACTGCTACTCTCATAGTCCTCAGAATTAGGACTAAGTGGACATCGTGACACTCCATTCTTTTGAACTTCACCATCATGCTCTTCATCACCATTTCTTTCATAGTCCTTAGAATCGGGACTAAGTGGAAGAATTGACTTTCTATTCATAGTGGAAAAATTCCCACTATATTCATCAATATGAATAGAGTTGTTACGCGATGAAGATGTTGATGGTGTATAAATCGAAACTTCACCATCAGAACAATCCATCCCTTTCAAATAGAAGATGTTGAATGATACAAATGGAGTCTCCTAAGAATATTATATAGCTTAAAGAATGAAATATTCCCTCCAAAATTATTCCCTCCAAAAATTTTCGCGAAAATATTTCCCTCCAAAAATTTTCACGAAAATATTTCCCTCCAAAAGTTTGTTAGATTTATTTACCTTTATTATTTTATTCTACAATTCATTGAAAAACATAAACTAAATTTTTTTATGAAATCAATCACTGAAATTCAAATTGTAAACTACAACTTCTATATTAATTATTCTAATAGTTAAAGTATATAATATTTACTAAACAACTAATTTTTTTTTTAATTTTTATAATATATTCTAAAACAAATTAATCCCACATTCAATCCATTGTAAAATAACTCTAAAATATTCGCTCTATAATAATTTAAAATAAATTATCCCACATTAATCGTACAGAAAAACATCTTCGTAATTTCACTTATATATTAAATTTCGTTATCACTATTACTTACCTCACATCCAGGTTTTCTGAAGTTCGTTGAAAGACGTGAATTTGTGGAGCAGCTATATTGCTATCAACAACATATTCAACGAATAATTATCGCAATTGAAAGGTAAGTTCAAATTTTTTTCAAAATTTTCATATTATATTAATTTAACGTCGAAGAAGATTTTTTTTTTAAATTAATAATTTTTCCAAGCCAAAATAACAATTATGTCAATCGTGAGCATGGTGGGCCCAATCAAACTCAATCACCAATAACCGTGGGTAGGCCGTCGTCGTGCCCCCTTCCCCCAACCCATTACCGATCTTTCCCATTCACCCATGCCCTCTTCCCCCTTCTACCCTACCCATGCACCAGCCCTTTCCACCCCCAACTCACCCACCCATGCACCCTTTCCCCAACTCTTCCTTCCCTACCCCACAACTCTCCTCCCCATAAGCCCACCCCCTAACTCCCATTCCCCTCCAATCTCAACTCCTCCCCCCTTCCTTAACGCCGGCCCCATGGGCCCCACCCCCTAACTCCTTCCCCGTGCCCCCTCTCCCTCCACCCTCTTCTGCCCCCCCAACCCACACCCTACCCCCCCCCTTCTGCCCCTACCCCTACCCCCCCTACACCCTTACCCCCCCCTTCTGCCCCTACCCCTACCCCTACCCCCCACCTACACCCTAAGCCCTACCCTTACCCCCCCCTTCTGCCCCTAGCCCTACCCCCCCTACACCCTAACCCCTACCCTTACCCCCCCTTCTGCCCGCGCCCTACCCCTACCCCCCATTCCCCCCCCACCCCTACCCTACCCCCATTCCCCCCCCTACCCTACCCCCCCATTCCCCCCCCCCTCCCACCACCCCCTACCCTACCCCCCATTCCCCCCCCCGCCCCCTACCCTTACCCCCCACCCCATCCCCATTCCCCCCCACCGCACACCCTCCCCCGCCCCTACCCGGCCCACCCTGCTCACCCCTCCCCCTCCCCCTCCACCCACCCCTCCCCCTCCTGCCCCTCCCTGGCCCCTCCGCCCACCCCTCCCACTCCCCCGCCCCTCCCCGGCCCCCTCCGCCCACCCTCCCCCGCCCCCTCCCCGGCCCCTCCGCCCATAGCTCCCACTCCCCCTCCCCGGCCCCTCTGCCCACCCCTCCCCTCCCCGCCCCTTCGCCCACCCCGCCCCCTCCCCGGCCCCTCCGCCTGCGCAGGGCCGCCCCTCCCCGCCGCCGGTCGGGCGGGGCGGGGCGGCCTGGGGGTGGCGTTGCCGCGCGCAGCGCCACCCCGGGCCGCCCCGCCACCAGTTGGGCAGGGCGGGGCGGCCCGGGGGTGGCCCTGCGCGGGCGGAGGGGGCCGGGGAGGGGGCGGGTGGGCGGAGGGGCCGGGGCGGGGTGGGCGGGGGAGGGGGCGGGGTGGGCGGAGGGGCCGGTGAGGGGGCAGGGGAGGGGGAGGGGTGGGCGGGGTGGGCGGAGGGGCGGGGAGGGGGAGCGGTGGGCGGAGGGGCCGGGGAGGGGGGGCGGAGGGGGAGGGGGTGCGCGGGGTGGGCGGGGGAGGGGGGGGCAGAGGGTGTGCGGGGTGGGGCGGGGTGGGGGGGGGGGGGAATGGGGGGGGGTGGGGGGGTAAGGGGATGGGGGGGGGGGGTGGGGGGGTAAGGGGATGGGGGGGGGGGTGGGTAGGGGTAGGGTGCGGGGGGGGGGGGGGGGGGGGGGGGAATGGGCGGGGTAGGGGGATGGGGCGGGGGCGAATGGGGGGGTAGGGGGATGGGGTGGGTGGGTAGGGGTAGGGCGCGGGTGGGGGGTGGGGATGGGGTGGCGGGGTAAGGGTAGGGGGCGGGGGGGGAATGGGGGGGTAGGAGGGGCAGGGTAGGGGGGTAAGGGTAGGGCACGGGTAGGGCAGGAGGGGGGGATGGGGGGGGTAGGGGGTGGGGTAGTGGGGGGTGGGGGGTAGAGGGGTAGGGCGCGGGTAGGGTGTAGGGGGGGGGGATAAGGGTTGGGGGGGGGGGGGGATGGGAGGGTAAGGGTAGGGGGGGTAAGGGATAGGGGTAGGGGCAGAAGGTGGGGGGGATGGGGGAGGAGGTAGGGCGCGGGGATGGGGGGGGGCGACGGGGTAGGGCACGGGGGTAGGGAGGGGCGCGCGGTGTGGGGAGTGGTGGGCGCAGTGGGGAGGGGCGGCCGCGGGGAGGTGTTGGGGGGTGTAGGGGGTTTGGGGGGATGGGGGGCGGGGGATGGGGGGGGGAGGGGGTTTTGGGGGCGGGGGGCGAGGGGGGATGGGGCGCGGGAGTGTGGGGGGACGGTAGGGGGTAGGGTGAGGGAAGGGGAGGGGGGCCGGGGAGGGGGGGAAGCTTAGGGGGTTGTGGGGGGCGCGTGGGTAGGGGCTCGCCCATACTTGCCTAAATGTCTACTTAGCCTCATTATCCCTCACCTGACCTCCCGCTCGCCCATCGACTCGCCTGCCCGTTAGAGGTGGCTGGGCAATTCTGATTATACAAATAAAAAATTTATGGTATATTTTTGTTATTAATTTAAGTTAATATGTTTTTTTATTTACTAATTTATGTGTTTTTTTTTAGGAAAATGGCATCAAGGAAAATTTCTGTGAATCTTTCTGGACCAAAGAGTCTTAAAGGTGTATCTTCAAAAAGCATTGGTGAACGAACTCCACCTGAGCTCATGCCTACAAATATTTCAAGTGCTTCAAGTGATAAGAAGCTAATCTCAGATTGGAAAAGTTCAAAAGAGGTGAAATTTCCATCAAGAGTCTGGTATATGAAAGAAAGAGAGAGCACAACTGTGAATATATATCTATACATTGATATACCCCATAATAATGAAAATTTGGAGGTGATGGGAAGAGTCATAGATATGTGTTCGGTACCAAACACTGAAGTTGTTTACGTACTTACAAAAGCTCCCAAGTCACATGAAAGGATTAAATACCGACTATCATATTCATTATATGACACGAGAGAGGTATCTACAAAGTTGTGCAAACAAATCGTAAATGAGATGACACAAAACATCGTAAGTATTGTTATTTGTATTTTTATTTTGCGTTTTGAAAGTGTCTCGCTATATTTTTTTAACTTTGTTTATATTAACATA
This sequence comes from Pinus tabuliformis, assembly GCA_031772625.1. NCBI lineage: Eukaryota > Viridiplantae > Streptophyta > Pinopsida > Pinales > Pinaceae > Pinus > Pinus tabuliformis. The sequence goes on from CM062808.1 coordinate 571,227,953, forward strand.
TGATATTTTGTTTGGCAGAATTTTGTTGAAAGCTGTTCAATTAGGTTGGGAGGCATTCATTTCATAGAGCATGATATCATGAAAGTTGTCAGCCATTTTTACTCAGTGTCAGAAGAAGATATGGAAAACATGGAAAATGTAGTAATTGATGATGCTACAAAACTACATCCAAAGAATCAGAAAAAAAAAAAAAAGGCCTTTGGTGGATAAATCTAGCAAGGGTAAACAAGTTACTTTTGAGGACGATGAAGTTGAAATTGACAATGAAGCATATGTTGCCATTACTGAAGATGACATTGGAACTGAAGAAGGTCGTAAAAGACCAAAAGTAACAATGCCCAAGAATAGATCTCTTGAGAATGTTATGACGAAAAAAAGTAGAGTTGAAGATCTTGAAGTAGTCATTACCAACAGTCAAGAACCTAGTGAAACTTCAAAAGAAAGCAGAGAAATCATTACACCAGGAGCTGATTTAGATGATGGCATCATCAAAACAAAACAAAATGTCATTCGACAGAATTTGACAAAGAGAAACTTAATTTATGGTGGTCGTACATTTCAGTTAAATGTCAGACAAACCTATAAGGCAAGTGAAGGACAATGCCAATATCAATTCAGAAAGCCACATCATTTGCATGTTCACAACTTGAAGACATTGATGAGGTACAATCCATATGCTCATGTGGTTAGTTATGTGCTTCTTGTTGATCCACTTCAAGTTCCCAACAAAGAAGCATTTGATAAGTCAAAATGTTTTGAATACAATTATTATGTGCTTGGGGGGAACCATTCTGTTGAAGCTCAAAGACAATTGATGGAGGAATATCCTAATAACCCACGTTTTGAAACAATGAAATGTATCATTTATGCTGGTTTAAATGAAACAGAAGCAAAGTTAGTGGCATGGGATCATAATTCAGATAATGAATATAGGATGTCTATGACTTTGATCCAAAAGGTTAGATTTATTCATAGTGAATTCCTAGAAAAATGTGGTGGGGATAAGATAAATATTACTGCAGATTTCCGAAAGGAATGTTGTATGGAAATAGGCTATCAAATTGAAGAGAAAACCAATTCAAAAGGTGGAAAAGACAGCAGATATAGCGATTTATTCAGAGGTGTTGATAACATTTTCCAATTAGCATTTAGAACTGGAGATATTTGGAATTTGATTGATGACATTTTTAGCATGTGGGAAGACATTGGCATTAAAAACCAGAGGGTCAAAAAGTCTAAGCCATTGATATGTAGCAACAATAAATCAGCTCCTGAACTGAAGCAACTTCCAGACGATATGACCATCACACCTTGGAGGGCGATGCAAGGAGCGAAAGATGAAAAAATTGTCAAAACAATATTATCTCGTGTGAAGTCAGGGGAATTATCATTGGAAGAAATGTCTGAAGAATTTCAAAAGTAAGTTTGCTAAATTATTTTTACTTATTTCCAGGATTATAGTTATCTTTTAAATAAAACATGTTTTTATTGGTAGTATTTGTTATACATATCATTATATTAACTTTTTCTTACTTTATCTATGCAGTCACAAAGTTTACATGAAAATTCAGGAACAAATGGTTAAATTGTTGAATGAAGATAGTTGGGATGATGTTGTACGCAACTATCCAGATTCAAGTTCTACATCAACATTAAAAGCTTTTTATCTTGCATTTAAAAAGGTAACTTGATTTATACATTCAGTTTTAATCATCTGTGTACTATTTTTAATTTAAAACTTACACATACATTTGTTTGTTTGGTAAAAGATGAGGAAAGAAGATAATGGAGCACCAGACAGTTTCAAGACTTTTATTGAAAAAATAAAGATTGAAAGACTGAGAAAGCAACATATTAAGAATGTTGAACTTGATCCAACTCTTAATCATTTCATTTGGAATGGGCTAGACACTATTCAATATCAAGTAATACAAGGCGACTGTGAAGACATTGCTAAACTCGTACCAAAAAGGGATTATGCCCTGGTTATTGCAGATATTCCCCATGGTTTCAATATTCCAAACATTTACTATGATAGTGACCCTTATACTTATCAATCTTTTAATAAAGTGGTGGCGGGATTTATGGAAGTGACGTCATCACCATTATGGAGATTTGTGACATTTCATTCAGACACACAATTGGCAATGGTATTGTCAAGCTTCAAGGGGAAAACAAATTCAAAGATGCAGCTTACATGGTAAGATGTTTAAAGGTATATTTGATTAATGTTGAAAAATTCATTTATGTACAAGTTAATTGAACTTTTACTATTTTATGTTACAGGCAAAAGTCAAATCTTCTTAACAATGAAGATCAACAATTTATAAATGACTGTGAGTTCATTCATATTGATAGTTGGGCAAAAGATGATAGCCATATGTCTATGATTTTTAATCGGGTGGACAGAAAGAGTCATAGCCAAATACTAACTTATGATGCTGTTGTGAGAAAACTAACATATGAAGGCAAAGAAACGAAAGGAGAGATAGTTAACATTTATCAGAAACCACAATTATTGATTAACTATCTTATAGACATATGTTCAAATGAAGGAGATTGGGTTCTGGATTTATTTTCTGGCTCAGGTAGGTTTTGCCACATGGAATTGAATTTCAATATGTTCTTTTTTTTAATTAATATGTCATTGTACTAATTTACTTCATTATTTTTTTATGCTTGATAATTAGGTACAACACTAGCATGCTGCCTTCAAAAAGGAAGAAATTGCATTGCAATTGAGAAAGATCCATTACAATGCAATTTCATTCAGCAAAGAATTAATGCTCTTCAATTTCTTCCAGATGCAATGCAAGAAATTGGGTTGAAGAAAGGGGACTTTAGTGAATCACGTGTGGCAAAAAAGGCAAAGGAACCCCAACCACCATTACATGGAATGTTTGGAAAGACATATATTGGGAGATTTGCAGACATCAAAGACCCATTAGAAGAGGAAATTGCGCAAAAGGAAGCAGAAAATATTGTGGAAGATGACAATGATGAAACTCTAGAGGACGAAGAGTTTGGATTACGTGACATTGTTGATTAAATTTAAGTTATACCTGGAAATCAAGCTTTGCAATGTTTTGACTCTGACATTTCATGAAAAGAATAATCAATGAATTAAAGTTGTTATGTGTTCAATATTTGTAATTTGTGATTTTCGCATTGATTTTTAAGTTAATTATTATTTTTTGAAAAAAAAGTTGTTATTATTATTTTTTTGACATGAAATTCATAAAAAAAACTATTATTTGACCATTTTTAGTTAATATTTTTGTATAAAAATTGTGATTTTGACATGTTAATTCTAGCAAAAAATTATCAAAACGTTTAGTTTTTTTGTTATATTTATGTTAAAAATGGTTATTTTTATGTCCATTGTTAAAAAATGTTGTTTTTTAGAAACAATTATTTCATGTGGATTGAAAAATTAATTAAGGATGTATAAATATGTAGATTATCTAAAATTCAAACTATCAACTTTCTAATTTAAAAATGCAAAACAATAAAAACCCCACTAAAAAAAAAAAATTAAGATAGAGAACAAGAAAATATGAATAAAATGACCACTTCAAAAACTATCAAATTTAGAAAATAATTTTTTACATTTCACACACTAGAAAATTTAAAGTCAAAAAATAGGTCTTTTAAAAAAAGGGTGTGATGCAGAATACTCACTTTTTAAAATCAGCATGAAAATCACTACCATTTAAAACTTAATGCACATGAAAAAAATTAAAGTTCCAAAAACTATGTTCTAAAAAAAACATGTGTATTCTGCATCACCACTTTTGAAAATCGGGTCATTTTTTTGCTATCTCTACGAAACGGGTAACAGTATCAGTTCCCGTTTCAAAGTTTACATTGTTGATGTCAACCATGGAGGATGATTCACCATTTTTGGGGTTAACAAAAAAAAAATTGAGAAATACGTGAAAAACATGACTGCAATCATGTGTTTTCATGTATTTCTCATTTTTCATGTGAAAGGTCCATTGAAAGTATGAAACATGTGTTCTACTTGGACAAGGAATTAAATTATGCATCCAATGGGTGGTCTCACTCGAAATTTGAGTAAAATCGTAGGGAGATAAGTTGAAAAAATAGTTTTCTTTTTTCCCTCTAAAATTTGATGATGTAATTTAATCTTATTTTATTATTTCCACTATTATTTTATAATATTCCTTAGGAGGCCCATTTTAGACCTCAAATTTTCTCTAATTTACAACCTTTCGAAGGGTTCGAATCCCCTCCTTTAGGCCGACTTGTAGCTTCCAAGGTTGACTTGTACTTTGGAAGTTTTCAAGACTTTCTAGACTCAAAATAAATTCTTTTACAATGTACATCTTGCCTAGAAAGGTCTTATAATCATGAGGTTGACTCTCTTGACTCATGACAATAAATCATACGATATAACAAAAACTAGAAGCATGAAGAACATGCTTTTACCTCGAAACCATCAATAAGAAACATGAAACCCATGCTTTAAATTAATAACTTTTCTTTCTTCTTTTGTTTCTTACATAATATTATACATATTGAAATGAGTACAACAACAATTATGAAGACCGAAATTAATTACATTTCCAACAGCGGCTACATATAATACAAAGCAAACACATTTTTTAATGAAGCTAAAACTTATTCACCATGATTTGTTTGTGATTGTAAAATGAGTGGTAGAGAATTCCTTTTTACTAGAGATTTCACGATAAATTAGCATATATCATATTATCATTGTAAATAATTCTAATATTTATGAACCTTTCATGCTCAACCAAGACCGAAACCCTAGACATAGTCCTCCTCCAAGTACCAAGTCAACCCTCTAAGAATCCCTTTCATTAAGATGTTGGGCATGGAATCCCCCCAAGGCATGTTTTGGGGCTTAAATCCCAAGTTTTGACCAGGTCCTTTGTAAAGGCTCCGCGATTTGTGGGTGCGGAGCGTGAAATCATAGTAGAGTCATAGGGTTGTCCGCCCTTGTTTTTGTAATGTAATGTCGGCTTGAAAGATCCACCCATGATCCGCAGACCATGGGATTGTATAAATGAGCAAGGCTCTAAGTGTAGAAAGAAAAGAAAAAGAATAGAAGCATGATGAGTCTAAGATATTGAGTCGAAGTGTAAAGTGTGTCTTTGGGTCGTAGAGTAGGAGAAGGCTTTGCAGTTGAGTGCGGAAAGGCCTAGTATTCTGCAGCTGAGTGTGCGGACCCCTGCAGCTGAGTGCACAGGGCAGGTCGAGTCTGTAACCGTTGGAAGAATTAATAAAGAGAATTTTACCATATTTATGTGTATCTTTTCTTGTTTAATGTATTATTGGGTATAAATAGCAAGTGTATTGTTTATTTGTTGCGTGAACTTATATGTGTGTGATGTATAAATAAATATAACACAAGGCTTCTATTTACGCGAAGATAACTAACTGGTGTAGGAAGATAGGTAAGATCTCAGGTGGGGACTATCAAAACGGAATTCGTTGGCGAGGATCAGGATGGAGCGCGTCGGTCTCGGTTAACAAGGGTTAAGGCATCTGTGGATGCCGCAGGCGCATGTGGTTTATTCTGACTCACCGTTCTTTCTCGCCGTTACACACTGTTTGCACCCGCGTCTTTTTCTCTGTCGTCCACATCGTTGTTGTCCGTTTCCGTTCCCGCTAGCAAAGATGGAAGGTCACATGGAGACCGACCTTGTTGACTACTCCACAGATCCGCTCGAAGACCAAGTAATTTTCGATAACCCTAACTTCTCAGTGTCGGTTTCATGATTCTGGGGGTTTCGGACTCCATTCCGTAGGACACTTCGCCCGTGGTCTCTCTGCCCGAATTTATACCGGATTCATCGGCCTCTGTACGGTTTTCTGATTTCTCGTCGGGTCTGGAAGCACCCCCTATCACCTGGTACCCTCCATATCCTATCTACCTACACGCCTCACCAGCTAGCCTTTGATCTGCACCCGCCCCTATCCACTGTCCTCCCAACCCCTTCGGTGGCAGCCCCCGTTTCTGGATCACCAGCTCCCCCTGTGTCTGGGTTTCGGCCATCCGGCTGTTTTGAAACCCCGGTGGTTCAAGTAAAAGCCACAAAATCCTCTTCTCGTGAGGGGACACAAAACCCCTTTGTAGATCATCCCTCGGCTCCTCGCACCAAGAAGCGGAAATCCAGGTGCATCAAGGTAACGTCAAAGGACATTAACATTAGGTTTGGAGAATCATCAGCCATTGGGGAAGTAGCGGTTATGGCTCGTATCGTTCTGGTAGGACATGTGCGAGGGCGGGCATACTCAGCAAACAGACTGACGCTATGGTTAAAAGAGATCTGGGGTGGTCTGCTAAAAGAATTGTCGGATGTCTGTGTTCTCCCCCGCGGATGGTTCTCTCTTCATTTCACAAAAGAAGTATATACAGACCTGGTTTTGGCAAAGTACTGGCACATCGAAATGGCACCAGTCCTGCTCAAGAGGTGGAGTCCCCTTTTTGACCCTGAGCGTGAACAGATTGGGGCGGGACCCCTGTGGGTTCGATTGCCGGGTTTACCGCTACAACACTGGAACGAGGATGTACTCATAAAGATTGGCAATGCGCTTGGCACATACCTGGACCATGACCGCACGTTTGTGGAATCAAAGAAGCGTACACTTGCTCGTGTGCTAGTGCACCTGGACACTCGAGAAGGGCTGGAAGAAAAGATCACATTGCATTGGGGCAAATATAGCAGAATTCAGATCCTGGATTACGAAGGCGTCCCGTTTCGCTGCAACCGATGCCATCAGGTTGGTCACCTGTTCAAGGATTGTCCGCACAATAAAAAATTGGAGGAATCACCTAAGATATCGCCAATTCCATCCAGAGGTGCCTCTCCTGCTAAAACTCGACAGCCTCAGGGTCCCTCTCCTGTCTCTCAGGTCTCTACTCAAGCTACTCCGCCAACATCAGGAAATACGGGTTTCGGATCGTCCTCCCCGCCGATGACCAGGGCTCGAGCAGCAGCAGGGGCTGCTCAGGTCTCGGGTACCTCTCTAACCCTATCTCCCTGTTCACTTGATACTTCATCGATTTTGGTTACTACAAAAGCTCATGTATCAACTGCACACTGCATCATATCATCCCCTCCCCCGACTTTTTCTTCGGTCGAGCCTTCCTTGCCTCCCTCTTCCTCCATTACCTCACTTTCATCTCCCCGTAAATCGACCTCCCATCCATATGCACTTCGATCCCATGCGCACAAAGCTGATCTACCGGGTAGTCAGGTGGGGTTGGGTATCATCCAATCAGGGACGGGACCTATGACCACCAGAGGCAGGAAAACCGAACTCTCAAAAGCTATCACACGGGCTGGGGCAGAGGTAGCTTCAGGTCGTCAATCTACACTCTAAGGGGTCCTTAGAGAAATTCCAACCCCGGGCAGTGTTCCCCCATGAAATGCTTATCTTTCAATTGCAGGGGTTTGGCTAGTCCCCCCAAAAAACTAGCCCTACAGAGGCTCTTTGAGGTAGAACAGCCTGACATTATTCTACTTCAGGAGACTCTAGGTCCTGCTGAGAACGTTACCCTCTCCTTACAAGCCCTAGCCCCAAAATGGAAATTCATGGCAACCGATGCTATTGGACGATCAGGGGGTCTCGCTATCAGCTACAATCCCAGAACCATCAGAATTGATGCAGCTTGGGGTGGACTGGGGTTTTTGGGTATTGATATTTTTTCATCGGAGCTTGGAAAATCCCTCAGAATCTTGAATGTTTATGGTCCCTGTCACCGGAGGGAGACTTTTTGGAGGCACCTCCTTAATCTTTCACTATTGGCCCACGATCACACCATTCTGGGGGGGGATCTAAATTTTTCTTTAGGGTTCAGTGAATCATGGGGGTCCTCGGCACAGGTGGATGCCATCACGGAATTCATGAGGAACATTCTGGATCAGAAAAACTTTATTGACGTCCCCATGCAGAAGCCTCAGCCCACATGGAGGAACAGAAGGGTGGGCTCGGCAGCTTTAGCTCGCAGACTGGATAGATTCTTGATGAAGGGCCCTCTGCTTCAGCAATTTCACCATTATAAGCAATGGGTAGGTTCAGGGGGTATATCTGATCATTCCCCCATATATCTAGAGATATTTGGGCCTCACCCGAAACCAAAAGCCCCATTTAAATTCAATCACTCATGGATACAAGATCAGGGTTTCATCAAATTGGTCAATGACTTTTGGAAGGCACATCCCATTGACAGAGAGGCCTCCCTGGCAAAAGGATTTTGTAATAATCTCGCCTTGCTAAAGCATCAAACCATCGAGTGGGCAAAAGAAAAGAACCGAAAGGAATCCGAACAGATCACTATCATTGAAGCTGAGCTTTCTGCTCTTCAGGATGACCGGAATTTGGGATTCATCTCGGGGGAGGAAAAATCTCGATTGATTGAGCTAGAAAACCAAAAAGCAAGCATCCTCAAACTAAGGGAGGAATCCAACAGGTTGAGAAGCAGAGCTATATGGTTGAAAGCTGGAGATGAAAACACAAAGTTCTTTCAAAACTATGCAAAAGGAAGGAAAGTCTCAAATACTATATGGAATCTGCCTCTACCAGAGGGGGGTCTTGCAGACTCTTTCAATAAGCTCTCCCAGCTCGGTACTAATCACTTCAGAAGCATTTACAAATCTCCACCAGGAATAAACCTGGCTGAAATTATAAATGTGGCAAATCATTTCCCTAGATTTGTAAATGAGGAAGACGCTGAAGATCTTACGGCTCTAGTCACCATGGAAGAATTGGAGGGCACTTTAAAATGGTTCAAGAAAGATAAAAGCCCTGGACCGGATGGATGGTCCATTGAGTTTTACCTGACTTTCTTTGAACTCTTGGGTCAAGATTTGCTGAGGGTGGTGGAGGAAAGCAGAGCATCGGGCTGTTTATATCATGCTATCAACTCAACTTTCATAGCCCTCATTCCCAAGACTGACTCCCCTTCCTCCTTCGATGACTACCGTCCCATCTCCTTGTGTAACTGTCTTTACAAAATCATCTCTAAGATTATTGCAAATCGTCTTAGACCCATCCTCTCCAAACACATTGCCCCTCAGCAATTTTCCTTCCTGGAGGATAGACAAATCCATGAAGCCATCAGCTCTGCCCAAGAGGCCCTGCATTCTATTTGGTCTAGACACTTAAAGTGCATTCTCCTCAAGATTGATCTGTCAAAAGCCTTTGATCGGGTTAGATGGCTTTACATTAAAATGTTTCTCATTCATCTGGGTTTCCCAATATCTCTTATCAACTGGATCATGGCCTGCATCATGACCCCATCTTACAGTGTGCTCATCAATGGATCGGCCTCCCACTTCTTCCACTCTGAAAGGGGACTCCGTCAAGGATTTCCTCTCTCCCCTCTATTATTCCTCATGGTCATGGAGGGCTTGAGCCATCAAATCATATCTATCAAAAGAGAGGGATCCCTCAATGGCCTCAAGATCACAGATGAATGTTATCTTACACATCTACTCTTTGTGGATGATGTCCTCATTCTACTGGATGGTAGCATCAGAGACTCTCTAACCTTTTCCTGCATCCTCCAACTCTTCATGAAGGCCACTGGCATGATGGTTAATCAGCAAAAATCCACGATCTCTTTTGCCAGATCCTCGGTAAACGAAGCCCAAACTGCTCATCAAGCCTTCCCTTTCACCATACACCCTTTGGACAGGGGCCTAAAATATCTGGGATTCTGGCTTAAACCTGCGAGTCAAAGAATTGCAGACTGGGTCTGGTTAGTACACAAATTGGAGAAAAGGCTAAATTGTTGGAGCCACAGATATCTATCCAGAGCTGGGTGCCTCGTTCTCATTAAATCAGTGCTGGAAGCAACCCCAGTCTTTTGGATGGCACTTGCCTGGATTCCCAAAAATATTCTTGCCTGACTTCAACAACTCTGTAACAAATACCTCTGGGCTGGAAGCTAGGACAAGCGCATATTCACTTGGATTGAATGGAAGAAGATTGCACTCCCAAAAAGGTGGGGAGGCTGGGGCCTAAAGGATCTCCCATTATTTGCAAAAGCAATGGCAGCTAAAATGAGTTGGTCGCTGCTAACTAGCCAGAATCCATGGTCTCGTTTATCATACCATAAATACATTTGGCCACAAGATATTCTGGATTGGGTAAGGCTCCCTAGTTGGAATAGGACAGGCATTTCAACTGTTTGGAAAGCCCGCTATTCTCATTGCCCCTAATCAGGGACCACCTGGTTTGGAGAATAAACGACGGATCTCTGGCTAGAATAGGGATGGACCCATGGATTGGCAGCGGGGGTAGGCATACCCTATCACAAGATCTGATACAGTACCTACACTCCCGTGATATTAATGTAATCGCACATGTTTCCGATCACGGAAACTCAGGGATCTTTCACCAAGCATGGAAGTCGGTGCATCAAATAAATTTGCCACTCAGATGGCATCAGGAATGGCAAGATTACATAACTGCACTAACTGAATCTCATATAAGAATCAGAGAAGGTCTAGATGAATTAGCTTGGAGCCAGACAGTGAATGGAAAATATTCTCCAAAAGCCGGATATATCACACTCAGCAGTTACAAAAAACCAGACCATATCCTGACCTGGTGGCAAAGCATTTGGAAACTACCAGCTCCGCCTAGATCAAAACTTTTTTTCTGGTGCGTATTGCGGAATAAGGTACCTACAGGAGAATACTTAATGCACAGAGCAATACACGGGCCAACTTGGTGCATTTTATGCAAAGACGCAATGGAATCCACAGAGCATCTCTTTCTGAGATGCATTGCTACACTAGAATTATGGCGATCTCTCTCAAATCACATCTCCTACAATGGCAACTGGGAAGGATTAGGCCTGATCGAGGCTTGGGAAAATTGGGCACAAAAACATGAGGGATCGAAATGTGTACTCCTTCTGATTCTTGTAAACTGGCAGATTTGGAAGGCTCGAAATCGCTCTATTTTTGAGAACAAACCCATCAACTGGCCACTGATCGAAGCCACTATCACGGCTGCCTATAAGGAACTCCCTGACCCTCTGCCCCCAAAAGAACGCCATCCTCATCCGCCCCCTTGCATTGACAAAAACACCCCTTGGGCCTTCTTTGATGGGGCTGCAAATCATCAAAGCTGTGGGGGAGGTTTCATATTACATTTAAATGAACATCATTATTTCACAGTAAAATCGGGCCTGGGCACAGGAACTAATAATTTTGCTGAGCTCATAACCTTGAGACATCTTCTCCACTTTGCTCTACACCACCATTGCACCAGCATTAATATTTTCTGGGATTCAAAGACTGTAATAAATTGGTTCAATGGCATATTAGATTGTCACATACACACACTCAGCATCATCCTAAATGAAGTTTTAGTTTTCAAGGCAGCTTTTAACAACATCTCGTGCTCCCATATCTACAGGGAACATAACGGACATGCTGACAAACTATCCAAGGAGGTCGCGTTGATGAACAGAGGCATATGGGAGATTGCAGAGGTGAAGGGACGAAATGAATACAGATATTTTCACCGGCCATACATAGACCAAGAATACCAGCATGCACCAGAATCTTAATTACTGAAAGGATTTTTGTTTTTTGTCATGCAGATAGTGTCTATCTATGATGATCAGAAATTGCATATTTTTTTGCCTTTATGACAAAATGTAAACAATCTTATATGACAGAACTATTTCTCGAAGAGCTACATAGTGCTCTGCTTGATATATTTATGTAAATATCGAACACTGTTATACACACAGTGGGAATCGCATATGCGTAAAGCATCTACAATATGTAATTTTTCCAATCTTAATGAAAAATTACGGATTTTTCCAGTGGAAAAAAAAAGGTAAGATCTCAAGTGTGACTTAGGGAAATAGTGCAAAGCGCTGCTCCAGCAGCACGGAAGCCCCATAGCCCTAGGGTTGTCCGAAGGCAAGTATATCAAGGCGTGAAGGCCAGGGAAGTACACGAGGCAACCTACGCACAGGGACACGCAGTTGGACCGAATCAAACCCTCAAACATCTCAAGGGTGCAGAAACCTGGTTCCAACACCCCCCCCATACTACTTCGGGTGAGACCTCAGTCTGCGCTCCACGGACTGTTGCCAAAAGGACCAGTAGTACAGGGATTTATTTGGATAATTAACTTCGAACCTGCGTCAAGCCCCAACAAGCCAACGAATGGTTTTGTTGCTAGGACTGAAATTTGCATAGAAATGTCTGATGTCATATCGTTGGAATCCAACGAAGAAAGGAATTGAATATTGGTTGGATAGAAAGATTCACAAGTTCGTGGTGTAGGAAAACAGGAATCCGCGACTATTAAGGGAAGAGTGGTTAGACTGCTACATATACACAGAGATCTGTGAAATTTTCTTCATATCTTTCCCTACTGAGCTATGTGAGTGGATCACGCATAGCCAAGGAAGGTGTAAGCTTGACAAACCTATTGTGTGGACTCCAGAATTGGTGCGCAGATTAGGAGCGTTAGAGGATAAGATCATGCGCACTATTGATCACTAGCTCGATCAAATTATAGAAGGATTTATCACCAACTTTGCGGTAGATACTTTAGTTAGCTATAGAGAGGTAGAACACCGCTTCCTCAAAGGGCTGCGAGGTAAGTATGTTAAATATTTAAACACTTGGATTAAAATGCTACTGTGTGCAAAAGGGTTATGCAAATAAATTGATGTTTGGGGCTACGCAGAGTGGGAGAATCTACAGAAACGAAGGTAGTACAAAACTAGAAACTAGTCCCTTGATTTCACCTCCCCGAGGGGGCAAAGAAGAGCTCGCGAAGGTCTCACTGAGAAGTGAATCAATTTGATAAGGAAAAGGATTCTGCGCATACCACCCCCACCCACACCACTGCCAGTTTCACCATCTTCACCCCCATCTTCGCCCATACCACCTCTGCCACCACCACGAGTCAATAGGGCGAGCAAGATAAAGTTGGCAGTGTTCAAGGGAGTAGGGAATGAAGATCAGGACCAGTTTTGGTTCATGATAAAAGTTGTATGGGAAGTGCAAGGAGTCACAGATGACAATATAAAGAAAGCGACGTTGGTCAGCGCTCTACAGGATCATGCGCTGACCTGGTATATTAAGCATTCCAATCACAATCTGAATGCAGGGATCGTAGATATTCAAACTAGGTTAAACAAAGAATTTAGCAGGCCAAAGTCAAAGGCACAGTCGATCATTAGATTCAAGGAAATCACAATGCTACCAGGCGAGACCCCTTGGGATTTAGATCAGAGATTGAAGTGCACAATTCGCAAAGCTAACATGACATTGATGGATGGAGAACACCGCGAATGGTTTGTAGCATTGTTAACGCCACATCTAAGGAACGCATTGTCACAACAGAGGCTAACAACTCAAGCCGAGGCCTTGGAGGTCGCGATGAGATTGCACGAGACCTTGATACAGGATCCCAACCTGGGAGTTCAGCAGATTCACGCACAGCTGAAAAACCTATGCCTTGAGATGCAGAGTTTGAAACAAGACATGACAGCTCACCCAGAGTACGCAACAAGGTATGGTGCGTAAAGTGCAAGGGTCAGGGACATGACAAGGACCACTGCCCGGTGTTCACGAATTACGTCGCAGGAGGAGGATCAATGCCATTGAGATCGGAGGCACAAGCAGGACCGAGCGCAGCGCCTGAATTATGGTGCGTGATTTGTTAGATAGGAGGAAAGAATGCTATAGATAACTACCATTTATTACAAAAGTACACACAGAATTCACAACAGTTGTTCTATAATTTCTATAGATTGGTGAGACCTGATGAGCACACCTGTAGAAGTTATAAGTTGATGATGGATCAGACTCCTACCTACAGAGTTCAGGCTGAACACGAGCCCTTGACCAGAACGCAGGGATGGCACGAACTGGATTTCAGGGGCGCAGACAAGGCCAAGGTGGAGGAGGACCAGGAAGAGGTCGTGGACAACTGATATGTTATAATTGCGGAAGGCCAGGAAATTATGTCAATGATTGTACAAATTCAACGCAACCATCATGCTTGTATTGTACATTATTTGATCATGAGATGGAAGATTGTCCCACCCTGATACTGAGGTTCTGCGATAAAGGAGCACTCCAACCGCCCCCGACTTAGAACCTGCAAATGAGGAGGTCTGAGCCACACAAGAAAGACCCTAATGTGAATATTGTGCTCCGAAGTGGAATTACGATAGGGGATGACAAAGGCAAGCAGCCTAAAGAAAGTACTTGGGTTTGCAAGGCTCCAACGAAGGAACCAGAGTTGGATTTGGAGCGCGCTAAGCAAACCTTCATGGAAGCCAAGAGGAGCTTCGTTGATTCCTCCACTTCAGGAAGTAAAGACAAACCGGAGCAAGAAATGGACCCATCAATGCTCACAACGTTCCTAGAAACATGCATGAAGTTGTTGCGCGACAGAAAGGTTGTAAATGGGCTGCAGGAACTCATAAATAGAAGTGTTGGGACCACGCCAGGAGAGCCGTGCATAGTCTAGAAGCTCGGAAATCACATGACGCAAACAGGAAGGGAGATGAGATTGACTTCGCAGATTGGAGAATATGAGATGGACCAAGTGATTCTGGATCTAGGATCGAACATGAATGTCCTGCTGAAGAAAACATGGGAGCGCATGAGAAGGCATATGCTACAATGGTCTCCTATCCAATTGCGAATGGCGAACCAAAAAAAGATCCTACCTATGGGGAGATTGCAGGGAATCACTGTGGATATCAAAAGAGCAAGCGCACTAGCAGATTTCGAAGTAATAGAGATTTTTGATGATAGCAATCCCTACCCCGTGCTATAAGGAATAGATTAGGCCACTGACATGAATGGGGGATCAATATGAAGAAGTGCAGGATGATTTTTGAGAAAAAGTCTCTGCATGTAGTTGTACCTTTGGACCCTGCAGAAGGATCACGCTACACAGAGCCAATGTGCGACTACGACAGCGACTACGATTTGGATTGCATCTACAAGATAACCGCGCAAGAACAAGATTGGTTGAATCCAACCGCGGATGGACGAATCTCATGGGAGTGTGAAATCTCCTACACATCGGATTCTGACGAAGAGATAGAACGATGGCAGAACCTGTTACACGAGGAAACCATGTTGAACTGTAACATGATGACGAGATCATTGCATTGCGTATCAACGGAGGTAAGGGAGCTACCTATGTATGATGGGTTAAGTGAGGTGGATGACTTCTTGAACAGATTTGAAAGAGAAGTGTCAGAACAAAAATGTTTCGAAGCTTTGAAATGGGTACTACGCGCTACGCCCGCAAGGTGGTGTGGTACGCACCAAAGAAGTTTTGAGGACTGGCGCAAATGCAGGAGGATGATGCGCATGCAATTTGGGAAGCCTTAGATGCGATTAATAGACAAGATTTCCAAATGAAACGATTTACACACCCACCTGTCCAGATGGATAAAGGCATATGGTACGAAACCTGCGCGGATGCACATAGTCTTCACATTAGGAGACACAGTCAGTAAGAATGTACAGGCGAAGCAGTGGCGTGAACGACCCCTCCGATTGGAACCACGGAGTATTGAAAGACCAAGTGCGCAAAAGGTTATCCACGTAGAAGCCTTTAATGAAGTATGCAAAGTTCCGAAAAAGGTCCACAATGCGTAAAGGACTAATTGGGACCTGTGCGTACCAGCGGTTCTACGGGCTTATAGGATTGCGTGAAAGAAACTGACGACGTAGGCACCTCCGAGGCTAGAATATGAAGCGAACGCTATAATCCCCATAAAGCATGAAATTCCTAGTCCCCGATACGACGATTCGCGGAGCCTTAAAAGAAGGGATCGCACAGTTGAATGAAGTAGAATGCTTGGGACCTGAGGAAGAAATCCAACAGGGTAATTTTAGGCTCCAAGAACTTGAGAAAGAAAGGGTACAATTAATAAAAAATAGTGCTCTGGTGGAAGCGGAATTAAAGAAGCTAGAGGACGAGATAAAGGAAGATTTTCTCGATAAGAAGACCAGGGTGATAAAACAGGGTGCGCATAATCACGCTGACAAGTTTGGGGACTATTACCACGAATTGATCAGTCTGATGCCTTGGCTTGGACTGCATATTACTAAACGAATCAACCATGATGGCGCGCTACAGATGATAAAGTGCGCGACGTCACCAGTAACAATAAAAGGTGGGTATTTTCCAGGAAAAGTGATGGATGACCGAATGAAACCCTATACAGGTGGTGCGGCCACCTGACTAGTTGTGGGAAGTACAGTCTTAGCACTCCTGGTAGTTGAAAGGAGGAGCGATACTATAAACTACTATGCCCGGGAGCTGCGCAATGTTGGAGATGCGCGCAGAAGCAAAGAGTCACAAGGTCTGCAACCGTGCAAGGGGGGTTGTGTTGCCGCACAGGTTGGTCAGAAAGTCACCGTTGAAGTCGCTATTGATGATGTGATGCGCGACTTGAGACCAAATGGACCAAGCGGTAGGCATTTAAGACACGATTTATGGTCAAGATTTGGGAAAATTTGTCGACAAGAGAGCATTAATGAACCGAATTTGGGGGGAACAGTCGAATTCAAATTCAAAATGTGCTATAAATTAAAAAGGGGTGCTCAACAAAGAACACTGTCATTTGCGAATTGAGCTGTTGTATACCCCGCATAGCCTGAGCAGATCTCTATTTGACTTGTGCAGAACATTGATTGAGCCCTTGAGTACGTGAGGGATAGATTTTTGGTCGGACACGATGGCAGCATCTAAGGACGTTATAGAAAATACAAAGATGACCGCCGAAGAGTCCGTGTAGGCCCTGACTGTGGGGGATGCCCTTGAAGGCGCTGGGATTGTGGTAGAAATCTCTAATTCACTGCGCACACCGAGGTCGAAGAAAGACAAACAGTCGATGGTTCCCGTACATGTTTCCCCGCAAAACCCGTTGCGCACCAGGCTAACAATGGAGGAGAAAGGGAAACCTGTTAACATAGAAACCAACAAGGAGGGGGAAGACCTAGAGGACCTTATGATCGAAGAAGACAAGGACGAAGGCATGGAGGAAGAAACTGAGCCTGCACACCCTCCAACAAAGTTTCCCACCTATATCCCCCCGCAAAAGGGGAAGGCTAAAGTGCCCAAGGATCTTGACGAGAGCAAGAGCTCTCTCCAAACCCCGCTCCTCCCAGATGACATCATTTTTGAGGGCACGCACCTGGGATGGGTGCCTAGCTTGAAATTTGAAGATTGGGATCTCGCTAACCATGAGAAGTTCCCTCACCTAGAGACCGTGCAGCTCATGAAGCCTAAGCAGAACACCGCAGTGGGGGTTACCAAATTAGAGCCGTGAAAGTGGTTGCACGGAGTGGAAAAGGCAGGGCTACTAAACCTGCTCTGGGTGCCACATTTCCACTACGCCCCAATAACAATTTTCGTCATCAGGAAGCTGCTCTGCCTGGTGCATGGTGGGTGTTTGTGGCTGGAGGAGCCCATCCCCATCACGGACCACTTGATTCACCGCATTACCTGGCTTCCATGTAAAGGAGAGGACCCCGCAGATATCTCGGAGGGGAAAAGCAGTGACCTAGCCATCACGGAGGCCATGAAGAAGAAATATAAACTGGAGAAGAAGAAGAGGGGCTACACCATATCCAACATTAACAACAAAGCAGTAAGAGTGGTGACCCATTTACTGGCAAGTAAGGTTATGCAAAAGTGTCACGCGGACGAGGTACCCACGCTAGTGGTAGCACTTGCTGAGCAGTGCGTAGAGGGGGTCCAGTTTAACTGGTCCGAGTTCCTCTACAAGGAGTTCCTGGAAAATTGCCGCGAGGCTCGGGAACAAGGCAAAATGTTCAACTATGCATGGCTTCTATTGTCCATAGTGCTCATGGCAGGGGAATTGCTGGAGGATAGTCAGTTCACCACAATTGACAGGGATCTGTTGAAGGCTGCGAAGTATGCTTCACTCTGGGCCACAAAGGATGCAAACCGGATCCGCGACTGTAAGATATTTTGGGTGTTCATGGAAATGAAACTTACAATGGGGATTAACCGCAATCCGTGGTTATCACCTGCTATCTACAATAGCCTGCAAAGTTTTTCAAAGTTTAAAGAAGACCTCCACGGTATATACATTAGAGCGTGCAAGGACCCGGCTAAGAAATGGAGCGAGCTACCCTTTGTAGCCACAGACGATGTAATTTTTGATGTACTGGAGACATGGCCACCAGAGTGGCGTGCCCCAGGCATCGCAACAATGGAGAAGTCTGTGGAACAAAGGAATAAAGAACAGGCCAAACTGCGCATGGCGCAGTTGGTAGAGAAAAGAAAGCAAGAGGCAGCGGCAGCAAAAGTGCAGGAGCCATGGGATGCTGCACAGATAGCAGCAAAATAAAAAAGGCGCAGCAGCAACAACAGTGCAGGAGGCATCCAAGAAGGTTCACGAGGGCCAAAAGTCTCCTTTGCATGGGCAGGAAGCAGAGGAAGAGGAAGCAGGTGCGGACCCACAAACCGTGTTAACACAACTGAAGCGCCAGCGCCCGAGCGAACGGATGAGGCCACGCAAGAAGGTCAAGGCATCAAAGTTGTTTATTGACCCGATCACCCTTACTGAGGGTGATTTGCATGACATCAGTGAGACAGTGCGCGATGTCACCTCTGAGGCCCTCCAAAATTTTTCGCAAGAGAACCAGATTGTGTTTGGACCCCTCAGAGCGTAGCAGCAGGAATTGCAGGTGTGAACTCCTCAGGCTGGTACGCTTTCAACCAGCCTCTTAGTATGGAAACTGCAGTAGAGCAGATGCTACGTGCTCGGACGACAAATACAATAGTGCTGCCGGAAGGGGCACTAGTGACAATAAATGAGGCCAACAGGCCTACGATCAGCGCACTAAAGGGTATCGGGATCAACATGGCTGCACTCCCATGGGAGACATTATATGTTCTGCAGGATGGGATTAGTGCAGAACTGTGGGATAGGGAGAGTTACGCACTGCAAGTATTAAGTGAGAAAAAGATCAACATGGAGTAGTTGAGCTTACAGTGCGACGAAGTGGTGTTGCAGAATCGACAGCTGGTACAGGTACTGGACGAAGCTTGTCAAAGCATCCCTAAGCTGGCCATCCCAGCAGACACACCAACGGAGGCGGCATCCACAGGCTAGCAGTAGGGGTGCACGAGGCGTGAGAATAAATGACTAAGCTTCAGTTGGAGTTGAACCTTCAGATTGCAGAGCTACGGTTGAAAGCGTGGCAATGCAGTGAGGGATTGCACCAGAATGTTGGAGGAGTCATTTGAGGTCCTCACGAATCTGCAAGAAGACCCCAACATACAGTGCTTAGAGACATAGGTGCATGAACTCTAGCAACAGTATGACAACATCAAATGAATTGCGCAGATGGTGGCCCTCGCCTAAAGGCTCGCACGGATGCAACAGTCCAAAGTGCTGAAAGAACAGGTGGATTCAGCACAACACAAAGAAGCAGTCCTAAAAACACATGTTTAGCCTTGGATTGACGAGGCCTTCACCATCACGGCGACAATTGAAAGCAATCTCGCACAAATACAGGGGACGCAGGAACATATACAGGGAAGCTGTTTCAACACCGCAGTCTCGGAACAACGCGTACAGGAAATCCAGCAGGCATCCACTCAGTGCGTTGTCGACCTTGCAGTGGTTCGAACAGAGTTGAAGGGACTCCGTTCGAAGATCTTTGCGTCGACAGAGTGACTCAAGGGTGAGTCATGATGTTTGTGTTGGGGGCATGTTGGGCATTGAATGCCCCCAAGGCATGTTTTGGGGCTTGTTGGGACTCAGAAATGTCATATTTTCATCCACCTTTTTCCTTACATTTCATCATTCCATTAACCTGTTATCATATCACTTTCCTACATACACTTGGGTTTAACCTTCTTATTTTCCATTTTATTGATTTTTGTATGATAAGTGAATTTATGATTAATTATTAGAAAATGTACATATTTTTATATATATCTCAAGAATATGTGAGTTTTGTGATGTAGGAAATATGTGAAGAATTAATATCTCCTCCACCATATCAAGGAGATAATTATGCAAGCCTTTTTCTACGGAGAAAATCATGGAGGCATATCGAGAAAATCATGGAGGCATATCTTATCCTAAGGAGAAGATCATGGAGGCATATCGAGAAAATCATGGAAGCATATCTTATCCTAAGGAGAAAATCATGAAGACATATCTTATCCAAGATATGAGAGATTTGTGGGATCATGTTTGAGAGATTTGTGCGATGATATCTTGTAATAATGGGAAACTAGTTGAGAGTGCTTGAGAGAATATTTGAATGTAATTATGGAAAGGTTATCTTCCTCATGTATATAAGAGAGTGATCTCTCTTCATTGGGAGGGTGAATAAGGAATAATAGAGAATGGAGATTAACTTTGATTCTTTCATGATTTGTAATTTAGTTATTGTAATATAATTTGACATAGTTTTATTGCTATGAGCTCATATCTGTTGTTTGCCATTCACTTCTTCACATGTTGTATTTATTTTCCTTTATGCAATTTCATGCTTTCCTAGTTAGTGTTTCAATGCTTTAATTTGATTTCAGTAATTTAGATTAGATTAGATTAGATTAGTTCCACTTCAGTCCTGCATATATAGTGCATGTGTCTCGTAAGTCTACGGACCTCGGATTGATAAATTAAATAGTTGGGTAAGTACTACAACGGAGTTAAACGAACATAGTTTCACCCAACATTTTGGCGCCGTTGCCGGGGAGGCACGATGGATTGAAGTTTAGTTTGATTTCTTTTATGCAAGTGTGTTTAGACATGTTCCTAACTCCGAGGTGTTAAATGCGGTAAGACGTGGGGAACAGCCTACGCATCGCATTCGAGATACCGTCATGGGCTCGACCTCTTATGGATCAGGGCATGTAGGGTGTGTTTACATTTATGCAAGTGTGAATTTCAATTTCTGCAGGTGTGTTTGATTTTCGCAACTGTGAAGAATGTGTGATGAATTCATGATTCATGGTTATAATTGAAGCATTCGAATACTCAATTAATGAGCAGTCCTTGTAAGAGGGTTTAATTGAGTATTGAATTCAAGATTATTTCTGTGGTCCTTTTGTTTTTAATTCAATTTTTAGTGTGCTGATTTTTATTTGTTTTTTTTTCCTTTCAACATGGTTTTATAATGAGTTTCAGCTTGGAACTACTCACTCAGATTCTTGCAGAAGTCGGAATCTCCTCTTCCCTGGAAAAGGAGATCTTGACAAAAATTGAAAGTTCAACTACTCCCCAAGAAATAGATGAAGATTCAACATCTGAAGAATCCTGCGTATCTGATGGCGAACAACCATTCGAACAGGAGACCGAGGAAGAAAAGCAGTAGATCGAAGAAGAAGAACAGGAGTTACAGCATGATCTGAGTGAAAGTAACTGTTCTTATCAAAGCTTTATCGACCAATGGTTCCAGGTAAGTATTAGATTAGATTCATTGTTTAATTTTTTAGTTGATTTGCAGTTACAGCAACTAGACTCATCCACTCTCGAATATTTTCATTTTTCATTTGAAAAATTGCTACTGAATCTATTGTTGTTACTGCTGCGTGAATGGCTTCATTGGAAGTTTAACTACACATAACTAATTTGTAAATTCTAATTAGTATAGAGTAGGTAGGCTTTCAGTTTTAGTTTTTGCTTTCATTTTCAGTTTTGCTTTTACTTAGAATAAGTGTGCTCTCCTCCTGCGTCTTTGTACGATCTCGAGGATCAAAAAATAGGTTTCAGTTTTGCTTAGAATAAGTATGCTCTCCTCCTGCGTCTTTGTACGATCTCGAGGATCAGAAAATAGGTTTCAGTTTTGCTTAGAATAAGTATGCTCTCCTCCTGCGTCTTTGTACGATCTTGAGGATCAGAAAATAGGGATGATTTAGACTAATTTCAGGAATAAATAAATGTTTGCACTATGCTTGATCAAAACATCTTTCAATATGCAAATCATTGCGTCCATTTGTTAAAAAAAATATATAAATAAATAAATTTAAATCTAGAGAAAGTTTAGTTTCTTTAGAGTTTTTCATTGATTAAAAAATATATATAAAAAAAGAAAAAAGAAAAAAAAACAAACTAACCATTTTTTTTTTTTATCGATAAGGTTAATTTCATTTTTTTTAGATTTTTAAATACAAATAAAAAAAAAATAATAATAATAATAATAATAATAAAAATAAGAAAAAAAATAATAATAATAATAATAACAGTCAATCACCGCACTCATAAATCTGGACAAAGGACTCTGTTTCCCCCATACCCAACTTGTTTGCTGTAGAATTTGACTCGGCCCAGAACAAGGAGGTCATGGACATTAACGCTAACCATGTGGGTATTGACATAGAGAGCTTGATCCCTTCAACCAAAATTGCTCATGTTTCTGAAATGGAATTAAACCCTCTCGGCAATAATTGAAGAAATCTGACCTGCCGGGGAAACGTGTTCGATCTCATGGTGAGATCGCTTCTTGATTGGACGGCTTCGAGTACAGTACTCTTTAAATTGACCCCGACAAGCTTTTCTGGAGCAGGGGAAGTCGGATTTCTTTAGGAAAATAAGTGAAAACGAGCAGCAATCAGCAGATTGAGGTGCATTATATAAACACAGGTTTTCCTTACACAGTTTTATGGACTTATTCTAAGGTCTCGATCTTGCTCTCGCCAAGGCCCTTCAGGATCAGGAAAGTGTTTATTGGTCACGCCATTTTCATTCATCGATTACTTTGCTACTCCTCCAAAAGCTGTGATGTCCAGAGCCATTGAACTCATCCTTCCCCTTTGTCTATAGGTAACGTTACGCTCTTCAAAAACCAGATCGCCAGTTCAACTCCTTTAATTCGAAACAGCAAGTATCCATCATTCTATTATCTTTCATTGGAGACAATCACTGTTGCCACTCAATTATTTGAAATCCCTGCTAGTACTTTCGATATTAAATCTGATGGCACCGATGGACTTATCATAGACACTGGAACGCTAGCGACTTTTCTTCCCCAGCCTGCTTATGATTTTGTGAAGACTGAGTTGAAGGCACAGGTTAATCTTCCACTGGCCAATGGCTCTAAACTTGGCCTGGACCTCTGCTTTCCAAGTGTAAAATTTCGTTTCCTCAACCGATCATGAAACCGCTACTACTGCAGTTACCTGATCACGTCAGACGGTCAGAGGCCCATTTGCAATTTCCTTTCAGTGGATATCATCATGACACTGGTAATGAATTCCCCGCCCTCACTGTGATACACAACCCGGGCCCGGGAAGAAGCGGCCACAAGCAGCCTCATTTTCTTTAAAGTCCATTTCCATGCATATGTACATTAACCTTCCAGTACAGTCGCTTAACTTTCCAGTAAAGTGGCTTCACCGTTTCAAAGAAGTACTCCACTACCAGTTTGACAACCGAGGAAAACTATAGATTGATAATGAAATATCAGAAATTTCACCATAAAATAACAGAACATTGCTTTCCGTTCCAAATGTTATATATGATACTGTTAGTAGTATTGGTCGGTTTGGTTGAACTTTGCACTATTTTACTTCAATCACCATGAAAGTGCGATTTTTGTTGTAAATAAAAAAATTTAATAATAATAAATAAAAAAAATAGAAAAAACAATTAATTAAAATATATATATATAATAAAATAAATAACAACAAAAAAAAAATAATAAAATAATAAAAACAAAAAATTTTGCCCTCATTCATAACACCAACTACTTCCCCAACAAGTACAATGCCTTTTCAAATGTCCTACAAACCAATACAAACATTGTGAAAACATATTGCAAAATCAATGAATACATTGCATGGGGACATGCAATATTTCTAAGTTGGGGGGGAAATAAAAGTATGTTGGACTTTTTGTGAATTTGTGGGCAAAAGTAGGATGTATATACTAACAAGTGAAATGAGATTGGTGTTATGTGTAGGACAACGAGAAGCTTATGCAGAAAGCTCAACATTACGATGCGACACCTTTTTCATCCACAATTAGAGTTATTTCGGAAAATAATTAAAAAAATGGACATTTTGTAAATTCTTGAAAATGCGCTAATTTGTTTTTGAGTCACTTCATACAGGAATGATCGATGGAGATGGCACACGAAGATGACAATTTTTATGCAGGAATGGTGCTAAGTTTTTCAGAGTATGCAAAGTGATTTTTCCAAATCACAATGAAACATGCATCATTGGACGCTTGAAGGAACAAATTCTTCACTGCACATATCATGACATTTTCCATTACACACCTTTTGCGTCATGATTACTTCCCTTTTTCCTTCCACATACCTAGACCATCCTTGTGTTGCAGCCCATCTTCCATTTCCTTATCTTTCACAACTTCATGCACGCCTATTTTTCTGAATCGCATACATCCATTTATCCTTTTCAGTTTAGTTTTACCTTTTAGTTTGCCTTTCGAATAAAACTCATTCCCTTTCCATGATCACATTACCTTGATTTCCTAGCCATGCTGATCCACACTGCTTGTCCGTGAGTTCTTTCCATTTATAGTCCTACCAAATATTTTTCTACAAACTCACGTTGACTGATGTGGGATTCCTTAAGGCCCACCTTTCAACAAGTCTTGCCCCATCGACATCAGCACCTTATCTGGGAAATAGACTAGAGTTCATTTTGAGTACCTAGAGGCTTGCATGCCTTAATGGCAAGTTCTCTCGCTGGCGATCATGGGAATACATCAATGTCCCTTGATCATCAGATCTTGCAAGTGGCTCGACCTCGACACATCCATTCGCACTTCGCAAGATGTACTCCGGTACCTTGGCACTCATTGACATCAATGGTGAGTTGCCTCGCATTGGTTAACGGCATACATCAATGGCCGGTAATCCAATGATTTCTATTCATGCTCGACATCGACACATTCATTCGCATGTTTAGAATTGTACCATCGGGTTTGTAGCGGGTGAAGACTATACACTTTTTCATGACTCCCTCAGCAGTCACAGCAGCATGCATTCTGATCTATGAGAGTACCACAGTACCACTCTCAGCATTTATCTTTTCCATGATTCAGCATCAGCAGTTCAGATTCCTTCATTCTCTAGGATCCAGTTACATCAGTCACATTTTCCATGATTCAGCATCAGCAGTTCAGATTCCTTCATTCTCCAGGATCCAGTTACATCAGTCACATTTTCCTGATCCAGCAGCAGCAGCAGCTACATTCCTATTGCATACTTCATCATTCTTGGGTAAGTAGAGGTATGTTGTTTTCTAATCTTTAATCATGCAATTCCTTATATGCTAACTTGAATATTTTGGAAAATTCCCTCACCATGCTACATTTCCTTTCACACGCCATGTTAAGTTGCATGCAGACATGCAACCAATTCAGTTGAGGGGGGGGAGAACTACATTCACTACATATTCACTTCCATGATTCCATTTCTTCACCACTATCACTCCATTTACCATTCACCAACATTTATTTTCCAATGATACTTTGTTGCACTTTGTTTCATACGCAATATTGGCATGCTTCATTAATATTACAAAAGGGCTTTCTTATGCACATTATGATTTCCAGTGAGTGTTTACATTATTGAAGAAAAGAGAACAGAAAATGAAATGAATGTTGTTAACACAAGAACCAACATTATTTGTATTCATGGTTGTCACACAAGAACCAACCATATTCATGGTTGTCACACAAGAACCAACCATAAGAAAATGTAAATTGTTACTAAATGTCTCTCACATATCCTGGAAACATTTAAGACATCATCATGTAAAGCCAAAGTTCAATATGCCAAATGTTCTTAAAAGATACCCATGCATGGTTGCATGAGGACATGCAACAAGTTCAGTTGGGGAGGATGTTGGGACTCAGAAATGTCATATTTTCATCCACCTTTTTCCTTACATTTCATCATTCCATTAACCTGTTATCATGTCACTTTCCTACATACACTTAGGTTTAACCTTCTTATTTTCCATTTTATTCATTTTTGTATGATAAGTGAATTTATGATTAATTATTAGAAAATGTACATATTTTTATATATATCTCAAGAATATGTGAGTTTTGTGATGTAGGAAATATGTGAAGAATTAATATCTCCTCCACCATATCAAGGAGATAATTATGCAAGCCTTTTTCTACGGAGAAAATCATGGAGGCATATCGAGAAAATCATGGAGGCATATCTGATCCTAAGGAGAAGATCATGGAGGCATATCGAGAAAATCATGGAAGCATATCTTATCCTAAGGAGAAAATCATGAAGACATATCTTATCCAAGATATGAGAGATTTGTGGGATCATGTTTGAGAGATTTGTGTGATGATATCTTGTAATAATGGGAAACTAGTTGAGAGTGCTTGAGAGAATATTTGAATGTAATTATGGAAAGGTTATCTTCCTCATGTATATAAGAGAGTGCTCTCTCTTCATTGGGAGGGTGAATAAGGAATAATAGAGAATGGAGATTAACTTTGATTCTTTCATGATTTGTAATTTAGTTATTGTAATATAATTTGACATAGTTTTATTGCTATGAGCTCATATCTGTTGTTTGCCATTCACTTCTTCACATGTTGTATTTATTTTCCTTTATGCAATTTCATGCTTTCCTAGTTAGTGTTTCAATGCTTTAATTTGATTTCAGTAATTTAGATTAGATTAGATTAGATTAGTTCCACTTCAGTCCTGCATATATAGTGCATGTGTCTCGTAAGTCTACGGACCTCGGATTGATAAATTAAATAGTTGGGTAAGTACTACAACGGAGTTAAACGAACATAGTTTCACCCAACAGGGCTTAAAGCCCAAGTTTTGACCAAGTCCTTTGTAAAGGCTCTGCGATTTGTGGGTGCGGAGCGCGAAATCATAGTAGAGTCACAGGGTTGTCTGCCCTTGTTTTTGTAATGTAATGTCGGCTTGAAATATCCACCCATGGTCCGCGGACCATGGGATTGTATAAATAGAGCAAGGCTCTAAGTGTAGAAAGAAAATAAAAAGAATAGAAGCATGATGAGTCTAAGAGATTGAGTTGAAGTGTAAAGTGTGTATTTGGGTCATAGAGTAGGAGAAGGCTCTGCAGCTAAGTGCGTAGAGGCTTAGTAGTCTGCAGCTAAGTGTGCAGACTCCTACAGCTAAGTGCACAGGGCAAGTCAAGTCTGTAACTATTGGAAGAATTGATAAAGAGAAGTTTACCATATTTCTGTGTATCTTTTCCTGTTTAATGTATTATTGGGTATAAATTGCAAGGGTATTGTTTATTTGTTGTGCGAACTTATACGTGTGTGTTGTATAAATCAATATAACACAAGGCTTCTATTTACGCAAAGATAACTAACTGGTGTAGGAAGATAGGTAATATCTCAAGTTTGACTTAGGGAAAGAGTGCAAAGCACTGCTCCAAAAGCGCGGAAGCCCCACAACCCCTAGGGCTGCACGAAGGCAAGTATATCAGGGTGTGAAGGCCAGGGAAGTACGCAAAGCAGGGACAAGCAACCAGACCGAATAAAACCCTCAGACATCTCAAGGGTGCAGAAACCTTGTTCCAACACCCCCTCATACTACTTCGGATGAGACCTCAGTTTGCGCTCCACGGACTATTGCCGAAAGGGCTAGTAGTACAAGGATTTGTTTGGCTAATCAAATAGGAACCTGGGTCAAGCCCCAACAAGCCAACACAATATTAGATCAATAAGGATTAATCTTGTATCAGCCAACTTTTAGTTGCAATTTCATCCACCAGCTTCATCCCTACAACTTCAACCCTATAATTTTTGCAGAAACCCTAATTTTGGCACAAGACGATTCTTCAAAGATCTTTATTTGATCAAGATAATGTCTCCTAAGGTCAATGAAATCAAATTAGGATACTCCCTCTTCTAGAAACTTGATCCTGCAACTTAATCTTCCTGCAATTCAGACCTACAATTTTGGCCTTCCTTGAAGCTGCAAAAGCCATACTAAGCATATTTTATGACCAACTTATTTTACAAGATTTTTGTACATATAAATCCTATAAAGGAGAAGAGTTACTTCAGATATGCATTCCTATGCTTTCGTCCAATCATCTAACTATGAACCTTCAACTTGACCGATTGTATTCCTTCATCCCTCAAGAGTATTATTTCCATACTATATGGAATATATATTATCCTTGTCATAATGCTTCATCCAAGAACCTTCCAAAATGATGGTTCTTATAGGATATTGATGATCCATCTTAGAAAAATGAATACCTCTAACATAATCTTAGATAATTATTGCATGAAAAATGGTCCTAATCTTCTCATTTTTAAACTAGATGATTCTTATCGAAGCAACTCTAATTCTTCTACTATCACATGATTTTGTCTATAATGCCATGTTTAAAAAAAATCAAGAGTCTTTTAGAGTAAACAACAATGCATGTCATTCTAAATTAAGGAAAGATAAAATTCATAAGGAACATAATAAAGAGGATGCCTTCTTCAATACTAAATATCTTTGACATCTTCTCTCTTCATCTTCTTCTCAGGTTCTCCCTTCTCTTCAGTTGTGTGCGCTTCACTTCTTTCCTTTCTTTTGTTCTTATTTTTCTTTGGACAGTTCCTTTTAAAGTTTCAATATTCATTGCATCCAAAGCACTAAACCTTTGATATATTTGTATGCTTCTTGGACTTTCCAAACTTTCCCTTCTTCAACTTCCTAGTTCTTGTAATAAAGGCTTGAGATTGTTCATTTGATTTAGTGTCATCCTTTTCCTGTTGGGTTGTGTTATATTCTTTCCACGAATAGCCCACGTATTGAACCGGGAGGTTAGAGGGGGAGCGGAGCCCCCCTTTCATTGCGCCGATTGCGTAGCGGGGGGGTCACAGGGGGGTTTGAGGGGGGTCGGGTTGCCCTCCCTCTACGGGGTCCGAGGCAATGCCCCGGGAAAAAAAAAATTGGACACTATATTAGGTTGGGTGGACCTACCTATGGTTTTCGGTTCATGGTTTGGACGCGATGGTTTTTGGTCCATGGTTTTGGATGTGATGGTTTTCGGGCCATGGTATTGGATGCTTCTACATGTGTAAATATGTATTGTAACGTTGAAAGGAACATAATGAAAAATCAAGCTGGTAGTCTCGGTTTTGGGATCCAGGGGAAAATTTCGGTGAATATGTGTTTTATGTGTTATGCTCTCGCATTGTTTATTTTCTGTGTTTTAGAATTCGTATGCAGGTAATTTATGTATAGGGTTCAAACCTACATTTGGTATCGAAGTTGTTTTTGGCTTCAAGGGGACGACTTTATTGCTGAGGGGTTTCACTCGGGCCTTTGGTAGACCCTGTTCAGTGGGAGATCTGCAAGATTGATTCTGGTGGTGAAAGAAGAAGGCAAGCAGTGGAAAGATAGAGATCGAGAAATTTAATGGTCAGAGTTTGAGTTGTGGAAACTCAAGATGGAGGATCTGTTGGTGGATAAAGATCAGTGGATCGTGGTAGATCCGGGTACTAAACCAATGGGGGTTTCTGATGAAGAATGGAAGAAGTTGGAACAGAAGGAAAAGAGCACAATACAATTGTGTGTCTCGGATTCAGTATTGTTGAATGTATTAGGGGAAGCTACGGCAAAGGATTTGTGGGACAAGTTAGGGACTTTGTACCAATCTAAGTCTTTGGTGAATAAATAGTTCCTACAGGAAAATTGTATAACCTAAGGATGAAAGATGGAGACTCGGTGACAGAGCATCTAAATGCGTTTAATACTGTGGTAAGTCAGTTATCATCTGTTGATATCAAAATTTCAAATGAAGATAAGTGCATTAGTTTATTGTGTTCTCTACCAGATTCGTGGGATAGTCTAGTTATTTCAATAGGTAGCAATGCAACTGCCTTGAAATTTGATGAAATAGTCTCATCCTCGCTGACGGGGGAGATGAGACGGAAAAATATGGAGAGCTAGAATGGTGATGCCTTGTTTATACGAGGATGATCCCAGAAGAGAAACAAAAATAAGACATCAAGTGGGAGATCTAAACCTAGAGGGAGATCTAAATCTCCAGGAAAACCTATAAAGGTGGTGTGCTGGAAATGTGGAAAGGAAGGGCACTATAAAAGGGACTGTAAATATAAAGCTCCTAACAAAGGAAATGGATCTGATGATGCTCCTCCTACAGAGGCGAAAACCACCTCAGATGAAGGTGGGGATGTGTACTTGGCTTCTTCAAGTACACATGTAGATCATGAGGCATGGTTGATTGACTCAGGTGCATCCTTTCACTTCACTCCCCATAAAGAGTGGTTCTGCGAGTATGAGAAATATGATGGTGGTGATGTCTTCTTGGGGGATGACAGGAAGGCTAGAATCGTTGGTCGTGAAAAAGTAAAGTTGAAGTTGCAAGGTGGAAGGGTTAGAACACTTCCAGGTGTTCTGCATATTCCTGCATTAGCCATAAATCTGATTTCTTTAAGCAAGTTGGATGATGCAGGTGTAAAAACAGTGTTCAAAAATGATACCTGTAAGATGGTTCGGGGAGCACTAGTATTGATGCAGAGAGTTCGGACTGGAACTCTGTACAAGCTGCAAGGTAGCACTGTTGTTGATGGGTGCAACAGTTATGTGGTTCCTTAAATTGGAGTAGAAAATCTAGTGGTCTCTAGAGAGAAGACCATGTTGTGGCATCAAAGGCTTGGACATATTGGAGAGAAGGACCTTCAAATACTTCATGGTAAAAGGTATGAGTAATAGCTCTCTGGATTTTGATTTCTGTGAAAATTGTGTATATGGGAAACAAAATCGGGTGAGTTTCCCCCTAGTGGTAAGAGGGCGAAACAGATATTAGAGCTTGTGCACAGTGATGTGTTTGGACCTGTGAAGGTTTCGTCACTAGGTAATTCTTTGTACTATGTATCATTTATAGATGTATCATTTAGAGCTTGTGCACAGTGATGTGTTTGGACCTGTGAAGGTTCCATCACTAGGTAATTCTGTGTACTATGTATCATTTATAGATGACATCTCAAGGAATACATGGATATATTTCCTTAAGAAGAAATCTGAAGTCTTTGACAAGTTTAAAGAATTTAAGGCTCTGGTGGAAAACTAGACAGAGAAGAAGATAAAGGTGCTGAGGACAGATAATGGTGAAGAGTTTTGCAGTAATGAATTTGAAAAATTTTGTAGGAAGTGTGGTATAGCACGGCAGAAGACTACTCCATATACACCTCAACAAAATGGAGTTGCAGAAAGAATGAACAAGACGTTGATGGAAAGGGCAAGAAGCATGCTCAGTGGTGTCTGGTTAGGATAGGAATTCTAGGCAAAGGTGGTGGAGACAGCATGTTACCTGTTCAATATATCACCTTCATCGGCGTTTGGAGGGTAAGACTCCACAAGAGGTATGGACTAGTAAGAAACCCTCTCCTTCACATCTGAGGGTATTTGGATGTGATGCATATGTACATGTTCCAAAGGAGAAACGAACCAAGTTGGATAGTAAATCTGAAAAGTGCATCTTTATTGGGTATAAGGATGGTTTAAAGGGTTATAAGCTTTGGAACGCAGTAACAAGGAAGGTTGTGTACAACCGAGATGTGGTGTTCAAAGAGGTGAAAGATGTTATTAAACATGAAGTCCAACCAAAGGAACCTGAGAAGATAGAGTTTGAGCTAAAGGAGGAAGAATCAGACTCTACAGCCGAGGAGGAATCAAAAGATGAAGAGCCACAAACTCTGGGTGTGAGAAGATCAGTTCAAGAAAGAACGTAGCCAAAAAGGTATAGTCCATCTACTTTCTGTTCAAATTTTTCTTTATCTATTACTGATGATGATCCCAGAACTGTGAAGGAAGCAGTAGATTCAGAGGATGGAAAACTTTGGAAAGAGGCCATGGTTGATGAAATAGCATCTTTGCACAAAAATGAAGCTTGGGATATGGTGGAGTTGTTGGCTAGAAGGAAACCCATTGGAAGCAAATGGGCGTTCAAGAAGAAGACAAATGCAGTAGCAAAGGTGGAGAAATACAAAGCTCGGTTGGTAGCAAAAGGTTATTCCCAGGTGCCAGGAATTGATTTTGGTGATATTTTTTCTCCTGTTGCCAAGGTAGCTTCTATTAGATTACTTTTATATGTTGTTGCTACTTTTGATTTTGAGGTAGAACAGATGGATGTGAAGACATCTTTTCTTCACGGGGATTTGGAAGAGGAGATTTACATGAAGCAACCTGAAGGTTTTTTGGTGAATGGTAAGAAAGAACTGGTATGCAAGTTAAAGAAGTCTCTGTATGGGTTAAAACAGTCACCAAGGATGTGGTATCATAAATTTGATACTTTTATACGAGGACTTGGCTTCACCAGAAGCAAAGCAGATCACTGTGTGTATTTTAAATTAATTGGTGACCGTGTTATTTATCTGGTCTTGTATGTGGATGATATGTTGTTGGTTGGAAATGACAAAGAAATTATCCAGGATTTGAAGACCCAATTGTCCTCCAAATTCGACATGAAAGATCTTGGTGCTGCAAACTATATTTTGGGCATGGAAATTAAAAGAGATCAGGCCAAGAGGAAGCTCTGGTTAAACCAGAGGAAGTATGTCAAGACAATATTGCAGAGGTTTAATATGCAGGATACTAAACCGGTGAAGGTTCCTATTCTTGTAGGTGTAAAGTTATCTGTTGAACAGTGTCCCAAGACACAAGAAGAGGAAGAGGATATGTCCCATGTTCCATATGCAAGTGCAGTCAGTAGCCTGATGTATGTGATGCTCTGTACTAGACCAGACATTGCACATGCAGTGGGAGTACTAAGTAGATTTATGTCAAAACTAGCGAAGGAGCACTGGACAGCAGTGAAACCGGTTTTCAAGTATTTGGGTGGCACTACTGATTATGGTTTGTGCTACCAAGGAAGACCAGGATTGGACAGAGTTTTGGATATCTGTAGCTTTGTTGATGCAGACTGGGCTGGAGATCTGGATCAGAGAAGATCTACAAGTGGGTATTTGTTTAACCTATTTGGAGATCCAGTTAGTTGGATGAGTAAGAAACAATTTGTAGTGGCACTATCAACTACAAAGGCATAATACATCACAGCCACTTTTGCAAGCAAGGAAGCAGTTTGGTTGCAGAGATTGTGTTCAACTATGGGGTTAGTACAGGGAGCTATAAGGATAGACTATGACAGCCAAAGTGCAATTTTCTTGGTAGAGAACCTTGCTTACCATTCAAAGACAAAGCACATTGATGTTCAGTATCACTTTGTGAGGGATATGTTAGAAGACAAAAAGGTGTTGCTAGTAAAGGTGGACACTTTGAAGAATACTGCAGATGCATTGACAAAATCTATGAGCTTTGAGAATTTCTCCCAGTGTAGAGAAACAATAGGCATTTTCAAGGCTGGATAAATGACTAAGCTCTCCTGTGGCCCCCTGTAGAAAGAAAACAGCAAGTGGGAGAATGTTGGGTTGTGTTATATTCTTTCCACTACTAGCCCACGTAGTGAACCAGGGGATTAGAGCAGGGATGGAGCCCCCCCACATTGCGCTAATTGTGCAACGGGGTGGTCACAGGGGGGCAGTAGTCCTCCTCGTCTGGTGGGTTCGAGGGGGGTGGATAGCCCCCCTCTACGGGTCCGGGGCAGCGCCCTGGGAAAAAAAATTTGGACCCTCATTAGGTTGGGCGGACCTACCTATGGTTTTTGGTCCATGGTTTTGGATGCGATGGTTTTCAGTCCATGGTTTTGGACGCAATGGTTTTCGGTCCATGGTTTTGGACGCGATGGTTTTCAATCCATGGTTTTGGATGCAATGATTTTCGGTCCATGATTTTGGACGCGATGGTTTTTGGTTCATGGTTTTGGACATGATGGTTTTCGGTCCATGGTATTGGATGCTTCAGCATGTATAAATATGTGTTGTAACGTTGAAAGGAACATAATGAAAAATCAAGCTGGTAGTCCCGGTTTTGGGATCCAAGCGAAATCTTTGTGTATATGTGTTTTATGTGTTATGCTCTTGCATTGTTTATTTTCTATGTTTTAGAATTCGTATGCAGGTAATTTATGTACGAGGTTCAAACCTACATTTCCTTGATCCTAGTTTCTTTCAAGATGCATTGATCCCACAACTCATCAAAAGGAGTAGTATCTTTCTTAGAGTATATTCCAATTGAAAATTTTCTCCATTCTAGTGGCAAAGCATTTAGTACATATATGGTTATTTCAGAGTCAGAAATTGTCTCCCCAAGCCCATGCAACTGATCTCTTATTTGTGAAACTTTCATTAGATAGGAGGCCATGTCTTCATCCTTCGATTTCCATATCTTATATAGTTGGTTTCTTAAGGAAATATTTTGACTTGATGTACTTATAGAGTACAACTTTACTAGCTTATCATACATAGCCTTAGATGTTTTCAAATCAGCAACAAAGGGAACTAGACGATCCTTAATGGATTCAACAATGATCCTTTGTGCCCTTACTTCTCCTTTCTTGTAATTTTGTAACACTTGAGTATTGTATTTACTAGGTTCAACAACTTCACCAAGGACATGTTCCATTATTTCATGTTTTGTAAGTGCCGCATCAATGCTTTCTTCCATGCTAGGAAATTTGTTGAGCTATCCATCTTATTTCTTTCCTTGAAGAAAGAATCCATATGACCTATAGATTCAGACATAACTTAATAATATGGTACTTGTCAGCCAAGAATATTTTCTTCTTTGATAATGTCTCCCACTACCTTGATGCTTTCAATATCTTCAAAGAGACTTCAATGATGTCCTTGAAAGATGTTTTCTTGGATTCCTTCAACAAAAACTTCCATGAGTGATGAAGGACACCAAGATTCTTTGATGCTTCCTTCAAATATGTCTTCCAATTAGCCTTTAAATAGATCACCTTCCAAGAGAGACCAAGAACCTTTTTGTAATATTCCTTGATGATAGATTGATGTAGTCTTGATCCTTCTGTAAGTGATTTCCCTTGGCAAACCCTTCCAGTGTCCACAACATGATCTTTTCAACTATCTTCTCTTGTTCACTTTAGCTCTAATACCAAGTTGGAAAAATGCAATGTGGCAGCTATTACTTCATATTTTCCTTAACATTAATAATTGATTGTGAACTTTAATTATCTTCTTTTGTTTTATTTATTAGTTCTTCTTCATCAAACAATTATCAAGAGAAAAATAATAAAGATAGTGAACACAGAAATTAGGCTCCAAGCCAGGGAAAAACCCCTCCAAGGGGAAAACCCATAAAAATATCTTCTTCTTATAGAATTTTATTTAAATGAGACAACCAAGACCCAAACCCTATACCTAGTTAGCCTCCAGGAAGCCCTTCCAGTAAGATCATATCAATAAGACTTAATCTTGTATTAGCCAGCTTTCAACTGCAATTTCGTCCCCTAGCTCCATCCTTACAACTTTGGCCTTGCAGTTACTGTAGAAACCATAATTTTGGCACAAGAAAAGTCTCAAAGAGATACTTATTTGACCAAAATAATGTCTCCTAATATTAATCAAACCAAATTAGGATACTCCCTCTTCTAGCAACTTGATCCTGCAACTTAATTTTCCTGCAATTCAAACCTATAATTTTGGTCTTCCTTGAAGTTATGAAAATCCTAGTTTTTGCAAATGTGAGAGAGATAGAGCCCAAAAATAATATTTCCTTATTCTTATTGAATTATCCTTGTCTTATATAAATTTTCTCTTCCTTTCTTCTAGGTCCTAGCTTTAGATCAAACATCTTATGAGAGAGAATCAAATGAATGGACTAATGAGGTCAAAGATGTCTATATTCATTAGAGAAATTTTGAGGTAAAAAATGGGTCTCAAAAAATGTACAACCAAAATTAACTTTATAAGAACCAATAGGATTCAAGATTATGGTATCAACCATGAGGGATGATTCACCATTTTTGGGGTTAACAAAAAAAAATTTGAGAAATACGTGAAAAACATGACTGCAATCACGTTTTTTCATGTATTTCTCATTTTTCATGCAAAAGGTCCATTGAAAGTATGAAACATGGGTTCTACTTGGACAAGGAATTAAATTATGCATCCAACGAGTGCTCTCACTCGAAATTTGAATAAAATCGTAGGGAGATAAGTTGAAAATACGAGTTGAAAAAGTAGTTTTTTCTTTTTTCCCTCTAAAATTTGATGATGTAATTTAATCTTATTTTATTATTTCCACTATTATTTTATAATATTCCTTAGGAGGTCCATTTTAGACCTCAAATTTTCTCTAATTTACAACCTTTCGAAGGGGTCAGATCCCCTCCTTTACGCCGACTTGTAGCTTCCAAGGTTGACTTGTACTTTGGAAGTTTTCAAGACTTTCTAGACTCATAATAAATTCTTTTACAATGTACATCTTGCCTAGAAAGGTCTTATAATCATGATGTTGACTCTCTTGACTCATGACAATAAATCATACGATCTAACAAACACTAGAAGCATGAAGAGCATGCTTTTACCTCGAAACCATCAATAAGAAACATGAAACCCATGCTTTAAATTAATAACTTTTCTTTCTTCTTTTGTTTCTTACATAATATTATACATATTGAAAGGAGTACAATAACAATTATGAAGACCGAAATTAATTACATTTCCAACAGCGGCTACATCTAAATACAAAGCAAACACATTTTTTAATGAAGCTAGAACTTATTCACCATGATTTGTTTGTGATTGTACAATGAGTGGTAGAGAATTCCTTTTTACTAGAGATTTCACCATAAATTTGCATATATTATATTATCATTGTAAATAATTCTAATATATATGAACCTTTCATGCTCAACAAAGGTGAGGAAAATTTGTCTATGCTACTCTTTGAAGGAATTCTTCTCATGCTTATTAATTTCCAAAAAGTATAAGATATTGATTTGTAAACCATTGTGGATATTTTGTTGAGATTTTACTCATACCAATTATTTATTGTTAATGCTTAGTTACAACATAGCTTAACTATCTACTTCTTCTATAGAGAGTTATATGGAAAATAAAGTGAGATTTTACTCTATCATGTCATAATAGAACTTAATTAAGAATGGTATAGAAAACACAACAATTCTACTTTATTGCATGTAAATTACTTATTATTTCAATATATCAAATTGTTGAACAAATCCACAATACCACAATATTTAGTTTGGGGAAATCTTGTTAAATGGTGTTGTCATTGATGCCAACATCGGTTTTTTAACACTCTTAATATCTGTCTGTTTTTCATTAATTGAAGCTTCAAATGACAAGATGCCCCGGGAAACCCTAAATGCCCATTTCTTGAAGAATTTGAAGTCAAGAAATAGTAAACTTGCATAAATTCCCACCACAATCATGTTCTCCTCGTCTTATTGATTCCAATGGTATGTGGCATGTCACAAGGCTCCTCATGGTTTGGGAGATATCCACCTTCGAAGAAATTGGACCCCATTTTCAGGATCAATTGGGTTTGCTATCATTGAAAATATCTTATTAAAAGGAGAAGGGTTTTTGGTTATTAAGGTCTATTGGTCATAAAGGTAAATATTTTATTATTAAATATTATGAGTAAGATTTTATTTACAAAAAAAGGTGCCTATTGGATTATTAAAAAACATTCATCATGGATAAGAGGACCCATTGATTTATTAATTACATTCTCCATGGAACCATTGAAATTACATGCTCTTTTGAAATTATATTACAATAAAAGGTTATCGTGTGGTATTTTCCCTTAATTTGGATCTCTGGATTTAATATAAATATAGGGCATTGCTCATTGAGCCGAGAAGCTCATCCTACAGCTTAGTATGATGTGTAAGGATGTTCGTCCGCCATCAAAATTGAAGTTTTGTTCATGTTTGCCAAAATAAAATAAAATTAAAAATCTAAAAAAAAAAAAAAAAAAAAAAAAAATTAGCTATACAAAACATTTAAATAATGTCAGCTCTTAAAAAAAATCACGTGAGAAAATTGGATCCCTCTAGATCCGTATTTAAGATGGATCTATGCTAGTTCAATAAAATGGAAAATGTGTAGGTGCATGTTTAAAGCAGTGATTTGTTGTCTTATTCTCTTATGTTCTAGCCCAAAGAGTTTTTTTTCTTTTGGATGCTTTGTATAGAATTGAAAGCGGTTGTTTGTGTTAGGATGTGTGTGCATGTGATACAAAATCTTGAACAATGTATGTCAAATTTCTTGGTTGCGTGTGATCTAGTTTGAGCCCTGTCACAAAAAGTGTTCTATTTAGCAAGTTTGAGGATGCAGTGCATACAAATAATTTATGTCTTATACACTGACCAGATCGATTTCACTGAGGTTACATGAATCCATCTCGTTGATATGAAAATTTGCACGGAAGTGTGATTCTAGCACCTTTTTTTTAAATGAGGAAACACGCTTCCTACTTAATTCAAGGAAGTGGTGCATAGTACCCTATTTCAGGATTACAGCATAGTCCTGTCATGTGACTGGAACCCGGGTGCGGAGGTTATCATTAAACCCTCCCAACCACCCGCGATATACATCATTGACTATGTGTGATTCTAGCACTTAGTACTATAGTGTGAGGTTAATGGCAGTATCGTTGCATGGACTTTGTGCATTCCTTAAGACAAATTGAACATTCCTATGCTTTGGTTGAGTATGAATTTGACGGCGGTGTTGTGGCGGATCATAGTCTTGTCAACAGAATGTGATTGAAACACTAGATTTGGAATCAACCTTTGTCAAACGCTGCCACTTGATATTGTTGTATCTTCCATATGAAGCTGATATATCTCTGGTATAAAAGATAGAGTTGTCACCCATACATATGTTTGAAATTTTCACACTATTGTTATATTCCAAGTTCTCTATTATAATTTTGTTGCACTATCTCAGGTTCAATATCATTAAGTGATTTCCTAAATATATATATATATATATTACTATGTGTATCCTCTTATCAGTTAAGTTTTTTAGCTATGATGTAAAGTGAAATATGCACTGCACTTGCATCCTTTGCATAATGAGTTATGTACGGATAATTCTAGGGCACTGATTGGGATTGGTTTGAGTCACTTGGCACAAGATGAAACAAAACTATAGTAACCTATAGTAGACCTTGTCATTTATGTATTGTTGACTGTGATAAGGGGCTCATTGGGATAGCTTTTGGATGCATTTGTGTAGCATATATTCTTCATTAATTTGTGGATTGTTTTAGAATGCTTTTAAGGTCTAGTCCACTATGATTGCTGTGCTACAGTAACTTAAGATCATCAATCAGTGTCAGGATATAAAAGAATCATTTTGATTGTCATCAGATTATTGCAATCAAAGGACAACATAAAGGTGAAGATGAGATCAGCAGGGCATGTTTAGACACAACTATGACATATTTGCATTAGCAGGCATCTTCAAGTACTACAATGACACTAACAAAGTTACTGATCAAATGAGAAATGTACTAAGTATTCGTTATTTTGTAGCAAAAGATCATCCAATTTTGAAAAGTGTGGATTCAACAATGTAAACTTTGAAACAGGAACTGATACGATTACTCGTTTCGTAGAGGTAGCAAAAAAGTAACCCGATTTTGAAAAGTGGTGATGCAAAATACATATTTTTTCTTTAACGTAGTTTTTTACACTTTAATATTTTTTTATGTACATTACTTTTTAGAATGTTAGTGATTTGCATGTTGATTTTAAAAAGTGTTGATTCTGCATGAGGGCCTTTTTTTAAAAGACATATTTTTTTACTTTAAATTTTCTAATGCATTAAATGTGAATAATTATTTTCTAAATTTAACAATTTTTGAAGTGGTTTTCTTCTTCATATTTTCTTTTTTTTTTTTGTAGTTAAGTTTTTATTGTTTTGCATATTTAAAGAAGAAGGTCAATGTTTTAAAGTTTCAATATTATACATATTTATATATCATTAATTAATTTTTCAATGCACATCAAATAATTGTCTCTAAAAAACAATAATTTTTAACAATTGACATAAAAATAACCATTTTCAACATAAATATAACTAAAAATTTACACATTCTGATGATTTTTTGCAAGAAATGACATGTCAAAATCACAATTTTTATAGGAAAAATTAACAAAAATGGTTAAATAATAGTTTTTTTATGAATTTCATGTCAAAAAATAATAATAATCATTGTTTTTTTCAAAAAATAATGATTCACATAAAAATTAAAGCGAAAATCACATAATACAAATATTGAACACATAACAAAATTAATTGAATGTTTATTCTTCTCATAAAATGTCAAAGTTAAAACATTACAAGTATAATTAATTAATAGTTACAAAAAATAAGCTTGATTTCCAAGCATAACTTAAATTTGATCAATAATATCATGTAATCCAAAGTCTTGATCCTCTAGAGTTTTATCATTGTCTTCTTCTACAATATTTTCAGCTTCATTTTGCAATTTTCTTCTTCTAATAGATCTTTGATATATGTGAATCTCCCAATGTATGTCTTTTCAATCATTCTATGTAATGGTGGTTGAGGTTCCTTTGCCTTTTTTTCCACATGTAATTCACTAAAATCTCCTTTCTTCAACCCAATTTCTTGCATTGCATCTGGAAGAAATTGAAGAGCATTAATTCTTTGCTAAATAAAATTGCATTGTACTGGATCTTTTTCAATGGAAATGCAATTTCTTCCTTTTTGTAGGCAACGTGCTAGTGTTATACCTAATTATCAAGCACACAAGAAATAATGAAGTAAATTAGTATAATGACATAAAAAAAAAAATTTAAATATTGAAATTCAATTCCATATCATAAAACTTAACTGAGCCAGAAAATAAATCAAAAACCCAATCTCCTTCATTTGAACATATGCTTATAAGATAGTTAATCGGTAACTGTGGTTTTTGATAAATGTTAACTATCTTTCCTTTTGTTTCTTTGCCTTCATATGTTAGTTTTTTCACAACAACATCATAAGCCAGTACTTGGCTATGACTCTTTCCATCTACCCAATTAAAAAGCATAGACATATAGCTATCATCTTTTCCCCAACTATCAATATGGATGAACTCACAATCATTTATAAATTGTTGATCTTCATGGTTAAGAAGATTTGACTTTTGCCTGTAACATGAAATAGTAAAAGTTCAATTAACTTGTACATAAATGAATTTTTTTACATTAATCAAACATACATTTTCAACGTCTTACCATGTAAGTTGCATCCTTGAGTTTTTTTCCCCTTAAAGCTTGACAATAACATTGCCAATTATGTGTATGAATGAAATGTCACTAATCTCCATAATGGTGATGATGTGACTTCTACAAATCCCACAACCACTTTACTAAGAGCTTAATAATTATAAGGGTCACTATCATAGTCAATGTTTGGGATATTGAAACCATGGAGAATATCTGCAATAATTAGGACATAATCCCTTTTAGGTATGAGTTTAGCAATGTCTTCACAGTCGCCTTGTATTACTTGATATTGAATAGTGTCAAGTCCATTCCAATTGAAATGAGTAAGTTGGATCAAGTTCAAGATTCCTAAGACATTGCTTCTTCAGTATTTCGATCTTAATTTTTTCAATAAAGGTTCTAAAACTATCTGGTGTTCCATTTGCATCCTTCATCATCTATAATAAAATAAACAAATATATGTATAAGTTATAAAATAAAAATAGTATACACATGAATAAAAATGAATGTATAAATCAACATACCTTTTTAAATGCAAAATAAAATTTGTTTAGTGTTGATGTAGAACTTGAATCTGGATAGTTATGTACAACATCATCCCAACTATTTTCATTCAACAATTTAACCATTTGTTCTTGTATTTTCATGTAAACTTTGTGACTAAATAGATAAAGTAAAAATAGTTAATATAATTATGTGTATAACAAATAGTACCAAGAACAATATGTTATATTTAAAAGAAAATTATA
This sequence comes from Pinus tabuliformis, assembly GCA_031772625.1. Classification (NCBI taxonomy): domain Eukaryota; kingdom Viridiplantae; phylum Streptophyta; class Pinopsida; order Pinales; family Pinaceae; genus Pinus; species Pinus tabuliformis. The sequence goes on from CM062808.1 coordinate 571,269,868, forward strand.
AACTAGAAATAAGTAAAAGTAATTCAAAAAACTTACTTTTAAAATTCCTTAAACATTTCCTCCATATGATAATTCCCCTGACCTCACACGAGATATTTTGCTTTGACAAGTTTTTCATCCTTTACTCTTGGCAATGCTCTCCAAGGTGTGATAGAGATATCTTCTGGAAGCTTCTTCATTTCGGGACCTGATTTACTGTTGCTACATATCAATGGTTTAGACCTTCTGGCCTTCTGGTTCTTAATGCCAATGTTCTCCCACATGCTGAAAATATCATTAATCAATTTCCATATCTCTCCAGTTCTAAATGCCAACTGGAAAATGTTATCAATACCTCTAAACATATCAGTATTTACTTTGCACCTTTTGAATTTATTTTCTCCTCAATTTGATAGCCCATTTCCATACAACATTCCTTTCGAAAATCTATAGTAACATTTATCTTATCCCCACCACATTTTCCTTCAAATTCACTATGAATAAATCTAACCCTTTAGATGAAGGTCATAGACATCCTATATTCATTATCTAAGTTATGATCTCATGCCACTAACTTTGTTGTTGTATCTGATAAACCAGCATAGATGATACATTTCATTGTTTCAAAATGTGGGTTATTGGGATATTCCTCCATCAATTGTCTTTGAGGTTCTACGGAATGGTTCCCCCCAAGCACATAATAATTATATTCAAAACATTTTGACTTATCAAATGCTTCTTTGTTGGGAACTTGAACTGGATCAACAAGAAGCACATAATTAACCACATGAGCATATGGATTGTACCTCATCAATGTCTTCAAGTTGTGAACATGCAGGTGGTGTGGCTTTCAGATTTGATATTTACATTGTACTTCACTTGTCTTATAGATTTGTCTCACATTAAGCTGAAATGTACGACCACCCTCAATTAAGTTTCTCTTTGTCAAGTTCTGTTGAATGACATTTCGTTTTGTTTTAATAATGCCATCTTTTAAATCAGCTCCTGGTCTAATGGTTTCCCTGCTTTCTTTTGAAGTTTCACTAGGATCTTCATTGTTGGTAATGATTACTTGAGAATCTTCAACTTTACTTTTCTTTCTCCTAACCTTCTCATCATTAACTAGAACATAGACATTCCTAGGCATTGTTACTTTTGGTCTTTTATGGCTCTTCTCCTTTCTAACATAAGTTCCAATGTCATCCTCAGTAACAACAACATATTCTTCAGTGTCAGTTTCAACTTCCTCATCTTCAAAAGTAACATGTCTACCTTTGCTAGATTTATCCACTAGAGGCATTTTTTTCTGATCCCTTGGATGTAGTTTTGTAGCATCATGAATTACTCTTCTTTGCTTGTTTGCCATATCTTCTTCTAACCCTAAGTAGAAACTACTGAAAACATTCATAATATATTGCTCTATGAAATGAATGCATCCCAACATAATTGAAAGACTTTCAACAAAATTCTGTCAAACAAAATATCATATGTCAATAAAAACTAAGTTATAAAAATATAATGAGACAATTACAATAACGCAAAACACAAAAATAAATAACAATACTTACGATATCTTGTGTAATCTCATTTACGATTTGTTTACACAACTTTGTAGATACCTCTCTCGTGTCATACAATGAATATAATAATTGATTTTTAATCATGTCATGTGACTTGGGCGATTTTGTAAGTATATGAACAACTTCAATGTCCGGTACCAAACACATGTCTATGACCTTTCCTATGTTGGGTGTGGAGCCTGATTATCTTTTGTATTCAAAGGTTTCAGTCGGATGTATACCCCAGGAAGACTGTACACCCCTCCACGTTGGGGGGTGTGGGAGGGACTTATTCTCGGGGGCCAGCGCCCCGGAAGCTAAAAATAGATGTAAAATGCCTTGTAAAAGTCTAGTAATTTCTAGTCAATCTGGGCCGTTCATTAGGCGGATGATCTGACGGTAGAAGTTATGTTTAATTTAGGGTTTTTTGCCCTAGAAAGAAACCCCTCACTATATATGAGGGAATTGTATTGTGTCTATGGATATTTGTATTCTGAGTGAGGAAGAGAGAGGAGATTGAGAGCGAAGAGGGTGTTACAGCGGATTTGTTGTAGGTTGTATCTCTTTAGTTTGCTGGATAATATAATAAAATAAGGACTGGTTGTTTCTCCGTGGATGTAGCCCAAACTGAGTGAACCACGTATATCTATGTCTCTCTTGTTTTATGTGTTTTCTATGTTTATATTTCTGCAATATTTTATGTGTTCCATTGCTCTGTAATATAATTTTATAACATCCTAGCACCTCATAACTTCCACTATCGTTAGGGATATCAACATATAGATATATATGCACATCTCTGCCTTCTCTTTCTTTCACATACCATAAATTTTTTGGAATTCTCGCTTCTTTTGATTTCTTCCAATATGAAATTGTATTCTTATCGTTTAAGGCACTTGATAGATTTGCAGCTATCAGTTCAGGTTTGGTTCGTTCAAAAGTGCTTTTTGAAAATCCACCTTTAGTTTTAGCAGTCATTGGTCCATAAAGATTCACATAAATCTTCTTTGATGCCACTTTCCTGCAAAAAAAACACACATATAGAAATCAGTTAATTACAAAAAAATAATAGCTTAAATTAACAAACAAAACGATAAATGATAATTAATTTTGTAAAACGTAACAATTTTTAAAAAAATAAAAAAATACAGCCCCATGTCGCCCCACCCCACCTAGGCGACCCAACGGCCCGCCACCCGAGCCAGTAGTTGGGTCGCTGGGGTGGGGCAGGGGGGCTAGCACCTAGCCCACCGCCCCACCCGACGGCCCAATGGCCCACCACCTTGGTCGGCCATTAGGCTATCAGGGTGGGGTGAGAGGTCGGGCAGCGAAACCCCTCGCCCCTCCCCCACATGCCCATTAGGCCGTCAGGGAACTTGACAAGGCCCACCACGTCCACTACAAACGTAGTGGGTAAATATGAATCATTTAAATTTCTAGTTTCTAAAAAAAAAATCATAAAACCTATTGAATTTTAAAACTTGCACACAATAAAATAGAAACTAACCTTTCAAATGCAATAATATTTCGTTGAATATGTTGTTGATAGCAATGTAGTTTCTCCACAAATTCGCTCTAAGTCTTTTAACGAACCTCAAAAAGCCTTGATGTGATGTGAGGAATAGTGATAATGAAATTTATATTATAGCGAAAATTACAGAATTGTTTTACCGCATGGTTAATGTGGGACTGATTTGTTTTTATAAAAAATTAACATGTAAATTTTGTTATGGCGATATAGGGAACTATGATCAAACAAACGGAATTTTTTAACCGCATGGTGAATGTGGGATTAATGTGCTTTTATAAAGACTTTAACGTATAATTCTTGCTATGGCGATATAGTAAACTATGATATAGCGAACATTACGGAATTTTTCTACAGCACGGTGAATGTGGGATTAATTTGTTTTAGAAGATATAATAAAAATTAAAAAAAAACATTCAATTGTCTAGTAAATATTATATAATTTAAGTAAAAAATTATTTTAGGTAAAATATTTAGTTTACAATTTTAATTTATATATTTAATTTAAAAGATTTATTTCATGAGAAAATTTTAGTTAAAATTTTTCAATAAATTGTGGAAGAAAATTATGGAGGGAAATACTTGAAACGAAATTTTTGGAGGGAAACTTTGAATGGAAATTTTCATTCTTTACGCTATATATTATCATTAGGAGAGAGTGAATTTGTATCATTCACCTCTTCTGTTTGAAAGGCATGGATTCTTCTGATAATGAAGTTTCGCTCTGTGAAGCATCAACATCTTCGTCACGTAACAACTCTATTCATATTGATGAATATAGTGAAAATTCTTCCACTATGAATAGATATTCAAATCTTCCACTTAGTCCTAATCATAAGGACTATGAGAACAACACTAATGAAATAAAGGATGAAGAATTTCAAATAAATAAAGAGTCACGGTTTCCACTTAGTCCTAATCCTATGGACTATGAGAGCAGCAGTGATGAAGAGCATGATGAAAATTTTCAAATAAACACAGAGTTGTGGTTTCCACTTAGTCCTAATCCTATGGACTATGAGAGCAGCAGTGATGAAGAGCATGATGAAAAATTTCAAAAGAATGGAGTGTCACAGTGTCCACTTAGTCCTAATCATATGGACTATGAGAGCAGCAGTGATGAAGAGCATAATGAAGAATTTCAAAAGAATGGACTGTCATGGTGTCGACTTAGTCCTAATCCTATGGACTATCAGAGTAGCAGTGATTAAGAGCATGATGAAGAATTTCAAAGGAATGGAGTGTCACGGTGTCCACTTAGTCCTAATCCTATGGACTATGAGAGCAGCAGTGATGAAGAGCATGATGAAGAATTTCAAATGAAGAGTCTCACGATGTCCATTTAGTCCTAATCTTATGGACTATGAGAGCAACAGTGATGAAGAACATGATGAATCATTTCAAATGAATAGTGTCACGGTGTCCACTTGGTCCTAATCCTATGGACTATGAGAGCAGTAGTGATGAAGAGCATGATGAAGATTTTCAAATAATTAAAGAGTCGCGGTTTCCACTTAGTCCTAATCTTAAGGACTATGAGAGAAGTAGTGACGAGGGACTGGATGAAGCACTTAATCCTAATCATAAGGACTATGAGAGCAGCAGTGACGAAGGGCAGGATGAAGAATTTCCAATAAGTAAATAGTCCCATTTTCGACGTAGTCCTAATCCTATGGACTATGAGAGCAGCACTGGCAATGCACATGATGAAGAATATCCAATAAGCATCGAGTCAAATTTTCCATTTAGTCCTAATTCTAAGGACTATGAGAGTAGCATTGAAGAAGGGAAAGATGAAAAATATCCTCCAAGTCATTTTTTCAAAAGCACAGATGATCATAATGAGGATAACATTCCTCAAAATGATGATGAAAATGCTTATACAAATGATGATCCAATGATGGATATGTTGCCAGGAAATATTGTATCGTGTAGGAGCAGACCTTTTCGTATCAATCCAAGATGTTCTAGTTATACAAGGTGTAGAGTAGAATATCTCATGAGAAGAAATTCTATCAACGCTCTCATTTCAAGTGAATGTTGTCAAAAATATTGCTTGAAACATATGGCAGATAATTTCTCAAGACGATAATTCTACAACTTATACAAAGAATATGCAGAAGGTGCTAAGGGACATGGTCTATTTATCATATATCAATATTTTGTGATGGTATGGAAGAAAGAATTCAACAATGTTTGTATTCCTAAAAAGACAAGGATGGGGATTTGTAGTACATGTGCTTCTCTTAAATAAAAAAGGGATAAGTGAAGGGTTAGAAAGTGGTAAGCATTCATAACTTTAACTTTTAAATTGTATAGTCATCAACCATGAAAATGTATTTCTTAGTGACTTTTTTTTATGTTGTGTAGATTCCATTGTCAAAGCACTTCAGGAGTATCGCGAATAACAAACAAGTGAAATGGAAAAGTTGTACAAGCATCGAAAGAAACGTTATGATAATCTGAATAAATATTTGGGTTTGATAATTGATGGTATGAAACAGAAGAAAACACTTCTACCACATTTTGTTCGCACACCCAAAAATTTACAAGACGAAATTTTTATTCAGTATCACTTGGTCGGTTGTATGGTATTCAATGGGAAAATGTTGCCAAGGGTATACTTCACAGCTCCAAATATTCATAATGATGCAAATTTGGCAATAACCATAATTCATGATGTGCTTTCTCATTGGTCTGTTAATCTTCCTGAAGTTTTGTATCTACAATTGGACAACACTTGTCGTGAAAACCAAAATCAGTTTGTTTTTGGATATCTAAACATGCTTGTTGAATTACCCGAATGTGGGTGACACGTTAAGGTATTAATGCATTCACTGAAGGATGGCGGCGAAGGGATGGGCCACTTGTCTATTGGCTCCCCTCCCCATACCACCCTGAAGCGCCTTCAAGACACTCTGCAGGCTGTATTCAATACAGGTCGGGATCGGAAAAAATTTATTCATTGTTGGGTTATGGAGATACCTCGTTTCATTCCTTCACCATCTCCCCTGCTCTGTTGCATCTGTCCGCCTCAGGCCTATTAGCCCAGCCTTCGCACTGCAACTGGCCGTCTCTACTGCATTTTTTGTTGTGTGGATTTTGGTAATGGGCTTCATCATTCTCATTCAGCTCTTTACATTCTAATCTCTGCCTAGAACGACCCTATTTCGCCTTACATTTCCCCTGTTGGTCCTCTTTCTGTCATTGCCCCTCCGGTCACTGCTCCCTTTGAGCGCTCAGCTGGCGACATCAGCATGGTGAGGCACCGTATGAGAAGTCGTAGGGGAGGTATCAGGGGAGGAAGTTCTCGTCTTCTGGTTGAGCACGCCACCTCCTCTCCTTCCCCTGATCTGCATCATCCTCCAATTCGTGGGGAGGGTAGATATTCAAGTACCCATCGTGGGCAAGCTCGTGCTCATTCTTCCGGTGTTGCTCATGGCGACTTTGTTGTCCACTTTGTTAATGTGCCTCTACCCCTTCAACCCGCTCCCCACTCTGCCCAATTCAAGTTTTGTAGCTCCCTGAACAGGCCTGTCATTTCTGCTACTATCTCCATCTTCTTCTCTGAAGAAATCACTCAAACTGTCCGTCAGGTTGACAATTCCAGCTTATCGCAGGAGGGTGCTCCCAGATGCAGCAATGGTAGGGTACTGGGAAGAATGGGTTGGATGAAAGCCTCTTCACCTTGCATGGTCTGAACTTCGGTGGCATTCAACATGGTGAAGGAGGCAGCTCTGCTGCCACGCGCCCCTCTAGTGGTTCGAGTCATGAAGGGTCTGCTATGCAGGATGCACCTGGCGAAGGGGGAGAGACTCACGGTGGTGGTGGAGAGCTGCATAGCAACGTTTCAAGGGACGTGGCGGATGAGTGGGCATGCCCAATCATCGAGGAACGTAACCCAAATTATTACATCTAAGATGACGTGGCTTCCAGGCAGCAGGATTTGGCAGACAGAGAATTGGCAGGGGCCGCCTGGTGCTAGAACGTGGCCGGTTGTGGCTGCCCAGGTGTTTTCTATCTGATCATTTTGTTTTTTGATAGTTTTTCTTGGATTCTGGTTTCCTATCTGGACTAAATGTCAGGGTATCATCTTACTGTCTCTTCTGTGGGGTCTGGACACTAAAACTACTACCATTTTTTAAGTTTATGCTCTCGCTGGACTAGTTTCCCCAATGTTGGGGCAGTCCAGATTTAATTGATCTTCCACGATAAACTTGGTCGAGGCTTGGTCCTCTTTGTAGTTTTCTATACATATTAATAGATTACTTTTACTTAGAAAAAAAAAACATGCTTGTTGAATTAAGAATTTTTCAGAAGGTAAAGGTTGGTTTCCTTCTTGTTGGGCACACTTATGACCATATTGATTAGATGTTCATTCATTTTTCAGTCACACTGAGGAAGGAAGTTGGGAGCTTGCCATCATTAATTGAATGTATTAAGAAATCATACATGCCAGAGCCTACTTTTGATGTGTTCAAAGAAATTGTTGACATGTGAAGGTTTATTTTGGGATCGCATGGTGACGAGAAATGCATTGAACAATTTAATGACATTAGCTTCCAACATCAATTTTGTATCAAAAAAATTGATGGGAAAACACTAATATGGGGCAAGAAGTATTCAACTACTGCAGAATGGGCACCGTTATCAGGTTTGGAATTTTTGAAGTTCATCCCAGATCATCCAATATTTGCATCAAATATATCGTTATTACAATCAATTGTTGAAATTCATAATGCACGCAGACAGAATAGAGATATAGATTATTCTGATTGCCTAGAAGAAATTAAAAAATGTATTAAATATACATATGAGTACTTTGATATTGCTTATTCAGTTTCGTGGCAGTCTTTTTTCAATAATCAAAGTGATATCATTTTAAAAACAACAAAAGAAGATATACCTTTGAAAAATCCATTTATTTGGCCCACAAAATGTTTCAAATGAACATGAGGAAAGAAACATTATTGAACAGCAACAATCTCAAGGTATTATTAATTCTCCACAGGCAAAGGAAAGAGAGATGTATATTGGTTCTAGAAGATCTCGTGCACAACGTAAAGACCTTTACAGGGGTTCAGTACATGATATTAAAGAGGGTTTCATGATCGCAGTGCTAGCAGATGGAGATCCCAATGGCTATCCATTATGGGTTGCTAAGGTTATAAAGGTCATTATAGAAAATGAAGATGTTACAGGTGTTGAAATACATTGGTATGCCACAAATACACACCCATTCAATGGTGTGTATAAGCCAAAGATGGTAGTTGATAAAAAAGAATTGGCGGAAAGAGAAAAAGAAAGGGTACAAATATAAATCGTCGCTGCACAGACCTCTTAAAATTGGAGGATGTTGACATACTTGTTTATGACTTCAATTTAACAAAGAGAGGAACTCTTTGCTTCAAGACGATAGAGATTCTGAAGAGATTGTTACCAGAAGGAACAGTGTTGAGATGGGAGTCTACTGAAACCAGTCGTAGATTTAGAAGAATTTTGAAACCTGAAATGGTGAACATGCATGTGGACCCAGATGGGGCACTAATTGATGAAAGAGAAGAATATGGAACATCTTCATCTGCATCTAGTCATTCATCTAAAGATGTGAATTCTGATGGTGTGCAAGAAAATATGAAAGATTTTGAATAATTGTCTAAGACAGCTTATATAACTGATGTTTGCATCGTATCTTGAAACAAAAAAAATTGATTTCCACTTGGTGTTAAATCAGAAGTTATGAGTCATTTTTATCTTTGTTGGATTATATGTTTTAATTATGATGATTTTTATTGTTTAGAATATCTACAATGCATCAATAACTTAGAGATATAATGTATGTTTCATTCAATCTATAAAAAAAAACATTTTGATTAATTTAGTCATATAATTTGTTCATAATGTCATGGTTTTTTAATTTTATGGTTGAAATTTTTTCAAATTTTTTTGTATCTTTAATGTTATGGTTGAAAACAATTAGAATTTTAGTGATCTTTAGTTCATGTTATTATATGTTTAACAACATGAATGAAAACTAATAGAATTTTAATGTGTTTCAGATCTCATTATTTTATCTCTATCGTCATTATTAAAACATGTTGAAATTATACCTATGAAAGAAAAATGCTATTCTACCAAAAACATTAGTGCATTTTTTCCTCAAAAATAGTTGTTTTTTGCACATAAAAATTTGGTTTCACTGCCATTTTTTAGAAATGTTGAAAATTGACCCTAAAAAAAAATCATCGTTCCAGTATCAATACTTTTCATTTTCAAGGTGTTTTTTGCACAAAAAATTGGTTTTCACTGCCATTTTTAAAACATGTTGAAAATTGACCCTTAAAAAAGCTATCGTTCTAGTATACACACTTTTCGTTTTTAACACTGTTTTTCATGTTTTTTTGGGGTTTTTTTTTCCAGAATTACCATTTTGAGTTTATAATTCTTGTTTCAAAGTTTACATTGTTATTCATAATACACCTTTTTTAGCATATTTTTGACACTTTAATTTTTCTTATGTATCAAGTTTGAACATTTTTTTTTAATGTTAGTGATTTTCATGTTGATTTTAAAAAGTGATGACGCGACATCAATGCTTTTTTTAGAGGGTTTATTTTGGACATTTTAAATTTTCTAATGTATTAAGTGTGGATAAAAAAATTTAAATGTTGGTGATTTTCATGCTGATTTTGAAAAACATTAACATTGTTTTAAGGCATATTTTTGGCACTTTAAATTTCTTGATGTCTTAAGTATGCACAATTTTTTTAATGTTGATTATTTAACCATTTTTCAATTGTCTTATTCCTCCTCTTGTTTTTTGTCCTAAGATATTTGTTTTTTAAGGATTTTTCAAACATGTGTTTTTTATTTTTCTTTGCAATTATTTTTTTATAATGCATTTTTCAATTTTTTTGCAAAGTTTAAAAAAAAATAACATTAGTATTTTGAGATTAGGACTTTTTATATATTTATATATCATTAACTAATACTTCAATTCACAAAAAAATTGTTACAAAAAATTAATAATTTTAAACATTCGATAAAAAATGACATGTTAAATAAAAGATTTTAATAAAAAAAATTGAAATAAAAAGTTCGAAAATAGTAAATTTTATGAATTTTATATCCAAAGATGATGACATTTAAAGTTCTTTTTTCAAAAAAAATAAAATTTAAAGTAAAAATAACAAAAAAAAAAAAAAAATCCTTAAACGAAAAAAACATTTAATATATATATATATATATATATATATATATAAAATAAAACCCAAAAACATTTTAAAAAACAAATAATTTTTTAAGTTAAAAAATAAATAAATAACTTTGCCTTGGCACCGATTATATTTTTTTGAAGTATTATTTTTTGTGTTTATTTTCTAATGATTTTTTTTAATAATTTTCTTTTTGTTTTGGGCTATAAGTGTTTTTGTTTAATTTTACTTGAATATTTTTATTAATTTAATATTTTTAAAATTGCTTTTTAATTTGTATTTAATTTTTTGTGTTTTTATTTGTTTATTTCTTAATTATCTAATTTACCTTATTTTTAATTTTTTTCCTTAAATTATGTTTTTTTATTTTGAAATATTTATTTTTTTCACATTTTGTGTGATTTAATTTTGTTTTTAACAATTTTTATAACTGTCTTTATTTTGGATTTGTTTTATATATATTTTTTGTGTTTTTGATGAACCATGGTTTGGAACCGTCGACTCTTAAAACTATTTTGTGATTTCTTCGGAAGAAATTTTTTTAATATATATTTTTATTTATTAGTTGTTACTATTTTTAATTGTTTTTGTTTTTGTTTTACTTTTATTTTCGTTCAATCTTTTTATTTTTGTTTTTTTGTATTTTTTATTTTTTTGTAAGGTTCGTGTCAATCTTCGACTAACAACCCAACCCATTACGTGTCAATTTTATAGTTGATTTTAAAGTTTTTGTTATAATGGATCAAGTATGCCCTCATAGTGTGTCAATTTCATGGTTGATTTTTAAGATTTTACTGCGATAAGTTAAGTTTGTCTACACTACTTGTCAATTTGAAAGCTGATTTTTAAATTTTCGTTGCAATGTCAAGTTGTCCAATGCTGAAATTTTAAAATAGATATACTTTTAGATTTATAAAAGAAATTACTCTTGGTATAATGACTCTTTCATTCAAGTGTTCATTTTTAAAGTGTTTTTAGCCATAATTTTTCCATAATGCCATGGTTGAAATATATTGAAAACTTAAAGGTTTTTGTAGTCGTGACATTTGATTTTAGTTGAATGGTTTAAAATTTGTCAAAATTTTAAGTTTTTTCTAAATCACGATATATTATCTATAATGCTATGGTTGAAAACAGTGATAAGTATTTTATCTTTAATGTCATGGCTGAAAAATTGTTGGAATTTTAAGACTTTCAGAGACATGATATTTTATCTTTAATGTCATGTCTGAAAATTGTTAGAATTTTAAGGTTTTCGGAGTCATGATATTTTATTTTTAACGTCATTGCTAAAAAATGTTGAAAATTTACCCCGTGAAAAAAAACGTTATTCCTACATCAACACTTATCGTTTTTAGGGTGTCTTTTGCAACAACAAAAATTGGCTTTTACTGTTATTTCTAAAAAATGTTGAAAATTTACCCTGAAAAAAGAAGTGTTGATGTTTCCATTTTCGGGTTGTTTTTCATGTTTTTTTGGGGTTTTTTTGCCAAAGTTCTCGTTTGATCAATAATTTTGTTCTCTTTGTTTTAGTACACTTGAGACATGTTTAGGGACTACATTAGCATATAATTAGACTTGAGGACTTGACGAATAGTTTGGTTTATCTTTGCAACTTTGTTGGTTAAACATTTGTGAAGAAGTCTCTATGGTTTCATACACTGTCATTAAAAAAAATTTGAGGTCTAAAATGGGCCTCCTAAGGAAACTTATAAAATAATAGTCAAAACAATAAAATAAGATTAGATTACCTCACCAATTTTGAAGTGAACAAAAAAAAAACAAAACAAAAACAAAAACAAAACAAACAAACTACATTTTCGACTTATATTTTTAACTTATCTTCCTACAATTTTACTCAAATTTCGAGTCAAGCACTCGTTGGATGCATAATTTAATTTCACATCTAATGAATACCCATGTTGAAAACTTTTGATGGATCTTGCTACACAAAAAATGAGAAATACATGAAAAAATGTGATTGCAATCACGTTTTTCATGTATTTCTCATTTTTCATGTAGTGGACTCAATCAAAAGTATTCAACATGGGTACTTGGATGCAAAATTAAATTTTGCATCTAACTTGTGCTCCTGTTCGAAATTTGAGTAAAACCATAGGGTCAGAAGTTGAAATTACAAATTACAAACAAACAAACAAAAATAAAATCTTTTTATTTTTTATCATTTTATATTTTTACTCGATAAATGGTGAATCATCCCCCATGGTTGGCATCATCTTCTTTAATTCTATTGGTTTTTATAAAGTTTATTTTGGTTGTATATTTTTTCTTTTTATTTTTTTATCATTTTATCTCTTTACTCCATAAATAGTGAATCATCCCCAATGGTTGGCATCCTCATATTCAATTCTATTGATTCTTAAAAAGTCTATTTTGGTTGTACATTTTTGTTTTGAGACCCATTTTTTACCTCAAAATTTCTCTAATGTGACCTTTGTAATATTGTTGAGCAAAATTGCTACTAAGGTTTGATTATTCTAATGGGTTGAGTAGATTTTCTATTCCAGAGATCAAACTTGCTTGAGTTATGTAAGGTCGTGAGAGTATATGGTTGCTACTTGTGTGCCAGTGTGTTATATTTATAGTCCAAGTGTGAATGTATGTTATGCAGTATTCATTACCAATGTATTTATGTGTACAAGCTTTGTATATGACAATTTTGTGGAGGACTAAGGAAGCATTGACAAATTATGAGCGTATGTGTATGATGACACTCGTATTTTATATGGTTGAGAGGTTGTCAGGGAGATGTTGTTATATGCTAAATGTGGTCAATTGTAGAGGGTGATATGAGTGATGTATGTATATACACTAAGGGGAAGCCCTAGATGCCCTGCACTTCTTGAAGAATTTAAAGTCAAGAAATAGTAAATTTGTTCGTATGCCCATCACCAACATGTTCTCCTCGTCTTACCAATTCCAAAGGTATGAGGCACGTCACAAGGCTCTTTGTGATTTAGGAGATATGCCTTATGGGTTGGAGCCTACACAAGGCGTTGGAGCGTACTTCTAGTCAAAATTGGTGAAGTCAAGGTGTATGAGCATCTTTTTAGTCAAAGCTGATAAAACCAAGACGTTGGATCGTCCTTCAGATTGAAGCCTATAAACTAAGAGGTTGGAGCCTCTTTTAATTGGAGCTTCCTAATTGATGTAAATTTCAAAGACCTATATTAAAAAGTGTTTAGTGGTTTTTTTTCCTATAAAGGTTTCCACCTAAAAAATCGTGTCTACTATCTTGATATTATACATTGTTGAATGGTATTCTTGAATTATATTTTGATTTGATACTAATAGTAATTACTGCTCTGTGATGTTAAAAATATATTATTGAAGAGAATATATATTCACCACCCTCTCAATATTTCCAATAAATATGGGAAAACTACTGCAATAAGGATTATGGTGGATAAACTAACTAAAATGGGTGGGAGATCTCTAATTTTTCCTAATGGGTTGGAAATCTACCTCTAATTTTCCTTATCTATTTTCCTTGCCTATCTATTTTACTTGGAGCTTATTTCTTGGCCAAGGAAGAAATAATTCAACCTCTTAAAAAATTAGAAATCATAAATAAATAATAAAAACAAACATTTGTCAATCATTAGGAGGGAATAATAGAAATGTTCATTTCTTGTCGATTAATGTAGCCTAAAGGAAAATATTAAATAATTAAGTATTGATTTATGTATCTCTTCATGTCTTTCAACTTAAATGCCATTATTATATATATAATTAATAATGTCAAAAATATTACCTTTACATATTAAAGAAATTGTTATTTATTTTGTAAGTCAATGTTTTATTCATACAAGAAAAAAAATGAGTACATTCGGTTGTTCAAAAACAGGTGGTCTAACCCCGACCGGGTTTGCTCACCAAAATTTGAACCAGATGACAAAAATACAAAAAGGAAACTAGGGACATTGTCCATAAACAGTGAATCCGAAAACACCAAAATACAGATAAAACATAAAAAAACACCAAAGAACATACTAATTGCCTGACATGATGGAGGCAGGATTGTCCGGGGTTGTTCCTGGAGGAGGTGGAGGATGGAAATCACACTGAACGTGCCCTTCAAAGTGCACTAGCCAAGTCTCCAGCTTTTCTACTTTCTTAGTTAGTAAACTTTGGCCTCGCCAAACCACCATTAGTGTCTCCCAAACTTGGCACTGAAAATAGTGCATTCGGTCCAACGTTGTCATCTACTTTGCATGCTCCTCACGACAAACTCTCTCAGTTGTGTCCACTCTTTCCATCAAGCTATTGATAAGTGCTCGACAATTCTCCAAGCAGCAATGTTGGATACCATGCCTTTCATTCGCTTCATCTTGACCAAACCCACAATTACCCTTGCCAGCACGGATTCCTCCACCCCGACGACTCAACTTCTGAACCCGCGTACCACCACCCCTACTGGCACCTCGTTTACCTCCTCCACACACTCCCACACTAGCTAGCCACGCGCGTCCAGCGGTCTTTCCACCCTGGCGGGGATCCTTAATGGCAATTGTTGAGTTCGCCACACCCACTGGGCCAAGGGTGGCTAGGGAGGGGGAATGCCCACGTTGGGCTGGGGGTTTCATAATTCGCAGAGATGGTGAGCCGTCATGTTCAAAATCCACAGGCCAGACCCACCCACTAGAGAAACCAAACACCACCATCAGGGAAACCAAATTCCACCACCCACCACATGAGAGAAGCACAATACCACCGCCAACTACCTGAAAAAGACCACCACCACTACAAAAACCAAATATCGTCACCCATCACACCAACGCATACAATTGAAAGAAAGACGAAGACAAAGTAGTCGACGCCTGAGTGCAACTTCCCCCAAGATAGCGACCTGCCTCCAAATTCACCTCATAGAGACCACCCACCAAACACCATCGCGCCCGCCTCGTTGGTCACAAAATTGGAAATTGAAACTAGTTTTCCGCCACCACCCTCAGAGTTTCCTACACTGTTGGTTCCAACTTCCACTTCTAGCTCGAGAAAACGGGATTACCATAAGCCCAGAGTAAATGGAATGGAAGAGGTCTCGTCTCGCCAACTTCCAATCCTTACAAACGCATACAATAACAAAGCGGCTTTGTAACAGGGTCCAGCTTGACACGCTACTCTAGCGAAAGCCCAGCCCAAGTACACATGGACCACTCCTACCAAATAACCTCTTGTGACACACTTGTTTTCTCCCTAGAGGCCTCCGCGAGGTCCAACACCATAATAGAGCACGGATACAAATGTTGGGCTCCCTCATCTTCCCACGCCTTAACTATTCACCACCCCCAAACTCCAATGCGATGTTAATACTCGCACAAGTTTCCAACCTGCTGATATTACTCCTCCCATTACATGCACTTTGGTGAAGGGACCGAAAGGACCATCCCACACCCCCACTCCACCTGTATTCACACATGAGACTCCTCCTCCACGTGTTGCAAGGACCTCGCCCCCATCGAGGAAGAGTCGACCTCCTCCACAATTCTTCGCAGGTCAACCAAGGAATTGTTTTGGGAGGAGGGGGGCTAGTTTTGGCAATTTCCTAGCCTTGAAGCTCACTACCCCAATTTGCTAGCTTGTCTGTCACTTTATTTCCTTCACAGTGGACGTGTTCAATTATCACGTAATCAAAGGAGGAGATTCTAGAGAGTGTGTGTTCCCTTATCAACGCCAAACGCCAACTCTTTATGACCTTTGATAGAGGATAACCAATAATAAGACATTGGAGCATGGATGTAGTGATTTGAGAGTCTACAATTACTTGCATATTCATGATGCCCATATTTGTTGTTGCCTGCAAACCTCTCTCCAAAGCTAGGTATTCAACCACATTGTTGGTAGTGTGGTCACAGGATGCAGTATAGAGTTTGAGGGCCTACCCTTTGTCATTCCAAAGGATTCCCCTGAGGCATGTTGGGCCAGGGTTCCCCTTTAAGGCCCCAACAAAATTGAGTTTAACAAAAAATCCCTGCGGTGGACAAGTGAACGCATCCGAAGATACAAGTTGAAGCGCAGGTCGACGGGTGGGGCCTGAAGAAGGGGGCTCCATTGGGATATCTAGCGCGAGCAGAATAACATGTTCCCACCCTTCCACCTTCCAGTGTTCCTCCGACCATGGCGAAATCGATACAGATTCCTTAAGATTGTGGAGAACGGTGTGCCAAGCGTTGACAGGGTGGAACTCTTCTGATTGGAAAATTGCCCTATTTTTTCCTTTCCAGATGTTCCATAAGACGAATCCTTGCGAATGACACCATGCTCAATTGACAATCGGATTCTTGAACAGGGTCCATCTCCACGTGTCTAGAGACTCCCGAACACTGTTAACAGACCTGCCAGTGACTCCAAAGACCTCTAAGTGACATCTCTTGACTTCAGTGTCTTTGGGCAGAAATTTAAAAGGTGGTCAGTGGTTTCCTCCTCCTTGCGACATAAAGGACAATAAGACGGACCAAGAAAGCCCTTCTTTCGTATTTTAACCCACGTGAGAAGCTTACCTTGTCCGATTAGCGATGAAGGAGACTTTTGGCCAAAGGCAAGAGTACCAAATCCTTTTCCATAAACAGTCTGCCTCTAGGTCTCCCACAAAAGTTTTCAATGAGTACGACTCTTTAAGGGTGAACATACCTTGCTGCTAATATCCCTGGCGTAATCTATCAAGTTCTCCATTATTTAGAATTGATCGCCAATGGAGAATCGTAAGGAGGGCCTCCGAATTTATAGGGGGGTCATGAGGAGGCCAATTTTCCAGGGATTTCCATTTTCTCCACTTTGAGCCCGGTAGAGCGTCACTCCGGAAGTCTTGGACATAAGACACACCAATCTGGGAGGTGAATGTCTAGAGACTTGCAAACTCTGGATCTTGATCTAATCTAGGGTTTTGCATCCATCAGTCAGTCCAAAATTTAGCTTTTCTTCCACTACAAACTTCCCAGAAACCATGTATCTAAATGAAGTCTTGTTGTGCCTTGGCTCTATTCCAAATCGAGGAAACCGATGGGAGGTCCTCGTGGTGGTGAAGGGGATTTTTCCAATCCTCAACCTCGTATTTGGCTGCCCATATGTTCTTCCATAGCTCTTGCCCGCCTTGGATCCAGCGCCACCACACCTTTGCGTTGACGGCCATAGATAATAGCTGGGGATCTTTTAGCCCAAGGCCGCCATGGGTCTTTGGTTTACATAACTTATCTTAGGCCACCGGGGCCCATTTATAGTCGATCTAGACCCCTGACCATAGAAATCGGCAGAACCTTGATGTCATTTCTGTATAGATGCTACTAGGGGTGGGGAGTGCCCACAATTGGTATAAGGGGATTGCCTGAAGGACTGCCCTTAACAATACCAATCTTCCAACTAAGTTCAGAGCTCGAAAGGTCCAACTCGAAAGTTTCTTGTTTATGCGGGAGAGAACTTCCTTCCAGATGGAGGCCTTTAGAGAGTTAGGCACTAAGGGGACTCCAAGATAAGCGATGGGAACTTTCCCAACTCTGAAGCCCAGCGTTTTGGCAAGGTGAGCTTGCACTCTAAGGTGAGTGTTGAAGAATAAGATGTTTGATTTCTCATTGTTTATCAAAGTGCTTGAGGCCGTTTGGAAGGTGTCCAAAATTTTCCCCAATTGCTTAACCTCTTTCAATTTTGGCTTCCCAAATAGCATGTTGTCGTCCAAACACTGTTGATGGGTTACCGAAGGGATTGTTTGAGAGATGTGGATGCCCAAAAGGGCTCGAGAATCAGTCGTTGCCTTAATGAGCCAACCCAACCCTTTCGCCATGATAATGAATAAGAAAGGGGAGATAGGGTCACCCTGTCTGAAACCTCTTGATCCTCGAAAGGGGCGGGACAAGGCTCCATTCACAAGGATGGAATAGAACGGAGTTGATATCATGGATTTGACCCACCCAATCCATGTTGGGGAGAAACCAAAGGCGGCCAAAACTGACAATAAAAAATCCCAATTCAAACAATCATAGGCTTTAGAGAGATCTAGTTTGATGATCATACCTGACATTCAGAATGAAGCTAAGGTATGTACCATCTCATGCGCAACCAGAATTCCATCCATGATTTGCCGACCTTCCACAAAACAAGTTTGTTCCGGTCCAATGATAACCTGGAGTAAGGGTTTAAGCCTTCGCACTAGGATTCCAGAGAGGATCTTGTAAACTACATTGCATAGAGTTATTGGCCTAAACCCGCTGGGTTCTAAAGCAACTCCCTTTTTTGGTATGAGCGTGAGGAAAGTTGCATTCAGCCCTTACCATAACTATTGGGACCGGCGAGAGTATTCAATGAGCTCCAGGATCTCCTCTCTGAGAAATTTCCATCCCGCCTTGAAGAACTCAGAGTTAGCCATCAAGCCCAGGGGCTTTGTTGGACAGGGGAGCTCGAACCACCTCCTTTACTTCAACAAGAGAGACTTCTCTCATGGGGGCCTCATTTTGATCTTCGGTAATTAGGCGTGGGATATGTTGTTGTATTTTTGAGGTAGCCTCCCTCCTTTCCACTTCTGGTTCAGAGAATAAGGATTGAAAATGGTCGATCAAGGCTTCAGAGATTTCCTCATGATGCACTAATCGCCGACCATCAAGGTTGTTTAGAGAGAAGATGTGGTTGTGGTGGCAGTGTTGCAACATAGTCTGGTGGAAGAATTTTTTATTTCGCTCCCCTCCTTGAGCCATTGAACTCTAGATTTTTATTTCCACAAAATTTCCTCTTGCTTCCTCCTTTGCTCTAACTCCGTTAAGAGTTGCCCCTCCTGGGCTATATGAGCCTCAATGCACCCATCTAAAATGATTTGTTGCTGAAGAGATCTCATTTCTTCCACAAGGCAATGCTTTTCACATTCATTGTTTCCAAACTCATATTTGTTCCATTCTTTGAGTCTTCCCTCAAGTTCTTTAAGCTTGAGTTGGAAAGCTTCCATCGTGTTTCGTCCTTTGACCTTAGAAGTCTGCCACCATTCTTCCATTTTGGGAAATAGAACTGGGTTCTCTAGCCAGAGGATTCAAAGTGGAACAACCTATTTCGAAGGGCTATGCGCAGATCTATCTCTAAGTAGATTGACCAGTGGTCTGATCCATGCACGGGAGAATCTCTGCCTGGAAAAACAGATCCTGTAGCAAAATATTGTCAAAGAGAAGAATCTTATCCAACTTTGAGGTTATTTGGAATGTACCACCTCGCCAATTGTCCCAAGTAAAGATTATGTTTTCGAACTACAAGTCTTCCAACCCCAACTCGTGGACTGTTCCCTGGAAGGCCACAAGTATATGATCCAATCTTCTAAGGCCTCCCTTTTTCTCACTGAGTTTCATTATGAGATTAAAGTCCGCAGCCACAATCAAGTTTGTTTCCCCCACCAACTCCTTGACATTCCTCAAGCCCTGAAGGAAGTTGGCTTTTTGGCCAAGCACAGTGGGTCCATAGACCCTTGTTAACCAAACCTTCTCTGTTGATCCAAGACATTTGAATTGGCCTGAGAGAGAGTGAGGGTTGGCCAACCAATTTCCAAATGAAATAGATTTGGCATCCCCAGAGGATGCCCAGACCCCCCACACTACCTCTTACATCCAAAGCCATGCTCTCCGTCAGAGGCTAGCGCTTGTTGGCAATATCTTGTAGTCTTTCCTTAGTCACTTTTGTTTCTTACAGAACAATTATCTCAAGCTCTCTCTATGAATTATGTTTTCGAGGTACCTCACATTTGAACGACACATGTGCATAGTCCAACAACTAGGAGTAGGGCTCATCCTGATATTCAATTTCTATAAATTTCGGGAGAGACCGAGAGATGTTCATATACACACAGATGTGGGCATATGACAAGAATCTTTTTCTGGTGCATGATCTCAGAGACCTGCACAAAGTTGCCTATAAATTTTCCTATGAGTTCCAAAATTTCCAACTCCCAGAATTCCTCTGAGAGAGAGTATAGGTGGTCCCAGATTGGGGCGGCGAGGAATTGTTCCTTGTCTGAGTTATAGCAGGGTCCCCAATGTCTCATGAATAGGTTTGTATTTTTCATGAAATAAGGGTCATTATCCAGGATCCTTTTCCTGTCCTCCAGATCTTCAAATATTACGGTGAAGAATCCCTTAGCCCTTAAGGTCAAGATCAAAGGGAGCTTCGGGTTGTCATTTTAACTAGATCCAATGGAGGATGTCAACTTCCCGCAACCAAATACCCATAAAGTTACATATGATTGCATGGTCCTGCATGAACTAGCGACATTGTTCCAATTGATTATTGGGAATGACCACCTTGCAATTCTTATTCACTTTTGGCAAGCAGTGGCCCTTCATTCGTGCTTGCCATTATGCCCCTAGCACTGCCATCTCTACCTGAATACCTTTGTTCAGTCCAGAGGAAGGCGTAGGAGTTGGCCACAGCCTAGCAACTCCAGTAAGAATCAACTTGGAGGGGGCGGATCCCCTCCCCTCAGAGGCCCCATATTAGAGCACCCATATATTAAAGAAATTGTTAATAGAAAATATATTTCAAATATATGATCTATAAATATATATTTGTAATTTCTTTACACTATTTTAGGGTAGTTATACTAACTTCAATTTGTAATTTCAATTTCTTCAAAATAACTTCTATCAATATTAAAATGAACTTCAATTTGTAATTTCAATTTCTTCAAAATAACTTCTATCAATATTAAAATGAACTTAAATTAGAGTGGGCCCACTAATAGATTATTGTCACATTGAGTCTCAATTATTTAGCCCTCAAATGGTTGTCACAGAGTCTCAATTATTTAGCTCTCAAATAGTTGTCACATTGAGTCTCAATTATCAGCCCACATATGATTGTCACATTGAGTCTCAATTATTTAACCCACATATGGTTGTCACATTTAGTATCAATTATTTAGCCCGCATAATTATTTAGCCAGCATATGGCTCCCATCATTAACCCTTGAAATGAAAGTTTGGAACCTCACACAAATCATCTTTAACCCCTCTGCCATAAAGTAAATCAAGTCATCTACATGGATCATACCATGAAATAAAATATATTAATATGAACACAATTTCAATCAAGATTTAACTCTGCCATGAAATTTGAACCCCACACAAATCAAGTCATCTACATGGATCATACCATGGAATAAAATATATTAATATCAACACAATTTCAATCAAGATTTAACTCTGCCATGAAATTTGAACCCCACACAAATCAAGTCATCTACATGGATCATACCATATAATATATTAATATTAACACAATTTCAATAAAAATTTAACTCTGCCATGAAGTTTGAAACCCACACAAATCAAGTCATCTACGTGCATCATACCATGGAATAAAATATAATATATTAATATCACACAATTTCAATAACGATTTAACTCTAAAGATGTGATCACTCTACTTCCTTCTGAATATCCTTAACCATTAAGTCCCCCGCAAAAGGGTTGCGGGTGTAAGAAGAATCATCACGGATAACAAAAAGAAAAAAATATCGTATAATAGTATAGTTCTTCAAATCATGTGCATAGAAAATTATCTTCAAATCCATTCTTTGCTTGTAGCTAGGAACTTTGGTGCAATAATAAATTAGATGATTTCAAAAGCCTTTCCAGCTTTATTAAACACACGCTTTTATCCTAAGCTTGAGCTTATGTACACCCCAATGAAAACTCAGTTTGGAGGGGTTCACAATGATCAGTGAACCTATTGATTTCCACCCAATACCATAATCAACCCAATGTGCATTAAAATTTGAATGATAGATAAACCCACCATGACATTGGAACACAGGTCTGCACAACATCACACGGCAAGTAATTTGATAAGACCAAGATTTCTCTCCGCATGTTCAACATTATGGAGTGAACTACACTCTTGAATTAGAAATCTTCTTATATTACACTCAGTGGGATAATGGACTCGAGGCGAGGCAGAAGAATATCAGATACTGGATTCAGGGCTTTGGACATCAATTGGAGGAAGACGTTCTCTACTGGTCTGGTTTGGTAAAGCTTAGGCCTAATAACCTCCCTTGAGGAATTGTGTTTGCCTCTGTTTCTGTCTTGGCATTCCAAAGGGGCCTTCCAAAAATGACTTGCCATTTTAAGGGTTTCAATGCCGACAAGATTTCATTGGTCCTATCTGTCTCGTTTGTTAAAATCTTAATGGGGTTCTCTGATTACATTGTCTATTCTCAAAAATTCGGGATCTGTTTAGTATCAGGTCTTATTCTCAAAGGATTATTTCAGTGTAACACAATCGTTTGCAAGAAATAAAGAGTGTTCGTGAACCACGGAGAAAGAGATCTTCACTTTTCCCGGTCACTACCAAAATGCATGACAACAAAAACCAAACTACCTGTCAAATTGCTTTGATAATGAGCACTCCTGTTGAATAAAATACCAAGTAACAACTTTAAAATCCAAGTATAGCATGCTGACTAATTTAATATTGAATCTGAGAAAGATAGCACAATATGGCAATTCAAATCTAAGAATGTCAATCAGCCGAGACGAGGAATTAAACCAGTATAGATATATCTTAAATACCGATCTAATATGAGCCAAGAGGGATCTCCCAAATACCGATCTAATATGAGCCAAGAGGGATCTCCCAGTGCAAAGTTTTTTTTACGAGGCCACATTATTTAATTTTGAATAGTTTTATTTTTTTGCTGACATGAGCAAAATTTCAACTTTTGATGACAGAGGTACATCGTTACAAATTATACACTGGCTGTAGAATGAGTCTGGCTCAATGAAGAATAAACAGTGGCTGAGCTTGTGGAAGAAAACATGGTTTTCAAGAAATAAGACTCGGCCATCAGGATGTCATTAGATATCATGTGTTTCATCAGGCAACATGTTTTTTAAAATATTTTTTTGAGCAATAGCCACAGCAGAAACTAAGATTTTTTTGTTTAAAAACATATAATGTGTATGCCAAGACTGTAGGTACCACTTCTTGTTTAAATTTTGCAACTTCATGAGCCAAACATGTGTTATTTAAAAATCTAACATACGTAATTAAAAACAGAAAACACATTAAAGTCTTTTTGGTGACTTTCATTCAATACCCCCTTTTTCAACCCAGATTGGAATAAGAATAACCAGGGAATAACATGCAACCAATATCAGTATCACCAGCGCTTGCAAGCATCACAAACAACTAAAGGTCACTTCAATGGATCAAAAATCTTTCATATACAACTTGGA
The DNA here is from genome assembly GCA_031772625.1 of Pinus tabuliformis. Lineage (NCBI taxonomy): Eukaryota > Viridiplantae > Streptophyta > Pinopsida > Pinales > Pinaceae > Pinus > Pinus tabuliformis. The sequence goes on from CM062808.1 coordinate 571,293,371, forward strand.
ATAAGAATCACCAGCGTTTCCAAGCATCTCAAGCATGAATACTACTAAAAGTCACTTGGGTTAAAATGCCTAAATCACACGCTAACCCATACATCTGGAATGCCTGAAACAATTTTAAAATTGTCATACGCCTTCCCATTTTTAGCAGAGTTTAAGTTAACACCGCAAAGATGACCAATATACATTAATAATGAAAAAGATGTCACCAATACCAGAATCACCAGAAAGGTATAAACATTTTATTCAATAAAACTAAGCAATTCTGATTTTGATTGAAAAGCTATAGAAATCTACCAGAAGCAAACAAAATAATGCTTAATCGCTCAACAAATTTGTAAACAAGATTCATGCAATGGAAAATAAGCAATTCTGATTGAACGAAGAAATCCATCACAGCAGCACAAATTATTTATTCAATAAAACTAAGCAATTTTGATTTCAATTGAAAAGCTATAGAAATATACCAGAAACAGACAAAATAGTGCTTATGAATAAACAAAAAACAGACAATGATCTTTATAAATAATAAACAATTTTGCAAATCTACTTTCATTGCAAATAAGCAAATCTGTAAGCAATAGAAAAATGACTTCAAACACATTGCAAATAAGTTACATGAAGATTTAGACAACAGACATGAGAAGCAATCCTTGTAAAACATGGAATAAGAACTGACACATAATGAAAAGAAACTATTATAGTGTTTATTTCTTTTCGTACATGGCACATCAGTTTACATGAAGATTTAGACGACATACGTGTAATAGTCCTTACGGTAGACAACGGAATGAAAACTGCTACATAATGAAAAGAAACTATACTAGTTCTTATTTCCACAGTAAACGTATGCTACCAATGATGAAAATGAATGATAAAACATTACAAATCATCACCAAAAAGAATTAAAAATGGGTAACACAAAACAATTTTATCGAAATATCAACTGCAATCAACATATTCAAATAATACTATGATTCCACCGAAATATATGCCTGTCTAGTTAACTAAACAGGTCCCATTGATTCCAAAAAGTAGTCTGGAAAATAGTAGTGGTTCCAAATTGCAATACACACTAATTCATAAAATAAATAATTGCTGTCCTCAATAGAGTTAATAATATCATATCGATGACTAAGTCAAGCCGTGCAGAATCTGTATTTAACACTTGACCTCCTTCAAGCCATCAGCGAAGTACAAAAATGTCGGATCAGTAGCCCCTTCCTTGTAGTATGCAAAAACCATAGAGCCGTCATCATGCATGCTCTCTCCGACAAAACTGTGAAATAGAACAGAAGAGCAACTTAATAGTTTTCTGACAACTCAAAATTTGCACGCTGAATAATAGTAGCAATAAAAAATGCTGACAGAATATAGATCGAACATTAATATTAACCCTACGTGAGGATTAAATGTCAGCAATGAGAGGGATAAAATAAGATGTCCGAAGAAGAACACAATAATAGGTCAATGGGGCTCAGAAGTTCAATCCGCTGCAAGCAAATCCTATCACAAATCTAGAATAAAAGCACTAAAACTGAAGATCTCAAGAAAAATAAAAAGAAATAACAGACATACTGCTAGTATGCTGATAACAAAGAAATAGAGTTCACAGTACAACCACAATGGGACACAGAAGTACAATACAATGCACACCTATCACAAATCTATCAACAAATAAGAAAAAGCTAAAGATCAAAGAATAGTTAGAAGAATGCAAGTTACAACGCTAATATGATAACAAAGGAACAAGTTCAGTGTACAACATATATTTCATGCTTATAAATTCAGCAGCAGATAATTAGATAACAGTTATCACAATTATGAGAGAAAAACAAAAAACACAATTATATAATTAGAGTGTGCATAACCCCAAAAAAGCAACAAAGGCTGAACTAATACTTACAATTGGAGGTCGCTCAACTTAGAAACCAGCCATTTGGCAGCTGCTTCCACGTTTTTCTTAAATTCGGCCTGGCGTTCTTCTGACAATTTGGTATTAAGATTCTTAATGTATCGCTTAATAAATGCCAGAAATTGCTTTTTGTCAAAAGAAGGTTGTTCCTGCAAAGAAAATGCATTTCAGATCACAAACACCAAATTCGAGATTGAGAAAGCAAAAGATAAAAACATATATATATAATTTGAACTAGCTTTTAGTTTAAAAAAGCCCGAGCATTAAATTGCAACATAGTGCCCCCAGCAAACCAACCTGAAGCCTGAAGGTATCAACAATGTCAACTACTTTGGCAGCTTGATCGTCAACACCTTCATCCTCCCCACCCTCGGCAGAAGGGTTGGCACCAATGTCAACATCAACTGCTCCTTGGACAACCCACTATTAAACAGCATCAACAAAATTAGAACTTTGGCCTAGGAACAACATGTATAATTAAATTTCATGACTTTGAAAATAAACGATAAGGACAGGCGTGAAACCACCAAAAAATATGACAGAATAGATGCAACACAGACTTCATGTTTAAAGCTAAAGAGAATTCATATTATGCAGTGCATACTCATAAGGCCTGTTGCGAGAAAGCATTTCAAAAAGAGAGAGAATAAAACTAACCTTTCCTTCAACTTCCCACAAAACTCCATTGTAAAGTTCCTTGTAAGGAAATGAATCTGAGAGAAGCTCGTCACCTACAAAGGCAGAATAAAATTATCTTATGTACCAAAAATTTCAGCTTCGTAGAATCACCTAGTTAGGCTTTGTCGAGATTCCATGATAGATATAAGAATAGAACATTCAATTTGTTTCACCTAACACCCACTGCAAGAAAACAATTACAGAAGTAGCAAAACAAAAGATGGAAGAAACTACCATAGGGGGTTCAGTGAGATGGGCAAGTAAGCAAAAAAGCATAGAGCCAGAAGAAAATATCAGTATCACAAACCTATTTGATTAAATCATCAAGGAGTGCCATTAATATCACAACAAAACAACATATCGCAAAAAGAACTGACGATATTACTAAAGACCTTGATCAAAACACTTCCCTGTTCTACATCTTTCTAAAGCGATATTCATCAACAACAGATACCAGAAACATATATTCAAACACAAAAGGTACCCACAAAACTGCCCCTGCAAGTTGCTTAGGAGCAACAAGTTACCCACAAAAGGCCTAAACAATTTAATGAACCAAAGCATGCTGTGGTAAAAAATAATCGATTCAACCTAATCTACTAAATATCGAGCTCCTGTTACTACCTAGCTCTCGAATTAGATCTAACGGAGATAAAATAATAGCCGCAATCCACAAATTGGGGGCATAGTAATCGGCATTTACAAAACTCATCTAAAATCTGCACCGCCGTTACATACAAACAAATCCGCAAACTACAGTAAAGTACAGGATTAATAAAAAAATACCTATGATCATATATCTATATCAACATCAGTTGCGGCTCAGATCCACGGGTTTTATAAGAGGGTATTTCTTAAACCGCCCTGAAAACCCTAATAACCAAACTAGTATGTAACTTTCGAGATCAAACCCCATCTACGCTTGAAACCTAGCCGCCCATGGCACATGCAGAGATATCCGAAGCAAAGGGAATTGAACTGTTGCCCTAACAAATCTAGGACCAGGGAAACCCAAATCGACAAAGCTCTGAAACCGAGAAAAGCAATCCGAGAGCCGAAGATTCGCAAAGGAGACTTACCAGAGAGCAGGTCCTGGTAGACGATCATTTTGAAGAACTAGTGAGAAAACTTCTTGCGTCCGGTGCCAAATAAAAACGCTCGGAGCCTCTCTTCTCCCAAATTGCCCGAAGCTACAAAGCTACCAAGAGAGAGACCTTTCTTGGTCTCAATATACCCTTTTATACTTGATGCACAACCTTAACCGTATGACCTCACACACTGCGGTCTGTGATTTGAGATTGGTTAAGCATAATAATGTTTATATAAGACTCGCCTTGCTATACAATAATGATATTGGAATGCAGAATCCTATCGAGGATGCTTTTGGAATAGAATTGGATGCGTTTATATATACTTAGGGCAGGCTAATGCTCGGTTGAAATAATTGGCTATTAATAAAAATCATATAAAATGGATTATTGGTGAAATATTAAAAATATATATTATTAAATTTATAAATATATTATTTTTTTAGCGAATCTTTATGAAAAAACACTATTTAGTAATTAAATAAGTTAATAAATTGTGAAAATTAATTATTTTAGGTTAAAGTTTTTTTAAATTTAGTGATTTTTTGGGTTAAAATTTATAATTTATTTAATTAGTTAATTAGGGGTTTTATTTATTATAAGAACACTTAGATAATTGGAAGTTCAAAATTTTTTAATCATAAGAATATTTAGATAAGTGGAAGTTTTTATAGATAACTGGAAGTTTAAAATTTTTTAGTCATATGAACATTTAGATAATTGGAAGTTTAAAATTTTTTAGTCATATGAACATTTAGATAATTGGAAGTTCTTATAGATAATTGGAAGTTCAAAAATTTTTAGTTAGGGGTTTTATCTATTATAACAACATTTAGATAATTGGAAGTTCTTATAGATAATTGGAAATTCAAAAAAATTAGTTAGGGGTTTTATCTATTATAAGAATATTAGATAATTGGAAGTTCAAAATAATGAATGAATTAAGATAAAATTTTGTTGTATTTGAAAAACATAAATTCATTGAAATTATTAATTTTACCCATTTTTTAATTCACTCTATTATTAACAATTTAAATTTAAAAATTAGGAGAGATAGGTTTAGGGAAGGAGATTATTCAAGATCCCAAAGGAAATACGGGTGCTCACTTTACTTGGGAACTAGGTAAAATATTCAATAACCTAAGTGAAGCTTATTTGCTTTGGTTGGGTTTTTATATAGCCAAAAATAAAGTTATCCAATCTTTGATTGTTCTTGGAAATTCATTGCTTTTAATCAAAGCTTTGAAAGGCAAATCCCCTTCAGCTAGAAATCAACTTAATTCTTTGATCTAAAGAACCAATCGCTTCTGCAACCAATTTAAAATTTTCTCTCTCTTCCACATCAAGTGTGAATTGAATATGGAGGTTGATTATTGGGCCACAGTTGCTTCTAATATAAAGCCCGAGGTTTATCAAAAATGGAGTTGTAAATTCATTCCTAATCCCTTGCTTATGATGTTCGATATTATTATATTTTCATGTCCCAAGTGGCAAGTGTTTCAATCTCACAACTAGCTACATTACATATATAGGGAAGGGGCATTGGCTGTCTATTTCCCTTGCTTGCTTAAAGCAGCTTTGCACGTGGATATTAAATACAACGTAGAGAATTCCTACAAGTTTTTTAGGACAATGGGAATTTTTGTTGTGTCTAGATTTGTTCAAATATGGTGGAGGTCGGGGTATGATGTTGCTTTGTTGCAAGGAAAGCAAATTGTGGATGTGTGATGTTGGTCCATGGTTTTCGGGTTTCCTCTAAATTAGGCCCATAGTTCCTAGTTACATGAAGACTATTTAGGAGGGTTTTGGACATAACATTGTTCGGGTTACCCTTGTTCTCTTGGCTCCCTTCTGCAATTTTTAGGTGATTCGAATGGTTTTGTTTTTCTTATAATTTTCACCTTCTTAAGGAAGCTCTTTCGTTTTTAGGTGTGAGGATTTCTAGTCTAAATGTGAGTTGTGTTTGGTTTAATATTTCATATAGTCGTTTTCCTAGTTCTCTCTATCTTTGGCCATTTTCATCAAATAGATCTAAAATGGATAGGGAAAATATCAAGGAAGTTTTTAAGGACTTGCATAGACAAGAAGAGACAATTCAATCCAACAATGACACATTAAATGCCCATCTCCAATAAGTTATTTGAATTAGAACAAGTTAGTGAATCTAACAATACAAATTTGATAAGTCTCCTTCATTTGCAGAATCAATGGATTGAATCTTTAGGAGTGGAATGTATTTTCCTTTACCCTTTATTCCTGATCCGGTGAATGGATGCTCTATTTTTGGCCTACAAAAATGTGGATTTGGGATATTCTTAGAAGTAGTCAAGTGGAAGAGGATATTGTACAACAAAGAGTCAAATGCTCCTCACTATAAGAGGCAAGACACTCAAAATAGTACAAATCCTTGACATGTTCTATGTTTTTCCAAATAGTATGTATTTTGGGTCCTTTTGTAAAACTAGTTGCCTATAAGAAAACCTAGAATTGCAATGATTATGAGAGTGTAGAACACAGAGGATTTAGTATAGGTCTCTCAATTTTATCAAATTGCAAAACTTTTTATAAGTAAATGTATATGAATTGTTGTTTGCTTTGATTCAACATTTTGGTACAATACAACTTTTGTTCCAATGAAGAAAAATAAAAAGAGAAAACTTAAATTTAAAAGGCTTATAAACTATCAAAATCGCTGAACTTCACAAGTTATGACAATATTGTGCCCTAATCGTACAAGAAAACTTTATTGTCTTTAATAGAGACTTGGTGTAAAAAACATAATACGCATATCATAAAGACACCCAAAGATCCGTAAAATCAATTAAGTTGTTTTAAAGATCAAACGTGCATTCAAAGGAGGGTCATCTTTGTTACTTAAGACAAGCACCCAACCATCATTAGTTGGCTTAACATCAAAGATGACGTCATACCCATCATTAATAAATATCTTGTCATTTTTAGATATTGTAAAGACGAGAGTCTAGAACTTATCATTCAAAATTGCAAAAGAAAGATATGAGACTAGTGATAATGCCGCTTGCACCTTTCATGTGCAACTAGATTCATACCTTTATTTGTCATTCTTACATAATCATTGCTTAAAGTGAGCAAATTATACAAAAAAAAAAAAAAAACAATTAAGAAAAAAAAATTCATCACTTATATACAAAAATTGCACACTTAATAATCCAATCATTTCTATAAATATATCACATCCAATTATACTTTCTAACTTACAAAGTAATACATATAATAATAAAAATAACACTTTAATTCTAATAAATCCGCATATTACTTAAAACTTTATAACTCAAAACAATTTCTCTTAAAAATAATTTTTTTAAATGAGTAATTAAAAATTCCCTACAAAGCTTAAATTGTAGAATTGAGGCTTTTGTGATCCATAACAATTATAAGAAGAGTTTCGGCGTAAATCACATGTAGAAAACCTTTGTGGGACCCCCCTATATCGGGGAAACAGGACGCTCCATCCATCAAAGGATCAATGAACATGTAGCCGACCTAAGACACGGGAGAACCAAGTCTTCAGCGTTAGCAGAGCATGCAGAGAAGACCAAGCATCATGTTTGCATAGAGGAGGCCAAGGTTATTGCCAAGGTGGTGCAGTTCCATCACCGTAAATTCAAGGAAGCTATTAAAATTGAAAGAAGGCCCAACAATCTCAATAGAGATGACGGCTGGAAGATCAGTAGTTGCTGGATCCCTGCCCTTTCTTCTTAGTCTTGCCTTCCCTTTCCCCCCCCTTCCCTCTCCCCCCCCCGCCCTCCTTTTTAACCTTTTCTTGCTTTTGAGGTTTTCCCAGAATTTTCTATTTTGAGCCTTGTCTTTTCCATCCTCATAAGGTTTCTCCTTTGGTTTAGTTGTTTTACTAATGGTCCTGTTTTTGACATTCTTTTTAAATTCTGTCGCTCATTCTATTTATTTTTTCCTGGCTTGTTCTATTAATTAAATCTATATTAATTCCAATATTATTAAATCAATATCAATATTATTAAATTAATATTATTATTAATAATATTAATTCCACTAAATCGATATTATTAAAAAACCCCTTTTACTTATCCCTAGTGATAATAAGTTGATTTAATAACCTAAAAATAATATATAAATAAAATAAAATTTAATAACATTCTTGTCCCTAGTAATTTAAATGATTAAATAAATTAAAAAGGAATTAAATTAATTAATTTAATAACAAAGAAAAATTTCTAAAACCCCCCTTACCATAAAATCAATATTAATTAAATCTATATTAATTCCAATATTATTAAATCAATATCAATATTATTATTAATAATATTAATTCCACTAAATCAATATTATTAAAAAACCCTTTTTACTTATCCCTAATAATTTAAATAAATAAATTAAATAGGAATTAATGATATATAAAATATAATGGAATTACATTCTAATATATAATAATATATAAAATTATTTACTATAATTATAATATTATTTTTATTACTTGTAGACTTTTTAAATATTTTAATATTATTTAGCCGTTTTTCTATATAGTTTTTTATGGTCAATTTAGTCAATCTATTGGGAAGGTCTGCTCTCCCTATTTATTATGTGGCCATGACCTGACTCCTCAACTTGTCCTGATGATGAACCACACTAGTTGGTTCGAAATGCATCGACAAAAATTTTCTACATATAATTTACACCTAAACTCTTCTTATAAAAACTTAAATTCTAAAACAATTTAATATAAACTTAAAAATATAATAAAAAGTGAAATTTTAAAACAAACACATGCTATAAGATCACTTAAAATTGGAAAATACTTAAGTGAAAGACCGGATAACCCGAGTCAAACACCCATTTAATAAATAAAATTCTAAATATAGAAATTATATAATAAAATAAATATTTAATTTAAAATTCTTAAATATTACTTCAAAATTTGTTATGCTACTTAAACTTAAATGAGAAGGATCCGAAAATAACCCCACTAACTTAAATTTGTATATTATAACTAATTAAATTTAAAATATTTCATAGAAATTAATTAAATTTGATGGCTTAATTTTTAAAACTATAAATAATCAAATAATCAAATCTTTGATTCCAAAGGCAAAGGCCTTTATTGGCATGGCATGTGGGGACAATATTATGCCTTTTCTCGATGTAAGGTTTACGCTACCATGATGGTCAAACCCACACTCTTGTCTCGATGCTTTAGGGTTCTGAATTTGACCCTCTGAGCGTATGCTCCAACAAGGTGAGACATGGGGCAATTATTTTTTCTTATAAAATGCTTGTCGCGTATTATTGTTGGACTGATGGTCGGAAAGTGTTTGAAGTATATTTATATTTATATTTATATTTATATTTATATTTTAACACGTTTAAAATTTGAATTTAAATTGTTTAATTTTTTTATAAGTTTTGTAAAACAATATTTTTATCATGGTTTTTTTTGTAAGTTTGGCAGGACAATAATTTCATCATGTTTAATATATCACCTTGATCAGGGCTAAGTTTTTTAAATTATAAAATTTGAGTGTTTGAGGAGTTTTTGAGGGCGTTGAATCTATTTATGCATTTAAAAATGCATATTAAACCATAAAAAAATCACAATCTTGCTTGAGATTGTATCGTTGGATTCTAGCGAGAAAGACCATTTCGTCTATAAGTTAGATTTGCACTTTGTCTATAAGTTAGATTGCACGGTCTAACTTATAGATGAAATGGTTTTCTCATTGTAATCTGACGAGACAATTTCAAGCAAGATTGTGATTTTTTGTTGTTTAAAATGCATTTTTGAATGCATAAATGAATTGAGTGTCATTGGAAGACCCTTGGGGCACTTGAATTATACAAAGTAAACAACTTAAACTCAAGTTTTTAAAAATCTCTACTAGATTTTGGTTAAAATTAACCATGAAAAATCCCCTGAGCAAGTTCATTTCATCTATTAATTAAACTAAGCGTTAAAAAATGAGATAAAGTGATATATATATATATATATATATATATATATATATATATATATATGGTTAATGTTCAAGGTATGTACAGAAAGGTATCTTGGGAGGATTTTTGGGGAATGAACGTGTGTGTGCACACGCATGCACGTAGTCTAACTTATAGATGAAATGGCTTTATCATGACATTTTTTTTTTGTTAATTTTAACCAAAATCTGGTAGATATTTTTAAAAACTTGAGTTTAAGTTGTTTAATCTATAGAATTCGAGTGCCCCGGACGTTTTTCAAGATGTTGAATCCATTTATAAATACAAACATGTATTTTAAATAATAAAAAAATCACAATCTTGCTTGAAATTGTATTGTTAGATTCCGTTGAAAAACGTCATTTTGTTTATAAGTTAGACTATGCCATATATATATAATTTTCCGGTGCAAAAATTCAGGGTTCTTAGTACTCTAGTCACCCGTGCTTTAAGAATTTCTGATGAGAAGCACCTAGAAGAGGAAAAATCTCATCTTCTTACAGCTTTTGAAAATAATGGTTGTAGCAGATCTCAAGGCCGCAAAACTTTTCAAAGGGCCCATAAAGAATCGAGGGTTAAGCCTCCTCATAATGACCCAATCTCTAAGGTGTAGCTCCCATTTATTTAGGGGACCACTGACAGGATTGCCCATATTCTTAAGAAGAATAATGTTTCTTCTACTTTCAAACCCCTTAATACCATTAGAAATTCTCTCAGATCCATTAAAGACCCTATAGACCCTAAAGACATGAAAGGGGTCTACTTGATCCCATGTTCCTATGGGATTCCCTACGTTAGGAAGACTAGACACTCTATTAAACAGAGAATCCAAGAGCATGCAACAAACATCAAGCACAACCAATCTTGCTCATTAGCTCTTGCGGAGCATGCAGAGAAATATAAGCACCATGTATGCATTGAGGATGCAAAGGTCATTGTTAGGGTTGATCACTTCCATCGTAGGAAGCTAAGAGAGGCTATTGAGATTGAGAAACATGCAATCAATCATAATAGAGATGATGGGTGGAAATTGAGTAAGAGTTGGACTTTGGCTCTTTCGTCTTGATTTCCCCTTGTTGTTTTTCTCCCCCTTCCTTTTTTTTATTATTCTAATATCAAATAAATAAGTTAATTTATTAATTAATTAGAAGAAGTTTTGACCCCTTATGATTTTATTTATAAATATAATTTCATCTCTCTCTCTCTAGATATATATATATATATATATATATATATATATATATAAATAATAGTGTAATATTATTAATGAATAATTTCAATTATAACATTTGATTATTGTATAACTTTAAGGCACATCATTGAAAAAGTTTGGGAGAAAAAGGAAGAAATCTTTTGTTGCTTTGTTGATTTCAGAAAAGTGTTTGACACAGTTCCTAGGGGTAAGCTTTGGCATATAATGGAGGAACTTGGGGTTCCTAAACGTTTTAGAGTAGTTATGCATAGGTTGTATGAAGAGGCGAAAGTCAAAATTAGAACTTGTTGGGTCCCTATAATACTAGTGATTACCCCATTACTATTGTAGTTATACCCCTTATTTATATTGTTGTGCCCCTATTACCCACATATTGTCATTTCTGTGCCCCATAGAATCCCTCTATTATTATTTTTGTGGCTTTATATTATTATTGTTAGGTCGGCTGGATTATATTGTGACTCCTTAGACTCCTATATATAGAAAGGAGGTTTTGTCATTTGTATCATCCAAGAATTGTTCATTTATGTAATGTAAAGGAGGTTGCCTCCTCGAAGAGGCTGAATTCTAAGGCGTTGATCTTTCTTTTCTATCTTTTCTTGAGCTGGTTTCATAACATTTGGTATCAGAGCTTTAGATTCTAGGGTTTCGCTGCTCCAAACAGGTCATCGTGGCATTTTCACTATAACTTTTTTTCTGTGACGTTTCAGAAGTCGCAAAAAAAACCCATTTGAGAAGAAATCGCGCTGAACCTTGGGTCCAAATTTCAGAGTTTTTCGCGCGATATTTTCGGAGATATGATCTAAGGAAGTTGGTCTTTTTGCAGACTCCTGAATTACACTCAAAACAGGTGACCTGGGGAAAATCGTCATAACTTTCTTTCTGAGCATAGGATTGAAATTTCGTAAGAAGGTACAGAAAGAGGACGGACTGTAGTTTTCTTTTATATATTTTTCAGAGTCAAAGGTTGAAACAGTGACACGTGGCACGTCGTACAAGTTTGCTCTACGGAACTAGTCTATAATCAAGTCACTGTGGGAGATTTCGCATAACTCGTCCTTGGAGAATCCAATTTGGGTCAGACTTGTGGCATTGGAAAGAGGACACAGAGGGCTACTACAGGTCACAAATTCAGAACTAGATAATCAAAAAGTACAGAGATACATCGGAGGCAATATCGAGCTCCTAAAAAGTGAAAAAAGGTGTGTAGATTTTCTTTAATTTTTGCTTAAGCTTGGTTTGAAAATTTATTTTGAAGGAATTCAAAGGGCATATTAGAGAATTATTATCGGTAACTGATGCCCCGAGGAAAGAAAATGCAAACACCTAGTAAGGAGCCTGAAAGCTCTAGCATGACTCATGAAGAAGAAGAAGAAATGCTATATGATATATCAAAATTACAAGAACAAGTGCAACAAGTGTCACTTGCACAAAAAGCAACAGAATCTAAAATGGATGGTTTAAGGAAAGATGTAGAAGCTAAGATAGATGGTTTAAAGAAAGGTGTAGAAGCTAAGATGGATGGCATGGAAGCTAAGGTGAATGGCATGGACGTTAAAATTGATGGCATGGATGATAAGATGGATAAGTTGCTACAAGAAATAGTCACTAAGGGTGAAAGAGTACTAAAGGAAACTCATGATGACAACAAAAGAAATGTTAATCATGATTCCATAGACTCTAATGTTGGATCGAAGACTCACCATGTTCCAAAAATCGATATGAGGAAGTTTGATGGCAAGGATCCCGCCACATGGATATTACAGATGGAGCAATTCTTCGATCTCAATAATGTGCAAAACACACAAAAGGTACGTATGGCAACTTTATATTTGGAACCAAATCAGTTTGTATGGTATCAATGGCTTTGTTCTCGTAAACAATTTATCACTTGGGCAATTTTTACGGAAGAATTGATAGCACATTATGAGGATACAAAAAGCAACACTTTTTTTAGCCAATTGATAAGTCTCAAACAAAAGGGTTCAATAATGGAGCACATTGAGGAGTTCCAAAAATTGAACATAAGGGTAAAAGATATTCCAGAGGAGCATAGGATTGATGTGTTCATAGGGTCTTTAAAGGATAATATCCAACATGATGTGCGCCTTTGGGAACCTGATTCATTAGAGAAGGCATTCAGGTTAGCAAGAAAAATGGAAAGCAAAATTATGGCAACTAGGAAGCATACCATTCACAACTATAAAGACGGAAGTGTTGTTGCCCATAGTCTTCCACAACCTACAAGGTTGACACCACAACAATTGGAAGAAAAAAGAGCAAAAGGGCTTTGTTACAATTGTGATAGCAAATACACAAAAGGTCATAAGTGTGCTGAGAAGAAATTATTCTACATAGATTGTGAAGAGGAAGAAGAAAAGGAGCAAGAAAGGTCAAAAGAAGAGGATATATTCCAGGAACAAAGCCTAGATGAAGAACAAATAAATCCGACCATATCTTGTAATGCATTGGCGGGAATTACCACTCCTCAAACCATCAAGATAGAAGGACAAATCAAGAAGAAAAAGGTAATAGTGTTGATTGATTCAGGAAGCACCCACAATTTTATTCATTGTAGGGTAGCAAAAGAATTGAATTGCTTCCTATATCCAGCACCAGAGTGTCAAGTGATGATTGCAAATGGAGGAACAATAAATTGTTCTGGAAAGTGCCATAATATCAAGCTATCCATGGGAGAATATGTATTGACTAGCCCAATGCTTTCCATTCCAATGGGAGGTGTTGATGTTGTACTAGGAGTCCAATGGCTACAATCCTTGGGTACAATAGCTTTTAATTTTCAAGAACTTTTCATGAAATTTTCTGTGGAAGGAAAGGAAGTTGAATTAAGGGGTATTGCAGGGAAACCAGGAAAGATAATCAGCTCTAATGGTATGACAAAGCTTCTAAAAAAGGAGCAAAGAGGTGTAATTGCACAATTATGTTCGCTAGATGTTTCCACATTGGAATCATCTATTTCTCCAGATCTCCAAAAAGTCCTGGACAATCATTCCAAGGTATTTGAGACTCCCAAAGGTCTCCCACCTATGCGTGATCATGATCATGCTATTCATCTGATTCCAGGAAGTGTTCCTCCAAACATCAGGCCGTACAGATATCCATATGTCCAAAAAAGTGAAATTGAACGTATGGTTGCAGAAATGCTAGAGGCTGGTATAATTCAACCGAGTCAAAGTTCTTTCTTAGCTCCAGTAGTATTGGTGCACAAGAAGGATGGATCATGGCGCATGTGTCCAGATTATAGGGAGCTCAACAAGCTCACTATTAAAGATAAGTTCCCCATTCCTGTCATTGATGAATTACTGGATGAATTGCATGGATCAATTTACTTCACCAAGTTGGATCTTCGTTCGGGATATCATCAAATCAGAATGAAGATTGAAGACATTCCGAAAACGGCATTTAGAACTCATGAGGGTCATTATGAATTTTTGGTCATGCCTTTTGGCCTTACCAATGCACCTTCAACATTTCAAGGTTTGATGAATTCAATTTTCAAACCATTCCTTAGAAAATTTGTGTTAGTATTTTTTGATGATATACTAATCTACAGCAAGTCTTGGAAGGATCATGTTGAACATGTTGACAAGGTGCTACAACTATTGGAGGAGAAACAATTATATGCAAAAAGATCCAAATGTTTCTTTGGAGTCCAGGAGGTGGAATATTTGGGTCATATTGTATCTCATGAAGGAGTTAAGGTAGACCCTAGCAAAATTAAAGCCATTAAGGAATGGAAAATCCCCACATCCATAAAGCATCTGCGAGGATTTCTTGGGTTGACAGGGTATTATCGCAAGTTTGTTAAGAATTATGGGAGAATAGCAGCACCTCTAACAACATTATTGAAGAAAGATTCATTTTCATGGACTCCGGAAGCAACAAAGGCCTTTAAACATCTTAAAGAGGCAATGTGCCAAGCACCAGTCTTAGCTACACCGGACTTCACAAAAACCTTTATTGTGGAATGTGATGCTTCAGGAAATGGAATTGGTGTTGTTCTAATGCAAGATGAAAGACCCATTGCTTTTGAAAGTCGTCCAATCAAGGGAAAGTTTTTAAGCAAAGCTATTTATGAGAAGGAAATGTTGGCAATACTCCATGCACTTAAGAAATGGCGACCCTACCTAATGGGAAGACACTTCAAGGTAAAAACGGATCATGATAGCCTTAAATACTTTTTAGAACAAAGATTATCCTCTGAAGAGCAACAAAAGTGGGTCACAAAGATGTTGGGTTACGACTTTGAAATCATCTACAAAAAAGGGAAGCAAAATGTGGTGGCAGATGCACTCTCAAGAATGAGGATATGGAAGCATTGTTGTGTGCCATTTCTATTATCCAACCAGATTGGATAAATGAAGCAAAGGAGGAATGGAAGAATGACGAAGAAGTGTGGGCACTTATTCGAAAGCTACAACAAGATTCCAGTACTTCTGATACATTTAGCTGGCAAAATGATTCGTTATGGTACAAAGATCGCTTATACCTCTGTAAGAATTCCCAGCTAAAACAAAAGATTCTTATGGAATTGCACACTTCTCCCTTAGGAGGGCACTCAGGATTTTTAAAAACTTACCACAGGGTTAAGAAGGAATTTTTTTGGGATGGCCTTAAATCAGATATTCAAAAGTTTGTGGCGAAATGTTTGGTTTGCCAACAAAATAAAGTTGAAACAATTAAGACACCGGGTCTATTACAACCTTTATCCATTCCAAGCCAACGTTGGGAGGAGGTTTCAATGGATTTTATCACAGGTTTACCCAAGTCTGAGGGAAAGAGTGTCATCATGGTGGTAGTTGACAGACTTACCAAGTATGCACACTTTTGTGCATTATCACATCCATTTAAAGCCAGTACAGTTTCTACTGCATTTATGGAAACAGTTCAAAAGCTACATGGAAACCCAAAGATTATTGTAAGTGACAGAGATCCCATTTTCACTGGAAATTTTTGGACAGAATTATTTTCTTGTCTTGGTACTCAGTTAGCTCATAGCTCATCTTATCATCCTCAATCTGATGGGCAAACTGAGATAGTAAACAAATGTTTGGAAGGATATCTTCGTTGCTTTGTATCTGATAAACAGACACAATGGGTCAAATGGTTGCCTCTGGCTGAATGGTGGTATAACACTTCCTTCCATACAGCAACAAAAATGACCCCATTTATGGCACTTTATGGGTATCAACCACCATCAATCACATCATATTTAAGAGAAAATTCTAAGGTTCAGGCAGTGGAACATCACATCGAACATCAACAACAAGTCCTCCAACTCTTAAAGGATAACCTCGTGTTGGCACAAAATAGAATGAAAAAACAGGCAGATCAACATCGCAGTGAAAGAAGTTTTGATGTAGGTGATTGGGTATTCCTACGGCTACAACCATATAAGCAAATGTCCCTAAAGCAAGCTAAGAAGGATAATAAATTATCACCAAAGTATTATGGTCCGTACAAGGTGTTGGAAAAGATTGGTACTATGGCATACAAATTGGAGCTTCCTGCAGCTTCTCGATTGCACCCAGTTTTCCATGTTTCATGTTTAAAGAAGGTTATAGGCGACAAGCTCCCAGTTCAAACAATATTGCCAGAACTTGACGAGGAAGGAAAAATTATATTGGAACCGGAAGCAGTCACAGAAACAAGAACTCGACAGCTACGAAATCAATCAATTTCAGAGTATCTTATCAAGTGGAAGAACTTATCCGCTGAAGATTCCACATGGGAGGATGAGAATTTTATGCAGAAGTATCCAGAACTGCTCAAGCGTTGAGGACAACACTTTTTTGAAGGAGAGGGGCATGTTGGGTCCCTATAATACTAGTGATTACCCCATTACTATTGTAGTTATACCCCTTATTTATATTGTTGTGCCCCTATTACCCACATATTGTTATTTCTGTGCCCCATAGAATCCCTCTATTATTATTTTTGTGGCTTTATATTATTATTGTTAGGTCGGCTGGATTATATTGTGACTCCTTAGACTCCTATATATAGAAAGGAGGTTTTGTCATTTGTATCATCCAAGAATTGTTCATTTATGTAATGTAAAGGAGGTTGCCCCCTCGAAGAGGCTGAATTCTAAGGCGTTGATCTTTCTTTTCTATCTTTTCTTGAGCTGGTTTCATAACAGAACTTCAGCAGGCATTTCTGAAAGTTTTAGAAGCGATATCGGGGTCAAGCAAGGTTGCCTACTCTCTCCTACCCTTTTTGGTTTATATATTGACAAGCTTGAGGAGTGGTTAAATTCGCAAGGGGGTGATGGTATCTGTTTGGGCAAGTTTGTTATAATGCTTCTTTTATGCAAATGATCTTATTCTGATTGTTAAATCATCTCTTAGTTTGTAAGAGCACTTACTATCCCTTGAGCATTTTTGTAGAAGTGTGGGGATGCAAGTCAATATCAACAAAATGAAAGTAGTGGTTTTCTCTAAAAAAAGAAAACATAACCAACATAAGTTCTACTTTGAAGGCAACATTCTAGAAGAAGTTGCGGATTACAAATACCTCGGAATTGACTTCAACAAAAATCTAAGTTGGGATGGTTGTAGAAAGAAAAGAACTTTGAGAGCTTGGAAAGCATTTTATGCTTTTCAAAATAGGTATATTTATACGTAATTGGGTAAATGAACACGAAACCACTTGAGCTAAGATCCGTTAACATAATTTTAATTAATTTTTCATATTTATTATTTAAAAATATTGTATATCTTTAATTAAGTAAAATTTAATAGATCAATTTGAGCAATTAAATGTTTTGAATGGTGTTGTCTAACTATTCTACATTTTGTCCTTGGTGGGGGTTGTGAATGGCATTGATAAGGGTCCCTTGGGTATGAGCTTGCCACCCTAGGACGTGATGGGCATTTATGATATGGGGATGTGACTCGCCCCCAACATACAATGACATGCATGGCACCAGATGGCCACCTTTTGTTATAAATTAGCTCATGTGATAGCGTTTTGGGCATTATGTGAAGAAGAGAGGTGCATAGATGAGGTCAAGACCTCGACCTCCCTGTTGTTGGTAGTAATAATGTACACTATTGCAGAGTTAAATCTATTTGTGGGAGATTTGGGTGTTGTGATGGTGGGTGATTAGCTTGTTGAGGTCATGTGGATGTAGTGGCAAGAGGGTGTTGAAGTTGGGTGTGTGGAATTTGCATCATGGATTCTATTCATGTAGGTTAATGGCTTATGGAGACACTCCTTCTTCAGTCTTGGTGAGGTAGTGCAGGTGATTTTATCGCTAATGTTATTTTTCTTCCATGTTGTTTTCTTAGGTCATTAGTTTGGGGTTTTCTAAAATCATCTCTATGGATTGGGAGGGTTGTTAGCAGTGTTTGTGTTTGTTCTCTAACTATCTCAACTAAATTTTTTTGATGTTTGCACTGAGAAAGTTTGGTGTTGGAATGTTTGTGCTTAACTTCTTTGTTGGTCCAGGGGTTCTTAGGAAAAAATTTGGGGTCTATTTAAGCGTCTCTCTGCTCTCCTAGACTATTATAATTATGAGATTAACTATAAAGCTTGTCCTTCGAGAAACTCGTGCCTTTGTTTTTGTGCTAATTGTGCTAGGTTATGTGGGTTTTTATGCTAGGGTATTTGCTTCTATCAGGGTTGAGATGGTGAACCCTTCAAGCAGTGTGGTCTATTTGATGAGTGTAAGTGATGAATATGTAGGGTGGTGTCAAAGCCCTAGGGGAGTTGTGGTAGGTGCATTCTTTTGTTTCTTTGCAAGTTGTGGAAGTTATAACAACTTCTATAGGTGTGATCCCTCTACCTCCTTCATGTCGCCCAAGCAATACATGCATTGTAGGGGGTGGGGGAAGCAACCTGCAATGACAACATACAATGAGGCTTTTCGCCCACGATTCTACTATTATGTATTTCAATGTTGTGCCACCTGAGACAAGAAGAGAAATTCACAAGCCATGGTGGAGAGGTAATTCCAGTCAGATTCTAAAATTATGAACGAGGTATATGCTTGGATTTTGGACCCTAGCCACACTAGGGGATGGAAGAAGCAGTAGAACTCAGTGGCATTTCACTAGCAAATAAAAGCTATGTTGGGGTTGTTTTTACGGAAAAAGAGGTTAAGCGGTATAATGTATTTGCCTCCTTGGAAGACATTAAAAGAATGTTGAGGGACCAACGCTTCACCCTGAATAGGTTGGATGTAAGGCTTTCCCATGTGGATAAACACTTATAATGTGACTCTGACTCTACTACACCTCCAGTATTGAGTGTCAAAGACCCAACTCCCATTTCATCTTCTGAGTATGAATGACTCTCGTCTGTCAGCTTTTTAGTTATCTATTATGTATGGTTTAGATACCCTAATAATAAGGGCTTTTCTTATCTCTTTTGTAATCTGGATCTAGTTGTATGGCTTATTTTTGGACCAAGACTTATTTAGGAAAAAATTGGTCTTTGGGAAATTTGGTAGCCCAAGATTTATATTGAGATATCCTCTGTTGGATAAATGCTACAACCATGTATATTTGAGCATTTTTTGGTAATATAAAGTATTAATTTTTTTTTTTTTTTAACAAAGTCGGATACTCATATATTATAAAAGCCTGCGATACAGAATTCTAGAACATAGGGAAAAAGGATCTGAGAGCTGAGGATCAAGAGCAGGTTCGCAGACCCGGATTCCTCGCTGCTTCTCTTGATTAAACACAAAGAGAAATACAAACGGCTATATTGCCTAACAAAGGATCCACCGATCCAACAAAATTTACAAGGCATATCTTTTAAGGGAAATGAGGCGTGGCTGAGTCATCAGGAAGCGGATCTTTCCTGATGCTTGCTTTAGTTGAAGCTTCGGCCTGGTAACTTTGAGTGAGGGAGCGGATGTGTTCAATGGCCTCTTCTAAATGGCTGCATCGTTCCTTCAGCGATTCGATCTCTATCTTTCTTTTTTCCAACTTCTTGCGCTTTGAGTTCCTATCTGCCTGGTAATCAGCATTCAGTTCATTGAGTTGTTTGGTCAAGCGGTTGATCATGAACGTATGGGCCTTGCACATGGTGCAATCCTTGTTGTTGAAGATATTTTCAAATGGATTATTGGGCTGAGCCTGGTCGGCTGGAGGATTAGGCTGCGCTGCCATTTGAGTGGACCTATTACAGGTATTTGAGGAATGAGTGGGCTCGGGGGGAGCTGGATGCAAGGGTGAAAAGGGAGGGAAGACTGAGGAACAGAGAAGGCTCGTAAGGGAGGGGATCAGAGAGCCCAGGGGATTGTGAAGGAAGTGCGACAGAGGGATGATAGAAGCCCTGCGAAGATGAATAAACAAGCTGTCAGTAATAGATAAAATTACAGAAAGGATTCCATTGTTTACCATGCGCTGCGGACGTGAGACTGGCTCCCGATGAGAGTTGAGAGGTTCTGAAGGCTGCCGACGCTTATGACTAGCACAGAGGAGGTTCCTTGGAGAGCCGCGATCTGTGAGAGTTCTGAGGACTGAGATGCAATAAATAGGAGGAGGCCTGCTCTTCAGAGACATGATCCGATGCTGAGGAGGCCCGAAATTGGGGATGGGGCAGTACTTTGGAGTTTCAGTTCTGCCATAAAACGTGCTGGAGGGATGTGCTCTGTCTTTTTCCCTTAGAGTGACTGCGCTACCTGGGATATGCTTCAGAGTGAGGAGGATCGTAATGATGCAATCCTGATCCTGAGAGCTGATATGGATCCTTTGATGCCAGGTTATTATGCCGAGAAGAATCATGGGGCTGCAAATGGATTTGAGGAGATATTCGATGCGATGGGTATTGTGCCTGAGGTGACTTTTTCCTTTGGGAGTGGAGGAGGTGATTGACTCTTTAGGGAATGTCTTTTCCATAGATTGCCTCATTCTCTCTTACCTGTCCTACTTGTCTTCTTGATGCTTGATTTTCTTGCGCATCTGCCTCTGTGTTATTACCTCTTAACACATGTTTGTATGTGACTTTGCCCAGGACTTTGATGTTTTCCATTATCCTATGTCTGATGTTATTCAAGGCCATCTGAATGAAGTCTTTCCCTGTGGTCATGGCCGCAATAATAATTGCTGAATCACCAATGATGAGGAGATTCTGGAGACCAAGATTCCTAGCTATTGAAGTTCCCAGGAGAAGGTTGTAGGCCTCAGCTTTATTGTTTGTCATTTTGCCTAAGCCCCACTCGTAAGATGCTATTATTTCCCCTTGTGGATTTTTGATGATCCCGCCCGCTCCCGCTTGTCCCGGATTATTCTTTGAAGCGCCATCAAAGTAGAGGACCGGTCTTCTTTGGTTTTGTATCCACATACTAACTTCATCCTTTGTCCCTCTAAGCTTCCATTCCGGATTGCTTTTCCCTGAGCTTAATCTTTCTCTTAGTTTTATTTCATACTTAAATTTGTTCATCCAATCTTTTAATCTTGGATCTGTCACATCCAAATCCTTCTGAGTTATACCATTTGTTTCAATAGTCTCGGAAATGAGTGCTGTTGTTTTTGCCAGGATGCCAGATATGCTTGGTTTTTCGTTGTTAAATATGCACTTGTTGCGGGCAAGCCAAATCTGCCAGCAGAGATTTGAAGGAATGCTGGTCCAAAACCTTGAAGCTAGGGTCCTGCTTTTTTTGTTTTGAGGAAGATTTTTCCCCCAAGTTTTTTGTAGAAGAGTGATCTGATTAGGGAGATCGCCTGAGGTAAATGGACTTGTGAGGAGTTTCCAGCAGGTTCTAGCGAAAGGACATTCTGTGAAGATGTGATTGCTGCTTTCCTCCGCGGACCTGCACAAGCAACAGATTGAGGGGCCTTGGATGCCTTTCTTTCTGAGATTCTCTGCTGTGAGAATTTTACCCTGGAGAAGGGTCCAATTGAACACTTTAATCTTTGGCAGACATTCGGGCCTCCACACAGCTTTGTGTAAGGACCAGTTATTGATTGCTGAGGCGTTCTGAAGAGCTTTATAACCTTCCTTAACCGTGTATCCTCCCCCATTAGGATCCCATATGTATTTGTCCTCTGACAGCTTATGAGTAGGCGCTGAGCCAATAAGGGAAGTCTTGAGCTCAGCCCATAGATTTGTGAGGCCTGTGGGGAGATTGAGAGATTTCCATCCGATCCAGCAATTCTGATCCCAAAGAGATAAATCGAAGAGGGTATTGTAGTTTGCCTCTATCAACCATCTTTGAAGAGGCCTGAAATTAGGAAGAGTTTCCCTAGCATTTGATCCCATTATCCTATCATTCCAGATGTTGATATCCCTGCCATTGCCCGGAGCCCTGGAGATGTGGGTTTTGAATTGAGGGAGCGATTTTTTGATTAATTTCCAGATGGGTGTGCACTGTCGGTCTATGATAGTTTCTGAGAGAATGTTACTGTTGGCTCCATTCAAATATTTCTTTTTAATTACCTCTGTCCACCAGGCTTTTCTCTCATTGAGAATTCTCCATATTAATTTGTAGCCCATAGCCATGTTTGCAAGTCTTGGGACTCTGATTCCAAGCCCGCCCTTCTCTATAGGGAGAATGACCTTGTCCCACTTTACCAAGCTAAATTTTTTTGTATTTTGCTTTCCTCCTTGCCACAGAAAGCTTCTGATTATCAGCTCCATATGCTTGTGGATGCTGGCCGGGGCAAGAGTGATTGCAAATTGATAAATAGGGAGAGCTGCTAGGATGGCTTTGATCAGAATTGTCCTGCCTGCTAAATTTAGCCAGTACACTCCCCAGCTCTGAAGCTTTCCTCTCAGCTTTTCAATTAACTTCACCCAGATCTCAGATTTAATTGGATCCTTTGCTAAAGGTAGCCCTAGGTACATAAAGTGTGTCCAGTTCCTTTGAGCAGGGATTTCCATTATTAGGGAGATTCTCTGAGTTATGTGTCTAGGGACATTCCAAGTGTAAATCATGCATTTGTTGTTGTTGAGCTTGCCTCCGGAGGCTTGAAGGAAAAGGTCCAAAGCTTTCTTGAATCTTCTGGCTATGATGCTTGAGGCGCCACCAATTAGTAAAGTGTCGTCTGCAAAGAGGGAGTGGTTAATGCCCTTGGTTCCTCTGACTATTTCGACCCCAATATAAAGTATTAATTTACATTAAAGAACTATTCTACATTTTAGATATTTTGGAAAAATAATTTTTGGTCAAATTATAATCTTTTTTTGTTTAAAATGTGTTTATGGATATATATATATGGATTCGACACCCTAAAAAGCCCCTGGGATACTCATATTGTTGAGAGTTCACAACTTAAACTTGTGACTCCAACAAATTCAATCAGAAAATATGCCCAAAAAAACTCCAAAATATATAACAAGTAGACTATGGTATTTTGAATTATAAGTAAGAAGTTTTATAATTAAAGTTTTCATACTATTTCATTTAATGAATATTGTTAAACTCGTTTAATTCTTTATAGATATTATTGAATTTCACTTTATATCTTCATTAAATTAAACTATTAAAAATTTAACCACATCTCTAAAATTGTATCCAAGAAAAATATTAAAACCCTTTTCAACACAATAAGGCGTTGAAGCAATTATTCAAATCTCCTAAATATCAATTGGATCCATTAGCGGGTCCTGGGGTCTATGAGATTCTGTGTTCATGTGGAAAATCTTATATGGGCCAAACTAGTAGATTCATTAAGGCTCAACTAAAAGAACACATAACCGATACTCATCATGATCGTTTTATAAAATCAACTCTTGTTGAGCACTCCTTTAAATCTAAGCACCTTATATGTTTTGATCAAACAAAAATTCGTGCTAGTGCTCCCTTCTATTCCACCCAGATCATCCAGGAAGCCCTTGAAATTGAAATTGAAAAGCATACAGATAATTTTAATTGTGACGATGAGTTTAAGTTAAGCCATTCATTAAAACCTCTTATTCAAAGCTTGAATCCTTGACTCTTCCCCCTCTTGCTCTTGTTTTTCTTTTCTTTCTTTTATTAATTAATATATTTAAGTATTTATTTCCTTTGTTCCCTTTCTTCAATCTTTTACCATTATTATTACCTCCCCTTCCCCACTTTTCATTTAATCATGTGTTATTTCTTTTCCCCCTTTAAGTTGAGTCAATTCATAATTATCCCCTTATTTCTTTGCTTTTATATACGTAACAGCCCTGGTAAAAAATTTCATGAAAATTTCATCTAAAATATATAAGACCATGGTTGATGGGACACGTATTCCAAGCTTTGTGGTGGGCAAGACATCCTAGTGTGAGTGTTCATTTGGCTGTTTATGGCTAAGGAAATTGGAAAAGGCAATGGCAAAGGCTTTGGAAAGGCAAAATGGCATTTTCGGCATATTTATTTGTGAAAATAACGTAAATTAGGAGAAAATGAAGGTGAAAGGTCACAAGTTACTTGTGAGGAGGAAATTGAAGGAAAATGTGGAAAATGAAGAAAATAGAGGCCTCATTGATAAAAGGCTTATGAGGATCAGTTGGCAAGCTTGGTCAGTGTAACCTTTTGTCAAGTTCAAGTTTGGAGCTCTCTCATTATTCTCTCTCTCTTTCTCTCACTCTTGATCACTGAGAGTTTTCTTGGAGCACTCTAGTTTGGAGCAAGGAAAGGAAAAGTAAGCAGAGGAAAGGAAAAACAAGAAAGGATCATGGAAGGAAAAAAGAATTCAAGCAGCTTTAGCAGGAATACATGCAAGTAACCTTTTGCATGTGTGATTTCCTAGCTAGTTTGGACATGCAAGGCTTTGCATGTTGGTGTATGGTTATCTTGTTATCGGCGACATGGTTTTGTCGGGTTATGACAGTGGATTTAAACCTAGCCTTGCCTTTTTCCAGATGCCATGGTGTTGGGGTGTTTATTTTTGCTTGTGAGCTTTGGTTGCCGGATGGATTTCAGAATCTGGGGCAGAGGTGGTCTCAAGTTCCATCCCCAAAGGCCTAAGAATCCCTTAACCGGTTTTGGCAGGATACACGGTAAATCCTGAGGGATATGTTTGGGTTTAGGGCCTAGTGATCCGAGTTTAGGTTTCAGTAAAGCTTGAGAGACAAGGAGACGGAAAATTCCTCAAGGATAGTGACGGATTTCGGATGGCATTCCAAGTTCTCTTCGGTTGTGATCGGAGCACCGGTTTTGGTGTGATCATGGTTTGATGAGGGTGGAGGTGGTTTAACCTCTGGATTCCCTTGGTTGTTCTATGAGATCCCACATTCATGCTTGGAATATGGCACGGGGGTGACTGGCTGAAAGAAAGATTTGGTTCAGCCATGTCTATGGTCAGGTGGTACGTGGAAGTCTCAAACCTGGTCGGATTTTCCTATGATTAATAAAAGATAAGTTCTCTTACTTTTGCACTAATTTATATGTGGATTTAATGGTTTTCTTATCTCTGATATTTACATGGTTTTATGTTGGTTATAAGCATGGTTAAATGATTGGTTCATGTCATGGTTATTTCATGTATTTACTTGTAATTGTTAAATGGATGGATGCAAGACCTAATTGATGATGTAGTAGTTCAATGGAGAAGGAGGTGATCCTTCTGGTTATGTTTCATAAGTTGTTTAATTCATTTATGCTTTGTCTTGTATCCTATACATGTAGGTGGCATTGATGCCAAGTGTTTGATAGAGTGTCAGTCCCGGTTGGGGATGCTTAGGCATAGTCTTGAGGTTGATTTTGATTAATCAACATTGTTATCATGTATTTAATGAATTCTGAAGGTTGTAGCAAGTTCTGGGTAGAGGTTGCGATTTTGGGCTAGAAAAGTGACTCAAATCTTAGGGTTGTTGGCACAAAACTGGCAATTTTGGTCCACAATCGCTGGCAGGTAGGCCTGTGAGAGCAACTTTAGGTTGTTGGTCACTCCCTTGCCCATAGAATGAGAGTGACTATGGCCTAAGAGATCCAAAATAGTAGTGGGACCCAGGGACAGGCTATCTAAGTGGCTGACTTGTCTCTTGAGGATTCTGTTGATGATGTTGGATGATTGTGTGTGATGTTTCGTCTATTCCACTTCCTTGAGGTCACATAGGAGGTCGAATCTAATCATAGTAGCCTCTCATCTCATGTTTACCCCATTTGTCATGGTTACTTTGGGTAGACCTGGGAGGGGGTGTTATAGAGTGGTATCAAAGCATGGTTAACCCCTCAGACTGGATGGGCTATGTGTTGGTCATGCATGCATGTCAGTTGCATGTGTATCTCTTACACTTGCATTTCATGTGCTTGTTGCATTGCATAATGTTGATCATGGTTGTAGCAAGATTGTCATGAGGAACTTGAATTTGATTTTGTGGAATGCATCGTCAGGAGTATATGACTGGTTACATTATTATATGCATCTTGATTACATCCTTGTATGTTAGGTCACATTCTTATTTGTTTGATTACATGTATCAGTCTTGTAGGTTGGTTACAAGAATTGATCGCTTATGCTCGACTACATGCGTTCATATGTATGTGTAGTTGATTAGGTATTTCTTATGCATGTTGATGGTTGCATATGGCAATGTGTATAGTAGTGTGATGTGGTTGTTGTTGTCATGCACAAGGTCATGGTTTGTCTGATTGATATGGTGATGCATTGGTGACCGGGCTCTAGCTAGAGTGTTGTATATATGGTTTGGTACTCATGTGTTATATGTCTATATGCAATTGTTATGTATGTATGGTCTTGGTTATAGTTATGCATGAATAGTAGGTCAAACACACCTTGTGAAGTCATGGTATGCAATTTAGGTCATCATGGTGCTATTGGTTTTTATGATGCTAATGTGTTGGTTGAGATAGTGCAGAAGAGCAGATCGTCATACAGGTGTTGTATGTTTGGCATGCAGGTATGTAAGTCAAGGATTGTTATATGCATTAGGTTTATGTACATGTATTTTGATGTTATGATTACATTCATGATAGATGTTAGTTGATTAGTGTAGTTATATGCACATGTGTCAAATAGTTAAGAATGATAGTAACTTGTAGTTCTGTGCATTGCTATTGTTGTTTTATATTAGATAACCTGATGATTATGTTATATGTTGTTGATGAGTATGTTATAGGTTAACGTGTTGTTGTTATATAACAGTTAGCTTGACGATTAGGCTATATGTTGTTGATGAGCATGATATATAGCTTATTGTTGTTATATGTAATTAATTTGATGATTAGGGCTATCTCATTGAGATCTTGATGTTATATATATCATGCTAAATTGGATTGGACTATTCAGATGGTTATGGTTGCGACATTCAGGTATGAGTTGACTTATTGTGTTGCATTGTGTTATACTAATCTAGATTGATCGTACATACGTGATTGCTATGCATAAATGATAATTTTTTATGAGTTAGGATGTGAACATGTTAGTTAGTGATTGTTATGGATCGCATGATATTGTTTATGTTTAAGTTGATGTGTTGAGAAGTTATATCATGCTAACTAGCTTGATTGTGCAGAAAAGATAGCCTCCCCTGAGATACAGTAAGGTATGAGTTTTCTTATGTCGTATATTTGGTGCTTGATTGTTTGATTATGTCGTCTAGTTAATTTATTTAACATGGTATGTTGCAAGTTGGTTGAATGTTTGATGAATTACATAATATGAGTATGTGTTCAAATGATTTTGTTTTAAGATGATTGTACTAACACATATATGTTGAGACAATTGATATGTACTTGAATGTAGTTTACAATTGTAGCATTATGTCTAACGACTATGAGTTGATTATGGGTATGACATGATTGTTAGTCTTGGTAAAGGTTGATTTTGAATTGATATATATGGTGGTATTGATGTTTGGAACATGTGGTTGATGTGTGTGAATAGTTGCAAGAAACATGCTTGGTATTAGCGTGACGATGTAATAAGTGATTTGCCTATATAACTAACAGTTGGGTGATGTGATAGCATGTAATAAGACTCAATTACAACAAGATAAATGGTAAAAGAAAGGATTGGGGTAATAATTCCTTTGGTTATGTTTGGAAACCCTAATTCCAAAAGAATGAGTGCTTTGCATATAGGAAGTCTTCTTAACCTTGGTTTTGTTTGAAATTATGTGGATATGTGCTAGGTTTATGAACATGTACTTGACAGGTGTATTAGCTAGTCTCTAGTTACAGGTGGACCTATCAAGGGTTTTAGAGTCCCTTGAGAGATGGCGTGGATGTGTTTAGTTGCAAGCAACGTGCTTGGCACAACAAGATGAGGTATCTGGTGTATTGTTATATTTATTTATGCACTAACAATTATGTGTTTATGGTGGTATGATGCAGGGGATTGCATGGCAAAGAAATTGCCATGAAATTTTGAAGAAGGCTTTGGTCAAGATTTCCCTGGGAACCATTGGGATTGAGTCATGGTGTCTGTGGTTAGTCTTGTGCTTTTGGTATTTTGCAGTTGTTGCACTTGATTTGCGATTTTGCGTGTGTTTGGTGCATAGCTATGCCTCTTTATTACGATGTCATGTTGTTTTCGTTTTCACGGTATTCTTTTTGGTTTTTTCTTGTTCTTTCCTTTTTTGTTTTGAGTCTTGGGAATTGTTTGGGAAAGAGGAAAGTTAATGGAGCTCGAGGAAATTTATGTGGTACCCAAAAGGTAATGTGAGATTCAGATGAAACCTTGTGCATAAGTAAGTGCAACGAAAGGTAAGACTATGACAGTTGGTTGGACTGGTTGGTCCATCGTGGTAACAGACGGTGGCAGTACAGACATGTGAAAGGTAACTAGAAAAGGTAAAGTAAACGGATTTGAGGTATCAGATGCCTTGGCTATGTTGGGAACGATTGTTCTCAATGTTGTGCATGTTGTGCATGAATAAGAAAGTTTTCAAACCTAGACCTTATGCTATCTGGTAATTATGTTATGATCATGATTATGCTGATGTTTATATGTGTGTGTGTGTGTGTGTGTGTGTGTGTATTTATGTCATGTTTGATAGGGTTGTCATGGATCATTATTATTAACGCTAATATTTATATGTATATATATGTGTTTACATATGTCATTGTCTAACAGGACCATGATTATTTTATACTAATGTTTATATATATGCATGTATGTATGTATCTATGTCACTATCTGACAAGGTTGTTGATGCAGGAGCATTCAGCCCAAGGAAAATCATTGTAAATAGTAGACATAGGGGGTCGTGCATCTTAAGGAATAGTTTTCCTAAGTTCCAAGATAATGCAACATTTAGGCCTTAAGTGTGATTTAATTAGATGCTCTCAAAACAAACAAATGAGAACATGAGTAGTTTCATGATCCTTGAGGCAAGGGAGAGCTTTTAAGCAAAAAAAGGGAGAATAGATGTAGACCATTGAGCAAAACAGGGGGCTTTTTTGTTTTAAAACAGAGAAAAGATGCCACCACATATGCATGCATGTAGAGCTTTAGGCTTTTGTTAGAGGATTGATCGGACCCTTCAATGATTCGATCCAATGTTTCCATATAAATATATGTAAGCCTACCAACAACAGTAGGAGGCCACTAATAGGAAATCAGGCATGTGTGTGTGTGTGAGCGAGACCGAGGAGTCTCGAATGTAATCTGTCTTTTGTATTAATATACATTCAAAGTTTATTTCTAACTGTGTCAGAGTATTGAAGAATGTTTTCATGACTGAATTACTTGAATTGTAGGCTCTGTTGCAGGAGATTGTAGGCAGAATCCTGAAGGATACGCAGAGGCATAAAATGATTCAGAAGAATAAAAAAAGGGGTCTTTGAATCCAATTAATGAAGTGAAGAGAAGCTCTCGAGGAATGGCATAAGCTCAGAGAAGCTGAATAGTGGAAGGCGGAGTTCTGAAGAACAAGTTGAGGAGAGAAGCACGATTTAGAGGAATCAAAAGGGACCCTCAATTCCAATTGAAGCATTAGAGTGGCGCAACAGAAGCAGTGAAGGATTGAAACCTACAGAAACCCAAATCCCAGAAGAATTGAAGAAAGCGTAGAAAATCTCTAAGTAAAGGAGCGAGAAGAGGAACAAAGAGTGAGGCACAGGTACTGTTAGATCTCATAAGATCAACGGTCCAGATCATATCGCATCAGCAGATTAAGTTTCGTAGTGTAAAACCCAAGTTACACAAAAAATTGGCGCAAAACAGAGTCAGAATTGGAAACTGGACGTAAAAATTTATAAAGGTTGGGTTATAACTTTATCGGGTTCGGGCGGCTAATCAGATCGGCATATCGGAGTGACAAGGGACCAACATTAATGTTGAGCGATATGCGATAGTGCGACTTAATCTCAACCGTCAGATCGACGATCAAGATCTGATCGCAAATCACGTATCGGCGCTGGCGAAGATCGGGAATTGGCGTTGGAAGGTGATAAGAAACAGAACCGATGATAGCTATGAACGTGGTTGTATTATTTTTGAAATCTGACGTATGCAGTTGGAGAGGGAATTCCTATGTATTCCCAAGTATTTTGATAGTTTATATGGCGCAGGCCTTTTAACGTAAAGCATGTGGTATTGCTCCGATAGTCGGAGATCGGAGTTGCCAAAGGGGATGGTGTATATGTGTTAAGACTATGGAAGCCCCGATAGCCGATAGAAACTGCGATAGAGGTTTTAACCTTGGAAACCATGACAAGACTGTACAGTAGGCGGAAAGGGCATGTTTGCGTAGTTTCCTTTGTAACAGTTTTATAAAGGAAAAGTGTCAAATGAATGTTTTGTTGTGTTATATATATATATATATATATGATGTCGAGGCTTAATTGAAGGCTGGAACTAAGGTTCAGAAGGGTTTTAAGTTCCGTTAAGAAATATTAATGGGAAGACCTTATTCAAAGTCTTGTATGAAGTCCTGGGGGATCATATAATCCTGATAGAGGGTTACAGCGGGGTGATTGAAGTTCCGATAAAAAGGAACTTATAAGAGGACCACTTGACCATTTATGGTTTGAAGGTTTGACTCCATTGTAGAGTCAGACACCTAGGATAGTTGTGGATGCATTATTGTTTTAAATGCATATTGTGGGTATGTGCGGTGTTACCCTGGCATCAATTTGCTAAGTATGGTTTATGTCGGGACCCTGCACCATTAGTGGTATCAGAGCAGAATTAAGGTCAAGTAGAATTACTATCAGAGCAGATATGTAATCTGTAAGAGGGAAGTTTGAAGTTCTTGGAAGTTTGTAGCATTCCAGCAGAGGCTTGGAGTAAACAGGAATAGGCAATTCCTTAAAGGAAAGAGAAATCTAGATTGCTTAATGCAAGTTCTGAAGGAAAAAGGACTTGAGAAACCAACCAAGGGACAATCCATTCAAAGTGCAGAAGAATGGGTGAAATAAGATAATGTTGCGATCTGAAGGTGAGGTAATATGTTATGTTTTAAATTAAGAATGTGTGTTTTTATACTAATGCACAGGTGACAGCAAGAGAAGCTGTGAGAAGAGAACATATTTGTTCTTGAAGATAGAGTAAAGAGAATACTCTGAAGGAGAAGTGGCAGTGAACCTGAAGAATCCAACAAGAGATTGGATAGATAAGACAACTGAAGTGTTCTCAAGAGGAAGTGAGAGATTGCAAAAGCCTAGAAGGAGTAAAAGTGTTGCTTAAGAAGAGGTTCCAGACAGAGGACCTGTGCTTACCAAAAGGCTAAGTGAGGAGAGCTTAGTGAGGTAAGATTGCAACCAGGAGGACTAGCTGTTGCAGAGGCTTGTTGCAAAGGAGCTCATGAAGATAGAATAGAAGAAGATGACTACTGATAGTCATAGTAGAGGTTCAGATAAAAGCCATAATAGAAGATATGAGAAGAAGGATGCCAAGGCAAATGGAAAGAGGATGAGTCAAGAAGAAATTGACAAAGAGATTGCAGAATTAAAAGAACAACTCAATGCATTAAGGAGAATGCTTGAGGAAAGCCAGAGACTAGGTTGGGTCTTGAGTAAGATGTTAGTTTGACAACGAATTAGTAACTTTAGGTAAAATGTAAATAGACAGTTGTATACCGAATAATTAGTTATGTAACGATAGTTGGTGATATAAAACTATCAAATGCCCATGAAATGTAGTGCGAAGATTCATTGTTAATTCCAATTCAGTTTCTTATTCAGTTTCGTGTCTTGGCTATTGAGTTTCTTGTTTTCTTCATTATTTCTCTTATTCATCCTACAATTGGTATCAGAGCTCCGAGGACGGTGCCTGGGCGTGAAAGAAAGTGAAATGAAGGCGGCTGTGCTGGGCATGAAGGAAAGTGAAAGAAAGGCGGCTGTGTTGAGCGTGCAAGAAAGTGAAAGAAAAGCGGCAGTGCTGGGCGTGAAAGAAAGTTGAAGAAAGGCGGCTGTGCTGGGCGTGAAACCTGCCTGAACCTAACGAAAAATTGAAACCTGCCTGTATTTTCGTGAAACCTGCCTGTATTTTCATAATATATGTTGCTTCCAACCTGCGTGAACCTGCGTGAACCTGCCTGAGCGTGAAGGAGCAGGCAATCCAGCCTGCGTGAAGTGCCAGATTGTTGTCCAGAGTGAGAATGAGGTGTTTTTCTTTGCTGCATGAAGTGCCAGATTGCTGTCCAGAGTGAGACTGAGGCGTTTTTTCTTTGCTGCGTGAAGGAGCCGAAGTTGCTGCCTCCATGAAAAAGTCTATCCCTGCGTCCCTGCATGAAGTGCCAGATTGCTGTCCAGAGTGAGACTGAGGCGTTTTTTTTTCCTTTGCTGCATGAAGGAGCCGAAGTTGCTGTTAAAATCTGGGTATTTTTTAAATTTAAAGAATTTTTTGTTTAAGGGGGTGAATGTGAGAAAAATAGGAGAAAAGAAGACAGTTTTTTTTTGGAAAGGAGAAAAGAAGTTTTTCTTAAAAAAGGGTTTTTTCTTTGAATTTAAAAAAAAAAGAGGTTTTTCCCTGGAAAAATAAAAAAAAAAATAGAGGTTTTTCCCTGGAAAAATTATTCAGCAACTGAAGTAGGGAGAGTTTAAAACTTGGAAATCCTTTGTTGGCATTGGATATTTTTTTTTGGGAAGAAGAAAATTGAAATAATTTTTTTTTTAACCCTAGACTGAAGATTGAAAGTCTTAGAAAATGGCCAAGATGTCGAATGCAAAATTCGAGGTGGAGAAATTCACCGGAAAGACCAATTTTGCTCTTTGGAAATTGAAGGTTAAGGATCTGCTTGTGCAACAAGGGTTGCACAAGGCATTGGATGGGGTAACTAAGAAACCTGCAACCATGACTACTTCAGACTGGGAGGACTTGGATGCCCGAGCTCTCAGTACCATTCGGTTATGTCTAGCGGATGAAGTTCTCTTCAACATGGTTGAAGAGACTACGGCGTTAGGGTTGTGGGAAAAACTTGAAAACCTCTATATGACAAAATCATTAACCAACAGAATTTATTTGAAACGACAGTTATACAGTCTTCAAATGAAAGAAGGTTCAAACGTTGCAGAACATTTGAATGTTTTTAATACACTAATTTGTCAATTAACAGATATGGAAGTCAAAATACAGGAAGAAGATAAAGCCATAACCTTGCTGTGTTCTCTGCCTGAATCATGGGATCACTTCGTAACTTCAATCAGCTTCAGCTCTGCTGATTCTTTGAAGTTTGAATCAGTCATGGGAGCTCTTCTGTCTGAACAAGTGCGAAGGAAATCCAGCACTGAAACAACTGCATCAGAAGCCATGGTCGCTAGAGGACGCTCAAAGGAAAGAGGAGAAAAACCAAGGGGGTCTTCCAGGTCGAAATCGAAGGGCAAGAAGTGTAAGGCAAAATGTTGGAACTGCGGTAAAGTTGGACACTTGAAGAAGGACTGTTGGAAACGGAAGGAATTCGAAAACCCAAAGAACGAAGCGAATCAGGTCGATTCAGGTATGATAGACGCAGTTTTATCTGCTGAAGAATTATGTATGATAGATGAAACTTCACCTGAATGTAATGTCTCTCAGAGTTTTGATAGCTGGCTGTTAGACTCTGGTGCTTCGCATCACATGTGCCCACATAGAAATTGGTTTACCTCGTATGAAAATGTAAACGGTAGTTTTGTGTTTATGGGTAACAATATGTCATGTCAGACTGTTGGGATGGGAGATATCAGGATTAAGATGTATGATAACACAGTTAGGACATTAACTAGTGTTAGACATGCACCTGATTTGAAGAAAAATTTAATCTCTTTGGGAGTGTTGGATTCAGATGGTTATAAGTTTACAGGTCAAGATGGCGTCTTGAAAGTCTTTAAAGGAGCCCTTGTGGTTATGAAGGCAGAAAAGGTCGGAAATATTTACAGGTTAAAAGGAAGTACTCAGGTCAGTGAAGCAGTGGTTGCGTCAGAAAAGGAAGAAGCAGGTACTCGTCTGTGGCATCAGCGTTTGGGTCATATGAGCGAGAAAGGTCTTCATATTGTTATAGACATTTTTGTGCCTTACAGCATTGAGCATGAAATGTCCATAATCTAAGGGATCCAAAGTCCCTAAACATGTTGTTCCTACCCCTAGAGGAACAAGGCTAACAAACCACAGCAATTCACAGAAGTTCTCCACCAGAAACTGCTCAAAAACAAGTCAATTCAGGATCAATTCAGTGGCTCCACTAGCTGTCTGCGCTGAATGTCAAAGCCAACACTGGCTACTTGCACTGCAACGCAGGTAGAAGCACTACCAGGGTGCGCTGAGCGAGAGTTGACAAATGGCAAGTTCATTCCAAGAGGTGTCAAGACCCAGGAAGCTTCCAGAATCTTCCTCAATGACACTTGCCTCAGTGAATTCGACTGGTGATGAGTAAGAGGTTCCCAATCACCAAGTGGAAGCAAGAACCTCCAAGTGGAATCAAGAACTGACAGAGGGAGAGGACACTAGTCAGATCTCAAGCTGACTCATCCTCTCTCCAAACATCTATATATGGATCTCTCCTCCATGAGATCTGGGGGCTGGAATTTTGCTATTGCAAAGAATTGTTGTTGGTTTGAGATTGGAATCATTGGGTGCTTAATGCTTTGAAGGGGGTGAAGATAGGAATTCCATTTGCTGGGAAGGAGATGCTGGATTGGAGCCCTCTGGGTTGTATCTCTTCCTGAACCTTGTTATTCATCAATAAAGCTATCTTGGTTTCTCCTATATACTGATGTATTTTTGATGTATGATTGCATTGGTATGTTTAGTTTATTTCTAATCCTGAACTAGTTATGAATA
Source organism: Pinus tabuliformis (assembly GCA_031772625.1). Lineage (NCBI taxonomy): Eukaryota > Viridiplantae > Streptophyta > Pinopsida > Pinales > Pinaceae > Pinus > Pinus tabuliformis. The sequence continues at coordinate 571,328,357 of CM062808.1, forward strand.
TGAATCCATGTCTTGTGTAGTGTTCTCTTCTTGTGATCTTGCAAAAACCTCTTGAAGCTGGGCGAGCGAGAAGGCAAGTAGCTGGGAACTCTCCAAGAGAAGAGAAACCGGATCGAGGGACAAACGAAAGACACCGGTTAGTCCATCCATCTCTCTTCATTCTTAATTCATAAAGGAAGAATACTAGAATAGCTGTCTCTGTTTGTTGCTAAGGCACTGTCACACCTTAGGTGGATAGGATCGTCCTGCATAGGCATTTTTCCCCACAACAAATTGGCGACTCCGCTGGGGAGATCTGTTTAGTCATTTTATTTGTGTCTCTATCATTGTTTGTTTCATAGACTCGACGACAATGATCGAACTGCATCTGCTATTCTCAGATGCAAAGTAGACAGTTGCTGCTTTGATCCAATCACTGGATTTGTCTATGATCTGAACAATGGACTCACAAATGATTTGATGATCCTTTGTGATAGATCTTAGTACTCCCTCAAAGCATCCCTTTGATTGCACCTTGCTTGTTGCTTTGATTTGGCCTGAAACTGTAGATTAAATAACAATCTGTGACCCAGAACCAGTGAGAAACTCTCGTTTCTCCTTCAGCGCGACCCCTGTGAAGAGGTTCTGAATTTCAACGCAGGTCCCGTGAAGGCTACCTGCGCTGAATGTCAAAACCCCTGTGTTGAGGTTGCGCTGATCCAGTTAGGCCTTGTGCAGCTGGGGTTCTCTGCTCTGTTTTGCCTTGTTTTGATCTCTGATTTTTTGCAGCCTGTAACCAGCATAGGTACCAGTCTGATAACTCCTTTTCTCTGCTTAAATTCCACCTCCTTTTGTACAAAAAGACTGTGAGTGTTTTTATGTGTTTTTGGCGTCATTCACAGTTTTCCTCTGCATGAGTGAAATAATCATTCTGTAGCCCTTGATTCAGATCTGCTGATTGTGATCTTAGGAGAGAGTTCATTGGCTGTTTACAGTTGATTATACATTTGCTTTTGCTTATTGGTTTGAGTTTGTCTCTTTTAAGTGTCAAAACAAGTATTCATTTCGAAAATCGTTAAGTGATGTAATCTCTTCTACCCTTTCTGATTTCGAAGAAGTAAACTTGTTTGTATTTGTCATTTAAGAGCAAATTCAAAGTTGTACAAAAAGCTTTCTTTGTAGGCATCAATACTAAGAAAGCGGAAAACAAACACCTGCATTGTGCATTTGCATCTTGATAGTTTGCATGTTTGATTTAGGAAAAGTGCATTAGAGTGTGCTGATTGCTCTTTGAGAAAAGATGGTCTTTCTTTTCCCTTTGTAGCTAGGATTTTCATAAGTTGAAAAGATATAAAGCTTGCTTATCATCTTTAGACTGCATTTAGGAATTGTATCATACATCTCGTGGTGAACCTCAAAAGGCAAACTTCTAAAAAAGATCAACCTAAAATAAATTGAATGAACTTAACAACGGTTTGCAACATAACGCACAACATAGAGGTCTAGGCTAGAGACGTGTTCCGGCGTCGTAAAGCCTGGTGACTGTCGATCTCGTTGATGGTGGGTGATTCCTCCTGAGGGATGATAGCACCAGTACGGATTGTGCTCCCACGTACCATCGCGTATATATTGGGAGACCCCTATAGGCATAAAACCTTTTTCCTTAGGAAGCCGTGTCGGCCGCCCTACTGATCGCAATGCACTGAACACAGCATTCAGGAAGATCGACCGCCCGTACCCTAAAAAGTATTCTGCGGTTTTGCGAAAAGTTTGGCACACCCTCTGCCTAGAACTCCAGAGTAGTTCCTTTTGGCCTTTTTCAGACTCTATAACGGAAAAAGTCCATCCGAGCATTTGTCACTTCGGGCTCGTTAAAACATCGAAGGAGACTAGAGTCATCTTTTGCTTTTTCTCGACTCTTTAAAATTGAAAAAGCAGGTTGTGTCTAAGCGTCGTTAAAAATTTATTTTAAACGGAATAATCATCACCATTCCCTCGTTGATCTTCGAAGTTAGTCTCTTTTCATCGTAAGTTCTTGTAGAATCGCTAGAAAATCTTTTGGATAGACTAGATATGTCTGAACAACCGTCGACATCCAGGACTGTGTCATCCGACGCAGCAGCGGCAGAGCCTCTTGCTGCTACCCCAACGATGTTCGATGGTATACCATCTGTCCCGGCAAGTTATCAACAACAAGCCGGAGTCCCATCAGGGACTGCTTCGACGACATGGTTAGTTCCTATTTCTTCATCCGGATTATCATCTGGTATTTCTTATGTTGAAACTCAACAAATTGATCCAATGTGTCTTCAAAGGCCAATCTGCCCTTTAAGTACTGGATTGCCACCATATGGAGGGCAGTATGCCTTTTCATTGTTCCCTCCCGGAGAACAACCATATGGGAGTTTACAACAAAGTTCAGGTCAAACTGGAATTACATCCAGCGGTTGGGTACCAATACTGCCTCAGCAACCAAGAGTTGTATACTCAATGCAACCAGTCCACCCTGTGTCGAATATTCCCACTATACCTGCTATGGTTACTGCGTCACAAGTACAAGCGCTACTTGTTGTATGTCAACCCCAACAGCCTCAGGTTGCAATACAATAGCCTCTTGTCTCAACGACTCAATCACAACCTCAGGTTAGTGCCTCCTTATCTGGAGCGACTCAGGATCGAACAAGTACTGTGACTCCTCATCTTGGTCAATCATCCAGTATTGGTCAACAGCAAATGGTTCAACAACCAAAGCTGGTTCAAACTCAACAACCCCCATTCCAGCAATCATATCAAGGACCTGAGCAACAAGTCTTTGTAAGTAATGGGCAATCGCATTTCCAAAGCGGTAATCAACAACCATATTATAATGGTTATGCCCATCAACCTTGTCAAAGTTGCCAGCATCAAATACATTATGCTGGTATGCAAAGACCCACTGCTCAAGCGATTCCATCTTATCCTGGGTATGCTTCGCCTAACCTGAATCAACAGTTGCCCTTTGTAGCAACTCTAGAATTACCGGATCTAAACCGGCTGATGAATGATCCAATTGCTTATGCCCCTTGGTGGCCAGCGATTCCGCATAAAATTCTGTCAGATATTCCAAAATTTAATGGAAATCCGGGTGAAGATCCGTCGAATCATGTGATGACATTTCATCTGTGGTGTTCATCAAACACCCTGAATGATTATTCGATAAGACTTCGCCTTTTTCAGAGGACGTTAACGGGTCCAGCGGCAAAATGGTATATTGAATTGCCTAGAGCTTCGTTCGACAATTTCAGTACCTTAGCCACGACTTTCTTAACCCATTTTCAATTACCGATAAGGTATGAAACGGGAACGAAACTCCTAACCAATTTCAAACAGACAACGGCCACTCACATATCTGATCATATACATGAGTGGCGACGTCGTCGTAGGATGGTAAAAACGTACGTTCCCGATCAGCTATTAGCTGAATGGTTTATCAAATCCTTACTTCCTACAATCACGGAAGATGTGGCAAAGGGGGGAGTCGTAACGGAAGAGCAAGTCATCGCTCGTGCGCAATATCCGGACTTGGTCTATACTCAGTCTGGCACACTCTACGACAAAATACCTGACGCCCCTAGACCGGAATTCTCAATTCCTCCTCCTCCTAAATCAAACAATGACTCTCATGCCATCGATGGCGTGATTGGCACGACAGACACGAAATCGACAAAGGCTACATCTAAAAGGGCCCGTAAGATTTCCATTCAAAATGCAAATGAGGAACTTCTTGCCTCGGAAGTAAATGCCGCGTCGACCGACAAAGGCAAACAACTGAAGCAACCAGGGGGCAAGAAGAAAAAGAAAGGGAGAAAAAGGAAACCCCCTGTGGGGTGTCATATATGCGATGTGGATCATTAGACGAGAGATTGTCCACATATAGCTGAAGTTAAGAAACTCTTTAAGAGTTCAAAAACCCCAGCAGTATTGACAGATCCGTTTCCAAACTCGGGAACCAAACTGGTTGCTAATCAAAATACTTCCCGATCCCAAGTGCTTATGTTGTCTGTCTCAAAGCAGCAAAATGATGCTTTGACAAGGAATAAAGATTACGGGAATCCACAGCTGTCGAATAACAAGGCTGATGAACAACCTAGTAGTTCGACGACAACTTTGACCGAAGTTGTGCCACCCATCATTCCTGAACCAATGATAAAGTCGCCAAAGGGAGGAGTACACAAATCGACATTTAATCCTCATGCCAAAGTAGCACAAAATTATAATATAGTAGAGGACCTGGCCCAATCGCCGTCAGCTATGTCGACACTTGAGGTACCGCAAAATTGCCTCTCCCAAGAGCAAGCTTTATTATCAGCAATAGGTGGGATTAGCCCAAGGGATTCCAATCTTGTGGCCTTTGATCATAAAGGATATGACCCTCAGTTACCAGCTCAACTAGCTTTCCTTATTCAAGTGAAAGCCCTCAACAAAACTGTTCATCGAACAATTATTGATGAGGGGGCATCTACGTGTATTATGTCGATGAGTTGCTGGAAGAATTTAGGCTCACCACCCTTGTCGAGATCGTCAACGACGTTAAAAGCATTTGATGGACGATCATACACTCCATACGGGATTTTAAGTAACTTGCAAGTTGAACTAGGGGGCAAAACAGTAGGAATTGATGTTGAAGTAATTGATGGAAACCTCGATTACAACATCCTACTGGGAAGGCCCTGGATATATGCCATGGCTGCAATTGTGTCGACCTACTTCAGGAAGATTGCATTTCCCTTTCAAGGAGGAATTACAGTCGTCGACCAACAAACTTTCCTCCCCGACAGTTCACAAGTTACGGGAAGCATTCCAATGATCCATGGAAGCAATAATTCGCTTCAAAATATTGGAGTAGGTCTCCTAAAAGACCCTGCCTTAATGGGTACTTTTGCCCTACCGCCTGCAAGTAATTTGGCGGAAGTGGCCACAGTGGAAACCTACAATATGAAATCTTCTATATCTAATGGATTCGGAAGATTCCTAAACATTTTGTCAGCGTGGATCATCGCCCTAATAGAAATACTGTAAATATAGTGGGCTCCGAGGACGGTTCTAATCTCGTGTCAACCTCGTTAAAAAATGAAACAAGGAGTCATGAGGATAGTTCTTTTACTGTGTCAACCTCATTAAAAAATGAAACAATCTCCTTTCCAAATCTCAAAGGTAAACCTTCATTCCAACCACCAAGTTGAATCCAATGAAGCTTGGGGGGCATGCACCTCGATTTGCGTTGTTATGCTGGGGGCATGCAAACTTATCATCGAGTAGTTTTAGCACACAGTTCATGCTCGTTAAAAAATAAACGCAAGATCCGAGCAGTTTTATCGTATTGTTCATGCTCGTTAAAAAATAAACATAAAATCGAGCAAGTGTTTCAACCCGCGTTTAAGCTCGTTAAAAAATGAACTACCCGGTAAATAACCACTGTGAATGTAATATCATCAGCCATTAAAGCCTTGGTCGTGTTTGCACCGTCACCTCCACTTTTCCATTGGCTGATCGTTCACCTCCATATGTTTGTTTACCCATTTTGAGGAACAGCTACGAAGAGTGATTTCACTAGCCATCCTTGTGACACTGCCGTGATTGGAAAATTCCAACCTGTACCTAGAATCAGCTGCTAACCTGTTTCATCACTCGTTCCTCAAAAGACGAGTCTTCTTTAAGCTCTTTTCATCTGACTCGTAAAATATGAAAAGATTGCCGAGTCCTTGGCCTTCTAGCTCGTTAAAGGGACAGGAAGTGCTATCCCTCCTCTAGATTTTAATCTTTTTGGACCTGAGGGATTATTGCACAGAAAGATCGAGCGCTTGTTTTATTCGGCTCGTTAAAACTATCGAAAACTCATCCCTTCTGTATTGTTTTATACTTTTTTGGACCTAAGGGATTAGATGATGAAAAAGGACTTTTGGAGTTAACTTTACGTACCTTTTCAGACTCTCTAAAAATGAAAAGGACTGAGTTATCCTTGTCGTTAGACTTGTTAAATGCATTAAATAGCGACAAACTTGTCTTTAGACGAGAACGAGTTTCACTATCGCTAGGCTCGTTAAAACATAGCGATGGGCTTGCTCGAAGGGCAAGTTATAGAACAAGCATATGTTATCCTCCTCAAGCTTGACAAAAATAAAGAGGTACTGGTCAGCAATGACTGGGGAAAAATTGGGAGAAACTCAAGAAAACTTTGATGGTAGCAAGTCGCTCTTGAACATGACACTTTTCCTCCGTACCACAATCGGGTTGGGTTGTTTCATTCACCGGTCACATCCATGGTCTCGCCATACCATCCATATTTGGGGTAATGCTACCAATCCATCGCATCAGTGTCGCCATATGTTCAAGAGAAGTCGTTCAGAAAAGTCAACCGTGTCCCATCCACTGCCGTACATTATCCTTCATCCTTTCATGACCGCCACCCTGAATCATATGTCACAGATCGTTTTCACCTCCATCAAAATCATTAGCTCCGTTCCGTGTCACTGATGTGGGATTCATTAAGGCCCTCCTTTGACGGATCGCTTCTTGTCGACATCAGCTCATTATCCAAGAAGTTGATCTAGGAACAACCCCTTCAGTACTTTGAAGCTTGCATGCCTCAATGGCAAGTTTCTCACTTCCGGCGACAGGTATACATCAATGACCTTCGACCGAAAGATTTTGCGTGGTGTTCGACGCCAAGTCCTTTATTCACACCACGTGAATTGTACTACAGTACCTTGAGGGTCATTATCATTATCGGTGATTCCTCTCGCGCTTGTTAACGGTTTACCTCATTGACCGGTAATCAAGCGATGTCTTTCCATGTTCGACTTCAGAACATTTCTCACATGGATCGACTTGTACTTAGAGTGAAGATCGAACGAGTTTGAAGACCCCGGATCTAGTTTCATCCATCCGGGCTGCGACATATATTCAGGAAAGATAAAGACATTGACATGTACATTATTGCAACAAATAATCATCCTACCCATAGGATGATAATTTCATCAAAATTATCAGTCTACCACCAGACGATTGTCTGTTCTATGTACAGGAAAATGAATTTATAAAGCTGAGCATGGGAATGCCCGCCTTAGCTAGATCATGAAAGCAGTATGAAAAATAATGTATTGTATTGTATCTTATTACAGGTCTCCTCCCAGCATTGGATGAACTTCGGATCCTCCTAATAAAGCATTTCACCCGATAAACGGCCTCATACTTTAGGGGGCAACTGTTATAGACATTTTTGTGCCTTACAACATTGAGCATGAAATGTCCATAATCTAAGGGATCCAAAGTCCCTAAACATGTTGTTCCTACCCCTAGAGGAACAAGGCTAACAAACCACAACAATTCACAGAAGTTCTCCACCAGAAACTGCTCAAAAACAAGTCAATTCAGGATCAATTCAGTGGCTCCACTAGTTGTCTGCGCTGAATGTCAAAGCCAACACTGGCTACCTGCACTGCAACGCAGGTAGAAGCACTACCAGGGTGCGCTGAGCGAGAGTTGACAAATGGCAAGTTCATTCCAAGAGGTGTCAAGACCCAGGAAGCTTCCAGAATCTTCCTCAATGACACTTGCCTCAGTGAATTCGACTGGTGATGAGTAAGAGGTTCCCAATCACCAAGTGGAAGCAAGAACCTCCAAGTGGAATCAAGAACTGACAGAGGGAGAGGAAACTAGTCAGATCTCAAGCTGACTCATCCTCTCTCCAAACATCTATATATGGATCTCTCCTCCATGAGATCTGGGGGCTGGAATTTTGTTATTGCAAAGAATTGCTGTTGGTTTGAGATTGGAATCATTGGGTGCTTAATGCTTTGAAGGGGGTGAAGATAGGAATTCCATTTGCTGGGAAGGAGATGCTGGATTGGAGCCCTCTGGGTTGTATCTCTTCCTAAACCTTGTTATTCATCAATAAAGCTATCTTGGTTTCTCCTATATACTGATGTATTTTTGATGTATGATTGCATTGGTATGTTTAGTTTATTTCTAATCCTGAACTAGTTATGAATATGAATCCATGTCTTGTGTAGTGTTCTCTTCTTGTGATCTTGCAGAAACCTCTTGAAGCTGGGCGAGCGAGAAGGCAAGTAGCTGGGAACTCTCCAAGAGAAGAGAAACCGGATCGAGGGACAAACGGAAGACACCGGTTAGTCCATCCATCTCTCTTCATTCTTAATTCATAAAGGAAGAATACTAGAATAGCTGTCTCTGTTTGTTGCTAAGGCACTGTCATACCTTAGGTGGATAGGATCGTCCTGCATAGGCATTTTTCCCCACAACACATATACTGATGAAACGTAATTCTCTTCCCGGTCTGAAATCCTTGAATTTAGATTTCTGTAAACATTGTGTGTATGGAAAAACAGTGTAAACAGAGATTTAAAGTTGGAAATCATAATAGTAAAGATGTTTTAGACTACATTCATTCTAATCTGTGGGGGCCTTCCCCTGTTGTGTCATATGGAGGTGCATTGTATTTTTTAACGTTCATTGATGATTACTCCCATAGAGTTTGGGTCTATATGCTAAAAAGGAAAGTTGATGTATTAAATGTCTTTAAATAATTTAAAGTAATGGTAGAGAAAAGAACAGGCAAATCTATTAAATGTCTAAGAACTGAAAATGGTGGTGAGTTCACTTCTGTTGAATTTGAACAATACTGTAAGGATGAGGGCATTGTTAGACACAAAACTGATGTTTATACTCCTCAGCAAAATGGTGTTGCTGAGCGTATGAATTGGACTCTTATGGAAAGAGCCAGAAGCATGATCAACAATGCTAACTTGCAAAAGGAGTTGTGGGCAGAAGCAATATCTACTGCTTGTTATTTAGTTAACAGATCACCTTCAATAGCAATTGATTGTAAAGTTCCTGAAGAAGTTTGGACAGGTCAGTCTTGTGACTATTCTCATTTGAGGATATTTGGCTGTGATGCTTATTCTCTTATTTCGAAAAATCAGCGTTCAAAATTAGATCCAAAGTCGAAATGTTATGTCTTTGTTGGGTATGACTATGCAGTGAAAGGGTATAGGTTGTGGGATCCTACATTGCGGAAGATAGTCATTAGTAGAGATGTAACATTTGATGAATCCTCTTTGTTAAAATCAAATGTTGAAAGAATTGAACAGGAACAGGTATCGTCGAGTCAACGAGTTCAGTTGGAGGCTAGATATTTCGGTGACAGTCGAAAGGAAGGAGAGACTTGGAGAAAAAGGTGTTGAAGACACAAAGGAAGCCGTTGAAGCTTCTGAACCAGTGCAAGTTTCTGAACTAGTTCAGCAACCAGTCGCTCTGAGAAGGTCTACAAGGGAAAGGAAAACTCCCAAAAGGTATGAAGATTCTGCTTCATCTTTTGCTTTGATTACTGAAGATGGGGAACCTTCTTGTTATCAGGAAGCAGTAGATGATACAGATAGCGAGAAATGGAAAATGGCTATGGAAGAAGAAATGGACTCCTTAGCCAAGAACAATACCTGGGATCTTGTAGAGCTTCCTGAAGGGAGAAGTGTTGTTGGATGTAAATGGGTCTTCAAGCTGAAACAGAAAGTTGATGGTAGTATTGAAAGGTATAAGGCGCGACTGGTAGCAAAAGGGTATTCTCAGGTTGAAGGTATAGACTTTCATGAGATTTTTTCTCCAGTTGTAAAACTTGTTTCTATACGTACTGTGTTGGCACTAACTGCGTTGCTTAATCTTGAGTTAGAACAGTTAGATGTTAAAACAACTTTTCTACATGGTGATTTGAACGAAGAGATATATATGGAACAACCAGAAGGTTTTGTACGAAGTCGCAGTAGAAGATTAGTTTGCAAGCTCAGGAAATCATTGTATGGTTTGAGGCAGTCTCCCAGAGAATGGTACAAGAAGTTTGATTCCTTCATGGTGAGCCAGAACTTTATAAGAAGTGAGTATGATCATTGTGTGTACTTCAAAAGTTTCAATGGCATATTCATTATCTTAGCTTTGTATGTTGACGATATGCTTATTGCAAGCAAAAGCATGGAAGAAATCAACAGGTTAAAGGCTCAACTCTCTAGGACGTTTGATATGAAGGATCTTGGAGCAGCAAAACATATCTTGGGCATGGAGATACACAGAGACAGGAAAAATGGTAAGCTTTGGTTATCACAACAGAAGTATGTGGAGAAGGTACTTGAAAAGTTCTCTATGAATAATGTGAAACCTGTTAATGTTCCTTTGCTTCCCGTTTTAAGCTTTCTTCGGTTTTGAGTCCTAGAGCTGATGAAGAAAAGCAGTATATGTCTCATGTACCATATGCAAATGCGGTAGGCAACTTAATGTATGCGATGGTATCTACAAGACCTGACATTTCACATGAAGTTGGAGTTGTCAGCAGGTTCATGGCAAATCCAGGTAAAGAACATTGGCAAGCAGTGAAATGGGTGCTTCGATATCTAAGAGGCACAAGTGATCATTGCATCGTCTTTAATGGTAGTGAAGGATCAGTCTGCGGATATGTAGATGCTGACTATGCAGGTGATTTGGACAAAAGAAGATCTACTACAAGTTACGTCTTTACTCTTGCAGGTGGAGCAATTAGTTGGATGTCAATGCTTCAAGACACGGTTGCATTATCCACTACCGAAGCCGAATATATTGCTGCTTCAGATCCCAGTAAAGAAGCAATCTGGTTAAAGGGTCTGCTCGATGAAATTGGAAGAACGCAGGAGAAAGTGAATGTACTTTGTGATAGTCAAAGTGCTATTCACTTGGCTACAAACCCTGCCTATCACAGCAGAACCAAGCACATTGATGTAAGGTATCATTTTCTGAGACATGTGATCGATGGTGGAAAAGTAGCTCTTAAAAAGGTCCATACACGAGAAAATTGTGCAGACATATTCACAAAGCCAGTTACAATAGAGAAGCTGTGGTGGTGTTTAGCTTCTCTTGGCTTGCAAGAAAGATGATGAATGGGAAAATTGTTGTCAAGGTGGAGTTTGTTAGTTTGACAACGAATTAGTAACTTTAGGTAAAATGTAAATAGACAGTTGTATACCGAATAATTAGTTATGTAACGATAGTTGGTGATATAAAACTATCAAATGCCCATGAAATGTAGTGCGGAGATTCATTGTTAATTCCAATTCAGTTTCTTATTCAGTTTCATGTCTTGGCTATTGAGTTTCTTGTTTTCTTCATTATTTCTCTTATTCATCCTACATAAGAAGCCAATAAAGTGGCATAAGTTGTAGAGAAGGCTACAACAAAAGAAAGTAAAGTGGCTGAAGGAAAAACTCAAGGAAGTTGAGTTAGAAATGGAAGAATCCATTTGTGAACTAGAACAAGGAGAATTTTTGGGAAAAAGTGAAGATGAAGACTTGAAGACTGAAACTTCAAGCGAGACTAAAAGGTCTGATGATTTTAAATCTGACAATTTGTGTATATTTGCAGATGAAGGACAATTTGCTGATATTGTCATCAGGAAGGAAGAAGACAAGCATAATCTAAATTCTGTTCTGGAAGAAGATGAGAGAGATAAGTCTCATATGCAGTTGGAGGAAGATATCAAGCAACCAAGTGAAGGGCTTGAGGAGATTGAAGAATTTCTGAATCATATGAATGATTTGGAACAACAAGGAGACATGATGGCTGAAACATCAAGTGGGACCATAGAGTCTTATATTTTTAAAACTGATAGTTTGTGGATGATTGCAGATACATCACAGGAGGATGAACAAACTTTAGAGTTTGTCAGAGAGAAGGAACAGAATCTGAAATCTGTTCAGATCAAGACTGAGAGTAGGCAGCAGAATGATAAAACTGTCTTAGAGGAGGAAGATGACAATCTTATTTCAATGAAGACTGAAGAAATGTTGTCCCAAAGAAGTGATCCAATGAATGTCATTGGGGAAGGACAGAGATGGTTTGAAGATGATGAGACAAGAATAACTCTGGGAGAAGAGTTACAGAGGGACAACAAGGCAAAATGTACTAAAGAAGAAGAGACTATGTTAACTGAAAACATAGTAAAGGATCATCAATCCACTATGATGATAGACACAGTTGAAATAGCCATGGGAGTTGTTGAGACAGTCAGTGAAGAAGAAGAACATCTACTGAAAGATGTTAAGGAAGAAGAAGTCTATGGGAAAGACTTAGCAAAAGGAGAAAGGACATCTGATGATCTATCCATAACAAAGGAAGGTATGGAGAATTGTGTAAAATTTCCAAAATCTACTCCAATTGAAGTTATTGAGTTATATAGAAAATTAGATTTTCAGAGAAGGGAGTTAGAAAAATAGAGAATAGATGTTTAGTATAGACTATTGAAAAGGGAAGACCAAAGAATTGTCATGAATGACAATCATAAAGAAAAGAAGATGGATATGGAAGTTCAGCAGATTGACACTGCAAAAGAAGGAGTTCACTACAGTGGACAAGGGCAGGAAGACATCATTAGGACAGATGGTGTGAAAGAGAGACTAATGGACAGTCTCAAGAATTCTTTTGAGAGTTCAAATCAGCATACTGATGTGCTGACAGAGGGGAAAAAATAGTGCAGCAAACTAAATTGTTGCCAAAGGGAAATAAGGCACATCAGCCTTATGTTTTTAATTTTAACAAGTGTTTTGTGAATGCAGGTTTTGTTGCAATTGCTAGAGGAGATTTGGAACAGGTGAGCAGCTAAGTAAAGATGAAAGAAGAAGACTTCATGGAAGAATTCAATCCATGGAAAAAAGATGTTAAATTGCTGGAGAAAATGCTGAACAATCATGATTCAATCATGAAAGAGGGTAAAGATGATAGGGAGGTAGCAAAAATGGCAGCAAGTAAAGCAAGAGCAAGTAAACCAAAGGATGAAGCAAGTAAAGCAAAAATGGCAGCAAGCCAAGCATGAGTCAGCATAGAAGACAACAACAATAACCTGAAACAAAAAGAAAGAGGCAGAAATATGAAGCAAAAGATGGACCAGCCCAAAGATATGCTGGACATAGAAATTGAAGAAATATGGCAGTTGATGATGCAACAGACCAAATGGAGGAAAATGGTAGCAACAACAAGCAAGATCAATCAAAAGTTGAATCTGATTGATAAGAAGAAGAAGAAGACAACATACATACAACAGCGGCAAAGGAATAAAGCATATGGACAGTTACAGAACAAAGTGTGGGATCCAGGAAGACCAAAACTAGAAGACACATGATCAGGAGATCATGAATATTTTATACTTTGGGAGTCTGATGCAGGAGCATTCAGCCCAAGGAAAATCATTGTAAATAATAGACATAGGGGGTCATGCATTTTAGGGAATAGTTTCCTAAGTTCCAAGTTAATGCAACATTTAGGCCTTAAGTGTGATTTAATTAGATGCTCTCAAAACAAACAAATGAGAACATGAGTAGTTCCATGATCCTAGGAGCAAGGGAGAGCCTTTAGGCAAAAAAGGGAGAATAGATGTGGACCATTGAGCAAAACAGGGGGCTTTTCTGTTTTAAAACAGAGAAAAGATGGAGTGGATAAAGTCCTCCACATATGCATGCATGTAGAGCTTTAGGCTTTTGTTAGAGGATTGATCGGACCCTTCAATGATCTGATCCAATGTTTCCATATAAATATATGTAAGCCTACGAGCAACAATAGGAGACCACTAATAGGAAATCGGGCCTTTGTGTGTGTGAGCGAGACCGAGGAGTCTCGAATGTAATCTGTCTTTTGTATTAATATATATTTAGAGTTTATTTATGACTGTGTCAGAGTATTGAAGAATGTTTTCATGAATGAATTACTTGAATTGTAGGCTATGTTGCAGGAGATTGTAGGCAGAATCCTGAAGGATATGCAACGACATAAAATGATTCAGAAGAATAAAAAAAGGGGTCTTTGAATCCAATTAAGGAAGCGAAGAGAAGCTCTGGAGGAATGGCGTAAGCTCAGAGAAGCTGAACAGTGGAAGGCGGAGTTCTGAAGAACAAGCCGAGGAAGAGAAGCACGATTCAGAGGAATCGAAAGGGACCCTCGATTCCAATTGAAGCATTAGAGTGGCACAGTAGAAGTAGTGAAGGATTGAAACCTATAGAAAACCCCAAATCCCAGAAGAATTGAAGAAAGCGCGGAAAAGCTCTAAGTAAAGGAGCGAGAAGAGGAACGAAGAGTGAGGCACAGGTACCGTTAGATCTCATAAGATCAACGGTTCGGATCATATCGCATCGGCGGATTAAGTTCTGTAGTGTAAAACCCAAGTTACACTAAAAATTGGCACAAAACGGAGTCGGAATTGGAAACTGGACGTGAAACTTTATAAAGGTTGGGTTATAACTTTATCGGGTCTAGGTGGCTAATTGGATCGGCATATCAGAGTGACAAGGGACTGACATTGAGGTTGAGCGATGTGCAATAGTGCGATTTAATCTCAATCGTTGGATCGTAGATTAGATCGACGGTCAAGATCTGATTGCAAATCACGTATCAGCGCTAGCGGAGATCGGGAATCAGTGTTGGAAGGTGATAAGAAATGGACTCGATGATAGCTATGAATGTGGTTGTATTATTTTTGAAATCCAGCGTATGCAGTTAGAGCGAGAATTCCTTTGTATTCCCAAGTATTTCGATAGTTTATATGGCGCGGGCCTTTTAACATAAAGCATGTGGTATTGCTCCGATAGTCGGAGATCGGAGTTGCCAAAGGGGATGGCGTATATGTGTTAAGACTGTGGAAGCCCCAATAGTCGATAGCAATTGCAATAGAGGTTTTAACCTCGGAAACCATGACAAGACTGTACGGTAGGCGGAAAGGGCATGTTTGCATAGTTTCCTGTGTAACAGTTTTATAAAGGAAAAACGCCGAATGAATGTTTTGTTGTGTTATATATATATATATATCTATATATATATATATATATATATATATATATATATATATATATATATATATATATATATATATATATATATGCGGCCGAGGCTTAATTAAAGGCTGGAACTAAGGTTCTGAAGGGTTTTTAAGTTCCGTTAAGAAGTATTAGTGGGAAGACTTTATTCAAAGTCTTATATGAAGTCTTGGGGGATCATATAATCCCGATAGAGGGTTATAGTGGGGTGATTGAAGTTTCGATAAAAAGGAACTTTTAAGAGGGCCACTTGACCATTTATGGTCTGAAGGTTTGACTCCATTGTAGAGTCAGACACCCGGGACAGTTGTGGATGCATTATTATGTTAAATGCATACTGTGGGTATGTGCAGTGTTACCTTGGCATTAGTTTGCTAAGTATGGTTTATGCCGGGACCTTGCACTAGTTGTCATGGATTGTTCTTGTGGAGGAATGATTTCTTATGCATGTGAATGACATGAAGAGATTCCTGGTTCATGAGGAATCAAGTGGGAAGAGTAGCCTGACAAATATATGAGGCCAATATCATGTGTTTATGAGTTGATATTATGTGATTATATTATGTCTATGTTATGGACAAGTTATACTGAGGGATGCAACAGTGAAATGAAAGCAATGTGGCCTACGACATGCTGGGACAAGCATGGATAAGACACTGGAAGCAAGGTTTCTTGGTAAAGACAACGTGGTTTTGGATGTGTCGTACTATTTGTTGTGCACATGTTGCATAGGTGATGTTATGTGCATGTAGTGTTGTGCGAATATTGCATATACAGTGCTGGGTATGGATGGTGCCATGTAGATGTTGGATATGTCGTGATGTGTACAGATGATGCTATGTACATGTTGGATATGCAGTGCTATGTACAAGTGGTGTTATGTGCATGTTGTACATGTGGCGCTATCTACATATGGTGTTGTGTGCATGATTGTTCAAGCAATGTTGTGTGCATGTGGTGTTGTGTACATATTGTACAAGTGACGTGTGTAGGTGGTGTTGTGTACATGTTGTGCATGTGCACTGTGTATAGGTGGTGTCGTGTACATGTTGTATATGTGGTACTATGTACATGTGGTATTGTGTACACGTTTTACAATGGTGCAGTGCACATGTGGCGTTGTGTACATGTTGTGCAGGTGGTGTCATGTACATGTGATGTTGCACACATGTTTTGCAGGTGGTTGCAGTGTACAAATGGTACTGTGTACATGTGATACATATGGTACTGGTGTGGATGCATGTATTGCATGGTGTTGTATGATGTGTGTAGTTGTATGTGTATGATGCACACTAAGTGTATGTGCACATGGTTGAGGAGAAGGCATTGGGTGTTTATTGAGTGTGGAAATCGATCTGAAGTGTGTACATAATAAAGACAAAGGTAGAAGCTAAGGATTGATGAAAGGATATGTATCAACATTTTATTTCAGTTTTATTATGCATGTGATTTATGATTCTAGTCTATGATGATTACATGTGATCTATGATTTTGGTTTATGATGGTTACATGTGATTTATGATGTTGATCTATGACGATTGTGTTTTGATCTAACCTAATGTGATATGTTTATACATGATGATTTGGTCAAAGATGCTAATTTGACTTGTGATAGGAAGCGAACAAGATTGCAAGTGTACCTTATTGATGAACTACCAATGAGGTATGATTTGAGGTTATTTCAATTTATTTGAATCTAATGGAAATTATGTGCTTGGAACAAGAATGCATGAACATGCTTGGTTGGGTGGTTGAAATCGACTACAAGAATTGGCAGCAACAACAAAAGAATTGGAACATGCAACAGTATGTTGGTAGAGTACTCCATGAGCAAGGCCATTGTGGGTCACTGGTACCCAATAGTGTCCATTGATTTCCATGAGCATGCTATGACCAGTATGATGAGGCAGGGATATGCCTTGGTTTTGTATCTTCCGATGCGAGGAAGCCTTGCCAAGGGATGGATCACCCGGGTTAGGGGATTTCGGGGAACTTGGAAGGTGAGTGATTGCACGGAAGGGGGTGACCGGATTTCCTGAGGGACTGTGTAGCAGAGAAGGGAAGGTCACAGATATATTGGTTTTGGTCATTAGCATTTCTAGATGGAATCAGATGCACATTGGGAGTGCGCCATGGAATAATGAGTTGATAACTGTTCACTAAGAGGAAAAGTGGCACATGATGGTAGCGTTGGACATTGGTTGCAACTTTGACTGTGACATTGGATTCTGGACTTCCTAATAAGGAGGTGAATCCTGATATTACTTTGAGGGTGGAGGTCTAAGCCTCTAGATTCCCTTGTTGATTGATACAGGCATCATATATGCTTATTTAATGGTCGAGAAAATGTGCATATGTGCATATGTGGTCATTGTAAATACCATAATGAGTTGTGATATAAAGCTCCAATATGCAATATGGTTGTTATATGGTCATGTTGTCATGATGCTTTTCTTTTAAGCAGGTCATTCATTGTAAATACTACAATGAGTTGTGTTATAAAGCTCCATGGGCAATATGTTTTGTTTCAGTAGTCTTGTTGGTTATAGGTGTCATTGAACACTGTGGATGTTGTTCCCCTAAGGGGAGGGTTCTGTAACAACCCTGGTAAAAAAATCCATGTAAAAGTATATAAGACCACGGTTGATGGGACACGTATTCCAAGTTGAATGGTGGCCAAGACATCCTAGTGTGGGTGTTCATTTGGTTGTTTATGGCTAAGGAAATTGGCAAACGCAATGGAAAAGGCTTTGGAAAGGCAAAATGGCATTTTTGGCACATTTATTTATGAAAATAATGGAAATTAGGAGAAAAGGAAGGTGAAAGGTCACAGGTTGCATGTGAGGAGGAAATTGAAGGAAAATGATGGAAAATGAAGAAAATAGAGGCCTCATTGATAAAAAGGCTTTTGAGGATCAATTGGTAAGCTTGGTCATTGTAACCTTTTGTCAAGTTCAAGTTTGGAGCTCTCTCATTATTCTCTCTCTCTCTCTCTCTCACTCTTGATCGCTTATAGTTTTCTTGGAGCACTCTAGTTTGGAGCAAGGAAAGGAAAAGCAAGAAAAGGAAAGGAAAAACAAGTAAGGATCAAGGAAGGAAAGCAAGATTCAAACAACTTCAACAAGAATACTTGCAAGTAACCTTTTGCATGTGTGATTTCCTGGTTGGTTTGGACATGCATGGATTTGCATGTTGGTGTGTGGTTCTCTTGTTGTTGGTGGCATGGTTTTGTCTAGTTATGACAGTGGATTTCAACCTAGCCTTGCCTTTTTTCAGATGCCATGGTGTTGGGGTGTTTATTTCAGTTTGTGAGCCTTAGTTGCTGATGGATTTTGGAATCCGGGGTGGAGGTGGTCTCAAGTTCCAGCCCCAAAGGCATAGGAATCCCTTAATCGGTTTTGGCGGGAGACATAGTAAAGCCTGAGGGAGATGTCTCGGTTTAGGTCCTAGTAATCCAGATTTGGGTTGCAATAAAGCCTAAGAGACAAGGAGACAGAAAATTCCTCAAGGATAGTAATGGATTCCAGATGGCATTCCAAGTTCTGTTCAGTTGTGATTGGAGCATCGATTTTGGTGTGATCGTTGTTTGATGAGGGTGGAGGTGGTTTAACCTATGGATTCCCTTGGTTGTTATTGGATTGGTTGTTCTATTAGATTCCACATTCATGCTTGGAATATGGCATGAGGGTGACTGGATGAAAGAGAGATTTGGTTCAACCATGTCTATGATTGGGTGGTATGTGGAAGTGTCGAACTTGGTCGGATTTGCCTATGATTAATAAAAGCTAAGTTCTCTTACTTTTGCACTGATTTATATGTGAATTTAATGGTTGTCTTATCTCTAGTATTTACATGGTTTTATGTTGGTTATAAGCATGGTTAAATGACTGGTTCATGTCATGGTTATTTCATGTATTTACTTGTAACTGTTAAATGGATGGATGCAAGATCTAATTGATGGTGTAGTTGTTCAATGGAGAAGGAGGTGATCCTTATGGTTATGTTTCATAAGTTGTTTTAGTCATTTATGCTCTCTCTTGTATCCTAAACCTGTAGGTTGCATTGATGCCAAGTGTTTGACAGAATGTCAGTCTCGGTTGGGGATGCTCAAGCCTAGTCCTGAGGTTGCTTTTGATTTATCAGCATTGTTATCGTGTTTTTAATGAATTATGAAGGTTGTAGTATGTTATGGGAAAAGGCCAAGATTATGGGCTAGAAAAGTGGCTCAACTCTCAGGGTCGTTGGCATAGAACTGGCAATTTTGGTCCACAGTCGCTGGCATGCAGGCTTGTGAGAGCGACTTTAGGTTGTTGGTCGCTCCCTTGCCCATACTATGGATTAAGAGATCCAGAATAGCAGTGGGACCCAGGGAAAAGCTTTCTAAGTGATTGACTTGTCTCCTGAGAGTTTTGTTGATGATGTTGGATGACTTTGTGTGATGTTCCGTCGATTCCACTTCCTTAAGGTCACATAGGAGGTTGAATCTTATCATAGTAGCCTCTCGTTTCATGTTTACCCTGATTATCATGGTTACTTTGGGTAGACCTGGGAGGGGGTGCTACAATATACTCTTTTCTCCTAACCCCTTCTCTTTCTACAATATACTCTTTTCTCCTAACCCCTTCTCTTTCCTAATCTCTCAGATCCCCTCCCTTTTTTGCTAGTTTAAATGCCCCTTATTCCCCTTTTAAAATTTTAAATTATCTATTATAATCAACCGTAGTCTTTAATTAAATATTCAAAATTTTAGATATTAATTATATATTATTTCTCATTTCATTATTTTATCAATAATTTTTATTATTAATTTATTATGTGATTAGTCACCTTCTTTAATTGAATATTCAAATTTATATGTATTTTTTTAATGATTTGTTGTTTATCTTTCGATTTCTAATATTCTATTTGACCTTTAAAAATCTAACAAACTTCCCTCTGGCACCTATATACAATTTGATTTGATTGACACTTTTTTCTACTCATTCAACTTTACTTAATCTCTCGAGATGGATAAAATATCCCCCATAAAATACCAAACACAATGTAAAAACTCCAAAAACTCGTATTACCAAAATTCTTAAAATATTATATTCCATAGAAAAATAATATTTTCAATTTTAAAAATAATAAAGAAGCATAAAATTTCCATAAAACATTATACTCCTTTCCCACCGAACTAAAAACCCAAAAAAATAAATAAAAAACAAATCAATCAAATAAAGTTAAAACTTTTATTAACCATTGTAATCATACCAAAAATTCTAAAACACATGCACCAATTTTAATAATATGCTTATTGTCAAAACACTTAGACCAACCTTTAGACCATTCCACATCAAGCCCTGGAGCTTTAAATTTTATATTCATCCTCCTTTCATTCATTGTATTATTGGCCTCGGAAAGTGAAAAGGACAATTCCAGATTTATCTTTCTTATCGGATCAAAGGCTCGCCTTTTTCTTAATAAGAATAAGCCATATTCCACTTTAGGGGTCGTTGTGTGGGAAATTGTGATCACCTCGAAGTTGGCATGTTGTTGGAATAAGGTTTGCGAATATGAGTTTTTTTAAGTGTGTTTTTTGGAAAAAAATGGTTTATTTTTTGATTTAATTTGTTTAGAATTAGGTAGGGGTTCATTGAAATCATAAGTTTTATTAGCGAACTCTGCATAATTGAAGTACTCGAGGAGTTTTTCATGGTGTTGAATCCATATATGTAATGAGAAACTAGTTTAAACAACACAAATCAACATTTATCACAATTTTTTTCATTGGATTTTGGCCAAAAATCTGCTAAAAACTCCAAAAAGTCCAACTTAAAGACAACTCCAAATTTTTATAATTGTGCAAATGATAATTGAGATGCAGGACAACTTAATATTAAATAAGGCATTTAAAATATATATATTTTTAAAAAGTGAGAGTTTAATATAATGAAATTTAATTATTATTTTTTTCCTTCTTTTTTAATCATAACAAAACAATATTTGTATTGAAATTTTGTATTTAAAGTTACATATTACATCAAAAGAGCAAAATTTCAAAATATCAAGCTTATGAATTTTACAAGTTCTCCCAACTTAATATTCATCCAATGTTTTAGGAGAAACTCTCTTATTTTATGACTATAATATTTATAAACCTTTCAAAATAAACCTAGTATTCAACAAAATCGACACACCATCGCATCTAATGGTAAATATTGGGATCCTCCTCCCCAAGTAAAGGTTTTGACTCCCCGAGGGGAGTTGCATTGTTCAAATTAGAATTAATACTTGAATATGACTAATAGAGTTATTATAGAAAGAGGAGATTAGACTATGTTGATCTTTTCCTTGTTGAAGTTCTTCGATTTGGCATCAAATACATCCAATTTCATCTTTAAATTATCAAAGTTGAGTCCTCTAGTCCACAAAAATCTCCATTGTGGTAATCAAACTAAAAGCAATTGATTATACCAAAGTTATAGCTAGACTATCTCCTCCTAGAGACTGTGTATATTTTGTTGAATTTGGTGTTGATAGTCTCCTCTAAATATTTTTAATACTATCCTCTAAATCCCAGGTTGATAACAAATTTGGATGAGATATCATTATCCAGACCATGATATGTGCTTGAAATTCACAAATTAGATACAAAGGGAGAGCATGCCCAAATTACTAATGTACAACTATTGTTCTTGCCACTATTCCTATTCCAATTAATAGCTCGGGTGCTTCTAGTTGAGAAGAAAAACAATCTGAATGAATTCCCAGATGACAACTTTCTTGCTCAAAAAGTGAGTAAGCCCAATGAATCAACCATAACTTGGACCATACATCTCACATCAATCGAGGTTACATCCAAAATTCCTGGGATGAAATAATCCATGGTGTCCATCCACTCATGTCGCCTTAGACTTCTCACATGGGAAACTATGATGCCCAAACTTGTTGTAATTCCACGACCCATAATTATTATCATCTTACCGAGCTTGTCATTTCCCCATGGAGACTTTGAATACTTCATAATGCTTATTTCCATGGGTATAACACACATAATTCTATATTTCTCACACCTCAATTGGAGGAGGACATGTTGCTCCTTGTTGTTGTCATCCTCGGGAGATGAATGGGAAAGAGATGAACGCACTTTAAATTCCTCACTCCCCATAACTGATATGTCTTATCTAGCATGCCATTTACCCATGGAGACCTTGGATACTTCATAATGCTTATTTCCATGGGTGTAATCCACGTAAGTCTCTACTGCTTATGCCTCAAATGGAGGAGGACATGTTGTTCCTTGTTGTTGACATCCTCGAGAGATGAATGTTTGAGAGAAGAGTGCCCTCCATCACTAGCCTCATCTCTGAATAATGAAACCATCAATTATTTGGTGCTAAAACCAATATTAATTGTCCTTGGTCACCTTTGACTAGGCCTACCTTTTTCTGAAAACATGTGTATATAACATGCCCATAAGTTGTAATAAATCCCAGGTTCATGCAAGCTTCCACATGGTTCTCCAAACTTATACTCATAAGTATGGTCCTCCAAAATTTAAAATTAAATACATTTGATTTTAATGGATTAGATGGTAATCCATCATTCCATTTATAATCAAGGTGTTAGGTTCTAGGCTAGTTCCTTTATTAGCCAATATATATGCTTCCTTGTTTTTTAGGCAAAGAACATGGATTACAAACTTTGTGGAAACATGTTTAATAGGGAATATATCCTTTTGAAAATGTTTTTGAGTCTTAGATCAATTGGAAAGGAACCCAAGTGGAGGTGACAAATAATAATTCATGAGTCCCTCACTACATGTAGATTGTTGAGATTGAGAATAGAGGCTTGAAGTAATCATTGTATTAGAGCATGTGCTTCTGCTTAATTGTTAGAGGCTTGTCCATGTCTCCAAGTGAAATATAATTTAATTGGTCCATTGGGATGAATAATTTCTCCCTCCCAATTCTTGCCACCCCTACATTTTTTTATTTTTTATTTATTGCGATATATCGATACAATTTTTAGTCACAAACCATTATTTATTTACTTTTTGTGGGGTAAATTGTGTTGTTTTATGAATTGTGGATTACAATATAATATTGAAAAAAGCTTTAATTTCTCACTAAGGAGACCAGACCGAAGCCAAAATTTCACTCTCCATAGAGGAAAGAGATAATAGATTACTAAGGGAGTCAAAATTTGACATACAAAAATTGAAAATATGGTCTAATTGGCCTTGGAAGTAGACTAAAGGAACAAAAAACCAATATAAATGATGGCCCTCAGTATTATAACAAGAATGTTGAAACTCCCAAGGGTCTCAACTTTAATTATCAAACTGAGGTTCGTACAAACTTAAGAGATATTGACACTATATGTGCAACATGCAATATATTCTACTTTGGATGATGTGATGCAAGTGAAGAGAAGCTAAAATGCACAGATACCACTAGGCTATAGGAAATGCTCAAAAAACCAGTGAACAAAAAATAGGCCTAATTTAGCTTATAGGAAAGGAAACATTAGAAAGCGATCCTTATTCTGTCTTGTAGAAAGCAAATGACATAAGGTAAACCCTAAGCTAATTGTAGAATGGTAAATGACAAAAGGTAACCCTACTCTATTTTGCAAAAAATAAATCTATGTTACCGAGGGAAAGTAAATGAGTAAAATAAACCTATGTTATTGCAAGAAAGCAAAGAAAATCACTTTAGGAATGTTGGAGGCAAATAATTCATACTCTATGATGCATGATAAATCAACTTGCAGCTGAAAGAAGGCATATAAACAACAAACCCTAATCGCAAAAATAAAGATACAATTATTAGGGTAAAGTTTCTAAGGGGTTTTTGATCCTCTAAGCTCCATCTCCAGGGTCTAATGAATGTTTTAAAATGTTGAGGAATGATAAACAAGATTTTGGTGCAAATGTGGAGGTGTTCTAAGGTAATCTATGTATTGCTACAGGATGGCCCTGTTTTTGTATAGGAAACATCCGAGAGAAAATTTATGAGGTCTAAATGTAGTATGAGGGATGACGAAGGTGAATGAAGGTTGTGGAAGGATGAATAGGTCCTTTCTAAGCTCAGGTACACCCAATGGTTTAGTTCATGCAAGGTATATGCAAATTTGGTGGTTTCTTGTAGCTCGTCTAGGCATAATTCAACTTACTAGTAAATTGAAAAAATATATAACAATGGGTGAAAAGATGACTATGTAAGTGCACTAGAAGCATAAAAAAAAACCAAATATGTCTATGAAGTAACACTACTTAATTGAAAGAAAAATGCATGCTTGACTAGTGAAAGCAAAGTGCATAAATGACTAATAATTTACTAATTGTAGGAAATAAAACAAGAATCGAAAGGATGAGATGAATTTTAAATAAAAACTACTACAACATGAAAGAAAGTATTGTTGTGTTCATCAGAGTAAGACACATAAACAAACTCAGAAATAGGCCTATTCATAAAACCTGCAATTGCAATACTTTTTTAGAGAAAAGATATGCAAAAAACATAACTAAGCTAAATGCATGGAACATAAATGTACAAGAAGGGGGCTTCATCACCTAGGTTGGGCCCTAACCCAAGGAGACTCCGAGTGCCTTAGAAGAAAATCAGACTTAGAACAAAGGGGTGCTTTTTATTAATCCATAAACGTACTTATACACCAAACATGACAAATTGATATAACATGCTACAAGCCTTTCTCTAATGTTGACTATCTTCCTATAGAGTTTTGAATTCCTATTGGGATGCTAAGACCCCTTATTTATACAAAAAGTACTTGAGGGGTAGCCTCCATGAAAAGAGACCTGCTTCCCTCCAAAATCCCTAAGAAGTTTGGTCTGGTTTCCTGGTGTCCTAATAAATACAGGGAGGTGTTAAATGTCCTCAAGCTAGCCAAGTTGTGATTAGCCTTTAGTAGGGGACAAGCCCCATAATCTTCTCATGTTGGACTCATGCATGATCTGCACAAGTTATCCTCAATATCCTGCACATATAATGCATTAGACACACAAGATATAGCAATTATCTCTTAATCCTCCTAAGAACATACTAAAGTTGAAAAAGCCAATATAAAGTGTAGAGGGAAAGGTTAAATATGCTAAATTATGGTTAGATGAGCCTTAAATTGTATGTATTTGGGAGACCCATCAAGAACAACACTATGACATAAACTAAGCATAATGATAAATTGTGGTTGCAACCTGGATGGGATCTTTGTTGTCACATCGAATGCCTCCAACCAGGGGGGGGATGCCTTGAGGCATTGTTAGATGTGCTCTATCCGTCAGTCCAAGTCCTTCATATGGTGATGCAAATGCTCAAGTGAATGGAGAAAATCTGTATAATTCTCGTGCCGATCCAATAAGGTTCTGCCAAGGAGACACTTCATGTACCACTGTAGATTGACTTTGTGCATATATTAATTGAAGTGTCCGTGAGTGTGCCCAATTTTTGGTACCTATTCTACCATCTCAACAAGTACCTCCATGTCTAAGAGATGGAGCTTGTGATAGGTGTCTTCTCTCTCAACAAGGGTTAGTTCCTCCTAGATGGGACTCATCATTAGTTCAAAGAAACAAACAATGGTTTCCTCTAGGTAGTGGAGCATATATGGGTTTTCCTGGTGGGACATCTCTTAATAGTAAGACGCACCCTTGTGGACGCGAGTGCACTGATGAGGCATGAAGGAAGGGTTAGAACGAAGAAGAAGTCTTAGGGCCAGGGAAGGGGAGATAAGAGCTACAAAAAGCTTGAGGGGGAGCCATGTAGTCGGAACAATGCTATAGACGACCAAAGGGGGGGCGTGGGGAAGCCACGGGGAAGAGAGACAACACTACAAAAACCATAGCCAATGGAGACTGCCAATAACGTCTAAAGAAGGAGGGAAGGAAGTTGGTCTAATAGAAGCAAAGCGAAAATAATAAAACTGACTGGAGATGAGGACCAGCGGCTAAGGTCACAAAGCATAAACCAAGATATGATAACATACAAAAAGCAATGTAAATCAAAACAAGATGGAGAGAGAAGCATGAGAAGGACGAAAGAAAACCATATGATGAGAGAGGAAGTGTGGTTCTAAAAAGGCTTTCCAAGCCAGGAGGAATCCAACTATGCTGCGTCCAAAGCCTATTGCTAGTAGGAATGAGTATATGAACTCTAAATCCAAAGGTGTTTGAGCGCAAACACGTCTAGAAGACCTTTTGACCTTCAAGAGGAATGTAAGTGCAAAAAAAATATTAAGGCTACAAGAATATGGAAATTACTATATGCACTAAAGTGCCATAGAGAAAAAGTAGGAGCAACTCCATTGAAATGGTAGTTTCTCATAGGTGATGTTGAATTTTTCCAAGCCATAACACAAAGGAGAGGCTTGTAGAGAACATCAATTGAAGTTACCATAGGCCATCCCTAGCGAGACAAAATAGTCACGTTGGCCATTGTTTGCTACAAAGTTGAGCTCAATTTGTAATCCCGAGCTTGGTCTAGACGAAATTGCATGAATTTGTGGCCAAAATTACCACTGGTTGGTACTCAACATAAGTGGAGTCTAAGTTGGCAGATTGTTTGCATGAAATACAATTAAGGTATGAGTGCAGGGTGCTCAGAGTATTGATGTTTAGAATTGTGGTTGACATGCAGCTGGAGTAAAACATTCATATTTACCACAGGTGCATGTTGTCATGTCCCTCGGTCCTTTGGCTAGGTGGGACTACGACAACCTGCCCCTCCCCTTTGTCTTGGAAAGCACCCATTCGGGGAAATCACTATTTTTTCAATGTTTGAAATGTACTTTTTAATTATAAATAGATTCAAAGCCCTGAAAAACCCCCGAGGAACTCGGTCTATTCAGATTTAACAACTCAATTCTATCATTCTAGTAATTTTTGATCAAATTTTAAACAAATCGTGGGCCCATAACCCACAGGTCCAGGATCGTGTTCATTAAAACCTTGAAATGACAGACCCCCATAATCGTTTTCACCATTATGGTTCATGGTTATGAATAAATTTGTTTATGTGTTATGCTTCCAATGGATGAATGAATCGTGATTTATGAAAGAAAAGGGGAAAATTGGTAATTGGTCATAAGGCACAATAATGATTCATCCCCCCCCCCCTATATTGTTCAAGGTTTCTAACAAGTGGTATCAGAGTGGGAGCTCTTGGATGAGATTGTATTTAGCACGATTTTTGCAGGGTAATCGTGGGCCCATAACCCACAGGTCCATAATCGCGTTTATTAAAACCTCGAAATGACATACCCCCAGAATCATTTTCACCATTATGATTCATGGTTATGCATAAATTTGTTTATGTGTTATGCTTCCAATGGATGAATGAATTAGGGTGTATAAAAGAAAAGCGAAAAATTGGTAATTGGTAATAAGGCACAATAGTGATTCATCCCCCTCTCTATATTGTTCAACTTTTATAACAAGTGGTATCAGAGTGGGAGCTCTTGGTTGCAACTAATCATTGGAGAATAGTTTCAGGGAGTGTTGGTAAAAAATTGATTTTTTTTTTTAAATTAATATTATTATTATCATTTTATAATGAATTCTCTAGGATTTTGTGTCCTCACTGCTGCAAATTTCAAGGTATGGCATGAAAGAGTGAAAGCTAAATTATTGTCTTGTGGATCTAACATTTGGAGATTGGTTTGTGAAGGATGTGGTGAGGATCCACTTTCACCTAAAATAATGCAACAAAATGCTCAAAGGAAGACATATAATTTATTAGAATCTCCATAATGTAGACTTAGATAAAATATGAGATCTAAATTTTGCCAAGGAGATTTGGGACAAGATGCAAGTGTCGTTTGGAGGTAATAACGACAAAAATGGAGAAGTAAAAAAGAAGAGTAAGAAGAAGAAAAAGAAGAAGGATTCTCAAGGGAAAGAACCTCAACCAGAGAATATTATTCCCCCAAGTGTGAGAGATGTAGCTGCAAAATCATAAAATGAAGCTTCAATAGAACCTAACGTGCTTCCATGCAACATATCTAAAGGTATAACCATCGATGAATTGCTTTTAAGTTATGTTTCAGAGAAATTTGATGTTAGTCTTGCTGATTTAGATAGTCATGTTGATGAATGTGATAAACTAATGCTTCTCCAAGCAGAATATGAGTAAACTTTAGTGGTTATTGAAAAATTATCTGTTGAGGTTTGTAGCCTAACAACTAAATGCAAGAATCAAGAAAAACTCTTATAGATTTGTGACGATATGGAGGCCAAGCTCAAGGAGGAGATTACCATCTTAAGGACTCAGTTGGCAGAATAAAAAAGAGATGAAGACATTATGAGCAACTAACAGAAAGAGAAGGAGGGTTGAGTTGAACAGTTAAAAGTTGAAGTGATCTTCATGAGAAAGCAACTGAAGATGGAGAAGAGCATTGTAGCCTTGGACATTTTGTTTGAAAACCAAAGATCTCCATTAAATAAATTTGGTATTTGTTTTCAAAAGGGAGAGTCCAGTTCACATGCAGGAAAGAACAATAATGCAAATCCAAAAAGGCCTATAACAAACAATAATAGCAACAAAAGTGGCACTAACTAAGGAAATAACCAACAAATTGAGCATCAACAGAGAATAAGACCTCAAGGAGCACCTACATTTAGAATAACATTCACTCCAAGAGAGGGTTGTGGCAGAGCTATCGAATTTCAAAGGAATCAAATCGCTTTTGTTCCTTTGATGGATGAGGTATAGTGTTACAATTGTCACAAGTTTGGACATGTTGCATCTAACAGAAAATGTGTAGGTCTAATCAGTATAGCCTGCAAAATTATGAGGGGGCAAGGATATCATCCATTAGGTATAATTATGGTTTTAATGGATTTTGTTTCTCATGTAACATGTTTGGCCACAAGGAAATTTATTGCAAATCTAGCCCTTGGAGGAGAGGCATATTTTATATGAGGCACAAATCTAGTATGGGCAGCAGGAGATTTGATCCTTTTGCTTCTTATCTCGACCATGTGGAGTATTATACATGCCACAATTTCAACCATGTGGTGAGAGATTATATGTTGCCCAATTCTTCAAGGAAAATATAACGAAAGCAACAGTGGATTCAGAGAGGAGCTAGTAGAAAACTAGAAAATAATGAAAAGAAGAAACCTAAGACCATGTGGAGAAAGAAGGAGAAACAACTTGTGAAGTAGATAGATCAAGCCCCTCTATAGTCCATGGTTACCTCATACATATTCATAGAGGACGACAGAAGTACATGACAGGTGCATAGCCTTAGCGGGAGTGTATGATAGTAGTATGACAACATGATTACTTGGTGGAGATGAGTAGCAGTAGCATGGTATGTGTATGAGTAGCATCATCTTGACATGATCATGAGCCTCATTGCATATTCAGGCCCGTAGGATCAACCTGCCTATTGGAGGTATAATGAGCTCAAGGGGAGTTATGCATGGTTTTTCTTGTTATTTTCTTCATTTCTTTCACTCAACTATTTGTAGCTACTTTATAGGTGCTTTCATGAGTGAAAGAGCAATTTCAACCATGCATATATATTTGTTCACATTGAAAATTTGGTTGAAAATCATATGTATTAGCCATGCATAGAAGAAGATCATTGTTCTAGTCATGCATATAGGAGCTTCATTGATGTAATAACCATGTAGAGCACTTTTATGTGCATTTGAGCAGCCATGTATCATTCATGTATTTATCTTGGAGTTGTTGGTTGCGTGGTCATTGTGCCAAGCATGTATTGTATAGAAGTCATGTATGGTTGAAGAGTCTTTTGGCATGCATAGTAGTGGACATATATTATTTCCATGTATGCATTCATGTGTACAAGATAAACCTTGTAATCACTCATGTATTGGTGCATTGGTGGAGCGGTCTATGTTTTAGAGAGAGTTATGAGCCTTCGTCATGCATTGGAGATAATTTTGGGCATGATCTAACAATTATATGTATCACATTGTACATCATCATTTACAACCATGTACTCTCACATGGAGCTCTGTAATATGTTGTTTCATCTTTTTGTTATTGGTGGATTGGTTCTAGAGTCAAGAGAGAAAGAGTCATGGATCATGTCAAGCATGTGTTGATGTGAGTTTTGCTTGAGAGATGAGAGTTGTTACAACCATGTTTTGGATGATGGATGCCATGTATTTCATCCATGTATGAGTCTTTGTTGTCATTGTAGCCATGTTCTATCATGTTCCTCTTATAGGTCATTGGTTGAGACATGTGAGTGATGATCATGCATGCTAGAGGAGTTGTGTTTCAATCATATGCTCGTTGTTTGGAGGCATTGTACAACCATGTTATATCATTCATATTACCATGTATTAGGCCTATAAATCCATGTATCTTCATGGCATATAATTTGGTCCATGTGGAGTAGCCTGTTGTATGTGACAAGGAGGAATTGGTAGCAGCAGTGGTAGCAAGGGTAATTACAAAAATAGTTCACACTAGTTGCAAAACCATATTTCTATTGGGAGATGAATTACATAAGTGTACCAACTGATATTTCATTTGAGAAACCAAAAATAAATAAATCTGATATTAGAAATTGGTGATGAAAGCTTTGGTCGGAAGGCAACCTTTCCTTCATTCAAGTTTGGATGGAGAGTCTGGTACAGTAAGATTATGTATGCTCCATTCAAGTTTGGATGGAGAGTTTGGTGCGGTAAGATTATGTATGTTTAAGACTATTTTAGGTACGATTTCTTCAGTTGAAAAAAACAAGGAAAGAGAATTTGAGTTATTGAAAAAGGCTAAAATTTATCAAAAACTCAACTATGAGAAAAAAAACATTGAAAAGAATAGTAACTTTTTAGCTAAAATATGGTGAAAAAAACACAAAATACTTCCATACCCACTTCATAAAATTGCATATATACTACATATATTCTTGGACCAGGTTCAAAAGTGTGCACTGGTTCGAGCATTGTTCTTTCCACAAAAATATTATAGAAACTAGTTACTCTTTCTGCTCAAGAAGAAACGTGAAGCAAGTTCAAATCTATCAAAAATCTCAACTATGAGAAGAAGAACATTGAATAGAAGGATCACTACCTTTCTTGTTAAAATCTAGAGATAGTATCACAAAATAGTTTTATGCTCATTCTATTTACAATCATTTCTCCAGATTTTTATTTTCTTGGTATTGAGATTTACCAATGGTACTTACAAATCTTCTAATATTCTGTTTGTTGATTTTCTTACTACCTATTTCACTTATTTGTATTTACTTTTTTCTGTTTGTTTGGATATGCAAATATTATCTGCATATTTTCTTTATGCTTATTTAATATGAAGATAAGCCAATAGGTACTAGGGATTAAAATTGATTCAATGTAGTATTCAATTTAAACATTCATTTTTGTTGACAAAATATGAAGTTATTTATGCTGACAAAATATAAAGTTATTTTATGTTCTTTTGCAAAGGATGTTATACATCATAATGAACGTGTGCATCAATCATCAAACCTATAATTCTTGTGGCAAAAGAATCATGTAATTTATATTGCTTGTTGTTGTTAAAATTTTAAATAATTATTCTTTTGTCATTTTATTGGACATTGTAGTGATATTCATAAATTAATACTATATTTTGGTTGCCTTTAAAAAAAACTCATTGTAGTGAATTTCATAAAATAAGAATATATCTTGGATTACTTTTAAAAAACCCATTGTAATTGTTTAAACAATTGAACCAATTACCTTATAAGAACCTATAAGAAAAAAGAATAGTTTTATTCTATCACAATTTCATCTTATTTGAGGATTGGTGTCCACAAAATGAAAATGTAAATGATCCTATTGAATTTTTTCATCTATATAGACTATAAATAAATGGTCTAGTGGAATTTCCTCTACATTATTAGTCCCTGCCTCCGGCATAGCAGGGACTATAGCGTTCGATCGAACGTTTGACTGCCTATTAATCCATGCGTTGACCGTTTTTTTTTTTATGTTTTTTTGTGTTTTAACCAAAGTTTAATCTTAGCAATTTTGTTCACTTAAATTTTATTCAAAGTTTTATCCAAAGTTTTAACTCTAAAAGCATTGTACCTCTTATTGGAGGCTTCACGTGGCCCGATGCAAAAAAATTGTGGCAATACCATTTTAACCAAAGTTCTGTCATTTTATATACAGTTGTTAATTGCTTTATATCAAAGTTTTTGCAATTTATTTATATCGCAGCGTTTGAAATATTTTATGCAAAGTTTTTAAGCCTCCAGGCTGCATGCCACCTGCATGTTCTTCCGGCCACTTGTCACCTCCTATATCTCTTGTCCCGTATTCGCTCCACGCAATAAATAATACATGCAATATCTGTTCCCTCCGCGTCATTCCTCTTGCCCCTCTTGCCCCTCCATGCTCATGTTAGCCCATTGTTCTCTGCAATAGTTGAGCCAGTCGTTCTCTGCAATAGTTGAGCCAGTGGGTTCAATTCAATTCGCATCAGAGCCAGCCTGTTCGATTAGCAGAAGAAAAGCAGAGAAAGGCAAGAGCTCCAATACATTTCTTTAGTTGATTTCCACTTTTTCATCGATCCATGGCTTCACCCAACGCCTATCTTATCCGGTTAATCTGCGCCTGGAGGTACAATTTGGAAATTCAATTATATTTTTTAACCTAAAGAAATCATAACTTTTCATTATAAAAATGATTACAGTAGCTTGGTTTGTTATGCTTCTTTAAAATTGTTTTCATTATAAAAATGATTACAAGTAGCTTGTTTTTGTTATGCTTCTTCAAAAAACAATTTTGAATTTCCGCACAGTTCCTAAAATTCTTCTTACAGTGCTCTGTAAATTACCTGATTTTAGCGTCATTTCCCGTAAAAAGTCGTTCAGAAAGATGTGCAGCTCAGATTTCTAGCACTTGATCACAGATAGATATCAGTGCTAATTCAGATCTCTTGTAATACATCAAACACCCAAGAAATGAACAACTCGCAGAAGTAAACGGTGAAAGGTACTATCCTAGACTGGTTGTTTCAATTACTTCATAATCATGTCATCTTGTTGCTTGGTAAATAGTCCAATATGTAGTATTTAAACAAGAGAGTTCTCCTTGACTTCTCTGGCAATCTTTACATTTTCTGAATTTTCTTGTGCATTAGTGTGCTTTGGTTGGTAGCTATTTATGTAAACCTACCACCGCTACCACTATGAAAGTTTTGTTGCCATTATCCCAAATGAATAAGCAAATTAAAAGGAAAACGAGGCAGTGGTGGTTCCTGTCGGGGTCTGATATCCTTATTATTTCTTGGTTTTCTAATGCCTCAGGTTCAAATTTTCTTATTATGTATGTGTTCAAATTTTCTTATTATGTATGTTTATATGTTCAAATTTTCTTGTTATGTGTGTTTATATGTTTAGATTTTCTTGTTATGTCCTGGTTACTAATGTTGCAATGTTTCTTTTGACTCCAGGGCCATGGACATGTACCAGGGAGATATTTCTACAAAAGAAATAGGGCTAGGAGAACACGAGCTTAATAACACAAGCTGAATCTACTGCAAAATTCTGTCAAAAAGGTATCGATATAGAGATAGTTTAAATTTTACAATGACAAATTCATACTTTTATAGTCTAATGTAGATTATTTCATTTACAATTATCCCTCAACCATTGTTACACAAAAATTCTTAAAGAAGAGGAGAAGGGATTAACCATTATTGCATAAAAATGATTAAAGAAGAGGGCAAGGGAAACCAACTACAGAAATAAAGGTCTCATACTATGTACATGACTAGAATGGAATCTAGGCCAATATTACAGTTTATAGCATAAGTAATTCCCTGTGTATATACTATATACTGAAATCATCTTGAATTTCTCCCAACTCATGCACCAGAAAATGTGACAGATATGGAAAATTGGGCTTCAGAGAATAAGTGACATACTTGTATGAACCGTTACCAAAAGGCGTGACATTGTAGGTGTAATTTTGCGGCATATCCAGAACTTGGCTGAAGATCCGACCATTCCAGGCACCGCTTTGCCAGTAATTGGTCTAATTCTTGTACCCAAATACATCCATCCAAAAACCGAAGGGATCCAGACTCCGATCCCAAGTCCTTTTCTAGGAAGTCAGGTTCTGGGTCACACTGATCTTCATCCCAGGCAACAGATGCATTCTCGACACTCACCACAACCAAGTTACCAGAATCCACAATCACAACCATTTTACTTGGAGAACCAGAAGATGGATCCCCCATAAGACAGAAGGAGACTCCCGTCCTCTATGAGATTGAAAACACTAGACGTGTTCTGCAGTGGCTTCTCTTTGTTGGCCATCTAAGCGATTGTCTGTTGTGACGACATGGCATACAAATACCCACATACCATTGCTTAACAGTTTTTCTGGTTTGGTTACCAGTAAGAGAGGAGCCTAACAAGATGTTGTTGGAAGATGCATCTACCGCAACGCCCAGTTTTACCTGAAGCAACAACAAGAGGAAAAAACAAGGCAAGATCTGTGAGAGTTTCCATCTTGTGCAATTTCCACTCTCCATTCTGAAATATACGAACTGCTCTACTGCCACACCATACTTTGTATCTCTTTATAACATGTTTATGAGTGTTGTTCAGACTTTGAATGTTATTCATCCGCTCTCATACCAAAAAATCTATTTTTGCATGTCGCAGATCACCTTCTGGCTCAGATATCTCACCCGGAAGATGATTCTGCAATGAGGAACTGTCACGGTTGTCATACATTTTTCCTCTAGCTTCCATCCATTTTTTCTCACTCGAGAGTCAACACTTCTTCAACCACATTTCCATCATGCATTGTGATTCTCTGTATTTAGCCACGTCTCCGAACTGTCGCGGTTGTCATACATTTTTCCTCGAGCTACCATACATTTTTTCTTACTCGAGAATCGACACTTCTTCAACCACGTTTCCGTCATGCACAATGATTCTCTGTCTTAGGCACACCGACGTAAAATATTGCAATTATTTAAAAATTATTATATTTTACACAATCTTATGAGATTTGACTTCGTAACGTAATGTTTAGAATCTAAGTTGGAAATCAATGTGCTTAACTAAGTTGGAAATCGCTTAATCACTGCTTGTATCTATACTAATTGATTCTACCTCCGCATTTCCAACCCTATTAGAGCTAGAACACAAGGAACAACAGACCTGCGGATGGTTACGCTTTTTAAAAAAACATTTGGTTCCATCTCTATTTCGTGGGTTAAATATTTAAATCATATGAGAGAAAGCGAGTAAGCATAAATCATATAATGTTTAAACCATAAGTTTGGCAATGCGCCTGATGAACATAATATTTATTGTATAATAATAATGTCACGACAAGCTTAAACTACCATTTTTCTTCTGCTTATACAATCGACAAATGTCAGCCCAGTGATGGATGAAATCACCAAAGGACACCAACGACAAACATGCAGGGTGTTTGTCGAGCGTCTGTATTGTTTCCATGAAGTCTACATCTAAGTTATTGTATTTAGAAATAATACAAAACTGAATTTACGCTGAAAGAAACTTGTTTTCTGTTTTCATTAGTCTTTTTTTGGCAGGAACTAATGGGGAATGATAGCATACTAAGTTCTAGGTTATGTCATTATTGATGGTTCTCAAGTTGTTTTTTCTAATGTTGTAGTCCTAATGCATCCTTACTTTTGAGAAACAGTTAAGAAAGGTGAAACAACGGATGGCTTGTTCTGAAACTACTGCTTCTAGGCTTCTTTTCTACTTGTCTTGCTTATTCTCGAGCATTTATATTGTTGTTGTGGCAGACCTCGGCAGGGACTACGGCCACGGCAGTGGATCTCTTGTTATTTATAAAGTGTGAATAAATGTTCCTATTAAATTCTTTTCATATGATTTTTTTATAGATTGCAATACATATGGAAAATTTTAGGAGTAGAATTTCTCAAATAAGTTTTTTTTTTACATACTCTAAAGAAAAAAATATTCACTAATTTAATTAAAATGCGTCTATTTTTTAAGGTCATCCCCACACAGGGGCAACATAAAAAATGCCAACGTTTACATGCATGACCAATGACCAATAAGTTAATATTCAGATTCGAG
Source organism: Pinus tabuliformis (assembly GCA_031772625.1). Taxonomy (NCBI): domain Eukaryota; kingdom Viridiplantae; phylum Streptophyta; class Pinopsida; order Pinales; family Pinaceae; genus Pinus; species Pinus tabuliformis. The sequence goes on from CM062808.1 coordinate 571,364,275, forward strand.
CTCGTGGTCATGATAGTGTGGTCGTACTGATAAGGACATGGCTTCCTACTGATAAAGACCTAGCTTCATACTAGCCAAGTGATACTCTGCAGATAGAGCATGTAACACCCAAGATGCATAAAAAGTACTATGGTTATTAAGTTGATCTTTACCATTTATTTATGTAATTTTACTACCTTATGATGTTAAATTATAAATAACTAAGGCTGGAAGGCCAAGAAACATATATTTAGTTTCCTAAATTATTGGTAATTAGGAATCAAGATACTTTAACAAAAATAGAAATTGTTTTCATTAATCAAAAGAAATAGTTACAAAAGACAGTTACCCATCTATCTTGAAGGGGGATTTAGATGGAGAAAAGAGATCCAGGAGAGCTCCTAAAGCTGGGTGGAATAAATCAGTGGGATAATTCTCAAGAATAATCAGTGGAAGTACAGGACTTGAGGCGGGACAGGAGTCCAGAGGCCCAAGGTACTTGACTGTGACTAGAAATCATTTTTATTGTGAACAGAAGAAAGTGCTCGAGGGAGGGTTTGGACGTAATCGTCAGGCTCGTGGCTAGGAGGAGAGACTTTCCAGAAGTGTTTGGATATTACAGGTTACTAACATTGAACAGATAAGTGTTATAGGCAGTTTCATTATAGATTAATGTTGGATTGTGGAAATCAATTTAATGATAGAGTAGAACTTGTCATTTTGGAACTGATGTTAGAAGAATTTCTTAAATAGCATAATAAACTCAGGAAAGAAATTCCCTGAAAGTGCATGATTACAGAAAGTAGAGGTTACCCGTCTCATAAATGAAATCATAGACAGTTTATTATGGCAAGCATGAAATTAACAACTAATATTAGCAAGTATGGAAGAATATGCTCATTCAATAATTACACAATCAATTTCTCTTAAATATTAAGGGTAAATTATTATAGTACAACAATGAGACAATTGGTATGAGATATTATGAGAAGTTTTGTAGAATAATCAGTATAAATACTACCAGACTATAGTAAAATCTAGCTATAACGTTAAACCCATAATCATATATATACACGAGCTATGATACTTCGAACTACTGCATAAATGAGTCAATAGTAAATTGCATGCTATTCAGTAGTAAGACTAGATTTATTCAATCTTAACCAGAATCATTCTGAAGATGTCGAACGAAACAACCAATGCCCTGAATAGGAAAACATATGGCATTCTCGGCCCAGAAGGCAAGCTAGAAAGAAATTAATTACATTGCCTCTTAAACCATATAACAATCAGAATATATTAAACAAGTTTTAAAGTAATAAATTAAAAACACAGTGCTTCAATTCGAAACGTTCTCGACAGCCTGAGTGGGTCGGCATGACCAGGACCTCAAAAGAAGGACTATCCTGTATATATATAAATAACTCATGACATTACACCAAGAAAGAAACCCCCAAAACCCTCTGTCGATTAAAATTCTGGAGCTTTCACAAAATTATAAGTGCCATGCACAGTATTCGATCAATTACTGTATATTGTTAAATAACTAAAACCCAAAAACTCAAGCTAGTTTCAGCTTAAAGCTCGGCCAAGGACTCAGCCTCTATTCCTGAACAATTAAACATTTTTATAACTTAAATTCATGCACCAGAAGTGAAAGTTCCAACCGGAAATCAACAGAGACGTCGTAAGCGCTTAAGCCCTTGAGGGTAGCAGTCTTAGTCAAATAACTATCTAAGAAATGATATGTGAATACCTGATACAAATACCAGAAGTAATGAAGTCAGTATACATTCAAATTTACAACATAGGCTAAAGAACGATGCCAAAGGAGGAGCGTTTACCTGAGTGGGGAGGGTTTCTGCTTTGTGTAGTCCACCTATGTGAAAATGAATGAACTTCAATAAGGAAAGAACGAAACGATAAAAAAATCTATAACCTTTTAGCAATAAGAGGCAAAGCTTTGCAAACTGCAAGATTATGCAATTGGGGTTTACCTTCTGGAAGTAGCCCTTGGAACCAGGTGTTCCCTGCAACATTAGAAGCCCCTCGAACCATCCCTGTGTAGCGGAGGCGAAACATTAAACTCGGTACCAGACCGAAACCCCAAGCAGCAGTCGATTTCATACTGTGTAGACAAAAGAAATAATATACTACCATCCTGTTGGGGTTACTTGCCACCGTAGGTATAACCACCGCTGCCATCGCAACCCTCAGAAGGATCAGAAGGCGAACTGAAACCCTCAACAATTCAAACCCTCGCAGAGCAACAAGAACCCTCAAAATGACAACAACAATGAGTCTACCAGTTGTCGAGCGTGAAAAGTTGGTTAGGGGATTAAACCCTAAACTCCCTTTGTTGTCGGATCGCTTGGTCAAGATCAACGGACACGATCCAAGGCAGTTGTCACAAGCAAGTGGAACCAGTTGGCAGGCGCGTGCAGCCTCATGGACTAGTCTTATGCCGCATGTCTCCGGGTACAAGAGCCAACTTGTCAAAGTTTGGGCAGGGACGAGAAATCACCAGAGATCATATGCACATTAAAACACAATCTCCATGTCCACTTTGTAAATTGTGTATTATAAAATCACACGAATTACACCTAAGAGTTGTCCAGTTCTATGAGCTTGAATTATAAATGTATTTAATAATTCCGTAAGATATGACAGGCTCTGTAACCAAGGCTAGATGTGCGTGTAAGTAAAAATAAATAAATAAATAAAAATACATATATTTCATAAGTTTCTTGTTTAGCTGTTACAAATGGTATCAGAGCTCAGGTTCGTACACTGAGACTCTCTGGGGAATAAGATATATACTAGAAACGAATATGTTCTTTTTTTTAATTTAACTAAATAATTGTATGTGTGAACACATAGACTGCATCAATAAAAGAAAAGGGCCAGAATGCAGAGAAACTCAGGGCCACCCGACCCACCTGAAACAACTTATGTGAATGCTAATCCTGATATTCAGATACAACTGGGTGAGGAATCTCGTCAAGCTAATGTGGTATTACTCGAAAATGTTCAGCAGTTGCATGTTGAAATGACAAATTTAAGAACAGATAATGAACGACTATGTTTAAAACAGGAGAAAATTCCTAGAAGTCTATCCAATCGACATAATCAACGACATTGAGATCCTAGTGCTGAGGACCAGGAGAAAACCCCAACAACCCAACTTGGAGAAGAAAATGCTGAGTTAGCTGAAAAACATGGGGAAGACAAAGAAGGATGCTCAGAGAATGTCTCTGACCAGTGCAAAACCAAAAGACAGAAAATTGAACTGCAAGGAGAATTTAAGAAGATTAAACCATCACTCTTTGAAGGGGAATCAGAAGAGGTAGCAGAAGCTTGGCTAATTGATATGGGCAAATATTTTCAAATTTATGAGTACACAAATAAACTGAAGGCACGATTAGTAGTTTATCATCTAAGGGGTAAGGCTACCTTATGGTGGGAAGAAATCAAAACAGTAAGGAAAATTGATGAAGAGTGGGTTACATGGAACAAATTCCAAAATCACTTCAAAGACAAGTATCTAACTGAACGATATTACGACAAGAAGGCAAAAGAATTTCACGAGTTGAGATTGGGAACCTTAACCATGGATGAATATGTGACACAATTCACTTCCTTGTTGTGCTATGTGACATATATGCAAGAGGAAAAGGCCAAAATTTAGTGCTCCATCAGTAGCTTACCTAACTTAATGAAGGAGAAACTAGAATTTGATTACCCCAAGACAATGGACGATGTAGTGTGGAAAGCCCGCATATGCTACTAGTAAATGAAACAGAAGAATGAAGGACCTAAAGGAGGGTCGAGCAGGAAGGGTAGAAACTTGATTCCAAGCAGACACCCAAAATTTTCTAGTAGCATAAATATACAGCGAAAACCTTTTAGCAAATTTCCAGCAAGGAATCAACCCAAAGCGGCATATTCTAAAAACAGACAGTCAGAAGGAGTTACTAAATCTTTTAATGACTAGCAATCAAAACCGTCATTGCAATGTTGTGCATGTAGAGAACCCCACTATTACAAAAATTGTCCGCATAAGGCAAGGACAGAACATCTATCTAATGTGCAAGAAGAATCCACAGTTGGAGAAGTAGCAAGGAGCATACCTAGAATTAATGCTGCTTTGGATGATCATCAAGTAGAATATTAGCCCACCATGATCGAATGTGAAGGTATGATTGCTAATCAACCTGTCTATGTTTTATTTGATCTAGGTGCTAGCTTAAGCTATGTTAGTCCTAAGGTGGTAGAAAAGTGTCAACTGCAGAGAAGTAAGTTTCCAAAACCATGGCTAGTTCATTTAGCCACCAAACAAAAAGAAGGATGAGTGCAAAAACCAAATGTTGTCCCATCACAATTTCAAGGCAACCCATTTACATTGACCTTAATATACTTACTTTAGGTTCTTATGACATTCTAATCAGGATGGATTGGTTGGAAAAACGTTAGTCCCTGGTGGATTGCAAACAAAAAATTGTCATCTTTATCGCTGAATCGAGCCAAAGGAAGGAACTCCAAGGAATTAAAACCAGTACCAAATTACGTCCTATTACTGCTAGTAACCTAGGGAAATGTATCAGAAAAGACTGTCAAATATATGTTGTACAAGTGGGATTTACAAACACCAAGAATAAAATGACCTCTTTGGAAAACATTCCTGTCATTCAGGAATTTTCTGATGTATTTCCTGAGTCCATTCCAGGTTTACCACCCAAGCATGATATTGATTTCACCATCAAGCTAATTCTAGGTGTAGCCCCTATATCTAGGGCCCCTTATCGCATGAACATACCTGAGTTAACAGAGCTCAAAATGCAGCTTCAGGAGCTTATAGACAAAAAGTACATCACCTCAGTGTGTCCCCTTAGGGAGCTCTTGTACTGTTTGTACGAAAAAAGGACAGGACCCTGAGATTATGCATCGATTATCGCAAATTAAACAAACTAACCATTAAGAATAAATATCCTTTTCCATGTATTGATGATCTATTTGATCAAGTGTAAGGAGCCAAAATATTCTCGAAAATCGACTTAAGATCCGGCTATCATCATGTTGGGTGTGGGATCCCCCCAAGGAAAGTTTTGGGGCTTAAAGCCCAAGTTTTGACTAAGTCTGATGTAAAGACTCCGCGATTTGTGGGCGCAGAGTGCGAATATGGTAAATGCATCAAAGGGTTGTTCGCCCTCATTTTGTAATGTAATGTCAGTTTGAGAGGGATTGTATAAATAGAGCGAGCCTCTAAGTATAAGAATAAGAATAGAGGAATCAATCAATGGAAGATCTGTAGGGAAGCATTGAGTCTAGGTGTAGAGTCGTGTCTTTGGGTCTTAGAGTAGGAGATGTTAGAAAATTATATATTACGGAGCAATGGAACACATAAAATATTGCATAAATATAAACACAGAAAAATGCACAAAACAAGAGAGACACAGATATACGTGGTTCACCCAGTTTGGGCTACGTCCACCCCGAACAGCCAGTCCTTCCTTTTTATTATCCAACAAAATGAAGAGACACAACCTACAACAAATCCGCTGTAATATCCTCTGTTTTCTCTCACAGTCTCACCTCTCTATTTCTCGCTCACAGAATACACCTCTATCTCACAGCCTCAAATACAATACCCTCATACAAAGAGAGGGGTTGCCTTCTAGGGCAAAAAACCCTAAACTAAACATAAGTTCTACCGTCAGATCATCCGCCTAATGAACGGCCCAGATTGACTAGAAATTACTATACTTTTACAAGGCAATTTTACAGCTGTTTTTAGCTTCGGGGGCGCTGCCCCCGAAACCCCCCACCAAGGGGGGATCCCAAAGGTCGCAGCCGCCCCCCCCTGGACCCCCCCTGCAGCGAATATTTTACGGGCGGCGTTGCCGCCCCATTTCAAACTGGGGTCCTATGTGGCGATACCTTTGAATATAGAAGATAATCAGGCTCCACACCCAACAGGAGAAGGCTGTGCAGTTGAGTGTGCAAAGGCCTAGTAGTCCGCAGCTGAGTGCACGGACCCTTGCAGCTAAGTACGCAGGGCAAGTTGAGTCCGTAACTGATTGAAGCATTAATAAAGAGAAGTTTTACAATATTTTTGTGTATCTTTTCCTTTCTTATGGATTGAAGTATATTGGATATGAATTACAAGTTTACTGTTTATTTGCTGCGTGAACTTATATTAATGTGCTGAATAAGTGAATATAATATAAGATATATGTTTACACGAAGATAACTAACTATTATAAGAAGATAAGTAAGATCCACGATGTGACTTGGGGAAATAGCGTAGATCACTGCTCTAGCAACGCGAAAGGCCCCAGCCCGTGGTTAGGGTTGCACGAAGACAAATATAACAAGGGTGCGAAGGCCTCGCAGGTCAGGAAAATGCGCAAAGTAACCTACATGAAGGTATTCACAGTTGGACTAAATCCACCCCTTAGAGATCTCAAGGGTGCGGAAATCTGGTTCCAGCATCCCCCCATACTGCTTCAGGTGAGACCTCAGTCCGCGCTCCGCGGACTGTTGCTGAAAGGGCAAGTAGTATAGGGATTTGTTTGGCTAATTAACTTCGAACCTGCGCCAGGCCCCAAAAATCCAACAAATGGTTCCATTGCCAGGACCGGAATCTGCATAGAGATGTCTGATGTCGTATCATTGGAATCCAACTAAGAAAGAAATTGAAGGTTGCTTGGACAAAATAATTCATGAGTTCGCGATGCACGAGAACAGGAATCTGCGACTATCAAAAGAAGAGTGGTTAGACTACTATATGTACACAAAGATCCATGAAATTTTCTTCACATATTTCCCTACTGAGTTGTACGAGTGGATCGCAAAACTAGCAGATAGCCAAGGAAGGTGCAAGCTCGACAGTCCTATTGTGTGGACCCCAGAGTTGGTGCGCAGATTGGAAGCATCGGAGGATAAGATCGCACGCGTTGTTGATCACTAGCTCGATCGGAGTATAGGAGGATTCATTACTGAGTTTGCAATAGATACTATGATAAGCTACAGTGAGGTTGAGTGACGCTTTCTCAAGGGACCACGAGGTAAGTACATTAAGTCTTTGAACACTTGGATTAAAATGCTACTGTGTGAAAAGCAGATTATGTGAATACATTAATGTTCGGGGCTACGCAAAGTGGGAGAATTTACAGAAACGAAGGTAGTGTAGAACTAGAAACTAGCCCCTTGATTTCACCTCCACGAGGGGACGAGGAAGAGCTCGTGAAGGTCTCACCAAGAAGTGCGATCAATTTGATAAGGCAAAGGATTCCGTGCATACCACCCCTGCCCACACCACCCCTGCCCACACCACCACCAGCCTCACACATTCACCCCCTCTCTAAGGCACATGACACTTCCTGGAAGAAGCTCCCGGACCAACTTCACCGCCTTCACCCCCATCTTCTCCCGTAACACCTCCACCACCACCACGAGTCAATATGGCAAGTGCAATAAAGTTGTCGGTGTTCAAGGGAGTAGGAAATGAAGATCCAGACTAGTTTTGGTTCGTGATAAAAGCTGTATGGGAAGTGCAGGGAGTTACAGATGATAACATAAAGAAACCAATGTTAGTCAACGCTCTGCAAGATCGCGCGCTAACCTGGTATATTGAGCATTCTAATGACAATCCGAATGCGGGGATCGCAGATATCCAAATTGCGTTGAACAAAGAATTTAGCAGGCCAAAATCAGAGGCACAGTCGATCATTGGGTTCAAGGAAATTACAATGCTACCATGCGAGACCCCTTGGGAATTAGATCAGAGACTGAAGTGCACAATTCGTGAAGCTAATATGACTTTGACGAATGGACAGCACCGTGAATGGTTTGTAGCATCGCTAACGCCACATTTAAGGAACGCGCTGTCACAACAGAGGTTAAAAACTCAGGCAAAGGCCTTGGAGATCGTGATGAGGCTGCATGAGACCCCGATACAAGATCCCAACCTGGGAGTTCAACAGATCCACGCACAGTTGAAAAACTTATGCCTTAAGATGTAGAGTCTGAAATAGGACAGGACAACTCGCCCGGAAGTGTGCGAAGAGGTATGGTATGTTAAATGTAAGGGTCAGGGTCATGAAAAGGACCACTACCTAGTGTTCACAAATTACCTCACGGGAGGAGGAACGGTGCCGTTAAGACCAGAGGCACAAGTAGGACCTAGCGTGGCACCTTATTTGTGGTGCGCAATTTGTCAAATAGGAGGAAAGCACATGGTTTCTTTTCAGGACAACTTTCTTATACGACAACAAAACTATTTTGATATCCATTCATCAAATTGTATGGTATAGAAAAAATCCTAGTGAGTTCCACAACGTGATAGGCCTATATTTCGTGGAGATAATGCAAAGAAAAAGAGGGTGAGAACGAGGGAAACAAAGGAGAGTGTGAAAGCAGCTCTAGGAGATGGCGGAAGCTCATCCCTCATTGTGTGGAAGGAAAACCCATGGTCAGCGCAACGGAACATGTAATACGTCTTTGAAAAAGGAAAAACGATTTACCATTTGTGGCATCTCATGGGGGAGAGGTTTGGAATTCGATTTCCCGGGGTTCCATTCGACCGCTGCTATCTATGGCCGTGAACATATATCCATATATGTGGGCTTGTTAGTATGTTATTCCCTATTAATTCTTGTTTTTGAAATGGCTCAAAAACCTGTGAATTATGGTTTCACCACAGTGCTAATGGTTTTTTTTTTAAAGGATTATGGTTTCACCACAATGCTATTTTTTAGAATTCAATGCCAATACCATAATTTGTTGAAAAACAACAAATAAGTAGTGGATTTTGTTATGCCAGTTATCCAACAATAAGCATATACAACCATGTTCATTTAATGCCCATTAACATGCCAAATATTTGTTACCACCATAATATTATATATATATATATATATATATATATATATATATATATATATATATATATATATATATATATAATTTTTTAAATATTTTAACTTTAATAAGAAAAGATATTTAGATCATAATTATTTTTATTATTCCAATGAAGCTTCCTCGCAATACCTACTTCCTTTTAGTGTTTTCTCTTAGAAGGTGGGTTTTTGATGGCTATAACATTTTTTTTAGAGTGATATCTAGTATGTATAGATTTTTTGTTTTATTGATTTTATTTAAATTTAGTTATAATTATATAGATAGTCTTTAATACTTATTTTTACTATATTTTATATAAACATCATGGAATTGATATTGGGTATGTGTTATATTCTTTCCATTACTAGCTCTAGGCACTGTTACATTCTGCTGGGCGCAATGGGGGAGCGTCGCAGGGGGGATGGTAGTCCCCCTACACGAGGTGTGGGGTAGGGATTTTTTTTAATGTGGACCCAGTAATGGTTGGGTGGACCCAAGGATGGTGGGCAAACATACCGACGATTTTGCACATGGCTTTTTAGGCTTGATGGTTTTTGCACACTATATTTTGTAGATTCAGTCACGAGAACTGTGGTTATGTTCTAATCCAAGGTTAATGGATTGGGGTCTATGAATGCTTCAACATGTGTATAATTTATTGTACATTAACATAAATAAATGAAAAATCAATCCGGTTTCCCGGTTTTGGGTTCCATGAGAAAATATGTTCATATTTTTATGTTCTCACCATTGTGTGTATATATATATATTTAAGAGTTCGTTTGAAAGTAATTTTTTTATAGAGATAAAATCTACATCTAATATAAGAGTAGTTTCAGCTTCAAGGGGATGCCTTTGAGGCTAAGGGGTTTTGGTCAGGCTTGTGGTAGGCTCTGTTACAGTGGTAGATCTGCGAGATCGATTCTTGGAGTGAAAGGAGATGACGAACAATGGAAAGATATACATTAAGAAATTCAATGGACAAAATTTTGAACTGTGAAAGCTAAGTATGGAGGATCTGATGGTGGGTATAGATTAATGGATTGTTGTAGATCTAGGTACGACACTAATAGGAGTGTCGACAAAAAACTGGGAAAATTTAGATTAGAAGGAAAAGAGCACAATATGATTGTGTCTCTCAGATTTAATATTATTGAATGTATCATGGGAACCTACGACAAAGGCTTTGTGGGACAACTTAAGGAATTTGTATCAATCTAAGTCTCTGGTGAACAAATTGTTCTTGTAGAAAACACCATATAACTTGAGGATGAAGGATGGAGACTCAGTGAGAGAGCATCTAAATGTTTTCAATACTGTGGTAAGTTAATTGTTATCTATTGAAATTAAAATTTTAGATGAAGGTAAGTACATCAGTTTGTTATGTTCTCTATCAGACTCGTGGGATAGTCTAGTTGTTGCTATAGGTAGCAATACAACTACCTAGAAGTGTGATGAAATAGTCTCATCCTTGTTTTTGGAGGAGATGAGACGAAAAAATATGGAGAACTAGAATGAATATGCCCATTCTGTAAGAGGATAATCCCAAAACATAAATAGAAATAAGTCCTTAAATGGGAGGTCTAAATTTAGAGGGAGATCTAAATCTCCCAGAAAAATTGCAAAGGTATGATGGAAATGTGGAAAAGAAGGGCACTAAAAAAAGACTATAGATCTAAAAATCCTGAGAAAGGAAAGGGATCTGATGATGCTCCTTTTGTAGAGGAAAAACCACCTCAAATGAAGGTGGTGATGTGTAATTGGATTTTTCTTCAAGTGCACATGTAGATCATGAGGCATGGTTGATTGATTCAGGTGCATCCTTTCGTATGACTCCCCATAAGGAGTGGTTATACAAGTACAAGAAATATGATTGTGGTGATGCCTTCCTAGGGGTTGATAGGAATACCAGAATCATAGGACACAAAAAATTCAAGCTAAAGTTGCAAGGTGGAAGGATTAGAACACTTCTTGGTATTCTGCACATTCCTGCATTAGCCAGAAATCTAGTTTCTGCAAGAAAAATGAATGATGCAAGTGTAAAAACAATGTTTGAGAAAGATGTCTGCACGATGGTTTAGGGAGTACTGGTATTGATGGAAAAATTTCATATTGGAACTTTGTACAAGCTTCTAGGTAGCACAGTTATTAATGCGTGCAACAATTTTGTGGTTCCTAAAAGTGGAGCTAAAAATCTAGTGGTCTTTGGAGAAAATACCAGGTTGTCGCATCAAAGACATGGACATATTAGAGAGAAGGGCCTTCAAATACTGCATGGTAATGGTATGGTAGAAAGTATTTCTAATTACTCTTTGGTTTTCAATTTTTGTGAACATTGTTTATATGGGAAGCATAATCTGGTGAGTTTCCCTTTTGGTGATAAGAGGGTGAAATGGATATTAGAGCATGTGCACAATGATGTGTTTGGACCTGTGTTGGGTCCATCACTAGGTAAGTATGTGTACTATGTCTCATTTATAGATGACTTCTCGAGGAATACATGGATATATTTCCTCAGGAAGAAATCTGAATTCTTTTTCTAGGTTTAAATAATTTAAGGCTCTCGTGGAAAATTAGTCAAAGAAGAAGATTAAGGTGTTGAGGATAGATAATGGTAGAGAGTTTCGCAAGAAAGAATTCGAAGAGTTCTGTTATAAGTGTGGTATAGCATGATAGAAGACTACTCCATACACCTCAACAGAATGGAGTTACAGAAATAATGAACAAGATGTTGATTGAAAAGGAAAAAAGCATGCTTAGTGGCACTAAATTAGGGCAAGAATTTTGGGAAGAGGTAGTGGATATTGCATGTTACTTGTTTAATAGATCACCTTCATACGATTTGGAGGATATGACTCTAAATTAGGTATGGACTGGTAAGAAACCCTCTCTCTTGTATCTCAGGGTATTTGGCTATGATGCATATGTACATGTTTCAAAGGGGAAAATAACCTTGTTGGATAGTAAATATGAACAATGCATCTTTATTGGATATAAGGATGGTTTAAGAGGTTAAAAGATCTGGAATCCAGAAACAAGGAAGGTTTTGTACAGTTGAGATGTGGTGTTTAGAGAAGTGAAAGATGTTATTAAACATGAATTCCTACCAAAGGAAAAGGAACCAAAGAAGATAGAGTTTGAACTGAAGGAGGAAGAATAAGATTCTATAGAAGAATAAGAATCAAAAGAGGAAGAGATGCACATCCCATTTTTGAGGAGATCAATTCGAGAGAGAAGGCAATCAGAGAGTTATATTCCATCTTCTTTATGTTCAAATTTTTCTTTATCTGTTAGTGATGATGATCCTAGACCTGTCAGGGAGGTAGTGGATTCAGACGATGAAAAACTTTGGAAAAACACCATTGTTAAAGAAATGGAAGCCTTAGAAAAAAGCGAGACTTGGGATCTAGTGGATTTATCAGATGGAAGGAAACCCACAGGAAGCATATGGGTGTTTAAGAAGAACATGAATGCAAAAGACAAGGTGGATAAATACAAAGCTCAGTTGCTAGCAAAAGGTTATTCTTAGATGCCGGGAATTGATTTTGGAGATATTTTTTCTCCTGTTGCCAAGTTAGCTTTTATTAGATTACTTTTATATGTTGTTGCTACATTTGATCTTGAGGTACAACATATGGATGTGAAGTAGACATTTCTTTATGGGGATCTAGAAGAAGATATCTACATGAAGCAACCAGAAGGATTTGTAGTGAAGGGTAAGAAAGAACTGGTATGCAAGTTAAAAAAATCTTTCTATGTGTTAAAGCAGTTACCAAGGATGTGGTATAAAAAACTTGATACATTTATATGGGGACTTGGATTCACGAGGAGAAAAAAAAATACTGTGTGTATTTTAAATTAATTGGTGACTGTGTTATTTATTTGGTCTTGTATGTGGATGATAAGTCGTTGATTGGAAATGACAAAGAAATGATTGAGGATTTGAAGACCCATTCGTCTTATAAATTCAGTATGAAGGATTTTGGTGCTGCAAACTATATTTTTGGCATGGAAATTAAACAAGATCAGGTAAATAGGAAGCTCTGGTTAAACTAGAGGAAGTATGTTGAGACAATATTGCAAAGATTTAATATGAAGGATATTAAACTGGTGAAGGTTCCTATTCTTGTAGGTGCAAAATTATCTGCTGAACAATATCCCAAGGCACATGAAGAAGAAGAGGACATGTCCCATGTTCCATATGCGAGTGCAGTTGGTAGCTTGATGAATGCAATGGTTTGTACTAAACTAGACATTTCACATGCAGTGGGAGTATTGAGAAGCTTTATGTCAAAACTAGGGAAGGGGCATTGGATAGTAGTGAAACAATTGTTCAAGTATTTGCATGGCACTAGTGATTATGGTTTTTGCGACCAAGGAAGACCAATATTTGACAAAGTGTTGGACATACGTGGCTTTGTTGATGCAAACTGGGTTGGAGACCTGGATCATAAAATATCTACATGTGGGTATGCATTTAACCTATTTGGAGGAGTAGTTAATTGGATAAGCAAGAGACAATATGTAGTGGCACTTTCAACTACAAATTATGAAACATGGAAACCAATCATGCAAGAAAGGAAATGGTTTGGTTGTAGATATTGTGTTCAAGGATGGGGTTGGTACACCGAGATATAATGATAGATTGTGATAACCAAAGTGTAATTTCTTAGTAAAGAACCCTGCTTATCATTTGAAGACAAAGCACATTGATGTTCAATATCACTTTGTGAGGGATATGGTTGAAGGCAAAGAGGTGTTGCAAGTAAAGGTGGATACTTTAAAGAATGTTTCAAATGCATTAACAAAGTTTGTGAGCACTGAGAATTTTTCTTGGTGTAGAGAAAAAATGGGCATTGTAGCTTGAGAACAATGACTGTGCACTCTTGTGCCCCCATGTGAAAATAAAACAACAACTGGGAGAATATTGGGTATGTGCTATATTGTTTCGATGACTAGCTCCATGCACTGTTACGTTGCATTAGGCACAACGGGGGGGTCATAGAGGGGGTGGAAGACCCCATTTCCAGGTGTTGTGCAGGGGGGCAGCATCCCCCCTACATGGGGTCCGGGGCAATGCTCTGGGAATTATTTTATTTTTTGTTTTTATGCAGACCCAATAATAGTTGGGTAGACCCAAGGATGGTTGGAAAACCTACTGATGTTTTTGCACATGTTTTTTTTCACATGGTTTTCTAGGCATGATGGTTTTTTCCCATGGTATTTTTTACATCTGGTGAAGGGACCTACAATTATGTTATAATCCATGGTTAGTGTATCGAGGTTTATGAATGATTTAACATGTATACAATGTATTTTAACATTGAAATAAATATAATGAAAAGTCATTCTGTTTTTCCTAGTTTTGAGTTCCAAGAGAAAATCTTTGTGTATATTTTATGTTCTAACCATTGTATATTTTCTATTTTTAAGCATTTGTTTGCAAGTAATTTCTGTATGGGCTTAAAACCTGCAATGGTGTGATAATATGTTACTTGATCATATAGAGTAACTTACACAAATTTTAACCTCTTTTATAATTGAAATTTTTGGCATGACAATATGTTACTTGCAACAGTTCACTAATTTGAATTCAATGCCTTTCTCCTGCTCATGTAGTATTATAAATTGGTAAGGTAATCAAGAACGAAGAGTACTTTGTCCACTTTAAGCTCTACTAGCATGTGGGCATCCATATATTTCTTCTAAAAAACACCCTTTGTTTGAATACGATTAGTTTTCATGCACTAATATATCTTCATCTCCATTTGACCATCAATGTAATTCTTGTAATAGGGAAAAATGTGGCCCACTCAGGTGTAACTATTTCACTATTAGATAATAAGATCTATTGATATATTCAAGGGATAAGAAAGTTGGTAAGTTTTAATATGTTAGAATTTGGAAGCACCTATCACTTATAAGTTCCACTATTTTGACGACATGATAAAATGTATTTAACCATCTTTTTTATAATTGATGTTATACTATTAATTTTATATAAGTATCTTTGTTATTGTCTTTGACAAAATTTATACTTTCCATTGGATACATTGACCCATTATGCTAAAAATTAGACTCTACTCTCCTTTTACAATATATCTACCCTCTAATCTTTTTGGTGCCTCCTTCCCTTGCTTCGGGGTATGCTAGTGTTATTATTGTTTTCCTAATTAAAATTAAATATAAAATTTTTAATTAGACATAACAAAATATAGTATTAGTGGGAAAAATAGAGCTCCCTTAGGTAAATCTATGGTATTAGGAATTCCCGTGATTAATTTATTTTTAAGTTATTCTCTTTATTATGTAGAGCTTCCATAAAAATCTCATTATCAACTACTAATATAATTTTTGGAATATAAGTTTCTCTTCAACTTTAGATACATCTAAAGTGATTATATATCTATTGAAGTGGTATCCTCCTTGTTGGGAAACCGTTCCACATTCATTAATCATCTCAATTAATAAACTTAGGATTAAAGAGTTTGTTACATTTTGTATGAATTTTGTTTACTTACTACATGAGCGACATCATTTTTTAGACCAATAAAATTAAACTCTAAGACAAATAATAAGGAAAGTAAGAAAATTGTTGCATCGAGTTTAATAAAATTCAATCACCCATAACGTAAAATTTGGTATATAGAAAGAACTACATTGAAAACAATTGCAAAGTTGATGTTTATTTGACTCCACATTGAAAAGGTACATAATATTTTTTTACAAAAATCATCTTCAATGGCTAAAATATATGTAGAAGACTACTAACAAGCACAAACGAAACTATAATAGGATCCATATGTCTATTAAGTAGTGGTTCATCATAGTATTTATTGGGATTTGATCTATATGAACCCAAAGGGATGTATATAACTTTGTCCAAAACTTATGATATTGACTTGCAAATGGAAAACTCAAAGGTTTTGTGCATTGCATGCATATGAGTACCAAGTGTTATTCTTTTTAAAACACATCCTGAAAAGTATGTTTGCAAAGTGTTGATCTATTAAGTAGTGGTTCATCATATTATTTGTTGGAATATTATCTATATGGACCCTAAAGGGATGCATATAACCTTGTCCAATGCCTTCGTAAGCAATGATTCTTTGTAATATTCATTGGGATATGATCTATATGGACCTAAATGGATGCATATAGCTTTGTCCAATGCCTTTGATATCCACTTGTAGATGGAAAACTCAAAGTTGTTGTCATTATGGATATATAAGTATCTTTGTTATGATTTTTTGGAAGAAATCTCAAAAAGCAGGTTTATAGAGTGTTGTAGCAGTAATTGTTATAGATTACTGAAGACATGGACTAACTACTTCACAACTATATCCATTGTTTAGTCTTGTAGCTCATCAATTTGATTTGAATACTCAATTAAGGACTTAAACATTTATTTTTCATATTTAAGGATGCACATCATTCATTATACTTTAATGTATTCATTTATTGTTATTTCATTTTTCCTTCTTTTGACAATGATTTTGTGGTTTAAATTATAGAGTTTTGGGGTCATTTTAATTGGTGTTATAGAATGAGGATTTCCTTCAAAGTTTGTCTATCTTCTATGTTTTATAAATTTATTTTCAATTTGTCATTTTCTTTGAATTAAATAAAAAAAATCAATATAGAAAAAATGAATAAGAATATAATTCATAGTTTCATTAATATTTCCCTTCCTATATGTGGTGCCATTGCACAAGTATGGGGACAAGGGCAGTGAAGAAACTGCTCACACGTGTCACTTACCCACTCCTTGGGTTGATAATGTAATGGAGTTATTGGGAGGATAATTGAAGACTATGCATTGTGCTCAAGCTAATTGCGGGGGTTATAGTAGGGAGTGGTAACTCCCTCTTAGCAATAAATAGTACCATATGGAGGATGGAAGGCTTTCGAGGTTGGATATTAATCTCATGGAGTAATATATCAACATTATGACAATTTATGGGAAATTACACCAACTTTGCATCTAATAAATGATTGCAATACTAAGGGTTGAGTGGATATCATGAAGAGAGATTAGACATAATGCAGTGGGAAATGATGCCTTGGCAAGGATGATGAGGCTATCCATGTATGATGATTACTAAATTGCATTTAAAAAATGGTTGGTTTGGTTGGAATTTCCTTGTGGTCCAACTGTCTAGTCATCTCCCTTTGTTTTAAGCCTTGAGATAGAAGAAATTGTCTCACACACACATGATAGGATACCCCACAGAAGAAGGTAGATTTTGAAGGGTTAGTGAGATATGTAGTGGCAAGGTTTGGTCAAGTTTGGGACATGATAACACGAGGAGTGAAATAGGGGAGAGGAGGGAATAAAATAGAGGGTTAAGAGGGACTAGCAGAGCTTCATCATCCTCCCATCCAACCCATTTTATGCACAAAATTGAGGAGGCATGGAAGGTAAAGAAACAATACCACCATTTGCGCTTCAAGGAAGCTTCGTATCATATAATGAAATTAGAAATATAGGTGGTAAAATAAAACAAAAACCCTCTCTAAAGATTATCTATAAGAATTTGATGTAGGATTGAGTCATAAAATCGGTGTACTCGTAGATAAAGGACATAAATCCCTACAATCTCATGGAAATGAGGTGGATTGTGAAGGAAATTGTGGCTATAAATCTTTAAAAAGCTCAAAATTCCCAAGAGGAAACCTATTAGACTCTCAAGATCTTTGGATCCAAGTTCAAGCTCCTATGTAAAGTATTATTTCAATTGGAGTTTGTGGCTTCTCCAGTGGTAGAGGATGACCAAAATGGGGACCCAATCAAAGTGTTTCGAGGCTCACCACACAATCCCATTCTCTTGGATGAGGAGGGACCATATTCAAGCCTAGTGGTGGCAACAAAGGAACTTATGAAACCAGTTAAGGCACAACACAGAGGAGACAACCTCACTAAATATGGACCTTTAGCCTAATGTGCACTTGACTTTATTTTTATGTTCTCCAGTATGATGCGTAGTGATAGGCCTATAGTTGGGCATTAGCCTCGGTCTCCTCTTTTTTGTGTGGATAGACGTGATGATTATAGATGCTTCCCAAAACACATTTTGAAAAATAGGGGCCCACTCAAAGCGTTTGGAGGCTCACCATGCAATCCCATTCTCTTGGATGGTGGGGAACTGTATTTAGGTCCAATGGAAACAATAGAGGACCATGTGAAACTGGTTTAGCCATAAAAAATACAGGAGACAACCTTGGTAAATATGGATCTTTAGTGTGATGTGGGCTCAATTTCATTTTTTGTGTTCTCCTTAATAGTTTGCATGATGCATAGTGTAGGCATATAGTTGGGTATCAACCCTAGTCTCCTATTTTTTGTATGGATAGATGTGATGATTATTTTCTCCTCTTGAAACTCATTTTGAACAATAATCAACTAGAGGGAGACCAGTTTCCCGAGTGGAAATCACCCTATTACACTATAATTTTATCTCTTTATTGTACATAATGTGAAATATAATATAATTTTATCTACATATATAATTATTTATGTCATTATAAGAATGACCTTTATTTTATTTTAAACTATATGTAACTACTTGTCTCATTGTAAAAATTATCTGATTAGATTTCATTTTAATTGTAAAATCATAAAATAATAATATGATTACTTGTACCATTATAATAATTATTTCACCAAATATATTAGATTGAGGGGTTGTGAGAAAAAGTTGTTACTTTCTCCACTCATGTTCATATCCCACTTCGTGACATGTTTGGTTTTTTGAAAAAATTCATGATATTTTCATAGTTTTTTTCCCCTAGCCTTTCACACATGGAATTAATAATACAAAAAACTTTAGAACACATCGAGACATAATCCTCTTAAAAAATGATGTAAAAACCAACATCTCATATACACGTAGTTTTCACTTAGTGAAACTAACACATAAAATGTACATTGATGGTGTTGGCATTATGGTATGAGTGCTGTCCTTGATGACAACTCACTCACAGGTCAGTACAGATTTGATAAAGGGAAACTCACAATGTAACAGGTCAATTCAGAGGTAACTGGGCAATGGTACAGAAGAACAGGAAGTTGGCACAAAGGACTACTGATCATAATCAAGAATTTGAAGGAAAAGGATGTTTTAAGGTAGTTTAAGCTGTATACGCAGGTTCACCTTGTCAAAGTAGCGTATACAAGTGGGTTCACTGTACAAAAGGAGCGTATATGTATGCACACACTTTCACAAGAGGAAAAGTGCGTATGGGTTGGAAAATCAAGGAAATTTAATATTAAGAATACCAAGGGTCAATACGATGGTATTAGCCCACAATATTGAGCGAAGTAACAATTATTTGATCTCGTCCAAGAATACCACAGGTTCTAAGTGTTTTTTTGGTCCGAGGTATTGAGAAAGGCCAAAACCTATATAAGGAGGAGAAGATCAAAGGGCCAAATGTGAAAGTGAAATAATTTTTCATGAATACTTCTATCTGAAGTATATCTATGTTGTAAGGGCTATGGTTATGATATGATCTGAAATATCATGTGCACCTTTAGTTACAATGTTGGATTAAGATCATGAGACCTGAAATGGCTTATCATTGTATGATTTGATAATTGTTGGGCTAGATCTGAATATTGATGCATGTTTTATCCTATAAATGTTATGATCTGGGTATGACTAAAGTCTGGAATAGCTGTGAAGTTTTGAGTTAGTATTTGTAGATCTATACATTGGTTCACCTTGGTGAAGGCACATATATATGCTGGTTCTACTCTTCCAAGTAGCTTATACAAATGAAAAGTATGTTATTCAGAAATGACTGATCTATCTGATCAATACTACTGCTTTATTGTTGTCTGTCAATGATGTCTCCTTAGATATGAAAGTAGAATTGAATGAATAAGGCGATTAAGTCTAATTTATTGATTGATTAAGTGAGAAGGGTGATCTTTGTTGTCGTCTATATAGATCTCTGTAATTTAATAGTAGATCTTCAGAATGTTACTAGTTGATAAAATTTTGATTCACAGATTTTTTCTCTTTAGTTTTTTCAGTAATTTTGGAGGTATACGCAGGTTTGGTTAAAGGAAGTAGCATATGCACGTAGGTTGGCTTCACTGAAGTAGTGTATACATTCTGACCTATGATTTTTGAGGTTGCAGTTGGTTCTGGATGATGATGCAGGTTTCTGGGTTCAACATAGTGTTCTGGTGACAGTGATCTGATTGTTCAAATTGATTGATTGTTGGTTGATGCAGTTATTATTGGGTTTGAGCTTCAATGTTACTGATGGGTCCAGTGTGAAAATTTGATGAAAGGTGGCCTTCATATTGTGTTGTTGTGTACCAGGAGTAACCAGTCTGAAAATGTATGAAATTTGGTCCTTGGAGGAAGAGAGAAGGTCGTAGCCTTTTGTACTAGTAAACATATTGGCTAGTACATGTAGAAATTCCAACTGTAGATCACCTGGTAATGCAATGTACTAAAGCACAATACAAAATCTACTTCTACAACACTTTGCGGAAGCTTAATCGAATTAAGAAACATCAATAAGAACACATATAACTGATAAGAAGGAATCAATCACACATAACATAGAAGAATTTACCCGGGGAAAGCCTCAGCCTAAAACCCCAACTCTGTATTATCATACAAGTGGAAATATAGCCAGTATTACAAAAAGAATCAGCTCAAAAGCTATCCTACTCTCTCTGCAATACCTCTGCTGCTCATAGATAGTAAAAGGCCTCTATCTAACCTCTGTTTTGCCCTCCAAGCCTCCTATTTCTTTGCTCAATTTTCCTTGGGGTCAAGTGTAGCCACTTGTGTGAATTGGCCTCTTCACACACTCACTAACCTCTGATCCAACTACATAGTCCTGAAGGAGATAAATCCTCATCATGGATGAGCTTCCTTTATAGGAAAAATATTCATCCAACTGATAGTACACTGTCCCTTCTCTGATCTCAACTGGGTCTCTGTCTGAACTAACATGCATGAGTTATCCATGAGTGAATACTCAGTTATCTGAAATACAGTAGTTACATGCATGCAAGCATTAACTAACTGAACTCTCATTAATTTAACAAACTATTAAATTAATCTAACTGGATTTGACTCAGTTAACTGAGCCAACAAATTACAACTCAATATTACAACTCATCCTTCTCTCTTTAACTGATGGATAAATTCCTCAATTAATAGATAAACTGTTTCATGTCCTCACATAGGCTTCAAGTTTGATTTTCCTTAACTAATTAACTCAAGATGAATAAATTAATTAATTTACAAACTGCTGTCAATATAAAATTTGAATTTTACTTCCTATTTTTAGTTCAGGGACTGACTAAAATAGGAACCCATCCTGAACTACTAAAAATAGAATTCTATTTTTAGCACTTCCATTTTTCATTCCCTGTTGCCCAATCCAGCACTGGTACTCAAATTGCTATTTTATCACTTTCATTTCTTGTTGCCATTTCCAACACTCCCTCTCAACAAGAAAGGCTTCCTCTCGAACCTGATCCTGTACCTTCGGAATGTTCTGCATGCAACACTTCTACCAAGTGTGGTTGCTCCAACAACTCTCGGAACAAAAAAAACTCCCAACTGACCTCTCTGTTGGGCTAGAAACATACTCTGATGCTGAAGCTCTACCTGTTGCTGACAAGTGCTCCCTCTCTGACCTCTGCGCTACTGCAACATCTCCATGCATCTCGCACCGTTGCACACCTCTCTGTGCCATCCTACACTGGTGCAACACACTTGTGCCTCTCGCATTGCTGCAGCCTGCTAGCTCTATGCTGTCTTGGGATTCCTACACTGTAGCTCTCTCTACCGCTCCATCCACATCTGTCTCTACCCAATCAGTCAATCCTGCTACTCCTCATCAGGGCTCCTGTAGCAAAGTCGAATCAAATAAGTTGGGTACCTCAAGGATCCTGCCTCTCCTCCTTGGGACGATCACTCCACATCGCCCCACCTCCTACCTGGAGGTATGGCTGCATGTGATCCCTCAGCCCACCTGGCTCGAAGTTTCCCCCTACTAGAGGTCTCTGCATGAGTATATGTCTCTACTCAATCTCCACTCAACTTCCCCTGTTGTGGTTGCTCCACAACCTCCTGAATATGCTGCACCAATCGTGGCTCCTCCATAATCGTCTAAGACTTCTTCTGGAATTGCATGTTGAGAGGTAATATACTCTCCCTCTCAACCACCAAGTCTCCATTAGATGCCTTGCTACTCAAGGCTTTGCATGCACCTTGAACCTCAAGAGCATATAAGTTCTTGACCCGTGAACCAATCTGCTTCACCTGTCTAGTGATGATGTGTCTAAGGAAAACCTTTCCCTCACTGAAGACTACATCATAGCCTCTATCTTCCAGCATCGCAATCGACACCAAGTTTCTCTTCAGTCTTGGTACATACTTGACATCAGTCAAGGTAAGGGAGCTCCATGGTCCCTCTAAAAAATAACCATGCCTACACCTGAGACACTATACTTTTCATCATTACCCATCTCTATGAGTATATGGAGATCCTTCTCCTCCAAAGTACTGAACAAAATCTTGTTGCCGATCATGTGGAAAGAAACTCCACTGTCAAGAAACCAACCACTTCCCACCATGGATGAAACCATGCATGTGAACAGTGTGAAATCTAACTCGAACTGTGAGGCTAGTGCCTCACCTTTGATCCTTCCACGAATCCTTTCTTGGATTTTCTCAGTGGAAAATTTGTAGCAAAATGGCCCACCTCATGACAATGAAAGCATCACACTTTCGGTTTGTCAAACTTCTTCCCAGCATGGGAAGAACTGGATCAGAAAGAGAAACCTTCTCCTTCCCCTTCTTCACCTTACTCACTAAGGCACAATTTTCTTCATCCTCCATGGATGAAGAACCATCTCTGGTGCTTCTTCTTATCTCCTCCTGCATCAAATCTGACCAAAGTCGTTCCCAATCTAGTAGTTTCTCTCTTCCATTAACCAAGTCCTGGTAGCTATGCCAGCTCTTAGGAAGATTGAGGAGTGCAAGACTCACCATGTCATGATCAACTATCACGATCCATACATTTTCCAAGCTCATCCCTGCACGAGGTGAGCTTGTTCAGATACATAAAGATCGTGTCACCCTTTTCAGACTTGATCTTTTGAAGTTCGGCCTTTAGTGCCAGCTTCCTCTGATCACTACTATTCTGATATATATCTTTCAATGTTTTCCACATTGAAAATGGTGCCTCCTTCCCATGGAGACTCGAGACTATGTGATCTCGAACTCCCTCTAGAAGGATTCTCCTTGCTCTAGCCACACATTTCTTCCATTCAGCCAATTCAGCAGCACCAGTCGGCTTGGGGACTTCTTGATCAATGAATTCCTTTAGACCGTTATCCTCTAGTACTGCTTCCATGCGATCCTTCCAGCCTATATAATTTGAACTGCCATCAAGGGCATATTCGAGTCTCAAACCATTGAACGCCATAAGTGAAATAGAGATGTGATAAGAACTCGATTTCTATATTCAGGAATCACAAACTTCAACTTCTCCCTTCTTGTATACTATTCTTCCTTGATCACCTGTGCTCTGATACCATGTAGAAATTCCCACTGTAGATCACCTGGTAATGCAATGTACTATAGCACAATACAAGATATACTTCTACAACACTTTGTGAAAGCTTAATCGAATTGAGAAACATCAATAAGAACACATATAACTGATAAGAAGGAATCAATCACACATAACACAGAAGAATTTACCCGGGGAAGGCCTCAGCCTAAAACCCTAACTTTGTATTATCATACAATTGGAAATATAGCCAGTATTACAAAAAGAATCAGCTCAAAAGCTATCTTTCTCTCTCTGTAATACCTCTACTGCTCATAGACAGTCAAAGGCCTCTATCTAACCTTTGGTCTACCCTCCAAGCCTCCTATTTCTTTGTGCAATTTTCCTTGGGGTCTAGTGCAGCCACTTGTGTGAATTGGCCTCTTCACACACTCACTAACCTCTGATCCAACTACGCAGTCCTGAAGGAGATAAATCCTCATCATGGATGAGCTTTCTTTATAGGAAAAATATTCATCCAACTAATAGTACACTGTCCCTTCTCTAATCTCAACTAGGTCTCTATCTGAACTAACATGCATGAGTTATCCATGAGTGAATACTCAATTATCTGAAATACAGTAGTCACATGCATGCAAGCATTAACTAACGAAACTCTCTTTAATTTAATAAACTGTTAAATTAATCTAACTGGACTTGACTCAGTTAACTGAGCCAACTAATTACAACTAAATATTACAACTCATCCTTATCTCTTTAACTGATGGATAAATTCCTCAATTAATAGATAAACTGTTGCATGTCCTCACATAGACTTCAAGTTTGATTTTCCTTAACAAATTAACTCAAGATGAATTAATTAATTAAATTACAAACTGCTGTTAATATCAAATTCGAATTTTACTTCCTATTTTCAGTCCAGAGACTGACTAAAATAGGAATCCATCCTGAAATAGAATGCTATTTTTAGCACTTCCATTTTTCATTCCCTGCTACCCAATCCAACACTCGTATTCAAACTGCTATTTTTAGTTCTTCTATTTTTAGCATTTCTTGCTGCCATTTTCAACACTCCCTCTCAACAAAAAGGCTTCCTCTCGAACTCGATCTTGTACCTTCGGAATGTTCTGCATGCAACACTTCTACCAAGTGTGGTTGCTCCAGTAACTCTTGGAACAAAAAAATTCCCAACTGACCTCTTTGATGGGCTAGAAACATACTATGATGTTGAAGCTCTACCTGCTGCTGACAAGTGCTCCCTCTCTGACCTCTGCACTACTGCAACATCTCCATGCATCTCGCATCGTTGCACACCTCTCTGTGCCATCCTGCACTGGTGCAACACACTTGTGCCTCTCACATTGCTACAGCCTGCTAGCTCTGCGCTGTCTTGGGATTCCTGCACTGTAGCTTTCTCTGCTGCTCCATATGCATGTATCTCTACCCAATCAGTCAGTCCTACTACTCCTCATCGGGGCTCCTATAGTAAAGTTGAATCAAAGAGGTTGGGTACCTCAAGGATCCTGCCCCTCCTCCTTGGGACGATCACTCCACATCACCCCACCTCCTACCTGCAGGTATGGTTGCATGTGATCCCTCAGCCCACCTAGCTCAAAGTTCCCCCCTACTAGAGGTCTCTGCATGAGTATATGTCTCTACTCGATCTCCACTCAACTTCCCCTGTTGTGGTTGCTCCACAACCTCCTGAAGATGCTGCACCAATCGTGGCTCCTCCACAATCGTCTAAGACTTCTTCTGGCATTGCATGTTGAGAGGTAATATACTCTCCCTCTCAACCACCAAGTCTCCATTAGATGCCTTGCTACTCAAGGCTTTGCATGCACCTTGAACCTCAAGAGCATACATGTTCTTGACCCGTGAACCAATCTGCTTCACCTGTCTAGTGATGATGTGTCTAAGGAAAACCTTTCCCTCACTGAAGACTACATCATAGCCTCTATCTTCCAGGATCGCGATTGACACCAAGTTTCTCTTCAGTCCTGGTACATACTTGACATCAGTCAAGGTAAGGCGAGCTCCATGGTCCCTCTGAAAAATAACCATGCCTACACCTGAGACACTATACTTTTCATCATTACCCATCGCTATGAGTATCTGGAGATCTTTCTCCTCTAAAGTACTGAACAAACTCTTGTTGCCGATCATGTGGAAAGAAACTCCACTGTCAAGAAACCAACCACTTCCCACCATGAATGAAACCATGCATATGAACAGTGTGAAATCTAACTCGAACTGTGAGGCTAGTGCCTCACCTTCTGATCCTTCCACGAATCCCTTCTTGGATTTTCTCAGTGGACAATTTGTAGCAAAATGGCCCACCTCTTGACAATGAAAGCATCACACTTTTGATTTGTCAAACTTCTTCCCAGCATGGGAAGAATTGGATTCAGAAAGAGAAACCTTCTCCTTTCCCTTCTTCACCTTACTCGCTAAGGCACAATTTTCTTCATCCTCCATGGATGAAGAACCATCTCTGGTGCTTCTTCTTATCTCCTCCTGCATCAAATCTGACCAAAGTCGTTCCCAATCTAGTAGTTTCTCTCTTCCATTAACCGAGTTCTGGTAGCTATGCAAGCTCTTAGGAAGACTGAGGAGTGCAAGACTCAACATGTCGTGATCAACTATCATGATCCATACATTTTCCAAGCTCATTCCTGCACGAGGTGAGCTTGTTCAGATACATAAAGATCGTGTCACCCTTTTCAGACTTGATCTTTTGAAGTTCGGCCTTCAGTGCCAGCTTCCTATGATCACTATGATTCTGATATATATCTTTCAATGTTTTCCACATTGAAAATGGTGCCTCCTTCCCATGGAGACTTGAGACTATGTGATCTCGAACTCCCTCCAGAAGGATTCTCCTTGCTCTAGCCACACATTTCTTCCATTCAGCCAATTCAGCAGCACTAGTCGGCTTCGGGACTTCTTGATCAATGAATTCCTTTAGACCATTATCCTCTAGTACTGCTTCCATGCGATCCTTCCAGCCTATATAATTCGAATTGCCATCAAGGGCATATTCGAGTCTCAAACCATTGAACACCATAGGTGAAATAGAGATGTGATAAGAACTCGATTTTTATATTCAGGAATCACAAACTTCAACTTCTCCCTTCTTGTACACTATTCTTCCTTGATCACCTGTGCTCTGATACCATGTAGAAATTCCCATTGTAGATCACCTGGTAATGCAATGTACTAAAGCACAATACAAGATATACTTCTACAACACTTTGCAAAAGCTTAATCGAATTGAGTAACATCAATAAGAACACATATAACTGATAAGAAGGAATCAATCACACATAACACATGTTGAGATTTTCGGTTTTAATAAAATGGGCAAAAATCTCAGTAGGTGACAACAATAAGATTGTGTTGCTATATTAGCTCTATTTTGTTGGGAGAGAGTTAATGCATCCTATATTTGTTGTAAGAGGATTTATGAGTCAGTTAGATTCTCTTAGCTATAAAACAGGTGTCCATACGGATTGGAATGGTGTGTGAGAGTTTGTGAGGAAATTGATTATTTTGTAATCTCCTGTTTGATAATAAAGATTGCCGATGCCTATGTTTGGTGGACGTAGCCCAGATTGGTTGGGTGAACCATGTTAAA
Organism: Pinus tabuliformis; assembly: GCA_031772625.1. Classification (NCBI taxonomy): domain Eukaryota; kingdom Viridiplantae; phylum Streptophyta; class Pinopsida; order Pinales; family Pinaceae; genus Pinus; species Pinus tabuliformis. Next base: position 571,391,345 of record CM062808.1, read on the forward strand.
CCTCTGTGTCTTTTGTGTATGATTTTATATGCTGTTGTTGTCTTTTGTTTTAGCTGCACACCGTTGGCTCTAACAAGTGGTATCAGAGCGAGTTGGAGGAACGACGCAGCGGAGGCGTGGCGGGCCTAGAACCTGGTTGTGGAACTGGTACGTGAGACCAAGACAGTCGACGTGTTTTCAGTCATCTGCGTGGCTGTGTGAGTTGCGTGTAGAGTCTGTTGTGGCGTGGCCAGATCTGCCATCAAACTGTGTGGTATTAAATTACTCCCTGTTTGGTTGAACGCTGTAAGTTGGTGTACATAAAACCCGCAGGATCCTTCATGATGTCCCTGGTTGGTGTGCAACGTTAACATGTGAATCTACAGCGTTTGACATGTGGACTGGTCGTTCATATGTACAGCGCAAGACTGTTAATCACAGCGCAGGACGTTTAATTGTGGAGTTTTGAAGTGCTGTGCGTGCTTTTCAGAAATTGCCGAAAACTACTGCATGGGAAATTGCACTGTTGGAGCTGTATATTCTTGTGATGGTGGTGCTGGCCGACCGGTGGTGCCGTGCGATCCGCGGTCAAAGAGTCCATCATGGCAATCTATTGCAGGGATCCGCCGCGCAGTATTAAGCGGTCACACTGAAATTTGAGCGTGTCGGATCGTTGTAGCTGGAGTTTTTCCAAGTTTTGGATATTGGCGCGGGTTCTGATTTATTAGTAGCGCCAGTGAATGGATGGGCGCAGATCATAATTTATTAGTCGCGCCAGTGAGCCAATATCCAGATCAGCGCGGATCTGACAGGTTTAGTCGCACCATTTTTGTTACTCTACGCGTTTTTGTTGCCGGCGCGGATTTTCTGGAGTTACGATAGCGCCAACGCGCCAACTGCGTTGGTAAAAATTTGCTACTCGTTTTTTATTTTGTAATTTGTAGTTTCGACAATAGAGCATGTTTTTTGTTAAAGAAAAGGCAGTTCAGTAGAAGGCGTAGGCAATGTCTGTTAGATCTTTATTTGATTGATTAACAAGTTGGAATTGGAGATTGTTTTTGGTTGATACAAGATGGCGAAAACTTAGAGTGCCCGGTTTGAAATCGAGAAGTTTAACGAAAAAAACAATTTCAAGACCTGGAAGGTAAAGATGCATGATCTGCTGGTACAACAAGGCGTGGCGAAAGCGTTGTTGGGCAAATCCAAACAACCATACAATATCACAGATAATGAATGGGCCGAGATGGATGAATGAGCAGTGGGTCTATTCGGCTGTGTTTGGCGGATGATGTTTTGTTTAATATCGTGTCAGAGAAAACAGCTGCAGGCCTGTGGACGAAGCTTGAGAAGCTCTACATGATGAAATCCTTGACAAATCAAATTCTCCTGAAGTGAAAGCTATATAGTTTGTGAATGAAGGAAGGTACATCGATTACTGATAATTTGAATGTTTTTAATACTCTACTGGTGCAATTAGAAAGTATAGAAGTAAGATTTGAATCCGAGGATAAAGCCATAACTTTATTGTGCTCGTTTCCCGAGTCATGGGATCATTTTGTTACCTCTATAAGTCTTAGTTCATAAGAAACCATTGAATTTGATGATGTCGTCGGAGCTTTGTTGTCCGAGGAGACCAGGAAGCGGTCGAATGCTGACACCTCTATATCAGAGGCAATGATGGCTAGAGGTCGTTCTAGAGAAAGGCGCTCTGGTAAGCATAGCGACTCACGTTCAAAATCGAAAGGGAAGAAGAGTAAAGTAAAGTGCTGGTTTTGTGGAAAATTGGGGCACTTGAAGAAGGATTACTGGAAGCGACAACAAACTTCTAAAGAAGCTTCATCGACAGAGAAGAAGGAAGAAAACATGATAGATACAGGTTCGGCATCTGGTTCAGGTATGAGCGAGGAAGTCTTATCAGTTAATTTGTCAAATCATGATCAACATTGGTTGTTATATTCCGGTGCATCAAACCACATGTGTATTCATAGAGAATGGTTTAAGACGTATAGATCAATTAATGATGGAGTTGTGTACATGGGTAATGATGTCACATCTAATATTGTGGGAATAGGGAGTATACAGCTGCAAATGTTTGATGGGACAACTAAAATGTTAACTGATGTAAGACATGTACCAGATTTAAGGAAAAATCTAATTTCACTAGGAGCACTTGACACAAATGGATATAAAACTGTAATTCAAGGTGGAGTAATGAAAATCTATAAAGGTATTTTACTGGTAATGAAAGCTAAGAAGGTAGGAAATCTATTTCAATTAGAAGGAAGAACAAGGTCAGTTCATGTGTCTACGGTGTCTGAACATGACAGTAGTTCCATTCGCCTATGGCATCAAAGGTTGGGCCATATGAGCGAAAGAGGGTTAAAGATTTTGGCTGATCGCAAGTTACTTCCTAATCTAAGATCTGGAAAGTTAGATTTCTGTAAACATTGTCTGTTTGGAAAACAAAGTAAGAAAAAGTTTAAAACAGGCAAACATACTAGTAAAGGAATACTTGATTATATCCATTCAGATGTTTGGGGTCCAGCGCCTACAACCTTGTATGGTGGCTCGTCATATTTTGTATCATTTATTGATGACTTTTCTAGGAAAGTGTGGGTCTACATGTTGAAAAGGAAGTCTGATGTTTTTACAGTTTTCAAGCAGTTTAGAGCATTGGTAGAAAACATCACTGGTAGAACTATAAAATGTTTAAGAACTGACAATGGTGGTGAGTTTACCTCCAAGGAGTTTGAAAACTATTGCAAGGATGCAGGGATCGAGAGACATAAGACCACTATTTATACTCCTCAGCAAAATGGAGTTGCTGAACGCATGAATAAGACTCTTTTATAGAGAGCAAGGAGTATGCTGAGTAACACTGGTTTGCAGAAGGAATTGTGGACAGAAGCAGTGGTTACAGCCTGTTATGTGATAAATCGATCACCATCCACGGCGATAGGTTGCAAGATTCCTCAAGAGGTATGGAAAGGTCACCCTTGTGATTATTCTAAACTCAGAGTGTTTGGTTGTGATGCATATGCTCTAGTCCCTAAACATTAGCGCACTAAATTAGATCTAAAATAAAAAAGGTATATCTTTGTTGGGTATGGTGATGGAACAAAGGGATTTAGATTGTGGGACCCTACTACCCACAAAATCATCATCAACAGAAATGTAAAGTTTGATGAATCCTCTCTTGTACAGTTAGATGTAGATAATAAATTGAAACAGGATGATGTATTTTATTTTCAGCACATTTAGTTTGACAACACTTCTAATGATAGTCATGATGACCATAGTTCAGATTCTAGTCATGAATAGGTTTCAGAATCAGATTATGAACAGGGTTCAGATGTAGGTCATGAACAGGTCTCAGATGGTGATCATGAAGAAGTTCCTACATATGGTAGACAGCCAATTGTGGAAGCACCAGAAACATCCTTAAGGAGGTCTACGAGAATCAAACGCCCTCCGAAAAGGTATGATGATTATGTTACTTCAGTTGCATTTACCGCTAATGACGATGAACCTATGTGCTATCAGGAAGCTATAGAAGGTTAAAAAAGTGACGAATGGAAAGCAGCTATGAAGGATGAAATGGTGGCCTTAGGTAAGAATGGCACATGGGATCTGGTTGAACTTCCGAAAGACAGGAAAACTGTGGGATGTAAATGGGTTTTCAAGGTGAAACAGGGTGTGAATGGTACAGAGGACAGATACAAAGCAAGGCTGGTTGCAAAAGGGTTTTCTCAGAAAGCAGGCATTGACTTTCATGAGATTTTTTCACCAGTTGTTAAAATAGTTTCAATTCGAATTGTGTTAGCATTAGTAGCTTTGCATGATTTAGAATTACAGCAACTAGATGTTAAGACTGCATTTTTACATGGAGATTTAGATGAGGAAATTTATATGGAACAACCGAAAGGGTTTGTTCAGCATTGCAATAAGAAATTTGTCTGCAGGCTCAAGAAACCATTGTATGGTCTGAAGCAGTCGCCTCGACAATGGTACAAGAAATTTGATTCTTTCATGTTGAGTCAAAAATATACAAGAAGTGAATATGATCATTGTGTTTACTTTAAGCAATTAAGTAATGGCATGTTCATTATGTTAGTGTTGTATGTTGACGAAATGCTTTTAGCAAGCAAAAGCATTGAAGAAATCAACAGGTTAAAGACTCAGATGGCAAGGACATTTGATATGAAAGATCTAGGAGCAGCAAGACAAATTTTGGGCATGGAGATTTTCAGAGACAGGAGCAATGGTAAGATGTGGCTATCACAACAGAAGTATATTGAGAAAATACTTTTGAGGTTTGGTATGAACAATGTGAAGCCTGTGTCAGTCCCTTTAGCTTCCCATTTTAAGCTTTCTTCCAGTTTATGTCCTAATACAGATGAAGAAAAGGAATATATGTCTCGAATTCCATATGCCAATGTAGTAGGATGTTTGATGTATGCGATGGTTTGTACTCGACCAGATATTTCACATGCAGTTGGGGTTGTCAGTAGGTATATGGAAAATCCGGGTAAAGAACACTGGTCAGTAGTGAAATGGGTGCTTCGGTATTTGAGAGGCACAAGTAGTTATTGTATCACTTACAATAAGAGTAGTGAATTTGTTTGCGGGTATGTTGATTCCGATTTTGCAGGTGATTTGGATAAGAGAAGGTAAACTTCAGGGTATGTCTTTACTATTGCAGGTGGAGCTATTAGCTGGATGTCAAAGCTACAAAACATTGTTGCTTTATCCACTACTGAAGCAGAATACATTGTTGCTTCTCATGCTTGCAAAGAAGCGATTTGGATGAAAGGTTTGCTTGGTGAGTTTGGTAGGTTACAGGACAACATCAAGTTACTTTGTGGTAGTCAAAGTGCAATACATTTGGCTAAGAATCTGGCCTATCATAGTAAATCAAAGCATATACCAATAAAGTACCATTTTGTAAGACAGGTTATCACTGAAAGGGGAGTCTCTCTTGAAAAGGTGCATACAAAGGAAAACTGTGCAGACATGTTCACAAAAACAGTTTTGTTATAGAAGCTGCGTTGGTGTTTGGCTTCTCTTGGCTTGCAGAAAAAATAAATAATAAAGAAACAAGGTATCAGGCTAATTGTTGTCAAGGTGGAGATTGTTGAGATTTTCGGTTTTAATAAAATGGGCAAAAATCTCAGTAGGTGACAACAATAAGATTGTGTTGCTATATTAGCTCTATTTTGTTGGGAGAGAGTTAATGCATCCTATATTTGTTGTAAGAGGATTTATGAGCCAGTTAGATTCTCTTAGCTATAAAACCGGTGTCCATACGGATTGGAATGGTGTGTGAGAGTTTTTGAGGAAATTGATTATTTTGTAATCTCCTGTTTGATAATAAAGATTGCCGATGCCTATGTTTGGTGGACATAGCCCAGATTGGTTGGGTGAACCACGTTAAACCTCTGTGTCTTTTGTGTATGATTTTATATGCTATTGTTGTCTTTTTTGTTTTAGCTGTGCACCATTGGCTCTAACAACGCAAAATAATTTACCCGGGGAAGGCCTCAGCCTAAAACCCCAACTCTGTATTATCATACAATTGGAAATATAGCCAGTATTACAAAAAGAATTAGTTCAAAAGCTATCTTTCTCTCTCTGCAATACCTCTACTGCTCATAGACAGTCAAAAGCCTCTATCTAACCTCTGGTCTGCCCTCCAAGCCTCCTATTTCTTTGTGCAATTTTCCTTGGGGTCTAGTGCAACCACTTGTGTGAATTGGCCTCTTCACACACTCACTAACCTCTGATCCAACTACGCAGTCTTGAAGGAGATAAATCCTCATCATGGATGAGCTTTCTTTATAGGAAAAATATTCATCCAACTAACAGTACACTGTCCCTTCTCTAATCTCAACTGGGTCTCTGTCTGAACTGACATGCATGAGTTATCCATGAGTGAATACTCAATTATCTGAAATATAGTGTTTACATGCATGCAAGCATTAACTAACTGAACTCTATTTAATTTCATAAACTGTTAAATTAATCTAACTAGACTTGACTTAGTTAACTAAGCCAACTAATTACAACTAAATATTACAACTCATCCTTATCTCTTTAACTGATGGATAAATTCCTCAATTAATAGATAGACTGTTGCATGTACTCACATAGACTTCAAGTTTGATTTTCCTTAACTAATTAACTCAAGATGAATTAATTAATTAATTTACAAACTGCTGTTAATATCAAATTCGAATTTTAATTCCTATTTTTAGTCTAGGGACTGGCTAAAATAGGAATCCATCCTGAAATAGAATGCTATTTTTAGCACTTCCATTTTAAATTCATTCCCTATTGCCCAATCCAGCACTGGTACTCAAACTGCTATTTTTAGCACTTCTATTTTTAGCATTTCTTGTTGGCATTTTCAATAGTACAAGAGCTAGTGGGTTGTAGCTCCCTTCCAGTAGAAGCTGGAGAATGAGAGAAGGTTGTATCCTTCTGTAGGTGGGTGCCTACATACTGGTATGAGTCTTCACCAGTACAAGATTGTAAACATATATTATTTGTATTAAAAAGAAGACATAGACGACAACAACAGGTGGTTTTTCTCCCGCATTATGTTTCCACCTTAAATCTTGGTGTTCATGTGTGTTACTTATGTGTGATGGTTTATTATGTTATTATTGCACATAGTCATTGTTTAATAAAGCATTTATGCACTGATTAAAGATCAACTCATGATGAATTAAATGAATCAAAAGTTCACTAGATATACGATGGTTTCACTTCACTGAAGTAGTGTATATAAATCTGATCATGAAATGAAAATTTGTTGAATTGTAAATATTGATTCACCCCTCTCAATATTATTTCCAACACATGGGATATTAAAGAATACCCCTAATTTCATTAAATATTGATACATAGTTCCCAAAATTCTTTTGTTGGACTCCCTTCCCAACACATCTTTCTAATTAAAAAAAAATCCTATTTTTACTAGATATCCCTATTTTTTAGTAGATACCCCTTTTAATAACCCTTAATTCCTATAAACCACCATATCCTATATCCTCCCCCCCCCACTCATACCTATAATATATTGACTTTGATTTTCATAATTTAAAAACCACCTTTATGAACAAACATCACAAGATATAAGTCAATAAGGTAAAGCCTTCATGCACATAAAATGTCTTAGCCAAGAGCTTCATTGGTAGGAAAAAAAAGGATTCCTAAGATTATCCATATTGTTACCTTACCAAATATGTAACTAAAGGGTGTTAGAAGATATATTACTTAAATGATTTACACATCTTGTCACATAGAACTTGCATATTCACTTGATGGAAGGAATCCACCTATAAGAAGCAACATTACATTCGTGATTTGTATTCCAAATTAATTATTAATGGTGATTATGCACAACTTCTTTTTAGGATATTGGATGTTTGACTTATGAGTAAAAATTTCTCAATATTTGAATAATCCTTGGGTTTTTGGTTTCTTATACTCACAAGGCCCTACGAAAGGATTCGGTACTTAATGAACTTGATGATTTTGTTGAAGGTTATTGTATCTGGATTATGGACATAACTAACGAAGATTGCATGTTGTTGAAGCGATCATTCAACTTATATCCAAGAAGGGGTGAAACCATGGGGGGGAAATAAGTGTGAAAATTGTAGAGATAATTATATAGGGATGGCATTTTATTAAAATTAGATTGAGTCTTGTCCGAAGTAGGGGTGATATCTATGAGTGTCAGAAGATGTAGGATAAATTGTGGACATCACTACATGAAGATTTTAAGTTGTTGAAACTATTGGGGATTGAATTTAATAAAGAGTGAGACCTAAGGGGCCAAATATGTAAGAAAAAAATTAACATGAATACATGAGTATTACATGTTAAAACTAAATTGAGGTGTGAATAGGGGAAGAGGTGAGAAAAAAGAGGGATAATTAATGAAAGAAATTTTGTAAAACCAAATTGAGACTTGCATTTAGCAAGGGGTGGGACCAAAGAGGGGTGTAAGATGTAAGAAAACGAGATTGAATCCAACAAGGTGTGAGATAAGGAGGAGGAAATATTTGTAGGAGATATTGTTAAGATCACAACATGAGGATTGAAATTTTCAAAACCATGTTGGGGTATGCATCCAACAAGGAGTGAGGCTAAAAATGATAGAAAATGTTCAAGAATAATTATGGAGATAATTATGCAGTATCCATTTTCTAATCATTGAGTTTTGTAAATGTAATTAGAGGATGATAATGCTAAAGGGATAACATGAATAGCTTGTCGAATCTGTTTGATGTGAATATCCTATTAAATTAAATTATAAATTGCTGAAGCTAAAAAGGAGGACCAAATTATATGGATCTTAGTTTCTGAAAGGATAACTTGCTTGAGGAAGCCTATAATGGGGATTGGGTAGTTTCCTATATTTCCTAAAATTAATGTTCTAACCCCTAATGTTCTTGTTGAACCAGTAAATTGCCAAGCGATTATGAGAGAGATAGGGGGGTGGTACCTTATTAACCCAAGCATGGTTTATCTACCATACAAAAGGTCCCTATTGAATTTAAAACTTGAGGAGTGACCATAGAACTCTCATACGATAGACAACGCTAGTGAGAGAGAAGTTTAGCCATTGGTGACAAGCATAGTGTGTGTCATAGAAAGCCATCTGAGGAGGGGAGACTATGTGAGTATGTGAGTACGAATCTTGAATCCATCGTGTGCACCAACTAATTGTGAACTTGTGTTCAGAAATCATAATGTAGAGGTTGTGAGAGAGTGACTTAGACAATGGGGGAATGAAAAATCCCCTAGGACATGACGGGCCTATGAGGGAGTCCATGCTTGAATTGTGTTAATTGAGGAAACTAGGGAGGAAGCTCTCAAATTGAGTTGTGTATACCTAAACAAACTCAAATATTTGGTTAGATTATGCATGAGAAGCACTGAAGAGAAGGAGAATCATCAAAGAGTTGTAGGAAGTAGTGAAGGGATTTCCTTTTATACTGTGCATGCCTTCAGTGGCCATATTTTTTTGTGTGATTTTCCCATACCCAATGCTTGAGAGGTAGCATTCTTGTTTCCTACAAGTGAAGGATAATGAACTTCATACTCTATACCATGAGTTGAACCGTTGTTGAAATTACTTGAGTGAAGCATTCTTAGACATTAGATCTAGCTCGAGAGTGACCAAATGCAATAAAATTGCAGTGTATGCTATGCCTGCAATTGGGTGGAGAGTGGTTGTCCCTTCTTCAATTTCCAACAAATTTAATTGAATTAGATAAGAAAAATCTATGTTGTTGTGAATGAAATGAATTTGCTTCTTAAACTGTCATGCTTAGTGATACACTAGATTTATATTTGTAAATTTAGTGACAATATTAAAGCTATTTTTATTTTAGTATGGAATACATATGAGGAATGAGCTGAGTAACAATCATAGCTTGCTTGAATGTTGATTAATACTCCTTTTATGAATATGTTTTCGTATGTAAAGGAAATGTTCTCATTGATTATATGTGATCCTAAAGCGTAAAAATGCATGGAGTAAGATGCCATCCATAGTTGTAAGGACTAACTATGATAGTAATACTTTATGAACTAAAATGGTGTAGGGAGACTTGTATGTTGGTATGAGCTTAAGGCTGCTTGTCTCTTTGTAGATAAGTTAGTTTATGGGCCCCTCTTTATTACATAAACAATGGATATTGGGAATCTTGAAGTAGCCTGGTTAAAGGAAATGGTTGATTTGTTTAAGAAGCTATTAAAGAAGTAATCAAGTAATATTGACGACCTAAAAATTCAGCTTTGGTTTGCTAGAGGCAGTTTAGGACTTGGAGGATTTGGGCAGAAATTCAAGGATTTACTCCTTGAAATTTGGGGTTTGGAAGTATTGGCCTTGGCCCCTGGTCACATGGCTTGATGAGAGCCATGAATAAGAGTTATTCAAAATGGGGTTTACCAAACTAAAAATACCAATCTTTTAATTAAATTACACTTCATTTCTCTCCCAATGTAACAAACAACACCCATAGAAAATTCCCTGTTACTTCACGCCACTAGACATCGATGGATCAATGATCCCTTACACTAGTGGTCAATTGCACTAGAGAATCCACAAAATAAAACTCTAGTATGGTTATTATCTGGTTGACAAAATTTCAATTGATGACCATAAATTTTTGTTTACCAAGAACGTTAACTAACAACACTAGATATTGGAGTACCATAAATTTTGAAGAAGAATGTCATGATGATGTCACAAAGGATGATGTGGTGAATCGTGATGCCATGTGTATGACACATACATTTTTTTGGAATTCCAACTATGTAACATGAATGACACATGGTTGATGAGCACCAGTATTGCAACTCCTAGGGCTACCAAATTTACTTTATCAACCTGGGGTTTGTACAAACTTGGAGGTGACAATGTTGTATAAACAAGCATATGCGATGGGTCCACTCTTTGTCACTGCTAAGATGGTGATAGACCACTATGGTTTCTCAAACCAGCTTTCTATTGATTTAGAAGAAGCTTGATTACCAATGAGGAAAGGGGAAATTTGCACTAACTCGAACCTGGTCTATAGTAGTAAGGAAAGACTGAAATCAAATGCTTAAACACACCATCCATTAAGTAAGTGCTAAGAGAATTTGCTTCAAAAGAATGCTAATTTAACATGTGTATAATCCCACTATTGTAGGCATGCAATCTGAAATAACCAAACGTTCTACTACTATGCATGTAAAATGAACACAATAACTTTGTTCATTTTTGCCTTTTTGTGTGAAAATGTGAATGGTAAATCCTCTTGGTGATGTGGCAGGTGGGTTGGAGATCATGATGGAAGGTCATATGGCTTAGGAGGCAAGTAGGGGTCTTCTTATTTCTTCCTAGATGCTTTTTCCATAATTCGCCCTCAAAACAGGCCACTACAGGTCGTCCTACAGGATGTCCTAATGCCTCCTACAAGATGTCCTAATGCTCCTACAGGATCCCCCGTATTCCTATAGGATATGTCTGAGAGAATAGGAGTGATTTGGAAGGTGGTGTAGGGCCTAGGGAAGGTGAATGGTGGGAGAAATAAGGCAAGGGAGTGGCTAGGACTCCTTCAGATCTCAAAATAGAGTTTGTAAGATGGCTGGATTTTCTCAACAACCCTGAAAATTTGTTCTTATGGAATGATGAATTGGGTGAGGGACTTAGTGGCTTTTGATGATCATGGATGGATGAGGTTAGGTTGGGGTTGCTAGTCATGAGATCTCCCTGCACTGTTGAAACTCCTGCACTGCATCAATCACTGGTATTTATCCATGAATCATGTCAAACAAGAAATATTTTCAATCAACTAAGAAAACAAAATTCCATTAACTAGTTGCCTATTTCATGCATGGAAAAAATTGTAGAGTAGTGTGAAACACTATGAGATCTAATGCAAGGCTAAAGATATCAGAAATGGAATTTGAATCCTATTCTTGAAAACTAAAAATATGCCGACCTAAGTAGCAGAAAACCCTAAATTCCATGAGAAATCAAAATTCTACCTTTTTGGGCTGCATAGGAGTTCTTTCCTCAAACCATGGTCGGCGAAGGGTGGAGTGAGGAAAAAGCTACCTACTATCAAATCTTTGGTGTTCCTTTATCTTCCTAAGGTACTGCTAGATCAATGCACAAATGGAAGCAAACTAATCAAATCTACAACTACTTGCAATGAAATAATGCTAAAACCAATTCAACCATTAATCTATGAAATCAACTAAACATACAAATACAAGAAGAGGAGCCTTTTATGCTTGGGTTGGTCCCTAACCCAAGAGCTTCAGCCCTCTGATTCAACTTAGTATTGGATCAAGGAAATGCTCATTCTCATTATCATATCAGAAAATTACATAACAATGTCTTCCACAAGTCTTGAACTCGAAAATGCTTAGTGCTCTTACATAAAAAATCTGAATCCTAATGAGGCTCTAGGCCTCTTTATTTATACAACTGAAGTCTCCAATGACTTCCTTAAATATAGGGAGGCTCAACTCCCAAACTCAAGATGAACTAGCTCTTTAACTGTCATAGGCTCGACTGTCTTTTGATCTTCATGACTCAACTACTTGCAACTCCGAGCTAGTGTGATTTGATGGATGAATATTCAATTGAGTGAAGATTAAATGAGGAGGATCTATCTCCTAAAATATTTCCTCCTTGTCTCATTCAAGTTTCTACCCTTAATTAGCCAAAATTGCCATGATTTTCTCTCAAAAACCTGCAAGCAATGCACATTAGTCCACTAGACGTAACATCTTACTTTTACTCATCTCATTAAGCAAAATATAATCAAAATATGTAAGGAATTATGAGAAGAGTTGATTTAAATAATCTTGGAGGTGTATTAAGGTCCATATAGTTACCCAATGATGATGCTAATCATCACCCCCCTACTGAAAGTGTTGCTCATCCTCTGAGCAACTCAATCTATATCCATGTATTTCATTGCTCTAGTGGCCTCCCTGACATCTCATGCTTATGCTATAGTTTCTTCTTCCTGTGCATGAAATCCTGCCTTCTTCTCTATCTCTTCCCACTGCTTTATTTCTTCCTCTTCCTTCCTTCCTTCCAACATTCCTAACAGCAGTGGTGGACTGAGTCTCAAGCCAATCCAATTGAATTTGAGTCTTTTTAGAGCTTGCTTGTACATGGGTGTCCTGTTTAGTGCCTCTCTCATTCTCTGAGGAGAATGGTATTCTCTAATTTTTAGGCTATAGGGCAAGGTGTTCCATCTCCTTTGGCAAGCTTGCACGCTATCATCTCCTAAAAACCTGGACATGTATTCAAAGTGTGTGACTGTTTGCTCTTGGGCAGCAAGGTACCTAGGTGTAAGCTTGGGATCATTTGCAATCAGGTTGTGGGGTGCTGATGACAACCATTGGGTTAGATTGCTCAGCTCTTATCATGAGGGGTTTTGTCTCTTGTCTTGAAATTACGTTCTTCATCTTTGCAGCACTTGCCTCCTCATGATTCATCCATGATGCTAAGATCATCAATTGCAAGTCCCCAAGTTTTGAATTTGGGTCCCACACATTCAAACCTGTCAAGGCCAAGTTGTGTCGATAAAACTCAAACATTTTAGCACTATCCTCCAAGGTGATTTGATTACAGAGATCAATGATTTTTCTATAGTATTGGAAGGGAATAGTGCCTCTTTGTGCTAAAGTCTTAATTTGGAACTATAGCCACTATTCCTTAAGATACAAGGCATTAGACTTTGCTGCCATCCTTCACTAGATTTCCTCTAAGGATAAACTAGCCATAGCTGCCAACTGACTTTATCTTTCTTGTAGATGTCCCCTTAGCCATGCATTCTCTGCTTCCAACTAATCTTTCATCATTTCCTTTCTATCCCTTATGCTTCTCAGTTATCTGCCCATATCCTTTACTTTCTCCTCCATGTGGTCCACATCCTCCACTCCTTTGGACTTGGCAATTTTCATCCACCTTTGTGTTCTTGCCCTTTATTTCTCAAGATCAAAAAATAAGGGGATGGAAAATTTCTGTGGAATGACCCTACCCCCTTTAATGAAACTGTAGTAAGAGTCAAGGTTTGGTTGAGGACCAGGTTCCCTCAGTTCTAGATCTTCCTTCTTTGTTTCTTGTTGAGTGATAACTTCTTGGTCCATTTTCCGAGTTTCCTGTAGGTTTAGTAGAGTTTCCTATAGGATGGCCTTTTCTTCCTATAGGTCATTTCGTGTCTCCTGTAGGATACCTTTTCCTTTTGATGAGGTAGACTTGGTGACAGGCCTCCTAACATAAGTGATGGGAGATATTTTCCCTGATGATCCTTCTCCCTGATTTTTATCAAAAGGAGCTATCTTTTCTTGCTACTTTGGTGAGTCTTCATTGACAATAGGAGTTTTGGTGTGTGTTTGAGGTCTTGCCCGATCCTTGTGCTTTTTCTTGTCCTAAAGTACACTGGGGTTTGTCTCCGTCTCTTCCCCTTTGACTTGATAGGTGTACTTAGGGTAGTAAGAGTAGCTGCTGCCTCTTTCTCAGTGGGTTCTAGAGATACCTTGGTGATTCTTCCCCTTCTTTGCCTTGAACTATAGACCTTGTTCTTCCTTACCTTTTGTTTCCTCTTTTCCATTCTCTTTGTCATCCTTGTCTTTCTCTTCCTCTTCTTCCTCCAGGTCCCCACTTTGTTCATCTGTTTCTTATTTTGCATCTTCGTATGTCTCTTCTTCATTTTACTCCTTTTCTTCCCCTTCTTCCTCTTTTGTTTCTTATTCACACCTTTAACTAGCACTGGGGATTTTGTCATATTCAAGAGATTTTATTTCTCCCTCTGCCTGCATGTCTCTGAAAGTTGTCCATGTAATATGGAGTCTTAGGTTTTGGAGATCATCTTTTAGGATGAGTTTGATTAACCCATGATGGGCTAGCTGTTGATGTTTCCCTTCCTGCACTTTGATGCTCATATCTATCATTGATTGAAGAAGAAAGTAGGGTATGCTTAGTCTATTTTGAGGAGGTGTGTCTGCTCCAAATCTCAGCTCTTGGAGAAGCTTGAAATGGTATCCATACACCACACTGTATCTCCCTTCACATGATATATATTTAATGAGGTGGTAGCTAATTTCATTCCAAGGGTATGGAAGGCTTTCTCTTATGACCCCATTTTTTCCCCCCATTGCCTCCTCACCTTCCAAAAATAATTTCTTCTTTGCAAGGGTGTTATTACCCTTATCTTCCTTTCTCCAAGCAACCCTAAAGGAAGTGTGGTGATTCTACCTATGACTTCAGGGGTGATTTATACTGAGAGGCCTTTCACCACATCAGTGGCATGGGCCCTAGTTAGTGGTATGATTGAGAGAGAAAAGTCTCTAGCCACCTCATCATCGTATCCCCTCATTTTTTCAAATAAACCCATCCAATTGTGCCTTGTGAAGATTTCTACTACAGGGGGGTGCTGATGAATTCTCATTGTGTTTGTGGGTTCCCTCTTGTTAAATCCCCTTGTCATTTTTTCTCTGGTAATTGTGGAGGCTTGTATGGGTATAATTCCAATTTATAATGCATGAGAGATTTTAAATGAAAACTCTGTAGTATAATAACCCTAGACTGCAATGTCCTTAATAAAATGGAGGGTTTTTCTATATTTTTTTTAATTGGAAAATGTGGGAAGGTGTAGTTCCTACCTATTGGATACTGTTTGATGAAACTAACCTTTGATCTTTCCTCTCTAAATGCCCACTGATAATCCTGTAGATGCTTGCTCTGTATCCTGTAGGTACTCCTGAAGGATCCTATAGGTTTTCTCGTAGGATCCTGAAGGTGCTCTTGCACTGAAAAATGCTCACTGTCTTTCCTGTAGACATTGCTTCAAGAGCCGAGAGAAACCTTGCTTTGATGAATCCTCGATATTGTGAATGTCTCATTTGCATGGAAATCAATGTTTTATTTCCTCATTTGGGTGATTGTGTGGGATGGTGTGTTGGCTACCGAAGTACGAGCAACCACTTTTGGACCATTGGTCCCATTATCACTCCATCATTCCTCCATACCCCGTGATCATCTCCCACTTCGATCCTCCGTAACTTAACCATTTTTGGCCTCATCTCCTTTTTCTTATGATTTGACTACTTCCATGTGTGGAGTGATCTAACTATATTCTCCTCGTTGACTGGACGAAGGTGGCCAAGTTAACTAGCCACCTTTGCTTATAAAACCAAATCTTACAAAATCCTACATTTTTTTATCATATTATGATAATGAGAGAGCTTAAGCGAGATGACATAACTGTGGGTAAGATACTTTGATGATGCTTCTTGTTGGAGAATGATGTCCCTGTGCTGTGTATTTGTTGCATATATTTTTTTATTAGCCTCCTTTGATGCTTGTTTCCTTTGATGTGCAGGTACTGGAGAGTGATGCTGATGATCCTGCTGTTGCTGCTAAGCTCTGGAGGAGCTTCCTTCACATTTGGATCTCTATGCTAAAGATGACTGCAACCTGTGAAATTTTGTTTTTTTGGATAGGCTGCTACAGGATTTCCTACAGGAAACCTGTAGGATGTCCTATAGCTGCCTCTCCCCTAAACTTTTCATTTTTTTCACTTTTGGAGCACGAGGATTGTTGTCATGGGTAGAGAAGGGGTATAGTGATTGGTAGGTGAGAGGTATAGCCTTCAGGTATTGTCACCTTTTCCTTTGTTTTCAACTTCACCTTTTTTTGTTTTTTCCTGAAAACTGTAATGTTTTTGGAACTGACTTATTGGATCAATGCAAGGGTAATAGCAATCATGATGGTGAGAGGCACGGTGGTGAAGTGGTGGAGTAACATTTTATTTTTTGACACTAGCGAGTCATCCCCTTGCTCTAGGGTCACTTTTCTTAGGATTCCCAAGCCACTGTAATTCTTACAGGATCCTCCTGTAGGTTTTCAAGGAATCCTGTAGAAAACACAGAGCTGGTGTAAACTGAGTTGGAGGAGTTCATAAATGGAGGGATTGATGGGATAATGAAGAAGATGGGATGGAGGAATGAAAATATGAATTTTATAGGTCCTTCTTCTCCTCTCTTATTGCTCTAATCCTCCTCTTGTTGACCAAAAAACAACATTTTCAATGTTTTTCTTTTCTCTCTTGTTATATATATATATATATATTTTGTTTTTTTGTTTTTGAAAACAACTAGTCTTCCTCCAAGAGGTTTTCATCCTAGCTGCTTGCTCTGGGTGCCTCAAAAGATGTTTTCACCCAAAGATATTTTTATTTTTTTGACACTATTGGGCCGCCCCAAGAGGGTTTCATCCCAACAGTGGGACTCAAGTGCCTCATGGAGGTTTTCACCTAAGTATCTTTATTTTTTTTTCCTTTTTTTCCTTTTTTTACACGGACTTGATGGGGTAGAAGCTGAGACTTGCTCCACCACCATCACTGTCTTGCTAATGACATTGATGAATTATTGCTTTGACAAGGGCTTCCTGTAGACCTTCAATATGTTCCCATTGAAAAGTAAAGGGATAGCCTATGCATCAATGTTTCTTATCTGTACTAAACCATTATCATGACATTTTTCTATGACATAAGGCCCTAACCATCTAGTCCTTAACTTGCCTTTAAAATCCTTGTATCTGGAATCATACAACAAAGCCCACTCACCTTCTTGAAACTGTTTTTCCTTTATGTTCTTTTCATTCCAGATATTCCTTTGAACTTGAGTCACCTCAGTGTGCAGGAGGGCCTTCATTCTAAACTCATCTAACCCATTCAACTAGAGAAATCTCTCTTGTTGTGCCCTGGTGAGATCTAGATCTAGTTCTGCTGCCATTATTAAGGTGTTGTATACAAATTCAATGGACAATAGGGCCTTGTTCCAATAGACTAGCTCATAAGGGGTGAATCTAGTGGTGCTCTTCCAGGTGGTATTGTAGGCCCAAGTGGCCTCAACTAATCTATATGCCTAGTCCTTTCTTTTTATGAAACCAACTCAAGAAAAGATATAAAAGATAGATCAATGCCTTATAATTCAGCCTCTTCGAGGGGGAAACCTCCTTTACATTACATAAATGAACAATTCTTGGATGATACAAATGAAAAGACCTCCTTTCTATATATAGGAGTCTAAGGGGTCATAGCATAATGAGAGCCTACATAACAATAATAATGTAAGGGCACAATAATAACAATAGGGGGCTTCTATGGGGCACAATACTAACAATATGGGCACTACATGGGTACATCAATATAATACGTGGGTTGTACTAATGACAATAAGGGGTTACACTAGTAGTATAGGGGCCTAACATGCCCCTCTCCTTCAAAAAGCGTTGTCCTCAACGCTTGAGTAGTTCTTGATGCTTCTGTATAAAATTCTTGTCCTCCCATGTGGAATCTTCAGCGGGTAAGTTATTCCACTTAATGAGATACTCTGAAATTGATCGATTTCATAGCTGTCGGGTTCTTGTTTCTGTGACTGCTCCAGGTTCCAATATGATTTTTCCTTCCTCTTCAATTTCTAGCAATATTGTTTGAATTGGGATCTTTTGCAACTTTTGAATAAGTGGCCATACTTCTTCGTCCTTCTTCCATTCATCCCTTGCTTCATTTATCCAATCTGGTTGGATAATAGAAATAGCACAAAACAATGCTTCAACATCCTCATCCTTGAAGAGTCTTCCTATTCAGTAAGGTCGCCATTTTTTAAGTGCATGTAGTATTGCCAACATTTCCTTCTCGTAAATAGCTTGCTTGAGATGTAGCAGTAAAAATACCCAATCACCTACATCAAAACATTTTTCACTATGATGTTGATCTACTTGTTGTTTCATTTGATTTTGCACCGAAGTGGCGTTATCCTTTAAAAGTTGGAATACTTGTTGTTGATGCTCGATGTGATCTTTCTCTGCTTGAACCTTTTTCTTCTTGATATGTCCTTCTATCTCTAGAGTTTGAGGAGTGGTAATTTCTTCCAATCCTTTACAAGATATGGTCGGATTCATTTCTTGATGCTCGATGTGATCTTTCACTTCTTGAACATTTTTCTTCTTGATATGTCCTTCTATCTTGATAGTTTGAGGAGTGGTAATTTCAACCAATGAATTACAAGATATGGCTAGATTCATTTCTTCTTTCTCGATGTGATCTTTCACTTCTTGCACCTTTTTCTTCTTGATATGTCCTTCTATCTTGAGAGTTTGAGGAGTGGTAATTCTTGCCAATGATTTACAAGATATGGTCTGATTCATTTCTTCTTTCTCTGGGGTGGGGTCTTGGCGTATATCTTCTTCTTTTGATGTTTCTTGATCCTTTTCTTCCTCCTCTTCATATTCTATGTAAAATAATTTCTTTTCAGCACACTTATGACCTTTAGTGCATTTGCTATCACAATTGTAACAAAGCCCTTTTTCTCTTTTTTCTTCCAATTGTTGTGGTGTAACCCTTGTAGGTTGTGGAAGGCTAGGAGAAACAACACTTCCATCTTTATAGTTGTGAGGGGTATGCTTCCTGGTTTCCATAATTTTGCTTTCCACTATGTCACAAAGCCCTTTTACTCTTTCCAATTGTTGTGGTGTTACTCTAAAGAAGATGTTGCTCTTTGCATCCTCATAATGTGCTATCATTGCCTCCGTGAAAACTGACCACGTAACAAGTTGTTTACGAGAACAAAGCCCTTCATACCATAAAAATTGATCCGGTTCTAAATATGAAGATGCAATAATATCTTTTGTAACAATGGTACACCATGTCGATCAAAATATTGCTCCATCTGAAGTATCCAATTTACTGGATCCTTGCCATCAAACTTCCTCATCTTGCTTTTTCTTGATTTTAGGAGCTCAATATTGAAACGACTGTAACGCTGTACTTTCGGACCTTTAAGTTCTGAAATTTAAACCTGTAGTAGACCTCTGTGTCCTCTTTCTAATGCCACCAGTCTGATCCAAATTGGATTCTCCAAGAAAGAGTTATGCACAATCTCCCAATATGACCTGATTATATACCTTTCTAGAAGAGTGAACTTGTATGAAGTGCCACGTGTCACTGTTTCGACCTTTAGCTCTGAAAATATATACAAGAAACTACAGTCCGTCCTCTTTTTGTAACTTCTTACGAAATTTCAATCTGATGCTCAGAGAGAAAGTTATGACGATTTTCCCCAGGTCACCTGTTTGGAATGAAATTCAGGAGTCTGCAAAAAGAACAACTTCCTCAGATCATATCTTCGTAAATATAGCGCAAAAAGATCTGAAATTTGGACCCGAGATTCAGCATGATTTCTTCTTAATTGGGTTTGTTTTTTAGCTTCTGAAACGTCACAGAAAAAAAGTTATAGCGAAAATGCCACGATGACCTGTTTGGAGCAATGAAACCCTAGAATCCAAAGCTCTGATACCAAATGTTATGAAACCAGCTCAAGAAAAGATAGAAAAGATAGATTAACGCCTTAGACTTTAGCCTCTTCAAGGGGGCAACCTCCTTTACATTACATAAATGAACAATTCTTGGATGATACAAATGAAAAGACCTCCTTTCTATATATAGGAGTCTAAGGGGTCATAACATAGTCAGAGTCGACATAACAATAATAATGTAAGGGCACAATAATAAAAATAGTGGGCTTCTATGGGGCACAATACTAATAATATGGGCACTACATGGGTACATCAATATAATACGTGGGTTGTACTAATAACAATAAGGGGTTACACTAGTAGTATAGAGGCCTAACATTTTTGCTACTACTAATCACTTTGGTCAGAATGCCCTCCAATGCTCTGTTGGTTACCTTCGCTTGCCCATTAGCTCGTGGGTGGTAAGGAGTGGATGTTCTATGCTTGATCTTGTGTTGGCTTAACAAATTTTCAACCATGTGAGATGTACACTGGCTTCCTTGATCAGTGACAAGTTCTCTAGGGTACCCAAACTTATAAAATACATTTTCCCTTAAGAACTCAGCCACTTTCTCCTGTGTTGCTTCATTGATGGCCTTGGCTTCAACCCACTTGGTTAAATAGTCAGTGCACATAATGATGTACTTCTTTTGCCTATATGGAGGGTGAATGGGTCCAATGAAATCCATGCACCACTTGTCAAATGGCTCGAAAGTCACTTGAGGTTGCAGAGGCATTTCATCCCTTGTGGTAGGTTACCTCATCCTTTGGCATCGATCACACTGACTAATATACCTCCTCACATCCTAGTGAAGAGTGGGCTAGTAATAACCAAATTGTAGCACCTTGAATGCTGTCCTTTTGGCTGCAAAGTGACCTCCACAAGGCCCATCATGACAGGCTAGAAGGATGTCAAAGAATTCCTCCTCCCTGACACATCTTCTCAGAATTTGAACTGGGTCTAGTTTGAAAAGGTTGCCCCCAATCCAAGTGAATGGGGCGCTCTTCCTCACAATATTTCTTTTTTCTTTGGAGGACAAATTTGGTGGAAACTGTGTAGATACCAAGTAATTTACTATGTCAACAAACCATGGAGAGAGAACTGAAATGGTGAATAAGTGTTCATTCGGTAACTGATCATCAACCATTCCTTCCTCCCCTACAGGCAAAGTCAATATGGATAAAAAATATGCAATAACATTCTCATTGCGAGGCTTATCAATAATAGTTAGATCAAACTATTGTAATAAAAGTAACCATCTAATAATCCAGGAATTTACATAAGGTTTATTCATTAGGTATTTAATCGCAGCATGATTAGTACCACAAATTTTTGGTAACATGTAATGTAATGCCTAAATTTGTTCAATGAATCCACAATAGCTAGGAGCTCCTTTTCAGTCACTGTGTAGTTCAGTTCAACTTTTGACAGATTCTTACTGATGAAGTAAATGGCATAAGGTAACTTGTCATCTATCTGGCCTAGAGCTGCTCCTATGGCTTTGTGAGAGGCATCAACATGTATATGGAAAGGAAGGGCCCAATTTCGGCCTCGAAGAATAGGTGCAGTGGTCAACTTGTCCTTTATGGTGTCCAAGGCCTCTTGACAACTTTCTGACCATAAAAATTCAGAGTCTTTGACCAATAACCCAAATAAAGGAGAAGCTAACTTGCTGAAATCTTTTATAAATCTCGTATAGTATCCAGCTAAGCCTAGAAAATTATGACATCCCTACTTTACAGAGGTGGGACCCTTTGGATGATGGCTATCTTATTTGGGTCCACCTACAGTCCTTTCTGGGATATTGAATGACCTAGAATAGTCCCTACAGTCATCAAGGACTCACATTTTTCGGTACTAAGGGACAAGTTCATTTCAATGCATTTATTCAACACCTTACCCAAGTTGGACAAAGACTCACACCAATAGGGTGTAAAATCATCCATATAAATTTCTACTGCATCATGGACTAGCTAGGCAAATATACTCAGGACCACTCTCTAGAAAGTGGAAGGGGAATTGCATAGGCCAAAAGGAAGGACCCTATAAGTGAAAGTACCCCAAAGACAGGTAAAGGTGGTTTTATACTGGTCCTCTCGGCTGATTTGGATTTGATTGTACCCGCTGAACCCATCTACGAATTAAAGAAACTTCTTCCCTGCTAGACCATCTAGCACTTGGCCAATGAAAGGTAGAGGGAAATTGTGCTTCTTTGTTGCTTTGTTTAACTCTCTGCAATCAACAAAAATCCACAACTTCCCATTTTTCTTTGGAACCAACACCAAAGGAGAAACCTACTCACTGTTCGAGACAGGGTAAATGAATCCTACATCCAACAACTTTTGCAGTTCTTCTTTGACTATATCCTTGAGAGCTGGATTCATTCTCCTTTGGGGTTGTCAGACTAGTTTTCACCCTTCTTTGATATAAATGTGGTGGGTACAAACTGAGGGGTGCACTCCCTTCATTTCCTTGTAACTCCAAGCAAAGGCATCCAGATGTTCCCTTAGCATGTTGCAAAACTTTTCTTCTTGGTATATAGAAAGAGAGGGGTTGATTTTCAAAGTTTTTTTAGGGTTGAATTCTATGGTTTTGACATAGGTAGGGTTTGAATAAGCTAATAATAGATCAATCTGATGGTTTCTCTTGGTTTCCTTTACTGCTTCCTTTAAGGACAAGGTGTTGGGAGTTTCTAGGGTATAGAGTTGGGCTGAGTATATTTCATCTTCTTCCTCCTCTTCTAGCCATGAAGTTAAGTCATGTTCTAGAGATGGCTGAGCAGGAGGGTACAAGACCAACTGCTTGGGTAGATGCCCATATTTGATAGTAATATTTCCAACCCTACATCTAATGTAGGCATCGGAAGTAGCTAACCAGGGCCTACCAAGTATGAGAGGATAACCGGTAAGCTTGGCCTTAGGATGGAGAACTAGGAAGTTTGTAGGGTACTCCAAGAGTCAATGGAGACCATCACATCCTCAACAATCCCCTCAGGGGTTACTGTGGAACAGTCTACAAGTTGCAATACTATTGTGGTCTTTCTTAATGAGCCCTAGAGATTGAGTTTGAGCATGGTGTCCTTAGTCATTACATTAATGATGCCCTCAAGATCAATCAAAGCATGTGGGACAATGGTGTCATTGATGTGCACATCTACTACAGGGCTTCCAGGGTCCAAATACTTTGGGAAAATTACCTTCCCCAGCGTTAAGGTAGACAACTGTCTAATGACATTAATGGTAGGGGTGTCTCTTTTTCGCTTCATTGGATGTTTGGAACATTTCTCTTTAATAAACTTGTTGTAAATAGGTACATCCATGATGGCTTGGAGAAGTGGAATTTTGACACAGAGATTTTCAATTCACCTAGAAGTTCATTCTCTTATGGGGTGGCCTAGACTGGATGAGTTAATCTTTCAGGAAAGGGTGGTGGATTCACTCTAGGCATTCTTTGCTCTCTTTCCTCCTCAATCTCCCTAGGTGGAGGTGGATGTTGGTTGACTGGGAGTACTCTCCCAAATTTTAGTTTGATTTCCTGAGTCTCCATAGCATAAGCATGATAGGATGTCTCTCCACTACATACTTGTTGTTCTTGTTTATTGTTCAGGTTTGGATTTGGCTGGGCAGACATCTGAGGTTGTTTAGGTGGAGCAGGGTGTAAAAGCTACGGTTGAGTAGGACGTGAAGGCAATAAAGCTGGAGCATTGTTGAATGGGGGCCTCCACCCTTGGGGTGGTGCATTCCACTGAGGCTGTGGCAGAGTATATGGCTGAAATGACTAGCTGGTCTACTGGGAATGGTACTGAGATGTAAAATACCAAGGAGGAGGTGTAGACCAAGAGGGATGAGCAGGGGGTCGCCAAGAGGGAATGGATGTGTTCTGGTTAGGATTGTAATATGCATGGGATGACCCTTTCATTCCCTGCTGGTATGGTCGAGGCCCATGGGGCCTCCTTTGATTTATGTATAAAAGTTGTTTAGTCACCCTTTTAGTTCCTTGATACACAAATTTTAGTCTAGGTAGAGAAGGGCACTTGTCTGTGGAGTGGTTTTCTTCACAGACCGAGCAAATTTCAATAAGGTTTAATGAACATTCATTCCTAGGGTGCCTCATTGTGCATCTATGACAGAAGATGGCTACTGCTCTCTCTGCTTCCTCCTGATTTCTCTTGATGTGCATAGCGTCCATCTGTAGGGTAAGGGTTTGCAACATTTCACTCTTGAAATCTTTTAGCATATTTCCAATTTCAACTTTATTTATGTGTTGAAAGAGGATGGGCTGGCCATTGGTTGACTACCCCTACCCTTTTTCCTAGCTACCCTAGAATGATTCCTAAAGACAGTCTTGATATTTTATAGGGTAGCTGGTAGATGTCCCCTCCTGCTAGTAGGTTTAGGGTATCAAGAAGATCTTCCCTTACCCCTCAGAGTAGGACCAACTTCAGTTACTCAGGATCAAGTGTGCACCTAACCCTTTTGTAACTAAGATGGAATCTATGTTCATAATCCTCTAGGGATTCATCATGCCCTAAATTCATCCCAAAAATTTCCTCTTTAGTGTCTTTGGACCTGCAATAGTCTTGGTACTTGTTGTTGAAGGCTTACTACATCTGAGCGCAAGTTGTGATGCTATCCCTAGGTAATCCCATGAACCAGCGCAGAGCTACATCCTTGAGAGTGTATGGGAATAATTTCAACTTCTTCTCATTAGTCGTGTAATCATAAGTTCTACATATGACAAAAAACTCAAACAAGAAAGTATCTGGATCTTCTGAGGCCAGGCCATGGAAATGAGGAAGAGCAGAGGGGCTTATGTTTTTCATCTTGGTATCCCCATTAGTTTCCCTGATGGGAAAGGCACCATCAATTATTTCTCTATCTCCTCTGTCATTCCTATTTTCAGCGATTACATTAGTTGGAATGGGTTCTCCTTCTTCTTCACCCCCTGTAGGCTCTTCAAAAATATCTGGTTGTTCGCCTAAGGGATCCTCCAATTCACAACTACCGAAGAGGAGGGAAGGTTGGTTGTTTGATGTGGTGAGGGTATTTGGTAGAAATTTTCCTAAGTTATCCCTATTCCTACGAGGCATGAAAGAAGTGTTTTTGTTTTGTTTTGTCGTTTTTTTCAAGCTTTGAGGCTAATTACAGAATTAAAATAACAAACTGAATGGAAACTAACTGTTGAATGAAATCTTACTTGTAGAATGGAAAAGAAATCAAACCAACTTACAATTACTTTTGCAGAAATGAAGCTAATAGCAGAATGTCAGATATAAGAAATGGAAGAAAGAAAGCATAAATCACATCTTACTCTGACACCTCCCCGGAAATGGCGCCAAAAAGTGATGAGCACTAGTATTGTAGCAAGAATGTTGCAACTCCTGGGGCTATCAACTTTACTTTATCAACCTGCGGTTCGTACAAACATGGAGGTAACAATGTTGTATACACAAGCATATGTGATGGGTCCACTCTTTGTCACTGCTAAGCTGGCGATAGACCACTATGGTTTCTCAAACCAACCTTCTATTGATTTAGAAGAAGCTTGATTACCAATGAGGAAAGGGGAAATTTGCACTAACTGGAACCTTGTCTACTGTAGTAAGGAAATACTGAAATAAAATGCTTAAACACACCATTCATCTAACTAACTTCTAAGAGACTTTGCTTCAAAAGAATGCTAAGTTAACATGTGTGTAATCCTACTATCCTAGGCATGCAATTTGAAATAACCAAACACTCTACTATTGTGCATGTAAATGAACACAATAATTTTTTTCCTTTTTGCCTTTTTGTGTGAAAATGTGAATGATAAATCCTCTTGGTGATGTGGTAGGTGGGTTGGAGATGGTGGTGGAAGGTTAGATGGCTTAGGAGGAAAGTAGGGGTTTTCTTCTTTCTTCCTAGATGCTTTTTCCACAATTCGGCCTCAAAACAAGCCACTACAGGTCATCCTATAGGATGTCCTAATGCCTCCTACAGGATGTCCTAGTGCTCTTACAAGATCCCCTGTATTCCTACAAGATCTGTCCGAGAGAAATAGGAGTAATTTGGAAGGTGGTGTAGGGCTTAAGGATAGTGAATGTTGGGATAAATAAGGCAAGGGATTGGCTAGGACTCCTTCTGAGCTGAAAACAGAGTTCATTAGATGGCTGGATTTGCTTAACAACCCTGGAAAGTTGTTCTTATGGAGTGATAAATTAGGTGAGGGACTTAGTGGCTTTTGATGATCATGGATGGATGAGGTTAGTTTGGGGTTTCTGGTCATGAGATCTCCTTGCACTTTTGAAACTCTTGCATTGCATCAATCACTGGTATTTATCCATGAATCATGTCAAACAAGAAAGATTTTCAATCAACTAAGAAAACATAATTCCATTATCTAGTTGCTATTTCATGCATGGAAAAACTTGTAGAATAGTGTGAAAAACTATGAGATCTAATGCAAGGATGAAGATATCAAAATGGCATTTGAATCCTATTCTTGAAAACTAAAAAGATGCTGGCCTAAGTAGTAGAAAACCTTAAATTTCATGAGAAATCAGAATTCTGTCTTTTTGGGCTGCATAGGAGTTCTTTCCTCAAACCATGGTCCATGAAGGGAGGAGTGAGGCCAAAGCTACCTACTATCATCTCTTTGATTTTCCTTTATCTTCCTAAGATACTGATATAGCAATGCAAAAATGAAAGAAAACTAATAAAATCCACAACTACTTGCAATGAAATAATGATAAAACCAATTCAACCATTAATCTATGAAATCAACTAAACATACAAATACAAGAAGAGGAGCCTTTGTGCTAGGGTTGGGCCCTAACCTAAGAGCTTCAACCCTTTGAGTCAACTCAGTGCTGGATCAAGGAAATGCTCATTCTCATTATGACATCAAAAAATTACATAGCAATGTCTTCCATAAGTCTTGAACTCGAAAATGCTTAGTGCTCTTACACAAAAAAATCTGAATCCTAATGAGGCTCTAGGATTCTTTATTTATACAACTGAAGTCTCCAACAACTTCCTTGAATCTAGGGAGACTCGGCTCCCAAACTCAGGATGAATTGGCTCTTTAACTGTTGTTGGCTCGATTGCCTTTTGATCTTCATGACTCGATTCTTTGCAACTCCGAGTTAGTGTGATTTGATGGAGGAATATTTGAATGAGTGAGGATTAAATGAGGAGGATATATCTCCTACAATATCTCCTGCTTGTCTCATTTGAGTTTCTTCCCTTAATTAGCCAAAATTGCCACAATTTTCTCTCAAAAACCCGCGATCAATGCACATTAGTCCACTAGACATAACATCTTACTTTTACTCATCTCATTAAGAAAAATATAATAAAAATATGTAAGGAATTATTAGAAGAGTTGATTTAAATAAGCTTGGAGGTGTATTAAGGTCCATATAGTTACCCAATGATGAGGCTCATCAATGGTGATACACACATCAACAATTTCCATGTGTCAAAGGACACATAACATCTAACATGTGTCAAATAGTGATTAGGTGTCAAAGAATGAGGTGGCATTTTGAGCTATCATATTGGTATATTGGGATTTCGTAAATATGATAGTTATAGAAAACCTTCAATATCTTGGTATTAAGTCATCCATCTAGATAACACGTTAGCATCCACTACAAGTCAAATAGTAACTAGGTCTTAAAGAATGAGGTGGAATGCTGAGCTTTCAAACCGACATATGGGCATGTCAAGATTTTGTAAATATGGTAGTTAGAAAATATATTCAAGATCTCGATATTCCATATTGGGATACTATAACACTAGACAATTGGAAAAATCACTTTTTATAAAAAATTTGGTATGGTAGGGCTTCGATATGATGGACTGTCAATAGACATGGACCATTGCGAGAGTGACACTTGACCAAGGGTTTCCACATGTAATCCATGTGGCTTTTACAAATGTTGATGTGCCCCTTAAGGGTTACATATTGAAATGGGAATAAATTTATATCATTAGAAAGCTCTCAACGAGTAGATGACAATGGTGGTATTAGTATGTGATTTGAGGTGAAAAAGAAAGAGGAAATTTGATATTCCTATCTTCATAGTAAACCTTTAAGGTTAGGTCTAGTTATGCTCCACAACCCTAATATGAAATTAGGGGGTTTGGTGTGCTACAGAGTGGTATCAGAGTTTTGATTCAAACACTAGGCCTCGAGGGAAAAAAATACACCGCCAGAATAAATTTTGGAGCTATACTACAGAGAGCTAAAGCTTTGACACTTTGAATGAATATTCTTGGAGTAGAGAGTTAATTTGAATATTTATTGTGATGACATCATTGAATTTAAACCTTGCTAATTTATTTAACCTATGTATGAATGTGCTAAGAAACAATTTTGGGCCAGTCTAAGCTAGTGTTGGTGTATTCTAGGTAACATAGTATGTTTAGTTTTTATTTATGATTATTTTGTACTAATAGATGTATGTGTTTTTTTGGAACATAACGACATACATTTCTAGTTGAAAGAAAAAAGTAACGTGTAGCAAAATGGTCCAATACAACTTGGAAAAAACTTCTAGTGATAGAGAAGAAGAGTCAAATAATAAGAGTGAAGTATAGACACCTCCTTACTAGATGGAGATAATTAGAATCTCGAGGGTTGAACTTGGGGGTATGAGATTGGTAATGAGAAAATTTTCAAAGCGAAAGAGAAGTAGGAAGAAGTAAATGTTATGATTTTACAAAGTCTATCAGATGTGTAACGAAGAAAGAAACACAAACTAGATGTATAATTTGGATAGGATTAGGTCAAAAGAGCTTCATGGTCCATCTGAAATATAGAAGTATAAACTAGA
The DNA here is from genome assembly GCA_031772625.1 of Pinus tabuliformis. Classification (NCBI taxonomy): domain Eukaryota; kingdom Viridiplantae; phylum Streptophyta; class Pinopsida; order Pinales; family Pinaceae; genus Pinus; species Pinus tabuliformis. The sequence goes on from CM062808.1 coordinate 571,420,034, forward strand.
AACCATCAAGAGAAAAAGGAGTAAATCAAGAAAGAGGAATATGAGTGCAAGATATGATACATCCAATTAGGGTAATTTAGTAGACATCCCTGAGGGTGGAACTAACAGTTCTAAAGTTGTCTAGCATGGTAACTAAATCAGGCTACCCAAGAAAAGGAAGAAGAGGGTTGTGAAGAATGCATTTCCTAAAGAATTCAAGAAAGAAAAAGCTGATACATTCATTGGAGAAGTCAAGAAGAATGAAGAAGATGAAGCATAGACTTTGGGTCTAAGGAAATATTTTAGAGTGCATAATTACTTTTAAATATGAAAGCATGGGTAGCCATATTTAATTTGATGGATGACATATGGTGGGAAGATCTTAATAATTTCAAGTGATCATATTGATAAAATAATTTGACTTGGAATAAATTTTAGAATTACTTCAAGGAGAAATACTTGTATGATAGGTGTTATGATGGAAATATCAAGGAAATCCATGAACACAAGTTGGGAAAACTCACTCTAGTGGAATATGCCAACAAGTTCATAGAAATGTTGAAATATGTACTCTACATCATAGATGAGAATATAGAATTCTAGCATTTCCTCAGTGGAATACCACAATCCTATTGAGAATGAATAGAATTTGATGAGCCTAATATGTTAGAGGACACTATTTTGAAGGATAGATATTGTTATGACTAGATGAGCCTAAGAATGAATGCCAAACATAATGGAAAAAAAGGAAAATACCATCTTCAAGAAGAAAGATTGAGTTCCTTATGCTACAAGCAGGCTGAGAAAAGCGTCAAGTTTAGCATACTATCTAACAATGATTTCCAACAAAATGTTCCATCTCCAAGTGGGAATAATCCGATTTTACGAACAAAGGAAGATGCCAAAGAACCAAGGAAAAATCCATTGAAGTGTTGGGGGTACAAGGGAAGAGCACATGTTAAGAGACTATCCACATCGACAATAAGATAACATAAAAATGTACAATGTCCAAGATGATACTACTATCAATGATGTGGCCAAGAGTGTACCCCATATTTATGTAGCCATGGAAAATAAGCAAATGGACCACCAAGCCTCAATGGTTGAAATTGAACGTATATTTTCCAACCACTCTGTTTCAATTCTAATTGACCTCGATTTTAATCTTAATTATATTACCATGTAGGTTGTGTAAGCCTAGTTTTTATAGAGAAAAATACATCCCTAGTCATGGCTAGATCAATTAGCCACGAGAGCCAAAAGGAAGGTAACTTATGCTATTAAATTATGTCAATTTGAGATGAGTGGCCTACCTACACAAGCCGCTTTATATCTATTTCCTTTGGGGTCATGTGACCTACTAATTGACATATATTGGCTAGCAATAAATAATGCTAAATTGGACTATTATAATAAAAATTTGGAATTCATAGATGACGAAGGAGAACAAAGGATACTTCAAAGAGTGTGAAAGCTTGTGTTTATGAAATATATTTCAACTATGCAATTGAAGAAATATTGTAAAAAGTGATTCCCCCTTGTATGCCACACAAATGACAGGCTTAGTAGGGGATAACAAGTTCAAGATTGAAGATCATCCCATGCCACAGGAATATAGTGATGTATTTCCTGAAGAGATACTAGGATTTCTACCCAAGAGGGACATTGATTTCTCCATAGAGCTCACTCTAGGAATCATTCCCATATCCAAGGCACCCTATAGAATGAGCACATTTGAGTTGGTGGAGTTGAAGATAAAATTGAAAGAAATATTAGAAAAGTGTATATTAGACCCAATACGTTTCCCTGTGGAGTTCTAACATTGTTTGTGAAGAAAAAGGATGGTACCCTTAGGCTATGTATTGATTATAGATAACTCACTAAAGGAATTATTAAAAACAAGTATACATTGACAAGGATTGATGATCTATTTGACTAGTTGAAAGGAGCCTCGATGTTTTCAAAAATAGATTTGAGGCATAGATATCACCAATTTTGAATCAAATATGATGACACATACAAGGTGACATTCAAGAATACATATGGAAACTATGTGTTTGTCGTGGTGTCATTTCGGTTAAAAAACACTAGCTACACTTATGTGTCTTATAAATAATACTTTCAACAAATACTTGGACAAGTTCATACTGGTTTTCATTGATGATATTCTAGTCTATTCAAAGACTAAAGAGGAACATGGAGAATGGATCAAGGTTGTGTTACAAGTGATATGAGAGAACCAACTATACACTAAACTTACTAAATGCACCTTTTTCCAATTGCAAGTGCATTACTTGGGTCATGTTATCTCAAGAGAAGGGGTAATAGTTGATCCTAAAAATATTAAGGCCATATTGGAGTGGATTCTTCCTCGGAATGTAACATAAATAATATATTTCATGGGGATAACATGATATTTATAGGAGCTTCACTCAAGTATTTTCAAAGATTGGGAACCTTCCAATGATACAAAAGAATGGAGAAAGGTGTCATTGGAAATCATAATGCACAATGATATTTTAACATTTGAAGTGCCTTCTCACACATTGAACTATCCTAAATATTTCAAACCTAAATAAATATTTCTTGGTTTGCGCCGATGTTTTCAAGGAGGGATTCTTTAGATTTCCCATGCACGATGCACACATGATCAACTACAAGTCCAAGAAATTAAATGAACATGAGAGGGAATATGTAACACGCTATTTGGAGCTTATATCCATAATGCACACCTTAAAAATTCAAAGGCACTATATTTTTAGAATTATATTCACCTTAATGATGGATCACAATAGGCGGGAATATTTGTTTAATCAACTTCGATTGAATGCCAAGAAAGCCAAGTGGATGGATATATTAGCAAGTTCAATTTTGATATTAATCATATTAAGGGAAAGTAAAATTGAGTGGCTAATGCACTCAATAGAAGCATGTAAGTGATATCCATGACAACCATTAGCACATGTGAGAAAGACATCAAGGAAATAATCAGAGAAGTCCAATAGGAAGATGGGCACTTCTAACATGTACGTAAATGCTTGCAGCAAGATCCCAAGTGGCCAACGGGAGAAAACTATTAGTTAATGGAACATGGATTATTATTGTACAGAGGGAGATTTTACATGCCTAATGTAGTTGAAGTAAAGAAGCTCATAATGGATGAGTTTCATAGAAGACCATGTGCAAGTCACCCAGGATATGAAAAGATGACAACATCCATAAAAAAATTGAAATTTTGGATAAGGATAAAGAGGTAATTATTGAATATATTTCTAGATGTTTATGTTAGAAATTAATTAATAGAGCAATGAAATGCACAAAATATTATGGAAACATAAATACAGAAATACATAAAATAAGAGAGACACAAATATACGTTGTTTACCCAATTTGGGCTATGTCCACAGAGAAACAAATAGTCCTTCCTTTTATATTATCCAAAAAAATGAAGAAATACAACTTACAATAGATCCACTATAATTTCCTCTTCTCTCTCACACAACCTCCTCTCTCTCTCCCGCTCAGAATAATAATACACATTTGCAATGCAATTCCCTCATATAAATTGAGGGTTGCCTTATAGGGAAAAAACCCTAAATCAACATAACCTCTACCATTATCATCAACTTAATGAACGACCTAGATTGACTACGAAATTACAATATTTTACATGGAAATTTTCATTTATTTTTAGCTTTGGGGGTACTACCCTCGAACCCCCACTAGGGACCCACTAGCCCTCAAAACCCCTCTGGGGGCCCGCTAGCCCCTAGACCCCTACGGGGGGGGGGGAATCCCCCCGTGTGGAGGGGTGTATAGTATTCCTGGTGTACACACTTGGCTAAAATAAGACCTCTGAATCAAGAAGATAATCAAGCTCCACGCCCAACAATCTCCCACTTAGAGACTAATTATAGCAACTTCACCGCTGCTTCATTTGCTGGACAATGCTTCCAATTTGGAACTGTTTGTTTCTCATCTTCATCATCATACTTCAAGGCCAATTGGAACTAAGCAGAATATTAATTACTCCCTCGTTACAACTTTTGTTAACATATCTGCAGGATTTTGGCTAGTGTGTACCTTTTCTAGCTTTAACTGTCCATATTCCAACACTGACTATATGAAATTTACTCGAGATGTATATATTTAGTCTTAGAATGTAAAGTTGAGTTTTTTACAATATGAATGTCACTTTGGCTGTCATTGTATAACCTTCCCAACTTTGACTTCTTACCTAATTCATCCATAAACCTTTATAACCAAATCATTTCTTTACTAGCCTTTGTAGTAGCAACATACTCTGCTTTCGTTGTTGAAAGTCCAACAATGTTTTGCAATTTTGAAACCCAACTGAAAACTGTTCCACATACAGTAAACACATACCCTATGGTGCTCCTCCTGTTATCTCTATCACCTATCATATTTGCATCAACATATCCCTATAGAGAAATGTTTGAACCAAAGCATAATGCTTGATTCTTGTTACCTCTCAAATACATGAGAATCCACTTCATTTCCATCCAATGCTCTTTTCCCAGATTGTTCATATACCTGCTTACAACTCCCATAACAAGCCTTTGTGTAGACCACTGCATACATTAAGCTTCCAATTGCTGATGCATATGGAACTTTACGCATATAATCCATATCTTCCTAGGTCTTGGGACACATCTCCTTAGTTTGAAATGGCTAGCCAAAGGTGTACTAACTGGTTTTTCATTCTTCATATTAAATATTTCCAACACATTTTCTATGTACTCACATTTACACAATGTTAATTTGCGATTTTTCCCGTCTCTAGTTATTATCATACCAAGGATTTTTTTTGCAACACCAAAATCCTTCATTGCAAATGAATTTGCCAATTTTATTTTGAGCACATTTATTTCCTGCATGTTATACCCTGCAACAAGCATGTCATCTACATACAATATCAATATAATATAACTACCATCATTTTTCTTTGTAATATAAACACAATGGTCAGAGTGACATCTAGTATAACCTTGTTCAAACATAATTCCGGCAAATTTTAGATACCACTACCTTGGAGGCTATTTTAGGCCATACAAGCTCTTCTTCAATTTGCACACTAATTTCTCCTTTCTTTTGGCTGCTGCGTACATATTTATTCCTCCAAATTCCCACAGAGAAAGGCTATCTTTACATCTAACTGCTCAAGATGTAAATCCTATGCTGCCACTAGACTTAAAATAGTTCTAATTGAAGTCATTCTAACAACAGAAGAAAAAATTTCATCAAAGTCTATACCCTTGTTTTTTGCTAACTCCTTCACCAGAAGTCTAGACTTATACCTATATTTTCCTCTTCTTCCTTCAACATGTAAACCCATTTATTTTGTAATGTTGTTTTACTTGCAGGTAACTTGACTAAGTCCTAAGTTTGGTTATGCATCAAGGAGTCCATCTCTTCTTCCATGGCTTGCTCCCACTTCTTTCTGGTTTCTTCCTGCATTGCTTCTTCATACCTTTCTAGTTCACTAGAATCAGTAAACAATACATAACATAATGAAAGAGAGTATTGTTCAGGGGGTCTACTTATCCTGGTAGATTTTCTAACACCACTCTCAGGTGTTTGAGGTGCCTATTTTTGTTGTTGTTGTGGTTGTTGATCATTATAATTTTCAGGCACCTTTACTTTTTCTATGATCTCATCAAGTAATGTGTATTCTTTGTTTTCCTTTTCATGTTTCTTTTTCTACATCCCATTCTTATACAAGACCTTTTCATTGAATATGACATCTCAACTCCTGACGATTTTATGATTTTCATAATCATATAAATGATAACAAAAATCATTCACACTATATCTAATAAAGGTACACTTATTTGATTTTTCCTCAAGATTTGTTCTATTTTCTTTATTAATGTGGAAAAAATCTTCACAACCAAAAGTATTTTAAAATGTGTAGTTTACCTTTTTACTTGTCGATGCCTCCTTAGGAATCCCACCATCCAAGGAACTTGAAGACCCTATGTTTATTAGATAAACATCAGTATATACAACATCTACCCAAAATTGTAAGGGAAATCCTTCATGCAATCTCATGAACCTTTCACGCTCCATGATTGTCCTGTTCATCCTTTCTGACACACCATTTTCTTGTGGTGTTCCTAGAACTATCTTCTCTCTATGAATTCCATGCTCTGAACAACAATTATCAAAATCTTTGCTGCAATATTCACCTCCATTTTCTTATCTGAGACACTTCAACTTCTTTTGTATCTCATTCTCAACCAAAGCTTTCCATTTCTTGAAAGCATCAAATACATCAGATTTATTCCGAATATAATAAATCCATGTTTTCCTAGTTTCATCATCAATAAAAATAACATAATAACGAGGGCCATTGAGAGATGACACTTGAGCTGGTCCCCATATATATGTATGCACAAGCTCTAATTTTTCACTCTTCTTTTCTTTCCCAACTCTGACAAATCTGACTCATTTCTGCTTTCCATAAACTCAATTTTCACATAAATCCAAATTAATATGCTTCAAACCTGGAAACAAATTTCCTGAGTGAAGAATCTACATCCCCTTCTCACTCATGTACCCAAGTATATGATGCCACAATGTTGTATCTTCTCCTATGGAGTTTAATGTATTAAAAAAATTAGAAATACCATTACATAAATACAACATACCAACCTTTTCTCCTTTTTCTATTACCAGGGCTCCTTTAGTGACCTTCCAAGTTTTGTCTGTGAATGTAGTTACACAACCTTCACCACCTAAATACCCCGTTCAAATCAGATTTTTCTTCAGATTTGGAACATGCCTTACCTCCTTCAATAGCCATTGGTTTCCATTTTGTTTCTTTATAAAAACATTACCCATTCCAATGATTTTACATGGTTTATCATCACTTATACGAACCTGTCCAAATTCTCCTTGAACATAGTCATGAAAATGTTTCCTATCAGATATTGGATGGAATGAGGCGCTTGAATCTACCACCCATGCATTAATAATATTATTTAATGAAAGAATCAAACTTGCATCTTGCGACACATCATTTGTCACATTCACTTCATGATTGTTCTCTTATTGTCCATCTCCTTCTTTTCCCTTCTGAGATTTTCAGTCTTTCTTCAGGTGTCCTTTCTTCCTGCATTTACAACACAGTATCCTTGATATAGATTTCGATCTTCCTTTTCTTGACTTTCTATGATTTCCTGGGCTCCTTCCTCTTTCCATTTTTCTTCCCCTAGTCTCTACTGTCAAAGCATTACTTGATGTCTCACGGGAGCTTTTCCATCACATTTCCTCACTAAGGATGGCACCAACAACATGATCAAACTTTAAAGTGCTAGATCCAGAGACAAAATTAATAATATCCCTAACTAAGCCATTCCAACATTCTAGCAATGCGCATAAAAATAATAGAGCCCTAACTTCATCATCAAAATTAACCCCTACGGAACTTAACTGACTGGTAACTGTGTTAAATTCATTTAGATGATTAGCAACAAATCGACCTTCTGACATATTCATATTAAATATATGCTTCAAAGAAATACCTTGTTTGAGGCTGGGGGTCTTTCATATAGTTTGGACAATGCCTTCATTAAACCTTTTGTTTTCATTTCCTTTAAAATGTTGAATGCCACTGATGCTGCTAGGCACATACGTATTGTTCCTAGTGCCTTTCTGTCGAGAAGATCTCATTCTTTATTTGTCATACTTGTTGACTTCTTTGATTTTCTGCTCAATGGTAGTTACAAATCTTTCTCATATAGATAATCTTCCATCTGTATCTTCCACAACTGGTAATTTTGGCCATTAAATTTCTTGACCATGAACCTACCATCTTCCACCATTGCTCCCACTCGAACCAGGAACCCTTCTTTCCTATGATTTTATCAGCCAAATAGACATTCGACTCTAATATCAATTGTTAGAAATTAATTAACGGGGCAATGAAATACAAAAAATATTATGGAAACACAAATACATAAATGCATAAAATAAGAGAGACACAAATATATGTGGTTCAACCAATTTGGGCTACGTCCACGAAGAAACAACCAGTTATTCCTTTTATATTATCCAACAAAATGAAGAGATACAACCTACAACAGATCAATTGTAATTTCCTCTTGGCTCTCACACAACCTCCACCCTCTCTTCCTCGCTCAAAATAATAATACACATCCATAATACAACTCCCTCATATAAGTCGAGGGTTTCCTTTTAGGGAAAAAAAACCCTAAATCAACATAACCTCTAATGTTAGATCATCCGCCTAATAAACGACCTAGATTGACTACGAAATTACAATATTTGACAAGGAAAATTTGCATCTATTTTTAGCTTCAGGGTGCTACCCTCGAACCCTGTCGGGGGTCTACTAGCCCCTTGCCCCCCTAGTTGAGGAGGATGCCCCCCACTGGGCCCCCGTGTGGGGGAAAGTACCTCTCGCATGGAGGGGTGTATAATCCTCTTGGTGTATACACCTGACTGAAACAAGACCTCTGAATTAGGAAGATAATCAAGCTCCACACCCAAAAATTTAGAATGTCAATAGTTCAAAGTGTAATTTAAGCACTTAGCGGGGTTGGAATTCATCATTGGTATATCAAGAACCTCCAAGTAGCATGATGTGATCATTATCATGGTGTATAATTTGAAGAAGGAAACTCACTTTATACTTGTGAATTCTATTGATAAGGAAATTTATATTGCCCATATTTTCATGAAGGAGATTTCCATATTGCATGGCATGCCCAAGAAGATCATATATGATTGGGGTGCAAAGTTTACCTAGAATTTTTGGAAGCTATTATTTATAGGTTTTGGAACCCATTCAACATTTAGCACAACCTGTCACCCTCAAACTAATGGACAAATAGAAAGGGTGAACATAATATTGGAAGTCATGAGCTCAAGGTGTATGTTATGCACCATCCCAAGAGGTGGGAATATTTTATGCCTTTGGTATAATTTTCTTAAAATAATGACTATAAAGAGTCATTAAAGTTGATCCATTTGGAAGCCTTGTGTCACAAGAAATGAAATATCCCATTCATTTGGGATAATCCAATGGATAAATTCACACTTGGGATAGATATGTTAAAATAAATGGAACTTAAATTATTGGACATAAAGAAGAAATCGAAGGTATCTCAAGACCAACATAAGTGTTATGTATACCAAAATATAATTCATAAGAAATTTTGACTGGGAGAGAATGTATATCTTTGAATTAGGCCAAAGAGAAGTTCCTTAAAAGTGGGATCATTTAACAAGTTAGCACCAAAATATTGTGGACCCTTCTAAATCTTGAAGATAGCAGGGTTAGTAGCATATGGGATTTCCTTTCCTTCCACAGTGAAGGAACATGACTTGTTTCATATATCCTTGCTTGTAAGATATATATATATATATATATATATATATATATATATATATTACAAGAAAGGATATATGAAACAAATCATGTTCCTCTAATGTGGAGGGAAATGCAAGTTTATATATATGAAGCTAATCACGTATTGATTGGGCTTTGATACAAGTGGAACCTGAAGGAGAATGCTATCCAGACCTTTAGTGCATACTAGGGAAAAGGGAGACCACTCTCTAGAATTGAGTCATCACGTAGGTCAAGGTGCAATAAAAGAACTTCAGAGTTGATGAAGCAACATGGGAATAGGAGGATGCCATGGAAAATGCATACCCATTTCTTTTCTTTGTATATATTCAATCCTATAGATAGTAGAACACTGAGGATAATGTTCCTTTCAGGGGGAGGGAATTGTGGTATCCATTTTCTAATCCCAAAGTTTTGTAAATGTAATTAAAGGATGACAATGTTGAAGGGATAACACAAATAACTTTCCATACCTATTTGATTAAATATCATATCAAATTAAATTATAAATGGTTTAATCTAAAGAGGAGGACTAGATTATATAGATCCCGATATCTTAAAGGATAACCTTCTTAAGGAATCTTGTAAGGGAGACTGAGAATTTTTCTATATTTCTTGAAATTAATGTTCTAAACCCTGATGTTCTAGTTGAACTACATAACTACTAAGAAGTTATGAGACATCTTGGGGAGGAGGTACCATTTTAACCTAAGCATGGGCTATGTACCATATGATAGGTCCTAGTTGACTCCACAACTTAAGAAGGGACCCTATAACTCTGATATGAGAGGAAAAATTAGTGAAAGAGAAGTATAGCCATTGGTGACAAGAAAAATGTGTGTCGTAGATTTCCATTTAAGGAAGGGAGATTGTGTGAGTGTGAATCTTAAACCCATTGTGGGCATCGATGACTTGTGAACCTCTATTGGGAAATTGGATTGCAAAGGATATGAGAGAGTGACTTAGACAAAGGGAGACCAAATGGTCCCCTTGGTCACAATAGACTTATGAGGGAGTCCACGGTTCAATTGTGTTAGTTGAGGAAACTAGGGAGGAAGCACTCAAACTTATTTACTTAGACTGAGAGGATCTAAAATATTTCATTATATTGTGAAAAGGAAGCGTTGAAGAGAAGGAGAATAATCAAAGGACTATAGGAAGTGGTGAAGGGATTTCCTTTTGTATTGTGCAAGTCTTAAATGGCCATAATTTGTTGTGTTATTTTCCTAGATTCAATGCTTGAGAGGTAGAATTATCATTTCCTGCAAGTGAAGGAGAACAAAATTCATACTTTATATCCTGAGTTGAACCCTTGTTGAAATTATTTGAGCAAATAATTCTTTATAAATTGGATCCAGATTGGGGGTGGACAACTACAAGAAACTTGCAGTGTATGCTATGCCTATGGTTGGGTGGAGAGTGGTTGTCCCTTCTTCAGTTTCCAACAAGTTTAATTGAAATAGATAAGTGAAATCTATCTTGTTGTCAATGAAACACAATTAATTCTTAAAGTTTCATGATTAGTGATATGTTGGATTTTTGTGTGTAAATGTAATCATAAGCTTAGAACTATTTGTATTGTATTATGGAATATGTATGATTTTGATAAATATGTTGATGTATGCAAGGGAAACCTTCTCATTGATTATATGTGGTGTATAAATTCTCACCTGTAGATCACCTGATAATGCAATATACTAAAGCAAAATACTTGATCTACTTCTACAACCAATTATGCGGAAGCTTAATCGAATTGAGCAAGATCAATTGAACACATATAACTGATAAGAAGGAATCAATCACACATAACACAGAAGAAATAACCCGAGGAAAGCCTCAGCCTAAAACCCCAACTCTGTATTATCATACAAGTGGAAATATAGTCCGGATTACAAAAAGAATCAGCTCACAAGCTATCCTACTCTCTCTACAATCCCTCTGCTACTCATAGACAGTCAAAGGCCTCTCTCAACCCTTCTCCTCTGCCCTCCAAGCCTCCTATTTCTTTGCACAATTTTTCTTGGGGTCCAGTGAAGCCACATGTGTGAATTGGCCTCTTCACACACTCACTAACCTCTGATCTAACTGTGCAGTCCTGAAGGAGATAAATCCTTCTCCATGGATGAGCTTCCTTTATAGGAAAAATCCATCCAATTGATAGTACACTGTCCCTCCTCTAATATCAATTGGGTCTCTATCTGAAGTGACATGCAAGAGTTATTCATGAGAGAATATTCAGTTATCTGAAGTGTAGCAGTTATATGCAATCATGCATTAACTAACTGAACTCACATTAATTTAAACAAACTATTTAAATCAATCTAATTGAACTTGACTCAGTTAACTGAGCCAACTAATTACAACTCAAATTATAACTCATCCTTATCTCTTTAATTGATGGATAAATTCCTCAATTAATAGAGAAACTGTTGCATGTCCTCACATAGACTTCATGTTTGATTTTTCACAACTAATTAACTCATGGTGAATTAATTTATTTATTTTCAAATAGTTATTAAGTTAAAATTTGAATTTTACTTCCTATTTTAGTCCAGGGACTGACTAAAATTGGAATCCATCCTGAACTGATAAAAATAGCAATGCTATTTTTAGCACTTCCATTTTTCATTCCCTGTTGCTCAATCCATCACTAGTACCTAAACTGCTATTTATGGCAGTGCTATTTTTAACACTTCTATTTTTAGCATTTATTGTTGTTATTTTCAACACCCCCTCTCAACAAGAAAGGCATTCAACTCGAACCCAATCCTATAACTTTGGAATGTTCTACATGCAACACTTCTCCCAAGTGTGGTTGCTCCAGCAACTCTAGAAACAAAAAAAACTCCCAACTGACCTCTCTGTTGGGCTAGAAACATACTTTGATGCTGAAGCTCTACCTGCTGCTGACAAGTGCTCCTCTCTGACCTCTGAGCTGCTTCAACACTCCATGCATATCGCACCATTGCACACCTCTCTGTGCCATCCTGCACTGGTGGAACGCTCCTGTGCCTCTCGCATTGTTGTAGCTTGCTAGCTCTACACAGTCCTGGGACTCCTACACTGTAGCTCTCTTTTCCACTCCATCCGCATCTGTCTCTACCCACTCAGCCAATCCTGCTACTCCTCATCGAGGCTCCTGTATTAAAGTCAAATAAAAGAGGTTGGGTACCTCAAGGATCCTGCCCCCATTCCAACCTTCTTGGGACTGTCACTCCACATCGCCCCACCTCCTACTTGGAGGTATGGATGCATGTGATCCCTCTACCCACCTGGCTCAAACTTTCCCCCTAATGGAGGTCTTTGCATGAGTGGATGCCTCCATTCGTTCTCCTCTCAGCTTCCCCAATTGTGGCTACTCCAAAACCTCCCGAAGCTGCTTCAACAATCGTGGCTCCTCCACAATTGTTTGAGACTTTGTCTAGTGCTTCATGTTGAGAGGTAATTTACTCTCCCTCTCAACCACCAAGTATCTAACCTTTCCCTTGCTCCTAAAGGCTTTGCATGCATCTTTTACCTCAAGTACATACAGGTTCTTGGCTAGCACACCAATCTGTTTCATCTTTCCTGCCGTCACGAAATTTTTTGGAAAAAGAGCTGATTTTAAATCAGTGATATCTCCCTCATTCGAACTCGGATTCAGACGATTTTTTTTTTTTTTGAATTTGGGTCTTTTTCCACAAGGAATCCAAATCTACTATTTGTTTCTAAAAATTTTGTACAGAAATTTTCAGATCTGATCTGCAAACTCTCGGCCCAAAACTCAAAAGTTTGAAATCTCCTCTCAGTATATTGTTCTCTCCTTGATCACCTTTGCTCCGATACCATGTAGATTTTTTCTAAAAATCAGCTAGCTCTGATACCATGTAGAAATTTTCACCTGTATATCACTTGATAATGCAATATATTAAAGCAAAATACTTGATCTACTTCTACAACCAATTATGTGGAAGCTTAATCGAATTGAGCAAGATCAATTGAACACATATAACTGATAAGAAGGAATCAATCACACATAACACAAAAGAAATAACCTGGGGAAAGCCTCAGTGTAAAAACCCAACTCTGTATTATCATACAAGTGGAAATATAGTTCGGATTACAAAAAGAATCAGCTCACAAGTTATCATGCTCTCTCTGCAATCCCTCTACTGCTCATAGACAGTCAAAGGCCTCTCTAAAACCTTCTCCTCTGCCCTCCAAGCCTCCTATTTCTTTGCACAATTTTTCTTGGGGTCCAGTGAAGCCACATGTGTGAATTGGCCTCTTCACACACACACTAACCTTTGATCTAACTGTGCAGTCCTGAAAGAGATAAATCCTTCTCCATGGATGAGCTTCCTTTACAGGAAAAATCCATCCAACTGATAGTACACTGTCCCTCCTCTGATCTCAACTGGGTCTTTGTCTGAACTAACATGCATGAGTTATTCATGAGAGAATATTTAGTTATCTAAAGTGCAGCAGTTTTATGCAAGCATTCATTAACTAACTGAACTCACATTAATTTAAACAAACTATTTAAATCAATCTAACTGGACTTGACTTAGTTAATTGAGCCAACTAATTACAACTCAAATTAGAACTCATCCTTATCTCTTTAACTGATGGATAAATTCCTCAATTAATAGAGAAACTGTTGCATGTCCTCACATAGACTTCATGTTTGATTTTTCACAACTAATTAACTCATGGTGAATTAATTAATTTATTTTCAAACAGCTGTTAAGTTCAAATTCGAATTTTACTTCCTATTTTAGTCTATGGACTAACTAAAATTGGAATCCATCCTAAACTGCTAAAAATAGCAATGCTATTTTTAGCACTTCCATTTTTCATTCCCTGTTGCTCAATCCAACACTGGTACCCAAACTACTATTTATAGCAATGCTATTTTTAGCACTTCTATTTTTAGCATTTCTTGTTGCTGTTTTCAACATGTGGTCCTCATGTGTTAAAAATGCATGAACTAATACGCTTGCCATGGTTGTAGGTATTGGCTATGATAATAGTAGTTTATGAACTCAAATAGTGAAAGGAGACTTGTATGTTGCTATGAGCTTGAGGTTACTTGTGTCTCTAGAGATAAGCTAGTTTATAGGCCCCTATCTATTACATAAGATATGGAGATGGGGAAGCTTGAAATTTCCTTCTCAAAATAAAAGAATTGATTTGTTTTGGAAGTTGTTGAATACCTCTAAATTTTAAGAAGTAATTGGGAAATATTACTAACCTGAAAGGCTAACTTTAGTCATCTAGAGGTGGTTAGGAATTGGAGTATTTGGGCAAAAATTTGGGGATTTACTCGAAATTTTGGCTTTGGAATTCTTAGCTTTGGACCTTGGTCATGTGGCCCAACGGGAGCCATGACCAAGAGCTATTAGGAAGGGGGCATACTAGAGCTTGGAATACTGCCATTTTAATAAATTGCCACTTTATTTTCATCTTGGAGTAATGGAAAACACTGACAAAAAATTCCTTGCTACTTCACACCACAGGACACCAATGTGTTAATGACCCTTTACACCAATGGTCAATCACACTAGAGAATCCACATAATAAAACTCCAATATGGTTATGTTTCAATTGATGGACCATCACTTAATGGAAAAAAACTCCTATTTATCAAGCATTCTAACTAACAACACTAAATATCAGAGTGCCAAAATTTTTGAAGAAGGATTTCATCATGACATCACAAAGGATGAGGTGATGATGCCATGTGTACAAAATATGTCACCTAGCTTCTATATATTAAAAAAAGAAGGTTATCTATCTATCTATCTATCTATCTATCTATCTATCTATATATATATATATACCTTTATATATATATATAAATATATATATAGAATCTTCATTTCTAATTTTAACAATACATATTCTTTATATAGTGATATTCACAATTTTTTTTCTACATCTTACTAGATACAAATATCAAATTAGTTTTAAATATGAAATTTTTATGTAGTCATCTCTACAATTTTTCCTACATCTTCTACCCCTCTTTAGTCAGCACACACATTATTAGATATATGTCTCAATATGGTGTCAATAACATGTAAGCCTCATGTAATGTTTACCACACCCAACCCCTAATGTCATATCAGAGATATTGGGGTGTAACTAGACCTGACATTCAAGGTTTATTATGAAGATGGGATTATCAAATTTCCTCTTCTTTTGTCACCTCAAATCACATTTTTGATATCGCCTATATATATCTATATCTATATCTATATATATATATATATATATATATATATATATATATATATATATGTTAAAATTAATTTAGATTTTGTATTTTTGTGTGTGGTAAAGTTATTCTAATTCATCATTCAGAGAAATAAAACCTTCATAGCCTCATCCTTAGCTATCCAAGTTTGATAGCCAAAATAGAAAGAAAAAAAGATATAAGTTCCGATTCAAACAATGATACTATTTAGCTAAGTAGCTAAAACAAAATTATAAATAGAAACCCATGCAAATAGATTGTAGAAGAAATAGTAGATCATGGGGACTAAGATGAGTCTAAGGGCTCCACCTCAATTGGCTCCTTTCCATGCCATTGAGAGCTTCCTAGGTCTAGTGGTAGGTCCAAATGACGTGTAATTTTCTACATGTGGTGATCCAGGTTCCTCATGTAGAGTTGGATCTCATCAAAGATAAGTAAAATATCCTCTTTAGCCTCATTCTTATCCAATAACACTCTTCATAGTAAGGTCTTCATATGCCAATATAAGTAATTTGTATGCATATATTAATTTTTCTTGTTCCTAGTATGGCCTATTTTGGGTGGAAACCACCTCTACAATAACATCAATATCTAATATACAATCTCTTTCACTGATTATATCTTGTTTTATGTCATTAAGAACAAATTAAATTACTTGTATCCTGGATCTTTTTCTATGATCATATGTATATTTTTGTATGGATCTTAGACTATATATATTTCATGTTTTGTCTTAACTACTTTGTAAGCTTACTAGCTACAACATTGTATACACCATCATAGAATTTTCAATATGTGGCAGGGCCACCAATTTTGGCATATGCTCGCATATAAGCATCTACAATATGTAATTTTCTATATTTCACCTAATGAAAGTTACTATTTTTCCTTGGGGAAAAAAACTTGAATGACTTGCAAAGTCTATTCATGTTAATTCTTGGCCAAGGATCCCATGTGATAGCTATCCCACGCCCCTTCTTTGGCCTCATAATATGCCACCCCATGTCCATAACATGCTCATTAGCGAGGATTCCTCATGATTTTAGATGAGAGATAAGACTTGGAGTAGATTAAGACAACAAGGAGGGAGATAATAACACTATAAAGAGAAAGGAAGGGACAAAGAGCTAGTGCAAAGGATTGCACCCAATGGAAATGAAAAAGAGAGGCTAGGATGCTAAGAAATTAAAGTGAACCAAGGTACACAAATGAGTTAGAGAAACAATTGGCAAGCCAATTGATGTAAAGGTAAGAGAGAAAACAACAAGAAAAAATTGTGAAGCCACTAGTTATACCCAATGCAAACACAATGAAATCAAACTATTCAAATTACAATGAAATCGAAACATGCTAATGCACATAAAAGAAATTAACATATGGGAATCGTGACTACATGCATGATCTGATTGCTCCCCAAATTACAATGAGAGCTAAAGTGATTCTATAGCATAATGGTCGAGCAGAGTGAGATCTTGAATGAGTTTTTT
Organism: Pinus tabuliformis; assembly: GCA_031772625.1. NCBI lineage: Eukaryota > Viridiplantae > Streptophyta > Pinopsida > Pinales > Pinaceae > Pinus > Pinus tabuliformis. The sequence goes on from CM062808.1 coordinate 571,437,135, forward strand.
CCTTATTTAAACGTGGAATGTGGGGAGGTGTGGCCTGACATGTTCCCTTCCATAATTTCTTAGTGAGACAAAAGTCCTGCCCACACCCATGTATCATTTCCTACCTCATCTCATACATAAAATATATTTTATACTTTAAAAACGAATTATATAAATAAAAAGAAAAAAAATATTGTATTAATATTAACTATTTTTTCTACCGTATTAAAATTTGTATATAATTTGTGAATAGGCATCCAATAGACCTTCCAAAATTTTATTTTTGTTTAAAAAGAATTAGGTGGATATTGGAGATTTCATTTCCACCCAATATTCTTAGCGATCTTGCAATATAGAGGGTGGAGATGCATCTCAAACCCTATTCTTGTACCTTTCAACTATTAAAAAATTTAAATGGAAATTTAAAAAATTTAAAATAGATCTCTCTTCCTTTCATTCCTTGTCCTTCCAATTCATTCTCCCTCATCAGAATAATAATTTGGAAATTCTCTTGGTGACAACTAAAATATTATCTTTGTGATATTCACTATCATTTTCTTTTCTATATTGTAAACATTTCAATTCCTAGAGAGAATTGAGAGTGAATAAGCTTTATGTGACAATTGAGACAAAAGAAGAACAATATTCATCGTAGTATATGTTGAACGTCAAAGTAATGTCATGGAAGATGACCTCATTAAGGTAGGATGGAATATGTCTTGGAATTAGGAAAAATGATTATGTCATGTATGCATTCAGGGGGAGGCCGCAATGTAACAGCCCTGGTGAAAATCCCATGTAATAAAAGTTAAAAATAATAACCACAGATGATGAGACACTTATTCCAAGCTGAATGTTGGGCAGGACATCCTAGGGGGGTGTTCATTTGGTTGTTTGTAGCTAAGGAAATTGGAAAAGGTAATGGATAAGGCTTTGGAAAGGAAAAATGGAATTTTTGGCACAATTATTTATAAAAATAATTGAAATTAGGAGAAAAAGGAGGTGAAAGGTCACATGTTGCATGTGAGGAGAAAAATTAAGGAAAATAATGGAAAATGAAGAAAATAGAGGCCTCATTCATAAAAATGTAGGTTTTAACCCCATACAGAAATTACTTGCATACGAATTCTAAAACACATAAAATAAACAATGCAAGAGCATAACACATAAAACACATATACACAGAGATTTTCCCCTGGATCCCAAAACCGGGACTACCAGCTTGATTTTTCATTATGTTTCTTTCAATGTTAAAATACATATTTATACATGCCGAAGCATCCAATACCATGGACTGAAAACCATCGCGTCCAAAACCATGGACTGAAAAACCATCACATCCAAAACCATGTGCGGAAATCATGCACAAAACCATAGGTAGGTCCACCCAACCTAACATAGGGTCCAAAACCAAAATTTTCCGGGGCGCTACCCCGGACCCCATAAAGTGGGGTTACCTACACCCCTCAAACCCCTTATGACTCCCCTTGCTATGGAATCATCGCAACGAAGGGGGGGGGGGGGGGGCTCTACCCCTCTTCTAACCCGGTTAACTACGTGGGCTGGGCTTCTGAGGATCATTTGGTAACCTTTTGTTAGTTTAGCTTTGGAGTTCTTTCTTTATTCTCTCTCTCTAACACTCTTGGACATAGAGTTTTCTTGGAGCACTTTGGCATTGGAGCAAGAAAGGCAAAGAAGGAAAAAGGAAGCAAAGATCAAGCAAGGAAAGGCAGGATCAAGCAGCTACAATAGGCTTCATTACAAGTATCGACTTGCATGTGTTATTTCCTTGCTAGATTTGGAATGCATGGGATTACATATGTTTATTTTCTACCATGGCATGGGTTTTTCCAGGTGTGATAGTATTTTTAGCCTAGCCTTGTCATTTCCTAATAGATTTGATGAGATGGGTTCTCTCATTCGCTTTATGTGGGATGGCTAGATTGGATTCAAAGCTAAGTAGGGTGGATCTCCGAATTGAAAAACACATGGTGTAGTGGTCCTTGAACCAGAATGAGGATGCACGAAGCTTTGGCCTAGTAACCCTTGAACTAGACTGGGGGTTGCGGTAAAGCCAGATTGTGTGCCTTGGTGGGCCTAGGAATCCTTGTCAGTGAATGACAGGATATACAGTAAAGCCAAGAGGTGGGTTTTCTCTCCGTTGAGCCTAGTGATTTTGGGATGGAATGCATGGTAAAGCCTCGAGAGTATGTCTCGGCGTAGGGCCTAGTGATCCTTAGATCGGATTGCGGATGCATAGTAAAGCCTGAGAGACTAGGAGGCACTCAAATTCCTCATGGTGTAGGTGGAGAATTCTGGTGGCATCCACATTGATTGGTGTTTTTGATGTGTTCTATGAGTCCCACATTCATGCTTGGAATATGGCACAAGGGTGATTAGCTGAAGAGAGACTTGGCTCAACCAATCTATGGTAGGGTGGAACGTGGTAGTCCCATCACCGGTTGGTGCATTGCATTGATTAATGAGAAATTCATTTCATTGATTTTCATGTGTAAATTTACTAGTGTATATATGGATTTTGATGGCTGATATGTTCATGTATTTGTGTCCTATTATGCTGGTTACATGTACATTTTATTGCAACAACTATGTTTGGCTCTCAACATGTTTTTACTTGTATATGAATGGATAATGTTTCTATGACCTAATAGATGAATATGCAACAAATGACATGAGGGAACAATGGTTTATAATTATTCTCAGATAAGTATGAGATCCCTACGCTTAATTATGTTGTTTACTCCTGTAGGTTACATTTTGATGATATATTTGATGAAATGCCTGTCATGGCTAGTAGGGATCTGGTTAAGGTCTTGTTGAGTTTATTTCTTTTTTCTTCATTGTTTCCCTGTACCTATCTTGATTTCAAGATTTCATTCCATTGTGGGTAGTGGCCTGGGCTTTGGGCTTGAAAAGTGGCTTAAATCCTTGTGTCCCTAGCATAAAACTGACAAGTTTGGTCCACAATCATTGGCATGCTGGCCTATGACAATGAATTTAGGTCTTTGGTCGCTCCCTTTCCCATAGCATGAGAGCGATATCGTTTCAAATGTCCAAAATAACAGTGGGACCCAGGGATAGGATGTCTGAGTAACTGACTTATCTCCTGAGGGTTATGTTGATGATGTTGGATGACTGTGTGTGATGTTTTTTCAATTCCACTTCCTTAAGGTTACCTATGAGGTCAAATCTAATCATAGTAGCCTCGTCTCATGTTTACCTTGGTTGGCATGGTTACTTGGGTGGATGTGGGAGGAGAGTGTATCAGAGTGGTATTAGAGCATGTTAAACTCTCGAACTGGATGGGTTGAAGGTGTTAGTAATGCATGCATGTCAATTACATGTGTGTCTCTTACACTTATATACTTGTTGCATTTGCTTGATTATGGATTAGGGTTATAGTATGGTTATCATGGAGAATTTGATGTTGGTTTCGTGAAGAGTATTTGACATGAGTATGTTACTAACTGTATATCGTTATTTTTCACTTACATGTTGATTTTATGTCACCTACTTATATCCTTGTATGTTAGGTTACATTTTAAATATCTTGATTACATGCATCATCCTTGTAGGTTGATTGCAAGAACTGATCGATTATGTTCGACTACATGCATTTATGAATATTTGTAGTTGGCTAGGAATTGCTTATGCATATAATCGGTTGCATGTAGCAATGTGTATAATTGAGTAATGGTTGTTTTCATGCATGAGGTCATAGCATGCATTTTGATATGGCCTTACATTGATGATTGGACCCTAGTTATAGTGATGTTTAGGAGTTGATACATTTACTTGCAGATGTTGATATGTTGTTATGATTATGTAATACATGTATCACGTTGATTTGGTGATCTTGCAGACAAGGTATCCTCCCCGAGATATACTAAGGTACATTGGTTTATGGTGATTTGGTTTAACTGACATATTATGCATTACAGGAAGACAAAGATCAAATGGCTAGCAAGATGGTTGACTACAAGGACTCTCCCTATGAATTCAAAGAGAAATATGGTGTTGAGAACTCTTCAGATTTGGCAGCTACATTGAAAAGTTTGAAGGAAGAGATAAGGAGTTGTAAGGTGGATAACGAACAGATCATACATGCACAAGAGAAGTAGGCATAGGCTAATGTTATACTTCTTTAGAGTTTTACAGAATTGCAACAACAAGGGCCACTTCGGATCAACCATGGACATGAGGATAAAACTAATGGGGAATATGGAATTGGATCTCCTGGTAGACATAGGTCAGATAGATATGATACAGTGAGAGATCGCAGGTTGTTGGACATTCTTGAAAGGAAGGGTAATGAGTAAAAGTATTATTCTAGTTATGATTCTGATAAACATCATGATTGTCGTCGCTATCATCCTTATAGTTGGAATGATAGGGGATACTTACCGGATGAATTCAAGAAAGAAAAACCACCTAATTTTGATAGAGATGTGAAGAAGTTGGAAGATGCAGAGGCCTGGATACTTGGAATGAAAAAATTCTTTGAGTTCCATGAGTACATAGATAAAAAGAATGCTAGAATAGCTATCTTCAACTTGAAAGGTAAAGAAGACATTTGGTGCGAATATTTTAAGCGGGTTATAGACATCAAGACAGATGACTTGAGATGGCAGGAGTTCAACAGACATTTCAAGAACAAGTACTTTTCAGAAAGGTACTACGACATTAAGGTTAAATACTTCTACGAGTTAAAGATGGGATCAATGATAGACGAAGAGTACACGACCAAGTTTCTGGAACTATTGAGGTATGTACCATATCTTATTGATGAGAAGGCTAAAGTTTAGAGATTTCTCAGTGGCTTTCTATTAGTATTTAGAGATCAGATTGAATATGATGAGCCTCGGTCACTTGAGGAAGTTATTGGGAAACTGAAGCATTTCTATTAGAAATCCAAGCATAAGAATGAATCTCAACATGGATGGAAGGGAAAGGACAAAGGTAAAGGTAAATGGTAGCGTAAGAGGACAAGGCCTCAACATGAAGATGGGAAATAAAATGTGGCTCCGCAAAAGAGATTTAATGCAGCTAGACAGGGACATGGGTCATAGCAACAACAACAACATAGAGGTGAGGGCACTTTTAGTTGGAGTGTTGGACATGTGGTGAGGAAAACCTTAAGAGATATTGTCCACAACACCAAGGTGGTGTTGTGGTAAAAATACAACACCCCCCATTATTGATGCGTCCGCTTCGAATAATGGGGACCCTTTCTATAAAAATTTTTTTTTGGCTAAGCACCTTTTTGATTTTGATTTTAATTAATTGCCCTACGCTTTTGTTAATTTTTAGTTTTCTTTGGATTCTTGTTTTGATTGCTTTGTTAGAATCGATTTTTTATAAGCTTCCCATTGACGCTTGTTTCACCTCATTTGGTCAACTGGTTTGAAAATGGCACTCCTTTGAAATCTCATCATTTATCTAGCCTGGGTTAAAAATGTATAAAATGTACAATATTGCATTTTGTAAATAAATTAGTTCAATAAGGCATTCATTTTAAATATTAACCCGTAGCAAGTTTTTACTAACATTTTTCATTTTTAGTCATGCAGCCAAATAATTAAGCATCGGGACTTAAGAAATTCACTCCAATTTTCTAATCAAATCTTAATCTCGAAAAACCTAACATTCAAGTGGCTGTAGTTTATTTTTATTATTTTTCATTTATTTTCTAAGTGGCTGTAGTTTTATTTTTAGCTATGGTTTAAAAACTTAGGTTCATAAAAACAAAACAAAAAAAATGAAAATTTAAATTTAAAATTAAATTTAAAATTAATTAAATTAATTAATATATTATATAATTAATTTAATTAAATTAAAATTTAAAACAAAAAACAAAAATATAAAAATAATTGCATCAGGAATTCTATTTCGCAACCAATTTTAAAAGAGCCCCGATATGCCCCTTGGGCTACACCCGATGCGAATTGCCGATATTCATTTCCCTCCCGATGCGATATCGGATGCGATATCGCATCGGGGAGTTTGGCTCCACCATTTTTAAAATTTCATAAGTCTTCCTCCCGATGCGATTTTCCTTTCCGATAAGGTAAAAATAAAAACATGTCTTAAGTTTTTGGCATTGGTTAAGTTTTATGAAGTTTTATTCGCAGCAAATTTTGTAAACGCCCGACACAACACCCATAACCCCGATGCGATATCGCATCGGGGAAGTTCACTTGATGCGTTTTAATGAACCCGTCATTCTCCCGATTGCCGATGCGAAAAGGAATATAAAACAAAGTTTTATGTAAGTGGTTCAAGCGATTTTCTCTTTGACTCACACGTAAGGTAATATGGTTAGTTATATATATACATTAGATATAGTGTATATGGTTATGTTTTAAAAATTTTCATATATTATGAATGAGGTTAGTGCATTTAACATATGCTGTAGGTTAGTGTAGTTTACATATTAGTTTATATATGTGCTGTAGGTTAGTGTAGTTTATATATTAGTTTATATATGTGAGGAGTAGGGTTAGTTAATATATATTAATTAGTTTATATTAATTAATAATATGTAATATATTATATTATTTAAATTAATATATATTATTTAATTAATAGTTCAGATTAATTAATTTATAACATTTAAATAATTTATTTAATTTAGATTTAAATATTATTTAGAATTAGTTTTTAATTAGATTTAATTTGTTTATAAATAGTTAATTAGATATTCGTTAGTTAGTTTATAATTAGCAATTAAATTAAAATTAATTAAGGACTAATTCAGGATTTAATTTTTAATTCAAATTCTCATTTTTTTTAGCCCAGCAACAGAATTTCCAGATTTACATCAGATTTGACCCATCAACTTTGGAAGCTCATAAATTGAGTTCTACTTGGCCAAATGAGGCCCAGGACGACTCATTGGAAAGAGAAAATCAAGGAGAATATTTCTGAGGAGATTTCATTGACAGATTTGGTCATTTATTGGGTCAAAAATCAGGCAGAAGATCAAGCTCCGAATTTTGAAAACAAAATCATTTTTCTGAGTTTTATTTTCATTGGTCCAGGCCTCTTCTAATTGCAGATTCACTCGTCAATGATATTCTTGGCCAATTAAACCATCCCAGGCATCAAAAGAAAGTTTATATTTTGTTTTCAGTTATTTATTTAAATAAAATTTGATTGGATTTGATTTAAATGCCAGCAATGCCATGATTGATTTTGTTGTTGCATTTTAATTTATTTTGATTTCTTTTTGCAGGAAAACAGTGGGAAGTATATGGAGAAAAAGATCTCAATCAATGAGAAGGCTCCAGCAATTGAAGATCAGAATTTTGAGCAAGTAAAATGGGATTTGGCAGATTTCTCTTCACCAATCTTTCCTCTCAAGAATTCCTTCACAGATAGTATAAGTAATAGATTGCAGAATGTAAAAGGGGCTGCTCTCCTCTGCAATTTTAGAGCTTCTAAAAGCACTATTGTAATTGGAATTTAGAGTTGTAGGAGGGAGGAGTGAAAAATCTCAGATCTGGGGATTATTGAGGATTTTCCCTTTGTATATTGAATTATGCATGAAGAACAAAGCTTGCACTCTTGTGGCTCTAGTTTTAAAGACAGAAGTTCAAGCAATGTAAAGGACTGTTGGAGACCAAGATCAGAGAAATGGATGCAATAAATTGGTATTTTTAATACTACTATTTTAAATATCAGTTTCATTTTTATGGTAACAGTAATGTGTCATTTTATTCATGTTTGTGCACTATTGTCAATATGGGTAGTTTGTCTCAATATTGTTATCATGTATCGCTGTTCTTATGGATTAATTTCTGATTTCTGAGTAACTATTTACTCAGAAATCTGTCTTGTTAAAACTGATTTATTGAATGATAATATGTTGTGAACTATTTCCACATATTATTGTTTAGTTATTGGATTTGCTGATTTGATAATCAATATCATTTATGTGAACTACTTCCTGAGTGTTGTTGATTTATTATTTTAGTTAAGAGGTCTCAATAGGATGTGTTTTGATATCCATAATATCAGTTAATTGAACTACTTCATTAACTTGATATTCATTATAAACAAGACATATCTAAATCCCAATACTTTAATTATCTTAGTTGGGTTAGATCTATATCTGCCTAATTAAGATAGGATTTAGATTAGTTTCTTTTGCTTGCATCATAGAATAAGCTTGCATTTAGAGTAATTTTGCATTCTTTTAAGTCCTCTCCTAAAAGAGGCAAAAATTTAGTTGTGGCTTGGCTGAACCCAAATCAGCTTAAGGGTCATTCTCTTGCCTGATCAGCAAGAAGAAGTGATCTGATGTCCCTGTCTATTGGTAGTTAAAGATACATTATAAACCAATAGCAATAGGGAGAAGGTAACTGGACCTAGATGAACAGTCGGAGCCACCACACCAAACGGAAAAGGAGCTGCTTTTAAGGTCCGGACCGGGTGGTTATCCCCCAATGTTGTTGCAGCGATTTTCGAGGCATCAACAGGTGGAAGGCCTAAGATATATAGTGCACAGGAGGTGTATAATGTTGGGGATGTTGGTCAGAGTATTCCACGTATCTATGTAGCAATGCACAATGGGCAAGCATAAAACCAGACATCTATCTTTGAGATGGACGATAAGCTTTGTGATAAATTTGTTTCTATCTTGATTAACCCTGGATCTAATTATAGCTATGTTAGTCCTGACTTTGTGGATACGTCTGGTTTGAATAAGGAATTGCATGCAAAGTCTTGGTTAGTGTAGTTGGCTATAAATATGTTGTAGCGGCTATAACCACCCTCCAAAATTTTTCCTTAGCTTCATTTTGGAGCCTCCCTACCAACCTTTCACAACAACATGTCTTGCTTCATCAATTACACAAGCTCTAGTGATTTTCTTGCAGAAAGACAGCCCATCGATCAAACCTTGATGGATTCCCCTCACAGGTTGTTCATTCAAACTCGTCCAACAGCAGTTTGAGCATCTCCTTCAAGAATTTGCGGAAATATGGAGGACAACCAACCCTCCCTCCACAAATTGTGCAATCCTGACAGGCAGCCGGCTGAGCCCCAGAATTGCACAATTTTTCTGAGCAAGATTTACCTAGAAAATTGTGCAATCCTTCACAACTAGGATGCTCAACCCAAAATTTTCACAAATTTGGGTAGCAGTCAGTTGCTCTACCTAGAAATTGTGCAAATTTTCTGAGTAGCCAGCCTATCTCCCAGCCATAAATGCACATTCTCTCAGCAGTTGAGTAGCCTCTTACATGTGCAGCTGAGTTGACCGGTTCCCTCCGGGATCGAGCAAAACAGACTTGTATGCATGGGCTGCTTCTCCTAAGGCAGCATGCAAAAGAATCCATTGTTTCAGGGATCTATTTTTCGCAGTTGGAGGTTACATGTAAGGATCATTTCAGAAACCTCCCACCAAGTGTCGCTTTCCCTAGATTTGTGGCATGCATGTCACAACATTAATTTGATCAAAACTCATTAATTGGACACTGCAAATCTCATTCCTCACATCAACCTTGTAGCTCTATCATCTCACATTGCATCTAGGAGCTATCGACACATTCATCTCAGTTGTTTTGGGGTAAGCCCACTTTCCATGTCTTGTGTTGCATTTCTAGCGCTTTTTATGTTTCACTTTGTATGAACGTTGTCTTCTTGATTTTAGTGAGCGCTTGATGTTGTTTTAATACATACTAGCTTGTACTAGCACCATTTCAGTTTTCATTAACATCTCACGACTGTCACATGCATGAAACTGTTTTTCACGAACGACTGTCGATTCGGTGACTCGCCTCACTCACATGCATGTTGTTTCATTTTTTTAATATGTCATTCACCGTTTGCATGCACGATCATTCACTTATGCTTACACTTAGTATCATCATGCATTCACATTCACATTCACTTTCAGTTGCCCGTCGGCGAGTTTGACCAATCTTGGCTCAGACTTTTCCTTCACTGGGACAACATTGCACAATGTGGGGAAGGAAGGCTCTGTATTCCTCTCCAAAAATGTGCATTTCTACCTAGGCACTATCCTCCAGGACTGTTTTTCACATTTCTGAGGGACAGTGACTGCTGGCCCAGAAAATTGCACAATGCAGTCCCTGAGCCTGCAGTCACTCCCAACTGGAATTGCACATTGTGCAATTCTAGCAGTGAGAAGCTAGACTGGACTGTGCATTGCATAGTTCCAACAATTATTCAGCCTCCCAACATCCTAGAATGTGCCTTGCATAGTCTTGGCAGTCAGTCTCTCGACCTCTCGACGGAAATTGCGCAACCTTCATGATAAGTCACACAAGTATGTTGCAAGTCAGTTCTCAAGTTCATTTTGGTTTTCGATTGATAGATTGCTTGCCATGAGTGTTACCATGTCTCTAGGTATCACATGTATATGCCTCTCAACAACACAGGTACAATGGTTTCCAGGAGAGTAGATTCGAAGACATTGTTCAGAGCACACTTGGGGATGTAGTCGATCAAATGTCTATGAGCTTGCCTACTCATGAAGACATCAAGTTGTTCGTAGACAAGAACATCAAGATATGACGATAGCAGGATCACAGCGAGAAACATCATGAAAAATGGTTGAAGGTAGCATAATGGATGTAATGAATGCAAGAGGAAGGTTGTTGAAAACATGGAGGCGGAACAAAGTTGCAAGATGAAGTAGATCCACTAATGATGAAAGCAACTTTGGAGACTCAAGCTATGAGGTGACGACACAATCGCGTGAAGACAGAGAATGGAACAAAGAAGGAGTTGCATGTGCTCAAGCAACAACTCAAGGAAGAACATGAGCTGCATAAACAAGAGAATGAGTTGCAGCAAGAACATGTACAACAACTAGTGCAACATGCACTCATGGATGAAACTGCAGTTGTACAAGTTAAAGATCCATCCTAGCAACTGGCATGGAGTAGACATCGTGAGCATTTTTGTTGATCACATGCAAGGGATTCAACAACATTCATGTCATTATTCACATGCATGCGATCCAACCCATTCAGCACACTCACCAAGGCGAAGACAAGAAGAAAGTCCGACAGGAGCTGAGCATGTAGTTGATAGTTGATGCGCACGACCACTAGCACACACTGGAAGATCATCACAGACATTATGCATTAGTTTTTTTCCAGTTCGGTTGCACCAAGAAGACCATGCACATGCTATCAGATGAGTTGGATAAAGGAGCCACACCAATGCACCCAGATGCAATGGAGGCAAGAGTTCGTTTCAGCAAGATGTCACCATTGGGTGCATGCACACCATCACGAACGACCAAGCTTGGCATCAGCTCACCACCTCCACCATCGCAAGCATGTTAAAGAGTTGGTCCCACCACAATGGACCAAGTGTAAGTGATGTCTTGCATGGCTTGCTCAAGCCATTTTGTCTCACATGAGCACATGTGCATTGTAATGTAATGTCGTGTCAAGTGGAAGTTCAAGTGTCAATAGTTGGATATAACAATCATAGAGTAGATGAAGAGTCATGAGGGTAGATGAACTGTCACAAAGGGGGATGTCAAGGGTCACCCCACCCTTTGCTATAAAAGAAACCTCATAACTCATTGTAAAGGCTTTTGATCAGCCAAGCTTCGATAGGAGTATCTTAGATAAAGCTTGGATAGTATTGTAACAAGCCTTGGCTTCTCCAATGCGTAGAGCTAATACATCTCTTTGGAGGAGCAGGCAGTTGTGGCTGTAACATTCCACTATTGGAACTAGTGGTTGGACATGGATGTATTGTATGACCAGAACTTACACTTCTTAATATAACAAGAGCCAACATGTTTCATGCATGTTACACTAAAAAATGTCACCATGACTACTTACAGTTAGTATGGCTCAAATCAACAGTCATGCTACCCTCTTAGGCAAGTCTTATGCCTCTGCTATCCATCTCAAACTCAAAGAAGAGAGAAAGTCTTGTAAAAAATGTGTTTATCTTTGGGGTCGCAGGTTCTCTCTAGCCTTACCTGCGGGGACGCTCACAATGTTCACAAAAGCTGCGTCCTTGGACGCTCTGTATGTTAAGGGACAGGTGCGTCCTTCTGTAAAAGGCAAAATGCGCAAGTTTCATCTTAAAAAAGTTACTTGTGGTTACTTCTAGAACTTTCTAGAGGTCGGTTTGATGAAATGGATGCGCCTCCAGTTGGTTCATGTATCCCTATTAAGGAGGAACTTATCCCATCAATAAGGGAGCTATCCCACCCAAAGAGGGGGATTATCCCATTGATGGTGGACCTGAATAACCTCCTTACAGCACTATAAATAAAGGCATTGAGCCAGAGGGAGGAGAGGTTGGAGCTATACATTTTCTTTGGGTAAATGCTGCAGGAATTAGGACTCCCATTTAGAACCTTGTGAGGAGAGATTGTCTTTGCTTGATTCTACTTGGAAGTGGGTGAGCTTTGTCAAAGTAGAGGAAAACCCTTGATGGACCCTGGGAGGAACTTGCACAACACCAAGGCCAGGTTGTAAGAGTTTCTTTGTTTCGTTATTAATACAAACTGGTTTATTTTTCTCAATAGCTTGTGTTAATGAGTTATTTCATGTGTTCCTTGGTCTGCATGTTGAATATATGTTTTATTATATGAAATGCAAGTGCTTGGTAATTGTTTGATTGTTTGTGGTTGCAGGAATTGACTTGAAGGAGGAGCTCATCCGGATCGGCAAGGACGGACTACAACAATAGCGTTTTGGAATAAGGTAAGCCTAAACACTTGTAGTTTTCATGTTTTAAAAGGTATATTTAGAGAAAGATCACTCCATTTTGTCTTGTTTGTCGCTAGAGAGTTTAGACTCCTAGGGAGGTCAGTTGTGTCCGCACAAACGACTTTTTCCGCCACGACAAATTGGCGACTCCACTGGGGAATCCATTAATGTGAAAGTCTTTTCCTTTGTGTGAACTTTGCTCTGAGAAAATCATTTTTATTTTCTGGTTTTTGACTGTGAGAATTAGTATTTGGGTGGCTTAGCTTTAGATTTAGTTAGATTTGGTTTTTCTTAACTTTTCCAGAAGGACGCACCCTCTGAGTACTGCACAGTGCGTCTTTGGACGCGCTGTTGCCGTTTGCACAGAGCGGGCCCGCGCCTGTTCTAACGGGTTGCCTGCGTCTTCCTGTAAAAATTTAGGAAAACTCCATTTTTGCTTTAATTGCTTTTAGATTTTGGTTTTTCTTAGTGTTTTCTGCCCAGATCCTTTAGTACCCTGTCAAAAATTTTCACCTGAACTTGTTTCATTAGCATTCCTGCTTTTAGCTTTCATCAATTGGGTGTTTTGAGTCTCTTTTTTGAGAAATTCTTAATTTGATTTCCTTTGGTCATTACTTGGAGGTTTCTCTCAGTCTTTTCACAATTTTGCATCTTTTTGCTTCTGTTTTTGCAAAAAAAATTCCCCCTCATTCGCCGGGGGGGGGGGGCTAAATTGTGTATGAGTGTTAATCACCTTTGAGTGTTTTTATGTTTTGATCTTTGGAACTCTCACCCAATTTTCTCAATTTGCACTTGATTGGTTCTTAGATCACATTAGAATCGTCTTGTGTTTGAGAATTCTTTTGCATAGATCACATTTGCACAATTAGAATTCTCATTTTCAGAATATTATTGAAAAATGTGCATAGATTACATTTGCATACTTTTCGAGTGAATTGTGCTTAGATTACAATTGCATAGTTTACATTCTGAAAAATCTATTGTAGATTTAGATCAGCTTTCTTTGATTTGAATTTACACAAAAAATAAAAATAAAAAAATGGTTTGGAATTGATTTGCATTAGTTTTTCTTGATAAAATTAGTGCATCAATTTTTTGCATTGTTGGAAGTGAATGGAAACTCTCTCCTTACTCTAGTTAGGATTCATCGAATTGAAAGGATTGCATTATCATATTCGATTGCATTCAGTTGAGTCGGGTCATAACACCATTGGTTTCATCTTCATTTACCCATTTGAGTAATAACAGCCTTAATAACACAGCGCTTAATTAAAATTCATCTAGTAATTTTTACATTTCTAGGGCTCTGAAACACCAACATAGCTTAGGCTAGGGTCTTGGAGTAGGTAAGTACTTAACTCTCCAAGACTACAAAACCAAACATATAGTTTATCTTGAGTAGAATAAATCCAATTGTTTCAATTGCACTCTGGGAAAGCTCCTCTTAAAGGAGAAGCACGAGCTCGTGTCCGAACCAGTGAGGGGATCATTCCCCCCTCGTTGGGAACGACGCCAGACAGTACGTATTACAAACGGTAAACCTCGGATTAACCATTGTCGAGGAGCCAGGGGTCACTTATCGGTAAACCTTGGATTGTTGTCAAGGAGCTGGTAAGGGGATTGAGCTTGCTACTCTGCCCTTGCGTGCTGTCGGAGTTTAGACTGTTCCCCCAGGTGTATTTGTTACTGTTGGTGACCTTAGTGACCATAATCTTTAGGGTTCTACCGAGGTGACGGTGGAGGGAAGGTCCCACTGTACCTGGAGCAGACGTCGGTTATACTCACTTGGATTTTCCGGGGGGTTCACTTCACTTCGAGACGGTTAAAGTGGAGGAACTTGTGCCGGTCTATTCATTAAGCAGGTTGCCGGGGTAACTGTTCCACCTGCCATTTCTGTACTGAATTCTGCGAGGTTGGGCTTCATCACCAACTAGTGTTTTCGGTCCGGAGAGCTTACTGTTTGTGTGTGGTTTGACTCCTAGATTTGATAGCACGTGTTAATTTGTTTGTTTTTACTTTTAGAGACCATAGGTGTGAATTGTGAATTTTAGTTGTTAAGTGTGAATTGTTAATTTTAGTTTTAAATTGTTAATAAAATTCACTGAAGTTGAATATAATGGCAAATGTTCCGGAATTTATCAACCTAGGAACCCCTCCTAATGAGAATCCTAGTACTTTTCCTTACTTTGGAAATGTTGGTCCTCCTTATATGGCTACTTTGTCATTACCTGGATTTACAATAGGTTTACCGATATGGTTATTTTCAACTTCGTTGGCCCAAAATACTCCAATTGTTCCATCTCAACCGGATGCTTCACCTCAACAGAGTTCACCATCTCAACATCACCAACCTTCTGTTGACCCTTTACCTTCTTCGCCTAATTTTTCTTCCTCCATTTCTTCCTCTTTGCCTGGTAAAAGCCTTGATGTTAGTAACCAGGAGGCTAAGAAGAAGAAGAAAGGGAAGAAGAAGAAGAAGAAGAAGAAGCAAGATAAGAAAGAAGTCAACCAACCAACCATGGCTGTAAGTGTTAGTTGTGTTGAGGAAAATTCCGACATGCATCGTAAACCCAAATACCCTTGCAGGCTTTGTAAGGGTGACCACTTCCTTGTCAATTGTCCTGGTATTCCAAAGGTCTTGGAAGTATGGTCAGAAAAATCCCATCAACTTTCCGTTGATCCATCAACCAGTGATAGTCAGGTTCCTGGGAAAAAAGGTAAAGTTAGGTTTCCTTGTAAGTTATGCAAAGGGAGTCATCAAACTCACATTTGCCCTCACATGGATGAAGCCTCAACATTATTGGAAAACCTTACTGTTCCACAGCAAGAATTTCCAACTGGTTACCGTAAACTTTCTCCCAACCTACCGTCAACTGACGGAGTGATTGATTCAAATTCAAATACAGTCGGTCACACTCTCCCATTGGAGAGTGAAACTCATGTCACTCAGGTTGATGATCCATTAGTTGATCAAGTGGTCGATTCAATTTCACATTCGGTCGATCCCACTTTCCATTTAGAGAGTGAACTTCATACCGCTCAGGTTCTTCTTGTTACATCAGATTCTTCTATGCCGGGGGGCATTTCACCTGTTTCTACAGAACCCCCTCCAAGTACTGAGGTCTTTTCCTTTGATTGGAATAGACTGACAGAACCTCGTCTTCCTTCCTCCATCCCTTTCCAAATCATTGTCAAGGCTGGTGGTAGGGACATACATCGTACTCAGGTAGATGAAGGTGCTTCTGTTAGTATTTTATCCTCAGCTGTTTGGAAAGCTTTGGGTTCCCCTCAGCTTGCGCCTATTACGCAGAATCTGAAAGCTTTTAACAGAACCATTAGTGAACCTTTAGGGATCCTTCCTAAGTTTTCTATTACCTTGGAAGGTAAAACTGTTTGTGTTGATCTTATGGTAGTTCGAGGTCCCTTGGATTTCAATTTACTCCTTGGGCGAGACTATGTTTATGCAATGAAAGCTGTCGTATCGACACTCTTTCGCGTGATGTCTTTCCCTCACAATGGCAGTATTGTGACTGTAGACCAGCTTTCGTTCCCTAGTCTTTTTTCAACTACCAATAATATGACACCCCTAAATGTTCCTGATTCTAAAGTGGTATCTACCCTGCCACGGGTTAATTATGTGGCAACCGGTCCCATGATTTCAGTTACCGATGTAAGTGAGCCTCTCACTGTTTGCTCATCTTCCTTTGATTTAGCTCCGGTAATTGACATGGAAAACTCTATGGGATTACTTGAACACGATGTTCTTATCCCTTTTGAGTCCCTTGACATGTGTTCCTTCCCAAGAAGTATTCTTCCTTCGGATGAAGACCTCTTGGAAGCCATGATCAAGGTGTGTCCATTGACATGTCTTTCCTCCAGTTGGAAACCATGATCAATGTTACGAGGATAGTTTTTTCCTGTATCAACCTCGTTAAAAAATGAAATAGGCTAGCATGAGGACAATTCTTTTACTGAGTCAACCTCATTAAAAAAATGAATCAGCTAGATTTTAGGATATGTAGGTAGATTGTAGAAAGTAGGATTTTGAGGACAGTTCCTATTACTGAGTCAACCTCGTTAAAAAATGAATCAGGGTTATGAGGATAGTTCCTGTTACTGAGTCAACCTCGTTAAAAAATGAATCAGGTATGAGGATAGTTCTTTTCTTGTGTCAACCTCCTTAAAAATGAAACAACTCCCTTTTCAAGTTAAATATTGAAAGTAAACCTTCATTTCATCCAGCCGGTTGAATGCAATGAAGCCTGGGGGGCATGTACCTCGCTTTGCATCATTATGCTGGGGGCATGCGAATTTTTTTGAGCATAGTTCCTTGTCTTGTGTCAAGCTCGTTAACAAATGAAACAAGGGTAGGTTAAGTAGGTAGATTAGAGAGTAGTCATGAGCATAGTTCCTTGTCTTGTGTCAAGCTCATTAAAAAATGAACCAAGGAGTCATGAGCATAGTTCCTTGTCTTGTGTCAAGCTCGTTAAAAAATGAATCAAGGTTTTTAGAGTAAAGTTTTTGTTAGGTAGATTATAGAAAGTAGTTATGAGCATAGTTCCTTATCTTGCGTCAAGCTCGTTTAAAAAATGAAACAAGGGTTTTTGAGGATAGTTCTTTTCCTATGTCAACCTCACTAAAAAATGAAACAGCTCCTACACGTCTTTCCAAGATCTTGAAAGTAAAGCTTCATTCCATCCACCTCATTGAATGAAATGAAGCTTGGGGGGCATGTACCTCGTTTTGCGTCATTATGCTGGGGGCATGTGAACTTATAACAAGCATAGTTTTTCATTTCAAGCTTGCGTAAACATGAAACCGAATCTGAGCATAGTTCTTTTCCTGTGTCAAGCTCATTAAAAAATGAAACAAATCCTCCTCTACTTGAGTCAAGAGTTTGACTAGATCTCGTAGATGTTAAGTTGTATATTTAGGTTAGTTATTTTAGTTTTTCTTACAGTTTTAGGTCGAGTCTTTCAATGATCTCGTAACTCAACCTTCATTTCATCCAATTGGTTGAATGAAATGAAGCAGGGGGGGCATGCGCTCTAGCAGTTATGCTTAGGGGGCATCAAGCACAGTTTTCTCTCTGTTTCAAGCTTGAGTAAAAATGAAACTACTTTGAAGCATAGTTTTGATCTGTTTCAAGCTTTTGTAAAAATGAAACCTATCTCGAGTCAATTTCAGTTATTTTCAAGACTCGTGAAACTCATGAAAATCCCGAGATTATTTTGCTATTTTTCATTCTCGTAAAACAAATGAAAATGTCGAGTTCTTTCCGTCTTTTCCTGCTCGTAAATTAAATTGAAAGTCGGTCATATGAGTACATTTTTATCCCTTTTTCGAACTCATTAAAATTTACGAAAAAGTGAAAACCATGAGTACATTTTTATCCCTTTTTCGAACTCGTTAAAACTTACGAAAAAGTGAAACCTTGGAGTTCTCTTTTAAGCCCTTTTCAGACTCTTAAAACATGAAAAGATTGCCGAGCGTTTCTTTTACACTCGTTAAAACGGAATTAAAAGACGGTCCCCTTTTAGCTCTTTTCTGACCGCAAAATCAGGAAAAGATTGCCGGGTTTTTGTCGTTTCAAACTCGATAAGGAAATAAAACGACGTGTCCTTGATCGCTTTTTACTTTTCAGGTCAACGACACTATTATGAAAGTACTCCTTGGTCGCAAGATCAAGCGGTTCCCCCAGGTATTATTTTATACTTTTTCGGGCTTGAGGGACACAAATGTACGAAAAAGTTCAACGTGGAGTCTCCTTTAGTTTTTTCAGACTCTCTAAATTTGAAAAACGCCGAGTTTCTCCTATACTGGGCTCATTAAACTTTTACAGTAGAGGACCTGTTCAATTACAAACAGGAACGAACCACTCCTTCCTAGGGTTCGAATTTAAACTAGGTTGGACTCGTCCGAAGGATGAGCTTATAATCAAGCATATGTTATCCTCCTCAAGCTTGTTAAAAATAAAGAGGTACTTGCCAGAAATGGTGGGGGAAAAGAGAGAAGAATGAACCTGTTTGTTACCTTTTGTCTCAAAAGAAACTTTATTACCACTCTTGAACACGACACTTTTTCATTCACCTGGGTTGGGAAATCTTTTACCTCACAGTTGATCAAACCACTTTGAAAGTCTTTAACCGGGTTCCGGGGATTAACTTTGAGTTATTCGTCACCAAGCCATCTGTCGTGTCGTTATGTGTTCAAGAGGTCTGCAAGCAAAACTTTCATCTGCAAAATACTTGTCATCCATTTGACCATCCCTGAGTCAGTCCTTACAGCAACATTTCTTCAACCTGAACAATGATTTCGTGTTGCGGGCTTGCCTGCAACGGGTCGCTTTCTATCGACATCGACACATTATCTAGAAAGATGACTTAGGAATCGACAGTACCTTGAAGTCTGCATGCATCAATGGCAGGTTTCTCGCCTTTGACGTCAGTTTACATCATTGACTTTCGATCAAAGGATTCCGTGAAGTGTTCGACATCAAAACATCTATTCACATTTCACGGGTTGTGCTTGGTACTTTGAGAACCATTGACATTACTGGTGGTCTCTCTCACGCTTGTTAACAGTTTACATCATCGACTGGTAATCAAGTGGTTTCTAACATGTTCGACATCAAATCATTTAATCACATGGCTAGAATCGTACCAATTCGGGAAGTAGAAGTGAAGACCCTGGATCTAGTTTCTACCATCCAGGCTGCGAGGAGTTTTGTATTCATTATCTATGTAGACTAATCATAAACAGATGGTTGCGTCCATACTGTGTCTACAAAAGTCTATAAAATGATGTACTGCAAGATCATTCCTGTATCAGATTAGTTAGTCCTTTAGTTAAAGTTTTGAATCTGAGTATGGGAATGCCTACCTCAGTGATGATATAATCTTATACATGTATTTTGTGTTGAAAATTGCAGGTTCCAACCAGGTCATCCACAAGACAATCCTTGAAATGATAAAGCGCTTCACCCTTCCTAGAATTACAAAACCCTAATCTATTCCAGGCTTCGCACTTTAGGGGGCAATCTGTTACACTAAAAAATGTCACCATGACTACTTACAGTTAGTATGGCTCAAATCAACAGTCATGCTACCCTCTTAGGCAAGTCTTATGCCTCTGCTATCCATCTCAAACTCAAAGAAGAGAGAAAGTCTTGTAAAAAATGTGTTTATCTCTGGGGTCGCAGGTTCTCTCTAGCCTTACCTGCGGGGACGCTCACAATGTTCACAAAAGCTGCGTCCTTGGACGCTCTGTATGTTAAGGGACAGGTGTGTCCTTCTGTAAAAGGCAAAATGCGCAAGTTTCATCTTAAAAAAGTTACTTGTGGTTACTTCTAGAACTTTCTAGAGGTCGGTTTGATGAAATGGATGCGCCTCCAGTTGGTTCATGTATCCCTATTAAGGAGGAACTTATCCCATCAATAAGGGAGCTATCCCACCCAAAGAGGGGGATTATCCCATTGATGGTGGACCTGAATAACCTCCTTACAGCACTATAAATAAAGGCATTGAGCCAGAGGGAGGAGAGGTTGGAGCTATACATTTTCTTTGGGTAAATGCTGCAGGAATTAGGACTCCCATTTAGAACCTTGTGAGGAGAGATTGTCTTTGCTTGATTCTACTTGGAAGTGGGTGAGCTTTGTCAAAGTAGAGGAAAACCCTTGATGGACCCTGGGAGGAACTTGCACAACACCAAGGCCAGGTTGTAAGAGTTTCTTTGTTTCGTTATTAATACAAACTGGTTTATTTTTCTCAATAGCTTGTGTTAATGAGTTATTTCATGTGTTCCTTGGTCTGCATGTTGAATATATGTTTTATTATATGAAATGCAAGTGCTTGGTAATTGTTTGATTGTTTGTGGTTGCAGGAATTGACTTGAAGGAGGAGCTCATCCGGATCGGCAAGGACGGACTACAACAATAGCGTTTTGGAATAAGGTAAGCCTAAACACTTGTAGTTTTCATGTTTTAAAAGGTATATTTAGAGAAAGATCACTCCATTTTGTCTTGTTTGTCGCTAGAGAGTTTAGACTCCTAGGGAGGTCAGTTGTGTCCGCACAAACGACTTTTTCCGCCACGACAAATTGGCGACTCCACTGGGGAATCCATTAATGTGAAAGTCTTTTCCTTTGTGTGAACTTTGCTCTGAGAAAATCATTTTTATTTTCTGGTTTTTGACTGTGAGAATTAGTATTTGGGTGGCTTAGCTTTAGATTTAGTTAGATTTGGTTTTTCTTAACTTTTCCAGAAGGACGCACCCTCTGAGTACTGCACAGTGCGTCTTTGGACGCGCTGTTGCCGTTTGCACAGAGCGGGCCCGCGCCTGTTCTAACGGGTTGCCTGCGTCTTCCTGTAAAAATTTAGGAAAACTCCATTTTTGCTTTAATTGCTTTTAGATTTTGGTTTTTCTTAGTGTTTTCTGCCCAGATCCTTTAGTACCCTGTCAAAAATTTTCACCTGAACTTGTTTCATTAGCATTCCTGCTTTTAGCTTTCATCAATTGGGTGTTTTGAGTCTCTTTTTTGAGAAATTCTTAATTTGATTTCCTTTGGTCATTACTTGGAGGTTTCTCTCAGTCTTTTCACAATTTTGCATCTTTTTGCTTCTGTTTTTGCAAAAAAATTTCCCCCTCATTCGCCGGGGGGGGGCTAAATTGTGTATGAGTGTTAATCACCTTTGAGTGTTTTTATGTTTTGATCTTTGGAACTCTCACCCAATTTTCTCAATTTGCACTTGATTGGTTCTTAGATCACATTAGAATCGTCTTGTGTTTGAGAATTCTTTTGCATAGATCACATTTGCACAATTAGAATTCTCATTTTCAGAATATTATTGAAAAATGTGCATAGATTACATTTGCATACTTTTCGAGTGAATTGTGCTTAGATTACAATTGCATAGTTTACATTCTGAAAAATCTATTGTAGATTTAGATCAGCTTTCTTTGATTTGAATTTACACAAAAAATAAAAATAAAAAAATGGTTTGGAATTGATTTGCATTAGTTTTTCTTGATAAAATTAGTGCATTAATTTTTTGCATTGTTGGAAGTGAATGGAAACTCTCTCCTTACTCTAGTTAGGATTCATCGAATTGAAAGGATTGCATTATCATATTCGATTGCATTCAGTTGAGTCGGGTCATAACACCATTGGTTTCATCTTCATTTACCCATTTGAGTAATAACAGCCTTAATAACACAGCGCTTAATTAAAATTCATCTAGTAATTTTTACATTTCTAGGGCTCTGAAACACCAACATAGCTTAGGCTAGGGTCTTGGAGTAGGTAAGTACTTAACTCTCCAAGACTACAAAACCAAACATATAGTTTATCTTGAGTAGAATAAATCCAATTGTTTCAATTGCACTCTGGGAAAGCTCCTCTTAAAGGAGAAGCACGAGCTCGTGTCCGAACCAGTGAGGGGATCATTCCCCCCTCGTTGGGAACGACGCCAGACAGTACGTATTACAAACGGTAAACCTCGGATTAACCATTGTCGAGGAGCCAGGGGTCACTTATCGGTAAACCTTGGATTGTTGTCAAGGAGCCGGTAAGGGGATTGAGCTTGCTACTCTGCCCTTGCGTGCTGTCGGAGTTTAGACTGTTCCCCCAGGTGTATTTGTTACTGTTGGTGACCTTAGTGACCATAATCTTTAGGGTTCTACCGAGGTGACGGTGGAGGGAAGGTCCCACTGTACCTGGAGCAGACGTCGGTTATACTCACTTGGATTTTCTGGGGGGTTCACTTCACTTCGAGACGGTTAAAGTGGAGGAACTTGTGCCGGTCTATTCATTAAGCAGGTTGCCGGGGTAACTGTTCCACCCGCCATTTCTGTACTGAATTCTGCGAGGTTGGGCTTCATCACCAACTAGTGTTTTCGGTCCGGAGAGCTTACTGTTTGTGTGTGGTTTGACTCCTAGATTTGATAGCGCGTGTTAATTTGTTTGTTTTTACTTTTAGAGACCATAGGTGTGAATTGTGAATTTTAGTTGTTAAGTGTGAATTGTTAATTTTAGTTTTAAATTGTTAATAAAATTCACTGAAGTTGAATATAATGGCAAATGTTCCGGAATTTATCAACCTAGGAACCCCTCCTAATGAGAATCCTAGTACTTTTCCTTACTTTGGAAATGTTGGTCCTCCTTATATGGCTACTTTGTCATTACCTGGATTTACAATAGGTTTACCGATATGGTTATTTTCAACTTCGTTGGCCCAAAATACTCCAATTGTTCCATCTCAACCGGATGCTTCACCTCAACAGAGTTCACCATCTCAACATCACCAACCTTCTGTTGACCCTTTACCTTCTTCGCCTAATTTTTCTTCCTCCATTTCTTCCTCTTCGCCTGGTAAAAGCCTTGATGTTAGTAACCAGGAGGCTAAGAAGAAGAAGAAAGGGAAGAAGAAGAAGAAGAAGAAGAAGCAAGATAAGAAAGAAGTCAACCAACCAACCATGGCTGTAAGTGTTAGTTGTGTTGAGGAAAATTCCGACATGCATCGTAAACCCAAATACCCTTGCAGGCTTTGTAAGGGTGACCACTTCCTTGTCAATTGTCCTGGTATTCCAAAGGTCTTGGAAGTATGGTCAGAAAAATCCCATCAACTTTCCGTTGATCCATCAACCAGTGATAGTCAGGTTCCTGGGAAAAAAGGTAAAGTTAGGTTTCCTTGTAAGTTATGCAAAGGGAGTCATCAAACTCACATTTGCCCTCACATGGATGAAGCCTCAACATTATTGGAAAACCTTACTGTTCCACAGCAAGAATTTCCAACTGGTTACCGTAAACTTTCTCCCAACCTACCGTCAACTGACGGAGTGATTGATTCAAATTCAAATACAGTCGGTCACACTCTCCCATTGGAGAGTGAAACTCATGTCACTCAGGTTGATGATCCATTAGTTGATCAAGTGGTCGATTCAATTTCACATTCGGTCGATCCCACTTTCCATTTAGAGAGTGAACTTCATACCGCTCAGGTTCTTCTTGTTACATCAGATTCTTCTATGCCGGGGGGCATTTCACCTGTTTCTACAGAACCCCCTCCAAGTACTGAGGTCTTTTCCTTTGATTGGAATAGACTGACAGAACCTCGTCTTCCTTCCTCCATCCCTTTCCAAATCATTGTCAAGGCTGGTGGTAGGGACATACATCGTACTCAGGTAGATGAAGGTGCTTCTGTTAGTATTTTATCCTCAGCTGTTTGGAAAGCTTTGGGTTCCCCTCAGCTTGCGCCTATTACGCAGAATCTGAAAGCTTTTAACAGAACCATTAGTGAACCTTTAGGGATCCTTCCTAAGTTTTCTATTACCTTGGAAGGTAAAACTGTTTGTGTTGATCTTATGGTAGTTCGAGGTCCCTTGGATTTCAATTTACTCCTTGGGCGAGACTATGTTTATGCAATGAAAGCTGTCGTATCGACACTCTTTCGCGTGATGTCTTTCCCTCACAATGGTAGTATTGTGACTGTAGACCAGCTTTTGTTCCCTAGTCTTTTTTCAACTACCAATAATATGACACCCCTAAATGTTCCTGATTCTAAAGTGGTATCTACCCTGCCACGGGTTGAGTTAAAATTGTAGCTGAAGGAAATGCTAGACAAGGGATACATTAGGACAAGTGTATCACCTTAGGGTGCACCAGTCTTGTTTGTGAGGAAGAAAGTTGGTACTCTCAAATTATGCATTGATTATAGGCAGTTGAACAATGTGACTATCAAGAACATATATCCTTTTCTGAAGATTGATGACTTGTTTGATCAATTGAAGGGAGAAAAAATGTTCTCAAAGATTGACTTGAGATCCAGATACCATTAGGTACAAATCAAAGAGGAGGACATATACAAGACTGTGTTCAGGACCAGGTATGGGAATTATGAGTTTGTTGTTGTTCCATTTGGATTAACTAATGCTCCAACTACATTCATGTGTTTGATGAGTAATGTTTTTCATACATATTTGGATAAGTTTGTTATTGTTTTCCTTGATGATATATTGGTATATTCTAAAAATGAGGAAGAGAACGCTGAGCACTTAGTAGCAGTATTGAGGTTGTTGACAGAGCATCAGTTGTATGCTAAGCTCAACAAGTGCAGTTTCTTTCAGACTGAGGTACACTACTTGGGGCATGTGGTCTCCAAGGAGGGCATTGCAGTAGATCCAGAGAAGATAAGGGCCATCATGGGGTGGTTAGATCCTAAGAATGCGGATGAGGTGAGATCTTTCATGGGTATGGCAGGCTATTATAGGAGGTTCATCAGGAACTTCTCACAAATTGCTTATCCCATTACACCATTGCAAAGGAAATGTAAGAAGTTTGAATGGACAAAGGAGTGTCAAGCTAGCTTTGAGTAGCTTAAGTAGTTGTTGACGCATGCACCCATACTACATGTTGCAAATCCAAACAAAGAGTTTGTGGTATGCAAAGATGATTACAAGAGAGGACTTGGTGGAGTCCTTATGCAAAATGGATAGGTGGTATGTGAGTCCCAGAAACTAAATGAGCACGAGAAGAACTACCCGACATATGATCTTGAGTTAGCAACGATTATACATGCATTGAAGATGTGGAGACTTTATCTTCTTGATAGACACTTTGTGCTTATGAGTGATCACATTGGGTTGAGGTATTTGTTTGACCAACCGAATTTTAATTCTAGACAGGCTAGATGGCTGGCCACGATAAGCGAGTTTGATTTCGAGATCAGGGACATCAAAGGTAAAGATAACTGGGTGGCAGATGCTCTTAGTAGATGGGTACAGGTACATCACTTGGCAGCTATGAGCTCCTATGTGGCAGAATTACAAGATAGGATCTTGCAGGAAGGACAATAGGATGTCAGGTATAGGGAGATTGTGCACAAGTTGTAGCAGGGTGATAGTACAAGTACAACTAGTGGTACAGGTACAGGTACATGTGCAGGTGCATAGGATATGGATTATTTCCTTACAATAGATGGATTGGTTAGGTTCCAAGATAAGATATATGTAGTGGATAAAAGTGAGCTCAAGAAGGTGATCTTGAGGGAGTTTCATGCAAAGCCATATTCAGGTCACCCAGTTTATTAGAAGAAACTGACAATAGTGAAGAGATATTACTATTGGATGAATGTGAAGAGGGATGTAGTAGAGTTTGTGGCGAGGTGTTTTGATTGTCAGCGAGTGAAAGCAGAGTGTAAACATCCAAGTGGACTGCTACAACTGATTGTGATTCCAAAATGGAAATGGGAGGTCATTTCCATGGACTTCATCACAAGGTTGCTGAGGACAGTGAAGCAACATGATTCCATCATGGTCATTATGGGTAGGTTAACAAAGGTTGCACACTTCATTCCGGTGAAATATGCGTTCTCAGCTGGTGATCTGGCACAGTTGTTCATCAGAGATGTGGTTAGACTACATGGTTTTCTTAAGAAGACTGTGTTAGACAGGGATGCAAAGTTCATTTCCAATTTTTGGAAGGATTTATTTGTAGGTTTGGGCATAGAGATGGCCTTCAACACAACTTATCATTTGTAGACAGATGGATAGATAGAGAGGATTAATAGGATATTGGAGTACAAGTTGAGGATGTATGTGATGCATCAACAATGGACGTGGGAAGAGTATCTCCCTTTGGTGGAGTTTTCATACAACAACGTTTATCATGAATAATTGAGGATGAGTCCTTTTGAGGCATTTTATGGGCGGAGTTGTAACACTCCCATTAGTTGGAGTGATCTAGTTAGCAGAGTATTGATTGGACCAGATATGTTGGTAGACAAGGAATAGGAGATGTAGGTGATCAAGAAGAATCTCAAAGCAGCACAGGATAGGTAAAAGAGTTATATAGACATGAACAGGTTGTTCAAGGAGTTCTAGGTTGGGGAATAGGTGTACTTGCGCATCAAACTGAAGAAGATCTCCTTGCAGATTGGATCATGTGCCAATCTGGTAACACGATTTTGTGGACCCTTTAGTAACATTGAGAGGATTGGGCTAGTAGCCTATCGACTTACACTACCTACGACAGTGAAAGTCCATGATGTTTTCCATGTATCTTTGCTTAAAAAGTATGTTAAGGATGTTGATCATGTAATTGATTGGTTTGTATTGCAGGTGGAACCAGATGGATAATTCTAGCCAGAGCCTCAATGTATATTATAGAAAAAGGTGCTCATACTCTGGAACCAAGAAATTGAGCAAGTTAGAGTGCAATGGAAGCACTTTGGGCTTGATGAAGCTACATGGGAGATGGAGGATCAGGTGTGGCCCATGTATCCTTCCTTGTTTTTCGATTGAGGCAAAGCAGCTTGACATGGTGGTTTGGTATTTTCTTATGGTGGTTTGGTATTTTCTTATGGTGGTTTGGTATTTTCTTATGGTGGTTGGTATTTGCTTATGGTGGTTTGGTATTTTCTTATGGTGGTTTGATATATGCTTTATGATGGTTTGATATATGCTATATGATGTTTTGATATGTGCTTAGATATGATGACTAGCATATGTTTGATATATGTTTTGACATATGATTTGGCAGTTTTGGTTTCTATATTTATGGTGATGTTGCTATATGCACCCATGTGTATGGATGTTGTTAGTGTCAGTGTCTTCACACTTCAATAAGTGATCAAATTGCTCTCTTGCATGCATATTAGGTGTCTCATTCGATCAGCTGCATTCCATTAGGTCATGGATCAACTGATGGTAGTGGTTTCATTTCAGTTTCCCTCATGTCATATACCTGTTGGCTTGTTCAATCCTCTTTTAAATCATTTATAGTCATTTCAGTTCATTTCATTCAGTTTTAGGGTTTAGTTTCACTAGGTCTTAGGGTTTGTCATCATGGTCATCCAAAATTGAATAAAAAGGTCAGTAGGCACATGAGGAGGATAAATAGGTTCATAAAATCATAAATTTACTTCTAATATGCTCAATAAATCTTTTTTACCTCAAAAATCTGTTTTGAGGTGAAAATAGAGTTTTTCCATTTTTTGTAAAAGATTTCATGTAATTTAAGTGTTTCTATATGTAATAAGCTCAACAGTTGTTCCTGGTTACCTTGCCAACTTCTGCCACTGCAAAAAACAAAAACACCAATACCATCAGTCCATCAAAGTGCCAAGAAAAAGTCAAACTTCAAATTGAAAAACAGAGTTTTTGAAAAAGTGATTAAGACTTTATAAAATTGGGTTTGCAATGAAGAAAAATTAAAGTGCATCATATTTAAAGCAAATTCATGCTAGCTACTCATTTCATTGTGAAAAAAATCAAGTGGAGAGACAAAATCGCATTTTGAAGGGAAATTGAACAAAAGAGGAACTCAGATTTTGCAGCAAATTTGCCTGGCGTTGCGCATCAGAGGGTCGGTGTTGCGCATCAAACAATTTTTCTCTGTGTAAAATTACATAGGCACTGCGCATTGGCCAGAGAGGTTTCAAAATCACTCAAAAGCATCTCAAATTCTCCCAAATGATGCATTCACCTCCTACAAGTAAGTGTGTATCTATCCTTAGCTGAAATAAGTCTTTTCCATGTTTTGTTCATGAGTTTTGCTTCCTAAAATCAAAACCCTAGTTTGCCTCCATTCTCTATTTCACCTCATTGCAAAACCAACATCCTTTGTCCCTTTTCCCAAACTTCATTGCACTAGAAACTACCCATTGGTTCCATTTTCCCTTTCCCTATTCCCCTAAGAAACTAATCCCCTTTATTAAACCCTAAGTCCCTCATAAGTCAAAACCATAGTTTCCCAAATCTTTCTCTTAATTCCCCTACTCCACTTCATTACTATTGTTCCATTTGCAAAATATCTTCATACTCATCTTCTTTGTCCCCACCCATTATCATTGTTCACCATATCATCATCACATTACATCATTAAGACAAGCATGGAAAGAAGCAGTGAATCAGATTTTGAAGAGGACACACTTAGTGATAGCTCAAGGGAAAGAAATGTGCAGTCCAGGAAGCCTCACAAAGGTGGAAAAATCATTAGGGAGGAACCTATCAGCATGAGTGAACTCCTTGCTTGCCCACTAGCCACCACATGTTTCAGATATCAGTCCTGTTTTGAGTTTTGTGAAATGGTTGAGAGGGTCAAATATCACCATGAGTTAGCAAGGCAGTTTGTGATAAACATGGATAAAAATATGGTGCATCTTGCTCAGGTCAACTTCATTCTTTCACCAACTATCATTGCAGAGGCCACAAGAATTCCAGATGTAGGGGAAAAGTGGAACAAAAGGAAAAATATTAGTAAGCAGCATTATGAGCCTTATATCAAGGCCAAGTACCATGGTAAACTTAGCAGGGTGTTTCCTTTTAAATTCTTGGAGGACCGGTATGTTCCACTCATGAAACTTATCATCAAATACTTTACATGTGAGGGTAGGTTCTCTAGACTTTATGCCTGTTTGGTCAATTTAGTGAAGTCTAAATTGCAACTTTTAAATGTCAACCCGGGGCTCGTAAGCTGATGAAGTGATGTGTACTGTATGTACTTAGGCAACTATTTCTTAAGTTTTTGTCGTTTTTAACTTTTTAAGTTTGTTTTCAAGTCTATTTCTCCTACAGTGATGTGATGGAAATGAAATAAAGTGAGTGAGGTGTGTGTGATTGTGATGAGTTCTAGATGATTTCTTAAAGCTCAAAAAGTAATCTATAAGAAAGCTTTGAACAACAACTGAAATGAAATTACTCTTAAAGGAAAAATGAAAGCATCAAATAAAAGACTAATGACCTTGGCCCAGTGTCTATGTTGCTGCAAGAAAATGAAGTTGAAAATGACATCTACATTAACTTAAAACAAGAGCAACTACTTTAATTCTTCAATGAAATCTCAAGCAATGTACAATCTAAGTGACAAATCACACTACTTAATTTTCCCTTAACCTTTCTGCCTTTAGATGGATTGATCATATAAGAAAGAGTTATGAGTGAATTAGCAATGTGAGTCTTAAACAAAATAACCAAGCTGTGTTAGTGATATTTTGGTCTTCGATAAAGATATTGAATTATAAAGAAGAGACCATCAACAAGTAAACAACTTGATTAGTAAACAATTATGCAACTTAAAGAAATGATAACAAAGAAATAAAGGCTGCAAACAAAGAAGGTCAGCACCATTAGACAAGATGATCACAAGTATCACTAGCTGTGAAAAAGAAAGAAAAGAAACTGTCCCGGGCACCTAAGCAATCTGCAAAAACACACTGATCAGTCATGGAAAAGTGCAGAAATATAAATGGACAGAATTCAAAGTTATATACAGCTATTGTACATGATCAAAGCATAGCAAACAAACGCATTCTGTACAACTATTATACAAAAGCTGATAAGAAGAAATGCATGAAATGAAAAACACTGTACAGGCCTTAAGTAAACAGGGGCCCTCTGCCTACTCCAGCCAGCTCAAAAGATCACTTAAACGCTCAAATGGAGAACAGTCTTCTCATATATTACGTAGCAAAAGTAAAAGTTACAGTGGGGTTCAATATTACATAACAACAGCTAGCTAATTAGCGTTCAAATACGCTTTATTTATAGCAGAAAAACCAAACTAACTTAATCACAAACTACGCTATTCTAACAGCTGTGTGAAGAACACGTAATCTAGCATAGTCCATGGATTTAGGCAACGGTCGAGGTGGGTATTAAATATCTGGTTGGATTCGTGTTCCCCATCATCTGCGTGGTTGAGGAAGAGGCCAGCTATGCTTCACGTGCTCTAAACCGAACACGCAGAGCCTTGCCACCGTCAATTACCTTCGTTTGACCGAAGTTGCCCCCTCGTTGACCATGGGTGTTTACGACTGTTATGGCTGAGCTGGAAGGACACACACCATGTCCTTGGTGCCACGCACTTGCCCATGTGGCCCTTCTGATCGGAGGACACCTGGATCATGCCGTTTAAGAAAACAGTTGCGGAAACTGGGATCAGTTGCGGAAACTGCAGGTTTTGAACCAAAATTCTAATCCAACAACACAGTCATTAGCATAATTAATAAACAATGTAAAAGTCCTATAATACAATGATTTAAGCAAATTGATGAAGGAAATGAGTGATAAAGGAGGGAGATGAATGGAAAAGGAGGCTGAGAGGATGTGAAAAGGAGTGCAGGTCTGAGGCTCAACATACCCCCACTGTGAGGATGTTGCATGTCCTCATGCAACCAAAACTTTGTCAGTGTTTTTCAGTCCATGTGCTCAGATGCTTCTGCCAAAACATCCAACCTTCTCCTCTTTCTCCTTGTTGCAAAAATTGTCCTTGGTTTTCTGACTAAACACTTGAATTTCAAATTGATCAAGGCCCTGCTCAGTTTCTTGCATTTTCTCTTCAATTTCTTGTTCTTCTTCTGCCAGAGCCCAAGGTGAAGCATGGTGTTGTCATGGACAATCTTGTCCACCTTGCTTTGTTCTTTCAATGCTTCATTCTCCTGTCTAATATGCCGGTTCAAAATTTCTAGCTCAAATACCTCTTGTTTTAGAGAGTGGACCTGTTCCTCAAGAGGTAAGATAGTGCATGGATCGGCAACAGATTGCTCCAAGGTCTCCAAATAATTATATGCCTCCTGCTGGTCAGGGTCAATGTCAGGTGTTTGTCTTGGTCTAAATTCAAATTCTTGAAGACTGCTTTCTCTTTCTTGCTGGAAGGGACTTTCCTCTCGTGGAGGACTTGGCTCAATATCTAGCTGGATTGGAGTCTTTTCAGGTGTGCCCAAATCAATGAAATGTGACTGCTTTTCTTTAGTCACACTCTTCTTTTCTATAAGTCTACTGCTCCTTCTCACTTGTACACTAGTACTCTTTTGCTGACCGCTTTGTTTTTCTTTTTGTTTCTTCTTTGAGAGGGCAGTAGCTTGGAGTTCTACTAGTCTATCAGCCAAGGTTTGATAGTCCTCTTCTATTGAAGGTTCAGGGGATAAATATGATTCTTGGACAACTGCTTTCCCTTTATCCTTTTTCTGTTTCTTAGTTTTCTCTCTCTCTCCACTTCTTCTTCTTGAGTAGTCTCCTGAGTTTCTATAATGGGAGGATCTTGGGCTACAACATCCTTTTTCATTCTTCTACTTGTTTTTGGGACTCTAGGAGAGCTGCTAGCGGAAGCTTCAGTTGCCTCTTGAAAATGATTCCTGACTAAAAACTTTTCCCATGTATCATTGTTGTTTTTCAATTGGTCCTCTATAAGAATTTTAATGAACCCATGATGATACAAGTGAGGTTCAATATTGCCTATATTCTTTTGGACACTAAAACTCATTTTTGTTAGGCTTCTTAACAGAAAATAGGGCAAATTGATGGCATGGCCCTCCATGAAGTTCATCATAATTCTAGCATGGTACATATACATAGTGCCAAAGCGGCCTTCACATGTTATAAATTTTTGAACTAATAACAACAATGCAGTCCATTCTTCTTTTATAACATGTACATGAATCCCTTTGGTGAAAACTGAAGTGTCCATACCTGGATTTTTAAGCATATTTTTCCATTCTTGATCTTCAACCCCTCTGTTCTTGAACCATCGGTCTCCCACCACAGGTAAATTAGTTGTTGTTTCTATAGAGTTTTCTGTGACTGTGAATTTCAGATCTCCTATTTCCACAGTATTTCCATTGAATGAACGAGCAAACGTTTTTGTTACCTCTTTATCATATCCTTTGAAATTATGAATGAACTTCAACCATTTTGCCTTTTTTAACGCTTCCTTTGTCTGTGGGTATCCTTCTAGATACTTTGAACCTTCAGGCTCAGATCGAAGCAATTTCCCCATCTCAACTTCGGTTGAAGCTTTTGACTGTATATGGATACTCAAGGAGGATGCTCACGGGAAAGATAGATAGACTACGGCTGCAAGTGAAATAGCCGCATTGTAATGCGAGGTAATACAGTTTGAAAACGGA
The DNA here is from genome assembly GCA_031772625.1 of Pinus tabuliformis. NCBI lineage: Eukaryota > Viridiplantae > Streptophyta > Pinopsida > Pinales > Pinaceae > Pinus > Pinus tabuliformis. The sequence goes on from CM062808.1 coordinate 571,469,748, forward strand.
ACTGTGGAGCTTGAAACAGAGCTGCGGGGTTTGAAACAGAGACGTGGAGTTTAAAACAGAGCTGCGGGGTTTGAAACGAAGCGGAAATGGTGTGAAGGTAAAGGAGTGGAAGACAAGCACGGGAATGAGTTCAAATGCGTGCGAAAATGGAGTGATAAGGGAATGAAATAACGACCAGATCCCTTGGAGTCGGACGGCTTTCATACACGTTTCAGTTTTTGGCTGCGAAGATCGTGGTGGAAAATAGACATAGTACGATAGGTCTCTTCTTCCTCGTACGGCTAATCAATGAAAGCACAGTCTCGATTTGAGTTTAAACTAAGGGTGATTATGAGACCGTTATGAAGATCTGAGGTGGATGAAGGATGATTACGGCAGAGAAATGGGATGATCTTTGCTTAATCATTGCATTTAGTGACTCTGTCCACGATTAATAATTATGCACAACATGACATTCAAATGGTTGTTTGGAGAAAAATTTTGATCATACCTTTATGGGTTTACCATCTGTTGATTAAGGTTGTTGATCCATGATTGCCTTTTGATACTTCAGGTGCCTTCCATCCTTGTTGCCCTCTGACTGTGATTTTTTTTTGAAAACAGAGTACTGCTGCTGTGGAGACAGAGTGTGCTGGCTGCGGAATCTGGTGTGAGCTGCGGAAACTGGTGCGAGCTGCGGAAACAGTTATCAGCTGCAGAAACTGAAACAACACCCTTCTGTCTATTCAAAAGTAGTTAGAGAAGACTTAACTAAATGAAATAGTCCTGAGAGGGACTTTTATTGATGAAATGGAGTGAGATGAATGAAATGAAATGAAAATGAAGTGGAATGAAAATGAAATGGAATGGAGATGAAGTGGAATGAAATGGCGAATGAGATGGAAAGAGAGAGAGATTTTTTTATTTGGAAAATATAAAGTGTCAGGTGCCCCTGATTTTCACCTTATATTTTCTGCATAAGATCGCCAATCCAAGATTGGTTTTCAGGCTTATACAAGAGACCTTTTTTTTTTTTTTTTCTTCTTTTTTTTTCAATTGAAAGAAACAAAGACTAGGCTGATGGAGGAGAAGAATTCTTCTCCACCAACCTCATTGCAGAATCTTCTTGGAACATTTTAACAAATTCCTCCTTTGAGAGTGGCTTTTGGTAGACTTTCAATCGGTGGCCATTCACAATGAGAGGAGTCTGAAGCTCATCAATGGTCTTTACTCGAACTGCTCCATTGTTAAAGACTTCATCAATCTCATATGGTCCAAGCCAATGAGTTTGAAATTTTCCCTTGAAGTCCTTAAACTTGGAATCAAACAATAGTGCCCAATCTCCCTTCTGAAACTTTCTTTCTTTGATGTGTCGATCATGCCACTTAGTTCTTTGGTGCTGAACTAGATCAGTCCTTAAAATTGCATCTTGTCTTATTTCATCTAGCTCATTTAGCTGGTCCATTCTGTGCTTTTGGGCTTCTGATAGGTTCATCCCCAATTGAACTGCCATCTTGAAGGTCTTGACTTGGAACTCAATGGGGAGCAGGACTTCTTTCCCATAAACAAGTTCATAGGGGGAATGTCCTGTTGTGTTCCTCCATGTAGTTCTATAGGCCCATAAGGCTTCAGGAAGCCTTTCTGCCCAATCTCTTCTGTGGAGATGAACAGTCTTGGTGATGATGCTTTCAAGAACTTTATTTGTAGATTCCACTTGACCATTTGCTTGCGGATGGTATGGAGTAGATGTTCTGTGCTTGATTTTGAATTCCTCCATCAGCTTTTCCATCAATTTAGATGTAAATTGACTTCCCTGATCTGTCACAATTTCTCTTGGGACACCAAAGCGAGTAAAAATATCCTCAAAAAGAAATTGAACAACTGAATTTTCAGTGGCAGAAGGCAATGCCTTGGCTTCTACCCACTTAGTAACATAATCAGTGCAAACCAATATATACTTCTTTTGCTTAGATGGTGGATTAATAGGTCCAACGAAATCTAGAGCCCATTTCTCAAAGGGTTCGATGCATACCTGTGGCTGTAGTGGCATTTCATTTGAAGGAGTTGGTCTCCCAACTCTTTGGTAGCTGTCACACCTTCTAACATATTGCTTTGCATCTTTGAAGAGAGAAGGCCAATAATATCCTAAAGAAAGGATTTTATAGGCCGTCCTCTTGTCAGCAAAGTGTCCGCCGCACAGTTCATCATGACATGCCTTAAGGATGTCAGGCATTTCATCTTCCCGAACACATCTTCTGATCATACAATCTGGCCCTGTTTTGAACAATTCATTAGAAATCCATGAATAATGTGAACTCTCCTGAATGATTTTCCTTTTCTCATTAGGAAATAAGTGTGGAGGAATCTTCCCTGTAACTAAATAATTAGCAATATCTGCATACCAAGGGGTTTTAGTAGTTACTGCAAACAAGTATTCATCTGGAAACTTATCCTCTACAGGAGAATCTTCGTTAGTGTTTTGGATTCTAGACAAGAAATCAGCTACTGTGTTTTGTTTCCCTGGTCTATCTAACACAGTAATATTGAATTCTTGTAAAAGTAAAAGCCATCTTGTAACTCTGCCATTAGTAACAGGTTTGTTCATAAGATATCTAATTGCAGAATGATCAGTATGGACAAAATTTTCATAGCCGGTTATATAATGTCTAAACTTGTTGATTGCATGAACAACGGCTAAGAATTCTTTTTCAGTCACAGTATAATTTAACTCAGTGGGAGTCAAATTTTTACTGGTGTAATAAATGGCATAAGGAATTAAATCCTTTTGACCCAACACAGCTCCCAGAGCTGTATCTGAAGCATCTGTAGAAATGTGGAAAGGGAGTTTCCAATTTGGCCCCCTCAAAATGGGTGCTTCAGATATTCTAGTTTTTAAAGTTTCAAATGCAGATTGACAGTCGGAATCCCACTTGAATTCACAGTCTTTGGTAAGTAATTTGAAGAGTGGAGATGCTATCTTGGTGAAGTTTTCAATAAATCTTCTATAATACCCAGTAAACCCAAGAAAGCTTCTAACATCCCTTTGACAATTTGGAATAGGTAACTTGGAGATGACTTCGACTTTTGATCTATCAACTTTGATTCCATCTCCTGAAATATGATGTCCTAGAACAATCCCTTCAGTAAACATCATAAAACATTTTTCATGACTTAATGAAAGATTTGTTCCTTTACATCTAATAAGGACCTTTTCCAAATTTTCTAATGCTTCTTCAAATGAGTTACCATAAACTGTAAAATCATCCATGTAGACCTCTACACAATCATGAATTAGATCGGAAAAGATTCCTAATACAACCCTTTGAAATGTTGCGGGTGCATTACATAATCCAAAAGGAAGTACTCGGTAAGCAAAAGTCCCCCATGGACAGGTAAATGTGGTTTTGTCCTGATCTTCAGGTGCTACCTGAATTTGATTGTAACCACTAAAACCATCCAAAAATGAGAAATACTTTTTGCCTGCTAAAGTATCTAATACTTGATCAATAAAGGGCAAAGGAAAGTGATCCTTCAAGGTTGCTTTGTTCAATTCTCTGTAATCAATGCAAACCCTCCATTTACCATTCTTTTTAGGTACTATAACCAAAGGGGAAACCCACCGGCTATCTGAAATAGGGTAAATGAAGTTTACATTAAGTAACTTTTGGAGCTCTTCTTTCACTATCTCCCTAAGATTTGGATTCATCCTTCTTTGAGGTTGTCTGATTGGTCTACTGTTTTCCTCAATGTAGATGTGATGAATGCAAGTCTTAGGATCAATACCCTTCATATCGGTATACTCCCATGCAAATGCAGTAGAATGTCTTTGCAAGACTTTGGTTAGCTCTTCCCGTTGTGACTTTTCCAAGTTTCTATTGATGTTTAGTGTTTTTCCTGGAAAGATCTCAATGGCAGAACTACCAAACTCTTCCATAGAGAAAAGAGACATTTGTCTAGATGAAAGACACTCTATGTCAGAATCCAACTGAAATTGTGTAGAGTCATATTCTGAAGATGGTTCAAAATTTTCTAATGTATTTAGAATTTGACTATCTTCACTAATCTCAGAAATGGTAAAGACAGGTTGTATATTATCTTCATCATCAACCCACTCATTATCTCCTATTTCTGTGATTGCTTTTGCTGGAGGATACAGATTGAACTTCTTTGTCGAATTACCATCAGAAATGTACATGTCCCCAGACCTACAACTTATGAAAGCATCAGCTGTGGCTAGCCAAGGTCTTCCTAAAATAAGAGGATGTCCTCCTAGATTGCTCTTGGGAGTTAAAATCATAAAATCCACTGGATATTCCCAAGAATCTAAGGAGACAGGAATGTCTTCTAATACACCATCTGGTTTAATAATGGATCGATCTGCAAGTTGCAACAAGGTGGGTGTAAAAAGAAGATTAGGAAGTTTTAGCTGTTCCATAGTCTGTCTACTCATAATGTTAATAGCAGCCCCTAAATCAATCAAAGTATTTGGTATTTCTACCCCATTGATATGTGTTTTGACAATTGGACTACCGGGATCTACATATTTTTGCATAGTAATCTTTCCCATCATGATGTCTGCAATTTTTCCTACCAAGTGGATTCTTCTGGTATCTCTTGGTTTCCTTCCTGGTCTTTTAAGACTCAACTCCTTTATTGTTTTTGCTAGAATAGGAATTTCCTTAATGGCTTGTAACAAGGGAATCTTGATACATACATTTTTCAATTCATCTAGAAAATTATAGTCAGGCAACAAAATTTGTTTTTCCACTCCTTTATCAATTTGTAATCTTTCAGGAAAAGGAGGTATGGATAGAGATGTAGGTTGCTCAACTATGGGAGTTGTGGGGGTTGATTCTTTTTCTTTTTCTTTTTGAGTGTTTGGGTTTTGAAGAGATGCTTCAGAACCCTTATTGGCTTTAAGAGACTCTTCCTCAGAAATGCTTGGTTGTTGAACATTTATAGAAGGTTGATCTAGGATTCTACCTGATCTGAGTTGTACTTCATTGAGAGGAACAATCATATAGGTAGGAAATGGTTGGCCTTCCATCATGTAAGCATTTTGAGGGTTTTTATTATTGGGGTTTGGCAATGGCTGAGAAGGAAGTTGGTTTGACTTAAGCAAGAGTTGAGAACTTTGATTCTGTTGAGAAGGTTGTTGTTGTTGTTGAGGAAATGACAATGATAGTTGTGGACTTTGATTTGGAAGTTGTGGAACTTTCTGGTTTTGAAAAGATGGAGGATATTGATAGAATTGAGCAAATCTCCCATAAGGATTTTGCATACCTTGTATCCATGATTGAAAAGGATTTTGAGGTTGGGACCAAGGTTGTTGCCAAGGATTCCAATTTGGTTGGGGTTGAAAATTCATAGAGTTGTTAAACCCTTGATTTTGTTGCCCTTGCCAAGGTCTCCTTGCAACAAAACAAAGAGATTCAAGTGTATTTGGATCTTCTTGAAAGACAGCTTTGAGCCCAGGAATTGAAGGACAATCCTTGGTCTCATGGTTCTCTGAGCAAATTACACATGTTTCTACAACTTTTGCATCCAAGGGACATTCCCTTAGAGCATGTTTCTTCCTACATTTCGGGCAAAAGATGGCCAAAGCCTCAGCTTCTGCTTTCTGTTTATTGTGAATCTTAAGGGTGTCTAATTGTTCACTAAGACTCCCTAAGATGTCAGTTTTAAATTCATCAAGCATACTGCCAATTTCAGCCCTACTTACCGATCCAGTTGCAGATTTGTTTGCTCTGAGGAGAGAAGGGTCTCTAGGCCCTTTTTGAGTTTTAGATTCCCCCCTTGAGAGATGGACACATAGTTCTGCTATTTCATTGAGTGAAAGTTGAGATATATCTCCCTTCCCCATCATGTTCAAAATGTCTATCCATTCATCTCTAATGGCTTTTAACAAAAGGGCTTTCAAGGTCTCCTCATCTAAGTTGCTCATTTTTGCTCTTTTCAAATTGTATTGAAATCTTTCAAGCAAATCCTCCAAATTTTCATCTTCTTTTTGTACCATTTTGAATACCTCATCCTTGTGATTGGTGGGCATACAATAGTCCAGGTACCTATCCAAAAATGTTTGTTTCATATCATTCCAAGACCTAATGGATTGAGTGAGTAATCCCATGAACCATTTCAAAGCTTGTCCTTTCAATGTTGAAGGAAACAATTTGAGTTTTTGAGAGTCATCCAGATAATCATAAGTTCGACATACGACTTCAAACTCAAATAGAAATGTTTCAGGGTCCTCATTCCTTAACCCATGGAAGTTTGGGAGGACAGATGGTGATATGTTTTTCATAGTGGCTCGGGAGTCCTCATCGACGATAGGGAACCCAAATGAGTTATCCCCATCCCTATTTCCTCCAATGTTACCTCTACCTCCTCCATTGTTTCCTCCTCCTCCTCCTCTACCTCTACCTCTACCACCTCCTTCTTCTATCATAGTAGTTTCCCTAGAGACTTCAGAGTCTTCTGGTTCTTCTACAAAGGGTGAATGAGAAGGAATTTCTCCCTCTTCTTCAGATGATTCTACTTCTTCAATTACAATTGGTCTTTCTGTAGAAGGAAGGAAAGGATCTCTTTCTGATTCAAATTCAATAGAAGGTGTGGGAGAGTCAATTCTTGCCTCTTGAATTCTAGGAATCCTAGGGCTAGGAGTGTCAGTTGGAGATGAGGGAGGTGTCTCTTGTCTATTCCTTGAAGTAGATGGACTTGTAAAAATCGAACTCTTGGCTCTAGCTAAAAACCTTCCCCTAGGATCTCTAGCTCTATGCATGTCATTTTTTTATTTTTTCTTCAAGTCAGGCTAATAATTCTCTTTCTGATCTTCCAGGTCACTCTAGGTGCGAGAAGAGAGCATACTCAAGAAACTATTAAACCAATAACTTTCTCTTTTCTGATCCTCCAAATCACTCTAGGTGCAAGAGGAGAGCATACTTTGAGAGGTTATCAATTTCCCTTTCTTGAAATTTTCTTGTTTTTTTTTTTAAGAATTGGCTACCTAATTTTCACTTCCCCGGCAACGGCGCCAAAATGTTTGGTCAATTTAGTGAAGTCTAAATTGCAACTTTTAAATGTCAACCCGGGGCTCGTAAGCTGATGAAGTGATGTGTACTATATGTACTTAGGCAACTATTTCTTAAGTTTTTGTCGTTTTTAACTTTTTAAGTTTGTTTTCAAGTCTATTTCTCCTACAGTGATGTGATGGAAATGAAATAAAGTGAGTGAGGTGTGTGTGATTGTGATGAGTTCTAGATGATTTCTTAAAGCTCAAAAAGTAATCTATAAGAAAGCTTTGAACAACAACTGAAATGAAATTACTCTTAAAGGAAAAAATGAAAGCATCAAATAAAAGACTAATGACCTTGGCCCAGTGTCTATGTTGCTGCAAGAAAATGAAGTTGAAAATGACATCTACATTAACTTAAAACAAGAGCAACTACTTTAATTCTTCAATGAAATCTCAAGCAATGTACAATCTAAGTGACAAATCACACTACTTAATTTTCCCTTAACCTTTCTGCCTTTAGATGGATTGATCATATAAGAAAGAGTTATGAGTGAATTAGAAATGTGAGTCTTAAACAAAATAATCAAGCTGTGTTAGTGATATTTTGGTCTTCGATAAAGATATTGAATTATAAAGAAGAGACCATCAACAAGTAAACAACTTGATTAGTAAACAATTATGCAGCTTAAAGAAATGATAACAAAGAAATAAAGGCTGCAAACAAAGAAGGTCAGCACCATTAGACAAGATGATCACAAGTATCACTAGCTGTGAAAAAGAAAGAAAAGAAACTGTCCCGGGCACCTAAGCAATCTGCAAAAACACACTGATCAGTCATGGAAAAGTGCAGAAATATAAATGGACAGAATTCAAAGTTATATACAGCTATTGTACATGATCAAAGCATAGCAAACAAACGCATTCTGTACAACTATTATACAAAAGCTGATAAGAAAAAATGCATGAAATGAAAAACACTGTACAGGCCTTAAGTAAACAGGGGCCCTCTGCCTACTCCAGCCAGCTCAAAAGATCACTTAAACGCTCAAATGGAGAACAATCTTCTCATATATTACGTAGCAAAAGTAAAAGTTACAGTGGGGTTCAATATTACATAACAGCAGCTAGCTAATTAGCGTTCAAATACGCTTTATTTATAGCAGAAAAACCAAACTAACTTAATCACAAACTACGCTATTCTAACAGCTGTGTGAAGAACACGTAATCTAGCATAGTCCATGGATTTAGGCAACGGTCGAGGTGGGTATTAAATCTCTGGTTGGATTCGTGTTCCCCATCATTTGCGTGGTTGAGGAAGAGGCCAACTGTGCTTCACGTGCTCTAAACCGAACACGCAGAGCCGTGCCACAGTCAATTACCTTCGTTTGACCGAAGTTGCCCCCTCGTTGACCATGGGTGTTTACGACTGTTATGGCTGAGCTGGAAGGACACACACCATGTCCTTGGTGCCACGCACTTGCCCATGTGGCCCTTCTGACCAGAGGACACCTGGATCATGCCGTTTAAGAAAACAGCTGCGGAAACTGGGACTAGCTGCGGAAACTGGGATCAGCTGCGGAAACTGCAGGTTTTGAACCAAAATTCTAATCCAACAACACAGTCATTAGCATAATTAATAAACCATGTAAAAGTCCTATAATACAATGATTTAAGCAAATTGATGAAGGAAATGAGTGATAAAGGAGGGAGATGAATGGAAAAGGAGGCTGAGAGGATGTGAAAAGGAGTGCAGGTCTGAGGCTCAACAATGCCTAACACATCAGATTGCTTATGCACTTCACCAGGGTCAGAATGATGAGCATCCCTTATTTCATATGCAAAAACATAGAGAGGATGACAGTGATTGCAAAAATAAAACCATATCCGAAGCAACTCAATAGCATTTATCATTTTTCTGTCATTCAAAATTGTTGTTTTGCATCAACTCACTCAGTTGGGAGTGCCATGGGAAACTTTCATTACCCATGAGTGCTTCAAGGGGCCTCAAATATTTTTAGATCTTTAAGAGGAAGGTGAACCTTCTGGGCAACAAAAGGAGCCTGAAAACAAAACAGAGGAGGTTCCTGTTCTTGTGTTTGTCACCGATGAAAGAGGCACTAGAATGCTCTTTGCAGCTGCCAAGCGAGTACTATCTCCACCAGGGGTGGAAGGGGTCTCGTTTTCTTCACCAGACCACAAGAAAATGTTATCTTCACCGAGGGTGAAAGGGGCTTTACCTTCTTCTCCAGATAAACAGGTATAGCGCAGAGACAAAGGAAAGAAAAAGGTGCATGAGAAGAGCCCTCCTAAAGGGCAAGATAGGGATTTTATTTTTATTGAGGAGGGTGTCACTGATTTGGACTCAAAAAGCTCAAGACTCAAGGGCATGATTATCAAAGAGAAGGAGGCTGAAATACAAGCCTTATCACTTAAACTTGAGAGGGCCAAATGGATCATCAACTTTCTTGAGTAGGAAAACAAGCAACTGACAGATAAGCAAGCTATTATGGAGTTGCAAATGATAAGAGAAAATAGGCAAGAGGAAAAGAAAAGAAAGATTAAGATAACATCCCTTGAGCAAGAAATTGAGGATGATCGAGAATCATGGTTGGAAAGAGCTAACATTCACCTTGAGAAGTTGCTTGATAAATCCAACAAAGAGAAGAAAATGATGCGCCATATGGCCTATCACTACCTAACCTGGAACAAGATTTGCAAAACAAGGGTAAATAGGCTAAAAGCTAAGTTAAGGAGCGCCTTGAGGGCCAAGAAAGAACATGATAAACTAAAAATTTTGGCTAAAGCTTCATTAGCTCAGCAAAGCACTTAATGAGGTTTCCTCTTGCCAAGTTTGAGGAAATTTGGGAACTTTTTGTCATTTTTCAATTTTGTAAATAAAAACATAGGAAATTTCAGTTGATGTGCAGCACCACGAGTGCTGCGCATTGAATTGTCTCACTCTTTTGCCAAATGGCTTGTGGTTTTGGATTCAGCATGAAAAAACAATGAAACCTAGAAAGTTTCATAAATTTTTGAGAAGATCTAAGTCACTTAAAGGGCAAAAAACACCTAAAAAATGTCCTCTCTGCCACTTTTTGGACCCACATGAAGTAGTCTGCGGAGAAATGACTTTTTAAGGGGAAAATCAACTCCAAATTAGAAAATTAAAAGTGTTCCAGAAATTAGTCAGGTAGAGATTTCCAACAAGCTATCTTAGGCCTAACTTGGTGAAGTGCAAGGCCTCCAATAGCAGTCATGAAGTGGCATTGCGTATCAGTCTCAAGGTGCTGCGCATCAGGCAAATTTTTACCAATTTTGCCTAAAATTCAGAATTTCACCCAGTTTTTTTCAGTGGTTGACTTTTCTTCTTTTCTTGGTAAATTTATGCATGGTAAATGATGTGTTTGATGTAAATTTTGATGAAAATCACCTAATAGGGTAGATACATCAAGTTCTAATGGTTTTGAACTGTAATGAATTGGTTTCCTAAGTTTTAGAGGCAAGCTTTTCCACTGCCTATATTCCTGTTCTTAGTTTAGATATGTTTGAACCACCCATTTTCTCATGGATTCGACCCTGATAGCTAGCATGAGTGGTTTCCTTGCCTATATCATGTACTTTTTTATTCATTTGTAAAGGTTTGACTTTGGTAGAAGTGTTGGACTCACTGAACATTTGTATCAGCAGTTTGGCAAGGAATAAAACCAAGTTTCACAACTATTTTTGTGGGATTCTTGTGACAGTGAGTTAATGTATTGTTTCTTCTTTGTAATGAGTTTTTCTGATGTTTTATATGTATCCACATCTCTCTCTCTCTCTTTTAAACTAAAAGAATCAAGGTGAATAAACAAAATACACTAATTTACAATGCTTTGTCTTGGGAATGCATTTGGTTTTCAACGTTTTCACTATTTGAAGAGGATTCATAGTTTCTTATGCCCTCCTCAACTCCTCAGCTGTCTTACTCTACCATCTCAATCCATTGCTAGTACATAAACCCTTGTCTACCTTGCCCCACAAGACATGACTGTATTCCTGAGTTGATTTCCCGGATCCAATCTACCTTCTCCAATTGATCTAGTAACCAAAACCTAAAATCAAACAAAATTATCTGATCTACTATACCTAGCCTGAAATCAGCATTCATTTCAGTCATCTCAAGCCCTAGTTGGCAATATTCTAATTGAGATTGACAAGGAGAGAGCCCTCTCCCGACTTGGTAGGGCTAGCTATCAGGTTAAGCGTGGTTTGATGTTACCCTAGACCTGCCTTCCTTCAACCTGAGGTGGATTTAGGAACGAACATAGTGGCGACCATACTGTGGAAGAATTGAAAAATATTACCCCAGTGCTTTTAAAACAAATTATAGACTTTTGGATGATAGGATTAGAGTTTATTAGGCTGAAAAATTGTAATGTCCATTTGAATTTTGGGGAAAGATCAAACACACTGGCTTCAAGAAGATATACCAGGGCCAATCCTGATCCTAATCCTCCTCCAATGTTTGAAAATCCTAATCTCATTCCAAGAATACTCAGGTAAGAAAGTTCATTGAGTCTAAGACCTGTGTTCAGATCTCATTCATGCCCATTCAAATTTCAATATCTTGAAGATCTCTCTTTTGATGAACACTTTGATTTATCTTTGTTTGAAACCAAATCTGAAAGTGCAGTTGGTGATATCGTTTTAAATCCGCAATTTGTTGAAGACCTTGAAACTGAAATATCAAATAGATCAATTGATGATTATATTTTGAATTCTCTTCAATCATCTATTGTGGCTACCAATATCCATGAGCTTCTAGAATTAGCATCTGCTACTCTTGGTTCGTCTACTGTCTTATCTAGTTCTAAAGTTCATTCTCAACCTCAGTTTATCCCCACCCTTCCTGTTCAACCTAGCATATCTGATCAGAGATCTGTCACCTCTACTCCTCCTTCAACCCCTCAAACACCCGTCACATCGAGTGTCGTTGTTGTTATAAATCCTCCTATTTCTCCAAGGCTAGTTTCCAATACACCTCAAGTAATGGCTACCAGATATGCACCTCTCCTTTTGCAACAGAACTTGGATGCTATGCCTGCTGATTACCAAAGTAAGATACCATTGTTTGATGCTACTCAAGGTATCACAACGCATCATCATGTTGACTGGATGAACGACTTCTTTGATATTCATGAGATAGATGAAGAGAATGTGACCATGTGATTATTTGTGCAAAGTTTTGAAGGTGAGGTTCGAAAGTGGTTCAGAGCACTACCTGCAGGGACTATCAATACATTGCTGGTTCTTCACAGACAATTCCTAGATCGTTGGGAGGTAAAGAAAAATCCACTCCAAATTCTTTTCGAGTATGAAAATATAAAGAGGAATGTTGGTGAAAGTGTTCAGGATTACTGTGTTAGATTCAATATTGTTTATAATGCTATTCCAGCTGATATCAAGCCACCGATGGGTCTAGCTTTGATAAAATTCCCCAATTCTTTTGATCCCAACATGGCATACCATTTGAGAGAACGAGATCTTGCTACATTGGAGGATATGCAGAAAATTGCAGTGAGTGTGGAGGCAAATATGCTAGCTAAGAGAGCTAGGACGAAGACCGAGAAAAAAGTGACCATAAAGGAAGAGGCTTCTTCCTTAGATGTAAAAGCTGATCATTTGCTTCGTAAAATTGAGAAAATGTTTGATAGATTGACAATTGCAGATAAGCCTGAGACACCAATTAGAAATCCAAATTTCCGTGGTCAGAAGCAACCACAGTTTAGGATCAAACAGTAGGAGCAAAGAGCACAAGATCAATTAGCACAACAGCAAGTCAAAACACCTCTACAACAGAATTATGTGCATGGCCTGGAGTCAGAGGATGATGGTTTGCCTATCTATATCATGGAGGATGAGGAATATTCAGAAAGCCCGCCTGTACAAAAAGATGAGAATTTTATACTAGTGAAATAGTCCTGGAAGAAGAATCAAATGAATATCAGAGGGAATATATGAATGCACTGACATCGTAGCAAAGACAATATTCACTCAGGAGTAGGGATGTACCAATCAATCTGGTCCAAAAGCGAAAAGAAGCAACACAACCTAAGAATCCTTTTCCAAATGTTCAGAAAAAAGGAAAGGAGCTAGTAGATCCTACTTCCAGCAAAGTACAATCTGCAAATACGAAGAAAAATCAGACAAGTACAACAAAGGAAAATTCTGAAAAGAAGGATTCTCTGGTCAAAGAGGTAGATAAAATTACAACCTTTAGCTTAGAGAATGAGATTGTTAAGTTAAAAGTGTACATACCTCTAACAAAATTAATGAAGAACAACAGTTATAAGAGTCAAGTGTCAAAGATTTTGAATGTAGATCCCCTGTCTAATATGGTTAACGTGGAAGATGACCAACCCGAGCTTATTTTTGGTTCTACATTAGAAGGCCAATCTAAGGATAGTGAAGTAGCCCCATTTTACATCAGCCTTAGATTGCATGAGTATGTCTTGCACAATGCCATGTTTGATTCAGGAGCATCTCACAATCTGATGCCAAAGGCAATTATGGAAAAATTGGGTCTCGACATCACTCATAAATATCATGATCTTTATTCTTTTGATTCCGGTAGGGTTAGATGTATTGGTCTCATTAAGGATTTGGTTGTGACTTTAGATTAGATTCCAACAAAGAATATTCTCATGGATGTAGTTGTGGCCGACATTCCCCCTCGATTTGGCATGCTTTTATCTAGGTCGTGGGGTGCAAAACTGAAAGGGACATTGCAATTAGATTTCTCCTATGCCACTATTCCCATGTTTGGTCAGCTGAGAAAATTATATAGGGAGAAGAAGATGAAGTATATGATCACAAGCAAGGAGAAACCTTTGAATCATCCAATTAACTCTGTACATACAGATTTAGAATCTTTTGTTCTTTATTCAGATAGTGGTTTTAATGATGTAAATAGCCAACTAGTTGAAGTGGAAGATGTTCCAAAGATAACATAAAATTTCAGGGCAGTACTTGATCAAGAGAGACAAAAGCTTGCAAGTACCGCTGAATAGTCTACATTCCGCCAACAACAGAAAATTGATGGACAACAACCAAAGGTAGAAGAGCAGGCAGAATTCCAACACTTGGAGGAAGAAGCCGGTTTATGGAGTATGGATTTCAACGGAGTAGTAGGTAAGGATGGTGTAGGAATTTGGATTTGGATACGCAGCCCTATTTTCCTACCAAATAAAGTCCCAAGTAATGTAAGAATTTGTTCATATAAATTGGCTTTTGATTGTTCTAACAACGAAGCCGAGTATGAGGCATTGATTGTAGGGTTGAAGATACTCAAGAAGTTGAATGCAAAGAGAATTTCAGTTTATGGAGACTCAGAATTAGTAATCAAACAAGTCAAGGGTGAATACCAAGCCAAACATCCGCAAATGAGGGCTTACCGTAATGCAATTTTAGATATTTTAAAGATGTTTCTAGATTATACCTTGACATGTGTCCCTCGTACACAAAATGTTATTGCAGATTCTCTTGCTACAGCTGCAAGTAATTTAAAGATCCCAATGAATTCAAACAATAAGTTTGAAATTCATGTGAAGCATCGCCCAACTGTTCCTGATAATCTGAGATACTGGTAGGTGTTTCAGGATGACAAAGAAATTGATGATTTTCTACAAAATGAAGGCAAATATAAAGACACTTCTATAGATGATGAGCAAGATGACGGTGAACCAAAAATAGAGTTAAATTAGATGGAAGTCTTACAGTTGAAAGATAATGTCATCCCTAAAGGCCTTATACCTTTAGAGGAATTATTTGATCAAGATGATGTAGCCCGAAAGCCAAGCTTAGTGCCAACCGAGAAGGGTGTTGAAGATGTAAATATTGGAACAACAGAGAATCCAAAGATGGTGAAGTTGTCAAAGGCATTACCTCCTCAGGTAAAAGCTAAATACATTAGTTTATTGTCTTCATTTTCTGATGTATTTTCTTGGGACTATACAAATTTAAAGGAGTATGACAAAAGTATAATTTAGCATATAATTCCTATTAAGCCAAATCAGAAGCCATTTCACCAAAAGCTGAGAAGGATAAATCCGAAGTTGCTGCCGTCAATAGAAAAAGAGGTAAATTGATTGTACAAGGCTGGTATAATCGTTCCAATCAGATTTTCAGATTGGATCTCCAATCTGGTTCCTGTGAGGAAAAAAACAGGTGAGATCAGATTGTGCATAGATTTCAGAAATTTGAATAAAGTGTCATTAAAAGATAACTACCCGTTGCCGAAAATGGACCACATTCTCCAGAGAGTAGTTGGAGCATCTCGTATGTCGCTGCTCGATGGATATTCCGGCTACAATCAAATTTTGGTTCATGAAGATGACAGGGACAAGACAACATTCACCACTCCTTGGGGGACATTCCACTATGCCAAGATGCTGTTCGGTTTAAAGAATGCTAGAGAAACATTTCAGCGTGCCATGGACATTGCCTTCACAAATGAAAAAGATGTGTTTTTAGTAGTGTATCTTGATGATTTGACTGTCTTTTCAAATTCAGATGAAGAGCATCTTTACCATCTGAAAATTGTTTTTCAGCGTTGCAGAAAATATGGAATATCACTCAATCCCAAAAAGAGCTTGTTTGCTATGGATGAAGGGAAGCTTCTCGGTCACATAATATCAAAGGAAGGAATCCGCATCGATCCTGCTAGGGTGGAAGCTATATAGAAGATAGATTTTCCTCATAATAAGAAAGAGATCCAAGCATTTAATGGTAAGATGAATTTCTTACATCGTTTTGTGCCTAATCTAGCTAAACACTTGAGGGAAATTACTAATATGTTGAAGAAGGATAGTGTGGTCAAGTGGACTGAAGAAGTTATGAAGTCTTTTAACCTGGTAAAGTTTGCTCTTTCTTCAGCCCCAATTTTGATAAGTCCGGATTATTCACAGGATTTCATATTATTTTCATTCGCTTCTGAACATACTATGGCAGCAGTTCTAATGCAAAAAAGAGATCAGCTAGAAAAACCAATTGCCTTTTTCAGTAGGACAATAAGGGATGCAGCCTTGAATACAACATCATTGAGAAGCAAGCGCTTGCCTTAGTTAAAGCTTTGAAAGCTTTCCGGCATATATTCTGTGATCTCATATCCTTGCTTATTTCCCTAACACAACAGTTAAAGATGTTTTGGTACAAACAGATCCAGAACGAAGGCGGGGCAAATGGATCGCAGCATTGCTAGAATATGACATGGAGATAAATCCAACAAAGTTAATCAAGCGGCAGGGTCTAGCAAAGTTAATGGCAGAGTCCAATCTACATGCATTGGATATAAATCTGATTGCAGCCATGTCTGAAGAAGAAGAAGATAGTTTGCTGATTCAGGTATCTGAAATTTTTCTCCAATCTCCTTGGTATTTAGATATTGTGTACGTGCTTCAGCACCTTTCACCACTACCGAGGATGGCTAAAAATAAAGGTAGAACTCTAAAACTTAAGGCTGCTAGATTTTGTATTATGAAGAATGCTGGAAAGATCCCAGAGGCATTTTGCTGAATTGCTTAACCGAAGATGAAGCCCAATAGGTCATGAGTGATTTCCATAAGGGAGACTGTGGAGGTCACTTATTTTGGAAGATGATGGCTAACAAAATTTTGAGAGTAGGGTACTACTGGCCTACCTTGTTTGTTGATGTTTATAAAACTGTCACAAGCTGTCATGAATGCTAGATTTTTTAGGGAAGAAGAAAGTTGCAGCCTCTACCTCTCAAGCCAGTCGAAGTTAGTGCACCATTTCAACAATGGGGCCTAGATTTTATTGGAGAGATTCATCCCACATCTTTAGCTCAGCACAAGTGGATCTTGATAGCGACAAATTATTTCACAAAGTGGATTGAGGCAATCCCCACTCGGCAAGCCACAGACTCGGTAATAATTCAGTTTCTTGAAACAAATATTTTGTCACATTTTGGTTGTCCTAACAAACTTATTACAGATAACGCAGCCGCTTTCAAGTCCAAAAATATGATTTGCTTTTTCAGCAAATGCAAAATTACCTGAGGACATTCTACTTCATATTATCCACAAGGTAACGGATTGGCCGAATCCTCAAACAAGTCATTGGTCAACATCATTAAAAAGCTGCTGGAAACCAATAAGAAGAGCTGGCATAAAAAATTGGTTAATGCACTATGGGCTGATAGAGTAAGCCAAAAGAAGTCAATAGGAATGTCTCCGTTCGAGATTGTATATGGTATTGACACGGTATTCTCGACATCTCTTGCAGTCCTGGTTGTTAAACTTCTGCAGGAAGCTGGCAGCGAGGAAGATCATTTTCAACAGAGAATAAGCCAAATGATCCATTTATAGTAGATGAGAGAGGAAGTTTTTCAGAATACCTTCAGGCTATAGGAGAGAATTAAAAAGATTTATGATTGGAAGGCAAAGGTGGACAAATTTCAGATTGAAGACATAGTGTTACGATGGGATGCTAGAAATGAGGATAAAGGCAAGCACGGCAAGTTCAAGAACTTGTGGAAGGGACCATACAAAATTGCTACATATAGAGGTAAAAATGCTTTTCTACTCAAAGAAATGAATAGGGAAGATTGTCCAGGAGGACCAGTAAATGGTCGGCTTCTGAAATGGTACTGTCTCTAAGGAGTTTCCTGCTATCACATTTTATCATTATACATACCATTTTATTCCTTTCATTGCAAAGTTTGCACTGTCACCATTCATTTAGCTTGGGGCCCGAAGTGAAGGCTATAAAGCTGAATGTCTGGCTTCAGTTTTTGATTATTTAGTGTTAGTTGTTGAGTTAGTCTTAGTTGAGTTGATTTAGCTATGAGTCTTGAGTCAAGGTGTTTGTTTTGGTGTTCTGAAGTTATTGACTCCATATTGCCCAATGGATGAAGGCACTTATATGCTTTTCCAAAGATCCATGGTTCTTGGCACCTCCCAGGAGCTACCATCCCCATTGGAGCCAATGTTAGTGTTAGTGTCTTCACACTTCCATCAGTGATCAAATTGCTCTTTTGCATGCATATTAGGTGTCTCATTCGATTAGCTGCATTCCATTAGGTCATGGATCAACTGATGGTAGTGGTTTCATTTCAGTTTCTCTCATGTCATATACTTGCTGGTTTCTTCAAAACCTCTTTTCAGTCATTTATAGTCATTTTAGTTCATTTCATTCAGTTTTAGGGTTTAGTTTCACTAGGTATTAGGGTTTGTCATCATGGTCATCCAAAATTGAATAAAAAGGTCAGCAGGCACATGAGGAGGATAAATAGGTTCATAAAATCATAAATTTACTTTTGATATGCTCAATAAATATTTTTTACCTCAAAACTCTGTTTTGAGGTGAAAACATAGTTTTTCCTTTTTTTTTGTAAAAAATTTCATGTAATTTAAGCGTTTCTATATGTAATAAGCTCAGAAGCTATTCCTGGTTACCTTTCCAACTCCTGCCACTGCAAAAAATAAAAAGATCAAGACCATCAGTCCATCAAAGTGCCAAGAAAAAGTCAAAATTGAAATTGAAAAACAGAGTTTTTGAAAAAGTGACTAAGACTTAAAAAAGTGGGTTTGCAATGAAGAAAAATTAAAGTGCATCATATATAAAGCAAATGCATGCTAGCTACTCATTTCATTGTGCAAAAAATCAAGTGGAGAGACAAAATCACATTTTGAAGGGAAATTGAACAAAAGAGGAAGAAAACCTGTATTTTGCACCAAATTTGACTGGCGCTGTACATCAGAGGGTTGAAGCTACCCATCAGACAGGCTGTGCATTAGACAACTTTTCTCTGTGTAAAATTACACAGGCGTTGTATATCAGGCAGGCGCTGCACATTGGGCCTAGTGCGCTGCACATTGACCAGAGAGGTTTCAAACTCACTCAAATGCATCTCAAATTCTCCCAAATGCCGCATTCACCTCCTACAAGTAAGTGTGTATCTATCCTTAGCTGAAATAATTCTTTTCCATGTTTTTTTCATGAGTTTTGCTTCCTAAAATCAAAACCCTAGTTTGCCTCCATTCTCTATTTCACCTCATTGCAAAAACAACATCCTTGGTCCCTTTTCTAAAACTTCATTGCACTAGAAACTACCCATTGATTCCATTTTCCCTTTCCCTATTCCCCTAAGAAACTGATCCCCTTTATTAAACCCTAAGTCCCTCATAAGTCAAAACCCTAGTTTCCCAAATCTTTCTCTTCATTCCCCTACTCCACTTCATTACTATTATTCCATTTGCAAAATCTCTTCATACTCATCTTCTTTGTCCCCACCCATTATCATTGTTCACCATATCATCATCACATTACATCATTAAGACAAGCATGGAAAGAAGCAGTGAATCATATTTTGAAGAGGACACACTTAGTGATAGCTCAAGGGAAAGAAATGTGCAGTCCAGGAAGCCTCACAAAGGTGGAAAAATCATTAGGGAGGAATCTATCAGCATGAGTGAACTCCTTGCTTGCCCACTAGCCACCACATGTTTCAGATATCAGTCCTATTTTGAGTTTTGTGAAATGGTTGAAAGGGTCAAATATCACCATGAGTTAGCAAGACAGTTTATGATAAACATGGATAACAATATGTGCATCTTGTTTGGGTCAACTTCATTCTTTCACCAACTATCATTGTAGTGGCCACAAGAATTCCAGATGTAGGGGAAAAGTGGAACAAAAGGAAAAATATTAGTAAGCAGTACTATGAGCCTTATATCAAGGCCAAGTACCATGGTAAACTTAGCAGGGTGTTTCCTTTTAAATTCTTGGAGGACAGGTATGTTCCACTCATGAAACTTATCATCAAATAATTTACATGTGAGGGTAGGTTCTCCAGACTTTGTGCCTACCACATCAGATTGCTTATGCACTTCACCAGGGTCAGAATGATGAACATCTCTTATTTCATATGCAAAAACATAGAGAGGATGACAGTGATTGCAAAAAGAAAACCATATCCGCAACAGCTCAATAGCATTTATCATTTTTTTGTCATCAAAATTGTTGTTTTGCATCAGCTCACTCAGTTGGGAGTGCCATGGGAAACTTTCATTGCCCATGAGTGCTTCAAGGGGCCTCAAATATTTTCAAATCTTCAAGAGGAAGGTGAACCTTCCAGGCCAAAAAAGGAGCCTGAAAATAAAATAGAGGAGGTTCCCGTTCTTGTGTTTGTCACCTATGAAAGAGGCACTAGAATGCACTTTGCAGCTACCAAGCGAGTACTATCTCCACCAGGGGTGGAAGGGGTCTCATTTTCTTCACCAGACCACAGGAAAATGTTATCTTCACCGAGGGTGAAAGGGGATTTGCCTTCTTCTCTAGATAAAAAGGTACAGGGCAGAGACAAAGGAAAGCACAAGGTGCATGAGAAGATCCCTCTTGAAGGGCAAGACAGGGATTTTGTTTTGATTGAGGGGGATGTCACTGATTTGGGCTCAAAAAGCTCAAGACTCAAGGAAATGATTATCAAAGAGAAGGAGGTTGAAATACAAGCCTTATCACTAAACCTTGAGAGGGCCAAATGGATCATCAACTTTCTTGAGTAGGAAAACAAGCAATTGACAGATAAGCAAGCTATTATGGAGTTACAAATGATAAGAGAAAATAGGCAAGAGGCAAAAAAGAAAGAAAGATCAAGATGACATCCCTTGAGCAAGAAATTAAGGATGACCGAGAATCATGTTTGGAAAGAGCTAACATTCACCTTGAGAAGTTGCTTGAGAAAGCCAACAAAGAGAAGAAAATGTTGTGCCATATGGCCTATCACTACCTAACCCGGAACAAGATTTGCAAAACAAGGGTAAAGAGGCTAAAAGCTAAGTTAAGGAGAGCCTTGAGGGCCAAGAAAGAACATGATAAACTCAAAATTTTGGCTGAAGCTTCATTAGCTCAGCAAAGCACTTAATGAGGTTGCCTCTTGCCAAATTTGAGGAAATTTTGGGAACTTTTTGTCATTTTGCAATTTTGTAAATAAAACACAGGGAATTTTAGCTGGCATTGAATTGGCTCACTCTTTTGCCAAATGGCTTGTAGTTTTGGATTCAACATGAAAAAAAATGAAACCTAGAAAGTTTCATAAATTTTGGAGAAGATCTGGGTCACTTAAAGGGAAAAAAACACCTAAATAATGCCCTCTCTGCCACTTTTTGGACACATAGGAAGTAGTCTTGGGAGGAATGGATTTTGAAGGGGAAAATAAACTCCAAATCAGAAAATTCAAAGTGTTCCAGAAACTAGATAGGCAGAGATTTCCAACAAGCTATCTTGGGCCTGATTTGGTGAAGTGAAAGATCTTCAAAAGAAGTCATGAAGTGGCGCTACACATGAGGCTCAGGGCGCTGCGCATGAGGCAATTTTTTGCCAATTTTGCCTAAAACTTAGAATTTTGCCCAATTTTTTTAGTGGTTGACTTTTCTTCTTTTCTTGGTAAATGTATGCATAGTAAATGATGTGTTTGATGTAAATTTTGATGAAAATCGCCTCATAGGGTAGATACATCAAGTTCTAATGGTTTTGAATTGTAATGAATTGGTTTCCTAAGTTTTAGAGGCAAGCTATTCCAGTGCCCATATTCCTGTTCTTAGTTTAGATATGGTTGAACCACCCCTTTTCTCATGGATTCGACCCTGGTAGCTAGCATGAGTGGTTTCCTTGCCTATATCATGTACTTTTTGATTCATTTGTAAAGGTTGGACTTTGGCAGAAGTGTTGGACTCACTGAAAATTTGTATCAGCAGTTTGGCAAGGAATAAAACCAGCTTTCACAACTACTTTTGTGGGATTATTGTGACAATGAGTTTATGTATTGTTTCTTCTTTGAATGAGTTTTTCTGATGTTTTATATGTATCCACATCTCTCTCTCTCTCTTCTAAACTAAATTAATCAAGGTGAATAGACAAAATACACTAATTTATAGTGCTTTGTCTTGGGAATGCATTTTGTTTTCAATGTTTTCATTGTTTGAAGAGGATTCATAGTTTCTTATGCCCTCCTCAACTCCTCAGCTATCTTACTCTACCATCTCAATCCATTGCTAGTCCATAAACCCTTGTTTACCTTGCCCCATAGGACATGACTGTATCCCTGAGTTGATTTCCTGGACCCAATCTGCCTTCTCCAATTGATCCAGTAACCAAAACCTAAAATCAAACAAAATTCTCTGATCTACTTTACCTAGCCTAAAATCAGCATTCATTTCAGTCATCTCAAGCCCTAGTTGCTAATATTCTAATTGAGATTGAAAAGGAGAGAGCCCTCTCCTGACTTGGTAGGGCTAGCTATCAGGTTAAGCATGGTTTGATGTTACCCTAGACCTGCCTTCCTTCAGCCTAAGGTGGATTTAGGCACTAACAGATGTAAATACTGTAATGAGTTGTGTTATAAATCTCCACTATGTGGTATGGGTGTCATGTCTTTATGATTATGTTGTCATGTTATTATGCTATCATGTGGTTATATGATGTTATAATGCCATGTGGATTAGCACTCAGCAAGATGATCATTGTAAATACCGTAATGAGCTGTGATATAAAGCTCCACTATGTGGTATGTTGTCATAATGTTCTTCTCTTGAGAAATTTTTTCATTTTAAATACTACATTTGTTGGCATTATGATGCATGTGTTGTACTTGATGGCAACCCACTCGTAGAAGAACAACTCACTTATATAAGGGGGAGATTGTTGGTATTATGATGCATGTGTTGTACTTGATGGCAACCCAATCGTAGAAGAACAACTCACTTATATATAACTAGATGAATCTACAGAAGAGATATCATATGTGACAGAATACATGGGAATTAGATGACAGTTCTCAGTATGACAAGCTAGCTTTGCCATCAAGTCCAAAGGGGGAGATTGTTGGTATTATGATACAAGTATTGTCCTTGATGGCAACTCACACAGATGACAGATCATAGTGCAGCAGGTTAGTAGCAAAGAGTTGATGATCAGACTACAAAGAATGAAGAAAATAAGGTATACGCATGTTCCTCTTAGCAAAGTCACGTATACATGCGAGATCATCAATCAAAAGGCGTGTATGCGTATACATGCAATTTCATGCAAGGGAAGGCGCGTACATTAGGTTTTGGTCCATGGTATTTAGTCCTTGGTATTTGGACCTATGGTTTTGGACCATGGTATCTCATCTAAAGTGTTGAACCCAGGTATTGGGTCCAAGGTATTGATTATTTATGGTTTTGGACCATGGTATTGAGTAAGGCCTAAGACTATAAAAGGAGGAGAAGATCATTAGGCAAGGGAGATGGGGAAAAAGTCTTGAATATTTGATGAAGGATGAGATCCAGGATGCAGGTTATGGGTTCATGATGCTTTGCGATTGATGGAGAACAAGATCTAAGGATAGATTGGGATCTAATGGCTTGGAATGAATCATCTCTATACGGTTTGATCATGCTTATTCTAGATTTGTATACTGACGCATGTAATGTTCTGTAAATGTTATGATATGGGTATGACTGATGTCTGGAACATCTACAAAGTTATGAGAAAATATTTGTAGATATGTACACGGGTTGGCTTTGGTGAAAGCACGTATGTATGCGGTTTTGGTTCGTCATAGTAGCGTATACATTATGATATATGATATTTGAAGTTGTAGTTGGATCTGGTTATTGTTGCAGAGTTCTGTTGTTTGTTCTGTGTTCTGGTGACTGTGTTGTTGACAGGGTTTCAGTGTTTCAGTGATTCAGAGATTGATGATGCTAGTATTGATTGATTTTGTGCTTCAATGATATTGATGGGTCCAGTATGAAAATTGGATGAAACGTGGCCTTCAAATTATTGTGCTGTGCTTTAGGAGTATCCAGTCTGAAAATGTATGAAATGTGGTACCTGGAGGAAGAAAGAGAAGGTTGTAGCCTTCTGTAGGTTGACACCTACGTACTAGTACATCAGCTAGTACAAGAGCTAAGGGGGTGGTAGCTCCCTTCCAGTAGCAGCTGGAAAACGAGTGAAGGTTGGAGCATTCAGTAGGCCAGCACCTACGTACTAGTAAATGGATCGGCTAGTACAAGAGCTAAGGGGGTTGTAGCTCCCTTCCGGGAGAGTCTGGAGAACGAGAGAAGGTTGTAGCCTTCTGCAGGTAGAAGCCTGTGTACTGGTATAAGACTGCACCAGTACAAAATCATTGTAAAAAGAAGTTTCTAATTGAAAGAAGATAGAGACATATTGCAGCAGGTGGTTTTCACCCGCATTGGGTTTCCACCTTATATCATGGTGTTCATGTGTGATGATCTGTTTTGTTTTACTGCACCTGCTTACTATTCATATGGTTAATGAAGTTCTGATGCACTAACTAAAGATCAACATTTAATGGAATAACTGAATCACAAGTATTCTGGATATACGCTAGTTGCATTAGACACAGTTGCGTATACACGCGGGTTGCATTAACTGAAGTAGCATATATGTATCTAAAGTATGGAAATGAAAAAGTTTTATTGATTTGATAATACTGATTCACCCCCCCTCTCAGTATTATTTCCAACAATTGGAATCAGAGCAGGTCCTTTGGTAGAAGCTTGATCGCTTGAAGGAGATCTGTAGAACAATGGGAAAGAAGCTTAAGAAGAAAGCACCTAAGAAGAAGAAGACATCTCATAAGAGATATGACAGTGGGAGAATTGAGTGGGGAATATGTGGAAGAAGCACTTCAGATTCAGAATCACTTCAAGATGAAGAACTATCATGTATGAATTTGTTATCCTCTGGTGATACATCTATTTATCCATTTGAAGATGATGAAAGTGATAGTGAAACAACTGAATTTGCTCTTATGGGTGAGCAAGAAAGATATCGAATAGAGGCAGTATTTAAAAGGCTTACAGACAAAATTAGAGACCAACAAGATCTATTAAACAAAAGGGAATGTGCCTTCAAAGAAGAAGCTACCAAACTAAAAGCTCAACTAGAGGAAGGTAACAAGGTAAGGAAGCTGTTCAAGGAAAAGGAAGATCAATGTCAAAAGTTGCAGGATGAAGTGAATGAAAGGAGCACAATAATCAAGAAACTCAGAGATAGATCCAGTTACTATGAAAGGCTTGAAGCTACGATCCTCTCGCTAAAGAAAGATTTTGAAGAATCAAAGAAGCAGAATAAAGAACTTCTCCAAGCTCATGACAAACAAGAAAATGAAGTTCTTGATCTAAGACATTAGTTGGAAGAAGGAAGAAATATTGAAGAAAACATGAAGAAGCAGTATCTTGAAAAGGAAGAGCATCTTCAGGTTGAGGTAAATATTCTAAAGGATAAATTAGAAGAAAAGGATAAGATATTACGATTTCAAGATAGTACTAAGATTTTGGATGATATTCTTAGTAGTCAAAGGTCTCCAGCTATCAAAACTGGTCTTGGTTTTCATGAATCTGTTGAAGGTGAATCTAGTTCACAAAGTAAGACAAGGAACTCTTTTGCAATGCTCGAAAAGGAGATGATAGGTCAATCCCATCAACAACCAAGGAAAGAAATTCTTCAAAGAAAATCTTTCACTCCTCAAATGAATAATGTTGAATGTTATGTATGTCATAATCTTGGACATGTTGCAGCCAAATGCAAAAGAAGAATGGTTCAAGACCGTCACACAGAAAGACCATCACGTTCCAAGTAATTTAAGGGATATTGTTTGTCTTGCAATATGTTTGGTCATAAAGCTACTAATTGCTAGAGGAGGAATATGAAACATGTAAGATGTTATGCATGTAATAAGCTTGGACATACAACAAAGGAATGTAGGAACAAAGTATGGGCACCATACCAAAAGGAGAAAGGGTTTGATATGATTCAGTCCATTACTTGCTCTGTTTGATAATGGTTACAATCTGTTGATGATGTGTGGAAATGCACTGACACTTGTAAGATGTTTAGGGATGAATTGATCTTAACTTGTGGATGATGATACTTCTTGCTGATATATGCATGATCAAATTTGACAGTAAGCAAGATGGCACAGGTTCAAGGGGAGCATATGCTTTTAATAATGCATTGTTGGCATTATGGTTAGTAGTCCTTAGTGATGATTCTTATATGGCTAAATAATACATCTTGCTATGATATGGATATGACTTGTCCATGACAAAATCTCATACGATTCTTGGGGTTACATAGTTGATGTTCAGATCAGATTTGTGGATTGATTCTCTGATGGTGCATATATGATGCTTACATGGTGTTCTTCATAAAGACAAGGAGAAGTTCAAAGCTCGAATATACAACTTTATGATGAGTCACTCATGTTTGGCTGTCAACGTATAATACAGTTATGATGCAGGATTCCTACAGTTCTTGGTGCTCACATGAATGAGGATTGTTACTGTTGATGATATCAAGAAGTCTTGACAAAAGATCTTGAGCTCAAGATACATAGTGCTATATACAATATTTTGGATACATGGAGTTGCATTGTTGGAGATATGATGATGATGAGTTCTTACCTATATGATGATAGGTTGATACTTACATATGTTGATTGATGCAGATGTTCCCAAGTAATGATACATGGATGATATATAAGATCATGAAGATCTTGATGATGATGAGATGACTATGGTGTTTTTCACATATGATATAATGTGAATGATTTTATGATGATGTTTAAAAGGATGAGTTGATATCTATATGCAGACATACCTTGTTACAGGAAATTTACAAGTTGTTGATCTGGAAGTGGTTGTATGCAAGTTTTATGAGGAATATCCGCGTATATACGCCTGTTTCTGTGGATACAGTCGCGTATATGTTGGTTTGAAGGAAATCAGTGGGCCAGACTCAGGGTGAGAAGAGTCTGATATGGGTCTGACAGAGACCATCTGGCATAGATGGAACAGGTGCAGAGGGAAAACATGATTGCTGATGATTGTCAGATGCTGATGACTATCATACTCTTGATATTTGGTCTCTATGTCATGTATTTCTTTTATTATCAAGGTCATGTAACGGCCCATGTTGGTTTCCCCACTATGCATAGGATGGATGATGTAATGTTCTTGTTTTATCATGTTTAAACTTTTGATGTATCCCCACTTGGTTTGGTGGATGATTCAATATCAGTATATCCCCACTAGGGTGGGAGATGGATGTATGTATGAGTCTTTGGTGATAGGAAGGTCATTTATGATAGAGTCATGTTCTTCTTATAGAACATCTTTTTGCATACCTTGCTTATAGTCAGGGGGAGCATGAACAACACTCTTCAGCAGAGCAGAGACTTCAGCATGTACTCAGAGGGAGCATGGACAGATTGGTACACCTTGGCATATACAAGGGGGAGCTCATTCAGAGATTTCAGCAAGTACTCAGGGGGAGTATGGACAACTAAATGTTTATCAAGGAAAAAGAATATCTTGGTCCACCCTTTGCCCTTGATGTCAAAGGGGGAGAGATTTGGTGTTGTTGCCATCAAGTCCAAAGGGGGAGATTGTTGGCATTATGATGCATGTGTTGTACTTGATGGCAACCCACTCGTAGAAGAACAACTCACTTATATAAGGGGGAGATTGCTGGCATTATGATGCATGTGTTGTACTTGATGGCAACCCACTCGTAGAAGAACAACTCACTTATATATAACTAGATGAATCTACAGAAGAGATATCAGATGTGACAGAATACATGGGAATTAGATGACAGTTCTCAGTATGACAAGCTAGCTTTGCCATCAAGTCCAAAGGGGGAGATTATTGGCATTATGATACAAGTATTGTCCTTGATGGAAACTCACACAGATGACAGATCATAGTGCAGCAGGTCAGTAGCAAAGAGTTGATGATCAGACTACAAAGAATGAAGAAAATAAGGTATATGCAGGTTCCTCTTAGCAAAGTCGCGTATACACGCGGGATCATCGATCAAAAGGCGCGTATGCGTATACATGCACTTTCATGCAAGGGAAGGCGCATACATTGGGTTTTGGTCCATGGTATTTAGTCCTTGGTATTTGGACCTATGGTTTTGGACCATGGTATCTCGTCTAAAGTGTTGAACCCAGGTATTGGGTCCAAGGTATTGATTATTTATGGTTTTGGACCATGGTATTGAGTAAGGCCTAAGACTATAAAAGGAGGAGAAGATCATTAGGCAAGGGAGATGGGGAAAAAGTCTTGAATATCTGATGAAGGATGAGATCCAGGATGCAGGTTATGGGTTCATGATGCTTTGCGGTTGATGGAGAACAAGATCTAAGGATAGATCGGGATCTAATGGCTTGGAATGAATCATCTCTATACGGTTTGATCATGCTTATTCTAGATCTGTATACTGACGCATGTAATGTTCTGTAAATGTTATGATATGGGTATGACTGATGTCTGGAACATCTGCAAAGTTATGAGAAAATATTTGTAGATATGTACACGGGTTGGCTTTGGTGAAAGCGCATATGTACGCGGTTTTGGTTCGTCATAGTAGCGTATACATTATGATATATGATATTTGAAGTTGCAGTTGGATCTGGTTATTGTTGCAGAGTTCTGTTGTTTGTTCTGTGTTCTGGTGACTGTGTTGTTGACAGGGTTTCAGTGTTTTAGTGATTCAGAGATTGATGATGCTAGCTTCAGACTGACCTTCTATGGCTCGACCAAAATAAGTTCAGGATGATCATCTTCAACATTTACCATATCTGACAAAGGGTCTATTTGCAAAATTCTAGACACCTGGTGTTTATCATTGATATTCTTTACCAGCTCAGTCAAGGGAATGGACACTTTTAATTTAGCAATTTCATTTTCTAAATTAAAGGATGAAACTTTTTCTACCTCTTTGACAGCAAGGTCCTTCTTCTCTACTTGCTCTTTCGCTTCACTTTGGTGATTATTCTTCTCGTTTGCAATGTTATTTGCAGATGGTACTTTGCTGGAACTTAGATCAGTTGGCTCTTTCCCTTTCTTCTAAATGTTTGAGGAGTCATTCTTTGATTGTAGCTCTTTTCTTTTTTTAATGGGATTGATCGGCACATCTCTGCTCATCAAAGAATACTGCCTCTGTTGTGCTGTCAAAGCACTCATATAACCTCATTGATAATCATCAGACTCAGCCTCAAAAACTGCATCATTTTCTAATATGTAATCTCAATCCTTTTGAATGTCTAGAACTTCTACATATTCTTCATCTTCCGTCAGAAAAATGGGCATACCGTCGGCAGTGAAAAAATGGTTTTCTTCAACTATCGGATCATTATCATCTTCTTCTTCCAGTCCCTGAACATAATTCTGTTGCAAAGGAGTTGTGATCTACTGTTGTTGTGCTGGTTGGTTTGGTGCCTTTTGTTCCCTCTCCTTGATCCAGAATTGGGGTTGTTGTTGTCCTCTAAAATTTGGATTCCTGATTGGTGGTTTAGGTCTATCTGTGATGGTCAGCCAGTCAACCATCTTCTCCACTGTTTAGATCAAAGTATCCATCTTAACATCTGAGGTAGATGCTTCCTTCTTTATGGTCACTCTCTTTTCAAATCTCATTCTTGCTCTTTTGGCCAGCAGATTTGCTTCTACACTTACAGTGTTCTTCTGCATGTCTTCTAGTGTGGTGGGATCATGTTCCCGTAACTGATATGCCATATCAACATCGAAACCGTATGGAAACTTGAGTAAAGCTAACCCCTCTGGTGGTTTAATGTTGGCTGGAATAGCATTATAGATTGCATTAAAACTCACAATATAATCTTGCACACTTTCACTGGCATTCCTTTTGATATTTTCATATCAGACAAAATTTGGAGTGGATTATTCTTTACCTCCCACTGATCCAGGAATTGCCTATGCAGGACTGGAAAATTTGTGATAGAGGCTGCAAGTAAAGCTCTGAACCATTTTTGAAGCTCACCTCCAAAACTTTAGACAAACAATCTCACAGTCACATCTTCTAACTCTACCTCATTAAGGTCAAATAAGTCATTCATTCTATCAACATGTTGCTAAGCGGTAATGTTTTGAGTGGCATCAAAAAGAGGTATTTTACTTTGGTAATCAGCGGGCATGGCACCAAGATTCTGAGGTAAAACAAGGGGTGCAAACCGAGCAGCCATGACTCGAGGTGGATTTGAAACAACGTTTGGACTACTAGGGTTTAATGGAGTGGTTGATGGAGAAGTAGGGGTAATAGGTGTTTGATAGGATATGATAGGTTGAAGGGGAAGTGTAGGTGTAAACGGAGGTTGGGAATGAACTTTAGAGGTTGATGGGAATAATGATGAACTGAGGGTATTGGATGCTAGTTCAGAAAACTCAGGGATCTTAGTAGTAGTGAGGGACGATTGAGGAGAATTTAGGATATACTCATCAATTGACCGGTTTTCCCTTTGAATTTCGAGATTTGCAATAAACTCTGGGTCTAGAACTATATCATCAAGTGCACTTTCAAATTTAGTTCTAAATAAAGAAAGGTCAAACGACAAATCAAAAGAGAGATCTTCTAAGAACAATGACTCATCCGAGTGTGAATATACTTTTATCGAAGGTGTTAAGCTGACTGTACTTTCTTGTCTCTTGAGTCTTCTTGAAATAAAATTAGGATTATCCACTACCGAGGTAGGATTTGGATCTGGATTGGCCCTAGTGTACTTTCTCGAAGCTAGTGTGCTCAAATTTCGAAGTTTTCTATATTGCTTTACAACTTTCTATTTTAGCCTAATAAATTCTAAAGCTCATCATCCAAAGTTCAAGAATTTAAATGAAAGATATTACTGGGTGATTATTCTGTTGATGGTTGCCACTATGTTATCACCTAGATTGACCTTAGGCTGAAGGGAGGCAATGCTAGGGTAACCACAAACCAAGCTTAGCCAAGTAGCTAGCCCTACTAGGCCGGAAGAGGGCTCTCTTTGTAAGGATCTCAGTCAAGATGACTGGATTAGGTAAAGGATTTTAGGCTAGGTATAGTAGCGTGAAAGTTTTGATTGGATTTTGTAGGGGTTTTGCCAGATTTAGGAGGAGCTGGCCAGTTTAGGTTTGAGAAATTAGGTCAAAAATGCAGGGTGTTCTATGGGGCAAGGTAGGCATAGGCTTTAGCACTTTTGGGCTTGATGAGGTGAGATGTTTAAGACTGATGAGGAGCTAAGAAAGGCATGTGACAATCATGGATCCTTCTTAAACAGTAGAAAACATATAAATGTGAATATTTACCCAAAGCAGAGCACTGATACAATGGATTCTGCCTATCAACTTGAAAACATTCACTAAGAAGTAATGGAATGATTAATGAAACATACAAAACATTCTAATATATGATCAAAAAAGAAGAAACTGTACTAAAACTCCATACCATAGGCATCCCATAAAAATATCTGCAATTCTTATTAATATCCTTGCCAAACTGCTTACAAAGATGTACAATCAAGCTCTGAGCATCCAACTAAGTCCAACCCTTTACAATGAGGAAGAAGAAGAAGATAAAGGCATTGTTTCAACCTCCTCCCATCCTCAATTATTTAATCCCCAAGATGAGGAGCTAATCTAATCAACACTGAACAAGAAAAGAGGAATATAGGCATCTCAACAACTTGCCTCTAAAAATGAAAAATTGATTCATTTGGGCTCAAACTAACTCCTAAGCAATGAATCTACCTTCTATTACTATTTATCCATAATATTTACAAGCCATGAAATCATTTACATAGTTAAATTATCCACCATGAGAGAGAATCCATGAAAAACAGTCAAAAATTCAGAAAATGATCATCTTGAGAAAAATTTCCCAACGCGCCGCGCCATTGGCCCAACGCACAATGCCACTTTCAGGTACCTTTTGGAGATCTTCCCGGCATCCCAATTGAGCTCATGATAGCTCATTGGAAAGGTCTTCAAGTATAATTTCTAGAACACCTAGAATTTCTGTATTTGGAGCTCATTTGATCCCTCAAAACTTGATTCTCCCAAGGTTTCTTCTGTGTGTCCAAAAAGTGGCAGAAAGGTCATTTTTAGGGTGTTTTTGGACCTTTTGGTGGAACAGTTCTGCCCCAAAAACTTTGAAACTTGCTAGGGTGCATTTTCTCATTGATCTGAATCCAAAAATGGAAGACATTTCCTCATTGGGTGCCCCTAGGAAAACTGCAGCGCCAGTGGCGTTGTGCTTCTAGGCATTTTTCCTATGTGTGCAATTTCAAAATTTGCAAATGACCAAAATTTCTCCAAACTTGTCCAAAATTTGTGTGAAGCACCACCATCATGTGCTTTGATGAGCCAAGGAGGCTTCAGCCAGCATTATAAGTCTATCCTCCTCTTTCTTGCCTTTCAAGGCCCGCCTTAGCCTAGCTTTCATTTTCTTGACCCTCATTTTGCAAATCTTGTTGCAGGTCTTGTAATGATAGGCCATGTGTCTAATCATCTTGTTGTCTCCATTAGCCTTCCATAATAGCTTCTCAAGGTGTATATTGACTCTCTCAAGCCAAGTATCCGTATCATTTTAGATCTCTTTCTCAATAGGATTCAATGTGACTTGTGTCTCTTTGCCACTTTGCATTTTTGCCTTGAGCATTTCTAACTCCATGAGGACTTGTTTGTCACTCAACTATTTGTTTTCTTACTCTAAGTATGTAATGACATACTTGGCCCTCTCCAAATTGTCCACCAATGCTTGGACTTGAGCCTCCTTTTCCTGTATGATGATGTCTTTGATTGTTTTTTCATCCTGAGTCTTTAAATCAATGGTTTGAGTGTGATGTTTCTCAAACTCATCATGCTCTACCAAGTCAAAGTCTCTTTCCTCCTCATCATCAAGGTCTTCCTCCTGCACCTTTTCCTTCCCTTTGTGCAGCTGTTGTACCTGTACCTACTGTGTCGATGAAGAAGGCAAAGCCCCTTCCACATCCTGTGGAGCAAACATTTGCCTATGGGCTGATGAAGAAGGCAAGGCCCCTTCCACATCCTGTGGAGAAAACACTTGCCTATCTGATGCAAATAATCTCCTAGTGCCTCTCTGATATGTCATGTAAATAGGCACCTCAATAGTTCTTGTCTCCTTGGCCTCCTCATCTATTTTCACTAGGCTAGAAGGTCCTCCTGCTTCTTGAGACACTGGTGGAGGAATTTGAGGACCCCTGAATATGCCATGAGAAATCAATGTCTCCTAGGAGATGTTGAGGAGACTAAGATGATGAAGAACAATGATCTTGATCAGACAGTAATGATAAAGACTGCTCATCTGCTGAGGGTATGGCTTCTTCTACACAAAATGAGCCATCTTCTCAATGTTCCTAAACAAGAAATAAGGGAGATTCAACATCCTCACCCTGGTAAAATGCATGAGAAGCCTGATGTGATATGCGTATAGCCTGGAGAATCTACCCTCACAAGTGAAATATTTCATGATGATTTTCTTCATGGGGACATACTTGTTCTCATGAAACCTGAAAGGAAATAGTCTCTTCACCTGATTTCTGTACTAGGGTTTGATATAAGGCTCATAATAGTGTTCATCTAGGTCTTGGGCCTTGTACCACTTCTTACCAACATTAGGAATTCTGGTTGCATTTGAATATGGAAGGTGAGACTGTGAATGTCACCCCAACAAGAGTGACTTTGTTGTTCTAAAGATGAGCTACAAAAAGTCTGGTGAGATTTGGGTGGTATTGGACTCTCTCGACTTGTTCACAAAACTCATAGCAGCCAAGATATATAAAACATGAAACAACCAACTGAGAAGCTTGCAATTCCCTAAGGATTGATGGCTCTTCTCTGATAATCCTGCCTCCCTTATGAGGTTTTCTCTATTGTCTAGCTCTCTTTGCTAAAGTATCACTGTCTATATTTTCCTCCTCATAGTCCCAGTCTCCTCTGTCCATGTTTGCAAGGTCTAAGGTTGTACACTCCCAGAAAAGGGATAAGGGGAATGAATAGGAGTGTTTTAGGAGTGAAGGGATGTGTTAGGGTAGACTAGAAAATGAAGGGTAAGATGTGAATTATGAGAGTGAGGGAGAGGGGTTTTAGGATGAGAGAATATAATGAGGGGATATGTATGGAGGGGATATGTAGTGATGTAGGGAAGAGATTTAAGTTTTAATGATAGGTGATGGGGACAAATAGAGGGGTTTAGGGTTTTTAGGATAATATGGAGTGAAACTAGGGTTTGATTTTTATCATGGTAAATTACTTTAAGCCTTGCATTTGCAAATGTAATGACGAAGTAAAGGGAGTATACTTACTTGTTAGAGGGATGAAAGGGTCATTTGAGAGATGAGAGGAAGTTTTCTTGAGAAATGGGAGGGTTTTTGGCCATTTTGCTCAACGCACAACGCCACCCCACAGATGTACAGCGCCACCCTCAATGCACAACGCCACTATAAAAATACACCGAGGAAATTTTCCATACGCGCATCACCGGCCTCTACACGTAGCACCAAGTCTTCAATGCGCAACACCAACTTGCCTTACCTAGAAGCGTAGTGCCACTCTGCCAACGTGTAGCGCCAAGCTTCCAATGCCCAAAACTCCCTCAAGCTTGCCTCTTCTTTTCACTTTTTGATTTTTTGTTTGGTAAATGAGAATAATTATCTTTGAAAATGAAATGTGAGGGCTTTAAATAGGAGAAAATTTTGATTTTTCACTTGAAAAAAACCCACTTTTCTTATGTTCCTTGTTCTTTTTCAAAACTCTATTTTAATGCCTTTTCTTCTTGTATCTTTGCAGGTGGATAAATGCTCAATTTGACTTGAATTTTTTAGTTCTTCTATGTCTTACAGCAAGGAGAGATGCTCTGGTGCATCTAAGATCAATTATTACATACAGTGACTTAAAATTACATATGAAATACAAATAAACTTAAAATACTCTGTTTTCACCTCAAAACCATGTTTTTGAGGTGAAAATTACATTAGGTTAAAAGATAATAATTTTCAGTAGCTATGACTTATAAGCCATCATGCTTCATTTATTGATCATCCTCATACCCTTGCTGACCTTTATTTACATTTCAACATCAAACTTTTGACCTTGGTGAAACCCTAAGACCTAATGAAATCTTGGCCTATGACCTAATGAAATCATGACTGCAATTGGTTATGAACCATGACTGAAGATAATCTGAAGAAGGATCAGCAAGTATAGTCTATGAGGGAAAAATTTAAATTTGATGAAGAGAAAACAACCATCAGTGGATCAGTATATCATGACCTAACTAAATGATGCAAAATTTTCAGTATGGGACTCCTAAAATGAAAATGGAAAAAGTGAATTTTGATCCATGATGGAAGTATGCAGATACTGACACTAGTAGTGAAGACATGTGATCTATCCACCTGCTCATCCATCTCACCCTCGGATTGATAGGCTCAAGTGTGAACTACTAAGGCTAAAACAATGGAACCCATTCTAGTGTAAAGGAAACTAAGATCACACTGTATCCAAAGTTGTTTAGTTTTCCCTCTTTTTCTTTAGATAATTGTTCTTTCATATTGACCAAAAACCCCTCGCTCTAGTTGAAGAGTGTTGGCTCTAGGCACTCCAATCCATATTGCATGTATGATCTACTTTCCACATGCAATGTTGATCTACCTGCCAATCTTGTGATAATAAATATGATCGTTCTCAAAGGTAACTGGGTCACATATTTTATACTAATCTTTCCATCCTTTGTTGGTCAGGCTTAAGGTCTATAATAGGTGGCGATATAATCTTTCATTGTCTCCGCACCACTTCTCCCACCTAGGAGAGATAAAGGGGAACCCCTCATAGATAGACATGTCATAAAGTAGATATCCTCTACCTTTATCCTAATTAGATGCTCCCCAAACCTAAACATCTCATGAACAAACAAGGTATTTCAATAAATCCATTTATTGCCTCATACTAGGGAGCCAGAAGAATTTTAGTAATCCATAGTTCTTTAATGTCTGGATAGAAGCAAGATCATTTGCTACATTTAAATCATGTTCCTCATGTTCTCTTTCTCTCCATACGAAATCCATTTTATGTTGATGAACCCCTAAAACATAAAAAAGAGATTCATTAGGACCCTTTTCATGCAAAAAAATTGATAAATTTTGAGGAAAAACTGCTCAACAAATTTTAGATTTGTGCCCAATGCACCCCATAATAGAAAACTAGAGCATTTCACCCTTGCCTACAGTACATGAGTGCTTAGGTGCAATACACTTTTCGACTCTCTGGGCCTACGTTGGTCCTAGGGTGAAATTTTGAAACCCGAGGGCCATCAAAAACTCAAATTTTTTACTTGAAATCATAAAATGGAACCACTTAGATAAAGAGAAGGGTTTTAGCTCCTACCTGGAAGCGACGGTACTCAAAATCATCCACTGGATTGGCCACAATAAGATACCAATCATCGAGGGGAAAAGTACTTAGAACACTCAATGTTGAAGATAAATGTGAAATGGTAAAGATGAAAAATCATTTTTGAGTATATATGGTCATATTTTTCATTATTCTATTCATATTTAATGTTTTTACCTAGTCACAATTCATTTTTACTATGAAACAATTATGTTTAATCCTTTCTATGTTGTTCTGAGAAGGTTGACAGTGGTTAACAAATTTTGTTGTGCTTTAAATAGGTAATTTTGACCGAAGAGTACACTTTTATCTCTTTCTCAAGCTCTTCAAACCTACAAAAAAGAACCCCTTAGAGTCCTCCTTCATCGCTTTTCTGACTCCCAAAACATGAAAATATTTTCGAGCACTTGTCTTTTCGAACTCATAAAATTGAATGAAAAGGCATCTACTTAGTGTAAGTTTAACCTTTTCCAGATTGAGATAGACTAACTATGAAAAAGGAATACCTTAGTCAGACATGGCTAAGAGTTTCTCTTGGGTATTATTTTCTACCTTTTCGGACCTAAGGGACTACCTATGAAAAGGGACATGTGGAGTTTTCTTTTTTGCCTCTTTTTCATATTCTCTAAACATGAAAAAGAAGTCGAGTTTTACCTTCACTGGACTCGTAAAAACATCAAATAGCGATGGACTTGTCGAAAATGAAAAGACTGAACCACTCCTTCTTAGGGTTCGTTAAATATACTTGGAGGGATTCATCCCAAGGATGGAATTACAAATAAAGCATATGTTATCCTCCTCAAGCTTGTTTAAAACCAAATAGGTACTCACCAATATGGCTGGGGAAATTGGGAAAACAAGGTACTCCATTTGTTAATGGTAGCAAGTCTCTCTTGAACATGACACTCTTCCACTTCATCTTCATGGCTTTTGGGTTGGGTAATATTCTTGTCTTTCAGGTCTTCATACCTTCACAAAACCTCCATTTTGGTTTTGGGTCAATGCTGCCAACTTCATTTCAATGTCATAGATGTGTTCAAGAGAAGTCATTCAACTTATACCCATTACAATACTCTTAAATCCCAATCATTGCACTCATTTCGTGTCGTTGATGGGGGATACATCAAGGCCCTCCTTCGATGGGTCACTTCCTGTCGACATCAGCACATTATCCAGGAAGTTGAATTAGAAACAACCTTGGTACCTTGGTGCTTTCATATATCAATGGAAGGTTTCCTCGCTCTCGGTGACATGTTTACATCACTGGCCTTCGACCGAAATATTCTGTGCGGTGTTTGACATCAAATAACTTATTCACACCATACAAATTTCACTTGAGTACCTTGAGAGGCATTAACATCATCAATGGTTTTTCTTAAGTCTATTAACGACTTACATCACTGGCCGGTAATCAAATGTTGACTACCATGTTCGTCTTTAGATCATTGATTCACAAGGTTAGACTCGTATGTTGGCTGGTCATGTGAATGAGATAGAATATCCATGATCTAGTTTTTGCCATTCAGGATGTGATTTCATGATTATACAAAGATCACTATGTAGGATGGCTACGATCATACTGACAATCATCTAGTTATGGGTCCACCATCAGTCATCAATGGACATGTCTTTTGATCATCATACATGTAATGTTAGCGCATGTGCTAAGTATGGGTATGCCTCCCTCAACAAAAGGATTTCATGATGTAAATGTATTGTAACAGAAGATGATCTCACCGATTGTTCTTGATCTTGACTTGTCACAAGGTAAAGCACTTCAGTCATCAATCATCATCCCTGACTTTTTTCTTTAGGGGGCACTCTATTACAGGATATTTTTTCTCATATGATCAATAAACCTCCTAATGGGATCATTCACATCCTATTCCCCCTTTACATCATAATTGCACAAAGCTCTATGCATGACTCTCTCATTCCCCAGAGTTTCTTCCCAAAACTACATCATTTGAGCCAATTTTAGGACCAAAACAGCTTGGCCTCTTGCTGGACAAGATTCACCTACAAGTTGCTCCACTGTGGCCAACATTGATCACTTATAGGTTTGTCCCCTTTGCACTCGCATTGATTCTAGAAATTCGGGAAAAAGAGAGAATCTCGAAGCCTCCTGTAACCACCCTCCTCCCACATCTACCGAAGTAACTGTCAAACGAAGGTAAACATGTGAAGAGAGAGGCCAATGTAAGGGATTCAACCTCCTTGGTGACCTTAAGGAAATGGAATCGATGGAAGACATCAATCTGACCTTACACACTAGAAACAACAACCCCAGGAGACATCTCAACCACTCATACATCCTGCCCCTGGGTCTCATTGATTTTTTATGCCTGTTAACCTTTGAACACTCTCATGCTATAGGCATGCCTACATCTAGGGACCTATGGACACTCTCAGTCCTGCAAGCCAACATTCAAGGAATTTTCCGAGTAGACCTGTGCCAATGTCCATGGAATTCAAGGCACTATTCTAGCCCAAAATTCTGACCACTACCTAGAACTTATTATAACTTTCAAAATCCATCAAATATGTGATGAAAATACTACTAAACAAAAAATAAACCTTAGGACTAGGCCTGATCATCCCCAACCGGGATTGACATTCTATCAAACACTTGGCATCAATGCAATCTAAAAGTCTAGGATATAAGAAAGAGCATGAATGACTGAAAACACTTATGAAACATGACAAGAAGGATCACCACCTTCTCCATTGAACTGTTATAACATCAATTAGGTATTTCCTCTATCAATTTAACAATTACAAGTAATTACATGAGATAACCATGACATGAACCAGTGAGTTAACCAAGATTATAACCATCATAACACCATGTAAATAACAGAGATATACCAACCATTAAATCCACATATAAATAAGTGCAAAAGCAAGATAAATTTTCTTTCATTAATCATAGGCGAACTCAACCAATGGAAGATACTCCTCCCATCTCCTCTGCTGGTGAATTGCATACATTCTCAGCATATCCTCTAATATTTTGTTGATCGTCTTTGTTTGTCCATCTAAATGATAAGTTGTACTAAAGGCCAAATATGTACCCAAACCTACAAATAGCTCCTTCCAGAACTTGGAAGTGAACTTGCATCCCTGTTCGACACAATATTCTTTGGAACACCATGTAATCTCACTATCTCTCTGATGAAAAACTATGCTACCTCTCTGACCGAATATGTAGTCTTCACTAGAATGAAGTGAGCTACCTTGCTCAACCTGTCGACCAAGACCATAATAGAATAATGTTGTCTCACTGTCCTTGGAAGAACTGTAATGAAATCCATGGAAATGGTCTCACATTTCCATACTGGAATCGCCATAGGATGTAGTAGACCATTTGGATGCTTACATTTTTCCTTTACCTATTGAAAATATAAACATCTAGCCACGAACTCTGTCACTTCATTCTTTAGATTCGGCCAATAGTAGAACTTCTTCACCACCGTCTATGTCTTTTGATATCTTGGGTGACCCAAGTATGGCTTGACGTGAAACTCCCTCAAGATAAGCTTCTTGAGCTCACTGCAATTTGGTACATATATCCTATCCTTGAATCTCACCAAACCATCTATCGTGAGATGATCCCCTGCATCCAGATCACCTGTACCTGTACTTGCACTTGTACCTATACCTGTACCTATACTCTATTGTAACCTATACATGATCTCCATGTACTTGTCATCCCGCTGTCCTACCTATAAGATATTATCATGTAACTCTGTCCCATAAGAGTGCATAGTTGCTATATGATTTACCTGTACCTTCTGTTATGCTCCTATACAAATAGGTGTCATATTTCATGATTGACTGGTTAAAATCCCTAATATGCTCATCCTTTCCCTGCTACAAAGGTTTTCCATATTTTGAAAAAATCAAAAAATTAAAAAATGAAAAGAGGGTATACCCTAAAAGAAAAATCAAAGGGTGAAAAGATAAGTGGTCAAAAAGAAAAAATGAAAGAAATGAACCCC
This sequence comes from Pinus tabuliformis, assembly GCA_031772625.1. Classification (NCBI taxonomy): domain Eukaryota; kingdom Viridiplantae; phylum Streptophyta; class Pinopsida; order Pinales; family Pinaceae; genus Pinus; species Pinus tabuliformis. The sequence goes on from CM062808.1 coordinate 571,509,995, forward strand.
AAATAAAAAGGACCAAGAAAGTGTGCAAGTCCAAATGCCACTACCATTTCATGTTCAGTAAATAAAATTTCATGTACAGCTTGTGAAACTCTTTGTCACAGTTGATGAATGGCCAAAAAGCTTAATCTTGGCAGATAAATAGTTAGGTAGAGGAGCAAAGGAGCTCAACAGTTAAATCTGAGCCCTTGGAAGCTACAAGTGTTGATTTAGATAGGCTTATCATACAGAGAAAATAAGATTGTTGAGGGTTTTCCAGTTCAAATTCACCCAAAGAAAAAGGAAGAAAAAATGTTAGGTATAATAGGCTGGGTAGGTAGTTTTGGTGTTGCAGAAGCATGCTTATGATTAATTTTGTCTCACAAAGATGTTCATCTTATTGTTATCATAAGTACCATGACAACTGTTTGGTTACAAATCAAGTGAGGCATGACTAACTTCCCTTCACACTTCTCCCAAAATCACTTACTAACCTCTCCCCAAGGATATTGAGATCTACTCAATACTCCTAAATCACTCCACCTCATTTCATAAAAACCCTAAGTAAAACCCGTTTTCTTAGGAGATTATACAAAATCACATATAAACTTATCCCCTTAAGCCTAAGTTGTCAAAACTTTACAACTTAGCGCTTATTCTCACATCACTACTCATATTAACTATTAATATTATAACATTAAATCCTTGGTAAATACCCCTACCCATATTGTGTATAAATCACATAAAAAACCCAATATGTAATAATCCCGCCCCCGGTCAATTACGACCATATTTATGTTTAAACAGGGATTTAAAGGTTTATTCGAAATCTTTGAATAACCCAACCCGCTGCGCAAAAACCCAAGAGCCAATTAACATCCGGTTAATTAACAACTTAAACAAACCCCGACAGTCAATCAAAGCTGCCCTGATATTATTAAAAGTCATTATTTAAATGTATGGGTCCCCCGCCGTAACCATCCGACATATCCCTATGCCGTCGACTGTTAGATCTAGGCCTGCTTATCCAACGACCCACGATCGTATCGCAAGCTCCTCCGCCGCCGAAGATTACTGCCTGGGGAGGCGACAGTATTGCCGCCATACTGGGGACATGTGTCGCCATCCCATCGTGCTCGCTGCCTCCCCGCCCAAAACCATTTCAGCTCATAAGTAGTGCGGGCCAATACCGCTTACCGCCCTCCCACTGACCCCACCCGCTGATGTCACCACCACGTCACTGTCGAGTCAGCATCCCATACCCCCGCGTCACGACAAAACGTCACATCTTGATGACGTCATCCGACCAAAAAGCGCCAAAAAGCCCTGCGAAAGCCAAATTTTGTTAAAAAGTCAAGAAAATGTCATTTTCACCCATTTTCATTCATTTTTCTCCGTGAAACTGTTTCATGCAAACTACGTCCAAGCAACTGCTCGAGCATACAGTTCGCCACTCGGCCAAACAAAGTCCAGCGTCCTGTTCCGCAGCTTGTCGGTCAACCAACAATTGCACTGTTCGCCTCTAAAAATAAGTATTTACCCCAATTTGCCTCCTGAACCTATAATTTCGTTTTTCCTCTGTGAACAAGGCCAAATTCAAGTAAATTCAGTCCATAACTCTCAGAAAAAGACAACCAGAACTGCGCTTTTGCCCATTTTTCAACAGAAACTTGACCTCCAGTTTAAAAACACAGAGAACTGAACATGGAAGCCCCTATGGCCCTCAATGTCGCGCCCCTCAATGCGCCTCATAAAGACTTGGATTGGTTACCCTTGGCAGACATATATTTTCAAATAAAAGAGTTATCTGCTGATATGAACCATCTCCAGGAATTTTGCAGAATTAGGAATAGTCATCTGAGTAACTATGATATCCTTGCAGCCCCGATGGATAGCTCAAATGGTCGAGTTCCCGTTGCTAAGCACTTTCCCGGTTTGGGAGGTCACGGGGTCAAATCTCCTCGACGCCCTCGGGGTTAGGCCTGATATGGTCGACCGGCAGATCCCTTCGGGTGGAACTGCCCCGCTTCTCTACGTGGACGTAGCGGCCACTCAGTGCCCGTGAACCACATTGAAAAAAAAAGAAAAAAAAAAAGAACTATGATATCCTTGGAATATGGGAATCTAATCTCCCTAGGTATTACCTTCCCTCAGTCAATGTGTTCCCAGACATTATCCACCATTGCTGTGCAAACTATGACCCTGTCAGTAAAGCAGTTATGACTCCATTACAAACTGTTCTTTTCTACATAACTATTGAATCTATCAATGAGATGTTACACTTCCATCTAGCTCAACCCCTTGCTCCTCTTTCCATTGGAATTTTGCTTAAGCAAGGCTCTCAATTGCCCAGTACAGAAATAACCCGGATCGTTAAATTATTCATGAAGCCAGATTTCCAGCCCCAAGGCCCACCTCCCTATGTACATGCCTGGTTTATTGAAACTGGCAGGTTTATTCTTGACATGATATCCTTTATCTTGGGATTCAAAACTAGTGAATTTGTTGATGAGACCATCTTATTTATGTTTTCAATATTTACTCTGGGACAACCCCCTGCTGTCAAATATGATTATGCCTCTTTCATTGCCAATAAAATCAATGAGCAATTCATAAATCTGGATAGAGAAGGAGTCTTCAAGTACACCTCATTCATATATCACCTTCTGCTATATTATCAGCCAGACAGTTTTTTATTCCGCCTCAGGAAATTGGATTCCAAAGGAGAGAGGATGTTTGCGATCTTTTGGACCTCGGTCTTCTACAATGTTTGTGAATCCCCTTATACCTACTGTGAATTCATTGACTGGTTTATACATCCAGCCTCCACTTTATTGATAGGAGCTCCTCCTCCTAGGCTCTCTAGGGATATAAAGAAGATTTTACAGCTCTCAAAAAGCTACAGAATAGGTGACTGGTACCTCTACCAGAATGATACTGAAATCAGAATATATGGCTGTGAACTATGCCCTTATAAGCTGCCCAAATATGTGCCCATGAGACTATTTGCACTGAAGTATTTCAGGCACTTATCAATGCAGATTTAACCCACTTTTGCAATGTAAAGAAAAAGGCTCAACTGAGAATAAGAAACCAGTTAGGCCCTTTTATCATTAACAAGAGGGAGGTGTGGGAAGATGCTGATAAGATATTGGGGGAAGACCTTAAATTGAAGAAAAGTTTCTGGTGGGTGCCGTATGACCCAAATAGCTTTATAAGTGACAGAAAAGTAAGAAATAGGCTATCAGCCTATAAACATCATAGGATCCCTGAAATAGAGCAATTTACTAATAAGGATGAGTGGGTAGATGGTACATTAATAGAAGAAATTACTCAACAAGAAAATATGGAACAAGCTATGAAAGATCTTGAAAAGACCCTTGACCTGGACTCTTTTGGACAGGTATCTTTAAGGCTGCCTCAGCAAACCGGAGAGGGTACATCCTCTACTAGAACTTCACAACAACCTGTACAGGAAACCGGTGCACCAGTTACAAGGTCTTCTAAGGGCAAGGAAGTGGCAAGCACGGAGTAGCAAACAATGACTGATCAGTAGGGGCAAATTCCTCCGGTCCAGACCAAAGCAGCAGAGATTCCTGCATTACAGACTCCTCTAAATGAGGAAAAAGGCAAGAAAAGAGACAGAGAAGAGGCCACACCCATCAGTGGACCTACAGAACAGCTAGGTGCAAAAAGGCAAAGACTGAATCCTCTATCTGAAGAGGAAATCATTGAAGAAACAATAGAAAGTCTAAGAGGTGAGAGGGTAACTAGCCAACAGACCTCCCCAGTGATAGAGACATCAACTAGCTCACATAGGCAGGAGCTAGAAAGGCAGCATAGTGTGGAAGTTTCATCCACTAGGCCACCAAATAAGCAGACCTCTGACATCAAAAGAAAATTCACAGAGATAAAGGCTAGAAACGACCCACTAAGGCTGCAGATTTACAATCAATATCTTAAAATGGCCCCCACAAAACAACAAAGGTTGATGTTTGCCTATGACATTAAAGAAGGGAATATGATCATGAGTTATTTCAAGCCCAAAGTGCAGCAACCACAATCAGCAGTTGATTATATCAGGACAAACCTTGGCCAAGGACATTCACCCAATAGACCAGATTGAGCTTCATAAACGGACTAGAGAGATGGTATACTCCACGCTAGCTGACAAAGCTATGTTAGCTCATAAATTGCAAAATTCCTTGAATAATACCTCTGCTCAGTTGGATTTGGAGAAAACCTCTTCTCTTGTTAAGGACAACAAGATCAAATCCTTGGAGGACATCATCATTGAATTGGGACATGATCCCAAAGATGCCAAAGGCATAAAAGCACTAATGAAGAAAAAGGAAGAGGACATTGCTGCCCTCAGAAAACAACTCAAAATGCCTCCTTCTATGCATCCACAGATAGAAGATGTTGTACAGCAAAAATCAGAAGAAGACATGATGGACCTGCTTATGAGATTGAATGAAGGATTGAGTGAGACAGAGCAAGCTTTGGAGAAAGCTCTACAAGAAAAGCAGGGGGAGTCGACCTCCCAGCCACCTGAAGTAGCTCCAACAGTAACTACTACCCCCTCCACACTTCTAACAACATTTCCTCCCACTGTCCCAGCATCAACAACAGAGATCACCACAGGTACCTCAGAAACAGCAACAGCACCATGCAGTAGTACTACTATGACTACAGAACAATTAATAAAGGCCATGGAGGAATTGAAACTCCAAGTATCAGAGTTGAAGCAAGTCAAAGAAAAATTGGCAAAGGTTGAACAAATTTATAATAAATCCAAGATGAATGTGGAAGAGAAAACAAGGGAGATCAAAACTTTGGAGAACAAGGTGAGAGCATTAGAAAAGGACCTCTCTCTGCATAAACCTCTAGCAAAAATCAGGGGAATTTTGTGGACCAACATCACTCAATCCCTTAGTGATGTCTGGAGGTCTATCCAAACCATTTATGAACAGATTGATTTGATAAGAGTGGCCCAAGTGGAGATTCAAAAAACAAGATCCTTATTGGGGCAGATGCCTGAGCAAGCCAACCGGGTAATACATTTTTTGAACACCAAGACCAGTGAAGCGCTGGAAGAATTGGAAATTAGAGACAGAACATGCACCATCCTAGACATCAAAAGAGTTCTAACCATGATAACTCTAATGCAAAATTTGGACAGAAGATGCCAGGACATGCAGGTAGATATTGATTCTTTCATAGAGAAGTTTACAGTCCTGCATCAAAAAGGTTTGCCAAGTCCTTTGGGAAGTAATGATCGTCTCATGAAACACAAAGACTATGTATATGATTTGAATACATATGCTGTTAATCAAGTTAATACATCATCAAGTACTTCAGGAGAAAAATCACTTCCATCTGGCTAGTCCCTCTATGACAGCTTGGAAAATTTATTCTACATAGAGCACGAGGTGAAACATTTGTTCACCATCCACCTAATTTCTTCAGGTACACAGAAACTGACGAAACTTTGAGGAAGATGCAGAGACATAAATTACCAGGACCAGAATGCTGGCAAAGCATGTTAGAGATCCTATAAATTTATCTTTGGTGAATGCAAAATTTTGGACCATCTACTATAATGCGTAGAACAGAAATGAATCACAGTCATGCGGGTCAAAGCACATCACATCAGAGTTAAAGAAAGTTCGGCCAAGGCAGAGTAACCAGTACAGAGTATCAGCGGAAAACAGCTGGGAGCCGACTCGCAGCACCTACCTCCAGTACTTCTCATAAAGACGGAACAGCCAACACAACATCAAATTTATTACATCAATTTATTGTTCCCCTGTTTTCGAGACTGTCTGTCTCTATCTTTGTAAAACACATTAATGATCCCCAGATATTATTTCTATCAGATATTATGTAAGATATTTTGATGTTTTTGTATAAATACCCCCCCAAATGAAGTATTTGGGGTTGGTTGATTGGGAAGCATTCTCAGACTTTGCTGTAATTCTGAAGTTTTTTGGAATAAAAGGCTGTTGGAACCATTTTTGTCTGGCTTACTGAATGAGGAATTGTTGCTAAGGACCATGCTACAGAATTCTTGAATCATCTTATGGATCAATAAGTCCCTTCTAACTTGTGTTTACAATTTCTGTGTTTTATCATCTATGTTTCATGATCTAAATAATAGAGAGAAAGAATAACTCAGAATTTGCTTGATTGCACTCTGTGTTCAGTCTTTGTTATTATCAATGTTTTCTTCAGAATTAGAATAAACAGTGAATTCTTAATTGATTATGTTTCCCCTGATTCTTTCATCTTGAATATTTGCTAAAGAATTCTTAACTACTCCTTAACAGTACTCAGCCATTTTCCCTCTGTCAACATGATGAAGGATTCTTAATTGCCCCTCACCCATTGGTCCCATTCCATTTGATTCCAGCCTATAAATTGTTCCACATTTGATTACCTTGCTCTGTGATACCATCCTTTGTTAAAAAAAAACAAATCCAGAAATCTATCCTTCTTTGACTCCATCATGCACAATGGACTGAAACTCTTCAGTTTTACCTCACTATTCTATTGAATCTCCATTCCTCCAACCAAACTCTAAACAAAACCCTTGCACTTCATAACTAACCTAATATACCTAAAACAAAGCTAAATCAGAAAGAGAGAGCCCTCTCTGGATGCGGATTGGCTAGAATCTGTATCTAAAATATTGGTCTGTGGTTACCTTGGCCGTATTCCCTTTCTTACAACTTTAGGGAACAACCTTAGTGATAACGTCATTGGTGACTCCACTGGGGAACCGAACAATTGTTTGTTACTGCTGTTTATTTCTTAAGCTACAGATGGAACTTGAAGTTAGCCAAAGAGCCTTTGAAACTGCTTTTTCTATGCAATTACAGGAGTAAATAAACGCTGCTTTAGTCTATCTCCAATCTAGTTTATGTATTAAACAGTTGTCCCAAATACTTGATCAGTTCCTTGTTTCAATAGACCTTTAGGAAAATTTAAAACTCCCATATTTAAAAACTTCCTACAAGATATTGTTAAAGTTGTGTTGTTAAAATACTTCAAGAAAAACCAAAAACATACTCAGAAGTTGGCTCCAAAGAAAAAGATTTGTTACACCAGATCAAATCTGGATCCAAATCCCCCACCTGTGTTTGAAAATCCTAATCGGATTCCTAAGATCCTTAGAAGCCAGTAGAGCCAAGAACATTCTGCTAGTTCACCCTTTGACACACATCAACAGAACCCTATCCAGTCTGAGCTTATTTCTGGAAAAACACCAATCTGTTCTGCCATTACTATAGCTTCTTCAAGTTCACCATCAGCGCTTCAAACCATCTTTTCCACTCCTCCATCCACAACATATATTTCCACTGTTATCCCTGCTCTTCTGGATGTTACACTTATCTCTACAAACATGGCAAACCGTTATGCTCCCCTGCAATTACCTACAAATCCAGGGGCCATGTCTCAAGATTATGAAAGAAAAATCACCTATTTTGATGGTACTAGCACTTACACAGCTCAACAACACACCAAGAAAACGACAGATTATTTTGAAAACTACGAAATTGATGCTGATGATGTAAGAATGAAAGTCTTTGTCCAAAGCTTAACTGGAGATGTTAAAACCTGGTTTAGAGCACTCCCTGCAAACACTATCAATGATCCAGATGCCCTTTATCAGACCTTCTTGAACAGATGGGAAAAGAAGAAAGATCCTACGAAAACTTGAAAAGAGGCCCACAAGAAACTGTTCAAGATTACTGTTCCAAATTTAATAATGTATACAACGCTATTCGTCATAATCTCAGACCTCCTCCAGATTTGGCCTTGATCAAATTCCCTGATGCATTTGACTCTGATATGGCATACCAGCTTAGGGAAAGAGCTCCTCAAAGCCTAGAAGACATGCAGAGTATAGCTGTCAGTGTTGAGGCCAACCTAATTTCTAAACGAGCTCGAGCTAGAGCTGAAAGGAGGACACCTTTCAAAGAAGAACCTTCTACATTTGAGCAGAAATTAGATGCTATAATCAAAGGAATGGATAGACTGGGTGATAGAGTAGAAACAATTGAGAGAAAATCCCCTTGGGATGGTCAACCAAGCAATACCGGGAGAAACCCAAACTTTAGAAAAAACCAGAACTCTAACACTGGAAATGCTGGCCCTGACCAAAACATTAGACCTCCATTCCAAGAAAACTATGCTGAAGCTTCAACTTCTAGTGAACCAACAAAAGATACTCAAATCAACTTAATGGGTCTCAATAGTGAACAAAAATTTTTCTTGACCCAAGAAGACCAAGAAGCTCATACTCTTAATCAATTCCAAATCCAGTCAGGCGAATCATTTGATTTTAGGGAGGGATATGACACAGCCATCTATGAAGTCCAAAAGCAATATAATCTAAGGAGCAGAAGGATAGATGTCCCTGAAAACAATAAATAGAAGGATACTAAACAATCTAGCAAAGATAAAATCAAGAACCCTCCTATACAAACCCCTCCTAAAACAATTCCTAACCCAAACAATCCAACAATTGAAGATGTTTCAGATAATCAACAACCTAATAAACAACCTTCAACTTCCATTCCTTTCAAAGAAACTATGGAAGAGCTCCCAAAAATTGATTTAGAAACAACTTCAGCCCATAACAACATTCCTGTAAAAGAGATAAACACAGAAAATGTAGCAGAAAAGGAAAATTTCACTGCCCGAAATGCAAAAATGCAAACTGATAAACCTTTCAACCTTGAGACCGAAATAGGCAAATTAAAGATAGCAATTCCATTGTCAGAATTGGCTAAACATGATGTCTATAGAGAACAAATCAGCAAATCACTTCAAATTTCAGAAAACAGAGATGCAGTAAATGTCCTTGATGATCAACCATAATTAATTTTTGGCCTTGAGGTAAATGGAAAATCAGTAGATGGAGGGGTTCCTCCTTTCTACGTAAGTCTGAACATTCATGACAAGATACTTCACAATGCAATGTTTGATTCTGGTGCTTCTCATAACTTGATGCCTAAATCTGTGATGGAGAAGTTGGACCTAGATATCACCAGGCCATACAAAGACTTGTTCTCTTTTGATTCAAGCCAGGTCAGATGTCTAGGATTGATCAAAGATTTATGTGTATCATTAGTTCAATACCCTGCCAAGACAATTTTAATGGATGTAGTGGTAGCTGATATTCCACCAAAATATGGCATGTTGTTGTCTAGATCTTGGGGTGAAAATCTCCAAGGATCTTTACAATTGGACATGTCCTATGCTACCATTTCAGTATTTGGTCAACCAAAGAGACTGTACCGAGAGACATTAATGAAATACGTTGTAAGTAGTGAGGAGAAACCCCAGAATTTTCTCATCTACTCCATGCATTGTGACATGGACTCCTTCCCTATACAATGCTAAAATTGATCCCCCAATTGATGGCAAGGCTTTACCTTTAGAACAAGGAAAAATCATAAATGGAAAATCTAGTGTTCAAACTCAAGAAATTTCTGAAACAATTGATTTAACAGACACACAAAGGAAACCAGATGGAACTAAAAATCCAGATTCCCCTAGTAAACAAATTTCTAAGTCTCCTGATATTAGCTATGAACATGAGATCCTTTGGTACTTGGAATTTGATGGATCAGTCAATAAACTAGGACCAAGAGCAGGGATTTGGATACATAATATGGAAAATGATCATGCTGAAGGACATGCATACAGGTTGAATTTTGATGCACTAATAACATGGCTGAATATGAAGCCCTCTTGCTAGGACTTAAATTGATCAAAAGCTTAGGGCCACCAGGGTATCAGTATTAGGAGACTCTGATTTAGTAATTCAACAGATGAAAGGGAACTTCCTCACAAATGATCCAAGAATAAGATCTTATAGAGGAGAAGCAATTGAAATATTCAATACCTTCCTAGAAACACAGCTTGCCAAAATTCCAAGGAAACACAATTTGCATGCTCATAGTTTAGCAACATTTGCCAGTGCTTGTAAACTGCCATTTGAGCCGAATCATCAGTTTACAGCTGAGATTAAACACAGGCCAACCATACCAAAAAATGTGAAAAACTGGCAAGTGTTTGACAGCGACACCCATATTAATAATTTCTTAACCTTAAAAGAAGAATTTTCCAGCATTAATATAGAAACAGACACTGTTTGTGAAGTTGATAAAATAGACAAAATTGAAACAAAAATTTCAACAGAAAATGCAACTCAAATACTTCACCCAAAGAAATTTACCAAGGAAGAGTTACAAGAGATTAAAAAAATAGACATGGATGATGCTATTGGAGCAGAATATGAAATTATTGATTTAAAAGACAACTATTTGCCCATAGGATTAACTCCTTTGGAAAACTTTTTTTATTCTAATGATATTCCAAAGAAACCCAAAATGCAGCCTCTAAACGCAGACATTGAGGACTATAACATAGGAACTAAAGAAAATCCTAAAATGATTAAATTATCCAAGACTTTGCCTCCTGACCAAAAGCTTAAATATGTTGAACTCTTCAAGGAATTCCAGGCTATTTTTGCATGGAGCTATGAAGATCTCAAATCCTATGACACTTCTGTGATTCAACATACAATACCCCTCAAAGAAAATCAGAAACCTTTCAAGGAAAAACTCAGAAGGGTCAATCCTGTACTCCTCCCTCTAATTGAAAAAGAAGTCAAAAGAATGTATGAAGCTGGGATAATTGCACCTATCAGATTTTTAGAATAGGTCTCTAATTTAGTGCCCACTAGGAAGAAAACAAGGGAAATTAGACTGTGTGTGGATTTAAGGAATCTAAATAAGGTTTCTTTGAAAGACCACTATCCCTTACCTAAGATGGACCACATTTTACAAAGGGTAATAGGTGCCTCTAGAATTTCACTGCTGGATGGTTTTTCGGGCTTCAACCAGATTTTAGTTCATCATGATGATTAGGAAAAAACTACTTTTACAACCCCATGGGGAACTTTTAAATATGTGAAAATTCCATTTGGACTCAAGAATGCAGGGGCAACCTTCCAACGTGTAATGGACATAGCTTTTGCCAAGGAAATTCATGATTTTCTAGTCATATACTTAGATGATCTCACTGTGTTTTCCAACTCAAATCAGCAGCATCTAGGTCATCTGAGACAAGTGTTTTTAACATGCAGAAAGTATGGTATTTCCTTGAATCCTAAAAAATCATTGTTTGGTTTAGAAGAGGGCTAACTGTTAGGTCACATAATCTCAAAAGATGGCATCAAAATTGATCCTGACAGAATAGGAGCCATTTTACAAATACCACATCCCAGAAATGTCAAAGAACTTCAAGATTTCCTAGGGAAAATCAATTTCTTAAGAAGATTCATACCTAAATTGGCTGAATTAATTAGATTGTTGAATTATATGCTGAAAAATGATTCCAAGGTTAAATGGACATTAGAAGCCAAACAAGCATTTGAAGGGATCAAAATAGCTTTGACCAAAGCACTAGTCCTTACAAGCCCAAAATTTGACAGAGACTTCATAATCTTTTCATTTGCATCATAACATACTATATCTGTTGTTTTACTACAGAAAGATGATCAAGGATGTGAAAAACCTATAGCCTTTTTCAGCAAAGCACTTAGAGATGCACCTCTAAAATACCTAATCATGGAAAAACAAGCTTATGCACTAGTGAAAGCCATCAAAGATTTCAGAGTCTACATATTATACTCTCATATAACAACTTATGTTCCAAGCACTGTTGTCAAAGATATCTTGACCTAAGAGGGGATTGAAGGGAAAAGAGGTAACTGGATTGCTACTATATTAGAGTATGATATTGAAATAAAACCTACAAAACTTATCAAAGGACAGGGATTGGCTAAACTCATGACTGAAACTAATTGCCAAGCCCTGGATACTAATGAACTGGATAATGAGCAGGAGATGGCGACTCCACAAATCAGCCAGGCCTTCTTAGAATCACCTTGGTATGCTGATATATGTTATGTATTATCAAACCTACAGGCTCCTCCAAGGTTATCCAGAACAAAGAAAAGGTTTATAAAACTGAAAGATTCAAAGTTTTGTATTCTAGATGGTGCTCTTTTTTGGAAAAATCATGAAGATGTTTTATTAAATTATCTAAAAAATAAAGAAGCTGACAAGGTACTCAAAGAATTTCATGCAGGGGATTGTGGTGGATATTTGTATTGGAAATCAATTGCTGATAAAATCCTAAAGGCTGGATTTTACTGGCCCACATTGTTTGCTAATGTCAAAAAATTTGTCACCGCTTGCCATAAATGTCAAATACTGAAGGCAAGAAGAAACTTATGCCTCTACCCCTTAGACCAATTTTCACTGAAAGACCATTTCAACAATGGGGTTTAGACTTCATTGGGGAAATTCATCCCCCCTCTTCTGGCCAACATAAATGGATCCTGACCGCTACAGACTATTTCACCAAGTGGATAGAGGCCATCCCTTGTAGACAAGCCAATGATTTAGTGATCATGCAATTCTTAGAAACCAACATCCTATCCAGATTTGGTTGTCCTGAAAAGATTATAACTGACAATGCTGTTGCATTTAAATCCAAGAGAATGATCAGTTTCTATCACAAATACCATATCACTCTAGGTCACTCCACAGCCTATTACCCTCAAGGTAATGGTTTAGCTGAGTCATCCAATAAAAGCCTGATCAATATCATTAAGAAAGTATTGGAAGAAAACAAGAAAAATTGGCATAAGAAGCTTATAAATGCATTGTGGGCAGATAGGTTAACTACCAAGAGATCCATTGGAACTAGTCCTTATGAGCTTGTTTATGGTATGGAGGCTGTATTTCCTTCATCTCTAGGGGTACCTGTAATGAAATTATTGCAAGAAGTTCAATTACAACCCAATGACATTCAAAGAAGAATAAATCAGACTTTACATTTGCAGTAGACCAGAGAAGAGGTATATCAAATATCTCAAGTGCTACAAGAAAAACTTAAGAAGATATTTGATAAGAGGACTAACATTGAATATTTTTTCATAGGAGACAAAGTTCTGAAATGGGACTCCAGAAGAGAATATAAAGGAAAACATGGGAAGTTTGACTTCCTATGGAAGGGACCTTTTATTATTCAGGCTTCACAAGGCAACAATACCTACTTTTTGAAAAACCTGGATAATACAGAAGCAGAAGAAGGACCAGTTAATGGTCGGATGCTAAAACACTATTTTGATCCAGTTTGTTGATATATTAGGACTCTAACTTGTACATAAGGATGTTTAGGTTCTGCAGTTTATTACAGTAATAAGAATAGGAAGGAATGTGCAGAAATTTTGAGGAACAGTCAAGGAACTTTACCATTTTTTTGTTTTCCCTAATTATAGTTTATCATAAGTTGTAGAAAAAGACTTGGGAGCTGAAAACATAAGAAAAAAAATTTAGACAAACTATCCAAAACAGAGGTGCAATTGTTTGAATCAGCTCATGAGAGATGTGTATATTTTACATGGTCCTCTGTACAGTTTTGTTTACTTACAGCAAAGGAAGATTTCAGAGTGCAACAAGAATTGTACATAAGGCCATCTGACCTGTTGTTCTTGACTTTTCACCAGGAAAAGCCATCCCCAAGTGGCGTCAGTTTTATGCTCCTATACCAATAGGTGTCATATTTCATGATTGACTGGTTAAAATCCCTAATATGTTCATCCTTTCCCTGCTACAAAGGTTTTCCATATTTTGAAAAAATCAAAAAATTAAAAAATGAAAAGAGGGTATACCCTAAAAGAAAAATCAAAGGGTGAAAAGATAAGTGGTCAAAAAGAAAAAATGAAAGAAATGAACCCCAAATAAAAAGGACCAAGAAAGTGTGCAAGTCCAAATGCCAATACCATTTCATGTTCAGTAAATAAAGTTTCATGTACAACTTTTGAAACTCTTTGTCACAGTTGATGAATGGCCAAAAAGCTTAATCTTAGCAAATAAATAGTTAGGTAGAGGAGAAAATGAGCTCAACAGTTAAATCTGAGCCCTTGGAAGCTACAAGTGTTGATTTAGATAGGCTTATCATACAGAGAAAAGAAGATTGTTGAGGGTTTGCCAGTTCAAATGCACCCAAAGAAAAAAGAAGAAAAAATGTTAGGTATAATAGGTTGGGTAGGTAGTTTTGGTGTTGCAGAAGCATGCTTATGATTAATTTTGTCTCACAAAGATGTTCATCTTATTGTTATCATAAGTACCACGACAACTGTTTGGTTACAAATCAAGTGAGGCATGACTAACTTCCCTTCACACTTCTCCCAAAATCACTTACTAACCTCCCCCCAAGGATATTGAGATCTGCTCAATACTCCTAAATCACTCCACCTAATTTCATAAAAACCCTAAGTAAAACCCATTTGCTTAGGAGATTGTACAAAATCACATATAAACTTATCCCCCTAAGCCTAAGTTGTCAAAAATTTACAACTTAGCGCTTATTCTCACATCACTACTCATATTAATTATTAATATTATAACATTAAATCCCTGGTAAATACCCCTACCCATATTGTGTATAAATCACATAAAACCCCAATATGTAATAATCCCGCCCCTGGTCGATTACGACCATATTTCTGTTTAAACATGGATTTAAAGGTTTATTCGAAATCTTTAAATAACCTAACCAGCCGTGCAAAAACCCAAGAGTTAATTAACATCCGGTTAATTAAAAACTTAAACAAACCCAGAAAATCAATCAAACCTACCCCCATATTATTAAAAGTCATTATTTAAATGTATGGGCCCCCCGCCATAACCATCCACCATATCCCAATGCTTTCGACCGTTAGATCTGGGCCCGCTCATCCAACAGCCGTGATTGTATCGCAAGCTCCTCCGCCGCCGAAGATTACCGCCTGGGGAGCCGATGGTATTACCGCCGTACTGGGGACATGCGTTGCCATCCCGCCGTGCTCGCTGCCTCCCCGTCCAAAACCATTTCAACTCATAAGTGGTGCGGGCCAAGACCGCTTACCACCCTCCCACTAACCCTGCCCGCTGACGTCATCGCCACGTCACTGTCGAGTCAGCATCTCGTACCCCCACGTCACGACAAAACGTCACATCCCGATGACTTCGTTCGACCAAAAAGCGCCAAAAAGCCCCACGAAAGCCAAATTTTGTTAAAAAGTTGAGAAAATGTCATTTTCACCTATTTTCATTCGTTTTTCTCCGTGACACTGTTTCATGCAAACTACGTCCAAGCAACTGCTTGAGCATACAGTTCACCACCTGACCAAACAAAGACCAGCGTCCTATTCCGCAGCTCGTTGGTCAACCTCCAATTGCACTGTTCGCCTTTAAAAACAGGTATTTACCCCAATTTTCCTCCCGAACCTATAATTTCGTTTTTCCTCTGTGAATTTTACCCAACAAGGCCAAATTCAAGTAAACTCAGTCCATAATTCTCAGAAAAGAACAACCAGAACTGCTCTTTTGCCCATTTTTCCACAGAAACTTGACCTCCAGTTTAAAAACACAGATAACTGAACATGGAAGCCCTTGTGGCCCTCAATGGCGCGCCCCTCAATGCGCCTCATAAAGACCTGGATTGGTTACCCTTGGCAGATAGAGATTTTCAAATAAAAGAGTTATTTGGTGATATGAACCATCTCCAGGCATTTTTCCGAATTAGGAATAGTCATTTGAGTAACTCTGATATCCTTGGAATATGGGAATCTAATCTCCCCAGGTATTACCTTCCCTCAGACAATGTGTTCCCAGATATTATCCACCATCGCTGTGCAAACTGTGACCCTGTCGGTAAAGCAGTTATGACTCCATCACAAATTGTTCTTTTCTACATAACTGTTGAATCTATCAATGAGATGTTACACTTCCATCCAGCTCAGCCCCTTGCTCCTCTTTCCATGGGATTTTTTCTTGAGCAAGGCTCTCAATTGCCCAGTGCAGAAATAACCCAGATCGTTAAATTATTCATGAAGCCAGATTGCCAGCCCCAAGGGCCACCTCCCTATGTACATGCATGGTTTACTGAAACTGGCAGGATTATTCTTGACATGATATCCTTTATCTTGGGATTCAAAACCAGTGAATTTGTTGATGAGACCATCTTAGTTATTTTGTCAATGTTTACTCTAGGACAAACCCCTGTTGTCAAATATGATTATGCCTCTTTCATTGCCAATAAAATCAATGAGAAATTCATAAATCTGGACAGAGAAGGAGTCTTCACGTACACCTCATTCATATATCACCTTCTACTATATTATCAGCCAGACAGTTTTTTATTTCCCATCAGGAAATTGGATTCCAAAGGAGAGAGGATGTTTGTGATCTTTTGGACCTCGGTCTTCCACAATGTTTGTGAATCCCCTTATACCTACTGTGAATTCATTGACTGGTTTATACATCCAGCCTCCACTTTATTGATAGGAGCTCCTCCTCCTAGGCTCTCTCGGGATATAAAGAAGATTTTACAACTCTCAAAAAACTACAGAATAGGTGACTGGTACCTCTACCAGAATCATACTAAAATCAGAATATATGGCTGTGAACTATGCCCTTATAAGCTACCCAAATATGTGCCCATGAGACTATTTGCACTGGAGTATTTCAGGAAACTTATCAATGTAGATTTAACCCACTTTTGCAATGTAAAGAAAAAGGCTCAGCTGAGAACAAGAAACCAGTTAGGCCCTTTTATCATTAACAAGAGGGAGGCATGGGAAGATGCTGATAAGATATTGGGGGAAGACCTTAAATTGAAGAAAAGTTTCTGGTGGGTGCTGTATGACCCAAATATCTTTATAGTGACAGAAAAGTAAGAAACAAGCTATCGGCCTATAAACATCATAGGATTCATGAAATAGAGCAATTTACTAATCAGGATGAGTGGGTAGATGGTACATTAATAGAAGAACTTACTCAACAAGAAAAGATGGAACAAGCTATGAAATATCTTGAAAAGACCCTTGACTTGGACTCTTTTGGACAGGTATCTTTGAAGATGCCTCAACAAACTGGAGTGGGTACATCCTCTGCTGGAAGTTCACAGCAGCCTGTACAGGAAACCAATGCACTAGTTACAGGGTCTTTTAAGGGCAAGGAAGTGGTAGGCATGGAGCAACAAGCAATGACTGATCAGCAGGGGAAAATTCCTCCGGTCCAGACCAAAGCAGCAGACATTCCTGCATTACAGACTCCTCTAAATGAGGAAAAAGACAAGAAAATAGACAGAGAAGAGGCCACACCCATCAGTGGACATGCAGAACAGCCAGGTGCAAAAAGGCAAAGACTGAATCCTCTATCTGAAGAGGAAATCATTGAAGAAACAATAGAAAGTCTAAGAGGTGAGAGGGTAACCAGCCAACAGACCTCCCCAGTGATAGAGACATCAACTAGCTCACATAGGCAGGAGCTAGAAAGGCAGCATAGTGTGGAAGTTTCATCCACTAGGCCACCAAATAAGCAGACCTCTGACATCAAAAGAACATTCACAGAGATAAAGGCTAGAAACGACCCACTAAGGCTGCATATTTGCAATCAATATCTTAAAATGGCCCCCACAAAACAACAAAGATTGATGTTTGCCTATGACATTAAAGAAGGGAATATGATCATGAGTTATTTCAAGCCCAAAGTGCAGCAACCACAATCAGCAGTTGATTATATCAGGACAAACCTGGAGGTCTTGGCCAAGGACATTCACCCAATAGACCAGATTGAGCTTCATAAATAGACTGGAGAGATGGTATACTCCACGCTAGCTGACAAAGCTATGTTAGCTCATAAATTGCAAAATTCCTTGAATAATACCTCTGCTAAGTTGGATTTGGAGAAAGCCTCTTCTCTTGCTAAGGACAACAGGATCAAATCCTTGGAGGACATCATCATTGAACTAGGACATGATCCCAAAGATGCCAAAGGCATAAAAGCACTAATGAAGAAAAAGGAAGAGGACATTGCTGCCCTCAGAAAATAGCTCAAAATGCCTCCTTCTATGCATCCACAGACAGCAGATGTTGTACAACAGAAATCAGAAGAAGACATGATGGACCTGCTTATGAGACTGAATGAAAGATTGAGTGAGACAGAGCAAGCTTTGGAGAAAGCTCTACAAGAAAAGCAGGGGGGAGTCGACCTCCCAGCCACCTAAAGTAGCTCCAATAGTAACTACTGCCCCCTCCACATTTATAACAACATTGCCTCCCACTATCCCGGCATCAACAGCAGAAATCTGCACAAGTACCTCAGCAACAGCAACAGCACCAGGCAACAATACTACTATGACTACAGAATATTTAATAAAGGCCATGGAGGAATTGAAACTCCAAGTATCAGAGCTGAAGCAAGTCAAAGAAAAATTGGAAAAGGTTGAATAGAGTTATGATAAATCCAAGATGAATGTGGAAGAGAAAACAAGGGAGATCAAAACTTTGGAGAACAAGGTGAGAGCATTAGAAAAGGACCTCTCTCTGCATAAACCTCTAGTAGAAATCAGGGGAATTTTGTGGACCAACATCACTCAATCCCCTAGTGATGTGTGGAGGTATATCCAAACCATTTATGAACAGATTGATTTGATAAGAGTGGCCCAAGTGGAGATTCAAAAAACAAGAGCCTTATTGGGGCAGATGCCTGAGCAAGCCAACCGGGTAATACATTTTTTGAACACCAAGACCAGTGAAGAGCTGGAAGCATTGGAAATTAGAGACAGAATAGGCACCATCCTAGACATCATAAGAGTTCTAACCATGAACTCTCTAATGCAAAATTTGGAGAGAAGATGCCAGGACATGCAGGTAGATATTGATTCTTTCATAGAGAAGTTTATAGTCCTGCATCAAAAAGGTTTTCCAAGTCCTTTGGGAAGTAATGATCGTCTGATGAAACACAAAGACTATGTATATAAATTGAATACATATGCTGCTAATCAAGTTAATACATCATCAAGTACTTCAGGAGCAAAAGCACTTCCATCTGTCCAGTCCCTCTATGACAACTTGGAAAATTTATTCTACATAGAGCACGAGGTGAAAGATCTGTTCACCATCCCACCTAATTTCTTCAGGTACACAGAAACTGACAAAACTTTGAGGAAGTTGCAGAGACATAAATTACCAGGACCGGAATGGTGGCAAAGCATGTTAGAGATCCTATAAATTTATCTTTGGTCAATGAAAAATTTTGGACCATCTACTATAATGCGCAGAACAGAAATGAATCACAGTCATGCGGGTCAAAGCGCATCACATCAGAGTTAAAGAAAGTCCGGTCAAGGAAAAGTAACCAGTACAGAGTATTAGCGGAAAATAGTTGGGAGCCGACTCGCAGCACCTACCTCCAGTACTTCTCATAAAGACGGAACATCCAACACAACATCAAATTTATTACATCAATTTATTGTTACCATGTTTTCGAGACTGTTTGTCTCTATCTTTGTAAAATGCCTTAATTATCCCCAAATATTATTTCTATCAAATATTATGTAATATATTTTGATGTTTTTGTATAAATACCCCCCCAAACAAAGTATTTGGGGTTGGTTGATTGGGAAGCATTCTCAAACTTTGCTGTAATTCTGAAGTTTTTTGGAATAAAAGGCTGTTGGAACCATTTTTGTCTGGCTTACTGAATGAGGAATTGCTGCTAAGGACCATGCTACAGAATTCTTGAATCATCTTATGGATCAATAAGTCCCTTCTAACTTGTGTTTTACAGTTTCTATGTTTTATCATCTATGTTTCATGATCTAAATAATAGAGAGAAAGAATAACTCAGAATTTGCTTGATTGCACTCTGTGTTCAGTCTTTGTTATTATCAATGTTTTCTTCATAATTAGAATAAACAGTGAATTCGTAATTGCTCATGTTTCCCCTGATTCTTTCATCTTGAATATATTCTAAGGAATTCTTAACTACTCCTTAACAGTACTCAGCCATTTTCCCTCCGTCAACATGATGAAGGATTCTTAATTGCCCTTCACCCATTGGCCCCATTCCATCTGATTCCAGCCTATAAATTGTTCCATATTTGATTACCTTGCTCTGTGATACAATCCTTTGTTAAAAAAAAAAAAGTCCAGAAAGCTATCCTTCTTTGACTCCATCATGCCCAATGGACTGAAACTATTTACTTTTACCTCACTATTCTATTGAATCTCCATTCCTCCAACCAAACTCTAAACAAACCCTTGCACTTCATAACTAGCCTAATATACCTCAAACAAAGCTAAATCATAAAGAGAGAGCCCTCTCTGGATGCAGATTGGCTAGAATCTGTATCTAAAAGATTGGTCTGTGGTTACCTCGGCCGTATTCCCTTTCTTACAACTTTAGGAAACAACCTGAGTGATAACACCTTCCTGTTAAGAGCATCAACAACCTGATTCTCCTTCCCTTTGGTGTATCTGGTATCGAAGTCGAACTCAGTGAGGGTGGCCAACCATCTAGCTTGCCTGAAATTCAGATTCGGCTGGTCAAACAAATACCTCAACACATTTTGGTCACTCATCAGTACAAACATCTTGCCAAGAAGATAGTGCCTTCACATGTTCAATGCATATATGATCGATGTTAGCTCAAGATCATGCATCAGATAGTTCTGCTCATGCTCATTCAGTTTCCGTGACTTATAGCACACTACCTGTCCTTCTTTCTAAAGAACTCCACCAAGTCCTCCCTTGCAAGCATCTATACACACTGCGAACTCCTTGTTCGGATCTACAATCCTTAGCACTAGTGCATGTGTCAACAACTACTTGAGCTCCTCAAAACTAGCCACACATTCTTCTATCAAGTCAAAATTCTTACCTTTCTTCTGCAATGATGTGATAGGATATGCAATGTGTGAGAAGTTCTTGATGAACCTCCTATAGTAACCTTCCAACCCCATAAATGATCTCACCTCATCCACATTCTTAGGAGCTACCCACTCCTTGATGGCCCTTATCTTTTCTAGATCTACTGCTATTCCTTCCTTGGAAATGACATGTCCCAAGTAATGCACCTCTATTTGAAAGACGTTGCACTTGCTAAGCTTAACATACAATTGATGCTTTCTTAGCAGGCTCAACTCGGTTGCTAAATGCTCGACATGTTCTTCCTCATTTTTAGAATATACCAGTATGTCATCAATGAATACAATAATAAACTTGTCTAGATAAGGAAGAAACACACTATTCATCAAACACATAAATGTAGCCAAAGCATTAGCCAAACCGAATGGAACGACAAAAAACTCATAATGCCCATCCCTGGTCCTGAACACAGTCTTGAAGATATCCTCTTCCTTGATGCGTACTTGATGGTATCCTAATCTCAAGTTGATCTTAAAAAGCACTACTACTCCCTTCAACTGATCAAACAAATCATCAATCCTCGAGAGTGTGTACATGTTCTTAATCGTTACCTTGTTCAGCTGTCTGTAGTCAATGCACAATCTGAGAGTACTATCTTTGTTTGTTACAAACAACACTGGTGCACCCCAAGGCGATACACTTTTCCTAATGTATCCCTTGTCAAGCATCTCCTTTAGCTACAACTTCAATTCTATTAACTCAGGTGTGCTCATCCAGTAAGGTTCCTTTGATGTTAAAGCTGCCCTTGGCACCAACTCAATAGAAAAGTCTACCTCCCTGTGAGGTGGAAACTCTCTAATATCCTCAGGAAATATGTCCTAAAATTGTTGTAGAACTCAATATTTTCTCAAAACATCTGCATCCCCAACTTCCTTACCTTTGTCACTAGAAATGTGCACTGCAAACATCACACAACCTTTTTTGTAACTATGCTTAGCCTACATAGGAGTAACCATCCTCACTAATGTCAGCTTCTTCTTCCCCTACAAATTTCTCTTTTCCCCACTATCATCCACACACTCAATGGCCTTGCCGAAGTAATCCACTTTGGTCCTGTGAAGGTACAACCAATCCATACCCAAAAGAATACTATACAAACCCAATGGCAATACATTCAAATGTGTTGTTATAGGCATACCATTTAACTCAAATGCACAAACTCTCATCCAATGGTGAACTCTCTTCTTTGTACCTATATCCAGTTGCACCAACCAAGATTTTGCATGCACTTACTTGATCAAACCACAATTACCCACCTAGTTAGGATTAATATAACTATATTTAGATCCATGATCAATCAAAATAGAAACAACTTGATCACAAAGCTCACTGTCCATCTCAATGATAGATGCATGATGATCTGCATGCCTGTTGTCATCAACTTCATAAATATGAGGAATGTTATGTCCCACATTACCAACTGCATGCGCCTCCTAAGCACTATAAATATTGGGTCTACCACCACTATGATACTACGGAAAATCCATCTTAGGATGATCCTTACCACATATCCAACACTGCAATGGTTTCCTACCACTGCCTCTAGCTTGCTGCTCTCCATGTCCTTTCTCAGTTGTATTGAACCTCTTGTAAGGAACTACATTTCCTTTCTCACTTGAATATTGAGGTCTTCCTCGCTTTGGTGGCCATTTTCCTTCATATTTCTCATTTCTTTTCAAGTCATTCTTAGGCTCAACTTTGCGCTTCGACTGGTCATAACAATGTTTCAACTTTCGGATGGCCTCCTCCAACGAGCTAGGCTCATCAAACTCAATCTGGTCTTTGTATGCTACTGGAATTCCACTGATGAGTATTTTAACCTTAGGATTCTTCTCCTTGAGGTAAGGCACATATCTCAATAGCTCCAAGAACCTACTGGTATACTCATCGACTATCATGGGACCCATCCACAACTCATAAAACTCCTTAGCTCTATCATCAAAGTATCTTTCCGACAAATACTTCTTCTTGAAGATCTTCTCAAAATCATGTGAAGTCAAATCATCCTCATGTATACCTTTAACATTCTTCACATCCTCCCACCAAATATATGCTTTACCTTTGAGACTGAAAGTGGCTATCTTTGATTTCATGTTTTCTGAATAGTCGTGCAATTTGAAGAATTTCCTCATACCAAGAAACCATGCCTCTGCATCCTATGATTTCTTCATCTCTCCATCAAAGGTAGGTGGATTTGTTTTCTTAAACTCATCCTACAAGTATCCCCTATCACTCCTCCTATAAGGATGATACCAATGACGATCATGATGCATGTTTGAACCAGAACTAGAATAATACCTGTGTCCATCACCTCTCCTATCCAGAGTGTCCAATAACCTGCAATCTCTAATCGTGTCGTCTTTCTCTAACCTGTGATCGCCATAATAATTGTTGCAATATCATTGGTTCTATCCTCTTGTTCATGGTTGATCCAAAGTGGTCCCTGTCGCTGTAATTCTAACAAACTCTGAAGTAGTATTTCATTAACCTCTTCTTGTTTCTCTTGTGCCTGCATGATTTTGTCATTTTCCACTGATGGGCCTCTAAATTAGACATAAATTAAGGCCCATGTCTCTAATTTAAAACAAATTAAGACCTATGACCATCCTTCAACACATTAAACATCTCTTTTTGCGTTATATAAATTATTTTTAACTTTAATATATTCATTAGGAAGGTTTATGAATAATTGAATATTTGTGCCTAATATTTTTTTTGTGGAATATTATGAGAATATTGGGCAGATTATGAAGAGTTGGAGGAGGATATCATTTAGGGACTTGTTCCCTACTACTGGAGGATCAATAATAAATAATAAGTCAACAAGATATTATGGAATTATGGCACAAATTGTGGAACTCCAATGATTGAGAAAATCTAGGAATGTCTTCCACTAATCAAGGGAGCAGATCCACTAATCAAGGGATTTCGGTGGGGAAATATTCCTCCATCCATGGGAAATGATTCTTAATCATTTTGTATAAATACCAAGTCGAATTTTCCTCTAGGGAATGATTGAGAAAATCTAGGAATGTGTTCCCTGCCATTTAATGCAAATTCCTAGTATTGCAGACTAGATCCACTAATCAAGGGCTTTTGGTGGGGAAAGATTCCTCTACTCATGGGGAACGATTCCTAATCATTTTTTATAAGTACAAAGTCAAATTTTCCTCTAGGATGAAATTTTCATTAGTTTTATTGTAGAGAGAGCTTGTATTTTTTCAACTTCATTGTATTTTCTTGCAGGGATGTAATTCTATTGATGAAGATTGGTGTCATGTTCAGATTCTAAATCTTGTTCTCCTCCATAGGTCTCTGAGTTTCCTTGGGCTTGGCCATCCTAGGAACCTCAGAGCCCTTTTATATCATCTTCTTTCCTTCTTTTCATTGCTTATTCACGTGCATCTCTAGTTTGTATTTCTTTCTATTTTTGCATTTAGTATTAATGATTTCTTGTTGTAGGATTGAGTTAAATAGGTTGATGTAAGTTCTTTTGCAGGATCACAAGCATTATTTCATGCTTGGAAAATCTTTAGAAGTTCATAATAATCATTAAGTAGCTTGGATTAGTCTTCCTACTCCCAAATCTAGATTGTTGGGCCTCCTTTTTAGCAAAGAACAGTAAATTTCTGCTATTTTTTAGAGCATGCTAACGAGCTTCAATTGAATTGATTCCACTTGCATTAGATAAAAAAAAATTCTAATTCATAATAAAAATTACCCCATTGCATTTTCACTTGATTTGGTTAGGCATTTTTTATATTTACTCGCTCACTAGTTCTTAAATTTCTATATTTTCAACTAGTAATGTTTTTTAGTTTTTTTGCATGGGTTAACAGAAATATTTTTGATTGATTCCACTTAGAATAGGGACCTAAGACATCCTAGTTAATAACAAAAACTATCCCATCCAATTTGGATTTTATTTTCTTGGTCATTAAACCCTCACCAATTTCATTATTTCACAAGGAAACTCCTCCAAGATTTTTGGGCAAATCCATCCATCTCCAGAATTTGGTTTTGAGTTTTGAGTGATCCTAGGAATTTTCCCACTCCATTCCACCCATATACCACCTTCCCTAAGCATTCCATCACCTCCAACACCTCACATTTTTCTCTCGGTTGTATCATGTAGGTTCACTATAATTCCTACATGATCATAGGTTTCTAGTACATCCGGTAGGTTTTCCTAAAATGGCCTGTTTTGAGGCCGAATTGGGAAAACCTCTAAGAAGTCACCAAAAGCCTCCCAAGGGTCTCCTACACCATCCAACTATCTCCTAACCCTTCCATCCAACCTCCAACATCCTTAGTTCACCTACCATGTCACCAAAAGAAATTAGTTTGCATACTTGATTTTGCATGAAAAGACAAAAAGAAAAAAACAGATTTATTTCAGTTCCTTTACTTGCACATTAGTGATGTTTGATGCTTATTAATTCCATGCTTAGATAGTAGCATTATTGCAAAGCATAGTTTCTTGGCAGTTAATTAGGAAATTGTGTGATTTAGCATTGAATTCCCGTCTCTTTCCTTGTACTTTCTTTCTTGCAATAGGTTAAGGTTCAATTTCGAATATTTCATTTTTTGCAATTAGTTTAGGATTTGACTTCAGTACATGCACTCCATTACATCATGACAGCAAAGGAAGGACACAGTGTCGACGCCTCTAAAGTTTGTATGAACCTCGGGTTGATAATTAAAGTCGGTAGCCTTGGTAGTTGCAGCATTCTTGTTGTAATACCAAGGCTCATCACTTGTTGGCGTCGTTGCCGAGGAGGTGTCCAAGTATACATTGTTTTCTTCCCTAGTTGATTCATTTCTTTTTAATTTTTGCAAAAACAAAAAAAATATTTTCATTAGGTATATTTAATTTCAAAAGTAGAAAATTGCATTGCATTATTGTTTTCATTCAATCATAAGAACAAAAACAAAATTATCCAATGCCAACCCACCCCCCGATTTGATCACATGGTGTAGTAAGAGCCATATCACCATTCAATTTTGTAGGTAGAAGAAGAATATGGCGAAGAATGTAGAAGAAATTGATGGCGATGATGATAATGAGGAAGATCCTATTGTATTTCCCATTCAAGATACTGATGGAAGTGTGCACATGAAGAACATCCCTCCATCTTTTCTTCCAAAATTTCATGGTCTAAGGTCAGAGGATCCAGAAACCTTTCTCTTTGAATTTGAGATTTTTTGTAGATCTTATGGTTATTAAAAACTCAAAAATTGAGATTGTTTCCGGCAACATTGAAGGATAGAGCTCTTAAATGATTCATGAGTTTAGGAACTAATTCAATAAAATCATGGAATTATATGCAAAAGATATTCCTAGAAAAATATAAAGATCATGATCTTAAAGAAGAAATATTTAGAATGAATCAAAGAGAAGGTGAGAGTCTAGAGGCTCTAATAGAGAGGTTCATTTATAATCTTAAGAGGGAAAAACTACACCATTTAGGAGCCGACACACTAAAAACCCTCTTACTTAGAACAATTAGGGATGAGTGGATTGATCTCCTTAATCTCATAAGTAGAGGTGATGTATATCAATTATCATTTGAGGAAATTTGTGAAACATTCCAACACATATCAAGATGAAAAGCAAG
This sequence comes from Pinus tabuliformis, assembly GCA_031772625.1. Lineage (NCBI taxonomy): Eukaryota > Viridiplantae > Streptophyta > Pinopsida > Pinales > Pinaceae > Pinus > Pinus tabuliformis. The sequence goes on from CM062808.1 coordinate 571,536,434, forward strand.
AGTAGGTAAATAAACATCAAGATTGGTAAGCCAAACTAAACTTGGAAATTTGTTTGATGACTTTAAAATATAAATTCTTAGCAATCTAACCAAACAAGTAGAAATGTTAAGAATACAAAATGAGAAAAAACAAGATGTTTGTGTTTTCCATGCAGAATCACATGATGGTAAATGTTTCTCCTCATTACCAAGGTTGAAGGAAGTTCACCAAGAGGACAATGGAGCAATTCAATTGGCAATGCAACAACGTTATGTAGCTCCAAGAGGACCATGGCAGCCTATTCCACCTGATATGATGCAAGAGCCTAATTCAAAATTTCAAGCTTAAGCACATCCACCTAAAAGCAATTGGAATACACCATTTCCTTGGCAACATTGGCCATCTCAACCCCAAAACCAATCTTGGCAACAAGGTTGGCAAGGAACTTATGGGAGCCATCCACAATATCCTTAGTATTTTCCTCAATATCCTCCATACCAAACTCCATGTTATCCTTACCATTCATCTCCACCACAACCACAACCCCATCCACATCTATTTCAAATATACACTCCCACTCAACTACCTGTACCACCATTTCTAAACCCACACATTGAAGTAGCTCAACCCACTTACAATGTTGAGGTACAACACTTCCAGACAACTCCTCTTGAGCTCAATGGTATTCACCATAGCTCAAGAAGAGTATTGCAAAAAAGAGATTATATTGATATCATTGAAGGACCACATCCAGAAGAAGAAGACTCAAAAGAGAAGATCAAAGAACCATGGGCTGCATTTGATGAAGAGCAGACAACAAAATCGGAGAGTGAGAAAGCTCCCTCATGGCTACCATCAAATCCTCTGTGTATTCAAGAGATCAATCAACAAAAAGAGGAAGAATTGAAGGTCATGGTAGAAGAAGACATACAAGATGATCTAAATCAGCAAGTGGACCAGAGGCATCACAACTATATTGAAATATGGTTCCAGACAGTCACTAAGTTGCAACATCACTCTCTTCCTCAACTATGCTTGATCCTTTCAAATTCAAATCATTTGGTCTCTGAAATTCAGGTACATGTCAAAGCATAGATTTCACGCCTCCACATCATTTTTTATGTCATCTTGATGTGCACATGGCTCCATTGGAAGTATTCTTATTCTTGAAAGTGATTTTTTTTTCAAGTAGGGTAGGGTAGAAGAAAAAAAATGAAAAATAAGAGAAAAAATAAAAATCTAAGGTGAAAACCTCTTTGGAGGCGCTTTAGATTGGCTCATTGATTGAAAACCTCCATGAAGCGGTCAATGGGTTGAAAAAAAAAAGAGAAAAAAGAAGATCCTAGGTGAAAACCTCGCTGGAGGCGCCTAGGCAGACCTACTAGTTGAAAAGCTCCTCGAGGTGGCTAGTAGGCCTAGAAGAAAAAAAGAGAGAAAAAAATAAAATCTTTGCTCCATGTATAACTCATGTACTCTCCAACATCTACAAGAAAAAAATAAAAATAAAAAAACAAGTTGGTACCAAAAGAAAAAATTGATCAAACCTAGTCAAAAGAAGTCAAATTTTGACTTTCTCCTACTTCGATCAAATGCTTCAACAAGGCCAAGGCCATGCCAATCCATCACCTTCATTTATTTTCACCATCCACCCATCATTCTCAAGCTTCTACCACTCATTTTCCTTGTTGTCCTAAAAAATTTCAAGATGCTTTATTTTACTACAGGATACAAAAATACATAGAGCATAAATTTATTTTTGCCATAAATTGAAAACCATGCATCCATTTTCCAGGAAGTTTCAAGGGGAGATGCATATGGATGATAGTAACATGATCAAGAAATTTCAACAAATTCCAATGCACGGTTTTGAAGAAATTGGCCTCCATCAGCTTAAGCCATTTGCATTTTCTCAATATCCGTGCATCCATTTAAAAAGTTGTTTCATGGGGAGATGCATATGGATGGTGGTAACATACCCAATCAATTTTAGCAAATTCCAGTGCACGGTTTCCAAGAAATCGACCTTCATTACCTTCAACCATTTTTAGTTTTTCTCGAGTTCCGTGCATCCATTGACCAAAATTTTTCTATGGGGAGGTGCATAATGCTGATGGAAACATGCTCAAATGGTTTCAGTTGAATCCAGTCTACCATTTGGGAGATATGGACAAAACAAGTCACTGTCCTGTAAACCTACAAGATACAAAACAACACCTACATGATTGGTAGTGAGCAGTTTTAAAGGAGATCCAGAGGTCAAAGAAGCTCCTTCAGAGCTTAGCAGCAACATTAGGATCATCAACATCACCATCCAACACCTGCACATCAACATCAACTCAGCAACAACATGCATGTCTCTCCAACAACCATCAGGTAGGTATAGGTATGAAATATTCTTTACCTAATCTCTTGAGCATATTATACTTAGAAATTTGTTGTTAATGCATGAGAGATGAGGTTTATAAGCTAAGTATTGGTCAACAGTCTCAGCCGCCTTCAGCTAGTTAATTGCAACTCACTCCTTCACTCATGCAATGTTGAAAAGTTAAAATATGAAGGGCGATCATTTCAAGGAATGAGGACAAAAGTTAAAAGAAAAAAAAATTGCAAAGGCCAAGGTCACCATAGCACTCCAAGCCCTCCATCCACTTCATATTCACTATCTATTCATCATTCATCTGTCCCATTTCATTCTTGACAAAAAAGAGAGGACCCTCTCCATTTTCATGAAATTTCCATTTGTAGGTCAGCAAGAAAGACGGTCAAAGAGCAAAGAAGGATCACAAAGAGACCCCTATCACTCACATTTTTATTTTTCCACTCATTGCCATTCATTCCTCCATCATTTATGTCATTTTTTCCACTCCTTTACTTCAATTTACAAAGCGACTGTGTTTTCTACATGATGATCTTGTAGGAATTACAGTGACCCAGAAATTCTATAGGAGGCAGTCCTAAGGCAAATAAATGGTGGAACGAGGTAGACGAATGTTGATAAGGGTGTGGAAGACCTTGCCAAACTGAAAAAACAATCAAGAACCATCTTGAATAAGGGGAAGAAGGCAAACTAATGGTCTCAAGAAACAAGGATTTTTCTTTGCACAAATATGTTTTTGGCTTGTCCTTGCAGAGCTTACAACCAAGATTCTTACTGCACAAGAGAGAGGCCACCAGGGCCATGGATGAGGCAGAATGAGGTCACTAAGTTTCTTAAATGATGAACAACACTTTCAACAGGGCGGTATGATGGGCCTCTAAATTATACATAAATTAAAGCCCATGCCTCTAATTTAAAACATAAATTAAGGCCTATGAACATCCTTCAGCACATTAAACCTCTCTTTTTGCATTATATAATTCATTTTTAACTTTAATATATTCATTAGGAATATTTATGAATAATTGAATATTTGTAATATTATTTATTTTTTGTGGAATATTACGAGAATATTGGGTAGATTATGAAGAGTTGGAGGAGGAGATAATTTAGGGACTTGTTTCCTACTACTGGAGGATCAATAATAAATAATAAATCAACAAGATATTATGGAATTATGGCACAAATTGTGGAACTCCAATGATTGGGAAAATATAGGAATATGTTCCACTAATCAAGGGAGCAGATCCACCAATCAAGGGAGAAGATCCACTAATCAAGGTATTTCGGAGGGGAAAGATTCCTCCATCCACGAGGAATGATTATTAATCATTTTGTGTAAGTACCAAGTTGAATTTTATTCTAGCGAATGATTGAGAAAATCTAGGAATGTGTTCCCTGCCATTTAATGTAAATTCCTAATATTGGGGACTAGATCCACTAATCAAGGGATTTTGGTGGGGAGAGCTTCCTCCATTCACGGGGAATGATTCCTAATCATTTTTATAAGTACCAAGTCGAATTTTCCTCTAGGAGGAGATTTTCATTAGTGTTATTCTAGAGAGAGCCTGTATTTTTGTAGCTCCATTGTATTTTCTTACAGGGATGTAATTCTATTGATGAAAATAATGAAGATTGATGTCATGTTCAACTTCTAAATTTTGTTTTTCTCCATAGGTCTTTGAGTTTCCTTGGGCTTGGCCATCCCAGGAACCTTAGAGCCCTTTTGTATCATCTTCTTTCCTTTTTTTCATTGCTTATTCACATGCGTCTCTAGTTTTTATTTCTTTCTATTTCTGCATTTAGTGTTAATGATTTCTTGTTGTAGGATTGAGTTAAATGGTTGATGTAAGTTCTTTTGCAAGATCAAAAGAATTATTTCATCCTTGGAAAATGTTTGAAAGTTCACAATAATCATTAAGTAGCTTGGATTAGTCTTCCTACTCCCAAATCTACATTGTTGGACCTCATTTTTAGAAAATAACAATAAATTTCTGCTATTTTTTAGAGCATGAGCTTCAATTGAATTGATTCCACTTTCATTAGATCACAAAAAAATTCTAGTTCATAACAAAAATTATCCCATTGCATTTGCACTTGATTTGGTTAGGAATTTTTTATATTTAATAGCTCACTAGTTCTCGAATTTCTAGATTTTCCACTAGTAATGTTTTTTATTTTTTTTGCATGGGTTAACAAAGGTCTTTTTGAGTGATTCCACTTGGAACGGTGACCTAAGACATCCTAGTTAATAAAAAATTTGTCCCATCCAATTTGGATTTGATTTTTTTGGTCATTAAACCCTCACCAATTTCATCATTTCACAAGGAAACTCCTCCAAGATTTTTGAGCAAATCCATCCATCTCCCAACTTTGGTTTTGAGTTCTGAGTGATCCTAGGAATTTTCCCACTCCATTCCACCCATCTACCACCTTCCCTAAGCCTTCCATCACCTCCAACACATCAAATTTTTCTCTCAGCTGTATCTTGTAGGTTCAATGTAATTCCTACAGGATCATCATGTAGGTTTCTAGTACATCCTGTAGGTTTTCCTAAAATGGCCTGTTTTGAGGGTGAATTGATGGAAAACCTCTAAGAAGTCACCAAAAGCCTCCCAAGGGTTTCCTACACCATCCAACCATCTCCTAACCCTTCCATCCAACCTCCAACATGCTTAATTCACCTGCTACATCACCAAAAGAAATTAGTTTGCATACTTGATTTTGCATGAAAGACAAAAAGATGTTGATTAGTGATGTTTGATGCTTCTTACTTCCATGTTTAAATAGTAGCATTTGGTTGATGATAATTTAGCATTGTTGCAAAGCATAGTTTCTTGGAAGTTAATTAGGAAGTGGTGTGATTTAGCATTGAATTTTCGTCTCTTTCCTTGTACTTTCTTTCTTGCAATAGGTGAAGGTTCCATTTCGAACATTTCATTTTATACAATTAGTTTTGGATTTGACTTCATTACATGCACTCTATTGCATCATGACAGCAAAGGAAGGACACATTGTATGCCACACATATAGTTCCGACACCTCTTAAGTTTGTACAAACCTGTTGACACCTAATCCGAAACGGATGGGTGAACTGGACAGTCATCTAGAAGATGAACTGATCCGTTTTATTTTTGTATATAAACATGAGTTAGTTAATGAATAAGATCATCAATTCTTTTCTCCCGCTCATCCTGGAGTTACCCTGGCCTGACATGGTATCAGAGCACAGGTCCCAGAAATAGCTGTAACTCCTGCCTCTGCCAGGTTTCTGCTGCCTCATGAAACCTCTGTCCTGAGAGACTACGCATCCGTTTTCTCTGCGCATCTGTGCCTCTGCCCTTGAACGTTAGTGCATTGATTAAATTCTGCATACGCTCTCTGCTCTCTATCCTGACAAACCTGCTCTCTGGAAGGGCGAAGAAGCGCCGGCAACTGAGGGCTTTGTTGTCCTCTCCGCCTCCACCTCCAAACGGTAGCACATTGCATGGGTTTACGTTAATCTGCACAGAGCTGCAAGAGAGATGCCGTCTCGAGTTCAGCACGTTCCAAGCGAAGAACCGGAAATCTAAAAACGAACTCCACTCCACCATTGTCCTCTCTGAGCAATGACAACATTGGTATCTATCAAAAATTCTTGCAATTAAAGGTAAGCTCTGGCCTTTTATGTCAAATCGTTTTGCAAAGTCCAAGTTCTTTGAATGCGAAGTGGATTTAAGGCTGATTTCTCTGAATTCGAAGTGAGTTGTTCTTGAATACCGAGACTGAGAGCGTGCAACCGCGATACCCATAAGAGGCCGACCCATCGAGCTCCTCGGCGAGCTGTTGATGCAAAAGGAAGCTGGCCCTTGCAAGAGAGGAGACCGGGCCGCCGTCGCACCAGTCTAAGGCCAAGAAACCCCCCGCCTTGCCCGAGGCAGCGCATGCTATACCGGATTTATGTATGGTATGGTAGCTGTATTGCGCAGTTGTTTATGCATGAAGATAACCATATGATTAAGAAGTTTTAAAAGTAAAACGATAGGAAAATTGGCTGTCATCTCTTTATTTACAGTTTCCGGTTGACTCTCTTCATCAATCATTAAAACTTAACCCCTTTCTGTACGCTGATCTGGTTGAGGTTTAGAAGCATCTGGCTGTTCTAAATAGAGTAGAAGATTTGCAACAAGTGAATGATTTTGAGCCAAATATGTCAAAGTTTCCAACACACGACGTGATACCAAAGGTGGGACTCCATCTGAAAACTGTGGCCGTGAATAAATCACATGACCCAAACAGCCATATAAGCGATAAGATGATATGCTAGTCGAAGAGGAAGCATTTTGTGTAGATCCTTCCACATCTGCGATCAGCATATCCAGCAGAAGCTGAACCAGTGTAGCTCGTGTAACACTGTGGATACATACATTAAATAGGAGGGGCCGTCTGTGGGAATTTTTTTTTGAGAGTGAACATTGCTGCGTATGGTAAACTGTGTTTGATAGCTCAAATAGTATTGCGCAGTTTATATATATCATCCAAAGAGTTTATTTTTCTTTTAAATGATAATGCTGCATTGAAAAGTTATCATGCTGATGCTTCATTAGAGAGATTTGAAGGCTGTTACGTAAGGAAAGTTTTTTTATCAGCAGAGATATTTTTTTACAGAATGCATTCAATCATTTCTATGGTAGGAATAGTTCTCACTGGCAAGGAGAACTATTCAGAATGGTCCCGGATGGTAAAACACACCCTCATCTACAATGAGTTGTGGAAAGGAGTATGTGTCGGAGAAGAAGACAAAGACCCTGTGCAGCCTACATCAGACAAAGAACTCGCCATTTGGGAAAACAAGAACAGCAAAGCCTATGCATTGATCGCAGCATCTGTAAATGAAGAAGTAAGTCGTCATATTTCATCCTATTCCACTGCCTTTGAAGCTCTACAAAAGCTGAAAGAACTCTATGATACACATTCTGCACTTGAAGTTATTCAGCTCATGATTAAACTCTTCACTCTTGAACTGAAAAATAATGATCCTCTTGCTCTTGCATCTGAAATAAAGTCTATAATGCATGATATTAAATACACTAAGGTTGAGCTGGATATCTCTCTTATTGCCTTTCTCAAAGCACTCTATCCTACCTACTCAGATTATCTTGAGTCTTTACAAGCAAATGGAAATCTTAAAGATATAACCTTTGACTCTCTTGCGAAAAAGTTTGCTGAAAGAGAGAAAGCCTTTGGAAAGAAAACAGTCCCTGAATCTTCTGAAGAGACTGTTTGCTTTGCTCACAAAGAAAAGAATCCCGCTCAAGATTCTACAAGAGGAAGAGGTGGACGAAGAGGAAGAGGAAGATACTTCAGAGGCAGGGGGGGCAGACATTCTCAAGCAGAAAAGGCAGATCTGCATTGCATTCGCTGCAAACGAAATGGATCACATGATGCTTCTACATGCAAGCTACCATGGGACAAAGTTGAGCAGAGAAGAAATCAACAGAAAGGTAAAACTGATGACACAGACAAAGGTAAAGCACCTGAATCCGCTCACTATATTGAGGCACAATGTAACATTGGAGTAAATGAAGATTTGTTTAATGCTTCACTTGCTTCTTCGAAAAATGACTGGTTGCTTGATTCAGGAGCAACCTGTCATATGACTCATAGGAAAGTTTTTTTTGAAGATTTCACTGACAATGTTGATGGAGCAGTATACTTTGCAGATCAGTCAAAAATCAAGCCATCAGGGCTTGGCACAATCAGGCTTAAACTGCCTGGTCTTCCAGACTTTCTTCTGGATCATGTTCTATATCTCCCACAGCTCAAGAGAAACTTGCTGTCCCTGGTCCACATCCGCCAGCAAGGTCACTCCATTCACATGTTTGATGGCAAGCTTGAGGTAAGAAAGGCATCTGACCACTCACTTGTCATGAGGGGTATAGAAGAAGAAAGACTTCTTAAACTGCAAGGAACCTCTGCTCATGCACAACATTTCTCATATATTTCTCATCATGAAGAAGGTGCACTTCCATCAAGTTTATTATGGCATGCTAGATTTGGACATTTAAACTATGATAGTCTCCGCTTGTTGAAGAAAAATGGTGTTGCTGGTTTGCCTACAATTCCTAGAAAACATAAGCAATGTGATGCTTGCATTCTAGGAAAGCATAGCAAACAGTCTTTTCATGATTCACATTCAAGAGCACATAGGAAGCTTGAACTCATTCATTCAGATTTATGTGGTCCAATGCCTGTTTCTTCTGCAAATGGAAATAAATATATCATGACATTTATTGATGATTACACCAGAATGTGTTGGGTTTATTTTTTGAAGAACAAATCTGATGCTTTTCAAACATTCAAGAATTTTCATAAATGGATTGAAAATGATGCATAATCTCATATTGGGTCTATTCGCACTGATAATGGAAAAGAATATACATCAAATGAATTTGAACACTATCTTCTCCAACATGGGATTAAACATCAAACAACTGTGCCTTATAATCCTCAACAGAATGGTGTAGCTGAAAGAATGAACAAAACAATTTTGAATATGGTACGATCCATGCTTTTCTTCAAAAATGTAAAGACAATGTTTTGGGCTGATGCTATTCTATGTGCTGCATATATAAAGAATAGATGTCCATCTAGTGCTATAAGAAACAAGACTCCTTATGAATTGTGGTATGGACATGTTCCTTCGGTAAAACATCTCAGGATTTTTGGTTCCACCTGTCATGCTTTAATACCAAAGATACATAGAAACAAACTTGGTGCTAGAAGTCGTAAGTGTATCTTCCTGGGGTATACAAACACATCTAAAGCATACCGCCTCTATGATGAAGTAAATAAAAAGTTTGTTTTATCTAGAGATGTCATTTTTCTTGAATCATCCAAATCTGACAGTGTTGTTGAGCGGCAACTTGATCGCTTGGATAGATTCACAAAACCGAAATCATTCCAAGAGTTTGATAATCAGATTCCACATCTTGAAGGGGGGATTCCTATACTAGATCAACATGTGGAATCTCCTTCTGAAGAACAATCTCCCCTGCATGACACTCCAACAACGGATGATGCTTTAAGTGATGTAATTGATAGAATTGGGAGACTTAATCTTGATTCAGTCCCAACTCAATCAACAGAATAGCCTGGAACATCTCAGAAAGGTCCCCCAAAGTGGCTGACAAAGACACTTGAAAGTGTTCATCCTGATGAAATTGGAAAAACAGGTACCAGAAATACAAACCGACAAGATGGAGGTGATGTAGATAACTCTAATTCACCTGTTGATATGGATGTTACTTATGATTGTGAATTGAACTTGTCTACAGATTTTGAACCAAATTCCTTCAAAGAAGCTGCTTCTCATGATGAATGGAAAGAAGCGATGCAGAAGGAGTATGATGCCCTCATAAAGAATGGCACTTGGAAGCTGGTTGATCCTCCATTTGGAACCAAACCAATTGGCTGCAAGTGGGTCTACAAGAACAAGTACAAAGCTGATGGCTCACTTGACAAGCACAAAGCTAGGCTTGTGGCAAAAGGTTTTGCACAGAAGGAAGGGGTCGATTATGAGGAAACTTTTGCTCCCACAGCAAAATGGGCCACCATCCGGACACTCTTTGCACTAGCTGCTCAGAACGGTTGGAAAGTCCATCAAATGGATGTAAACTGCATTCTTGAATGGAGACCTAAAAGAGAATGTTTTTATGTCCCAGCCTGAAGGATTTGCTGTGAAAGGACATGAACACAAAGTATGCAAACTTGTGAAGTCCTTGTATGGCCTCAAACAAGCACCACGAGCCTGGTATGAAAAACTAACTGAGCATCTTCTGAAACTCAACTTCAAACATTTTGATCTTGATGATGCAACTTTATTTGTCAAGAAAGTTGGCAAAACAGTTGTATATCTTGTGGTATATGTAGATGATCTTTTAATGACAGGGAACAATGAAAGCTATATTGCATCCATAAAGAAAGAATTAGGAAATTTTTTTGAAATGACTGATTTGGGCTATGTTCATTACTATCTTGGCATTGAAGTAACCCAACATCCAAAGTCCATATTTCTTTCTCAAAAGAAATACATTGGAGATTTGTTAAACAGATTTGGCATGACAGAGTGCAATCCCCTTTGTACTCCAATGGAACAAAACTTGAAGCTCACATCTATTGAAGGAAAGGAATTTGAGGATGCAACAAAGTATAGACAACTTGTAGGAAGTCTCATCTACCTCACTACTACTAGACCAGACATTTCATTTGCTGTTGGAATCCTCTCCAGGTTCATGCAAAAGCCTTGTGAGGGACATTGGTCTGCTGCAAAAAGAGTTCTAAGTTACTTGAAGGGAACTCAAGACCTTGGAATCAAGTATACACAGGTGGACGACTTCAACTTGATTGGGTACTCTGATTCAGACTTCGATGGAGACAAAGAAACTGGGGTATCTACTTCAGGATATGCTATGAGTCTTGGATCAGGAGCTATCTCCTGGAGATCAAGCAAACAATCAGTACCAGCAGATTCCACAACAGAAGCAGAATATGTGGCAGCAGCTGAAGCAACGAAAGAAATTGTGTGGCTCAGGAAAATTCTTGAAGATTTGCAAGTAAAACAAATACAATCAACTCCACTCATGATTGATAACACATCTGCAATAAAGTTGGCCAAGAACCCAAAGTTCCATGATCGTACTAAGCACATCAATACTAAATATCATCTGATCCGACATCATGTTGAGGCCAAAATAATCCATCTCCGTCATTGTTCCACAAACGAGCAAATTGCAGACATCTTCACCAAAGCGCTTGGAAGAGAAAAGCTTGAAAGATTCAGAACGATGCTTGGACTCACCAACATCCCTTTAGATTAAGGGGGGGAATGTTGACACCTAATCCGAAACGGATGGGTGAACTGGACAGTCATCTAGAAGATGAACTGATCCGTTTTATTTTTGTATATAAACATGAGTTAGTTAATGAATAAGATCATCAATTCTTTTCTCCCGCTCATCCTGGAGTTACCCTGGCCTGACAAAACCTCAGGTTGATAATTAAAGCCGGTAGCCTTGGGAGTTGCAGCATTCTTGTTGCAAACCGAGGCTCATCATCCACCTTACAACTCCTTATTTATTCATTCAAGCTTCTTAATGTATTTCCCAAATTAGAAGAGTGCCCAACACCACTTTGCTCATCTGATTCATAGGGAGAATATTTTCAGTATACCATCTTGCTGGCCATTTTGATCTCTTTACTGCAAGACATACTATGTAAGCTAAACCAAATCACAATAAACGAACATACCTTATCATAGTTCAAGGAGGATATATCATTCAAAATATCATTAAATCGGCGTGATACATATATAACATAATCATAACGACATATAGACATATGATACATAAGTACATAACCATGTAACCATCAGCCTAGCTAGAGTCCAGGTATGCATGACCATATCAACTACACACATGCTATGACTGCATGCATGAAAACAACAACCATAATGCCATTGTATACTTGACCACATGAAAACATTAACATGCATAAGAAATGCGTGATATACCACACACACGTATGAACACATGTGTTCAAGAATGAACGTCGATACTTGCAACCAAACCTATAAGAATCATACATGTAACCAACCATAAAAAAATGTACCCAAACATACGAGAATGTAACCAAGCATACAAAATGACACATGTAAGTGACATATAACAACATGTAACCAGTCATACACTCATGACAACATGCTTCACACGACATCCTTATTCCCATGGTGACATCACTACGACCATGACCAACACCATGCATATGCAACAAGCACATAGACCACAAGGATGACTGACACATGTACAACTGACATGAATGTATGACAAACACATTCACCCAAGGAAAGCGCAACCATGCTCTGATACCAATATGTAACCACCCTCCTCCCACATCTACTCAAGTAACTGGCCAACCAGGGTAAACATGTGATGAGAGAGGCCACTATAAGGGATTTAGCCTCCTTGATGACCTTAAGGAAATGGAATTGACGGAACACATTAACCTGAACTTACACATCAACAACAATAATCCCAAGAGACATCTCAGCCAATTATAGATCCTGCCCCTTGGTCCAAATGATCTTTTATGCCTCTTGACCTCTGGACACTCACATGATATAGAAATGCTAGTGTTTAGGGGTCTCTGAATGCTCTCACAAGCCTACAAGCCAATGTCTAGGGACTTTTCTCAACGTCTGTAGAATTCAAGGAATTTTTCTAGCCCATAATTTTGGCCATAACCCAGAACTTGTTACAACTTTCAGAATCCATCAAAGACATGATGACAAGATTACTAAACCAAAAATCAACCTCAGGACTAGGCCTGAACATCCCCAACTAATACTGAAATTCTGTCAAACACTTGGCATCAATGCAATCTACAAGTTTAGGATACAAGACAGAGTATGAATGGCTGAAAACACTTATGAAACATGACAAGAAGGATCACCACCTTCTCCATTGAACTTTTATAACATAAATTATGTCTTGCCTCCATCAATTTAAAAATCACAAGTAAATACATGAGATAAACATGACATGAACTGGTCAATTAACCAAGCTTATAACCATCATAACAACATGTAAATAACAAAGATATAAAAACCATTAAATCCACATATAAACAAGTGAAAAAGCAAGAGAAATTAGCTTTCATTAATCATAGGAAAACCGACCAAGTTTGGGACTTCCACATACCACCTGACCGTAGACATCGTTGAACCAAATATTTCTTTCATCTAGTCATCCCCATGTAATATTCCAAGCATGAATGTGGGATCTCACGGGTAAACCAATCCAAAAAAAACCAAGGGAATCCATAGGTTAAACCACCTCCACCCTCACCAAACCATGATCACACCAAAACTAGTGCTCCAATCACAACAGAGCTGAACTTGGAATGCCATCTGGAATCCATCACTATCCTTGAGGAATTTTCTGTCTCCTTGTATCTCAGGCTTTATCACAATCCTATCCCAGATCACTAGGCCCTAAACCGAGATCAATTTCTTAGGCTTTACTACAATCCAAACCCAGATCACTAGGCCCTAAACCGAGACCTCTCCCTTAGGATTTACTATGTATCTTGCCAAAACTAGTCAAGGGATTCCTAGGCCTGTGGGAATGAACCTTGAGACCACCTCTGCCCCGGATTTTGAAATCCATTCAGCAAACCAAATCTCAAAACCGAGATAAACATCTCAACATACCACGACATCCAGAAAAAGGAAAGGCTAGGCTGAAAACCACTATCATAACCCGATAAAACCATGCCACCGACAACAAGAGAACCATAGACCAACATGCAAACCCATACATGTCAAAACTAGTGAGGAAATCATACATGAAATATGTTACCTACAAGTAATCCTGCTGAAGTTTCCTGATCCTACTCTTCCTTCCTTGAGCCTTGCTTTCCCTTTTCTTTCTTTTCCTTCCTTGATCCAAAGCTAGAGTGGTCCAAGAAAACTCTAAGTGACCAAGAGTGAGAGAGAGAGAGAGAGAGAGTAATGAGAGAGCTCCAAAAATTGAACTGAAAAAAGTTTACCAATTGATCTTTATAATCCTTTTTATTAATGAGGCCTCTATTTTCTTCATTTTCCATTATTTTCCTTCATTTTCCTCCTCACATGCAACCCGTGACGTTTCACCTTACTTTTCTCCTAATTTCCTTTATTTTCATAAATATATGTGCCAAAAATGTCTTTTTTCCTTTTAATGCCTTTAACTGAGCCTTTTCCAATTTCCTTACTAAAAAACAAATCCAGTGATGCCCACTAGAATATATTTTCCCAACATTTAACTTGGGATAAGTGTCCCTTAGCTATGGTCTTATTTTTCCTTTATTAAATTTTATTACATGAACTTTTCACCAAGGTTGTTACACCTCCATTTCCAGAAGCTTCCAAGATCTGTTGTAACCATTTACCTCATATAGAATTTTTGAATCCTATCTTATCCTACCTTGGAGTTTCCACCCCTTACCCTTAGATCTCATCCTCCCATCAAGATTGGATCTCAATCCCAAGATTGGTAAAAGGATAAGAATTCCAAACTTACCTCACTCTATTTACAACCTTCCATATGCAAGGGGTTGGCTTTTGGAGAGTGATTCTACCCTTAAGATGTTGTTGTGTGATTTATCCTTTCATACATTTAGGGTGATTAGAGGTTCACTTTGTGACAAAGGAAATACAAGTCAAAAACTTGGAGGATCTCTTCTACAATATCAACACCTATTTATGGTTGTAACTAACCCTATTTATATCAATGCAAAGAGTTCTTTTATTTTCATATATGTGATGTTATTTCATATATTTCAATATCATGTTTATTTTTTGAATGAAGTATATAGATGATGCTACATAGATCTTGTAGTTCCTTGGCTTGTGTTGTCTAGTTGTGCATGTTCTAATTTTGGCAGTTGGAGCTAGGATTGGAGAATTCAAGCCAAAGTAGATGCGAAACTTATGACAGATTCCAAGTAGGTTTCATTCCCTCATCTACTTACTTTAAGGAAAACATTGGGTCCTTTTTCATTCTGTTGTTCTAGGTTAGCTGCCAAACCTGGGGGAGATATTTCTATTCGCATTCATAAATCCCGCATAACACCTTCCTTAGAAAATTTGTGTTATTATCTTTTGATGATATACTAACCTACAACAAGTCTTGGAAATATCATCTTCAACATGTTGACAGGTTGCTCAAACTATTGGAGGAGAAATAATTGTATGCGAAACCCTTTAAATATTTCTTTGGGGTGAAAGAAGTGGAATATTTGGGTCATATTGTATCTCATGAGGGTGTTAAGATAAACCCTAACAAAATTAAATCCATAAAGGAATGGAAATCCTAACAACATTAAGGCATCTTCAAGAATTTCTTGGGTTGACAAGGTATTATCACAAGTTTGTTAAGAATTATGGGAAAATAATAGCACCAAGAACAACATTACTAAAGAAAGATGTTTGGTTATGACTTTGAAATCATCTACAAAAAAGGGAAGCAAAATGTTTTTTTTGATGCACTTTCAAGAAGGGATGAGGATCTAGAAGCATTGATTTGTGTCATTTCTCTTATCCAACCTGATTGGATAATTGAAGCAAGGGATGAATGAAAGAGTGATGAAGAGGTCTAGACACTCATTCAACAGTTGCAGAAATATCCTAGTGTATATGATATATTTATCTGGAAAAATGATTCATTATGGTACAAATATCGCTTATATATATGTAAGAAATCCCAAGTCAAATAAAAGGTTATTTTGGACTTGCACACCTCTCCTACAAAAGGGCACTTAGGATTCTTAAAAACTTACAATAGGGCCAAGAAGGATTTTTTTGGGATGAATTTAAATCTGATATTTAGAAGTTTGTGGCAGAATGTTTGGTTTGCCAACAAAATAAAGTTGAGATAATTAAGACCCTGGGTATTTTACAACCATTAGTTATTCAAATTTAGCGTTGGGAGGAAGTCTCAATGAATTTTATCACAGGTTTAACCAAGTTCAAAGGAAAGAGTGTCATCATGGTGGTAGTTAATGGACTTACCAAATATGCAAACTTTTGTGTAATATCTCATCCTTTTAAAGCGAGTACAATTTCAATTGCATTTGTGGAAATAATTCAAAAGCTACATGGAAACCCAAAGATTATTGTAAGTGACAGAGATCCCATTTTCACTGCAAATTTTTGGACAAAATTATTTTATTTTCGTGTACTCAATTAGCTCATTTCTCATCTTATCATCCTCAATCTGATGGGAAAACTAAGATAGTTAACAAATGTTTGGAAGGATAATTTCATTGCTCAATATCTAATTAACAAACATAATGGGTCAAGTGGTAAAATTTGGCAGAATGGTGGAATAACTCTTCCTTCCATACCGCAACAAAAATGACCCCATTTATGGTGCTTTATGGATATCATCCACCATCCATCACATCATATTTAAGATATAATTCAAAAGTTCAAGCAGTGGAAGATCACATCAAGCATCAACAAAAACATGACTAACTCTTAAAGGATAACTTGAATCTAGTGCAGAATCGAATGAGACAATAGGCAAATCAACATCACAGTGAAATGAGTTTTGATGTGGGTGATTGGGCATTTTTATGGCTATAGCCACACAAATAATTTTCGCTCAAGCAAGATATGAAGGATAATAAATTATCACCCAAGTACTATGGCCCTTACAAGGTATTGCAAAGGATTTGTACTATGGCATACAAATTGGAGTTGCCTGCATCTTCACGAGTACACCTAGTTTTGCATGTTTTATTCTTAAATAAGGTTATAGGTGACTAGCTCCCAATTCAAAACATATTGCCAGAACTTGACGAGGAATGAAAAATCATATTGGAACCTAAACCAATCATGGAAACATGAATTTGATAGCTACAAAATTGATCAATTTCAAAGTATCTCATTAAATGGAAGAACTTACCTGCTGAAGATTCCACATGGGAGGATGAGTGTTTCATACAGAAGCATCCAAAACTACTAAAGCATTGAGGAAAACATTTTTTTGAAGGAGAGGGGCATGTTAGGTCCCTATAAGACTAGCACAGCCGCCATGTTATTATTGTTGTGCACCATAGAGCCCTCATATTGTTATTGTTATGCCCAAAGGAACCTATTATTGTTATTGTAGAGCCCTTACATTATTATTGTTATGTAGGCCCTAATTATATTTTGACCCTTTAGACTCTTATATATACCAAGGAGGTCTTGTCATTTGAATCTTCTAGGGATTGTTCATTTATGTCATCTAAAAGGAGGTTTCCCCCTTGAAGAGTCTTATTTTCAAGTCATTGACATATATTTTCTTTTGTTTTTGTGATCTAGTTACATAACATGTTGTATATGTTGCAGTTTGTGCTGGTCTAGATGATGTTGGTGTGTGGATTGTTTTTGCACATAACCAGTGGTGTAGGTAGACATAGTAGTTTGGGGTGAGTATTGGTTGGAAATGTTGTTTCTACTAGATTTGGTGTAGTTGGTACTATTGTAAATGGTGTTGGTACTACATAGATTGCATATGTATGTAACGGTGGGTGCGGGTACTGGTGGGTGCGCCATAACATTAGATGTTGCTAGTATTAGCCCTGTATAATGGATATGGAGTTGGTTCTTCTTAGTCAGTAGGATATTAAGTCTAAAGAGGGGTAGCAGGTATCAATGTTACTTAGGTTGTTCTAGAAATGGTGTTATCCTTCTATATGTTTATAGTGAATGCTGGAAATCTTTGCATGAACATATGGAGTGTTCCATTTGGAGTGTTTATGGTCCCAGGCTGATGGGAGTTAGATTTTATATGTTAGTCCTCATTCTCACTAGGGGAATTGTTCTTATGTCTTCATAGCTGGTGGTGGAATTTTCAGTCGACATGTCATTGGTTATCGGTGTACATAAACAACCTCTAGTTTGGACATCGATGATTAGGTATCTAGACATAATTTTTTCACTAGTTGATTGGGGTATATTTTATCTATGGGGATTGGCCCTCCATGGGATATGAAGATGCCTTAGAGCCTGTTATAGTTGGTCTTGTTAGTCCTCCGTCAGAGATCAAAACTCTTTCTGCATCTCATTTTTAGGTGTCTTGCTCCATTCACTCAGCTGCATTCCGCTAGAGGCATGCCATAATCTGACAGAAGGGTCCTGTCAATTCATTCCCCTCATGTCTTGTACCTGCTGGCTTAGGTCTTTTCATCAAAGTTATTAAGGTGCATGATAGTCAATGTTTGATCTATTAATGGACAAGAGTCATTTCAGTCATTAGGTGTAGGGTTTGCAAGTTGTTGTTCTCAAATAATACTTGCAGGTCAGAGGAAGGTTCAATAGTTCACTCAAATGATGTTTCCGAGCAAGAAAAGATGAATTTTGGAAAACTGAGAGATATTTTTGTCCCCAAGAGGCCAAGGAAGAAAAAACTCCTTCCCTTTTTACACAGGTGTCATGGTTTAAGAGAAATGTCAAAAATATTGTTGCCTCAGGGAATTGAATGCACCTCTGGAGTGACATTGGGATAATCAAGTTTTCTCCTAGCTCGAATGGCAAAATGACTTGCTTGATGAGCCAAATGATAACTAGATACAAAAACCTTTCCAATGAGCTATCATGAGCTCAGTTTGGAGTTGAGGAAGGCATTCAACATTTGACTGTAATAGCACTCTGCCCTGAGGCAGCCTCATTCTGCACATTTTGACCAGTCTTGGGAGATTTGGATTTTGATAGGTAAAATTAACTCCAAATTGAAAAATTCTAGTTGGGTTGGAAATTAGATTCAAAGACCTTTCCAACGAGCTATCCTGCACCCAATTTGGACATCGGGAAAGCCTCAAAAATTGGTTTGCAAGAAGGCGTGGCACACAGGCGCGGCGCACTCAGGGTCCGCACCTGTCACAAAGAAAAGGTGCTGTCAGGTCCGCAGGATCCATGACCATTAGGTGCGGGACCGCAGGTAATGTGAAGAAAAAGTGCGGACCTAAACATTTTTGGGCAAAACACAGGGTTTTTCTCCCTCGCTAAAAATCTAGAGCTCCAAATGAGGAATGGTTTGAATTTTTGGATTCAGCATGGAAAATCATGACTACTGGTGCCCGGACAAGAAATTTGGGCAAGATATGAGTCTCCAGGAGGTCAAAAACACCCAAAAAATGGCCTCTCTGCCCCTTTTTTGACACACAAGAAGTAGTCTTGGGAGAATGAATATTTGGAGGGGCAAATGAGCACCAAATTCAGAGATTCTAGTTGGGTTAAAAAGTAGACAGGACAGGCTTTCCAACAAGCCCACTTGGGCACATTTTGGACACCTGAAAGTGCCCCAAAATAGGCCCCAAAGTAGCGCGATGCACAAAGAAAATGGCGTAGCGCACAGAGGAAAAATTGCCCAATTTGCTTCCGTTTCGCGAAATTTCGGTTCGCGACTTCTCCAAGTGGGCCCGCTCATCTACACTTCGGTTTTTTGGCACCAAAGGCGGCATTTAAAGTGTTTTTTCTCCATATTGGCTTCTATCCAAGTGGCAAAGGAAGGCAAATGGTCACTCAAGCCAATTGTCATGTTTGTAGCGCTGCACCTGTAGCTGATGGTTGGCTCTCCATCTCCATTTTGCAATGATTCGAGTAGCTTCCCAACCCTTGGGCATTCTATCTCTTCCTTACACATTCTATATATTGTATGCAAGCTATTTGCAAAGGGTTGGTTGGCTTGTAACTTCCGGGAGACTATGGGAAAGAAACTTTGTTTCTTCACTGTGTATTTTTGACAGAGAATTAATGAAAGGCAACGGCTCTATTTCATGAGATTCTTGTGGTTGTGAGTGTAGCAAATGTGTCTCTTATGTTTTCATATGTATTACGTTATGTTTCATAATTCAATTCATGTTCATTTCCAGTGAAATTTTCTGAGTGAGATTAGGTAGAATTCAATTTTATTGCTCTGCCCGTGGAAAAATTTCATGTTCAGTGTTATTCTTCTGTTGAAAAGGGTTCATGTCACTATGCCCTTTTCACTTTCTTCAGCAATCTATTCATGCCACAGTACCTCAAACTAAATTGTTACATTTTCCGCCTACCTTGCCTCATGGAATAATCTGTGCCTTTGTATTAAATTCTCTGTTCTTTGCTGACCGTTGGTCCCATACCATCCCAGAAGCTTGGTCATTCATGAAAATTGTTTCCAGAATCCCTATTCACTTACTAGCCTAAGGTAAATATTTCATTGTAAGTCATCTCAGACCGTTTTCGATTATTCATTCACTGAGCGTGATTCGGAGAGAGCCCTCTCCTGCTCTGTTAGGGCTAGCTACCAGACTGAGCGTGGTTTGTGGTTACCCTAATTTTTTCCTTCCTTCAACCTAAGGCAGATTTAGGTGCTAACATAGTGGTGACTCCACCGAGGACGAAAATGGTTTACTTGTAGATTGTCTTGCCCCAATACATATCTCAAATTTAGATCTGATGGTTGATGGTGGAAAATGATCAGACACAAGATGGCTGAAATGGTTCACCTGGCAACTCCATTCACTGAAGAACCCAGCAATCGGTGCTTCATGGTGACTCCACTGGAGAACTAACTCTTTCTCTGCGAAAATGGAAGGATCTTACACAAAGTTCAGGTATCCAAAGTGGAATGGTATTCCGGTTCTACTCTACTTTCTTGTAAATTAATTCTTCGCTGTTCTTGAAGCTGCCCTAAAAGTTTTTCAGAACTTGTTGTATGATAAAGGTGATCAAAATCTTCACTCGATCTATTCAAAAAGTGTAAATAGTGAGTTTCCCTTTGAGCCTGGCCTCCTTACTTTTCCTACATCTTATAAAGATTCTCTGCAAATTGATGAGCCTAAAGAAAACAAAACTGATCCCATAGCTCTTGTACATATCCCTATAGCTGTTATAATCCCAGATAGGTATAAACCTCTTGTTTTACCTTCTGTTCTTCATGCTTTCCCCAAAAATTATGATCTATACTTGCCAAGATTTGACGGTGAATGTAAGAATGTCAATGCTGAGCAACATGTGCAGAATGTTGAGACTTTTCTAGACCTTTTTGAAATTGATGAAGAAGATGTCAGTATAAGGGTTTTTGCTCTTTCTTTGCAAGGCAAAATCAAGAGTTGGTCCAAAGCCCTGCCTGATGCGAGCATCACAGATTTACAGCAGTTCATCAAATTTTTTCTTGACAGGTGGAGGATCGAACATAACCTTTTCCTTATCATAGAAGAGTATAATTAGTTGAAAAGACTGCCAGGGGAGACAGTACAATAGTTTTCATCCAGATTTAATCAAGTTTATTATTCAATGCTGGTTGATATAAGACCCACTCCTGGATCTGCTCTCTTGCACTACCCGGGTGCCTTTGATCCGGAAATGGAGTTTCAGCTGAGAGAAAAGAATGTCGCAACACTTGAAGAGATGCAGAACAATGCAGTAAATGTAAAGGCTCATTTGCTGATCAGAAGGGCAAGGTTGAAAGAAGAAGAGATGAAAAACGTGATCCAGAGAAAACTACACCTTTAGAAGAAAAGCTTGACATTTTGGTGAGTGCAGTAGAAGAGATGGTGAGGAAAATGACTGCAAAAGATGAAAATGACGTTCATGAACAAGTGGCTGATCCAAAACATTTTGTTTCTTATCTCAGTAGTCATAAGGATTGTTTTGTAGAACATCTAAGAGAAGAAAGACCTGTTGATATGACATGTATGCTTGATGACGTGTTTTATATTGACGATTTGCCTTAGTTTGATCAGTATGATGATGATGATTATGCTCGCCAAACAGAAGCTAATCTTGCAGACAAATCAACAGCTAGTTTATGGGATGAGGAAGTTCGCTTACAGCAGCTCGAGTACAGTGATCAACTAAGGCATATTAGCTATGGAAATGATGAGGAAAATGCAGCAGATTTTGAAGTAAGTGAAGGATCTTTGCCTTTGTGCTTTGATTCATGTCAGTTCATCAGAGATAATTTCCATGCAATCAGACATCAACTATCAACAAATCTTGATTTGGATCCTCTTGAGGGAGATGAAAAATTTGTTCCAGACTTCTTATATTCAGAGTTCCAGCCCCCAAATGCCATTAATAGTCAGGTTGCACATGAAGACATAGAAGTTGGCTTATATGATCAAACGATACAAGAAGATTCCTTACCTCTCTGTTTTGAATCATTTCAGTTTTTGCAGGGTAAAGTACATAGTAAATCTTCAAATAAAAAGCTTGTAGGAAATCAACAATCTCTCAGTTTTAATGTTGAAGATGAGACAGATGGCGAAATTTTTGAGCAGGTCGTTAATAAGAAATCTTCCCCTGAAATGATTGATGAAATCATTTTGGATACAGAACCAGATTTGCAGCCACCAAACACAATTCAAGATCAGATTACAGATGAAGGTGAGGTAGCTGAAATACATGATTTAATGATGCAAGAGGATTATGTACCCTTGTGTTATGAAGCATTTCAGTTTATAAGGCAGAATCTTCGTAATATCTCTAAAGAAAAGGATGAATAGCCAATAGAATGTCATACAGTTTCAATAGATACATCACAACAGTCTCCTCAAGTTTTTGATGATCCTTTTGCTCATGTGTTAGATTTTGTTTGCTGTAAAACTTCTTCTCCATCAGCCAACCAGGAGACAAAAGAGAATGTTGATAATCATCTGTTTCAAGGGTCACCTTCATTGTCTTGTTTAACAGATTGTTCATTTCATATCCCATACTAAAGTTTTCAGTCATATGAGGAGATTGATAAAGGAGGCTTTGGTTCTATTTGGAATCAACAACAGAGTTTGGTTCTTCACGAAATTCAGGATCCTTTTGACCGCTTGCTGCAATCATCAGAGAAAGACAGTGCAGATGTGAGGAAAAGTTTAATATCTAGCTATGAAGATTACTTGGACCAGAGCAGTAATGTGTTAATGGAAATCAATGGCGATGCTTATGAAGATCCTTTTGCAGTATTCTTGAAGTCATCCAGCCAATTCATGCTTTGCAAGTTTTTCGGCAGTGAACTTGGTTCCAAGTTTCCATGGGAGTTGCCTTTCGATTCTTCCCTTTTCCTGCACATCAGAAAGCATTTGGGAAGAAATCAAATATCAGCCATAATGCTTACCTGGTTCCATTGGCTGTTCCATCTCACTTGACTGGGTGGTGGAAAGAGTAATTAGGGTAGGTTTGCTGAATAAGCTCAAATATGAGCATCCTTCCAGTTTGTTAGTTAGGATTTAGTCATGTCCGGTTTTATTATGGTTTTCAGTTTGGGTCTTCAGTCAGAGTCCGTCTGCATAATGTCAGCTTCCGTGTTTTGACTCCATAGCCCAATGGACGAAGGCACTGTCTGCTCTCCCAAAGATCTGCAGTTCTTGGCACCTCCAAGGAGCTGGAGCTGCCATTCCTATTAGAGCCAATGTCAGAGTCGGTCTTATTAGTCCTCCATTAGAGATCAAAACCATTTCTGCATCTCATTTTTAGGTGTCTCGCTCCATTCACTCAGCTGCATTCTGCTAGAGGCATGCCATAATCTGATGGAAGGGTCCTGTCAATTCATTCCCCTCATGTCTTGTACCTGCTGGCTTAGGTATTTTCATCAAAGTTATTGAGGTCTAGGACAGTCAATGTTTGATCTTTTAATGGAAAAGAGTCATTTCAACCATTAGGTGTAGGGTTTTCAAATTGTTGTTCTCAAATAATACTTGCAGGCCAGAGGAAGGTTCAATAGTTCACTCAAATGATGTTTCCGAGAAATAAAAGATGAATTTTGTATAACTGAGAGAGGTTTTTTTCCACAACAGGCCAAGGAAGAAAAACCTCCTTCACTTTTTACACAGGTGTCATGGTTTAAGAGAAATGTCAAAAATACCGTTGCCTCAGGGAATTGAAAGCACCTCTAGAGTGACCTTGGTAAAATCAAGTTTTATCCTAGCTATAATGGCCAAATGACTTTCTTGATGAGACAAATGATAACTAGATACAAATATCTTTCCAATGAGCTATCATGAGCTCAATTTGGAGTTGAGGAAGGCATTCAAATGTTGACTGTAACAGCACTCTGCCCTGAGGCAGCCTCATTCTGCACATTTTTACCAGTCTTGGGAGATTTTGCTTTTGATAGGGAAAATTAACTCCAAATTGAAAAATTATAGTTGGGTTGGAAAGTCGACTCAAAGATCTTTCCAATGAGATATCCTGCACCTAATTTAGACACCGGGAAGGCCTCCAAAATTGGTCTGCAAGAAGGTGCGGCGCACTCAGGGTCAACACTTGTCACAAAGAAAAGGTGCGGTCAGTTCTACAGGATCCATGACCATTAGGTGCGGGACCACAGGTAATGTGAAGAAAAAGTGCAGACCTAGACATTTTTGGGCAAAACACAGTGTTTTTCTCCCTGTGCGCCGCACCATTGGTATGGCGCGCTAAAAATCTAGAGCTCCAAATGAGGAATGGTTTGCATTTTTGGATTCAGCGTGGAAAATCATGACTACTGGTGCCCAGACAAGAAATTTGGGCAAGATCTGAGTCTCCAAGAGGTCAAAAACAACAAAAAAATGGCCTGTCTGCCCCTTTTTTGACACACAGGAAGCAGTCTTGGGAAAATGAATATTTGGAGGGGCAAATGAGCACCAAATTCAGAAATTCCAGTTGGGTTAGAAAGTAGACAGGACAGGCTTTCCAACAAGCCCACTTGGGCATATTTTGGACACATACAAGTGCCACAAAATAGGCCCCAAAGTAGCGTGATGCACAGAGAAAATGGTGCGGTGCACAAAGAAAAATTGCCCAATTTTCTTCCGTTTCGCGAAATTTCAATTAGCGACTTCTCCAAGTGGACCCGCTCATCTACACTTCAGTTTTTTAGCACCAAAGGCAACATTTAAAGTGTTTTTTCTCCAGATTTGCTTCTATCCAAGTGGCAAAGGAAGGCAAACGATCACCCAAGCCAAATGTCATGTTTGTAGTGTTGCACCTGTAGCTGATGGTTGGCTCTCCATCTCCATTTTGCAATGATTCGAGTAACTTTCCAACCCTTGGGTGTTCTATCTCTTCCTTACACATTCTATATATTGTATGCAAGCTATTTTCAAAGTGTTGGTTGGCTTGTAACTTCTGGGAGACTGTGGGAAAGAAACTTTGTTTCTTCATTGTGTATTTTTGATAGAGAATTAATGAAAGGCAACGACTCTGTTTCATGAGATTCTTGTGGTTGTGAGTGTAGCAAATGTGTCTCTTATGTTTTCATATGTATTACGTTATGTTTCATAATTCAATTCATGTTCATTTCCAGTGAAATTTTCTGAGTGAGATTAGGTAGAATTCAATTTTATTGCTCTGCCTGTGGGAAAATTTCATGTTCAGTGTTATTCTTCTGTTGAAAAGGATTCATGTCACTATGCCCTTTTCACTTTATTCAACAATATATTCATGCCACGGTACCTCAAACTAAATTGTTACATTTTCTGCCTACCTTGCCTCACGGAATAATCTATGCCTTTGTATTAAATTCTATGTTCTTTGTTGACCGTTGGTCCCATACCATCCCAGAAGCTCGGTCATTCATGAAAATTGTTTCCAGAATCCCTATTCACTTACTAGCCTAAGGTCAATATTTCATTGTAAGTCATCTCAGACCGTTTTCGATTATTCATTCACTGAGCGTGACTTGGAGGGAGCCCTCTCCTGCTCTAGTAGGGCTAGCTACCAGACTGAGCGTGGTTTGTGGTTACCCTAATTTTTGCCTTCCTTCAGCCTAAGGCAGATTTAGGTGCTAACAGAGCCTATGAGATTTGATCCCTGATCCTGGATGGTATTGACCATTTTTGGTGTTGGTTGCGATTGGTAGGGATGACAATTTCGACACAACTCTTATTAGTTAATGTGGTTAGTGAGTTTTGCGAAGAATTTTTGATTTTTTCTTTTATGCCATTTATGGATGCTAGGACATGGATTTGTAAGGATTTAATGCACTATATCCTTCAGGATGAAATCCCTTTGTTAGGAATAGCACAATAATATTGATCACCATCATTTTGATACCTTGTTGGATTTTTGCACTTGGTCTCTATTTATAGGACGCTCAGGGAATCTTGCCTAACTAGACTGGAATCTAACACTATTGGAGGTGGGCCTTATTTTGTGGCAGCTTTGAATTGGGGGTTGTTAACCATGGGCACACACTCCACTTGTCATATGTTATCGGAACATTATTGGTATGCCTTGGGGCATCCAAATAATTGTTCACATATCTAGCGAATGAGTCAATTGTTGGCTATCTGGAAGGAAATAATTATATTGAAGTAGGTGACGACATTTGATTTGTAGATAGTGTACTATGCGAATAGATCATATTCTGATACACAAGGATATTGTCAAAAGGCTGATGTGGATTTGAAGCACCCAAGCGGGAATTATTTATTTTTTTATTTTATTTATTTATTTTTATTTATTTAATTAATTAATTTATTTTTATTTATTTATTAAATTATTTATTTTTTAATTTTTTAATTTTTTTAAGTGGACCAATAGTGGCACATTATCATCTGTATCTATGTCGGGCCAATATTTAATATTTGATCAAGCTACTAACTTGGAAGGGATGGATGCGATCACTATTTTTGTAGAGAAAGTAGTGGGTACTCAGTATGGTCGATCTCTCGGCTTGACTATACTTCCTAGTGATGAAGAACCTTCATCAAAATAGGAGGACTATACTTCCTAGTGATGAAGAACCTTCATCAAAACAAGAGGAACAAGATGGAAATAGGTTGTCCATGTATGAGAAGGAAAAATTCGATTAAGGTGAATGAGTATGTCCAATGATTGTGTTATGAAACCAGCTCAAGAAAAGATAGAAAAGATAGATCAACGCCTTAGAATTCAGCCTCTTCGAGGGGGCAACCTCCTTTACATTACATAAATGAACAATTCTTTGATGATACAAATGACAAAACCTCCTTTCTAATATAGGAGTCTAAGGAGTCACAATATAATCCAGCCGACCTAACAATAATAATATAAAGCTACAAAAATAACAATAGAGGGATTCTATGGGGCACAGAAATAACAATAGGGGCACAACAATATAAATAAGGGGTATAACTACAATAGTAATGGGGTAATCACTAGTATTATAGGGACCCAACATGCCCCTCTCCTTCAAAAAAGTGTTGTCCTCAACGCTTGAGTAGTTCTGGATACTTCTGCATAAAATTCTCATCCTCCCATGTGGAATCTTCAATAGATAAGTTCTTCCACTTGATAAGATACTCTGAAATTGATCGATTTCGTAGCTGTCGAGTTCTTGTTTCTGTGACTGCTTCCGGTTCCAATATAATTTTTCCTTCCTCGTCAAGTTCTGGAAATATTGTTTGAATTGGGAGCTTGTCGCCTATAACCTTCTTTAAACATGAAACATGGAAAAATGGGTGCGATTGAGAAGCTGCAAGAAGCTCCAATTTGTATGCCATAGTACCAATCTTTTGCAACACCTTGTACGGACCATAATACTTTGGTGATAATTTATTATCCTTCTTAGCTTGTTTTAGGGACATTTGCTTATATGGTTGTAACCGTAGGAATACCCAATCACCTACATCTAAACTTCTTTCACTGCGATGTTGATCTGCCTGTTGTTTCATTCTATTTTGTGCCAACACAAGGTTATCCTTTAAGAGTTGGAGGACTTGTTGTTGATGTTCGATGTGATGTTCCACTGCTTGAACCTTAGAATTTTCTCTTAAATATGATGTGATGGATGGTGGTTGATACCCATAAAGTGCCATAAATGGGGTCATTTTTGTTGTTGTATGGAAGAAAGTGTTATACCACCATTCAGCCAGAGGCAACCATTTGAACCATTGTGTCTGTTTATTAGATACAAAGAAACGAAGATATCCTTCCAAACATTTGTTTACTATCTCAGTTTGCCCATCAGATTGAGGATGATAAGATGAGCTATGAGCTAACTGAGTACCAAGACAAGAAAATAATTCAGTCCAAAAATTTCCAGTGAAAATGGGATCTCTGTCACTTACAATAATCTTTGGGTTTCCATGTAGCTTTTGAACTGTTTCCATAAATATAGTAGAAACTGTACTGGCTTTAAATGGATGTGATAATGCACAAAAGTGTGCATACTTGGTAAGTCTGTCAACTACCACCATGATGACACTCTTTCCCTCAAACTTGGGTAAACCTGTGATAAAATCCATTGAAACCTCCTCCCAACGTTGGCTTGGAATGGATAAAGGTTGTAATAGACCCGGCGTCTTAATTGTTTCAACTTTATTTTGTTGGCAAACCAAACATTCCGCCACAAACTTTTGAATATTTGATTTAAGGCCATCCCAAAAAAATTACTTCTTAACCCTGTGGTAAGTTTTTAAAAATCCTGAGTGCCCTCCTAAGGGAGAAGTGTGCAATTCCATAAGAATCTTTTGTTTTAGCTGGGAATTCTTACAGAGGTATAAGCGATCTTTGTACCATAACGAATCATTTTGCCAGCTAAATGTATCAGAAGTACTGGAATCTTGTTGTAGCTTTTGAATAAGTGCCCACACTTCTTCGTCATTCTTCCATTCCTCCCTTGCTTCGTTTATACAATTTGGTTGGATAATAGAAATGGCACACAACAATGCTTCCACATCCTCATCCTTTCTTGAGAGTGCATCTACCACCACATTTTGCTTCCCTTTTTTGTAGATGATTTCAAAGTCATAACTCAACATCTTTGTGACCCACTTTTGTTGCTCTTCAGAGGATAATCTTTGTTCTAAAAAGTATTTATGGCTATCATGATCTGTTTTTACCTTGAAGTGTCTTCCCATTAGGTAGGGTTGCCATTTCTTAAGTGCATGGAGTATTGCCAACATTTCCTTCTCATAAATAGCTTTGCTTAAAAAATTTCCCTTGATTGGACGACTTTCAAAAGCAATGGGTCTTTCATCTTGCATTAGAACAACACCAATTCCATTTCTTGAAGCATCACATTCCACAATAAAGGTTTTTGTGAAGTCCGGTGTAGCTAAGACCGGTGCTTGGCACATTGCCTCTTTAAGATGTTCAAAGGCCTTTGTTGCTTCCGGAGTCCATGAAAATGAATCTTTCTTCAATAATGTTGTTAGAGGTGATGCTATTCTCCCATAATTCTTAACAAACTTGTGATAATACCCTTTCAACCCAAGAAATCCTCGCAGATGCTTTATGGATGTGGGGATTTTCCATTCCTTAATGGCTTTAATTTTGCTAGGGTCTACCTTAACTCCTTCATGAGATACAATATGACCCAAATATTCCACCTCCTGGACTCCAAAGAAACATTTGGATCTTTTTGCATATAATTGTTTCTCCTCCAATAGTTGTAGCACCCTGTCAACATGTTCAACATGATCCTTCCAAGACTTGTTGTAGATTAGTATATCATCAAAAAATACTAACACAAATTTTCTAAGGAATGGTTTGAAAATTGAATTCATCAAACCTTGAAATGTTGAAGGTGCATTGGTAAGGCCAAAAGGCATGACCAAAAATTCATAATGACCCTCATGAGTTCTAAATGTCGTTTTCAGAATGTCTTCAATCTTCATTCTGATTTGATGATATCCCGAACGAAGATCCAACTTGGTGAAGTGAATTGATCCATGCAATTCATCTACTAATTCATCAATAACAGGAATGGGGAACTTATCTTTAATAGTGAGCTTGTTGAGCTCCCTATAATCCGGACACATGCGCCATGATCCATCCTTCTTGTGCACCAATACTACTGGAGCTGAGAAAGAACTTTGACTCAGTTGAATTATACTAGCCTCTAGCATTTCTGCAACCATACGTTCAATTTCACTTTTTTGGACATAGGGATATCTGTACAGCCTGATGTTTGGAGGAACAATTCCTGGAATTAGATGAATAGCATGATCATGATCACGCATAGGTGGGAGACCTTTGGGAGTCTCAAATACCTTGGAATGATTGTCCAGGACTTTTTGGAGATCTGGAGAAATAGATGATTCCAATGTGGAAACATCTAGCGAACATAATTGTGGAATTACACCTCTTTGCTCCTTTTTTAGAAGCTTTGTCATGCCATTAGAGCTGATTATCTTTCCTGGTTTCCCTGCAATACCCCTTAATTCAAGTTCCTTTCCTTCCATAGAAAATTTGATGAAAAGTTCTTGAAAATTAAAAGCTATTGTACCCAAGGATTGTAGCCATTGGACTCCTAGTACAACATCAGCACCTCCCATTGGAATGGAAAGCATTGGGCTAGTCAATACATATTCTCCCATGGATAGCTTGATATTATGGCACTTTCCAGAGCAATTTATTGTTCCTCCATTTGCAATCATCACTTCACACTCTAGTGTTGGATATAGGAAGCAATTCAATTCTTTTGCTACCCTACAATGAATAAAATTGTGGGTGCTTCCTGAATCAATCAACACTATTACCTTTTTCTTCTTGATTTGTCCTTCTATCTTGATGGTTTGAGGAGTGGTAATTCCTGCCAATGCATTACAAGATATGGTCGGATTTATTTGTTCTTCATCTAGGCTTTGTTCCTGGAGTATATCCTCTTCTTTTGACCTTTCTTGCTCCTTTTCTTCTTCCTCTTCACAATCTATGTAGAATAGTTTCTTCTCAGCACACCTATGACCTTTTGTGTATTTGCTATCACAATTGTAACAAAGCCCTTTTTCTCTTTTTTCTTCCAATCGTTGTGGTGTCAACCTTGTAGGTTGTGGAAGACTAGGGGCAACAACACTTCCGTCTTTATACTTGTGAATGGTATGCTTCCTAGTTGCCATAATTTTGCTTTCCATTTTTCTTGCTAACCTAAATGTCTTCTCTAATGAATCAGGTTCCCAAATGCGAAAATCATGTTGGATATTATCCTTTAAAGACCCTATGAACACATCAATCCTATGCTCCTCTGGAATATCTTTTACCCTTATGTTCAATTTTTGGAACTCCTCAATGTGCTCCATTATTGAACCCTTTTGTTTGAGACTTATCAATTGGCTAAAAAAAGTGTTGCTTTTTGTATCCTCATAATGTGCTATCAATTCTTCCATAAAAATTGCCCAAGTGATAAATTGTTTACAAGAACAAAGCCATTGATACCATACAAACTGATTTGGTTCCAAATATACAGTTTCCATACGTACCTTTTGTGCGTTTTGCACATTATTGAGATCGAAGAATTGCTCCATCTGTAACATCCATGTGGCGAGATCCTTGCCATCAAACTTCCTCATATTGATTTTTGGAATATGGTGATTCTTCGATCCAACATTAGCGTCTATGGAATCATGATTAACATTTCTTTTGTTCTCATTTTTATTCTACCGCGCGCGCGCTGCTGCTCTGCCGTCTGTAGATTGCCGCCGCCAAACCCTTGGACGCTGCCATGAGCGGTCCTGGGGGTGGGGAGTCTGCTCCCACCCCTCCTCTTTCCAGCGTAGATGCCTTCCGCAGGCTGTTAACCCAGAAGGGGAAGAAGCACCAGCACGTTGAAGTGCCTAAATTTATTAAAAAGCAGGACGAAATACCAGAGATCGCCCTCCCAGAGGAACATTCAATAAAAATCGCTCTGGCGTTGTCTGACAGAGGCCTGGTAGGGCAGTTTATGGGCCGATGGCCGTCCACTAAGTCCACGGACGAATGGATACAACGAAACTGGAGGCCACAGTTGGAAAATAATGTGATTTGTTATGCTGTAGGGCGAGGCTATTTCATCTTCGAATTTACCACCGAGGAAGATCGTGACCTAGTCTTCAGAAATGGGCCTTACTTTATGGGAAACCAGGGATTGTATCTCAATAAATGGAGTCCTGATTTTGACCCATCCGTTGATGTCCCCAAGGAGGTGCCGGTCTGGGTGCGGTTACCCAATCTCCCTCTTCACTGTTGGAGCTATCAATCCCTGCAGAAGATCGGGAATGGGCTGGGCCGATTCATTGACAAAGCTGATCACAAGGGCCAATATACTTGTGCCAGAATCTGCGTAGAAGTTGATCTGGAAGCCGGGCTACCAGAAGCAATTAAACTCAAGGTTGGAGAATGGCAGCACTACCAGAAGTTGGACTACGAGCAGCTGCCTTTCAAATGTAGAACTTGTCATGAGCATGGACACTTCCAGAGAAACTGCCCAAAAGCCCCATCAGGGAACACCGTTGAAGAAGATGGATGGAAAGAAATCAGAAAGGGAAAGGCCATCCCAAAGCCTCCTGGACAGAAACCTAACGGCCCATTGGGAAAGCCTCACATCAATCCAAAAGCCGCTGCTACTTCTAAAGACGGATCCCCATCTGAAGAAAAGATGGATGATAAGGGGAACCAAGAAGAAACCGGAAACATGGAGAAACAAGGAAAAACAAACGAAGCAGAATCATCAATTCCCACACCAGAGGAAGGTCAGAGGGGAAATGACGGTAATGAAGAACACATTAGTCTAGCCTCAGACTCTGAAGGCGATTCAGAAGAGAGAGATTTGGAATCTGACAATTCGTTAGCCACTCCAATCAAGACGACTAGAGGGCGGAAATCCAAGAAGAAACAGAGAGAGGAAGAAACTTACAAACATGTCCTCCAGGGATCTCAAAAAACACTCAAATCAATGATGAATACCAGATCTGGGCGCAAAAGCAACAAGGCTCCAATGGGAGCCTCCTCTCCCCACAAAAGTAAATAATGAAATACGTCTCCTGGAACTGCAGAGGTTTAGGCAGCAGGTCGAAAGGGGAAGCCCTGAAAGATTTAGTGAGAATATACTCGCCTGAAATCCTCCTCATCCAGGAGACAAAGCTGGAGGAACTTTCCCTCCTCCAATCCAGTAAAGTTTTTTGGAACAAAGGCCATGGGAAAGCGGTTAGTGCAAGAGGTGCCTCTGGTGGAATAGCCACCTTCTGGAACAGCACCATATATGACTTCATTCAAGAAAAAAGCAGCTCTCACTGGCTCTTCACTCAACTACTCCACAAGGATTCTGGTCAGCAAGTAAGTATGTTTAATGTTTATGCTCCTGTTTTGTCAAGTGAGAAAAAAATCTGCTGGAATTCGCTCCATACTTTTCTTTTAGAGCAAAACCCCGAGAATATCATAATAGCAGGTGACCTCAATGTCACCCTCGATATTGATGAGAAAAAGGGAGGTTCCATTGTTAGGGATCTTGCCAGAGAATGGGTGGAAGACATAATGTTGGGCTGGGACCTGGAGGATATTAAACCATCTTCAGGGAAATTCACTTGGTCCAATAAAAGAACAAGCCCCAATCATATTGCTGCCCGTCTAGACAGATTTCTTGTCCACTCTTCCTTTCTAACCAGCGGTCTCATGGAATCTTCAAAAATTCTCCCAAATCTCACCTCTGACCATAAACCCATCCTTCTCGAGCTTTCCCTTGATGACAATCTTGGCCCCATCCCTTTCAGGTTCAGCCCATTGTGGATCCAGCAAGAAGGCTTTCAAGATGTGGTCTCCGACTCTTGGAATAGGCCCGTCCATGGATCTCCTTTCTTTGTGTGGGAAGAGAAAATTAGGATTCTAAAAAGAAATCTAAAAGCCTGGGCTAAAAGACTGCAAACCCCCTCATCCAAAAGAAAAGAAAATACAAATAGGCTTGCTGACCATCAACTAGAAATGGAGCAAAATCCGGTTTCCCAAAGTATGCTTCTAAAAGAAGTCGAGCTCCAAAAAGAGGTTCATAGATCCAGCAGGGAGGAGGAAGAATATTGGCGGCAGAAGTCTAGAATTCTCTGGCTGAAATCTGGCGATAAGAACACCAGCTTTTTTCATAAGCAAGCGGAAGCCCGAAAGAACTTCAAATCAGTCTCAGAGATTAAACACCAAAATACCGTGGTCAAGGATTTCGAAGGCATAAAAAAATCTGCATACTCCTACTTCCAAGACCTGTATTCGGCTCCTGAAGAACCAGCTATTGATCCCCACTCTTATCCGATCAATTTAATACTCACTTGTGTCAAGGAATCAGACAACGATATGCTGACAACACCGATTAGTATGGAAGAGCTTGAGGAGGCACTGAACAATATGGAGCCTGATAAAGCCCCAGGGCCAGATGGGTTCTCTGTAAGGTTCTTTGTGACTTGCTGGTCAATAATCAAAAAAGATCTTCTGAGGATGGTCAGAAAATCTCAGAATTGTGTCAAGATAGGTGGTGGCATCAACTCAGCCTTCCTAGCTCTGATTCCAAAAGAGAAAGGCGCCTCTGACTTTAGTAGATTTAGGCCAATATCTTTGTGTAATTCCAGCTATAAATTGGTCTCAAAAATAATAGCCAACAGGCTGAAAAATATCTTGCCAGACATCATCCCTGAAAATCAAGGTGGTTTCATAAAAGGCAGAAAGATTTTGGATAACATTGTGCTAGTTCAAGAAGCAGTCCACTCTAGCTGTCAAAGAAAGGAGAAAGGCATGGTGATTAAGCTCGACTTGGCGAATGCATTCGATAGGGTGAGACATGAATTTCTGTTTGCTGTTATGAAAAAGCTAGGCTTTTCATCAAATTTCATCAACTGGGTGAAAGCCTGTATTGCCTCGCCTTGGATTGCGCCCTTGGTTAATGGCCGTTCTACTGATTTCTTCCAAGCTTCTAGGGGCCTGAGACAGGGATGCCCATTATCTCCGCTCCTATATGCTGTCCAAGCCTCGGTGTTAAGCTTCCAACTAGATCATAATCAGCAAATCCAAACATTGCCAAGACTCAGAACCACTCACAAGGTGAAAGACATTAACCATGCCCAATTTGCTGACGACACTCTGCTGCTTGGAGGAGCCAGCTTGATCTCTGCAAGACATTTCAAGAGGGAGCTGGACACTTACAGGCTGATTTCGGGCAGCAAAATCAATTACAGAAAATGCTCTATCTACGGCTGGAATTGCTCGACTAAAGAGCTGGCTGACATAGCAAGACTTTTAGAAATGGAAGGAATCCGAAATTGGGAGTCATTTAAATATCTCGGAATACCAATCTTCAAATCTAAGCCTAAAGTTGCTCACTGGCTGCCGCTGATTGACAAAATAAAAAATAGAATCCAAGCCTGGGGTGCCTCTTGGTTGAACAATGCAGGGAAAGTCATCCTCATGAAATCGGTCCTAATAAGCATGCCTCTATTCCAAAACTCAATCCTCCTTGCCCCAAAAACCTTCCTCAGTAAGCTAGATAGTCTGTTGAGAAGATTTCTGTGGGAAGGTGGGAACAACAATGATAGAAGAATTCATTTAGTGAACTGGGAAATCCTCAGAAATCCCTTTCAGGAAGGAGGCCTCCAGCTGCGCAATTTGGCTGCTCAAAATCTTGCTTTGGGTTCCAAGATTCTTTGGAATTTAGTTTCTGGAAAGACTAGCTGGAGTAAAAGAGTCATTTGGAAGAAATACTTCCATGGGCAGCGTTTGAGATGCCTGGACAAACCTCCAAGAACTCTAAAAGGTTCTCCAATATTCAATCTCTGCAATGCTGCAAGGGAACAATTCAACCAACATCTATATTGGATCCCGGGTAATGGAAAGAAAATCAATATATGGGATGATTCGATCTTGGGTGACCAGCCAATGAAGAATGTGAATGGGCTTGCAAACATTAAAAATTGGCTTCATTCTCGCAATCTTCACACTTTGTGGGACATTTCGAACTGGAAAGAAGCTCCTGACAGAACCTGGGATGGGTGGAACCTGGGGGAGGTCCCCATAATGCTGCAGGGGGAAGCCTCATTATTACTAGATATGCTCCAAGGAAAATCGCCTTCAAAAACCACTGCTAAAGACAAAAGAGGCTGGGGATCCAGCTCTGGCCATTATACTGTTTCTGAAGGTTACAAAAGAATTATGGCTGTTCCTCATGTTCCTCCAAACCCGGCCCAATGGAAATTTATATGGGACTTTCCAGCTCTCCCAAAAATAGACTTCTTCTGCTGGACTGTGGCACATCAAAGCATCCTCACCAGAGATAACTTGAGAAGAAGAGGGATGGAAGGACCTTCCAGATGTCCTCTCTGCAAGTCTGATGAAGAAACTACCAATCACCTGTTGCTGCTATGCCCCTACGCTCAAGAAGTATGGAGGCGGGTGCTGATGTTAGAACCCATCCTTGCTCTCCCAGACAACATCCCTGCCTTGTTCAGAACCTGGGCCAGCTTATCTCCTTTCTGCCTCAAAAATAAAAGTCTGCTTAAAACCAGCTGGATGTGGATCCCTAAGTTTATTTGCTGGAAATTATGGTTGGAAAGAAACAACAGAATTTTCCGAGATGAAAGCTGCAGTACAATAAAAGTTATCTCTAAAATAAAAGCATTGTTAGGAGAGGCACTAGAAGCCAACACCTCATCAAGGAACGAAACGGGAATGCTCAGAGAAGAAGAGAAATGGTTCAAAGAATTAGCTCCAATGCTAAAGGAAAGGCCCCCTCAAGCTGTCCCTGTTCATTCCAACTGGGAAATTAGATTGGAAGAACAAGAGTTTATCAAGTGGAGATCGGCCTTGGAAGATCACTGTTTATTCTTCGATGGGGCTTCTAAAGGAAACCCTGGGGTTGCTATCAGCGGGGGAGTTTTATTGAGCCTTGGAGGCTCTCCGGAATTGAGATTCCATTGGGGTCTTGGAACTGAATCTAACAACAGAGCGGAGGCTCTGGCTCTGTGGCAAGGGCTGACTCAGGCGATCAAAAGAAACATCCTTTCTCTTTCAGTCTTCGGAGATTCAAGAATCATCATTCAGGCCATGATTAGTCCTAAGAACTCTCACCAGGTCCAGTTAGCCCCCATCATCAAGAAAATTAGACTTCTGCTGCCCAAATTTAACAAAATATCATTCTATCATATCCTAAGGAACCTCAATTCCCTAGCTGATTATGAGGCCAACCTTGGTGTCCTCTGTTCTCAAAGATCACTGGTAATTAACTCAACAAAATCTTCTTGTTCAATACCTTAAATCTCCAGCCCGATCCTTCTTCCCTCTTTGAAATAGGGGGTCTCTGTTCAATCATATTGTAATCCGACTTCCCAAGGCTGATCCAAGACTCCGAATTTCTTTTGTTTCTTGATTGTCCCTGTTTCTCCAACGAAGTTACAGGTTCCTAAAGAGTATATCCCAGTGAAATTTTGCAATTCCTCTGTCTATCTCTTCTGAAGGATAGGATCAGAACTCTCAGAACCAGTCTTCCCCGGGAAGTGGCATTCGTGACTTCTTCCAAGTTCTGCATTGGAGACTCAAGTCGTTGAAGACTTCCTCTCAATCTGCGGCCACTCAGCTTCCTGTGCCAAGAATGCCTGCTGGGAAAGCATTTAAAAGATCCGTAGACAGCCATCCGAAGTGAAGTTCCTGATACACAGCCAGCTCAAGCTTGGACCATCTTCTTACTCCAGATTCTTCAAATATCCTGGTTACACAGATCCAAATCATTGCAAATCTTTCCATTAGTTTATTGAAAGGATCCCTCTGCTCATCTTGCTTCTGTTGACCGAAACCTTTCCAGGCGACTTATCCATCTGTTTACTGAAAGAACTCCATACCTCATCTTGCTGCTGTTGAAGAAACCATTTCAGTGAGATCAAATCTGCCAGATCGAATCCGCATTCTTCCCTTTGCTGCACGTCTTTATATGAGCTCAAATATGGAGGAAAGTCGCAGATTTCAGTCATAAGGTCACTTCCCGGGGTTTGTAAGTCTCATTCCAAGGATTCTAAAAAGCTCATCTCCTGGAACTCAAGTGCCACGCTCAAGCATCAGGACAAAGCCAAGTTTACAATCCTTCTTCAAATTGGGGGACGACAGCGACAGAGACTCGAGTTTATAAGGATTGACAAGCAAACGGAAAGTGCCATCGGTTTTTTTGCAGAGAAATCCCTCTATTCTCTGAGGAGCAATCTATCATTTGAGGACATTACATGGGGCGCCGTCTCATCTACAGCCATCAATAAGCCGAAGCAGGTTATTCTCCACCCCAGATCCTCGTTTTGAACAACACTCCTTTCGATTTGGACCAGCATCCTCTTGCACTCCCCTGTTCTCTGTCATGGACTCACCTGAATTGTAAAGCATGCGGTAGCTGATTTACCGCCCATTTCAATATAACCGTTATTGTCCAAAAAAAAAAACATTTCTTTTGTTCTCATCATGAGTTTCTTTTACTACCTTTTCACCATTAGTAAGTATTTCTTGTAGAAAATTTGTCAAATCTGTCTTCAAATCTGCCATGCCTGTCTTCAAATGTGTTCAAATCTATCTTCAAATTGTCCATCTTAGCTTCCATGCCATTCATCTTAGCTTCCACGCCATTTATCTTAGCTTCTGTTAACTTTTGTGAGTGTGACATTTGTTGCACTTGTTCTTGTAATTTTGATATATCATGTAGCATTTCTTCCTCTTCTTCATGAGTCATGCTAGAGCTTTCAGGTTCCTTACTAGGTGTTTGCATTTTCTTTCCTTGGGGTATCAGTTACCGATAATAATGCTCTACTATGCCCTTTGAATTCCTTCAAAATAAATTTTCAAACCAAGCTTAAGCAAAAATTTAAAAAAAATCTACACACCTTTTTTTCACTTTGTAGGAGCTTGATATTGCCTTTGATGTATCTCTGTACTTTCCAATCATCTAGTTCTGAATTTGTGATCTGTAGTATCTCTTTGTGTCCTCTTTCCAATGCCACCAGTCTGATCCAAATTGGATTCTCCAAGAAAGAGTTATGCACCATCTCCCAAGATGACCTGATTATAGACCTTTCCAGAAGAGCGAACTTGTATGAAGTTCCATGTGTACAATTTTTGATCTTTTGTTCTAAAAAAGATATACAAGAAACTACAATCCGTCCTATTTCTGTACCTTCTTATGAAATTTCAATCTGATTCCCAGAGAGAAAGTTATGACGATTTTCCCCAGGTCACCTTTTTTGAATGTAATTTAGGAGTCTGCAAAAATACCAACTTCCTCAGATCATATCTCCGCCAATATTGCGCGAAAAGATCTGAAATTTGGACCCAAGGTTCAACGCGATTTCTTCTCAAATGGGTTTTTTTTGTGACTTCTGAAACATCACTGAAAAAAATTTATAGCGAAAATGCCATGATGACCTGTTTGGAGCAGCGAAACCCTAGAATCCAAACCTCTGATACCAAATGTTATGAAATCAGCTCAAGAAAAGATAGAAAAGATAGATCAACGCCTTAGAATTCAGCCTCTTCGAGGGGGCAACCTTTACATTACATAAATGAACAATTCTTTGATGATACAAATGACAAAACCTCCTTTCTATATATAGGAGTCTAAGGAGTCACAATATAATCCAGCCGACCTAACAATAATAATATAAAGCCACAAAAATAACAATAGAGGGATTCTATGGGGCACAGAAATAACAATAGGGGCACAAAAATATAAATAAGGGGTATAACTACAATAGTAATGGGGTAATCACTAGTATTAGGGACCCAACAGATTGTTACTCGGGGTGGATATATATTGAGATAATGTGGAACGACTCACGCAAAGGGTGTTGGTTGGGTGTTGGGAATTTAACATAATGATTGGGGTTCATATGAAAGGGTGGATTGAGAATATTTTTTTTCCCATTTTGACATACATGCCAAAGGTGAGTGTCCTCCTTAATGGATGGTTTAATTTTCACTTTCTGAAGTTGATGATGCTGAGAAGATTGCCTCTATTTTCTCCCACTACATCGATGGTCTATGTTTTTGATCCCACTAAAAACATTCCAAAGAGGAAAATATTATGGGTGAAGCTCCTGGGGCCCCACTAGAACTTTGGACCAAACCAAGAATCATGGAAATATTCAACAAGATTGGTAAGTTTTATTTCATGGACGAGGGTTGTTTGGGTGTCCTAGATAAAAGGGTTGCATGGGTTCTAGTTGAAGTTGATTACATGGGAGGTTTACCACCTTCTTTGGATATAATCCAGGGGCCTATTTCCTTTAGGTGGTAGGTAAATTACAGGGGCGTGCATTGGCTATCACACTATGAGACACTTGATTATTGAATTCCCTTTGAGGTTTGGGGGTGGATGTCTATGGTTAGGTCAGGATATTCCCAATGAGGGGAGAGAAATGGTTACACCTTGGCTGGTGGCTCATAAAAATACAACTAATAACGAACCTATGGCACATAAGGCTAAAATCAGAGACAACTCAGTCTCTCTTGAGGAAAATTTGGACATGCCCAATAATGTAGAATTTACACTAATTAAGGGGGGATTGACAATGCCTATAGGCTCCTCTTTAACATATAACTTGACATCTAATAAAAAATGGACTTGGGGAAATACTCTATCCCATGAGTGAAGGGAAATAACGGGTAGGAAAAATTTAGGCACATGTTAGAAACCCTCCTTTACTGTTCTTATGTCCAGGGTGTCTGCAGCTAATAAGTTCTCTTGCCCAAGTGTAGTTCTCTTTCACCCATCTATTTTGGAAACTTTTAGGAGAATTACTCCTACCCATTATTTGAGGATATAGAATTGGATTGCTTGGGCTGTGAGGAATCTCTTGCCCTGGAGCCCTTGACCATAAAGAAGGATTTGTTTTTAGGAATAAGAGGTGCTGGACAATCCATAATCGAGGAGGAACATGATGACTTGGAAGAAACAAGGAATGAAATACAAAAATGTATCTTCATGTGTAGGGGTATTGTCAAATCTTAATGCTTGTTTTTTAGAGGCATTGAAGGAGGCCCAATATCCTCCTTTTGATCCAGGATCCTCTAGTGCTGACATTAGACCTAATGATGCTAATGAACTATGGGTTCTTAGAGGGAACATACCCACTGATATTCCTCCAATATGAAAGTAATGTCCATCAATGTTAGGGGCATGGGATCAACCCATAAATGTAGATCCCTTCATAATATCATTTTGCTAAAGTAGCCCTCTATCATTCTTATCTAAGAAAAGATAACTGACAAAGTGAATATGTGTCATCCAATTAAAATTTTGTCTTGGATGGGAGGTATGTGCGGTGTGTGCTTCAAGACACTCTGGGGGCTTGGTGGCAATGTGGGATCCCAATTTTTTTTCTTTTAAAGCAAGCAAATCATTAGCTAGGATCATTTTGTCATGCCATATGCACAACTCAAGTTACTGTCTACAAATACTTGATATATATACCTCATATTCTAATTAGAGAATTTTTTGGAACATCTTGATGTGAGTGGGATCATGGACTTATATTGTCTCGTAATGAGAAGAGATTTGAATATGATGTTGGTAAAGGAGGAGGTCTAGAGGAAGAAAGACAAATTGGATTTTATGGAAGTTTATTTTAAGGAATTATTTGATCCTAAGCTACTCAAAGGTATTCTCCCTTTTCTGCTTTGACTGACATGGATGAATGGATGATAAGATTCAAAAGGAATAGCCAAAATGTTGGACCACTATCTTTTGCATACTTTTTTCACTGATACATTGAGTCATCTACTATATTGGACAAATTTTACTATTATATTAGACCATCAGGTGATTTTCCTAGAATGGTTAGGGGAAAATGCCTTGCAAGATTTCTCTTTTAAGTTTAATGACAATGGCTTAAGGAGAGGGAATTTGTTGATTTAGTCATAGAATTATGGTCCAATCCCCTAGAGACAACAAAAAAATCTAAAGATGGAGGTGGTCTCTCGCAAGATGGTAAGATAGAAGGCTGAGGTAAAAGTGTGGGTGAGAAATTAGAAAAAGGAACTCAACAGGAGCTAAAGGAAATCGACAAGGAGGTTGGTTGTAGCATGGAATGATCCCAATGGTTTTGGTTTCCTCACTGAATTTACAAATAAGGCACTCTTGGGCCTTGCGACTAGGAGACACGAGATACTAAAACTACAAGAGGATGAATGATAAATGAAAAGTAGGGAAACATGGGTGGTAGGTGGGGACAAGAATACACACTATTTCCATGAAATGGCATCAAAGAGGAATAAGGCTAACACCATTTGGTTCATTAGATATGGTGAGAATAATATCCTAACTAAGTAGAAGGATATACAAAATGTGGTTGTTTAGTTTTTTAGTGATCAATTTAGGGCGAAGGAGGGAGAAAATGTCACCAAACAGTTGGAACTTTCCAATCTCTTCCCCTACATGGTGGATGTAGAGACTAACACAGTGCTGACTTAGATTATATCAATGGAAGAAATACAAAGGGTTATGAAAGAACTAGCCAAGGACAAAATCATTAGCCCCAACAAATGGTTGATCGATCTCTTTCTACATTTTATAGATTTAATGGGGTTAGACCTTCTGGGCATGGCTGAAGAATGTGTAAAAATTTCTGTTTTCCCACCCCGGTTTTCAGTTTCACCTTATTTCTCCCATGTAATTAAATGCCCATTCCCATAACCATACATTTAACAAGCTGAAAAAATAAATATTGCTGAAAACACAAATTCTGGAAATTTTACAGAATGCTGGAAATTTCAGAAATAAAAATCAGCAATCATAAACAGCCATTAAAACACATTTAAACACTGAGATTTTTGGTCAACTTGACCCTGGAAAAACCCCCTACAACTCTTGGGGAAAACCAGTTTGAGAGCTCTTCTTTATTTCTGGAAAATGCATTTTTACAGAGAGAAAATTTTCAGCAAAAAAATCAGCAAAACAGAATTTTTCCAGCAAGCAAACTTATCTGTTTTCAGCCAACAGACAATCTGAAAATGTGTTGTACAAGCTGTACGGACCGTACGGATGTACAAACTGTACGTATGTACAGACCGTACGGACTATACGGACGGCCGTACGGACTTGTACGGACAGACCTCGAAAACTGTGCAGAAAATCGCCTCCTCGATATTCGTGCTGAAAATCAAATTTTCACTGTTTGCTCAGAAAAATCTGCCTTTTTTCTGCTTGTTCTTTATGCTGTTCGGATTTGCTGAAGTGCTGCCTTGGTATGTGTGCCAAACTACTGCCTCTTTCTCCTCCTTGTCCAGAAATATCTCTTGCTCTCTTGCTCTCCTTCTCCCAATCCGCTCATGAAAGAATGAATGATCTTTTCCTCCTTTTCCTCCCTTAACCCAACCCTAAATGACTTTTGGGTGATCCCTAAATCCAATGGCTGAAATAGATTTAGATCAATGGCTGAGATTAAATGCTCATTTAAATCTCACTTTCTATTTTTTAATTCACCCCACTTTAATAAAGACCCACTTAGTCATTTATTTCCAAAGTCACTTTTCCTTTCTAATTTTTCATTGACTTTATAAAAGTCACTTTAAAATTAGACTTAGTAACTTTATTACTTAAAGTCACTTTCAAATTAGATTTATCTTTATAAAAAAATTATAAAGTCACTTTAGGAGAAAAATTAAATTCTTTTGGACACTTTTCCCTAGGCCAAAGATCAAAGCCTTAGGGAACCACCTGTCCTCCGGTACCAAATTTCAACACTCCCTCTTACCGAGGAAGGTGTTCCTCACCACACCCATCTTGTCTCTGAAGTAGACATGCTTGCCCCGTGGTAAGGCTTTGGTAAGAATATCTGCAACCTGCTCATCAGTGGAAATATACTCAAGCTTCACAGCTCCCTTCTGAACATAGTCTCTGATGAAATGATATCTGATCCCGATATGCTTTGACCTGTCATGAAATACTGGATTCTCCGTGAGTTTAATGCAACTCTGATTATCACAGTAAATCACTGAAGGTCTCAACGGCTGACCAAATAAGCCAAACAACATCTTGCGAAGCCAGATGGCCTCACAACTAGCTAGACTGGCTGCCATATACTCTGCTTCCGCTGAACTCAGTGCTACTGACTACTGCTTCTGGCTGAACCATGACACTACTGCTGAACCCAACCCAAAACAACACCCTGAAGTGCTCTTCCTATCAGAAGCACAACCTGCCCAATCAGAATCAATGTATCCTGCCAATCTCACTCCATCTCCCTGCCTGTAGTCCAGACCATAATCCACTGTCCCTTGTAAGTAACGAAAATGTGTTTTGCAGCCACCCAGTGAACCTTCCTAGGCTCACACATAAACTGACTCATCGTGTTGACTGCAAAACAGATATCTGGTCTAGTGTTGACCAAATACATCAAGGAACCAATCAGCTGCCTGTACAATGTGGGATCCACCAACTCGGAATCCGAAGCATGAAGCTTCTTCCAGTTGGTGATCATCGGTGTCGACATGGGTCTACAATCCTCCATGTGGAATCTGCTAAGGATGTCCACAATATACTTCCCCTGCCCCAGGAATAAATGCCCCTCCTCCTGCCACACCTCCAAACCCAAAAAGTAATGCATCAAGCCGATGTCCTTCATCTCAAACTCCGCCGCAAGATCTCTCTTGCAGTGCTCTATGAGTCTCTCTGCACCTGTAATGATCAAGTCATCCACATACAACACCAGAATGAGAGGCTCCTCACCAATCACAATAAAGTAAAGGTTTGGATCTGCCTCACTCTTTGTGAAACCCATCCCCTGCAAGTATGTATCTATCCTGGAGTACCAAGCTCTGGGAGCTTGCTTCAGGCCATAAAGGGCCTTCTTCAATCTGCACACATGGGACTCCTTCCCATGCACCTCAAAGCCCTGTGGCTGCTCAATGTACACCTCCTCCTGTATGAAGCCATTGAGAAATGCG
Source organism: Pinus tabuliformis (assembly GCA_031772625.1). Classification (NCBI taxonomy): domain Eukaryota; kingdom Viridiplantae; phylum Streptophyta; class Pinopsida; order Pinales; family Pinaceae; genus Pinus; species Pinus tabuliformis. The sequence goes on from CM062808.1 coordinate 571,580,933, forward strand.
GTCTTCACATCCATCTGGTGGATCTTCCAACCCATCTCTGCTGCTATCGATATAATGGAGCGGATCGAAGTATATCGAGCCACGGGAGCGAAGGTCTCCTCATAATCAACTCCCTCTACCTGGGAGAACCCTCTAGCCACAAACCTCGCTTTGAATTTCTCTATGCTGCCATCTGCAACATGCTTTACCTTGTAAAGCCGTCTGGAAGTAACCACGAATTTGCCCTCAGGCCTCGGCACCACCTCCCAAACATCATTCTTCATGATAGAAGAATACTCCTCCTGCATGGCCTCTCTCCAGACCTGCTGGCTAGCTGCCTCCTCATAGCTAGAAGGCTCAGAGTCAAGGATGTTGGTAACCATCGCCATATAGCTACAAAACCTCTCAGGTGGTCTACTCTCTCTGACCGGCCTCTTCGGCTCAGCAACAGATGTGGCATCTCTCAAGGTGTCCTGGAGCCACTTGGGCTTCCTCTTCCCTGAGCATGCTTCTCCCATAGGAGAATGAAACTCCTCCTCCTCATCACCATCAGGAGCCTGAACTCCTGACTGTCTGTCTGCTGTCCTCCTGCCTGCACCTGAACCTGTAGAAGCTGAGGTACCGTGTGAACTGTCCATCAGTGGACTCCCTAGTGAACTGCTCTGTGAACTGCTCTGCATGCTGCCCGGAGCACCACCCCTTTGGCTCGATGAGCCACTGCTCACTGATGGACCTGACATCCTCATAGATGTACCTCTGGATCCTCCTGATCCCTGCCCACTGGATCCCTGCGACCGACTCAACTGCTACTGAGGGTCTGGCTGATCCAGATACTCCAACTCCCCTGACCTCCTAAAGGCCCTGTCCTCCTTGAACTTCACATCCCGTCTGAAAACAACTCTCCTCTGTGCAGGAATGTAAATCCGAAAGGCCTTTGAGGTCTCACTGTAGCCCACAAAGATACCATTCTCTACGGTGGGCTCTAGTTTGGTCCTCTTCTCCTTCGGTATATAGGAGTATGTAATGCATCCAAAGATATGAAGATGACCAATATCAGGCTTCTTCCCAGAGAAAGCCTCCTCCGGAGTCATGTGCCCCAAGGCACGATGCGGACTCCTGTTCTGCAAGTAAACAACTGTGTTGCAGGCCTCTGCCCACAAGAACAATGGCAACCCCTGATCATGTAACATGGCTTTGGCAGCCCCTATGATGGATCTGTTCTTCCTCTCCGCAACCCCATTCTGCTGGGGGTTGTAAGGAACAGTGAACTCCCTCCTAATGCCTGCCTCCGCACAATAATCAGCAAACTCTCCAAGGGTGTACTCTCCTCCATTGTCCGACCTCAGTGACTTGATCTTCCGACCTGTCTGTGTCTCCATAAGAGCTTTGAACTCCTGAAACCGCTTGAAGACCTCACTCTTGGTCTTCAAGAAATAAATCTAGGTCCTCCTGGAGTGATCATCAATGAATAAAACATAGTACTCATATCCAGTCAAGGAAACATGAGACATCCGACCACTCACATCAGAATGAATCAAATCAAGTATCCCCGTCGCTCTGCTGTCACTGCTGGGAAAAGGGGATTTGGCAAACTTGCCCATAGCACAACCTTTGCAAGTATCAAAGTGATCAGTACTGAAATTTGGCACACTTGTAGTGATCTCCCGCAATGTCCTCAAGGCTCCATGATACATATGTCCCATCCTTCGGTGCTAAATCTCACACAGCTCAGAACTGCTAGCTCTGCTGTCGGTACTACTGCTCAATGCCAAAAGGGGCTGGAATGCAAACTTGTACACCTTTGCATGGCGTACACCTATCACTCTAGCTGAATCAGCTGGAGTGCCCCTGGGATACATCAACACCTGTCCTCCCCTGAACAGTACCTCATATCCTCTGTCCTCCAAAGCTGAGACGGATATGAGGTTCTTCCTCATCCCTGGCACATAAAGAACATCTCACACTTTCAAGGGAGGTCTAGACTCCCTCTGAAATGTCAGTGTCCCCACCCCGACTGCTCTAACAACTCTGTCATCACCGAGTACTACCTCAATATCAGTGCCACTCTCTGAAAGCTCTGAGAAGTACTCCCAGACTCCTGTCATGTGACGTGAAGCCCCACTGTCTACATACCAGATACCTGAAGATGCTCCGCTAATCGAGGGAAAAGCATGCTCCCTCTGAACCTGTGTGGCAGGTGATCCTGCACTAGAGGACTCACATGTAGTGAACGCAAACTCCCGGTCAAAACGACCTGCAAAGTCCTCAATTTCTGCTGAAGCTGCCACGTCTTGGTTCTTCCCCTTCTTCTTCTTCTTCTCCGTACACACAACTACATAGTGTCCCATCTTCTGACAATTCCAACACTTCACCTTGGAATAGTCCTTCTGTGTGTTCCCCTGTTTACCTTTACCTTTGCCTTTGCCCCCACCACCGCTTGTGGAAGCCTGCTTCTTCCCTTTGCCTTTCTTGCCTCCTGCCACTAGTGCTACGTCCTCATCCTGCTCAACTGGCTTGGCTGCCTCAAGCTGTCCTTTCCTGATCTCTGTTTGAATGCAATCATCCCAAAACCTCTCCCATGTGGGAAGGGTCTCACGTGCACAAGCCCCATCAGCAAAGTTCAACCATGAACGGGGGAGGCCATTCACTACAATCCGCACCAACTCAGTGGGTGGAATGGCCTCTCCAATCGCTGCCAACTCATCTCTCACATTGATAATCTTTGTGAGATATCCAGCTGCACTATCATTACCCATGTTAATGTTCTTCAGCTTCTCCTTCAGGACCATCTTCCGGTTCTCATTGGTACTCTGGTAGAGATTGGACAATGCTGTCCACATCTCATGGGCATTGCTCTTTCCTCTCACATGAGGAATGCAATGGTCTTTGATTCCGTCTAGAATAAGCCTCTTACCCTTGTTGTTCTTTCTATTATAAGCTGTCAACTGAGTAGCATCAGTAGGCACAACAACAGGGTGTTGTTATGTATGCACCATGATATCCCAAACTTCTGCCTCCTCAAAGATACTCTGCATTCTCTCCTTCCAAACGCTGTAATTTGTATGCCCATCCAACCTATCCTCCACCCTCAATCCCAATGACATCCTGCTGTCCTAAAACTGAAAAATAGCACTGCTGTGGTAAAGATAAAACCGCTGTTTATGAAAAATCAGCTTGCTGGAATTTTCTGAGTGAAAAATCAGCAGCTGTAATTTTTCCTTTTTGCTGTCCCAAACTGCCCTTCAGCACTCAAGCTCTGATACCATGTAAAAATTTCTGTTTTCCCACCCCGGTTTTCAGTTTCACCTTATTTCTCCCATGTAGTTAAATGCCCATTCCCATAACCATACATTTAACAAGCTGAAAAAATAAATACTGCTGAAAACACAAATTCTGGAAATTTTACAGAATGCTGGAAATTTCAGAAATAAAAATCAGCAATCATAAACAGCCATTAAAACACATTTAAACACTGAGATTTTTGGTCAAATTGACCCTGAAAAAACTCCCTACAACTCTTGGGGAAAACCAGTTTGAGAGCTCTTCTTTATTTCTGGAAAATGCCTTTTTACAGAGAGAAAATTTTCAGCAAAAAAATCAGCAAAACATAATTTTTCCAGCAAGCAAACTTTTCTGTTTTCAGCCAATAGACAATCTGAAAATGTGTTGTATGAACTGTACGGACCGTACAGATGTACGGACTGTACGAACGTACGGATGTACAGACCGTACAGATGTACGGACTGTGCGGACGTACGGACTGTCGAACTGTACGGACGGCCGTACAGACTTGTACAGACAGACCTCGAAAACTATGCAGAAAATCGTCTCCTCGATATTCGTGCTGAAAATTAATTTTTCACTGTTTGCTCACAAAAATCTGCCTTTTTTCTGCTTGTTCTTTATACTGTTCGGATTTGCTGAAGTGCTGCCTTGGTATGTGTGCCAAACTGCTGCCTCTTTCTCCTCCTTGTCCAAAAATCTTCCTTGCTCTTTTACTCTCCTTCTCCCAATCTGCTCATGAAAGAATGAATGATCTTTTCCTCCTTTTCCTCCCTTAACCCAACCCTAAATGACTTTTGGGTGATCCCTAAATCCAATGGCTGAAATAGATTTAGATCAATGGCTGAGATTAAATGCTCATTTAAATCTCACTTTCTATTTTTTAATTCACCCCACTTTAATAAAGACCCACTTAGTCATTTATTTCCAAAGTCACTTTAACTTTCTAATTTTTCATTGACTTTATAAAAGTCACTTTAAAATTAGACTTAGTAACTTTATCACTTAAAGTCACTTTCAAATTAGATTTAACTTTATAAAAAAATTATAAAGTCACTTTAGGAGAAAAATTAAATTCTTTTGGACACTTTTCCCTAGGCCAAAGATCAAAGCCTTAGGGAACCACCTGTCCTCCGGTACCAAATTTCAACAGAATGTATACTTTTGGGACATAATATTTCAAGGTCCATAAAATCCACATTTGTCACCTTGATTCCCAAAAAGACTAATCTTTCTTGCTTTACGAATTATAGTCCTATCTCCTTATGTAATTTAGTGTACAAGACGATATCTGAAATCATTTCCATTAGAATCAAGCAAACATTGTCATCTCACATTACACCATAATGATTTGGATTTTTGTCCCACTGATATAAGATGTAGCTTCCATCACCCAAGAATGCATCCACACAATCAAATCATGCATGTTGGAAACATGCCTAAGGAGAAGCATTCGATTAAGGCATATGATAGCATCAACTGGGAATTACTTATAATGGTCATGCACAAAATTGGATTTGATTGTAGGCTTATTGATTGGATATTGGCATGAATTATCTCAACAAATATGGTCATCCTCATCAATGGGATTCCTTCTGATTTCTTTAGGATCACCAGGGGACTCCGATAGGGCTGTGTTATTTCCATTGTTGTTCATATTAGTCATAGATGGTTTGAGTAGGGGAATCAGGGAAGACAAAGCATAGGGATTGATTACAAGTTCGAGGGTTACAAGGCATACTAGCATCACACACCTCATGTTCATAGATGACTTTCTCTCTACAAGACAAATAAATAGAAATGAATGGTGGGATTTTCACTATATCCTATCCAGATTTGGGGTTGCGTCAGGGCTCATTCTAAATAGAAAGAAATCTTAATTATCATTTATACTTTAGATGTGGAGATAGTTGGGGAGATTTCCAACATATTTGAGGTAAAATTGGTTTCACTTGTTGGATGTTTCAGGTACCTGGGATTTATATTGAAGAAAAATAAGTATGAATGTCTGGACTGAAGTGTTTAATCAAGAAGTTTGAGAAAAAACTAAACCTTTGGACACACAGGTGGCTGAATCTAAGTGGTAGATTGGTCATGATCAAAGTAATCAAGCAAGTTATTTATGCTTACTAGATGCAACTATTCAAAATTCCTAAAGAAGTCATCAGAATAATAGACTTAATCATTGCTAATTTTCTCTGGGCTAGGCTAGGAAAACAAAATAAAATACATTTGGTTAGGTTAGAGGTTTTATCCTGGAAGGAGGCTGATTGGGGATAAAACATTAGAGACACTAATAGGTTTAATATGTCCCTACTTTCTAAAAATATTTGGAGAGCATTACAAAGACCATGTTTATGGAAACATGTTATTATAGAAAATACTTCAAGAACCTATCTCTCAAGGATTGGTTTAATATTGGTGCCCCCAAAAAAGTAGGAAGCATCACATATTTGGAAAATCTTGATGAAGGAAAAGCATTGGCTTGTAGGAAATTTGCAGTGGGAGGTAGGCAAGGGAGACAAGGTTGCAGTTTTCCTTGCCACTATCAAAGCTATGGAAAATACCCATTTTCTCGCTGCTCCTATAATACATTATTTTAATCATTTGGGTATTTTAACACTTAACCAACTTGCTAGCCATCGAATTCCCACACATAATTATTTTGGATGGCTGACTTCTAGAGATCTTGGTCTCCCAGAGGTTTATTCAGACAAATGGGATTGATATAGAGAAAGGACTAGTCACACAGGTATCATGTTGACTGGTAAGGCAGATAAGCTGGCATTGTGTGGACATGAGATTGCATGATAAATACCAGCCAAGGAAATATATTCATATATAACATAGGGACATAACATTCCTAGTGACACTGCAAGGATGACACGAGCATGGTGATAGGAGATCCCTATAAAATTGAAGTGCTTCATGTGGCTGATATCAAACAAAGATTATCACATGGGAGAACCCCACCAGAAGGGGTTTTCGGTGGCCATAATTTTTCTCTTTGTGTGGTGGGGCAATATAAGAGGTAGTCCATATTTTCCTCTCTTGTCCATTCATGGTATCTATATGGAAAGAGGTAATAAGTTTTCTAAATATTCAAGTAGATGTGGATAGATCTTCAACATGAAAATGTCTTAAACAGTGGATCGAGGGACAAAAGGAACATAAAGTGCTCCCTTTCTACATCATTTGGAGTATTTGGAGGAGTAGGAATGCCAAAATATTTGATGAGACATTTCCGCAAGTGCGTAAGATAAGCCTGAAGATTGTGGAATACTTTCGGGTGATTGGGCCTTGTTGTCCAAAATCATAAAGGAGAAAATGTTATTATAGAGAAATTGGGTCATCCATGCCAGTGGGCTATTTTGATGGTGATTCAATAAATGGAGTATGCAAGTATGTGACACACATTGTTTTGGTGTCCGGGCAGTGCTATCACTTCGGTTGGTTCAAGGGTGCTTGTAATAGTAGCAGAGCATAATTTCTTGCTCTATGGGAGTTACTGTGGTGTGCTAGTTGGATAGAAATTAAGGAGATGGAGGTAGTTGGCAACTCCAAATCAGTAAATGAGTGGGTACATGGATGCTCTACTTTTCGTGCACCCTCTTTATATCACTATATGCAACAAATTAGAGAATTGAAGGCGTCTTTTAAGAACATCTCTTTTTCCCACATATACAAAGAGAAAAAAATGGTGGCCAATCTTCTATCCAAAGGTGGATGCACTACTATGCTGGGTGTTATATGTTGTAAGACCTTAATCAATGGTAGTCTTCACAACTTTGGATTTTTCTTCTTATAAAGGTCATTGTTCTGGGTTCACCTCTTCTACTTGAATGGAAAAAGAACATTTTTTGGTCACTTCTCTATTGTAGAGTTACAACTGAGCTATATTACCATCAAAGAGGACCCCACCCATGGTATCTTATGAAGGATTTTGTGCACATGACAAGATGCAACCCCTCATTTTGGTCAATTAAATTTTATTGTTTTCTTTGGATCATAGCAGCGAAAATCTCAGGTATTGTATGGAGACACTCTGTTTGTCTCGGGATTAGTATGGGGGCACTCTTTTTTTTGCTACCAATTAGAGTAGTTTTAGATCAGGTGGGAGTCTTTTTCATATTTCAATGTTTAGTAATATATATCTTAATTTCTAGATTCAAAAGAAAAATGTGCTCCAAGCAGAATATGATACAATAGAATGATAAGAGATACATATATATGGAAATATAACTGCGTTTCAATAAAAGATAGTTGGTTTTTTTTGTTTGAAAAAAAAAAGCAATCCTCACAGTTTGATAATTTTGTAAGAAATGTGGCTCCAAGAGACGAGATTTTGTTTAATTTGAACAACCTATCCTCTCCCCACTGTAACCAATTAGTCTTTTCCACAAGTATTGTATTAGAAGAAATATTAGCTCAAATCCAAACTATTGTACTCATATTGTGCATTCTAATCCTTTTCATATTACTCCTAGTAATGCTAACGACTTCAACAAATCGAAATCACTTCACACGATTTTTATAATGATGGTCGTAGGAATGCATCTATTCATAACAATGATACCCAACACAACTACACTTCTCAAAATATTACTCAACACAACTTGTGTAATGATGGCTTATTGCTTGGGAATACAAACATTTATAACAATGATGTCAAGCAAGGTTTTACTTAGGAAACTAAGGCTTAAAGTTACACTGTAAACATTCTTCACCCCATCAAAATTTGCTCTTAGTTGTTAATTATGGTCATCGATTATCAATAATACCACACCAAAGAATATATTAGCAATGATCCTATTATGATCAATACACAGTTCCATGCACTTAACCACACTTCAGTTGATCGCCTCTCAATTAACATTCATTCCATGCAAACTAGACTCCCAATCATTTTAAATAAGTTGTTGTTAGAAATTAGTGCGCTAATCCCCAACTCCAATTTACAGTATCCATGAAATTCAATATTCAATGTCTACAAATATTATATATGCATGGGGGCAGCCTTAATAATCCACAACTCAAGTTTATAGTATGTGCATTAGCTAGCCTCAATAATAAATGGAAAAATAATCTAAACACACTTTAGCATAGTTTAATTGCTCCAATAACCCATCCTCAACCTCTCTTTATAAAATTTGAACCCATAAGTAAAACCCATAAACAAATTAATCTTCATCTCATAAATGTCAAACCATATAATTTTACAATAAAAGCCTAACTCATAAAAAAAAATCTTTAACTATTGCTCTAATATCACATGGCACAACCAAAACTCATAAACCATTACACAAAATTGTATTTCATTATTTTTTATTATTTTCAAATTATTAATGAAGTGCAAATATGTTAAAAGGTTACGTATGATTTAAATACCAACCTTATAAAAAGTTACCACACTATTAACTCACACATAACCAACACCAAAGAAATTAATCCAGTAAATGACAATGGACCTCTATGATCCTGGGAGAGTCCTCCTTTATTAATATTTAATTATATATTATAATATTTATATAACATTATTAATATAGCATCAATAATATTAATATAAAGCTTTTTCCAGATAAATCTTATAGATGTTTTTATGATTAACGCGCGTGGAACTTCACTGTGGTTTATTATTAAAACTAAGGTGGATAGTTTGATTTTTTTTTTTTTTCACTTTTGGTTCACGGATACCTGGGTCAATGGGTAGCCGCTACATCCAGGGTTGTTCAACACTGAGTGGACGCACCCGAAGGCATCAAAACCCCTCGGCCTATTTACTGACCTAACCCCAAGAGCTTTCGAGATTCGACCCTATGACCTCCCATTGGCGAGGCACTTGATTTGACCGATTGAGCTATCTCTTGGGGCTGTGGATAGTTTGATTTATAAGATGGATTGTCTGATTTATAATATTGATACAAATCTTATTCCAGATAGATATTGTAGATGATTTTATGGTCAAGGCATTTTAAACTATTATTAGAGTTAAGGTGGATAGTTTGATCTATTATCATTAAGATTAAAGTGGATAATTTGGATAATCTAACCTAAGTAAACTATTAAATATAGTAAAGATACATTAATTAAATCATAACATAAATAAAATAAATAATATTAATTAAATCATAACAGAAATAAAATAAATAATATTATTTAAATACAACGTTAAAGAATATATAAATAATTAAATTAAAAAATAAAAATTATTAAAAAATAAAAATAAAAGAATTAAAAGTAGAAATAATTGAAGATAACAAAAAGGAAAAAAAATTAATATGAAAATTAGAAAAAAATAATATATATATATATATATATATATAATTTACTTATAAAAGTATAAATTGTAACATTTCTTCGAAAGATTGTAAATAATAGTTACTTGAGTAAAAGACATGATAATGTTGATAAACATCTAAAAGCACAAAAATTAAATAGGTGATATTTGATTTTATATTTTTTAAATAAATCATGTTTTTAATGATGTAGGATTTATAAACCATTCATTTGGAAAATCATGCCTAATTGTGCCTCACATGTTAGGGTGGTTAGTCGCTTATGGATTAGGCGGTTACCTGCCCATAACCTCTCCTTGAGAATGAAAAGGAAAGAAAGGGAAAACCAACTAAGGTAGAGATACATGAGGTAATCCAAAGGAGAGAATGGAAACAAAAAAAGAGCTATGTTAAGAAATTTCGCTGAAAGGTCAAACGATTCGTGCAACATAAAGGCTTAGACTAAGTCTGGTTAGGACCAAATAGTTACATAAGTTAACTGTGTAGAACTGTTATTAATACCCTACTTGTGAGGATAGCACGAGGGGAGACACAGTTGGGGACTAGTCTCGTGGTAGGGAGAAACAAGGCATTGATTTCGAAAGGAAGATCCAGAATTCGGTGTAAGATCAATAAGAAAAAGATGAGTACATCATGACTTGGTTATACAAGGTAGAATTTGTAACAAAGTTATGCAAATGAGTCTGTAGTAATAAAGTCATGTAAACAAATATTGTGACAAGGTTACAGGTTCGTATGTATTAGGAAAACATGTATCTAGAACAGCAGAGGCCTGAATAAATAATTGTACTATGTCCTTTACTACAAAGTCCACCAATAGTTATGATTAAAGCGATATGGGGGGTTAATAAGGATTGAATGAGGTTGACTATAATTAGGAAATAACTTCTTTATTTATGTTCAAATGAAATATGAAACCCTAGCTTGATATTGTTGAGGGTTAGGAAGAAAAGCATGTACTGGAAGCCAGATTTAGTTTCCTGGCTTAGCCGGAATGTTGGCCATCTTGGAAGCAGTCCCTGATCCACCAAATACACAATTTTAGTAAAGATACTCTTAACCCCAGCATGAAGGAAGGCATGGAGACTATATCACTGTATTAAAAATAAGGCTAATTCTAAACATGAACTCAATCAAGTAAACATTAATAGAGAAACATTTTGAATAAGATAGGCACAATGACATATGGAAATGGTATTCAATTAATGGAAAAGAACAATACAATTTTATCTATAATTACTATGAGTGACCTCAATGAGGATTTATTAAACAAAAGGTATTACAGACCCATGTGCTGGTGCGTGTGTTCTGTGTTATTGAAACAATGGATTGATCAGATTGCCAATGCACAAAAAATAAATGGAAAGACAGTAGAGAAAACAGTAAGCAACACAAAGACACAAACAGTTTTTAATAAGGAGTTCACCCTATTCTCCAGGGCTACGTCTTCGATCCAGATTCAGTGGTGGCCTTGTTTTATTTTGTCTTTCAACAGAGAAATTACAATGCAGGGACTCAATATGAGTTCTCATGAAACAGATTTTGCTTGGCAGGGTGGTTCTTGGATTCCCCAAGCCACTCGGAGTACACAGACTCTTATTCTTCCTACCATCTCTGTGACCATTGGTCTACAGTGGAAAGAGCCAACTGTGGTGCTCAATTCGGACATATTCCTCTATGGGAAGGCTTGATTCCTCAAGCTCTCTGGTGCTCGATGCTGCCTGTGGTCAGCTCGGCCCTCTGTCTCCTCTGCTTGGCTTTACTGCTCTCTGTGCTTAGTCCTCCTCTCAGGGTTCACTGTTCACTGTCTCTCTTGGTCGCTTGGACTCTTCGTTCTGCCTCTTGGTCTCTGTTCAACTGTCTCTGTTCATGGCTTTAGCCATTCGACCTCCACGCCTATTTGGTTCCTCTCCCACTTACGTCAATTCGCCTGCCGCCTGTGTGCTTGGAGTTCCCTGTTCGGCGTCAGCATGAATGCTCAAGAAGTAGCCACGTGTCCTCACTAGAATAGCACCAGCCTGTTCGTCGATTCATTTCTTTCTCCACCGTGGCGGTCAACAGATTCCAAATCCTCTTAAATCGTGGCTTAATCCCCTGTCAATTCTGCTCTGTCTATCAGATGCAATCTCAGCCGTCCGATCTGGGCTCCTCCAGATCCAGTGTCATTCGCACGCCAAGCGCTATTGACTTGCTCAACCGATAACATGTGATCACAACAGTTTTTCTCTCACCTCCGCTGCCACGCGTCGATCGCTGAGTGTGATCGCTCCGTTTTCTCCAAAACCGCTTACCGTTCAAGGGCGCCCTGATCAATACCACCGGTTTCCAGGGCGCGGGTCCCGCCTTTGTACTTTAGCGCCTTTACCTTTTTCCGCCCGCGGTCCTCTGGTTCCCCCACGCGACCGAGTGCTTAAGGCTCCTTTTCGGCCCTATTTGTCCAGTGCTAACGTGCATCGAAAATCAGCTCCTTTTCTTGATCCGGGGCTCCTAGGGGCTATTTTTACCTCCTGCGCAATCTCCATGGGCCTCGGTCAGCGCACTTTGACCGAGGTCCTCATCGTTCCGTGTTGGCTGCCATGGCCACTGGTTCAGGGTGTTTTCGATTGCTGTTTTGGATTCTTCAAGGATTTGTTTCATCCCGATATAGTCATGGTTCTATGACAGTCGTTTATGGATCCGATTTGGATCACGGCCTCCCAACTGAAAAGATTTTGGACCACCAAAAGTTGGTTTTCTTCAAGCATCGACTAAGTGAGGAAACTGTTGTCTCACTTGTCCAATCTCAATCCACTTCACACTGCTCGGCTTCGAACCTTTAAGCCCAATTCTGAGGTATTCCACCTGTCCACTATGCGTCATCCTTACCTTCCTGCCCAGCACTGTATCTTCCTGCAACTCATTAAGATATTCAGGTAGTAGGTCATCAAGAGAAGGCAATTGACTCTACTCTTCAGGGTCCTCAATCATTGAAGGTTCAAACAACCTCAAGCAATCTGCGTTCACGACTGAGTAGATGTGCATGTAAGCTGACAGATCAAGGAAAAAAGCATTTTCACCAATCTTCTCAAGTATCTTGAAGGGTCCATTCCTGATAGGTTTTAGCTTCTTATCTTCACCTTGCATCCTGTCCTTGCTGATATACAGCCAGACTTGGTCTCCAACTTGAAAACTATGCTCCATCCGATGCTTATCATGCCTAGCCTTATACTTGGCCTAGCTCTTTTCCAGCTATTCCTGTACTGCCTGGTGGATCTCCTAGATCTGTTCAATGAACCTAGTTGCTTTGTCCACATCACTGTGTTCATCAACCATGGTATCTTTACCAAAGACAAAATCCAAGGGAGAACTTGGTATGAAACCAAAGCCGGTCTCAAAAGGAGATCTCTGGGTATAAAAGTGTTTGTCTCTATTGTAAGCATGCTGCACATAACACAAGTGTTCATCTCAAAGCTTAGGGTGTTTGCTGCAATATCCTCTCAGTAACTGGATCACTGTCCTGTTAACTACTTCTGTCTGGCCATTTGTTTGTGGATGAAATGCTGTGCTTTTCTTTAATTTGGTGTCCATTAGTTCCCACAGACTGGACCAAAAGTTTCCCACAAATCGGGTGTCTCAATCAAATATAATAGAAGTGGGTAATCCAGAATGAACCCATACATGTTCAAAGAATAATTTTTCAGTTTGTTCAGCTGTAATCTGTTTACTACAGGGTATCAAAATACACATTTTGCTGAACCTATCCACAACAACATATAGATAATCGTGACCTTTCCTAGATTTAGGTAGTCCTCCAACAAAATCCATGGAAATGCTTTCCCAAGGGTGAGAAGGAACTGGCAATGGAGTGTACAAGCCTAGTTTTCTATTGCTGGGCTTGCTTTTAGCACACATAGCACACCCCTTTACATATCTAGAAACTGTCTCACTCATTCTTGGCCAATAGCAGAACCTTTGCAGCTGTGCAATTGTTTTACTTACCCCAAAGTGACCTGATATCAGAGAAGTGTGTGCTTCCCTAATTATCTTTGCTCTCTCAGTTTGTGGAATGCAGAGTTTCCCACAATGATATAAGAGTCGATCCTTCACATGATAGTCCAATTCTTCTACTATTTTGCCTTGACTCAAAGTTGCATATACATCTTTAAAATCAATATCCTGAGCATATTGTTCTATGTAGCTTTCATGTAGCACAGAATTATGCTTAAGTATGGTAGATGCATTTATAATGGGTCTAGATAACATGTCTGCAACCTTGTTATGTATGCCCTTTTTATATCTGATGACTAAATAAAACTGTTGTAGAAAACCCATCCATCTGTAATGTCTTGATTGTTGCAACTTAGTTTGGGAGTGTAGATATTGAAGTGGCTGATGATTAGTATGTATTACTGTTTCTTTGCCCATTAAGTAATGTTTCCACTTTTTCACGCTCTGAACTAATGCATACAATTCCTTATCATATGTAGGATAGTTAACTACTGCAGGAATAAAAGTCTCAGAATGATAACATATCGGTTTACCATGTTGTGTCAACACTACTCCCATGGCATAGTCATTGGCATCAGTTTGGATCTTAAATGGTCTTTGTAGATCTGGCAGTGCTAGTATAGGTGCTATACTAATTTTTTCTTTCAAGGTGTCGAAGGCTTTCTGCTGTTTGCATCCCCACTAAAACACCTTGTTCAATCCTATCAAAGCATGTAAGGGAGTTGCAATTGAGGAAAAATTTGAAATGAACTTCCTCCAATACTGTGCTACTCCTAAGAAGCTTCTCACTTCTGTAGAAGACTTCGGTTTAGGCCAGTTTATAATGACTGCCACTTTAGAGGGATCTATTTTCAATTCACCTCCCCCTACTATATGACCCAAATAATTTAGAGAGGTTTTGCCAAATTCACATTTGGAGAGTTTAACATAAAGTTTTTCTCTTTTCAAAACATCTAATGTCTGCTTAACATGCTTTAAATGTTCTTCCCACGTTTTACTGATACACAATAACAAAATCATCAAGAAAAGGTCTGAGTACATCATTCATTAATCTCATGAAAGTAACCGGGGCATTGGTCAAGCCAAAAGGCATAACCAACCATTCATACAATCCCTGCTTTTTTTTGAAAGCAGTGTTTCATGCATCTTGCTCTGCAACTCTGACCTGATGGTATCCACTGTGCAAATCCGGCTTGGTGAGCTAAATAGCTTCCTTCAGTTGATCTAAAAGATCATCTATGTGAGGAAGGGGATAATGATTTCTTATCGTTATTTTATTCGGTGCTCGGTAGTCAATGCACATTCTCCACGAGCCATCTTTCTTTCTCACCAAAACGATTGGTGACCCACATGGTGATGTGCTAGGCCTGATGAACCCTTTCTCGAGCAATTCCTGCACCTGCTTCTTGATTTCAGCATTCTCTAAAGCAGATAACATGTACATCCCAATGTTAGGCAAAGGAACATCTTGCTGCAAAATAATATCATGTACTATTCCCTTTTTGGGTGGCAGACCTTGAGGTTATTGAAACAAGACATCGTACTCTGAAACAATCTTTTCTATATTAGCTTGCTGATCATAATTACTGCCCTCAAATACATTGGTTTTATCAGTTTTCTTTTCCTTTACAACCATTAGTAAGAACTGTTTGCATGAATTTATCATTATTTTCACCTGTCCTAAGTTTATGAGAGTACAATTATTCTCGAGCTTATGAGCTCTTACAAAATATTCGATTACATCTTTGACAAGTAGATACTTGTTCTCGGCTCTATAGAAAATAGCCTTTCTATCATACAAGTAAGGACTTCCTAAAACAATTCCACATATATCCAAAGGAATTATATCTAACTCAACCTCATCTACAAATGCTGACCCAAAAGAAAACTTGAGTTTGCACTGTCTAGTCACTTGTAGTTGTGCTTTATCATTCAACCATCCTAATGGGTATGGTTTCTTATGAGGTGTAGTTGCTAATCCCAATTTCTTTACAATTGCTTCAGAAATCAGATTTACTTGTGAGCCACTATCAAACAAAGTATCAATCTTCTGATTTTTGGAAACAACTCGAATATGAAAAATCTCATGCCTTTTTCTCTCATGTTCTTCATCAATAACAGATTGAACATAATTACTAGTAGATGCTTCAGAATTATTACCTTTCATACTCGTGGCTGCAATGATTTTTTCATCTCCCGAGTCTGACCCCAAATCTTTCTGAATAGCTTCAATAGTCTTCTTCTTCTTGCCCTTGGACTTCTTAGGTCTCAGCTCTGGATGCAGAATCCAACAGTGCTCATCATCATGCCCCTCCTTTTTACAGTGGGTGCATGAGGCTTTGCCTTTCTATGCAGTGTTAGCCTTCCTTTCTTTCCACTTCTGCTTTCTTTTATCCTTGCTCTTACTTACAGTGGGTTGGGATGGTCCCCCAACTTCTGGATTTCCATTCTTTCCTCTAGCTTCTAGATGAGTAGCTTGTACAGATACCTCATCTATACTAGTGGGATTAAACATGAGGATGGTATGCCTCATGTAGCTGTGTAGACCACCAATGTACTTCAAAAGAGTTTCTGGTGAGTCTAATGAAATACTCAACATCAATGCTCTTTTTCTGAACTCTTGAGTATACCCTTTACACTTTGCCCTTTCAACTGCCGAAGAGCTTGCCAACTCATCATGGCTTGTTTCATGTAGGCCAATGGATATCTTACCATGCTTCCTCATATCAGCTTGGGTTCTGCCTTCCCACCATACCAAGGCAGTGCCCCCTAGGCGAAGGCTTGTCAGCTGAATTTTGCTCTTGTTTGAGTCTATATTTTGTACTCTGCAATACACATCAATTTGTCTTATCCAATTGTCCAACTTTTCAGCATTTAGATCTCCATCATATATAGGCAAATCAAATTTAACATCTAACTTAATCAAAGATTCTTTCTTATTATGCACAGGGATACTAGAAGGTGTAGGGAAGCTTTCTTCTTTCCCCTTTCCTTTGGAGTGGTCATGGGAATGAGATTCATCTTCTTCTTTATCTTGCTTAGAGCCTGATGAATCTTCACCCTTATGCTTTCTAAAGTCCCTATACATTTCTTCTACCATGGACTTTATAGCTAGGAAACTTTCTATGAATTGAGAGTCTGGCCCTACAGAACCTTCTTTTGACATTGTCTTTTGAGAATAGACTCTCCCAATTTCAGGATTAGTTTCCACCAACTCTCCTTCTCCTAATTTGAGCTTTGATCTAGTGAGCATTCACAACTAAACCAACACAAGCTTGTCTAACCTCATAGTCTAGAGCTCTGATACCACTTGATCTGATAATCACCCTATGAGTGACCTCAGTGAAGATTTATTAAACAAAAGGTATTACAGACCCATGTGCTGGTGTGTGTGTTCTATGCTATTGAAATAATGGATCGATCAGATTGCTAATACACAGAAAATAAATGAAAAGACAGCAGAGAAATATAGTAGGCAACACAAAGACACAAACAGTTTTTAATAAGGAGTTCACCCTATTCTCCAGGGCTACGTCTCCGGTCCAGCTTCAGTGGTGGCCTTGTTTTATTGTGTCTTTCAGCAGAGAAATTACAATGTAGGGACTCAATATGAGTTCTCCTAAAACATATTTTGCTTGGCAAGGTGGTTCTTGGATTCCCCAAGCCACTCGGAGTACACAAACTCTTATTCTTCCTACCAGCTCTGTGACCCTTGGTCTACAGTGGAAAGAGCCAACTGTGGTGCTCAATCTGGACAGATTCCTTTATGGGAAGGCTTGATTCCTCAAGCTCTCTAGTGCTCGATGCTGCCTGTGGTCAGCTTGGTCCTATGTCTCCTCTGCTTGGCTTTACTGATCTCTGTGCTCAGTCCTCCTCTCAGGGTTCACTGTTCACTGTCTCTCTTGGTCACTTAGACTCTTCGTTCTCCCTCTTGGTCTCTGTTCAACTATCTTTGTTCATGGCTTTAGCCATTCGACCTCCACGTTGTTCGGTTCCTCTCCCACCTACGTCGATTCGCCTGCCGCTTGTGTGCTTGGAGTTCCCTGTTCGGCGTCAGCATGAATGCTCGAGAAGTAGCCACGTGTCCTCATTGGAACAACACCAGCCTGTTCATCGATTTGTTTCTTTCTCCACCGTGGTGGTCAACGGATTCCAAATCCTCTTAAATCGCGGCTTAATCCCCTGTCAATTCCGCTCTGTCTATCGGACGCAATCTCAGTCATTCGATTTGGGCTCCTCCGGATCCAACTTGATTCACATATCGAGCGCGGTTGACTTGCTCGACCGATAATGCACGATCATGACAGTTTTTCTCTCACCTCCGCTGCCACGCGTTGATCGCTAAGTGTGATCGCTCCATTTTCTCCAAAACTGCTTAACGTTCAAGGGAGCCCTGATCAATACCACTGGTTTCCAGGGCGCGGGTCCCACCTTTGTACTTTAGTGCCTTTACCTCTTTCCGCTCGCGGTCCTCTCGTTCCCCCACGCGATCGAGTGCTTAAGGCTCCTCCTTTTCGACCTTGTTTGCCCAGCGCTAATGCGCATCGAAAATTAGCTCCTTTTCCCGATCCGAGGCTCCCAGGGGCTATTTTGACCTCCTGCGTAGTCTCCATGGGCCTCAGTCAACGCGCTTTGATCGAGGTCCTCGTCGTTCCGTGCCGGATGCCATGGCCACTGGTTCAGGGTGTTTTCGATTGCTGTTTTGGATTCTTCAAAGATTTGTTTCATCCCGATATAGTCATGGTTCTATGACAGTCGTCTATGGATCCGTTTTGGATCATAGAGCCACTATAGCTAACCATAGAATAAATATTTCAAACATTCCAACCTGAGCAACAATTGTCGTGGTGCTAGAATATACAAAGGAATTACCGAGTTCTAATCTTAACATTAATTTTCTAACCAGAAATTTACTACAAATGATAAATTCAACCAAAGTTTCTAGTTGGCTAATGAAAATACTTGAAACCCTCAAAGTCTGAATTTTGTAAAAAATTATAGAAACTATTCTAGTTTTTTGGTAGTCTTGGATAATCCTCTTAGCCATAAAACCATTAGTGTAGTGGAGAAGTTCTTGTACCTGAAACAAGGTGAATAACACCAGAATGATTAATGAAATCCTAGATGTCGTTGATGAAAAACAAAAAGATAATTTAGGTACATGCATTCAGAATACAAGGTGGGTCAAGGAATTAGAATAATAAAAAAGAAAAGAAAATTTGTCATTAAGTAATCCTGGAACATGTAGTTATTCTGAGAAGCATCTATACATGTGTTTCACAAATTGCCTTTGTGACTGGAAGGAAGCCTGCTAGGAGAACAATCGTGCAAGAGTGAGGTTTGCAATAGGCTTAGATAAGGATAAAATATAGAATTAATTACCACTCGTATTATGATTTTACCAAGGTGCATAACCCTTTCGGAAGAAATTTTTAGACCATCGTAGATGACCAATTGACAACTCATTTCCATGACTAATATACTGACAAGCCTTCCAAGTACAAATCATTAAATATATGAAGAGTTTTCTGCAACTTTTGTGCCTATTAAAGGATAAAAGTAACCTCCTGACTCTCTTACCTCAACTTTGTAGGTTGCAGGTATAACCCCTGCGCACCGGTGTTGAGAAATAAACATGTGTTGCAGAAAAAAGATTAAATGAACATTGCAATGGAACCTTGGAGATGGCGGCAACGATACCTTGCGTTGCATGGAGCAAATGAGGTCTTAGCAGAGGGTGTGGGGGTGGTAGTTACCATGACCTAGGATGAAAAAATCTCCACCATTGATCATGCATCTCCATCCAAGACTATGGATGAAACCCAGACCCAAGACAGGTGCTAAGTGTAAGGCCGAGATGCTAAATGTAGAAGTTTCATAGAGCATGCACTAACCAATGGACGACATAACTATGATAGGTAGGTTGTTTTTTCTAGAATGATCGTCGATGCAATGTAATTAAACCATGAACCTAAATGTTTGCAATACTTCTAAATAAAGTATAGTCATCGAATAATGCCACTACACTTATAACATAACATCAAATGGTAATGCATATATAGAAACTGAGTCACGAACATCCTTTTAATGTCATCTTGAGTTTGGTAAAACACAATTACCCTGGTTATATATGTGTATTATTAACTGCAAATATATATTTTTTTATTAGAAGTAATATGATAATGTTAAGGGGGTGTGACAAGTGGTATCAGAACCATAGTTGCAAAGATGTGGCCTTTGGGTTGATAAGGAAATAACAACAATTGTGATGTTTACAGAGAGTGAAGAGAAGGAGACATTATCAGAAGAGCAAGATTCACACCAGTAAGGCCTGTGATGGGAGCAAGTTCAACACCCTTTTCAGAACTAATATAAATTCATTAGGGGAATTTTGAGGTCTAAAATGGGCCTCCTAAGGAAATTATAAAACAATAGTGGAAATAATAAAATAAGATTAGTTTACATCATTAAATTTTAGAGGGAAAAAAGAGAAAATTACTTTTTAAACTCATATTTTCAACTTATCTCCCTATGGGTTTACTCAAATTTCAATAAACAACACTCGTTGGATGCACAATTTGATTTCTCATCCGACGAGTACCCATGTTGCATACTTTTGATGGACCCTGTTACACGAAAAATGAGAAATACATGAACAAATGTGATTGCAATCACATTTTTTCATGTATTTCTCATTTTTCGTGTAGCGGGGTCCATTGAAAGTAAGAAACATGGGTACTCTTTGGATGAGGAATTAAATTTTTCATCCAATGAGTAGTCCCGATCGAAATTTAAGTAAAACCTTAGAAAAATGAGTTGAAAATACAAGTTGAAAAAGTAGTTTTATTATTATATTATTTTTTACTATTTTTACTTTTTTACCCCAAAAATGGTGAATCATCCCCCATGGTTTACATCATCATCTTGAATCCTATTGGTTCTTATAAAGTTTATTTTTGTTGTATATTTTTCTTAGGAGGCCCATTTTAGACCTTAAAAGTTCTCTAATGGTGGGTGTAGTTGGGAGAAGAATCACACATCGCCAATGTTCCAATATTGGAGACAGTCCAAGATCTAAGGAATGAGATTGCTAGATTATGAGATGAAAATGAGAGGTTGATGCAGGAACAAGAAAAAAATATGAAAAGTTTGCCTGATAGGTAAAACCAATGACAACCCATGCCTAGTCCAAAGCAAGAGAATATGATGGGCAATCAAGAACAAAGGGACGAAAATCCAGAATCAAAAGGTGATCAGAAGAACTAGGAAGAAGAATCAGATAATGTATTAGATCATTAAAATAAAAAAAGATAGAAGGTTGAGTTGCAAGGAGAATTTAACAAGATAAAGCCTCCAACATTCGATCGTGAACTGGAGGAGGTTGTTGAAGCCTGGATTATTAATATGAATGAATACTACCAATTGTATGAATATGATGATCCAGGTGGATATTGGTGGCCACCCGCGAATTCCACTTGGATCCCCACCATTATTTCTTTCAGTTTTTCAGTTTCCTTAATTATAGCACAATTTACTATTTTTGGTAGTTTTTTGGGTCCTAAACCTCTCGATCCGTTTTGAGGCCCTAAACGACATTTTTTTGGCAATCTAGTGCTACAAATTTTTTGATAAAATTGTCTTTTTTGTCGTAGTCCTCAGAGAGATATTTCCAACAGGGTATCCTGCATGTCAAACAGAGATAATATGACCAATTCACGACCCCGGGAAGTTGGTTGTCCAACTAACCTCAACAGGGCCCATAAACTCTTGGCGTTACATCTCCTCAGGTTAGGGTTTTGGTTTTTTAGGGTTTTCTCTTATTGTTCAATAATAAAAAGGCCCTTGAGCCTCATTGTAAGGAGTTCAGAGGCATGTAGCCGCCACATCTCTTCTCAGGGATAAGCTACCATCGCCTGAGCTAGTTTATTTCCATTTCTCTTACTAGGCATATTTCAGTATTTTACATTAATGAAATGAATTATTATTTCTACTGCATCTCTGTATTTATCGTTATATATGTAATTTGTTGCATTCCTGTTTAAATCCAGATCAGTGGTATCAGACCAGTCTGCTCTTTTTCTATTTTTCTTTGCATGTCCCCAACGAGGTTGGGATATAAGGAGCTAGGGCTTGAACTGGTCGAACCTTTGCAAGACCATCCTCGCAAATCTCGACGTCCTCCCATGGTGGATGAAAAGAAAGATTAGGGGGCAGGAGATCCTATCAAAATCTTGCTCGAAGAGGCCCTCGAGCCACAAAGGAACGTGATGATGGACAACTTTGCCTAGATCCTTTAGTGGCTACCCAGGGGCGACATATCGACTTCCAGCAGCTACTCTGAAAGCGCCACACCCTTTAAGGTACAAGTTAACTTTGACATTCCCACATTTGAGGGTCTAATAGAGGCATCAACTATAGATAAATGGTTAAATCTACTAGAAGGGTATTTTTCTATTCATGATTTTTCCGTACATGAAAATATTACTTTCGCTCTGCTCAAAGCCAGCCCCCACATCAAGCACTAGTGGGAAACCTACTTCGAGCAGAAGGATGAAAGTACAACCTCACAGTTTTCAGCCGCACCCACTTGGAATTCATTCCAGGATGCCATCAAGGAGTAGTACTACCCTATTGGAAGCTATGAGGATAAATACATAAAGTGGACCATGCTGCGGCAGGGAAGGGATCAAGATGTGCCAGATTTTACCAATATTTTTCATACCCTTCACACAAAGTTGGGTATCAAGGATACTGAGTAGCATTTGGTACTCAAATACCATGGCTGCCTACACAGGTACATACAGGACGAGATGGAGTTCTAGGACATCTCCTTGCTTGGCACGACGTACCGATACACTATCAAGATCGAGCAAAAGTTTAAACATAAGAAGCGAGACTTTGGATTTGCAAATCTGAAGCAAGGGAAAGGTGCCCCCAAACCGCAGAACAAAGTAAAAAGCCAAGGTGGGTGGCCCAAAACAACTCGCCAAAGCCGCAAGCAAAGAAAAGCACCGTGAAGCTGAAGAAGGACACGGGAAAGTGGTGTGAGTTCCATAAGAGATCCACTCACAACACAAGTGAGTGTCGGACCTAGCAGTCACTGGTGGCTGAGCTAAAGGCTTTAGAATCAGATGCATGTTCTGACTCCGAGTTAGAACTTGACAAGGGGAATGACAAATGGAAGCAGATTATAGATGCGGAGTCCAACGCCACCGTTGCCACCACGAAGATACAAAAGGAGAAACTCGAAGATCTAGAGGAGGAGGAGCACCTATTCCACTCCTAGATCTGGGTAAAGGGTTCCCCACTACAATTCATTATCGATAGCGGGAGCCAAAAGAACCTCATTTTAGTAGAGGTCATGAAGCGGCTAGGCTTACCAACCACAACACATCCCCAACCATACACCATTGGGTGGCTTCACCAAGGACGGGTTCTTCACGTGAGCCGACAATGTCGCCTTCCATACAACATCAAGCCCTTCACAGATGAGGTATTATGTGATGTTGCTCCCCTTGATGTTTGTGATGTATTATTAGTTCAACCATACTTGTGGAAGCGACATGTTGTGTATGAATCAAGGCCTCGTGCTATTATTGTTACTTTGGGAAATAAGTTGTGTAGGATACCAGAGGTAGCACTGCCTACTGCCATCTCTTTGGTTATTACAAAACAATGCAGTAAGCTCATTTCCAAAACTGGGAAATTTGTTTTCCTGATGATATACCCTCAGGGAAAGAAGAAGATGGTGTCCACGACCTCTAAACAGGGCCCCTCCGCACGATAACTACAGATGGTCAAGGTCATGGAGGAGTACGAGGACACCTTCACCTCCCCGCAGGGGTTCCTCTACACCGTCAGGTCAAGCACTCCATCGATCTAACCCCAAGTGCACCACTGCCTAATGGACCAATCTATCGGCGCTCCGTTCTAGAGAACAATGAAATCAAGAGGCAGATTCGGGAGCTGTTGCAGAAAGGTCACATCTAACCGAGTTCATCACCCTATGGGAGCCCGACCATGTTGGTACAGAAGAAGGATGGGACTTGGAGACTGTGTATTGACTATTGGGCACTGATCAATATCACTGTCTGGAATAGGTACCCATATCCCATGGATTTATGACCTTCTGGACCAACTGAAGGGGGAATAATATTTCAGCAAGATCAATTTGAAGTCAGGATATCACCAGGTACCAATCGAACCCTCCGATGTGTGGAATACTTCCTTCAAAGCGAAGGAGGGCCTTTTCGAATGGTTGGTTATGCCTTTCGGGTTGACAAATGCTCCTGCAACCTTCATGAGGGATGACATATTGCAGCCATTCGCCAACTCATTTGTAGTGGTATACTTGGATGACATCCTGATCTTCAGCCAGATTTGGGAAGAGAACCTCCACCTCATCCGATAGGTTCTCCAAACACTATGGAAACACAAGTTATGTGCCAATGTGGAGAAATGCACTTTTGGGATGACCCACGTTCAATATTTGGGATACATTATTGATGAACAGGGGGTGCATGTGGATACAGCCAAGATTGAAGTCATTCGGGTTGGCCATCTCCAACAACTCTGACAGAGCCCCGTAGCTTTCTGGGTCTTGCCAACTTCTACCACAGGTTCGTGTTGGGATTTTATCATATCACTTGGCCCTTGAGTCAAGTCACCAAGGGAGGAGCGAAAGAAAAATTATTTTGGTCTAAATCTCAACATAAGGCATTCACAGAGTTGAAACATCGCCTCTGCTCAGCATTAGTGCTCGCATTATTAGACTTGCAACAACCATTTAAGATCAAGATAGATGCCTCTGACTATGCTATTGGGGTAGTCCTTACTCAACACGGGCACCCAATGGCATATCACAGTGAGACACTTTCAGACACAGTTCGGAAGTATCCCACTTATGACGGAGAGATGTATTCCATTGTGTAGGCCTGCCACAATGGAAGCATTACATTTTGGGGAAGGAAATGGTCATCCACACAGACCATTGGCCCCTGCAGTTCATACAGACACAAGGGAAGTTGCAGAATGATCGCCATCAGAAGTGGTCCACATACCTGCAACAATTCCATTTGAATATCAAGTATAAGAAGGGAAACACCAATAATGTTGCAGATTGCCTCAATCGACCAATGATCATGGAGTTAACCACCGTACTCAAATCTTGTGGGCACGAGACTTCTGATTGGCCACTTCTCTACAAAAGCGACCCAGAATTCGGCCACACATACCAGAGACTCTTGGAGGGTCAACATGTTCCATATTTTCACCTCTAGGATGCCCTATTATGCCACCTGGGTCACCTTTGTGTTCCTTCAAGCGAGCGTGCCAAGATGATTTGGGAATCACACTATAGTCGGGCTGTTGGGCATTTCGGGGTCGAGAAAATGATGGCAGTATTGTGGAAATATTTCTATTGGTTGAATCTTCGACAAAATGTGGGAAGTACATCAGATCCTGCACTGCATGTGCCATTTCCAAACCAACCATCAAGAAGCAAGGCCTCTATACTCTGCTACCTACCCCTAGTCGACCTTGGGAATCCATCTCCATGGATTACATGTTGGGCCTTCCTTCTACTAGGCATGGAAATGACTGCGTTTTTGTGGTCATGGACAGGTTCTCGAAGATGGCAATTCTGGCGGCGTGCAAGAAGAATATCATAGCAGAAGCCACTACTAAACTATTCTTTGAACGAGTGTGGGTACACTTTGGGATCCCACAGTCTATCATCTCAAATCGAGTCAACAGGTTCCTTAGTACATTTTGGTCCAGTCTCTGGTCGATGTTGGACTCCAAACTCACTAAGTCCATAGCCTTTCATCCCCAAATTGATGGCGAGACAGAGGTTGTCAACAGGATGATCGTACACATTCTGTGCACGTACAACTCAAAGCATCCACGCACATGGGATGAGATCCTCCCGTATGTTTAGCACAGCTATAACCGGGCTCTCCAAAGCTTGACTAGCCACAACCCTTTTCAAGTGGGTTTGGGATTCCAGCCACTATGTCCCATTGATGTGGCCATGCCATTTGCAGCTACTCAAGCAGATTCGGCTCATGGCCTATCTGAAATAGATAAGGCAAACAACTTCATTGATCACATCCAACATATTTTCCAGTAGGTCCACGACATTGTGGAGAAATCAAATGCCAAGTATAAGCAATGACATGATCAACATCGGGTGCCACACAAGTTTCAGGTGGGCGACAAAGTTTGGTTTCATTTGCAAAAGGAACGCCTCACCAGAGCCTATCAGAAACTCAGACCACTCCGATATGGTCCTTACACCATTACCAAGGCTATGGGAGACAATGCATTTGAGCTCAACATTCCCCTGTTCCTTGGACTACACCCAGTGTTCAATGTGGACTGCCTTCGGCCATAGTTTCCACCATTACTAGACACATCCGACATTGCAGAACAACTCACATCGACAGAGTTAAATCCAGATTGCATGGAACAAGCTACAACTGATCGGATCATGGAAACGCAGATCAAGCACACTCGCCAGAAGAAGATCCAACTGTATTGAGTTGTCAAAGCAGGCCAACTCCTTCACCAGGGCAAGTGACTCATCGGGGACCAAGTTCAGCAGAAGTTTCCTCATCTCATGGAGGAACTCAATGCAATGGGGACCATTGCTTCCTAAGGGGGGAGGAATGATCCAGGTGGATATTGTTGGCCACCCACGAATTCCACTTGGACCCCCACCATTGTTTCTTTCATTTTTTCAGTTTCCTTAATTGTAGCACAATTTACTATTTTTAGCAGTTTTTTGGGACCTAAACTTCCGGAGCCGTTTTGAGGCCCTAAACAACGTTTTTTTGCAATCTACTGCCAGTTAATTTTTAATAAAATTGTATGTTTCATCATAGTCCTCGGAGAGATCTTTCCAACGGGGTATCATATGCATCAAACGGAGATAATATGACCAAGTCACGACCCCAGGAAGTTGGCTATCCAACTAACCCCAACGGGGCCCATAAACTCTTGGCATTACATCTCCTCAGGTTAGGGTTTTTGTTGTTTAGGGTTTGCTCTTATTGTTCAATAATAAAAACGCCCTTGAGCCTCATTGTACAGAGTTCATAGGCATGTAGCTGCCACATCTCTTCTTAGGGATAAGCTATCATTTCCCAAGCTAGTTTATTTCCATTTCTGTTACTAGGCATATTTCATTATTTTACATTAATGAAATGAAGTATTATTTCTGCTGCATCTCTGTATTTATGGTTATATCAATAATTTTTTGTGTTCTTGTTTAAATACAGATCATATGATCATAATCTAAAGGATCAATTAGCGATCTATTAGTTGTAAGGAAAGGCCACCTTATGGTGGGAGGAGGTGGAAAATGTACGAGGAATTAATGAATAGAGTGTGACTTGTGAAAATTTTAGAAACATTTTAAAGGCAAGTACTTAACTGAAAGATTCTACGACGAAAAACCAAAGGAATTTAATGACCATCAACTAGGATAACCGACCATGGACGAGTTCATAACAAAATTCACATCCTTGCTATGCTATGTTCCTTATATACATGAGGAGAAGGCAAAAGTTCAACGATTTATTAGCAGTTTGCTACATTTATGAAGGAGCATTTGGATTTTGATAGTCTAAAAACTATGGATGAAGTTATAAGGAAAACACGTATATGTTATCAAAAAATAAAGCAAAAGGGAGATGGAGGAAAAAGGTGGACTGAGAATAAGGGATCTAAGTTCTTAGAAGGGGCTAAAAGAAATAGGTCCACAAATGTTAAAGGACCTTACAAAAATAAAAATAAAAATTGAAATGTCAGCATGACCCGACAAAAATTCAGATTACCAAATGAATCAAAAGCCAATGATCAACCAAATAAAACTAAAATAGAACCAAAAACTAGACCCTAGTGCAATGTTGGGGATGTGGTAGACCACATTATGTTAAAAATTGTCCTTATCGTAAGGGGACCGAACAAGTTGCATAGATTCAAGAAGCATCGATTGTCGGAGAAGTGGCAAGGAGTTTACGCAAAATTAATGCTTCTCTAGAAGACCATCAACCTGAGTATCAACCCATGATGGTAGAATTTGAAACTGAGATTTTTTACCAAATTGTATCCATTTTGATTGATCCAAGAGCTAGTTTGAGTTATGTAAGCCTCAAGGTGGTGGAAAATGTTGTTTGTAAAAAATTAGATTTAAAAATCCATGGTTGGTTCAACTGGTCATGAGGGTTAAAAAAAGGGTGTTAGCTAAGGTCACTAACTACCCCATGGAGCTAACAAGTCAACCAATTGTGGCATACTTGAATGTTCTACCCCTAAGATCTTATGATGTCATAATAAGCATGGACTGACTAGAGATGCATTCGTCCCTCATCAATTGTAGAGATAGAACTATCAATTATTTAAATGAAAAAGGAATGAGACAGGACATTCAAGGGGTAAAATGACCCCTAGAATTAAGGCCAATAATCACTTTCTATCTAGAAAAATGCATTCGGAAGCGGTATCATATTTATGTGTTGCAAGTAGGATATTCACATTCAAAACATAAAACTACCACCTTGGAAAATCCACTTGTTGTACAAATTTTTCCTGATGTTGTTTCGGGAGATATTCCTAGATTCCCCCCAAAACAAGATATAGATTTCACTGTTAAATTAGTTCCTTGGGCTTATCTGGTATCCTGAGCACCTTATCGTATGAGTGTGTCAGATAACAAAACTTAAAATCTAATTACAAGAATTATTAGATAAAAAGTACATTCGCCCAATCGTGTCACCTTGGGGATCTCCTAGACTTTTCATGAAGAAGAAGGATGGAACCTCGCAGTTGTGTATTGATTACCGATAGTTAAATAAATTTACAGTTAAGAAAAAATACCCCTTAGCTCCTATTGATGATTTGTTTGATCAGGTGAAAGGGGCTACAATATTCTCTAAGATTGACCTTCAATCGAGTTACCATCAATAAGAATAAAAGAAGAAGATGTATTCAAAAAATCCTTTAGGACTCGCTCTGTGCATTATGAATTTGTTGTCTTACCTTTTGGACTGACTAATGGCCCAACAATTTTTATGTGTCTTATGAATAATATTTTTCATCAATATTTGGATAAGTTCATTTTGATCTTTATTGATGATATACTGGTGTATTCGTAGAAGATGGAAGAGCATAAAAAACATATGAGGATTGTTTTACAGACCTTAAGCGAACATCTGTTGCATGAAAATTACAGTAAATGTGATTTATTTAACGAATAAATTCAGTATTTGGGGTATATCATAACTAAGGATGGAATTGTTGTGGACCTAGAGAAAATAAAAACCATAATGGAATGGCCAATTCCAAAAAATGTGGCTGACATAAGATTGTTTATGGGATTGGCTGGGTAATATCGGAGATTTTTTGAAGGATTCTCCAAGGTAGAGTATCGCATTACCTCCTTGCAGAAAAAGAGAAGAACCTTCAAGTGGACAACTGAGTGTCAAGATAGTTTTGACCAATTGAAACACTTGCTTACTACTGCTCCTATTTTAAGCATTGTAGATCCAGACAAGGAATTTGTCGTCTGCACATATGCTTGTAAGGAAGGTGTAGGGGGAGTATTAATGCAAGAAGGCAAAGTTATAGCTTATGAATCTCAGAAGTTGAAGGACCATGAGCAAAAATACTCAGCCTATGACTTAGAGTTAATTGTAGTAATACATGTATTAAAGATGTGGCGACATTATTTATTGGGAAATAAATTTTTGCTAATGATAGATCATCATAGTTTAACTAACTATTTTAAGAAACCTACTTTGAATTCTTGACATGCATGTTGGGTTTCCTTTCTGAGTGAGTTTGAATTTGAAATTAAACATTTAAAAGGGAAAGAAAACCGAGTAGTAGATGCTTTAAGTCGAAAATTATATTGTGTCTATGAAATTTCATTTAGAAAAGTGGAGGTTTCTTTTAAAGAACATATTAAAGAAGTTTCTCAAAGAGATCATGAATAACGATTTTTATGGTAGAAAGCTCAGATTATGAACAATAGAGAACAACAATTAGGATTTAAGGTAAATGACTAGAATCTTCTAATCCGCTGAGATAGGATGTATGTGCCCAATCAAAA
Organism: Pinus tabuliformis; assembly: GCA_031772625.1. Lineage (NCBI taxonomy): Eukaryota > Viridiplantae > Streptophyta > Pinopsida > Pinales > Pinaceae > Pinus > Pinus tabuliformis. The sequence goes on from CM062808.1 coordinate 571,610,591, forward strand.
AAGTGTCAAATAATTAATTCTTGACGAATACCATAGAAGTCCTTGTGAGGCTCATCACGGTTACCAAAAAATGATCGCTACGTTAAAAAAATAATACTTCTAGCTTGACATGAAAAAAGAAGTGGCTGATTATCTGGCTCGTTGTTTAGAATGTCAGTAGGTAAAAAATGAACACCAACATCTAGTTGGACTACTTCACCCACTACTTATTCCAGAATGGAAATGGGAGGCTATTACGATTGATTTTAGTACAATTTACGCAATACTAAGAAAAAAATGACTCTATAATGGTGGTTTTGGACAAATTAAGTAAATATGCTCATTTTATCCCCATATAGTCTACTTTTAAAAGATTTGAATTTGCTAACATATTTATGAAGGAAATTTTTAGACTACATGGAATACCAAAAGCAATAATTTCAAATAGCGATGTGAAGTTTACGTCTGCATTCTGGAAATCTCTCTTTGAAGTTTTCAGCACTCAAATACAATTTAATATGACATGTCATCCTCAAACATATGAGAAAACCAAGCAGGTAAATAAAGTGATTGAGGATATGTTGAGAATGTACATAATGCAACAACAATATCAATGGGAGGACTATATACATCTGGTAGAATTTCTTACAACAATGGTTATCATGCATCCCTGAAGATGAGTCGCTTTGAGATACTCTATCGACGAAGATGTAGAACACCCACAAATTGGGAAGGCCCTGAATACAAATTAATGTTTGGACCCGAAATGCAAAAGAAATGGAGTAGGAAATGAAGAAGGTGAGAATAAATTTAAATCCCACATAAAATAAACAAAAGACCCATGAAGACAAAAAACACAATTTCTAAGAATTCCAAGTTGGGGATCATGTATACGTACAGGTAAAACCAAAGAAAAACACCTTATAATGGGGAAGTTGCACCAAGCTAGCACCCCGATTTTGTGGTCCTTTCCAGATTTTAGCTTGGGTTGGATTGGTAGCTTATCAGCTAACCTTTCCAAGTCACATACGTGTACGTAACATTTTTCATATTTCTATATTAAATCATTACAATTGGCAGAAGATATAGGTAACTTGTGAAGCAATAATATATATATATATATATATATATATATATATATAAATATATATATTATATATATACTCTTATGTATATCGACCTACACACATAAATTGTCTTGCTCGACCTACACACTTTCATGAAGTTTTTTTCCTTTTCAAAGGAACATTTATATATATATCTATATATATATATATATATATATATAATATTATATATATAATATAAAATTTAAAATGAAAGAGGAAAAGAGCAAGTATTTAATCATTATGTGTGTAGGTCGAGCCAGACGAAGAGTTTCTAACCAAACCCCTACATATTCTCAACCAGAGAGAATTCACGCTATGTAGGCGAGTTATCACCCAAGTTAAAGTGTCGTGGTGGCACTTTAGCCTAGAAGAGTCTATTGGGAAGATGAAAAACTTATGAGAGAAGCTTACTCAGGCTTGTTATGGCATCATGAAAACATCAGGATGATGTTTGGTTTAGAGGGGGGAGATATGTAACATCCCTTGGAAAGATTTTAAATAATTGTTACTTCAGTAAAATACATGATAATGTTGACAAAATTCGAAAGGGTCAAAAAATCCAATAGGTGATATTTGATTTTATATTTTGTAAATAAACCATGTTTTTTAATGATGCAGGAATTATGAATAATTCACCTAGAAAATCATATCTAATTGTTCCTCACATGTTAGGCTGCTTAGTCAGTTATGGGTTAGGCGATTACTTGCCCATAACCTCTCCTTGAGAATGAAAAAGAAAGAAAGGGAAAACCAATAGGTTAGAGGTACCTGAGGTAACCTGAAAGAGAGAATGGAAACCAAAAAAGAGATATGTTAAAAAACTGTGTTGAAAGGTAAGATGGATTCATGCAACAAAAAGGCTTAAACTAAGTCTGGTTAGGACCAGATAGTCATAGAAGCTAACTATGCTGAATTGTTATTAATAACCTACTTGTGAGGATAACACAAGGGGAGACATAGTTGGGGACTGGTCTTATGGTAGGGAGGACCAAGGCATTGATTTCCAAAGGAAGATCCAGAATTTCGTGCAAGATTAGGAAACAAATGAGTACATCCTGACTTGGTTATACAATGTAGAATGTGTAACAAAGTTATGCAAATGAGTCTGTAGTAATAAAGTCATGTAAACAGATATTGTGACAAGGTTACAGGTCTACAATGTGTATTAGGAAAACATGTATCTAGACCAACAAAGGCCTAAATGAATAATTGTATGAAGTCCTTTACTACAAAGTCTGCTAATAGTTATGATTAAAGAAATATAGGTGGTTAATAAGGATTGAACGACGTTGAACATAATTAGGAAATAACTTCTTTATTTTCTGTTCAAATGAAATATGAAACCCAAACTTGATATTGTTCAGGGTTGGGAAGAAAACCATGCATTAGCATCCTAGGTTAGTTTCCTGGCTTAACCAAAGTGTCGGCTAAGCCGGAAGCAATCCTTGGTATGCCAAATACATTATTTCAGTAAAGATACTCTTAACCCTAGTGTGAAGTAGGGCATGGAGACTACGTCATTGTATTAAAAATAAGAATAATTCCGAACTTGAACTCAATCAAGTAAACATTATCTTAGTTTAGAACCTCAACAGAAGAAAATAAAATTGAGAAACATTTTGAAGAAGATAGGAACAACTACATATGGAAATGGTATTCAATTAATGGAAAAGAATGGTACAATTTTATCTATAATTATAACTGCAGAGCCACTATGGCTAACCATAGAATAAATATTCCAAACATTCATAGTCATTGTATCTTTTCAACTTGAGCAACAACTATTGTTGTGCTAGAATATACAAAGGAAGAACCGAGTTGTAATCTTAACAGGAATTTGCTAACCATAAATGAACTACAAGTGATAAATTCAGCGAAAGTTTCTACTTGTCTAATGAAAATAATTGAAATCCTTAGAGTCTAAATTCAATCAAAAATTATAGAAAATATTCCAATCTTTTCTAGTCTTAGATAATCCTCTTAGCCATAAAACCCTTAGTGTAGAAGAGCAGTTCTTGTACCTGGAACAAGGTGAATAGAACCAAAATGATTAATGAAACCCTCGATGTCGTTGACGAAAAACATAAAGAGAATTTAGGTACCTGCATTCAGAATATAAGGTGGGTCAAGGAATTAGGATAATAAAAAAAAAGAAAAACAATCATTAAGAAATCCCGGTACATGTAGTTATTCCGAGGAGTAGCTATACCTACGTTTCACAAAGCGCCTTTGTGGCTGGAAGGAAGCCTACTAGGAGAACTGCCATGCAAGAGTCAGGGTTTGCAATAAGATTATATGAAGATAAAATATAGAATTAATTAACCGGTCGAATTAGGGTTTTACCAAGGTGCATAACCCTTTCAACAGAAAGTTTTAGACCACCGCAGATGATCAATTGACAACTCATTTCCATGAATGGTATATCGACAAACCTGCCAAGTACAAATCATTAAATATATGAATAATTTTCTGCAACTCTTGTGCCTAATAAAGGATAAAATTCACCTCTCGAACTCTCTTACCTCAACTCTATAGGTTGCAAGTATAACCCCTGTGTACCGGCTTTGATAAATAAACCTTTGTGGTAGAAAAAAAGGTTAAGTGAACGTTGCAATGGAACCTTGAAGATGGTGACAATGATACCATGTGTTGCATGGAGAAAAGGAGGTCTCGATTGAGGGTGTGGGGGTGGTATATACCATGACCTAGTGTGAAAGAATCTCCATCGTTGATCGGGCATCACCATCCAGGGCCGTGGATGAAACCCAAGACCCGAGATAGGTTCCAAGTGTAAGGTTGAGATGTTAAATCCATAAGTTTCCCAGAGCATGGGTTAACCGATGGACAACATAACTAGGGCGAGTAGGTTATTTTTGTTAGAATGATCATCAGTGTATTATAATCAAACCATGAACGTAAATGTTTTCAACACTTCTAAATAAAGTATAGTCATTGAATAATGTCACTACAATTATAACATAACATCAAATAGTAATGCATATGTATAAGCTAGCCCATGAACACCCTTTTAATTTCATCTTGAATTTGGTAAAACATAATTATCATCGTTATATATGTGTATTATCAACTGTAAATATTTTTTTTTATTAGAAGTAATACGATAATGTTACTAGGGGGTGTAACAAGGGTATCAGAACCATAGTTGAAAAGTTGTGGCCTTTGGGTTAATAAGGAAATAACAAAAATTGTGATGTTCATAGAGAGTGAAGAGAAAGAGACATTATGATGAGAGAAGAATTCACACCAATAAGGCCTGTGACGGGAGTAGGTTCAACATCCTTTCTTAAAATTGATCCGGAAATGTGAGTGCAGTTGGGAGAAGAATCATGCACCACCAATGCTACTCTATTGGAGACATTCCAAGAGATGATGAATGAGATGGCCAGATTATGAGTTGACAAATGAGATGGCCAGATTATGAGTTGACAATGAGAGGTTGATGCAGGAAAAAGAAAAAATTATGAAAAGGTTGTATGATAGGAAAAACCAATGACAACCCATCCCTAGTCAAGAGTAAGAGAATATGATGGGAAATCAAGAACAAAGGGATGAAAACCTAGAATCAGAAGGTGATAAGGAGAATCAAGAGGAAGAATCATACAACATATCATATCATAAAAAGAATAAAAGTTAGAAGGTTGAGTTGTAAGGATAATTTAAGAAGATAAAACTTCCAACATTTGATGGCGAACTAGAGGAGGCTGCTGAAGCCTGGCTTATTAATATGAATAAATACTTCCAATTGTATGAATATGATCATAATCTAAAGGCTCAATTAATGATCTATTATTTACAAGAAAAGGCCACCTTATGGTGGGAGGAGGTGAAAATGGTATGAGGAATTAATGAACAAAGTGTGACCTGGGAAAATTTTTAGAAACATTTTAAAGATAATTACTTAACTGAAAGATTCTATGATGAAAAAGCGAAGGAATTTCACGACCTTCGACTAAGAAAACTAACCATGGATGAGTTCATAACAAAATTCACATCCTTGTTATGTGTTGACGGTGTTGGACCCGCCAACATGTCAAGGGTTCTCCCCAATAAGAAGTCCCAACTAGACCTCATACCATTTGGAGTAGGAGTCCCAATAGTGGGTGGTAAAGCTATGGCTTGATTGTGATAACGCATAGAGGTAAGCAATATATCCTTGTGAGAAGAAAGTGTGTGACCTTGCAGTGAGTCAAGGTAGATGCATGGGGAGGTTCTAACACATGGAGGGGGGAAATAAGTGTATCACTTAGAAGCCTGTAATAGCACGCAACCTGAAAGGAACACACAAGCTAAATGAAATCACAAACCAGAAAGAAGAATAATTGACAATCCAAAGTGATGGGTTAAACCAACAATATGCTTCAATAAATAGTCCATACACAAATGCGTAAGTTAAAACTACATATATTGCTAAAGTAACCAAAATAGTTGAACTACAATAACAACATATGCATGAAATGTGTTGGCTCTATTATATTATATAAAGTGAAAGTTCCATTCATACATACAACCATGACAACCACTATCCCGAATAGTGGAATGTTATAGTCAACATCGCTTTCTCCTCCAAAGGAACATAATCGCTCTACACTGTGGAGAAGCCAAGGCTCATCACAATACTCTCCAAGCCCTCTCTAAGAAATGCCTAGAAAAAGCTTGGCTCCCAAAAGCCTGTTCTATGAGTTATGAGGTTCTATTTATAAAAAAGGGTGGGGTGACCCTTGACATTCCCCTTTGTGACTCTTGGACTACCTTCATGTATCTTCAACTTCATTACATAACTCTTTACATTACATATGACTGTTTGTATTCCACTAATGACACTTGGAATTTCACTTTACATCATGTTTACAAAATGATACATTTTCCACATATACCCATGTGGGACAAAATTGGCTTGAGTTAGCCAGACAAGACAACACTAAGACTCATATGACTATGGAAATACCATCACATCAACCTCTTCTTCGTGATCCTCGATGACAAACTGATGCCATGCTTGGTAGTGTGCAATGGTGTCTGCATACTCTTTGATGATGTATTTATGGAAACAACGTCTTGCCTCCATTGCTTGTAGGTATATTGATGTGGAACCTCTGTCCAACTCGTCTTGTAACATGTGAAACTTAGTCTTGAGCAAGGTCGCACAAGTGATGTACATTGCATGTTATCTACGCTGACTTGAAAATCTGCATTGGTGGCTGTGAGCAACAACTGATCAAAGTACACATCAAGCTCCAGTTTGACTTGGTTCTTCTCTTCGGTATCGGTGATTGTACCAATAGATGGGGTGTCATACTTTCTAACCAAAACATCCAAACTCCTGTACAATTGTGGATACAAAGCGTCAACACTAGTGATGAGCGATGAGAGTTCCTCATAGTTCCGGATCAGACTTCGGATGCGTGCTTTGTCCAAATCTACCCGCGGCTTCATCATCTTGTGCAAGTGAAGCGGGGCTCCCTTGTACCTCATTGTCGATGTCTATACATGATCAACTACGACATGTATATCTATGAGTGTTCGTGCTATCTTGGCGTAGTGTTGTTGATGACCATGTAGATGGAAAACTACCTTGTGCACAGTGATGAGCCTGTCATAGAGTCTCTGCGTGACTGTATCAAGGGCCAATACTTCAGCAAGTATGTCTTTCTTCATCTTTTCTCTGGTGGATACTATTGATTGTTCCTCTCTCTGCCTAGCTACTTGCAACTCCTTAGCCATGCACTCGTTTTCTGTTATCAATAACTTAACACTCGAGCTCGTGGCTTTGGCATAAGCCTTTGTAGCATCGTACAGATTGAAACTCTTGGGGCTGAACTTAAACTTCTTGAAGTCGTCGACCTCGGAATCCGTTTCTTTGAAACTCCCAATTGCGTACAACCCAATTCACACAGGAAGCATATGCCATGGTTCCTTCTTCTTCCTATGCAGTCCATTGATAGCCCTATCGAGATGTGGTATGCAACCTCTTGCATGACCAACTTGTCCGTTTCAAACCTCGACAACACATGCAAATCTTTCTCCATGTTGTACATCCTAATGAAGGTGCTCATGGGTGAGGTGTACCAATCTGAAATGTTCAGCAACACCTCCATTGCTTCCTAGGACATGCAGAGCAGATCTTGCTCAAAGATCATCGTGTACAGAGGGGCGATGAAATGGTCAGATATTATAGCCATGACTCTTCAATAACTGTTGTCTGAGAGCAACTTGCAATATATGTTCACAAAACTGTCTAAAGGTGTCTATGCCCAACCCATGCCAAGAAATTGTTGATGGGCATAGATTTCATCGAGAAGATAGGCAGGCGTGAAGAATTTTTCTTGCTGATCCTTAGGCAGACTCCGGGCATTGGGTACATGCACTTTCAGTTGGAGAGCTAACATGTCAAACCAGATGAAATATTTTCCTTCAGTTGCTAGCTAATCCAACATAGCAACCCAACTCTGTGGGAAGGTCTCTATACTCCCTTGGCCATACAAGTGGCATGCAAAGATGACCAAGAAATGGTATGTCTTCCTGAGTGTATTTGTTTTGTATATTTGGTTGGGTGTCATCTTGAACTTCGCTGGTTCCCTTACCCAACACTTCAAGATGTATCTTGTGTTCGTGCTACTATTGGGAGTGTAGAACGGTGCATCCATCCTTCTCACCAGTAGTGGAAAATGATACATCTACTAATAATCTTTCGTCTTGAAGGAAACAAGCTTTGTTTCACTGACATTTCTCAATATCATTGTCTCAGGATCAGTGTGTGAGACAATGTAGTGGATCACATCTTCTCATGGGAACACGGGAAACCTCCATGCAACCTTGTACAATCCCGACTTATGGATGTTCACAGAGACCTGTTGGTCCTCCATATTCTCCTCAAAGCTGCCTGAGAAAATAGTATTTATGTCTTTCCATGTGATCTTAATGTCCATCTCAATGAACAGGTGTGCGTCTATGTACATGGGCAAGCTCATAGACCCTTGTTCAACCACATCCCCAATGCTGCTTTCAATTGTGTCTTTTGATCTAGCTCTCTTGGAGCCCATGATATCTGTATTGCTGAGAGGCTGCTCCAAAACCTGTACTACCTGGAGACAGAGAAGACACTCATGGCAAGACAATGTCAGCTAAAACCATCAAACAACTCAAGAAACATTCAGGAAACAAACTAGTTTCTGCTGGTCAAGATTGCGCATCATTGACTCCGGGAAGCTAGGAGACTATTAGCTAGAAATGTGCATTGCATAGTGCCAACTACCAGTGAGGCTGACTATTGGCTGGATCTACACAATGTATTGTCTAGTGATGCTGACTGTCGACTAAAACTGCACAATGCACAAAACAGTGAGGATGAGTTGTTGGCTAGAACTGCGCATTTCACAGTTCCAGTGGACTGGATTGTGAATTGCCTCCTAGGATTGCACAAAGCACAGTTGGAAGATAGTGTGGGACACCTCTTCGCAATTCTTGGAGGTAAGGCAAATCCTTGACTACCAGGAATGCGAAGAGCATGCTGGGAGAGACATGATCTAGGCCGAGCCAGCCCAGATCTGTCTAATGACAACCTGAAAACACGAAGGACTGAATGTGTGTCCAAAGCTCATGCATATCTAAGTGAAATAGACATGCATGCAATTCAAGTAAATGTAGAAATCATTCAAATGACAAAACCAAGAATCTCATGAAGCGAGTCGCTGCAATGACAACTTTGAGTGCAAAAACAGTGTTATGCATGCGACACTAAGGAAAGGTAATGCCAAACTTCAAACATCACTTCTACAAGCTAAAACACATTGAAACACCAAATTTCATTCAATAAAACCAAGGAAACAACACTCATACAAGTCAAAAACTAAAAATCAATATAAAAAGCCATAAAAGGCATGAAAATAAAAACTTACCCAAAAAAGTTGCGCCGAAGGTTCCTAGATGCCTCAAGAATGCCATAACTTGAATATCGAATGTGAAGAATGAGATTTGAGGTGTCGTTTAAATAGGTTTGGTGAAATTAGGGTTTGTGACGCACATGCCACAAATCTAGGAAAAGCGACACTTGGTGGGGAGTTTCTAAAAATGACTTTTCATGTAACTCATGCTCCTAAAAATAGATCCGTAAAATCTAGGGATGCTTTTTTGAGAAAAGTTGCCCATCATGCAAAGAAGGGTTTCACAATTTTGGATAAAATCGAGCAACTTACCGGCACATGCGACAAAAAACCACAGAGGGAAAACTTTTGCGCTATTTCTGGGCTGAGTGGCCGTGGGTGGCTGGCCAACTCTATGCAATTTTCCAAAGCAGCGATGTTGCGCTGCTCTGCACATTTCTGGAGAGTAGTGCAGTTAACGAGTTTTGCACAATTATGGAGAACAGTGCAGATGGCCTGGGCTACTCTATGCATTTATAGAGAGCACTGAAACTTGGCTAGCTCTGTGCATTTCTGGAGGGTAGTGAAGCTAGCCTGGGTTGCTCTATGCAATTATGGAGAGCAGTGTTGGCTGGCCTGCTCTCCGAAATTCCCAGAGCAAGGCTGGATGGCTTGCCCTATGCAATTTCTGAGTGTAGGGAAGCTGCTGGGCTTCTCTGCGCAATTCCTAAGGAGAAGACAAGATGTCCTCTAGGTTTGCGCAACTTTTCCTGACAATCGATTAACCAGATGTGAACCAAGTTCTGGGTGTGCTTGTGGTTGATCAATGAGACAAGTGAGTGAACAAAATCTGTTAAACAATAGATGTAATCAAATAAACACAAGTACCTGATCAGTGCATGATAAATGCGATTATTTCAAGGAGGGAGGCTCCAAAACAAAGCGAAGGAAAAATTTTGGATGGTGGTTGAAGCTGCTACAACATTGGCGGCACATTGGTAGAACTCGAGGTCTCTATATAGACCGTTTTCGTGAAAATCAATTCTAACTCCTCTAAAATTATTGTTTGATTCTTCAATCATCATGGCTTCAATACTAAGCTTGAGTTAAAGATACAATCCCTTACTATTCTCTTGATCAGTCAGCACACATTCCAAGCCAAGTCAAGTCAGTTGTTTCGATTGGGGATGAGGGGTATATTGGTGCACAAGTAATAAAGTTGTCAGAGTCTTAGTTTCATCTTTGGTGTTTCTCTGTTGCCAGCAGGCCTAGATAGTACCTCGGTGGAGTCATGCAAGAACACAGGCATCGCTCCGCTACTAGTGAGCCTGGTCAGTACCTCGACAAAGTTACTTGCATCATCTCTTTGCACATGAAGCCTTTCTCTTCTTTCACCTTGTTTATTTTTTTTCATTTTTCACCTTTTCATTTTTTTTTCATTTTTAAAAGAACTATGCATAGGCACATATTTATTCCAGAGGCGGAAAAGGGATCCCAACTATTGAGAGAAGAAGAGGTTGTCCATTTATAGAATTATTTTATATATACCTCTGACAATACTTGTTAAGGTTTCCCCCCTCACCTTACTCTACTTGACTGAGCTAACAAGGGTTAACCCAAAAGAAACGATTAGAGTAGGTGGTAGTAGTTAAAAGTGAAAGCATTGTGTTCTCACCAAGACTCACTCTGAACATAACATATTTTCCATCAAGGTATCATCGACTGAAGACAACAAGCTCTTTCATAAAGAGAGAGGACAACAAATAACCAAGTGTTGGTAGCTGTACAAGTCCTCTTGTACTTTACCTTGCATGTCTCGAGAGTCACACACGGTTTCATGCAAAACTAAACCTATGAGTGAAAAACAAGCAAACAAATAGAAAGCAAAGGACAAAAGTAAATGAGAGAAAAGTAAGAAAGCAAAGAAAGAAAACAAGAAACACAAATAAAGTAAACAAAGCAAGAATTCAAACAACAAAACAATGAAACAAACACTACTCCTACTCCTAAACTAAGCAGCACATAGGCCTCTTCATGTAAAGTGATATTTCCAATGTAGCCATCAGTGCATTGGTTGACCCATGTTGGTGAAGGCATGGTTTACGATAAAGATAAACATGTAAATCATCAAAGAAGAAAGATCTAACAGTGAAGAGAAATGCACTCTGAGTTTCAAAATATCCACAGAAAAGAAAAGAATAAAAGCACAAGATAAGAATTCTGCAGACATATCATGGTTATGCATCACATTATGAACAGACGACAAACATGCACACTCTTTTGATCGTGACAAATGAGAAAACATGAGAACAAAAGAAAACTTACGTTTAAGCAAGAGTGCTTGCTATGTATGATTCCTCTAATGCATGAGCGATGGGATCATTTAATTTAGGTGGAGGAAGTGAATTTTTTGAACTAGACTGGTCTTCAATGTAAACATGAGAGTGATGAGGAGCCTTGGGTGTTTCAACAAATTTCTGATCTAGAGTGGAATTGACCTCAAGACAATGAAGACGTGACATAACCATTAGCTCGGGTTGAAGTGCCTTGATAGCTTGTGGGGTTTCCACTTCATCAGCAGGTAGATCATCAAAGATGGGTGGCTTAGAAAGATCAATAGCGAATGAATCAACATTGTGATCAAATGAAGGAGAAAATAGATCATGACAACCACGATAAGGAAATTCGATATTTTCATCAGCATCCTCATGATATGATGAATCGTACAGAGGGGTTGTTTAGAATTGAGAATGTTCACCCTCTGCATTTCCAGAAATGACGGACAAAATATTGAGTGGATTTCCAAACATAGATGTGTCTTCCCCGCTATGCAATGACAGACTGACATCTGGTGTATTCCGTGAATGATCAAAATTAGATTCATTCGAGAATGAATTCTCATGCAAAAAATTAACAATGGCAGAATCACCAAAGATGTCAGGGAAAATCGGATGAGGTGTGGATAGAAGGAGGTCATCCTTCACTGCGGGTTCTTCTTTGTTGGGTTGTGTTATATTCGTTGCGCCAATTGTGCATTGGGGGGGTCACAGGGGGTTTGAGGGGGGCGGTTAGCCCCGGGGAGAAAATTTTGGACCCTATATTAGGTAGGCGGACCCACCTATGGTTTTGTGCATGGATTTCACACATGGTTTTGGACGCAATGGTTTTCGGTCTATGGTATTGGATGATTTAGCATGTATATATATGTATAGTAATATTTAAAGGAATATAATGAAAAATCAAGCTAGTAGTCTCAGTTTTGGTCCAGGCGAAAATATCTGTGTATATGTGTTTTATGTGTTATGCTCTTGCATTGTTTATTTCCCGTGTTTTAGAATTCATATGCACATAATTTCTGTATGGGGTTAAAAACTACATTTGTATCAGAGTTGTTTTGGCTTCAAGGGGACGCCTTTTTTTTCTGAAGGGTTTCGCTCGGGCCTATGGTAGACCCTGTTCAGTGGGAGATCCGCAGGATTGATTTTGGAGGTGAAAGAGGATGGCGAGCAGTGGAAAGATATATATCCAGAAATTTAATAGTCAGAGTTTTGAGTTATGGAAACTCAAGATGGAGGATCTGTTGGTAGATAAAGATCAGTGGATCGCAGTAGATCTGGGTACTAAACCAACGAGAGTGTCCGATGAAGAATGGAAGAAGTTGGATCGGAAGGAAAAGAGCACAATACGATTGTGTGTCTAAGATTCAGTATTGCTAAATGTATCAAGGAAAGCTACGGCTAAGGCTTTATGGGACAAGTTAGGGACTTTGTACCAATCTAAGTCTCTGGTGAATAAACTGTTCCTGCGGAAAAAGTTGTATAACTTGAGGATGAAAGATGGAGACTTGGTGACAGAGCATCTGAACACATTTAATATTGTGGTAAGTCAATTATTATCTGTTGATATTAAAATTTCAGATGAAGATAAGTGCATTAGTTTGTTGTGTTCTCTACCAGATTCGTGGGATAGTTTGGTTATTGCAATAGGTAGCAATGCAAATGCCTTGCATTTTGATAAAATAGTCTCATCCTTACTTACGGAGGAGATGAGACTGAAAAATATGGAGAGCCAGAATGGTAATTCCTTATCTATACAAGGAAGGTCCCAGAACAAAAACAAAAATAGGTCATCAAGTGGGAGATCTAAATCTCTAGCAAAACCTGTAAAGGTGTGCTGGAAATGCAAAAAGGAAGAGCACTACAAAAGGGACTGTAAATCTAAAGCTCCCGAAAAAGGAAAGGGATCTGATGATGCTCCTTCTGCAGAGGCAAAAACCACCTCATATGAAGGAGGGGATGTGTACTTGGCTTCTTCAACTACACACGTAGATCATGAGGCATGGTTTATTGACTCAGGTGCATCCTTTCACTTCACTACCCATAGAGAGTGGTTCTGCGAGTATGAGAAATACGATGGTGGTGATGTCTTCTTAGGGGATGATAGGAAGGCTAAAATTGTTGGTCATGGAAAATTAAAGTTGAAGTTGCAAAGTGGAAAGGTTAGAACACTTCCAGGTGTTCTGCATATTCTTGCATTGGCTAGAAATCTAATTTCTGTAAGCAAGCTGGATGATGCAGGTGTAAAACAGTGTTCGAGAAGGATACCTACAAAATGGTTTGGGGAGCACTGGTATTGATGCGAGGAGTTCGTATTGGAACTCTGTACAAGTTGTAAAGTAGCATTGTTGTTAATGGGTGCACTAGTTCTGTAGTTCCTAAAAGTGGAGCAGAAAATCTAGTGGTCTTTGGGGAAAAGACCATGCTATGGCATCAAAGGCTTGGACATATTGGAGAGAACAACCTTCGAATACTTCATGGTAAAGGTATGGTAGAAGGTATGACTAATAGCTCTTTGGATTTTGAATTATGTGAAAATTGTGTATATGGGAAGCAGAATCAGGTGAGTTTCCCCTCTGGTGGAAAGAGGGTGAAACAAATATTAGAGCTTATGCATAGTGATGTGTTTGGACTTGTGTAGGTTCCATCACTGGGTAAGTCTGTGTACTCTGTATCATTTATAGATGAATTCTCAAGGAATACATGGATATATTTCCTTAAGAATAAATATGAAGTCTTTGACAAGTTTAAGGAATTTAAGGCTCTGGTGGAAAACCAGACTGAGAAGAAGATAAAGGTGTTGAGGACAGATAATGGTGGAGAGTTTTGCAAGAGGGAATTTGAAGAATTATGTAAGAAGTGTGGTATAGCACGAAAGAAGACTACTCCATACACACCTGAGAAAAATGGAGTTGCAAAAAGAATGAACAAGACGTTGATGGAAAGGGAAAGAAGCATGCTCAATGGTGTCGGGTTAGGACAGGAATTCTGAGAAGAGGTGATCGAGATTGCATGTTACCTGGTCAAAAGATCACCTTCATTAGCATTGGAGGATAAGACTCAACAAGAGGTATGGACTGGTAAGAAACCCTCTCTTTCACATCTCAAGGTATTTAGATGTGATGCATACGTACATGTTCCAAAGGAGAAAAGAACAAAGTTGGATAGCAAATCTAAAAAGTGCATCTTTATTGGGTATAAGGATGGTTTAAAGAGTTATAAACTTTGGAACCCAGTAACAAGGAAGGTTGTGTACAACCGAGATGTGGTGTTTAGAGAGGTGAAAGATGTTATTAAACATGAAGTCCCATCAAAGGAACTTGAGAAGATAGAGTTTGAGCTAAAGGAGGAAGAATCAGACCCTACAGCAGAAGAGGAATCAGAACATGAACATCCACAAACTCCGGTTGTGAGAAAATCAGTTCAAGAAAGAAGGCAGCCAAATAGGTATAGTTCATCAGCTTTCTGTTAAAATTTTTCTTTATCTATTACTGATGATGATTTGAGAACTGTGAAGGAAACAATAGATACAAAGGATGGAAAACTTTGGAAAGAGGCTATGGTTGATGAAATGGCATCTTTTCACAAAAATGAGGCTTGGGATCTGGTGGAGTTTCTAGCTAGAAGGAAACCCATTGGCAGCGAATGGGTGTTCGAGAAGAAGAAAAATGCATAAGGAAAGGTGGAGAAATACAAAGCTCGGTTGGTAGAAAAAGGTTATTCCCAGGTGTCGAAATTGATTTTGGTGATATTTTTTCTATTGTTGCCAAGGTAGCTTATACTAGATTACTTTTATCTGTTGCTGCTGCTTTTGATTTTGAGGTAGAACAGATGGATGTGAAGACATCATTTCTTCATGGGAATCTGGAATAGGAGATCTACATGAAGCAACCCGAAAGCTTTGCTTTGAAGGGTAAGAAAGAACTAGTATGCAAGTTAAAGAAGTCTATGTATGGGTTAAATAGTCAGCAAGGATATGGTATTAGAAATTTGATACATTTATACAGGGACTTGGTTTCACCAGAAACAAAGCAAATCATTGTGTGTATTTTAAATTAATTGGTGACCATGTTATTTATCTGGAATTGTATGTGAATGATATGTTGCTAGTTGGAAATGACAAAGAAATTATCCAGGATTTGAAGACCCAATTTTCCTCCAAATTCGACATGAAATATCTTGGTGCTACAAACTATATTTTGGGAATGGAAATTAAGAGAGACCGGGCAAAGAGGAAGCTCTGGTTAAACCAGAGGAAGTATGTTGAGACAATACTACAGAGGTTTAATATGAAGGATAGTAAACTGGTGAGGGTTCCCTATTCCTGTAGGTGTAAAGTTATCTGTTGAACAGTGTCCCAAGGCACAAGAAGAAGAAGAGGACATGTCTCGTGTTCCATATGCAAGCGCAATCAGTAGCCTGATGTATGTGATGGCCTGTACGAGACCAGACATTGCACATGCAGTGGAAGTATTGAACAGGTTTATGTCAAAACCAGGGAAGGAGCATTGAACAACAGTGAAGCGGGTTTTCAGGTATTTGCGTGGCACTAGTGATTATGGTTTGTGCTATGAAGGAAGACCAAGATTGGACATAATTTTTGATATTCGTGGCTTTGTTTATGCAGACTGGGTTGGAGATCTGGATCAGCGAAGTTCTACAAGTGGGTATGTGTTTGACCTATTTGGAGGTGTAGTAAGTTGGATGAGTAAGAAACAATCTGTAGCAGTATTATCAACTACAGAGGCAAAATACATGGCATCCACTCATGCAAGCAAGGAAGCATTCTGGTTGCAGAGATTGTGTTCAAGTATGGGGTTAGTACAAGGAGCTATAAGAATAGACTGTGATAGTCAAAGTGTTATTTTCTTCGCAAAGAACCCTGCTTACCATTCAAAGAAAAAACACATTGATGTTCAATATCACTTTGTGAGGGATATGATAGAAGACAAAAAGGTGTTGCTAGTAACGGTGGACACTTTGAAGAATACTATAGATGAATTGACAAAATCTCTGAGCTCTGAAAATTTCTCTTGGTGTAGAGAAACAATGGGCATTGCAGGGTTGGATAAATGACTAAGCTCCCCTGTGGCCCCTTATGGAAAGAACACAACAAGTGGGAGAATGTTGGGTTGTGTTATATTCTTTCCACGATTAGCTCCCCTAGTTAACCGAGGGGTTAGAGGGGAGCGGAGCCCCCCCTTCGTTGTGCCAATTGCACAACAGCCGGGGGGGGGGGTCATAGGGGGTTTGAGTGGCGTAGTTAGACCCCCTCTACAGGGTCCCGGCGCAGTGCCCCAGGGAAATTTGTTTGGACCATATATTAGGTGGGTGGACCTACCTATGGTTTTGTGCATGGTTTTCACACATGGTTTTGGACGCGATGGTTTTCGGTCCATGGTATTGGATGCTTCGTCATGTATATACATGTATTGTAACATTGAAAAGGACATAATGAAAAATCAAGCTGGTAGTCTCGATTTCGGGATCTAGGGGAAAATATCTGTGTATATGTGTTTTATGTGTTACGATCTCGCATTATTTATTTTCTGTGTTTTAGAATTCATATGCAGGTAATTTTTGTATGGGGTTAAAACCTACATTCTTTAGATTCCCACACATACTCATCATAAATGATAACATAGGTTGGTTTCTCAAGACCAACTCCATCGAAACCTTGATCCTCGTGAACAACAAGTGTGGAGTCTGGAACGGGGGAACACAACAAAGTATAATCTAGAGGATCAACAGAATGCAGGGATGGAGCTTGAGGAAACAAGTCCACGTGACAACCAAGAACCTTGTTAGCCAAATATGTACAGAAATCAAAAGCAGGTGGGGTGGGAGGATGTGACGGTTCAATAGATAGATGCACATCTTATCCTGCCTCATACTACAGGGATAAAGCTGTTTGATGAGATGTGAATGGACAATCACTTGTGACAACAACCGTTTCTGCCTTGGATTTTGCAACTCTAACACCGAGGTATGTTGGGGTCTGTTCGAATGATTCCAAGATATGAGGATTATCATATATGTGAAGAAGATACCTAGTTTTCATTGAGAAATTTCCAATCATTTTCATCTTCTAGGAATTGAAATGCGAGATTATGAAAGTGATCCCAGAATTGCACCAAGGATTCATAAGGGGCTTTCCGTAATTTGAGAATTTTTTTATTAAGTGCTTGACAATAAAACTTATGGAAAGCATCAACTAACTCTATAACAAAGTCCCAAATGAGTGAATATATTTTTCGGGAAGTGTGATAAGCCATTGCAATGGGTGCCCACGAAACGTGAATGCGAACAACGTGTAGATCACGTAATCCTCATGGGTTTCGAGGCTGTAACATAGATTGGCAAAGGAAAGACTATGCCTTTGCCAAGATATTTCGCCTTCACCTTCATATGTGTTATGTGACAAGAGATTCCAAAAATCCTCTGGGATTTCAAATTCATTTCCATAAGACATATATCTCAGAGGACAGTGTAACATAAGAAATGATAGATGTGCGAGGATTCAAAATAGAATTTGAGGACTCAACTTGTCATCTAGACCTCCTTCTAGTGCCATATATGTTGGCGGTGCTGGACCCACTAACATGTCAGGGGATCTCCCCAGAAAGAAATCCCAATTAGACCTCAGACCATTTGGAGTAGGAGATCCAGCAGTGGGTAGTAAATCTATGCCTTGACTGCGATAGTGTGAAGAGGTAATCCAAATATCCTTACTGGAAGCAAGTGTGTGACCTTGCAGCGAGTCAAGGGAGATGCATGGGGAGGTTCTAACACACGGAGGGGGAAATAAGTGTATCCCTTAGAAGCCTATAATAATACACAGCCTAAAAGGAACACACGAGATAAATGACATCACAAACTGGAAAACAGAATAGTCGACAATCCAAAGTGATGGGTTAAACCAACAACACGCTTCAATAATATTTGTACAATCACATACGCAATAATCCATACACAAATGCGTAAGTTAAAACTACATACATTGCTAAAGTAACCAGAATAGTCGAACTGCAATAATAACATATGCATGAAATGTGTTGGCTCTGTTATATTATATAAAGTGAAAGTTCCATCCATACATACAACCATGACAGCCACTAGCCCCAATAGTGGAACTTTACAATCAACACCGCTTGTTCCTCCAAAGAGACATACTCACTCTGCACTGTGGAGAATTTAAGGCTCATCACAATACTCTCCAAGCCCTCTCTAAGCAATGCCTAGCAAACAGTTGGCTCCCAAAAGCTTTTTCTATGAGTTATGAGGTTCTATTTATAACAAAGGGTGGGGTGACCCTTGAAATTCCCCTTTGTGACTCTTGGAA
The DNA here is from genome assembly GCA_031772625.1 of Pinus tabuliformis. NCBI lineage: Eukaryota > Viridiplantae > Streptophyta > Pinopsida > Pinales > Pinaceae > Pinus > Pinus tabuliformis. The sequence goes on from CM062808.1 coordinate 571,629,237, forward strand.
TACCCTCACGACTCTTCAACTTCATTACTTTACATTACATATGACTATTTGTATTCCACTAATGACACTTTGAATTTCAATTTACATCATGTTTACAAAATGATACATTTTCCACATATACCCATGTGGGACAAAATTGGCTTGAGTGAGCCATACAAGACAACACTAAGACTCGTACGCCTGTGGAAAGACCAACTCATCAACCTCCTCTCCGTGATCCTCGGTGATGAACTGATGCCATGCTTGCTAGTGCACAATGGTGTCTGCATACTCTTTGACAATGTCTTTCAAGAAACGAACTCTTGCCTCCATTGCTTCCCGGTATACTGAATTTGAACCTATGTCCAACTCATCCAGTAACATGCACAACTTAGTCCTGAGCAAGGCTAGACTGACGATATACATCTGTATGTTATCTACGCTAACTTGCAAATCTATGATGGTGGCCATGAGCATCAACTGATCAAAGTATGCATCAAGATCCAGTGTGATTTAGTACTTCTCTTTGCCCTTAGTGAGTGTACCAATCAATGGGGTGCCATACTTTCTCACCATGACATCCATACTTTTTCACCATGACATCCAAAACCCTATACAACAATGCATACGAAGCCTCAACACTAGTGATGAGTGGTGAGAGTTCCTTAGTTTCAGATCAAACTTTAGATGCGTTCTTTGTCTAACTCTACCTGTAGCTTCATCATCTTGTGCAAGTGTAGTGAGGCTCCCTTGTACCTCATTTTCCATGTGTGTACATGATCAACTGCGACATGTATATTTGTGAGTGTTCACTCTATCTTGGTGCAGCATCGCTGATGACCATGTAGATGGACACCTGCCTTATGAACGGTGACGAACCTTTCATACAGTCTCTGTGTGACTATCTCAAGAGCTGATACTTAAGCAAGTATGGCTTTCTTCATCTCTTCTCTAGCAAATCCTATTGATTGTTCCTCTCTCTGCCTATCTTCTTGCAACTCCATAGCCATGCACTCATTTTCTACTATCAAGAACTTAACACTCGAGCTTGTGGCTTCGTCATAAGCCTTTGTAGTGTCAGCAAAGGAGGATGGTGTCTTCATACATCTGACACAATCACCCATTCTTCAAAGTGTGCAAGTGATGCATGCTCATCTGGGGTGCATGCTCTATGTGCTTGTACAACTTTGTGATGTGACTCATCAAAGGTTATTTTGTACACCTTTGTTCCCATATGGTCCTCAATGAGAATGATATCCCCTTGTTCACTCGGGACTTTCTCTACTATTGGAGCTAGTGAAGTCTATGGAGTGACCTCGGTTGCTTTTAGCATGAGCTTGGTATCTTGATCCTGTTCTGACTGCTCCATCTCCATGTCCATCTGTTCTATTATCGGTTCATCCTACGGAGCAAGTTCCTGTTCCTGCGACTACTCACCCTGTTCCTCATCTGCCACTGTTTCATAGTCTTCAACCTGTATCAGCACAGTTTGCACTATTTGTGCATCTTGCACTTCCTCCTATTCATGTTCACACTCATGCTTCACTTCCTTCTCTCTTCTGCGCAACTCTTGTTCTTCTTTGAGCTTCTGCTAGACTTCTTAGAACTTCCTTTCTGCATCTTCAAGTCTTTTCTTCTACCTCTTTCTTTGCACTATCCTCCTATCGCATTGTCACTTCTTTGCATCTATCTCTAACAATACCTTTTCCACAAGTGGTCTTCCTTAAACTTGTAGCTTTACTCCATCTCTGTTCTTTTGGCAATCTTCCTCTTGCCTTTGTCTTGCACAAGTTCACTGCTTATCGTTGTTGTTATTGTTTCCTTGTGGTGTTGCTGCCTTCAGTGCTACTAGCCACTCTATTGCCATGTTGACTAGTTCATTGAGCCTAGAGGAGTTATAGAAATATCTCCTTGGGTCTTCCACTGGCCAATGATATGCCCCGTGGATCCAAGAATAGTACACTCTCATATAGGGGTCCCTACATAAACATGTGGATCATATGGATTGAAACTCTTGGTGTCGAACTTAAACTTCTTGAAGACTTCGACCTTAGCATCCACTTCTTTCAAACTCCAAATTGCGTATAACCAATTCACATAGGAAGCGTAAGCCATGGTTCCTTCTTCTTCTTGTGTCATCCAACTGATAACCCTGTTGAGATGTGGTACGCAACCTCCTGCATGACCAACTTGTCCGTGGAAAACCTCGGCAACACGTGCAAAGCTTTCTACACGTTGTACAACCCTTAGGTGAGGCGTACCAATATGCAATGTTCTGCAACGCCTCCATTGCTGCCTGGGACATGCAGGGCAGATCTTGTTCAAAGATCATCATGTACATAGGGGCGATGAGATGGTCAGATATTCTAGCCATGACTCCTTGGTAGCTGCATTCTGAGAGAAACTTGCAATATATGTTCACAACAATTTATAAAGGTGTCCATACCCAATCCATGCCAGGGAACTGTTGATGGGCACATATTGCATCGAGCAGGTAGGAAAACATGAAGAATTTTTCTTGTTGATCCTTGGGCGGACTCTGGGCATTGGATACGTGAAATTTCAGCTGGAGAGCCAACATGTCAAACCAATTGAAAGCTTTTCCTTCACTTGCTAGCTGATCCAACATAGCAACCCAACTCTGCGGGAAGGTCTCTCTACTTTCTTGGCGATACAAGCGCCATGTGAAGATGACCAAGAACTGGTATGCCTTCCTGAGTGTCTTTGTCCTGTATATCTAGTTGGGTGTCGTCCATAATTTTTTTGGCTCCCTTACCTAATGCTTTAATATGTCTCTTGTGTTCATGTTGTTGTTGGGAACGTAGGACAGTGCATCCATCCTGCTCATCCACAATGGAAAATGATACATCTGTTGATAATCTTCCGTCCTGAAGGAAGCAAGCTTTTCTCCACTGACATTGCTCGATATCATTGTCTCAGGATCAATGTGTGAGAAAATCCAGTGGATCACATCGATGCATGGGAACACGGGAAACCTGCATGCAACCTTGTATAATCCCGACTTATGGATGTTCACATAGACCTATCGGTCCTCCAGATTCTCCTCAACACTCCCTAAGAAAATAGTATTGATGTCTTGCCATGTGATCTTGATGTCATTCTCGATGAACAAGTGTGTGTCTGTGTACATGGGCAAGCTCCTAGACCCCTGTTCAACCACATCCCCAGTAATGCTTTCAACTATGTCTTTTGATCCAACTCTCTTCGAGGCCATGATACCTATATTGCTGAGAAGATGCTCAAAAACCTGTGGTAATTGGAGATAGAGAAGACACTCATGGCGAGACAATGTCAGCTAAAAACATCAAACAACTCGAGAAACATTTGGGCAAAAAACTGGTGACTGTTGGGCAAGATTGTGCAGCATTGATTCCTCGAAGCTCGGAGACTGTTAGCTAGAACTGCACATTGCATAGTCCTAGCTGCTAGTGAGGCTGAATGTTAGCTGGATCTACACAATGCACAGTCTAGTGAGGCTGACTGCTGACTAAAACTGCGCAATGCACAATACAGTTAGGCTAGGTTGCTAGTTGGAACTGCGCATTACGTAGTTCGAGTGGTCAGCACTGTGAACTGCCTCCCAAGATTGTGCAAAGAATAGATGGGACACAGTGTGGGAATCCTCTGCGCAATTCCAATAGGCAAGGGAGAGCCTTGACTGCTAGGAATGCATAGAGCATGCTGGGAGAGACAAGATCTGGGCCAAGCCAGCCCAGATCTTCCCAATGGAAACCCAAAAACATGAAGGACTGAATGTGTGTGCAAATTTGGTGCAGATCTGAGTGAAATAGGCATGCATTCAATTCAAGCAAGTGTAGAAATTATTCAAATGTAAAAACCAAGAAGCTCATGAAGCGAGTCACCGCAATGGCGACTGTGAGTGCATAAATAATGTTATGCTTGCAACACTAAGGAAAGGTAATGAAAAAATTGAAACATCAATTCTACAAGCTAAAACACATTGAAATTCCAATGGTTGTTCAATAATACCAAGGAAACAACACTCATACAAAGCCAAAAACTAAAAAGCGACAGAAAAAGTGGCAAAAAGCAAGAAAAGAAAAACATACCCGAAAAATATGCGTCGACTGTGTGGAGGTTCCTAGATGCCTCAAGAATGTTAGAGCTCCAAGATCAAATGTGAAGAATGATATTTGAGACTTTGTTTAAATAGATTTAGTGAAATTAGGGTTTATGACGCACATGCCACAAATCTAGGAAAAGGAACACTTGGTGGGGAGTTTCTTAAAACAAATTGGCATGTAACTCTTGCTACTAAAAATAGATCCCTAAAATCTAGGGATGTTTTCTACCTTTTTTTATTTTTCCCTTTTTGGGAAAAGCTGCTCGACATGCAAAGAAGGATTGCGCAATTTTGGAGGGAATCATGCAACCTATTGTCACATGTGATGGACAACCACTAAGGGAAAACTTTTGCGTTGTTTCTGGGTTGAGTGGCCCTGACTAGCTGGCCATATCTGCGCAATTTTCTAGATCAGTGATGTTGGGCTACTTTGCGCATTTCCGGAGAGTAGTGCAGTTGGCCATTTCTACGTAATTCCAGAGAACAATGCGGCTAGCTTGGGTTACTATGCACATTTCTGGAGAGCAATGAATCTTGGCCAGTTCTGTGCATCTCTTGAGGGAAGTATAGCTGGCCTGGACTACTCTGTGCAATTCTGGAGAGTAGTGCGAGTTCATTGAAACTGCGCATTTATGGAGAGAATTTTTGGCTGGCCTGCTTTGCACAATTTCGAGAGCAAGGCTAGCTGACCTACGTTGTGCAATTTCTGAGTGCAGGGAAGCTGCTGGGATGATTTGAACAATTACTTAGGGGAAGACAAGCTGTCCTCTAGGTTTGTGTAGTTTTGCCTTACAGCCGATTAACCGGATGTGGAAGAAGTGTTGGGTGTGCTTGCGGTTGATCAACGAGATAAGTGAGTGAACACAAACTGTTAAACGACAAATGAAATCAAATAAATACAAGTTCCAAATCAATGTAGGATAACTGCGATGATTTCGAGGAGGGAGGATCCAAAACAAACCGAAGGAAAAATTTTGGAGGGTGGTTGCAGCCGCTACAACACTACGCTATGTTCCTTATATACGTGAGGATAAGGCAAACGTTCAACTATTTATTAGCAGTTTTCCTGCATTTATGAAGGAGTGTTTGGAGTTTGACAATTCGAAAATATGGATGAAGTTATAAGGAAAGCGCGTATATGTTATCAACAAATAAAGCAAAAGGGGGATGGAGGAAAATGGTGGACTGAGAAGAAGGGATCTAAGTTCTTAGAAGGGGCTAAAGGAAATAGGTCCACAAATGTTAAAGGACCTTACAAAAATTAGCAGAATTGAAATGTCAGCAAGACCCAAGAAAAATTTAGATTGCTAAATGAATAAAAAGCCAATGATCAACCAAATAAAATTGAAATGAAACCAACAACTAGACCCCCAGTGCAGTGTTAGGGATGTGGGGGACCACATTATGTTAAAAATTGTCCTTATCATAAGGGGACTGAACATTTTGCACAGATTCAAGAAGCATCGACCGCGAGAGAAGTGACAAGGAGTTTACCTAGAATTCATGCTTCTCTAGAAGACCATCAAGCTGAGTATAAACCCACGATGGTAGAAGGAAAGATTTTTTACCAAACCGTATCCATTTTGATTGATCCAAGAGCTAGTTTGAGTTATATAAGCCCCCATTAGAGAACTTTTGAAATCTAAAATGGGTCTCCTAAGAAAAATGTACAACCAAAATAAACTTTATAAAAACCAATAAGTTCACCACCTTATAATGGGGTAGGTTCACCAAGCTAGCACCCTGATTCTGTGGTCCTTTCTAGATTTTAGGTCAGGTTGGATTGGTAGCTTATCAGCTAACCTTGCCAAGTCACATACGTGTACATAATGTTTTTCATGTTTCTATATTAAAGAAGTACATATATGATCCTAAACATATAATGAATTGGCAGAACATATAGGTAACTTGTGAAGCAGTAATATGTGTGTGTGTGTGTGTGTTTCTTTTACCAACAAAAAAAAAACTTCATGAAGGAGGAAGAATATAGAAAGTGTTTAATCATTATGTTTGTAGGTCAAGTTGGACGATGAGTTTCTAACCAATCCCCTACATATACTCGATTAGAGAGAAATCACGCTGTGGAGGCGAGTTATCACCCAAGTTAAAGTGTAGTGGCATCAATTTAGCCCGGAAGAGGCTACCTGGGAAGATGAAAAGCTTATGAGAGAAACTTACCTAGGCTTGTTCTGGCAGCGTGAAAACATCAAGATGATTTTTGGTTTAAAGGGGAGGAGAGATGTAATATCCCCTGAGAAGATTGTAAATAATAGTTACTTTAGTACAAGACATGATAGTGTTGACAAACTTCGAAAAGGTCAAAAATTAAAAAGGTGATATTTGATTTTATATTTGATAAATAAATTGTGTTTTTAATGATGCATGAATTATGAACAATTCACCTAGAAAATCATGCCTAATTGTGCCTCACATGTCAAGGTGGTTAGTCAGTTATGGGTCAAGTGTTTACTTGCCCATAACCTCTCCTTGAGAATGAAAAGGAAAGAAAGGGAAAACCAACAAGGTAGAGGTACTTGACGTAACCTGAAGGAGAGAATGAAAACCAAAAAATAGCTGTGTTAAGAAACCATGTTGAAAGGTCAGATGGATTCATGTAATAGAAAGGCTTAGACTAATTCTAGTTAGGACCAAATAGTAACAGCAACTAACTATACAAAACTATTATTAATACCCTGCTTATGAGCATAGTACGAGGGGAGACATAGTTGGGGATTGGTCTCGAGGTAGGGAGGAACAAGGCATTGATTTCCAAACAAAGCTCCAGAATTCGGTGCAATATCAATAGGAAACAAATGAGTACATCATGATCTGGTTATACAATGTAGAATGTGTAATAGAGTTATGCAAATGAGTTTGTAGTAATGAATTCATGTAAACAGATATTGTGACAAGGTTACAGGTCTGTTTGTATTAGGAAAACATGTATCTAGACCAACAGAGGCTTGAATGAATAACTGTACTAAGTACTTTACTATAGAGTCTTCCAATAGTTATGATTAAAGTGATATGGGTTGTTAATAAGAATTGAATGAGGTTGAACATAATTAGGAATTAACTTCTTTCTTTTCTATTCAAATGAAATATGAAACCCTAGCTTGATATTTTTGAGGGTTGGGAAGAAAAGCATGTGTTGGTAGCATGGGTTAGTTTCCTGGCTTAGCCAGAGTGTCGGCCAGCTTGAAAGCAGTCCTTGGTCTACCAAATACATAATTTTAGTAAAGATAATCTTAAACCTAGCGTGAAGCAGTGCATGGAGATTGTATCATTGTAATAAGACTAATTTTGAACTTGAAATCAATCAAGTAAACATTATCTTAATTCAGAGCCTCAACACAAGAAAACAAAACTGAGAAACATTTTGAATAAGATAGGAACAAAGACATATGAAAATGGTATTCAATCAATGGAAAAGAATAGTATAGTTTTATCTAGATTTATAATTGTAGAGCTCTAACCATAGAATATACAAAGGAAGAACTAATTTCTAATCTTAACAAGAATTTGCTAACCAGAAATTAACTACAAACAATGATAAATTCAGCCAAAGATTCTACTTGGCTAATGAAAATACTTGAAATCCTAATAGTCTAAATTCAATAAAAAATCATAGAAAATATCCTAGCCTTTTGGCAGTCTTGGATAATCCTCTTAGAATAAAACCATTAGTGTAGCAGAGTTTCTCTTACACCTAGAGCAAGGTGAGTAACACCAGAATGATTAATGAAACCCTTGATGTCGTTGACGAAAAATAGAAGAGAATTTAGGTACCTGCATTCAAAATATAAAGTGGGTCAAGGAATTAGAATTAAAAGAAAATTGTCATCAAGTAATCCTGGAACATGTAGTTATTCTGAGAAGTAGCTATACCTGTGTTTCGTAAATCACCTTTGTGACTAGAAGGAAGCCTGCCAAGAGAACAATCGTGTAAGAGTCAGAGTCTACAATAGGCTTAGATCAAGATAAAATATAGGATTAATTAACCATTCAAATTAGGGTTTTACCAAGGTGCATAACCCTTTCAATAGAAAGTTTGAGACCACCATAGATGATTAATTGAAAACTCATTTCCATGACTGGTATACCGACAAGCCTGCCAAGTAAAAATCATTAAATAAATGAAGAATTTTATGTAACTCTTGTGCGTAATAAAGGCTAAAAATCACCTTTTGAACTCTCTTACCTCAAATCTATAGGTTGCAAGTATAACCCCTGCATACTGCATTGAGAAATAAACCTCCGTGGTAGAAAAAATGTGAAATGAATGCTGCAATGGAACCCTGGAGATGGCGGCAATGATATCTTGTATTGCATGGAGAAAATGAGGTCTTGACGGAGGGTGTGGGGGTGGTAGTTACCATGACCTAGGATGAAACAATCTCCACCATTGATTAGGAATCTCCATCCAGGACCGTGGATGAAATGCAAGACCCGAGACAGGTGCCAAGTTAAGGCTGAGATGCTAAATCCAAAAGTGATCCAGGTGGCTCCAGAGACACACATAGGACAAAGAGGGCTTATGAATGCTAAAAAATTAAAGTGTTTGGATTATGCTCAAACCAGGTTCACGTTAATTATCTCATTGTCATGATCGCAGAGGTGCGAACGGTTCGTCAATCCGAGTCCGGATGAAGGAGATAGAGGCAGTCAAAGTTGGGTTGATATTTTGCTGACTAGGCAAGATTAACAAAGACACAAGCTGAACTTTTCTGGTTTACGGAATTTTGTAAAAATTTCTGTTTTCCCACCCCGGTTTTCAGTTTCTCCTTATTTCTCCCATGTAGTTAAATGCCCATTCCCATAACCATACATTTAACAGACTGAAAAAAATAAATATTGCTGAAAACACAAATTCTGGAAATTTTTCAGAATGCTGGAAATTGCAGAATTAAAAATCAGCAATTAAAAACAACCATTAAAACACATTAAAACACGGATATTTTTGGTCAACTTGACCCTGGAAAAACCCCCTACAACTCTTGGGGAAAACCAGTTTGAGAGCTCTTCTTTATTTCTGAAAATTATCTTTTTACAGTGAGAATTATTCAGCAAAAAATCAGCAAGCAAATTTACAACTTATCTCCTTTCCCGTGCCTCACAGCAATCTGGAAATTACAGCAAACAAGACAGCAATAAATGTTGTACGACCTCCGTTTTGTGTGCAGAAAAATCAGCAAACTGCTCATCGATTTTTGTGCAAAAATCTGCCTTTCACTATGTGCTGAATCAACTGTACAAATCTGCTCAACTGCTGCCTTGGAATGTGTGCCAAGCTGCTGTCTCCTTCTCCTTCCTGCTCAGAAATCTCTCTTGCTCTCCTTCTCCCAATCTGCTCATAAAGAAAGAATGACCTTTTCCTCCTTTTCCTCCTTTAATATAACTCCAAGTGACTTTTGGGTGATCCAAGTGACTTTTGGGTGATCTCTAAATCCAATGGCTGAAATAGATTTAGATCAATGGTTGAGATTAAATGCTCATTTAAATCTCACTTTATATTTTTTAATTCACCCCAATTTAATAAAGACCCACTTAGTCATTTATTTCCAAAGTCACTTTTCCTTTCTAATTTTTCATTGACTTTATAAAAGTCACTTTAAAATTAGACTTAATAACTTTATCACTTAAAGTCACTTTTAAATTAGATTTAACTTTATAAAATTATAAAGTCACTTTAGGAGAAAAATTAAATTCTTTTGGACACTTTTCCCTAGGCCAAAGATCAAAGCCTAAGGGAACCACCTGTCCTCCGGTACCAAATTTCAACACTCCCTCTTACCGAGGAAGGTGTTCCTCACCACACCCATCTTGTCTCTGAAGTAGACATGCTTGCCCCGTGGTAAGGCTTTGGTTAGGATATCTGCAACCTGCTCATCAGTGGAAATATACTCAAGCTTCACAGCTCCCTTCTGAACATAGTCTCTGATGAAATGATATCTGATCCCGATATGCTTTGACCTGTCATGAAATACTGGATTCTCCGTGAGTTTAATGCAACTCTGATTATCACAGTAAATCACTGAAGGTCTCAACGGCTGACCAAATAAGCCAAACAACATCTTGCGAAGCCAGATGGCCTCACAACTAGCTAGACTGGCTGCCATATACTCTGCTTCCGCTGAACTCAGTGCTACTGACTGCTGCTTCCGGCTGAACCATGACACTACTGCTGAACCCAACCCAAAACAACACCCTGAAGTGCTCTTCCTATTAGAAGCACAACCTGCCCAATCAGAATCAGTGTATCCTGCCAATCTCACTCCATCTCCCTGCCTGTAGTCCAGACCATAATCCATTGTCCCTTGCAAGTACCGCAAAATGTGTTTTGCAGCCACCCAGTGAACCTTCCTAGGCTCACACATAAACTGACTCATCGTGTTGACTGCAAAACAGATATCTGGTCTAGTGTTGACCAAATACATCAAGGAACCAATCAGCTGCCTGTACAATGTGGGATCCACCAACTCGGAATCCGAAGCATGAAGCTTCTTCCAGTTGGTGATCATCGGTGTCGACATGGGTCTACAATCCTCCATGTGGAATCTGCTAAGGATGTCCACAATATACTTCCCCTGCCCCAGGAAGAAATGCCCCTCCTCCTGCCACACCTCCAAACCCAAAAAGTAATGCATCAAGCCGATGTCCTTCATCTCAAACTCCGCCGCAAGATCTCTCTTGCAGTGCTCTATGAGTCTCTCTGCACCTGTAATGATCAAGTCATCCACATACAGCACCAGAATGAGAGGCTCCTCACCAATCACAATAAAGTAAAGGTTCGGATCTACCTCACTCTTTGTGAAACCCATCCCCTGCAAGTATGCATCTATCCTGGAGTACCAAGCTCTGGGAGCTTGCTTCAGGCCATAAAGGGCCTTCTTCAATCTGCACACATGGGACTCCTTCCCATGCACCTCAAAGCCCTGTGGCTGCTCAATGTACACCTCCTCCTGTATGAAGCCATTGAGAAATGCGGTCTTCACATCCATCTGGTGGATCTTACAACCCATCTCTGCTGCTATCGATATAATGGAGCGGATCGAAGTATATCGAGCCACGGGAGCGAAGGTCTCCTCATAATCAACTCCCTCTACCTGGGAGAACCCTCTAGCCACAAACCTCGCTTTGAATTTCTCAATGCTGCCATCTGCAGCATGCTTTACCTTGTAAAGCCATCTGGAAGTAACCACGGATTTGCCCTCAGGCCTCGGCACCACCTCCCAAACATCATTCTTCATGATAGAAGAATACTCCTCCTGCATGGCCTCTCTCCAGACCTGCTGGCTAGCTGCCTCCTCATAGCTAGAAGGCTCAGAGTCAAGGATGCTGGTAACCATCGCCATATAACTACAAAACCTCTCAGGTGGTCTACTCTCTCTGACCGGCCTCTTCGGCTCAGCAACAGATGTGGCATCTCTCAAGGTGTCCTGAAGCCACTTGGGCTTCCTCTTCCCTGAGCGCACTTCTTCCACCAGAGAATGAAACTCCTCCTCCTCATCATCATCAGTAGCCTGAACTCCTGACTGTCTGTCTGCTGTCCTCCTGCCTGCACCTGAACCTGTAGAAGCTGAGGTACCGTGTGAACTATCCATCAGTAGACTCCCTAGTGAACTGCTCTGTGAACTGCTCTGCATGCTGCCCGGAGCACCACCCCTCTGGCTCGATGAGCCACTGCTCACTGACGGACCTGACATCTTCATAGATGTACCTCCGGATCCTCCTGATCCCTGCCCACTGGATCCCTGCGACTGATTCAACTGCTGCTGAGGGTCTGGCTGATCCAGATACTCTAACTCCCGTGACCTCCTAAAGGCCCTGTCCTCCTCGAACTTCACATCCCGTCTGACAACAACTCTCCTCTGTGCAGGAATGTAAATCCGAAAGGCCTTTGAGGTCTCACTGTAGCCCACAAAGATACCCTTCTCTGCGGTGGGCTCTAGTTTGGTACTCTTCTCCTTGGGTATATAGGAGTATGTAATGCATCCAAAGATATGAAGATGACCAAGATCATGCTTCTTCCCAGAGAAAGCCTCCTCCGGAGTCATGTGCCCCAAGGCACGATGCGGACTCCTGTTCTGCAAGTAAACAGCTGTGTTGCAGGCCTCTGCCCACAAGAACAATGGCAACCCCTGATCATGTAACATAGCTTTGGCAGCCTCTATGATGGATCTGTTCTTCCTCTCCGCAACCCCGTTCTGCTGGGGGTTGTAAGGAACAGTGAACTCCCTCCTAATGCCTGCCTCCGCACAATAGTCAACAAACTCTCCAAGGGTGTACTCTCCTCCATTGTCCGACCTCAAGGACTTGATTTTTCGGCCTGTCTGTGTCTCCACAAGAGCTCTGAACTCCTGAAACCACTTGAAGACCTCACTCTTGGTCTTCAAGAAATAAATCCAGGTCCTCCTGGAGTGATCATCAATGAATAAAACATAGTACTCATACCCACTCAAGGAAACATGAGACATCCGACCGCTCACATCGGAATGAATCAAATCAAGTATCCCCGTCGCTCTGCTGCTGGGAAAAGGGGATTTGGCAAATTTGCCCATCGCACAACCTCTGCAAGTATCAAAGTGATCAGCACTGAAATCTGGCACACCTGTAGTGATCTCCTGCAATGTCCTCAAGGCTCCATGATACATATGTCCCATCCTGCGGTGCCAAATCTCACACAGCTCAGAACTGCTAGCTCTGCTGTCGGTACTACTGCTCAATGCCAAAAGGGGTTGAAATGCAAACTTGTACACCTTTGCATGGCGTACACCTATCACTCTAGCAGAATCAGCTGGAGTGTCCCTGGGATACACCAACACTTGTCCTCCCCTGAACAGTACGTCATATCCTCTGTCCTCCAAAGCTGAGACGGATATGAGGTTCTTCCTCATCCCTGGCACATAAAGAACCTCTGACACCTTCAAGGGAGGTTTGGACTCCCTCTGAAATGTCACTGTCCCCACCCCGACTGCTCTAACAACTCTGTCATCACCGAGTACTACCTCAATATCAGTGCCACTCTCTGAAAGCTCTGAGAAGTACTCACGGACTCCTGTCATGTGACGTGAAGCCCCACTGTCCACATACCAAATACCTGTAGATGCTCCGCTAATCGAGGGAAAAGCATGCTCCCTCTGAACCTGTGTGGCAGGTGATCCTGCACTAGAGGACTCACATGTAGTGAACGCAAACTCCTGGTCAAAACGACCTGCAAAGTCCTCAATCTCAGCTGAAGCTGCCACGTCCTGGTGCTTTCCCTTCTTCTTCTTCTTCTCCGGACACACAACTGCATAGTGTCTCATCTTTTGACAATTCCAACACTTCACCTTGGAATAGTCCTTCTGTGTGTTCCCTTGTTTACCTTTACCTTTGCCTTTGCCCCCACCACTGCTTGTGGAAGCCTGCTTCTTCCCTTTGCCTTTCTTGCCTCCTGCCACCAGTGCTACATCCTCATCCTGCTCAACTGGCTTGGCTGCCCCAAGCTGTCCTTTCCTGATCTCTGTATGAATGCAATCATCCCAAAACCTCTCCCATGTGGGAAGAGTCTCACGTGCACAAACCCCATCAGCAAAGTTCAACCATGAACGGGGGAGGCCATTCACTGCAATACGCACCAACTCAGTGGATGGAATGGCCTCTCCAATCGCTGCCAACTCATCTCTCACATTGGTAATCTTTGTGAGATATCCAGCTGCACTATCATTACCCATCTTAATGTTCTTTAGCTTCTCCTTCAGGACCATCTTCCGGTTCTCATTGGTACTCTGGTAGAGATTGGACAATGCTGTCCATATCTCATGGGCATTGCTCTTTCCTCTCACATGAGGAATGCAATGGTCTTTGATTCCGTCTAGAATCAGCCTCTTACCCTTATTGTTCTTCTTTTTATACTCAGCCAACTGAGTAACAACAGTGGGCACAACAACAGGGTTCTGTGCGGTATGCACCATGATATCCCAGACTTCTGCCTCCTCAAAGATACTCTGCATTCTCTCCTTCCAAACGCTGTAATTTATATGCCCATCCACCCTATCCTCCACCCTCAATCCCAATGACATCCTGCTGTCCTAAAACTGAAAAATAGCACTGCTGTAGTAAAGATAAAACTGCTGTTTATGAAAAAATCAGCTTGCTGGAATTTTCTGAGTGAAAAATCAGCAACTGTAATTTTTCCTTTTGCTGTCCCAAACTGCCCTTCAGCACTCAAGCTCTGATACCATGTAAAAATTTCTGTTTTCCCACCCCGGTTTTCAGTTTCTCCTTATTTCTCCCATGTAGTTAAATGCCCATTCCCATAACCATACATTTAACAGACTGAAAAAAATAAATATTGCTGAAAACACAAATTCTGGAAATTTTTCAGAATGCTGGAAATTGCAGAATTAAAAATCAGCAATTAAAAACAGCCATTAAAACACATTAAAACACTGATATTTTTGGTCAACTTGACCCTGGGAAAACCCCCTACAACTCTTGGGGAAAACCAGTTTGAGAGCTCTTCTTTATTTCTGAAAATTGTCTTTTTACAGTGAGAATTATTCAGCAAAAAATCAGCAAGCAAATTTACAACTTATCTCCTTTCCCGTGCCTCACAGCAATCTGGAAATTACAGCAAACAGGACAGCAATAAATGTTGTACGACCTCCGTTTTGTGTGCAGAAAAATCAGCAAACTGCTCCTCGATTTTTGTGCAAAAATCTGCCTTTCACTATGTGCTGAATCAGCTGTACAAATCTGCTCAACTGCTGCCTTGGAATGTGTGCCAAGCTGCTGTCTCCTTCTCCTTCCTGCTCAGAAATCTCTCTTGCTCTCCTTCTCCCAATCTGCTCATGAAAGAATGAATGACCTTTTCCTCCTTTTCCTCCTTTAATATAACTCCAAGTGACTTTTGGGTGATCCAAGTGACTTTTGGGTGATCTCTAAATCCAATGGCTGAAATAGATTTAGATCAATGGTTGAGATTAAATGCTCATTTAAATGTCACTTTCTATTTTTTAATTCACCCCACTTTAATAAAGACCCACTTAGTCATTTATTTCCAAAGTCACTTTTTCTTTCTAATTTTTCATTGACTTTATAAAAGTCACTTTAAAATTAGACTTAATAACTTTATCACTTAAAGTCACTTTTAAATTAGATTTAACTTTATAAAATTATAAAGTCACTTTAGGAGAAAAATTAAATTCTTTTGGACACTTTTCCCTAGGCCAAAGATCAAAGCCTAAGGGAACCACCTGTCCTCCGGTACCAAATTTCAACAAATTTGGCCAACTTCAGCCAGATTCTGGGAAAAATTGTTGCCTCGTTAAAATGACTCCTTCGGCTTAAAATTAGAATTTTTACAAATGACCATGTTGTATTAATAAACTACATATATATCTATATCTATATATATCTATATATATATATATATATCTATATATATATATATATATATATATATATATATATATATATATATATATCTATATCTAGATCTAGATCTAGATCTAGATCTATATCTATATCTATATCTATATCTATATCTATAAAGAGGTGGTGGGCCACCACCCCCACAAACCCACACCTCATGTAACAAACACAAAAAAGAAAACGATGAAGGTTATGCTGGCAGGGATCAAACCCACCTAGCTCACATGGGCCGACCCCCACCTGGCGGCCTCATATCCAATTTAACGCGCCCTATTAAATATGCACCCAAAACACAATGCGTCGGTGAATGCGCCAAGTTTAAACTGCGGGGAGTTATGGGGGCAGGCCGCCCAATGCGGACCCGACCCCCCCTAAATTTATTTCGGTTAAAAAAGTAAACAATAATGTGTAAAAAAAGGAGGGGCCAGGTTTGACCACCCAACCCCTCCTCAACCATTTTCCATCTTTACCAACATGCCAAACTAAACTCATTGGAATATTTGCCCGAGAGTTTTTATAAGAACCCGGTTTTTTCAATGCACCGGGGAGGCAGATGGAGGAACCAGGAGCGGGCATAGATTTCGAGACAAAGGAGGCAGAACCTTGACACGTATTTCGAGGCAGAATATTCTTTGATGCCTGAAGATTCTCCGGGGAGGTAAAAATTATTTTTGTCAAAATATAACCAAGTTTATAGTCATTTTTCTCAGATTTTCATAGGGAATGCTATGGCGAGCTTGGATTCACCTTTTGAGCAGTAGATTTTCAGATTCCTAGCAGAGGGGAATCTTTGAGGAATCTCGAGGAATCTTCCAGATTCCTTGGAGGCTAAAATTCGCCAAAGTCAAAATGCAACCAACTTCATACTCATTTTTATCAAAATTACATAAGGAACCTGATGGCACAGTCCAAACTTTGATATGAGCAACATATTTTCAGAGGACCCGAAGGATGGAATCTTTGAGGAATCTAGGGGGAATCTAGAAGATTCCTTAAGCCCCAGAATTCCACTTTCTCATAATTCATAAATTTGACAGTCGATTTTGCACTATTTGATGCCACAAATCCGATGGTGTGTTCAGATTTTTCATTTTCTCATTATTTTTTCGGCCACTTTTATAAGTGGAGTGCATGTGTCAGTATTTATGTGCGAGCAGCCATTGCCATGTGATTGATGCCATGGGATTGATAGTCCGAACAGCTTCAGCAATTTGACATCTGCTTCTTCAGATGGCCCCTGGATGTGAGGTATATGCAGTGTATTCATGTACTTCTTTGCTATGCATTGTGCTGCACAGATTCCTGTTTGATGCTTGATGTGGTATCTTGTTTCTTACTCGTTTTCATGATTCCTACTTGATGTGATGTGGAATCATATGTGTGATGTACTTGTTTTCATGATTCGTCATGTTTTGTTTTGAGATCCCTTTGTTGTATGTTGATGGGATACTCATGTTGTCGTCATGCATGTTTGCATTAAGATCCCTTTTATGCCATGTTGACGGGATTCTCATGATCATCATGCATGAGTTTGTGTCATACTGATAGGAGTCTTTTGATTGAGAGTTCCTGTAGTGGAACATCTCTTGGAGCCACTCCTACGTGAGGGCATTTTCCTTGTATGATAATGTCATCACCTCTTATGTACATCATCACTATTGATAGCACTTAATGTAGCGGCCTAAACCATCTTGACATTGAGGCTTGGAAATGTAGTCCCTCCTGGACGAACTCTATTATCAACGGCTTATGTTTTCTTGTGTTGATGAATGTCATGTTCCTCTTCTTTACAACATGCAGATGTATTTGTTTATGTTCTTTTAAAAATGAAATTTAACACATCAAGAAAGTAAAAGGTCTTGGAAGGGTGTGTTGTCACACCCGGACCTGGATCAAGTGGTATCAGAGCGGTCTTTGCGTGGATGGGAATTGCAAGCGTGAACAATGGAACATGCAGCGACAGAAGATGAAAAATAAATGTACGATACCATGCTCAAAATTTCCAAAAGAGTGGAAATAATGTATGAAAATCTACAGAAAGAGACAAAGGAAAAGGAGTGATTGCAGCTTCAGTTGCAAGCCACAGAAGAGGCCCTGGAAGAACTGAAGCACAACAAGCAAAGTTTTCAAACAAAGAACGTTGAATTGAAGATCTACATGAAGAGAAAGAGGAAAAACATAGTTTGCTATGACAACTGCAAGCAAAGGATGAGGCCTTGGAATAGCTAAAGCATGACCCATGTGAGGTAAAAAGTAGTTCTCTGTCTTCATGTATGTTTCTTGATGATGATTTCACTGTTTTTGAAAATCATACCACAGGAATTGGCTCCAAATTGTTGAGGAGAATGGGGTATGAAGGAAAAGGCTTGGGCGTTAATGGCCAAAGCATTGTCAGCCCCATCAAAGTGGAGGAATTACCCCATCAGATATGACTTGGGTATGTCAGAAAAGAAGTTGGGGAATGCGTTGAGACAACTAGCGAACCACCAACAAAAGATGATGAGAAGCCCTCATTAGTTCTTTCTAAATCAACAGAGGAGCTAAAAGATGTTGATTTCCTTTCTATTTCATCATCACATAGTATAATTTTTGTTGGAGGTTTGGAGATCCCAATTATAGGGACAAACATGAGGCTCCTTATAAGGACGAGGCACAAGGAGGAAGAAAAACTTGGTGTTAATAACGAAGGCATAACTCAACCATTGGAGGTTGTGCAGAGACCTCAATTTGTAGGCTTGAGATATACCAAAGGAGAATTATTGAAGGTGTCAGATTATTCTGAGGCAACGTTGAAATCATCGAGGAAAGAGAATGATGGGAACACATTCCCATCATCCCATGGTAGTGTCCATTGCAGGGAGAGAGCTGAGGCAAGATCTCATCGCCATGCTTCCATTAGAGACAGCAAGGAAAGGTATAACTAATCTCGACATTCGAATGTTCATTTCAATTATAATCATGTTGTTAGGGATGAATGTGAACCATGGAATCGAAAAACATGTACCTTTTGTGGATTATATAACCATACATTTTTGAAGTGTTGGAAAAGAATGGCAGCACACAAAAGGATGAGGCGTGAAAGAGCCTCTCAACAGCAGGTAAAGAAACATGTTAAACAGATTTGGAGGAAGAAAAACCATTGTAGTCATTGCGACATAAGTGGCCATCAAAGAGCCACTTGTTGGACGCTCCATCCAGAGCAGTGCCTTAAAGAAAGAGTGTCGGTGCATGAACCAGGTGAAACGATTGTTCGAAAAGAAAAACTGCCACAAGGAGGTGACCAATTTACATTGATAAGTGAAAAATGGTTTCTAGATATGTTGTCTTATCATGGTTGTGCTTTTGTAAATCATTTGTTGCATTTCAAAATGTAAAAGTGATGACGTGTTTCCATCGCTTGTTAAACAACAATGATGTCTGGTCTTATTTTGAGTTGCATTTTAAACTCTAATAGTGATGTCGTGTTTCCATCACTTGTCAAGGAAAATAGTGTTTGGCCTTACTATTGTAAACCATGTGTTGCAGTGATGATGTGTTTTCTATCACTTGTTGAAGCAACAATCATATGTTGGCCTTGTTTTCGTAGCTGGGGTATTGTGTCCATCTTGATGTAAACTTGACCATCGAGTATGTGTTATAAACTCATGGCGAGTGTGGGATGCTTGGGTCATTAGTTGGTCATGAAAGTCAAGAATGTAGTTTTCAAAAAAACAGTGTACAATAGTTTCAGGTTGCAGGTGTCAACTCATCGCTTAAGGCTCCGAAAAACAAATGTGAAGGAAATGGAAGCGAGGCCTTTTAGGACGCTTGTGATGAAGACAATGTACATAAAAGTTGCATATTGTTTTTTATGCTTTTGGAGGACCAAAAGCTCCTCAATGGGGAGGATTGATCCAGGTGGCTCCAGAGACACACACAGGACAAAGAGGGCTTAGGAATGCTAAAAAAATTAAAGTGTTTGGATTATTCTCAAACTAGGTTCATGTTAAATATCTCGTTTTCATGATCGTGGTGGTGCAAACGGTTCATCAATCCGAGTCCGAATGAAGGAGATAGAGGCAGTGAAAGTTGGGTTTACTTTTTGCTCACTCGACAAGATTAACAAAGACAAAATTAGAACTTTTCCGGCAGAAGGAATCTGGCCAACTCCAATGAGATTCCAAGCAAAATTTTTGCCTCGTTAAAATGACTCCTTCGGCTTAAAATCAGAATTTATATAAATGGCCATGTTGTATTAATAAACAAAAAAAATATGTATAAAAAGAGGTGGTGGACCAACACCCCCACCACCCCACACCTCACGTAGCAAACAAAATAAAAGAAAACGATGAAGGAGAGGCTAGTAGGGATCGAATCCGCCCGACCCACATGGGCCGACCCCCACCGGGTGGTCTCATCTCCAATTTAACGCGTCGTATTAAATACGCACCGAAAGCACAACACATCGGTGAATGCGCCAAGTTCAAACTGTGGGGAGTTATGGGGGCAGGCCGCCCATGCGGACCCGACCCCCCCTAAATTTATTTCGGTTAAAAGATTAAACAATAATGTGTTAAAAAAGGAGGGGCGGGGTTTGACCACCCGACCCCTCCTCAACCATTTTCCATCTTTACCAACATGCCAAACTGAACTCATTGGAATATCTGCTCGAGAGTTTTTATAAGAACCCAGTTTTTTCAGTGCACCGAGGAGCTAGATGGAGGAAGCAGGGGCAGGCACAAATTTCGAGACAAAGGAGACAGAACCTTGACACACATTTTGAGGCAAAATATTCTTTGATGCCCGAAGATTCTCCAGGGAGGTAAAAATTATTTTTTTCAAAATATAACCAAGTTTATAATCAATTTTCTCAGATTTCTGCAGGGAACGCTATGGCGAGGTTGGATTTTCCTTTTGAGCAGCAGATTTGCAAATTCCCAGCGAAGGAGAATCTTTGAGGAATATCGAGGAATCTTCGAGATTCCTTGGAGGCTGAAATTCGCCAGAGTCAGAATGCAGCCAACTTCATACTCATTTTTCTTAGAATTCCATAAGGTACCTAAAGATGCAATCAGAATTTTGATCTGAGCATAAGATTCTCAGAGGATCCGGAGGAGGGAATCTTTGAGGAATGTAGGGGGAATCTAAAAGATTCCTTAAGCCCCAGAATTCCATTTCCTCAGAATTCAAAAATTTGACAGTCAATTTTGCACTATTTGACACCACAAATCTGATGGTGTGTTCAGATTTTTCATTTGCTCATTCTATTTTTGAGCCACTTTTCTAAGTGGAGTGCAGGTGTCAACATTTATGTGTGAGCAACCATTGCCATGCGATTGATGCCGTGAGATCGATAGTCCAAACAACTTCAACAGTTTGACATCCGCTTCTTTAGATGGCCCCTAGATGTGAGGTATATGCAGTGAATTCATGTACTTCTTTTGCCATGCATTGTGATACACAGATCCCCGTTTGATGCTTGATGTGGAATCTTGTTTCTTACTCGTTTTCATGATTCCTACTTGATGCGATGCAGAATCATATGTGTGATGTACTTGTTGTCATGATTCATCATGTTTTTTTTTGAGATCCCTTTGTTGTATGTTGATGGGATACTCATGTTGTCGTCATGCATGTTTGCATTGAGATCCCTTTTATGCCAAGCTGGCGGGATGCTCATGATCATCATGCATGAGTTTGTGTTATACTAATAGGAGTGTTTTGACTAAGAGTTCCTATAGTGGAACATCTTTTGGAGCCACTCCTGCGTGAAGGCCATTTCCTTGTATGATAACGACATCACCTCTTATGTACATCATTACTATTGAAAACACTTAATGCAGCAACCTAAACCATCTTGACACCGAGGCCCGGAGACGTAGTCCTTCTTGGACGAACTCCGTTATCAACAACTTATGTTTTCATATGTTGATGAATGTCATATTCCTCTTCTTTACAGCATGCTGATGTATTCGTTTATGTTCTTTTAAAAATGCAATGTAACAAATCATGAAAGTAAAAAGTCTTGGAAGGATCCGTTGTCACACCCAGACCTGGATCAAAAAGTTTCCCAGAGCATGCGTTAATCGGTGGACGACATAACTATGACGAATAGTTTGTTTTTGTTAAAATGGTCATCGGTGCAATATAATAAAACCATGAACATAAATGTTTGCAATACTTCTAAATAAAATATAGACATTAAATAATGTCACTACACTTATAACATAACTTCAAATGGTAATGCATATATATAAGCTAGTTCACGAACATCCTTTTAATGTCATAATAATGTTACTAGGGAGTGTGACACAAATATTTGTGTATTTCAATGAAAAACTTTATATTTGAAGATTTTAAACTATATAAAAAAATAGTTTTAATTTTAAATTAAAAACACTAAGTTATAATTTTAAAATATTGTATATAAAAACATATTATTTAATGATAATAATAATAAAATTAGAATTTAATGAATAAATTATTAGTAATATATATATATATATATATTAAGAAAATTGGATGGACTTCCTAAATCTTGGTAATGACCTTTTAAAGTCATCTATAAAAATATGATGTTTTGTCTTCTCAACATGTTCTACAAATATGGTGTTTTGTCTTCTCAACATGTTCTACCAAAGCTCATGAGTGAGTCATACCATGTTTTACGTCAACCACATGCTCCTGAATCCTATGATTTATGGAGCTGCCATTTTCTCACTATAACACCTTGATTGATATATATGACAACTAGTAAACAAACTAGGAACAATGAGATAATGCTTTCAACAAATAAGCTTGTGAAAATGATGCCTATAGACATATATCAACCAGATTTATTAATATAATTGTGCTAATAAATTTATATATAATAAAAAACATACCTAATTTATCATATAAAAAAAACAATAAAAATGAAAAAAATAAAATAAAAAAATCAACAAATAACCATAAAAATGAAAAAGGGAAAAAAATGTGTAATGTTTCAACTAAAGGGCAGACATTACAAGTAAGAAAGATATATGGATAGACAATGTTGACGAAGTCTCTTTTTATAGTTTCCATAAACCAGACATAGAGTGGATTCAACTCTTAGGGTGGAATACTGTAAGAAGTCGAGAGATACCTAATGCATGGAACTCAAAACAAAATCAAATTATATATTTGCGGATCACCACTATAATTAAGAAACGTATGATTCTAACTCCATAAAATGAAAATATTGTATGAAAAACATATCGTTATGCGCAATAACCTGCATTATTTACAGGATTCGTATCCATTGTAATCTATATCGACCCGTTGAAGCTCACTTTCTAAATTGCTTCCTGCAGTGGCTGTTCTTTCCTAAAGGAGTAGACATTGAAGTTACTGTGATCATGGTCGTAACAACATGATCGGACAGGCCTGTGATCTGTGTATCTCTTTAAGAAATGTGTGTACCAGCGAACAGAAAGATTTGGGTACCTCTTCAAATCTCTATGTTTGAAATCCACGTAATACAGCCCGTAGCGGATTGTATAACCATAAAAAAACTCGAAACTGTCAACCAAACTCCACACAAAGTATGCGCGGGTGTTTGATCCATTCCTGCACAAACTTCCACTCCAATTTGGTAAGCACTCAGCCATCACATCCTATGTTGTCAAACAATTTCATATAAAAAAAATGTAGACTTTTATCTTAACTACTATGGAATAGAATAAAAAACATTTTTTAATAAATTTTGAGAAAAATAAAGGAAAATAAAAAATAAAAATCTCTAAAAAAAAAAATGAATTTATACTCTTCCAAATTTAATAAAATATACTTGTCTCCTTATTATTTTGCAAAGGAAAAATATAAATCTTTCAAATTTAATAAATATACTTGTCTCCTTATTATTTTGCAAAGAAAAACTACAAACAACATTTGAAGCTGGAATGTGATATGGTATTTGGCTAATGTACCTGACAGCTGCAAGCAAGCTTTGAAGATAATCATGGAGGTAGGCTGCCCTTGCCTTATCGTTTAATGCGTCCGCAAGTGGAAGAGATTCATTGTTGGACCGCCCATATCCTACTCATGGATGTGAACACAATTCAAAACAGGGTCATAGAATTTTCAATACTGTAGTACAAGCACAAGAGCATACCGTTTTCATAAATGATTAGAGGAGGATTAGCATAATGTCCTTTGAAGTATTCCAATAATGCTTGCATTCCCCATGGAACAATAGGAAGTCCATCTGGAGCCAGCTTTAATCAATGGATTTAAAACAACAGTATGAAGATATTAGTCCACCCTCCATCCAGATGAACGTATTAAGTGGAGAGATGAATATATGATCATATGCCTACCTCACCAATAGGGATGCCATTTCGGTACACTGCAGTTATAAAATTGTAGATGGGTTAGAGTCCAAATCCTATTGGGAAAGAAATTTTTTTTGGGATCAGTATAAGATATCTACCTTATAATTAACATAAATCTCTTTAGACTTAGTACATTTAAAAAATACAAACCATTGTATATTTAAAAAGGACAGAACAACATCTAATAGGTGAGTTTTGAATATATGACCAGTTAATATAAATGATAATAAGATGTTTAACATCTCATTGTCAAATTTTAATGTAAACTTTTGCATGACAGTGTTCAGCTAGATTACAATTGTTATGGCCTGATAATTTTTTTTATCTTAATTTACAATCCTTTAAATCATAGAAGAAAAATTATTTCTTAATCTTTATATGCTGAATACGTAATAGTTTTATTTGTCTGTAGAGCATTCGATCAAAAGAGTACTGGCTCTAGTTATTAGTTTTTAATGACATTAGAGGCAGGTATATACCTGAAATGGTTGCCAACATATCTTCTAGAAAGTCTCTTGGGGTTAAATCCCTGTAACTAGGAGCATCCGAAGCATAAACAGTAGTATAATGGACGAGACCAATGAAATCGAAGGAGCCCCTCAGCTTTTCGGATTCTTGTTTGGTGAAAGAAGGCAATCTGGAGCCTACAATCTTCCTCATAGAAGAAGGGTAATCTCCATACATAACAGGCTCTATTATCCTGCTCAATCAGAGAATGAATTCACACATTAAGAATGGAATTTAGTCAAACAAACGGTACTGAGTGACTTTATCATTATTTGTTGGGGTTTCTAGTTCTGCCATTACCAGCCATACAAGAAATCTAAGATTATTTGAGTCGCAGCGCTGTCTTCGGACGAGTTTGTCATCGGTACAAACCAGGCTGCAAAGATGGAGATGCCGATGGAGCCCTTTTGCTTCTTCTGCAAATATGTTAAACGCCGTTAAACGAAATCAAAAGAAAAGTGTGATACTTCGGCTGTAAAATACCCATTTACTGGCAGTTACCAAACACTGCAAAGATTAAATACATGCAGTAAGGTAATGATTGACAGATTGTTTTTACAATTAAATATAACTAACTTGTTTGCTCCGCCTATGAAAATAAAAAGGTCTGACTATAAACATGAGTCAGTGATTAACTTACCACATTGTATTTAATATTTACCATAAATATATTAGTGATCATATTTCAATTCTACTCACTAATACAATGATTATAAAGATGGAAGGAATATATAAATGAAGTAGTTTGATCATGCTTTTTTTTCTCTGGAAATTCTGGTTATATTTTGAAGAAATTTGGTAAGATTTTTATAAATTTAAATAAAAATTGTCAAGTTTTATAATTTTAAGTGTTTTAGAGATTTTTGATCGTGCTGAATTTATTTCCATTATCAAAAACATGATTCAAACACGGCATCTACAAAGATTTTTGAATTTTTTTCCTCAAATTTCAACCACTTTTAACAATCAAAGCAATTCCTACTCCTAATTAAATCAGATAACCTGGGGCAGAAATGGATTAAAATATAGGACCTGGAACTTCTCCCTGTAAAGCTCTACTGTCACCGCATGGGATAACAAAACACGTTGACCAACAATGTATGGTTCCACTGTGGAGTTTCCAGCACTACAATTGCCAAACGGATAAGAACATCGTTGAGGTGGCCATACACCAAGATCATAACCCAGGATAGGAAATGCATTTGCTTCGTTAAAAGTAATCCAATACTTGACCCTGTCACCAAATTCTCTAAAGCAAACTTCCGCATATGCTTTGAAGTCCTTCCTGCACACAACACATGATCATGTCATTAATATAATATTTTTAAATTTAATCACACATTCCACTACTACATTAAGGTGTCTTATAGTTGTCTTATAATTGAATGGTTAATTTTTGGAAATAAAACCGGTCTAATAGTAAATTAGCAATTGCCCCAAAAGGTGCAAAGAGAGATCCATAGAAATGTTAAATTGAAAGAATTGTATTTTGGTTCAAAATAATAAATATTATAATAATTCAATCATTCGTACTAAATCTAGTCAATAAATTGCCCAAAATAAAATAAATCCTTAATCAAAATTATACAAATTATTATTCTTGGTTTCTCTCAATTATTTATATAATAAAATCCAATCAATCATTCAAAATTTTGTAATAATAACAATCCATATGGTTCACATGTGACTGTTGAAAAAATTTGAGCCACTAAATTACAATAGTCCAACCTAACCTAGAAATTCAATATAATCCAAACATATTGAATCCAAATATGATCTATATAGTAGTTCCATGGCAGTTAAATGAGCTTTGTCTCATAGGTGTTCTTCTATATAGCAGATCAAGGGAGTCTAAAGCAACACCTTGAAATGTATACACTAATTAGAATGCACAATGTATAATGGCAGTTCAATGCTATCATTTGTTAAAGTATTGAATGAGTAAACATTGATCAACTTTACAACTTACGACCTTTTAGCCAATGTAAAGGATCATTTGTGGAAGTAAATGGTACGTGGGTTGATTGTGAGATTAGTATATATAGGAAATACTCTCCTGTTTATTAGAATTTGCAGGCGCCAGTAAAATTAGGATTAGTGTGTTTGCTCTTTACAGATTTTACAGTGCAAGTCATTAGTATAAGAGAATTTTGGAATATTTGCGTTTTTACCAACTGTGTTGACGTTTCACACCACCAATCAAGGGCCCACTTAGAAATACAGTGGAGAAAACAGTGGAGAAAACAGAGTTGGCTAAAATTAAAAAAACCCAAACCAACACCAAAGATAAAAAGTCAAGCTAAACAAGCTTAAAGGAAGGAAGAAAATGAGAAACAAGCAGCTAAAAAAATTTAGCACATAAAGAACAAGAAACAATTAAAAGTTAGAGCAGCACTATGGGATTGCTCAATCAGTTGAACCAAAAATCTAAATACCTAAAAATAACCCGAAGGGTCAGCTCAATCATTTGAACCACCTGCCCAACTATTGTTGCAGATAAGATAAGCCATAAGTCAAATGATCAAATACGGTGCAGTAGGGATCCTCCTTCATCCCAGAGGAAATCAAGAACTAAGTTTAAGAAAGGGGTTTAGGAGAATCACCAAACATCAAGCAGAGGCGTGCCATTGTTTCAAGGGTTGAAAATTCCCAAGCCAAGAGAAATAAATTGACTTACAGTACTTGGGGACTCTACGGTTATAGTTCAGCATATGCAAAACCAATCAAGCCCTCGAGATATGTGTCTGGGTAGACTCATTCGTAGTGCTCAAGTGCCAGCAAGGAGCTTCAAAAAAATAGAATTCTACCAAGTTTAGACCTTCAGGAAAATGAAGTAACTTTGATAGACAATGGAAAGTTATGCATAAATGGGCGGGCTCCAACTATTTCACATCTTCCTTTAACATTCAAAGTACACAACATATCATAAGAATGAAGGAAACACGCATATTCAAGAGAAGTGGAGGAGCATCATTATGGTGAAAGAATGGGCACTAAAGTCCTCCCAGTATCTGGTAACCTGTCATTTACTCTGACGCATGGTGAAGTTTATCAACTCCGAGTGATGGATTGGAAGGCTGAGGGTGGGATTCTCAATCTCTGGAGAAGTCGATCACTAGTCAATGATCAACTGACCTTGTATCCATGTGTTCTTTGTGGCATGGTTTTGGGTTTCTCTGGTATTTGGTTCCTCCGTCTGTGGCGGGACATGGTTGCTCTTAAGCATCATTTGACTCTGTGTTTTGAGATTTTGCAGTCCAAAGTTGGATTGGGTAATGTTGGAGAATGTAGCTATGATCAGTCTTCATAATATTATTTTATTGATGTATTTTTGAATAATTAAAATTATTATTGACAAGCATGGCTTTTGAATAATTAAAATTATTATTCGTATTGGTCCAAAGAAAAATATAGAAGGGCATGTTCTTCGTGACCCTCTCAAAGGAAGAAAATTGAATTTTGTTAAGTGTCATTTACCCTACCAAGTTGCCAAGTCGGCCCCTCCTACCCCTCAAGTCGGCTCAGCTTAAGTGGCACCCTTTCGCATGGCTCGGAGACTATATATATAGCCCTCTCGCATTCCTTATTTGATACATCTCTCACACATATATTTCTGATCTCAGAGGCCGAAAACAGAAGTAAAACATATCTCTGATCTGCCCTTGCTCAAGGAGACTTGGAAGGTCAAGTAGAAGACAAAGCCTGAGGCATAATTTCCTGGGGTTTTGTGGCTCATTCCTATGGAAGTAAGTGTGAAGTCTGAGGCATATTACTCTGTGAAATAATGAGAAGTGGAACCATGTGAAGTTTGAGGCTTTTATTCTGAAATATAATGCTAAGCTCTGTGGCCTAATCTGAGGCTGAGGCAGAAGGCAAAATTCGGCTTTTGGAGAATTGAAGCAGACCTCTTTTGTGGAAAGATTTGAAAGCATTTTGTCTTGGTATGCTCGAGGGTTGACTCGGCACTTGGAGGTTGGTTATCTTAGCTACATTACTGGTTGGTTTGTATATGACTTGTTGTCTTGTTGAATTGATTCCATAAGGAAAGAATTGCTGGGTTTCTCCCCTTGGAGTGGGGTTTTCCATTTAACTTCTTGTGTGGCTGTCTCTTCATGTTTTTCTGTTGTAGTTCTCTGTATAATTGCTTTATGTTGCATAATAAATAAAAGAAAAAATCAACCTGAGTGTAAAATCATAACAAACAATTATCGAGTTAAGAGAACTACCAAAATTCAACAGGTAAGCTATTCTGTGGCAAATTGAATTGATTTAAGTGAAGGTTCTCTTCCCAGCAGGTGGCACAATATCTGTTGGGGAGATCTAGAAAAGAAAGGTGGGACACAATCATTTGGGTCGGTGTATTCTTTGTGAGTCCTCAGACCTTTGAAGAACCCAAATAATAAATGATCACCAAGTTGAGACACGCAAGTAGCCCTTTCATACTTCAACAGCAGACTGGCTATTCTTCTAATTGCAGATAAAAAAGTGACGGGGATATTTCTGGGAAATTGACATGTCAAAGTAAGCAAATACAGAAGGTAGAAGCAAACTGTATGACACTCTATGAGCTGGCTCTAGGCCTAGCCAGAAGCTCACACTTAAATGAAGACACTTTAGACTTTCTAGGGTCATCCCTCCAAAGACATCCATTGGCTTGGTTTGTATTGCAGTGAAAGATGAGGGAACTGTTCAGCAAACTTCTCGTGACATTGAGATCAGAAATACAGCTCTGGAATTCAATCTTCCGGCAGCCATCAAGCAAGAAGCCCTTGGCAGACATGATTTCATTTAAGTTCAGGTTTTTATTAAATACACTTTAACACTGACTTGTGAACATTGTCATATTAATTCTGTATCTTGATTTATATACAAATCCGTTTGTTAAATAATCCTTAATTCATCCTATATCAAGTTATTTGCGAACATTACAAAAAGAATATAAAAATAATATAGCATTACACTATCTGGGGATTGAGCCATCCCTCATAAGCATCTTCCAAACTTTGAGGCAGATCGAAGTGATACAATGTGATATGTGGCTCAAGACCTGCAAGATTTGTACCAATCAATCACAATGCAATGACAGCGTTGGCACTATTTGCCTTTAATGAAAGGCTGGAAAGCTAGAGTTCATGATGCTCTTCTCAATGATCATATTACCATGGTGGATAAGTTCGTTGATAAGATTATTGTAATATTCAACCCCCTTGGGATTGATGACTCCCCTTCCATCTGCAGGGATGCAATTCCTGTAAGTTGAAAATAATTATATTAACAATATACTGCTAGGTTTATCGATTGTACACGAAGAAACATATGTGTATGTCTGTTACCAGGTATAAGTCGAGACCAGGAGATAGAAAATTTGTAAGCGTCTAACCCCATTTCACTCATGAGAGCAACATCCTCCTGGCAAGTAATATCATCATCCATCAAAGCAAACACTAATTATAGATAAATAATAAGCTCTATGTCATCTCCTTATATACAAAATGTGAAGTAGTTAATTATCACAATCACATCTTTCTGTCAACAAAGAGAGGAGTAATAGAAGTTGTTACTTTATAATGGTGATATTGATCTGCTGCTACATCTCCTGTGCTTTTATCGGGCATGTTACCTGTAGATCATTCAATGCTTGATATTAATGTCCAAAAATGAACTATGGAAACAACATGGTTGAGTAAGGAGCGACCTGCGTGGGTGAAAGTATCCCAAATGCTGGGTTTTCGGACATCTAATGCTGCAGCCCCTTCAACCTGCACAGCCACATAGCCCGGCAAAGCTTACCATTAATTATATACACATTGTGTATATAACGTATAAGGCAGAGTCATGAGAACAAGGTAGGGAAGTAAGTGAAGTAAGCATTGGCGGACCTGGTAGGCAGAAGTGCCTGCGCCAAAAATAAAATCCGAAGGAAAGTCATGCCTGGTTATCACAGACTTCGACTCCGCTCGATAAATGTGAGGAGTAGTGAGAAAATAGAATCCAATTGACAGCCAACAGACCAGTGCCGATCTGTCTGCCATGCTAATAATAGCATACCAAATATTTCGTGGAACTCTGATAAACTAAAAGGCAGGGCTAGTAATAAAGAACGATAATTGAGCTGTGGATCAAGAAGAAACCAAGAGCATGAAAATGAGATGTAACACGACACGACACAGTGAATGATATTGAACAGTAACAGAAGGAGGATCACAACAAAAAACCAGAGAAGCCCCTGCACTTCTTTAACCATGATCTGCTCGGCCCTGCAAAAACAGATTCCGCTTGGCTATTAGATACCCTCGCCTCATTATTTATTTCTTCTCGGCCCTCGGTCCCTAATAATGTGTCTTCAACCCTGCCTATAGGTAGAAAGAACAAAATCCCTTCAACCACAAGCGTCTCTTTCGTACTTTTGATATGAAGAAATACACAAGAGGTGTATTTCTAGAGACATATTGTTGTGATAGCGAAACTCAATGGTCCTCCACGGTGGTGTCCAGCTGAGTGGATTAGGGTAAGCCATGGACGCATATGGATGGGTTTCCAGACTATGGAGAAAGGCGTGAATGATGAATACGCCACCAATTTCCAGCGACAAAAATATAAAATATATTTATAGTTATAAATTTTATAATAAATATTTTTTTCCCTTTACTATATATTTATCTATACATATTATTTTAAAATAAAAAATATAAATTAAATTTTATATAAAAATTAAATTAAATTTTATGTATATGATTAAATTTTAATTAAAAGTATTTAAAAATTTTATTCAATTAAAAATATATATTAAAAAATAAAAATATAAAATATTTAGAATAAGTTAATTAATTTCACAAGTAAATATATGATGATGATGGTTGTTAACAATCACTGAGACCAAATTATGTGCTCTCTCTAAAACCTGCAAGTCTCGGCTCCCTCTCTGCAGCGAGATCCGCACTTCGCGAGTTCTGAAGTCTGCGCCCGCGCCCGCTCTCTCCGGCAGCTGATCCCTGCGGGCGTGCCCGCAGAGGGCTTGACTCTGATCTGCGGGTGTTCAGGATTTTAGGCTAGGGTTGGGCTCCTGCTGCATGGCTGCCCCTGCGGCGGCCGGCCTCAGGCCCGATCCTATGGAGACGCAGGGACATTTCAAGGATCCGCCTTCTGCACCTGCCTTCGACGCATTCAACCTGCTTCTGGCCAGTCTGCCTCCGAAGAAAAGAAGTGAAGCATCAAAATTCGTTAAGAAGCTCGACGAAATTCCTGAGATCTCGTTACCTCCAGAGACACCCATTCAAGTAGCTTTATCTCTGGCTGATCGTGGTCTCATTGGCCAATTCACGGGACTTTGGCCCTCTCCAAAAACTACTGAGCAATGGGTTAATAGGAACTGGGCTCCTCTGATCAAGCAAAGTGTTACCTCTTACTTTCTTGGGCGAGGGTACTTCCTCTTCGAATTCACCTCCAAAGAAGACAAAGATCTGATCTTCCAAAATGGGTTGTATTTCATGGGCCCTCAGGGCCTCTACTTGAATAAATGGACTTCGGACTTTGATCCGGCTGTAGATGTTCCCAAGGCTATCCTGGTGTGGGTTCGTCTTCCAAACCTACCAGTCTATTGCGGGAACTGGGATTCCTTGAAACACATCGGCAACTCTGTCCAACGCAAAGCCAGAAAAAGGGAACGAAGAGGGCTGGAATCAAGTCAAGCGAGTAAAATTTAACCACAAAGGGCAGAAACCGGGAGGACCCACTGGGAAAGGCTCTCTCCAAGCTAATGCTCAACGTCCCCCTCCCAAAAAGGCGCAAGAAAACAAATTTGATCCTTTAAGCCAGCAGACAGAAGATACTCTGGAGATCGAGACCCAAAAACCAGTTTCTCCAAGCAAAGATACTCCCTCAGCCCCCAGCAAAGGAGCTGAAGAACCCAAAGGTATGACTTCAGAAGCTGAGGAAGAAGAGCAGGAAACAGACAAGTCAGAGGAGGAAGGAGAAATAGGAGAATCCCAAACCTCGGTAAGAAGATCTACAAGAGGTCGTAAAACTGACAGGGAAAAAAGAGAGCAGGAGACTTACAAAGACAAGCTACAAGGCAGCCAGCCAACTATGGAGAAATTGCTAGCCTCAAAGCCTAAGATGTTGAAAAGTCAGCCCCAAGGCTCCAAGGGAGCCCATCAAAAACATAAATAATGAAGGTAATCTCCTGGAATTGTAGAGGTATGGGGAGAAAAGTTAAGGAAGAAGCCATGAGAAGCTTAATAAGAACTGAAACTCCAGACATACTTCTCGTCTAGGAGACTAAGCTGGAAGATATAGTCTTCCTCCAAGCATGCAAGAAACTTTGGTTTAAAAGTGAAGCAAGAGCAATTCTTTGTCCGAAGCGCCTTGGGAGGGATTGGCACTCTATGGAACGCCAACAAATTTACAGTCATCTGTGAGGCAAGTAATACTCATTGGTTGCTGCTGAAAATGCAGAACTTGGACACCGAGGAAATATTTTGCCTCTTCAATGTATATTCTTCAGTCAACATCGGGGAAAACATAATTATTGCTGGAGACCTCAACCTCACTCTTCATTCGTCTGAGAAAAGGGGAGGAAGTGCAGTTCGAGATCCGGCAAGGGAGTGGGCGGAGGATCTCATGCAGGACTGGGACTTGCTGGATATCAAACCCTCTTCCGGTAAGTTCTCTTGGTCTAACAAAAGAGTAGGACCTGGACATAACACTGCCAGATTAGATAGGTTTTTCATTCAAAGCTCCTATCTGTTACTTGGTCTTGAACCTAGAATGCACATTCTCGCTAGCAGTGTCTCGGATCACAAGCCCTTAAAACTAGAGCTCCTTGCCCATCTAGATCTTGGTCCTATTCCCTTTCGATTTAGCCCCCTTTGGGTCAAGGAGCCAAACTTCATGCAAATAATCAAGGATTGTTGGAATCAGCCCGTCAAAGGTTCTCCTTTTTTCATCTGGGAGGAAAAGCTTAGAAGGGTAAAAAGAGTGCTAAAACGTTGGGCCAAATCTCTGTCCAACCTAGCTACAGAAAGGAAAGCTATTAAAGCCTCTCTTTCCTCTCATCAAACTTATATGGAAAGCGCTACAGTCACAGAGGAGCTGTTAGAGAAAGAAACGCAGCTGCAACAGAGCTTTCATAAGGCCTGCCTAGCTGAAGAAGAATACTGGAGATTAAAATCCTGGAATCTTTGGCTTAAAGCAGGGGATAGGAACACTGCTTTTTTCCATAAACAAGCCAAGTCCAGGAAATGATTCAACATTATCTCTGAGATCAAGGAGGATAACGACATTCACAAGGACTTTGCAGACATTAAGAAAGCAGCTTTTTCTCACTTCCAAAACTTGTACAACGAAGATAAGGATCTGACCCATCATCCAGATCTGTTAGACGTCATACCTTCAGCAATCACTCCTCGTATGAACAGGCTACTTGAGGACAAAATCACTAAAGATGAAGTCAAAAAGGCCCTCTTTGAGATGGATCCGGACAAGGCCCCGGGGCTGGATGGCTTCTCTGCCAGGTTCCTTCAAGCTTGTTGGCCGATTGTTGAAAAGGACCTTCTCAAAATGGTCCAAAAGTCCCAGAATGCTCAGAAAATAGGAGGCAGTACAAACTCCGCCTTCTTAGCCCTTATACCCAAGGAAAAAGGCGCCAACAACTTCAGTAGATTCCGTCCGATTTCCTTATGCAACACTGGGTACAAGCTAATCACCAAAGTAATTGCAAATAGACTGAAGCCCATTCTTCCCAGAATAATTCTGGAGAATCAAGGAGGCTTCATTAAAGGAAGGCAGATCGTGGACAACTTCACCCTAGTTCAAGAGGCAATCCACTCTAGTCTTCTTCGAAAAGAACAAGGTATGGTGATCAAACTTGATTTAGCAAATGCCTTTGATCGTGTAAATCATAGTTTTCTTTTAAAAGTCATGAGCAAGTTTGGTTTTGGGGAAAACTTCATTAAATGGGTCCGGGCATGCATCTCAGAGCCATGGATTTCTCCTCTTGTAAATGGAAGAGCCACTGATTTTTTCAAAGCTTCGAGAGGACTTAGGCCGGGGTGTCCCTTTTCCCCTATGGTTTTTGTCATTCAAGCCTCTATTCTTAGTTTTCTGTTAGACAAAAAGATGCAAGATCAAGAAATTAATGGACTCTGTATTGCAAGAGGGGTTAAAAACATAAACCATGCCTTATTTGCGGATGACACTCTCTCACCTCTGCCTCTAAATTTAAAGTTGTGTTGGATGAATTTAGTGAGGTCTCAGGCAGCGTTGTAAATAAGAACAAATGCCACATCTTCAGCTGGAATACTACGCCCAGATTGCTCTCCGTTATCTCTCGATGTTTGGGTTTTGCAGCCTCCTCTTCTTGGACCTCTTTCAAATATCTGGGCCTCCCTGTTTTTCATAAGAAACTTACAAGCAAAGATTGGCTCCCTCAGCTTGAAAAATTCAAGTCCAAGATCCAAGCCTGGGGCTACTCCTGGCTCAATTCTGCAGGCAAGTTTGTCCTAATAAAATCCGTTCTCACTAGCCTTCCTCTATTCCACTTTGCTGGGCTTCTCTCTCCAGCAACCATTTTAAAAAAAATGGAAGAGTTCATGCGCAGGTTCTTCTGGAAGGGCGGAAAACAGAATGAAAAAAAGATTCCCCTCATCAGCTGGGAAACCATCTCCAAGCCTCTATGGGAGGGTGGATTGAACTTCAAAAATCTCTGTTAGCAAAATGTGGCTATGGCAGCTAAGATCGTCTGGAGGATCATTGCGCCCAAGCCTGGCTGGGCCCAATTGGCTCTCTGGAAAAAGTATTTCAGAGGTCCGCGTTCAAGCTGTTTAGACAATGTGATTCACATGCCCAACTCGTCCTTCCTCAACCTGTTTGTTAAAGCTGCTCCCTTAATCAAAGCACATTCCTACTGGATCCCAGGCAATGGAAAAAAGATAAATATATGGACTGATAAAATCATGAATAAGGACCCTATTGAAGACAGAGCTTCCATTAGAGCGCTGCGATGCTGGATGGACAGAGAGGGCCTGTGTACGTTGTGGGATATATCCCATTGGAGCGACTCTGTTTGGGCAGGCTGGAAAAACATTGAAGTGCCGGTTCATCTACTCAAAGAATGGTCCACGTTGCTTGATCTTCTTCATGGCTTGGCGCCCACACACATGAGGAAAATATATTTGAAAGGTTGGGGGTCGAATACTAGAGGCTATGCTGTCTCCATGGGATATATCAAGCTGAATGAGAGACCTTACGTCCCCCCCGACCCAGCTCCTTGGCAGGGAGTTTGGAATTTCCCTTCATGGCCCAAGGTCGATTTCTTTGCTTGGCTTCTTTGCCATGGCAGAATTCTAACATATGACATCTTGTAGAGAAAAGGATTCCACGGTCCCTCCATATGTTCGCTGTGCAAAGAAAACGCAGAAACAACAGTCCACTTAATTCTTGAGTGCAAATTTTCTAAGCAGATCTGGTTCTCCTTCATTCATAATTTGGATCCCAACTTTCAGCTGCCTTGTTCCACTGCCGAACTTTTTTCAAATTGGGCAATCAAATATCCTGGCCAGCCTCCTAAAAATCAGGTAATCAAAACTGCATGGGCTATCCTTCCAAAGATTCTTTGTTGGCAGATATGGCTTGAACGGAATAGAAGAATTTTCAGAAACACTATGCAGAATCACAAGGTCTTAGAAATCAAAATTAAATGCCATATTAAGGAGTGCTTGACAGATATAAAAGATGACTCCAATCTTAGCCAACAAGACATTGCTTGGGGATCATTCCTTGACTTGCAATTTCAACCAGCAGTCAGAAATGCTCCTTCTCTTCAGGACTGGCAAATAAGGAAAACTGAAATAGATTTTCAAGACTGGCTCAAAGTGCACTCAAGACATTCTCTCTTCTTTGATGGGGCAGCAAAGGGAAATCCGGGCAAAGCTGGTGCAGGAGGTGTTGTGGTAAATCCTTCTGGGGAAAAAATTCATTCCTTTGCTCAGGGGCTTGGACATTCAACTAGCATTCAAGCTGAGGCTTTGGCCCTCTTTCAAGGCCTCAAGATCCTCAAAGAACTAAATATAAGTGAAGCTATTGTTATAGGCGACTCCCAGATCATTATAAACGCAATGATTTCAAACTCCCCAGCGTTGGATCTTAATCTAGCAAGGCTGATATCCAGAATCAAGGGCTTAGAAAACACTTTTTAGAAGCTGAATTACTATCATGTATTGAGAACTCATAATAAAGAGGCGGACAATGAAGCCAACAAAGCTGCCCTTCTCTCTACCGGGGTCAAGATGAAAGGCGAAGAGGGATCATGGGAACCCATCCCATAAGCTGATTATTGTCATGTTTTACTACTTACTCTTAAATAAATTTGTTGGTATCTTCAAGTGGGGAAAAATCTCTAAATTTGAAAACATAAATCCCTTATCAAGGAAGAAGTCTTCAAGCTTCAGCTGCACTCTCATTCTCAGCAGAGCGATGCAACAGGACACAGAAGTCCTTAATGTAATCAAATTTTTGGCATTCAGGCCAAGATGAATATAAACACCCCATAACCGTTTCTATAAAAAAAAACAATCACTGAGACCAAGCTTTGGTCTATCAAACCTAAAGAAATGAATTATTTAGTTTGATTTAAAATTTTATTCTTATGCTCAAAAAGCTTGGAGAGAAGCCTCCCGAGCTCACTATAATTTTGACATCGTAAAAGGCTAGGAAGGTCATATTGCGACGAAGATTATGAAACTGAGATCTAATGTGGTTGTACACAGGGCACTCTAAGAGGAAGTGATTTTCATTCTCGATGTTCATATTCTTACAAAGATGGTAGATCCTTTCCATCCATGGTGTTTTAGGAACTGCCATATATATATATAATAAAAAATAAATTATATATATATATATATATATATATATATATATATAATTTATTTATTATTATTATATATATCTATATATATATATATATATATTATTTGGTTTTATTTATGAAAACAAGATTAAATATTATTAAAAATATTTTTTTTAAGATATAGTTCCACTAATTATTATAGGAAATATTAACTATTTCTTTTTATTTTTATTTTTATATTATTTACATTGCAATAGTTTTTTATTTTTTATTTATTTTGAATTAACGTTTTATATTAATTCAAGTCTAGAATACGTCGTGACAATCACAGATCACAAAATTATGGTCCTCATTCCAACCACACTTAAAAATAGAACCACATTACAAATATGCTGAGAGAACTAGATAGTTAGAAACAAATAATTCAAAATAACTGAAAAAATCCCTAAACCTAAAAACACCCAATCTTCATCACTAATGCCAAAGGAGGATCAGGGCATGATCACCTTGCCTATTACCAGGAGCCAAGGGAGCATGGAAATCTTCGTGAACATGCGCTTCCATATGATCAATTCAGACTTCCAAGTGCACTAGAATTTCTAAGATCCTTATTTTCCCACAATGCAACAACACCACATTATCTAGCATACACCACTAGTTCTGTTGGAGGTTGTTCATGAAACGATAACCTCATTCCTATCCTCATGCCAAACTCGGTCCATTTTCTCCAAAAGATTTGAAATCTATCAAAGTACATCATTCAAGAAATCGAAGGGAGGCGACATCTAAATTCTGCCTGGAGAGTGCACAATGAGTTGATCAACCTCCTCCCCTAGACCACGGTTTGCTTCAGGATGCACTACTCCATGGCCTCATGGACCCATGTCCCAGTGGGCTCAACCTTTCTATAATTTAACACTCTCGCTTAGCAAGAAAAGGGTTTTGAACAACCCCAATCCTACTCCTATGGAACTCAAACTTTCCCTTGACAAAGCCTTTGTCAAAATGTCTACATCTTTATCCTCTGTAGGAATGCACTGTAACATGACAATCCTCCTCTCCACACAATCTCTCAAGTGATGGTACCTGATGTCTATATGCTTAGACCTATCATGAAACACTAGAATTTCATAGAGTTTTATACAACTTTGATTATCACAGTGGATCAATGTAGGATCCATCCCATGACTGAAGAGACCAACTAGGATCTTGCTCATCCAAATAACCTCGCATGTTTCTTGACTAGCAAACATATACTTGCCCTCTGCTGACCTGAGTGCTACATATCTCTGTTTCCTACTATACCAAGAAACAAATTCTTACCCAACACTGAAGACAATTCTCGATGTGCTCTTCCCATCTGAGGGATTCCCTGCCCAATTTTCATGTGAAACCTTGGAGCTTCACTCCATTAGTCTTCCTATACCATAAACCAAAATTTGTTATGCCTCTAAGGTACTTGAGAACATGTTTTACTGCTTTCTAGTGAAGCTTGGTAGGCTCCACCATAATCTGACTAAGATGATTAACAACAAAATAGATATCAGGCCTTTTGTTCACCAATTACATCAAGGACACCACCATTTTTTTGTAGATAGTCCCATCTACTACCTCACCTGTATAAGAGTCCTCTTTCCTCTAGTTAGTACCTAGAGGAGTATCCATGGGTTTGCAATCTTGCATATGGAATCTTTGAAGGATTTCAAAGGTGTACTCCCCCTGTCCAACAAATATCTTTCCATCTCCCTGCCACACCTCCAAGCCAAGGAAGTAGTGCATCAAACCCATACCCTTCATATCGAACTCTCTTGCAAGGTTCTCCTTACAATACTGGATCAAACTTTGATCTCCTATCAAGATCAAATCATCCACATAAAGGACTAACATGAGAATACTGCCATCTATCATAATGTAGTAGAGATTGGCATCTGCTTCACTCTTTGTAAATCCTAATCCACTTAGATAGGAACCTATGTGAATGTACCAAGCACGAGGTGCCTGCTTGAGACCATAGGGGGCTCTCTTGAGTCTATACACATGTGCCTCCCTATAAAATGTCTCAAACCCCTTGGAATTCTCAATGTAAATATCTTCCTCAACCACTCCATTGAGGAAGGAAATTTTAACATCCATTTGGTGGATTCTCCACCCCAATTGTGTTGCCAATGCAAGAATGGTTATGGTAGAAGAATATCTTGCCATAGGGGAAAGAATCTCCTCATAATTAAATCCATCCACCTATGAGAAGCCTTTGGCCACAAATATAGCCTTGTACTTATCAACAATTCCATCAGCTGCATTTTCATCTTGTATAACTACCTGGAACCAACAACTGACTTGTTTTCAGGTCTAGGCACAACCTCCCAAACATTGTTCTTCATGATGGAGTCATACTCCTCCACCATGGAATCTATCCATGATTGTTGAGAAATATCGTCTCCAAAGGAAGATGGCTCATAATCAATTAGTTATTTCATGAGTGCTATATATCTTGTATATATGTCACATAATCTCCTTTATATGCACAAGGAGCTAAGAGCTCCAACCTACTCCTGAGATTCCTGCACCAACCTATCAACCATCTTGGTCCTCTTCCTCCCTTCTATGGAAGGGTGTGTGTAAATGGGTGCCGCCACTCGGCCTGCTCTCTACTCCTCCACATCCTCCTCCTGGAATGTATCCTTACCTTTGAGAAAGATGTCTCTATGGATCTAACTAAGGCTCCTCCTTTGGAACTAAAAATATCCTTTAGTAATATGCTCAACTTTTTCTTTAGAGATCTCCCCGTGGCTTTCTCCTCATCAAATATCACATCCCCCCTCATCATAGTCTTCCTGAGTGAGGGCATGTTCACTCGATAAATATGAGGAGTCTCTATGTATATTATAAAGATCTCTCTCTCTACAGTGGGCTCCAACTATTTCCTGCTATATTTAGATACATGACAATAGAATATTGATCCAAAAATACCAAAGTGGGAGACATCCGGCTTGCTCCTAGAGAAAGCCTCTTAAGTTGTAATCATTCCAAGAATTTTGTGAAGGTTCCTGTTCTGCAAATAAATAGTTGTATTGCAAGCTTCTTCCCACAAGGATGTTGGCAATCCCTAGTCATGCAACATTGCTATAGAAACTCCTATAATACTTCTATTTTTCTTCTCTGCAACCCCATTTTTCTATGGGTTGTGGGATGTAATTAAATCCCTTATAATACGCTCATTGACACGTAATTCTTTGAAGGCATTAGACACATACTCTCCTCCATTATCACTTCTTAGGGATTTAATTTTATTTCCAGTCTTGTTTTCAACTAAGCATTTAAATTCAATAAACTTTGAATATACCTCATATTTTTTCTTCATAAAATAGATCCAACATTTGTGGGAAAATTCATCTATGAAGATCACATAATACCCATGATTTGTAGTTGAGATTGTGGAAAATGGTCCACACACATCTTAGTGAACTCGCTCCAAGATATTTCCAGCTCTGTTATCTTGGCCTTAGAAGGAAGATTTAAAATATTTCCCAAGAGTGCATCCCTTGCAAACATCATGTTGATCAAGGGCACATTTTGGAAGTCTAGTGGTGATATGTTGCATTATTTTCAAAGCTCCATGGTGTAGATGCCCCATGTGCCTATTCCAGAGCTCTCCAACATCTCATCCCTAAACATGTTCTTCCTTGCTACTCAATGCAATGTGTGCATCCACCTTTAGCTTGTAGAGAATTTTAACTTGAACACCAATTTGTTTTACTTGTTCAGTAGGAACTTGCTTTATATATGCCTTCCATTTACTAAACACCACATCATATCCTTTGTCTTCAAGTAAAACTACAAAAATTAAAATTTTATTCAGACCAGAAAAATACATTACATTCTTTAGTTGAATATGGGATCCTGACTCCCTTTTAATAGTGATAGTGCCAATCCCTTTGGTTCTATACCTTGCATCATCACCAAGCTCTATGCGTAATTGTAGGTCCTTCTCCTCTAAGTTGTTGAAGAACTCCTTATTTCGTGTGATATGAAATGAAGCACCAGAGTCTAAGTACCTGTTGAAGCCATGAACATCGTTGCAACAACATGGGGGAAAACCACTGGGTTGTGGACTTAAATACTATCCCTTATCCATTTGGATTAGTGGCTCTGACTGGATATAATGGGATCAATTTCCCAAAAAAATGTGATAGGATGGATAGGGTGTTGATTACCAAAAACTAAGTGATAGATGGGGTGGTTTTCAATTGAAATACATGTATATTTAACCTATCTATATATTACCTGGGATTTTACTTATACTTATGCGATCTACAATGATTATCTTTAGTGTATGATAATGAAGATTAATCAAACACTAACAGAAATGAAAAGCCTTTAAAATAATTATTTTGATTAAATAGTTAATCAAAATAATTGTTAAACATATATCGCATCAAATATCGTTCAAACATTTTTTCATCAATGTATTAAAGATAACAGTCCAAGCATGTTCAGAAGTGAATGAATACAAAACTACATGAAAAGAGATACATATGATAAACAATATAAAGAGAAATGGCTATCAATTCATAAACAAATAAATACACAATGATAGAAGTACCCGATGCATATAACTCTTCTCATGAAGTAAATAGCTCTAGTCCAGTCTTTTTCATTAAGATGGTTTCCAAAAGTACAAAAGTGCAAGCTTCCAAAAGCCTTCTTCATAAAACATCAAGACTCTGATAGATTCATTCTAGTAGGATAAACTTTGAAAGTACATAAGTGAAAGATTTTAAAGTGTTTCTTTATAAAATTGGGTACCCTTTCTTCAAAGACATGAAATGGTTTATCTAATAAAAATAAAGTACAACAATAGATATTACGTGAAAGTTCTAAGGAGGTTTAAACAAATATCCTTAAAATAAGTGAAAGAAGTACATAAAACATAAATTATTGAAATGATGACCTCAAGTTTGTAATGGTGTCTATTCCTTCATTCGTTGTCTAAGCTCGTAGATATCCATCATTGGCTTGACTACAAGAGGCTGAATTTTCCTCATGCGCAATTGTCCTGTATACACTGCATCTGAGAGAGTAGGAAGCATGTGCATGGATGAGTCAACGAGGTAGCATAGCATTAGCCACTGACTATGTGGCTTTATCAGATATCTCTAATATACTTCCTAGTCAAGTTTTGTTAGCTATTTAATCGCCTCTTCTCTTGCTCTGAAAGTTTCTTGCCAGTGTGTTTCTAGGGCTCTGATATCGGGGAGACTCCCAGGTGGGCATTCCCATATCAAATTAGCATTGGGAAAATTATCATTGATGGTTTCAATGATATTATTTGCAGCATCAGTTGCTCTTGAAACTGCTCTTTCTGCTTTCTTTAGATGAATATCATAATCGGTAAAGAGGATGTCTTTATGAGATTCCTCTATCTTGGGAAGATCTATTACTCTGCTCTCTAGAGTATCTTGCCATGTTATGTATCGTGAAATCTTATCATCAATCTCATTAAAATTGATCCTTAGATCAAATGCTTGATTCATTAGTGAATCTCTTTCCTTGCACATTGTATTAATGATTGATATCTTCTGACATAATGTTTCTTGTTGCTTAAATAATAAATAATTGAGTTCTAATGCTTCGTTTATAAAATCCTCAACCTTAGGATTATCTTTCAACTGATCCATAGAAAACTACAACTGTTGTATTTGACTATCTTTGGCACTTGCTTCTACTTGGTATTGGAGCTTCAATTGGTCAAAGATCTGCTATAATTGGGCCATTTGTGCCTTCATTTGATGGTCGACACTCTGGCTTTCTTC
Source organism: Pinus tabuliformis (assembly GCA_031772625.1). NCBI lineage: Eukaryota > Viridiplantae > Streptophyta > Pinopsida > Pinales > Pinaceae > Pinus > Pinus tabuliformis. The sequence goes on from CM062808.1 coordinate 571,672,236, forward strand.
TGCTAAATGTTGCTCTAATGGCTGTATTCTTTCTTCCTTCTCTCTTAACAATTATTTGACTTCCATTGCTTAATTGGGTCAGATGGTTCCTCATTCTCGGTTGCAAAATCACGAGGAAGGCTTTAACATATACCTTCTGTGGGTCTGGTATATGATACGTGCTCTTCAAGTCTTTTGATGTGAAGGACCCAATAACCGTTTGCCTTGAGGTCTGGAATGCCTGGTCGACAATGTTAATATTGTCTATTATCCATTTTACCATATCCCTGTATGGTAAAATCTTCGGTCTAGCAACAACTATGTGAGGGAAAGAACTTGCAGCTTCAAACTGGGAGGCTTTTGAAGAGGTAGTGGCGTCTGTTGTTGTTTTACTTTGGATTATCCTAGGACCCTCGCTCTCCAACAATTGTTACATGTTTTCCCATGAAGAAGTATCATTGTCGATAGTGCATGTCATGTCTAAGAAGAATGGGGGAATTTATGTTACATTAGATGTAGAATATTGTGTAGCTTCATTGGGTTTCTTTCCTTTCTTCAACTTAGTCATCTTGTTACACAATTATTTCTCGGGTGAAACCTGCAAATTGAGAATATAGAGGAATGAAGAGAAATAGGAGTTAAAAGTGGAAGCATACAAACAAATATAGCTTTGAAATGACAGAAAGGGAAGTTTAAATGCGAATCAATCGAAACAGGCCATCAAATATCCTTGGGATTTGAAATCATAAATACCATTAGAATCCCTTAATAACCAAAATCATGTCTTCGCGTGGTTATTTATTATTCATTAATATATTGCATCGCAAAACCTTTTCAAATGATAAATAAAACTTATTCTTTAATTAACCTGCCAATATGCGATGGCAATATCATTGTATCAGCTTATTAAGTATGAGAGATGTGCCATTGCGATAATCGCATCATTGTAATATCGCAATCGACAGTTTTGGGAGTAACGGAGAATGGATATGGTCGAAAGCTTTAAGCGATTGTGAATTTGTGAGAAGTGATTGGCATTGTAGTGGGCCCATGGGTTTATTATTAAGTGCGACTTTTGTTTTTTAGCTTTAGCTTTATGATTTTCCTTAGGCACATTCTTTAAGAAATAGCCTTATCACAATCATGGAAATTGGGAATGATACGAGCAGGGATCATGTTTATACTCTTGTGATTTATTCAAACGCAATATTTTTAAAGAGTGCATTTTATTGTTTTGTCGAGTCTGGTAGCTTATTGCGTTTCGCAATTGGGATGTTCCTCGGTCTTATGATATACCTCTTTTGTTATAAGATTTCGATGCGGGGAATTTTTTCCGTAAAGGAATATAATCAATACTTAAGCTTTTTTAAGGAATAGATATGTTATGGTCCTTGGGGGCTATCTTTTATCACAATCACAAGTTTCGAAAGGGTAAATGAAACTTTGTCTCTTTGAAACTTTGTGATATGTGATATTGTCGAGTTTTCTTTTAAGGTAAGACTTATTCAAGTCACTCAAGCTTTTGTGAGGATTCTTTTATTAAAAAATCAAATTTCTTCTTAACAAAAACCCTAAACTAAACTATATTCCTATGTTTTTCTAATTTTTAAGGGTCCCTATTTATTTATACAATAATCTCCTAAGCTATTTAAAAATAAATAAATTGGGGGTTATTGTACAACACAAAAATACCATACACTACCTCATACAATACTTTCCATGCAAGTAATGAGGGTGAAATCCAATTCAAATTGTCTTGTGAGAGCATCTCCTCGTGCTCCCATTGCAGGCTTCTTACTGGATTTCTTGTGTGGACACTTGGTTGCATAGTGTCCATACTCATGGAAGTGAAAACATTTAATTTTACTGAGGTCTTTCTTCTTGCCATGGTTCTGGTTGGATTCTGCCTTGCCTTGGGTCTTCTTTCCTTTAGCTTTCTTTCCTTTGTCTGCTAAAGAAAAGTTTACTTCCTCATCAATTATGGATGTGACACCATCTCTAGTGTTTCTTATAATCTCCTCCTGTACCAAGTCAGACCAAAGTCTCTCCTAATCTGCAAAATTGTCTCTTCCATTAAATGAATCCTAATAGCTATGCTAGGACTTCAGAAGACCAAGGAGTTCTAAGCTCACAAGTTCATATGATGACACATTTTCTCCAACTCCTCTAAGTTCATCTCTCGCTTGAGTGAACCTAGATAGGTATTGAACAAAAATTTCATTTTTATTCATTCGAATGTTCCTAAAATTATCTTGCAATGTTAATTTTCTAGCATCACTGCTACTTTCAAATAGATTTGTGAGGGTTTTCCACATAACATAATAAATTTTCTTCCCATGAAAATTTGAAACCACATGGGCTATGACTCCTTCCACGATAATCCTCCTAGAATTTGTTGTATCTTTCTTCCATTGAGCCAGCTGTTGCGCATCTGATGCTGCTAGTTTTGGAATATCATTTTGTGTATACTCTAATATCTCATTGCCATCCAACACAACTTCAATCTTGTCTTTCCAAGCAATGAAATTTGAAGTTCCCTCCAATGCATACTCAAGCCTCAATTAATTGAAAGACATTGTTACTGCACTCGAATTCCTGCACTTGTAGAATTTGAATTCGTGCACCACAAACTCTGTTATTCAAAATTTCTCTAAGAGATGATAAGGAACTTGGTTTCCATGTAGTTTTCAATAGCTATGATACCATGTAGAAATAAATTGAATTTTGCAGTTGCTACTGAAATCAGACTGAAATCAATAGACAAAAAATTAGTCTACTCAAGTTGCAGAAGGGAAACCATACAATAGAAACACATGTAATCATTTAATCAAAATGAAAATTCCTTTTACTAGGGAACCCAACTAGGAAAAACCCCTCCTATGTTTGTATTATATAAGATGAGAAAAATGATCTATTAGAATGACAACTTCAATCCTTTGAAGTTCAACCTGCAATGCAATACTAATCTCCTTCTACTGAGTCTGCTCTACTCAATACTTATGCAAAATAGGCCTCTTGATTCCTCCTATTTCTTTGCATAATTCCTACTCCAAAAGAATAGGAGAGTTCATATTTCCTTGCACAATTCCAAGGACAAATTAGCTCACCTTCTACATGCAAACACTGTACGCTCACTAGTATACAATAATGATTACATATATGCCTTTTTCTTCCACTCAATTAGGCAATTCAAATTGCATGCATGACTAGGGATACTTTTAGTAAATTTACTAGTTAGTTGAGATATCGGTGAGTTAACAATAGTTACAACTACTCAACTAAACTCATGTTAAATCTATTCTAGACTAGAGCTTAGATAACTAAGTTTCACTAAATATAACTCCACTAGATTGTTAGACCTTAGCAATAAACTCATGCACAACTCTACTTCTTGCCCACAAACTCAAATTGAATGACTTAATTGAGTAGCTTAGCCATTTTACTCCTGTTAACTACAACTAAAGTCATTTGCCTTAAGTGGAAATTCAAGTTTGTCCATTTGACTAAGGAACAAGTCAAATGAATCCTTTTCTTACTACAATTTAACACACCCAAATGATTTCCTGGGGAGTGTAGCTCTCAAGATCCTCTCCACTTCTCACCATTGAACTTATTGATAAAAACCTAACAAAATTTGACTGGCCAGCCAAGCAAAAAACCATTCAACCAAGAAAAATAGCAGAACTTCTCTTAAGAGCAGGATAACTATGACTTACCAAGGTATAAGAAGTTGTAAGAAACCCCCAATTTTCCATCCTTCCAACTTCCCCCAACTATTGGTGAACCACCCAAGCAAATACACCACTGCGAGACTCAGGAAGTTACCACCTCGAACCCTGATCCCACAACTTCTTACATTGTGTTTCCTTGCAAAAATTACCACCTGCACCTGGGCTGACTGAAATCCCTCTACCGATCGTCACAAAATGGTAGACAGGGGACGACATAGACAGAATGCCACCCTCCAATAACCAATGCTCAAAAAATACTACCAACACTAGTCCCATTACCCTCAACATTCAACAGAACTCAAAACCAAATGCTTGCAATGATATAACCCTCCACATATCCAAAAACATCGACCGATCCACGCTGAGAGAGGCATTCCTAGCACACTGCATTAAACCCTTTGCTATGTGGGTGAGGGTGATGAGCCCCCCATCAAACCCCTCCTGTCACTAGTTCTCACCCCCATCAAGGGAAAAGGGGAAATATCTATGATTAAGAATCTTGTTAGACATGTTTTTATAGATTAGCCTCCCTCTTAGCTCGAGGGCTAGAGTGAGGCTATTGGTACCAAGTAATCCCATAAGTATAGTCACTTAAGAGTTCACCAGGCACAAAGCCATTACAATAATTCTCATCATGTCACTGGTGGGGATCTGAACATGGGTGGAGAAGATACATTGTAATCGTTTTTTTACCCTGAAATAAAATTTAAAATTGCTTCTCATTGATTAAGATATTATTTTCTTTGATGGTGAGGAGGTGCTAAAATCTACTCCTTCCAAACCATTCATGAGTTATTTTAATTGGTGTGGGTTCTTTGAATAAATATGATGAGTCAACCCAACATCAATAGGTGACATTCAATAATAAGTGACAAAATCTATCTTAATTCAATTGTCACCAAATGCTTTTCACTAATGTAACGTGATCCAACACCATTATTTTAAAAAAACCAAACACCTAAAATGAAAACTAACCTTTTTCCTTTTCTTATTGGAAGTGGGTTGAGTAATCCCATTGTTAATAATATGATTGAAAATAAAAAATTCTAACATATTCTTGGTGTCTCCTCTAAATTAATAAATAAAATTTCAAATAATAACTTCCTAAAGCATATTTAAATTAAAAACATATTAAATGCAATTAAATTTTTTACTTTACCATTTATGATTGATTGACCAATATGAAGATTAGTAAAAATTAAATTCACATGAATTAAAATTTTATAAAAAGTGTAAGTAGACTCAAAACCTAACTTACAAAACCTCTCCTCTCTTGAAAGACATTGGATTATGGAGCATCTCCTCCACACCATGGGTTTTTCCATTATCGTATAACAACAAAATGATAAGGTTTAACTTTACTAAGATTGAGCACTGTGTAATTTAGCGTTTTGTTTTCAAGTAACTATGCTAAATGTAGTGTATAGTAATGAATATTAATATCGTATTTTATGATGTAATCTAGATATCTGCCTCTCCTTTTACAGAATAGAAAGATCACCGAGACAGTAATATTCTAGTTTTAGCCGTAACCTTGAAGAGGTAGGTATGGGAGGAGGAACTTCCTTCAAGTTATTCACTTTACCTGCGTAGTGATGGGAAACTTTATATCACCTAATAAAAGTATAATTACCTAATCCATGGTTAAGTAGGTAATGACACTGTTAAGGCTAATAATTCATTTTATGTAATAGTTAATTATATGTAATTAGATATAATAATATCATATAATTAATATTAATATTATTATAATGATAGTAATTTTTTTTTTTTTTGAGTTAAGCTATTCTATTGAAATAAGCAAAATAATAATACATCGAGGCTCCGGCCTCTACGGTGCGTAACAACGTTATGTCATGATTATCAAAAAAAGAAACTCAACTGCCCTTCGAGGGGAAACCAGTGTGAGTAAGATTACAGCAAAAAGCCCACACAGGGGTTCTAGTTCAAAATCAATTAAAACATACCAAAAAATCTGAAAAAACAGGAGTAAAAACCTCAAACATCAAGCTTGTAAAACCTCTGTTGAACTGCAAGGCAACACCTGGTGACTAGACATATGGGTTGAGCTCGCTAACCATGCAAGGGACCCCCTCGTTGTCATATGGGTTGGGCTCTTCCGCAATGCGACACGCGTATGCATCCTCTGCTGACGTGCCGCGCAGGATGCCACTTGTAGTTTGAATGCCTGCTGAGCTGCCCTCCATTGCATGCATGCCTGATGTGTCGTCCGGGGTGCCACCAGCAGCCTTCGTGCCACCCGCTCTGCCCTCAGCTGCATGCTCGCTTCCAGCCAGCTCCTTGCCATGTAGAATATCAATTTTCCCAGCCTTCTGCTACTTTCCTGGTTCACTATTGTCCCTGTTCCTCTTAGCTGCCTTCTGCTTTGCGCCTCTGTTTCTCTTCCCCAGTCTACAGTCGTGGGTCTGAGCATCCTACTCAGCCTGCAAACTAGTATACTCACTGAAGGTTATGTTAACCGTGGCTAAGATTTCTGGCCAGATTAGCGAACTCTGGAAGTGAAATTGGGTGGTATGGTGAGAGGGGTGAGGGGGGTGAGGGAATTCTCTGTTTGGGTAGCTGCGTTTGCGCTTTAGATGCCATGGGCCTATGACTGCCCTCTGCCACTACACATATCAGGGTATCTTCTGGAGAAGGGACCATGGGAACGAGTGATGGATGGGGATGAGAAAGGAGTAGCAGATTCAGGGCTGGGCATTGCAGGGAGGGCGTATGCTTCCGTCACGACTACCCTCGCGTCTGCTCCGCATGCGATGTCGAGTGCGTACCATGACTGTGATGGTCTCAGGATTTGAAGGTGGGGAGGTGGAGGTTTCTCGGGAATTAAATTGGTTATGCTGAGGAAGAACAGAGGAATTCTCAGCGTGAGAGGGCTCAGTAGAATTAGCGGGAGGCTCAGAGTAGGGACAAGCAGCAAAGGATGAGTGAAAGGTGAAATGGAAAACCAAGCTTTGAGTGAAATGAGTTCTCGGGCCTAAATCAATGCAGCATAGGAGATTGCAGCGCCTCCCCGTGGTAGTGCAAAAACTAGGTGCTGCAGCAGCCTGAGGGTAGAGACATTGCAGAGGCAGAGGATAATGGTCAGGAACGGTGGTGTGATTATCACCGGAGGTCATCTTTACCTGGAGCCGAAGTGGGTAGTTGTAGATAGGTTGAAGACGACACCCACTTGAATGCCATTTATGGCTGGTGTTAATGCCATTTTTAGACTGTTGTGCCGGGTTACAGAGGGCCATGTGGTATGGCCACATGCCATCCCGTTCCGCTGCCACCTTACTGTCTTTGCTGGGCACCCACATCCAAGAGATGTGCTTCCTTGTGCACCAGGTCAGTGTAGGCTTGTAATTGAGCTTGGTCATGTAAAATATTGATTGTTCCCGATTGTAGGACCTGATCATGTTCAACTCCTATGTTTGCCAAAAGATCGACCACCTTGTTGTTTTCTCTTTTGACATGAATGAAAGTGGTGGCTCGTCTATTTTTCATTCATTGCTCTATTAGTTCGAGCCGAGCCGCTAGTCTCCAGTTGGTAGCGACTCTCGAAGCTGTGGTTCACAGTTGTATTTGGGTAACCATGTGTATCAGAATTTGGTAGTCCCCTTCTATTATGATAGGATGAAAATTATGTTGATGTGCTAGGTTCATACCTTGCCACAATCCTTCCAATTCTGCAGAGTTATTCGTATCCCATCCAATTGAACCAAAGTATATTAGCAGAGGTTGACCTTCTTGATATCTGAATATTCCACCATGTCTTGCATTGCCTGGGTTTCCTTTTGAGGCCCCATCAAAATTTAGTTTGATCACATTTGTTGGAGGGGGGTTCCAATGTGATGGCTGCTTGTTGATTATGTTGGCTTTGTTGGGATCAATTTGAACCTATGGGAGCTTCAATTGCCACTTGTCCCATATACTTTGTTCCTATGCTTGAGTGGGAAAGTCCTCAACACTCCATTGTTGGAGAGCGAGGGTTTCTTGAATGTTCTGACATAAATCGGTCTAGATGATCTCCAAAGTAGTGCTTTGATTTTTGAAAATTCTTTTCTTTCTTTCCTTCCAAATTGTCCAGAAGAGGAATCCTAGGAGAATTGTCCATAGCGCATTTAAAAGTTTTCTTTCATATGGCGCAGGGATCCAATTGCGGATGGTACCTTTGATGTCCCCCAAGATTCTGCAAGGTCGCTGACATCTAAAAGTGAGTTTTTCCCATAATTTATTAGCCATGTGGTAGGAATCCATGAGATGTTGAATAGTTTCTCCTTGCTTTTGACAATTAGGAAAATAAGAGGGTCCCTGGAATCCTCTTTTGATTAAATATAATGATAGTAATAATTACTAGCATTTGCACCAGATGTTGCAAAGGAAACGCCGTAAGGCATAAATTGACGAAAGAAAATAGAGCAAAAAAATACTTTGATAAAGAATAAAAATTTATTGAACACTGAAATCAATGCCCCATTAACTGGAACCACTTAGTAGACATTCCTTATGAAATGGGCATATGATCCAAGAACATTGCTACATAAGAGAGCCAATTAGTCAGGTAACATAAGTATAAATGGTTTCATATATTAAAATCCACAGGTCTAACAAATCTTGTTTAGCCATTTAAGATATAGAAGCTTCAAAACCTTTGTATATGAGCTATTGTCAAAGGACTGCCCTTGTCCTCAGAAGCATTACCACTAGTACCAAGGAGATCAGGGCCTTCAAGCTGCCGAACTCCATGTATTTCATTCCCTGATCTTAATGATTTCATTTGGTTATGTAAAATCCCCATGTATTTCATTTCTTGATCGTTATGCAAAAGGTTACACCTTCTTTGAAAATTTAGAGTTGAAAATTTAAAGGCTATCATCATATTTTTGTCTTGAAGATCTCAATGTTGTGAAACTTACTATTGTCCCTTGCTTTGCATTTGACAAAGAAATCATGTAATCTATGTTGTCTCTTATTTTAAGAGAGCCCTATTCTTTATGTCTGATCAATTTCATTCCTGTTGCTTGGTGGTGGCACTTAAAAACACACAGTGTAGAGTCTGTGTGACCTATGTATTCCACCGGCAATTCCTCTGCCCTCCGCCACCCTCTGCTAGCTCCGCCCAGCTCTGCCACCCTCTGCATTAAAGTCGACGTCTGACAAGAATTCTGATTTCCATCGCCGTCTTGCCTCCGGGGAGTTAATGCACCTTTCAATTCGAATTCAGAAATATCGGTGGGCTGCTTCCTGACCAATTCAACCTGACACTCCCCTGCAGTGCACCAGGTCACTAGAACAAGGCGGAAAACTCACTCCCGAGCTCTGCATTGGAAATAAATAGCAGTGGCGGATCGAATTTGTCAATAGAAGTTGCATGCCATCTATTTGACAAATTCCTCTTGCAAAAATTGCTGGAACATCTCAAATTCTTCCCTCTAACTAGTCTAGACATTTTCCCTCTCCATCTCAAAAATTCAATTACACGTGAATATTTTGGGCCCTGGTTTTGTCTAAACAATGACGATTGTGGCCTCGCCGGAGAGGAGATCCCGGAAGCAGAAGCCTTTGGTGAGTGAAACCAGTCCCTTTCTGCCCGAGAAGCACCAGGATGACGAAGATGGTGTGCATGAAGGATTCAATGGCACCTCCTTCTCTGGTGTGGTGTTCAATCTGTCCACTACAGTGGTGGGAGCGGAGATAATGGTTCTTCCTGCTACTATGAAGGTCTTGGGATTGATCCTCATCAGTCTCCTCATTATCTTTGTTTGCTTCTTGACGGATGCTTCAATTGATATTCTCTTGAGGTTTTGCAGAGCCAGGGCAGCGGCTTCCTATGGTGGCGTCATGGGAGATGCCTTTGGGAAAATTAGGAAGATGTTGTTGCTAAGCTGTGTGATTATTAACAATATGTACATTCTTATTGTTTATATGATAATCATAGGTATTTACCTCCCCTACTTCAAGGAATTATGTTGGTGTTTTTCGATATGACTTCTTTTTATCAGGATATGGTTAACGCGTCGGCATTTAACATTATCTATAGCCATTATTACCATTTAATTTGAATGTCTTTTGGCTAATTAGCAGCTATTTAGAATCCGAGTATCTATTATGTTAAGGTTGTCTATTGTGCACGTGACCCCAATCGATATTGCTTGGGCTGGCACACATTCATAAGCAATGGAATGGCATTTTCTATCTAAAACCTGGTGGGAGTTTATTAGCTTCTGGCCTTCACCAGTGTTATATTAGTTGCCTGTTTTCAGTAGCCTTTCAAGCCATTGTTGGCCATTTATGTTTGTTCTCATTTGGGAAAACTGGATTTTTTGCTCTTGTTTTCATTCAAGTAAATTAGATTTTTTTGGGGAATGTTCCGTAGTGCCAAAATGTTCCAGTTGATATCCTAAACTGCATTCTGATACTAGATTTTGTGTATGTGAGAGAATTATGTCATTAAAGGGTGTTGGGAAACCTTCATTTATGACTTTAGGAGGCAAAGAGAAATGTATTCTAGCCGAGCTGCTAGGATTTAGGCCTTCTTGTTCATGTTTTGAAGAATCCCATCCCCAAACTGCTTCCTCTATATGTAGAATTGTTTGGGTTGTATTGTGATTCTATGGGATTGATGTCGACCTCGCAGGCAATGCCCATCCCTAGTGAGTATAGAGGTATTTTTGGGTGGCATGATTGGAGGAATAGTACTGCAGACTCTAATTCTTATGTTTATCACGTATAGGACTAACTGGGAAAGAGAGGTATTTACCTGTAATTCCAAATCTACTCTTTACTAGCATTCTTCCCGGGCTTCGTAATTTAGTATATTGCTGGTTTTACCCATAAATTGTAGGCTTCACAAGCTAAAGATCAGATTAAACTTTGGGGAGGTTCAGTAGATTCAATCAAAGACAGTTTAAGGAAGGTAGATAAAGCAAACCCTTTATAGTTTACTATGTGATATCTTGTATTATACAGTGATGTTTATTTTTTAGAGGATTAATCCTCTCATGTTATATAGAGATGTTTATTCATAAGATTAATCTTGTGGCAGGACACTGAAAGAGATGACAGAGAGCAGTTATCTTCTGAAGTATGAAATGAGGATTGCTACATTGTTACTTTGAAGCGATGCATGTACTCTAATCCATCCACATCACCAATTTCAGCAGATAATAGGCATTTTTAAGTGTATTTGAAGAGGACATTGAATTCATGGTGAATTTGATTATGGTGTCTTCTTCCACAATCAAGGATAAGGAAAGTCATTTTTTCAAGCTACATTCAATTGTCTAGACAAATTTTTAATTCCCTCATTCGTTGTTTTTGTGGAATCACCCTGTTCTTTTATTGCAGGCTCTGACTTTTACAAATGTTGATTAATGGTATTCTCTTTTTCATAACATCATGTGATTATCAGGTGATGTTGAAAAATATACAATCTTCTGCCACATTCAAGGTCAGGGAGAGTCATTTTGTCAAGCTGCACTGACTTGTCTAGACAATTGTTTAGTTCCCTCATTCATTATCTTCATGGAACCACCCTGTTCTTTTGTTGCAGACTGACTTTTACAAATGTTGATTAATGGTTTTCTAATGCTGATTAATGGTTTTCTATTTTCCCTAGCATTACGTGACTATCAAGTGATGTTGAAAAATATACAAATTGAAGGAAAACTTCACCATGTTTATGTGAATTTAATGCACAGGACATATTTAAATGTGAAAATTATTTTTGTTTGTTTGTAGGGTTTAATCTTTATCAGGCTCTAGGTTTAAATTTCTTGGTGAAGGGTTGAGGATTGAAACTCTCCTATGGAACATCCAAACTCGATCAAACATTAGATACTTTTAATGACAACATCACACAATTGAATAGATTATTCTTCCATCCAACATAAAGCTGAACCTGACATGAAACTAGCCCAACCTAAACTCAACCTTCAACTTATAAAAATATAAATAACAAAATTCAGATAGCTAAGAAGAAAAGGACTACTATAGAGTGTATAAATAAAAAGGTATTAAAACTCTATAAATTCTATTCAAATAGCGTCTACATTCTAACTTCAAATAGCAAAGTAGCATAATTAATATGTTCACTTACCTTGGTATCGTTTCTTGCCTCTTGGTTGATTCTTCGGCTTTTACATTGTGTGGGGGCACATTCATTGATGTTGTTCACCACATCTACTCTCCTTTCTACTTGACTCGAACTTATGTCTGATGAAATCTTTCTCTATTGGTGTTTTATCTTCTTGAAACATCTTAGTTATCTTGTTTTTCCCCTAGGGCTTGAATTGTTGGACAGATCTTTTCCAAACAAATCCAATCTCATGTTTCTTCCCAAATTGTTGGATAGATCTTCTTTAGATATAATCAATGTCATGTTTTTATTTGCTAAATTGTATTCTAATATTGTCTTTAAGCCTTCCAATATCATGTTCTTGATTAAGGGAAACATCTTTGGCAAATGATTTCATGGGTTTTCTTTTCATAAATCTCAGAATTTTATCTCTCTAAATCTTGTGAATAGTCATATGCTTGTCTGAAAGATTAAGCGATGCATATCTAAATATTAACCAATTCAGACTTTCAAACTTTAAAACTATGGATGGCTAATAAGATCCAGTCTGATCACAATGCTTTGAATCTAATTAGATTTCCCCACAGACAAGCCACATCTTCAGTCTTAAATAAGTACCGAACATATATTCTTTAGACAAATCCGATGTTATGTTTCTTCCTAGATTGCCTTATAGATCGTTTCTAGATAATCCAATGTCATGTTTCTTCATATTTCTTACCACACACAAGGCACCTCTATATATTTAAATAGATTCAGTGGGTAGTTATAAGTCAAAGAAAAGTGTGTTGAGCTCAGGATAAATGGTATTCAAACTGCCCTATTTTCTTGAGTAAATTTGGCCTTAAATCTAGTTTGAATTATGACGGAAGTCAGAGTTCTGTTTATTGGAGGTGAACTTTGGCTGTGGAATTTATTTTTGGAGTTTTGGCTGATTATCTCTTTTCAAATAAACAATAAAAAAGAGTGGAACTTTTGACTCGTGGAAAAAAAACCAAATATGAGGTGATATGAGTGCTGGATATAAAACATGGATCTCAATATAGTTTCATTGCATCGACTTGGTTGTTAAGTTACCAATGATGTGACTCTGCACACGTTTCTCATTTATTGGTAAATAATACATTTCTACACCAACCTCTTTTTGTTGTCAATGAAACCATAATGTTTCTTGGAGAAATAATCTCTGTTACTTACCTGAGATAAAAAAATTTAAACCCAGGTTTGGCCACTGCAACAAAGTAAGTCATTTTCCCTTAATGTTATTGTATTCTCTAATTATCATTTATTTTTGGTTTAATTTCTTTCCAGGTTGTTGCATTTGTCAACTAGGTTCGTTTGTTGAGAGGATTAGAAATACATCATTCTTTTTTCAGGGTATTGATTTAGACTTGTTTCTTCATTAAATTTTATTTATTTCTAAGCTAATTGGATCACTCACTAGTTTTTTTTTTTTTTTTAAATGAAGTTCAGATTTGCTTCCTTTGGACTATACCTTCCCACCTAGATCTAGATTGGCACTCTCTCCTCAGTCTCCCTATTTCAATTTTGAATTGATTTGGAACCCTTGTTTCAATAAAAAGACTTCATCGGATCTAATCCTTGGATCTTGGCATTCCTACTAAGATTTCACTGAATTTCTTTCAGGTTAGTTAGTTTTGTATTAGTTCTAATTTTTTTAACATTCATTCGTCTCTTACCTCACAACTTTTTAGCTTTGTTATTCTCTTCCATTACTAGCTTGCTTGAACCCAACATCCACTTTTCTCTATGATTTAACCTGTCACTGGCCACATTACACCTCTATCACTGCTCCTGCAGATCAAGATCTTATGCCGTTCACGATATCTAAAAGTATAGGTCATGCAGGAAGTTGGATTGGGTAAGTAATGTTGATTCTTTTACAATTATATGCAATTTGCTGTGCTACCTCTTCTTTCTCACTTGTAACTTTAATGTTGGCAGACCTTGTACTCTATTTCTCTGGGTCTGTATGTGTATGCTTGTTTTTGTGTGCATGTGTGTACTCAATGGCTTGGAGTTTGACTGGTACTTATGCATGTCATGTAAGGTATGTATATTTCAAATGGGTCTATCTGTCTGTTGAAGTAGAGACATCAATGAATGGTGGAACTGAGTTGATGTCTCTACTTTAAATGGTTGAAATGAAAATACTTGGCAAAATGGACTAATTACTCTTACTCTGGCCGTCTGTATCAATGCAGCTTTTGCAGGGCTAAAATGTGAAGGAAAGGAGGATGAATATTGTGAGAAGTTATTGAAGAGAAATGGAATCATCACACGCAGTGGGATGCATTTTGGTGCACCTCAAACTTATGTGAGGTTGAGTATTATTGACAGAAACTAGACCTTAAATATTCTGCTTGACGGGCTCTCAACTATTCATGGATGATTAGTTGAATCGCTCAATCATTGATGCAAGATCAACTATATTCCTTTTCAATGTTTACAACTACAAATACAGTGGTATCTTTAACTAGAAGGCCAAGCGACCATGGCAGGATGATACAAGGCTTTAAAAAATTTTATCCACTCTTCACAATTCTACAAGCAAATTCCCAAATCAGCGTTCTTTTCTTGGTTCTGTTCCAAATAATCTTTATATGTATGTGCACCACCTGCTCCTCATAAAAAATCATTCTCAAGATCATGGAGGGCCTTCCTCCTTTTTGTTGAACAAAGAATTAATGTCACTCACTATAGCAATTGAACTTGAAACTACTGCCAGAAAAATCATGAACAATGCAATAAATATGTCCTTCCTGGTTGAGATTCCATGGGTGTCTCTGCAATTAAAAAATAATTGAGGTTAGAAGTTACATACAAGCAAGGTGAAAGACGAAACCAGAAATGAAAAACAAATTTTTTTCTACCTGAGAGCAATGGAAGCTGGGAAGATGAACCCAATACAAACTGCTATTGTGGCCCCTGTGAATTGAAATGCATCCCAGATACTTGGTATGAATGATGCCCCAAGGAAAACGATTCCAATTAACCTAGCAGTGATCAAAATGAACCTCTTATTATCCAAAACAAGATGCTTTTTCACTAGAAAGACAAGCCCATCAAGATTAAGTCTCAAGCCAAAAAAAATGAGAGGAAAGACCAACATCAGATGTACAACATAGGTCACACGAAAAATGTCATTCAGCACAACACTGTAGGGAACTCCCAAGTTGGTGTCAAAATTGGCCAGGACATCATCAATGGTCTGGTCTCCAAATAGAAGAAAGCCAAAAAGGCTTGTACTTATGTATACAATTAAGCACAATGCCAATGATGTGCAAACAATGGGCTGCATTTCTGAAGGGTCCTCAAGTTCATTGTATATGGAATGAACTCCATGGTGCAAAGACATCACAATTCATTATAACATAATTTTAAATGCAAATTCAACTAATGAACTCTAAGATACTACACTACAGGACCAGAGATGGAGGAAAATAATCCATACCATTGTAATGACAGATGTAAGCAATCAAAATAATTGGTACCACAGTGAAAAGCTTCAAGAACGAAGTAAAATCCACAATATCTGGTAATAATCTTGGTGCGTTAACGGTGCCACTGAACAAATTTACAATCACAATACCAGCCGTAATCACAACAAATACAACAGCAAGTGCAATTGATAATGCAGAAGTAAATTTCAAAGAATCTGCAAATTCATGGAAATGAACACATGAATATAGGCATCAAGATTTGAACATCACAACTCCTAAGGAATAACCCATGATCCACATCCTTGAATGTATATGCCATATGCCATTTCTAACTGGGCAACGTGAAAAGTCAGACAAATCGTTAAGCAGATGCCATCAGTATGTGACATTCCCAAGATATGTTGAATCCCCTCAGATAATTACAATAGTTTCTAGACATTTAAATCCCTGAAAAGGCCCAAATGAAATATGATATATCTAAAAATTAGTGCTAAAAAATGCTTATCAGGATGAGCAAAGCAGACTTACCCACTCTCTTTAAAGACACCAACGGAGCTAAAATAAGGACTGTGGTGAGAACTAGGATAGGAACACGTCCATTCCACCAATCAAATCCAAACCATTCTTCAAGTATACCAACATGATGCACGCCATTTGATGATGTTCCAGATAGCACATCGCCTGCCCAAATCAAGAAAACACCTCCATCAGACATAGAGATTTCTAATTCAAAGCCATATATAAGATAGGAATCATGCCCAAAGTAATATAAAAGTGGCACCAAATAATTGACCATTCAAACAAAAATGAAAGGAATCTAAGAAAAAGAGACACTAATAAAGCATGTCAAGTCATGTATGCTTCATAGAACACTTCAACTTTGTTAAACATAAACAAGTTGTTAGTGTTTCAGCTTTCTAAATTGCTCACAATGCAAAAATTGGGTTGAAGTTTCAATTCAAGTAGTACTTTTAAAATACTCTAGTTGTAACATACATGCTTAAATATTCCCACACGATATACTATTTATCCTTGGATATTACCCTCAAAACTGGGCTAATTCAGCCTGCGACCTAAAATGCATAACCTACAATGTTTAGATTGAATTACTTTTCAATTCATCTTATCTTGATTCCTTTCTAACAAAAGCCTGTAAAAAAAATATCAACGGACTGCTTCTAAATCAATGATTGCAAATAGTTAAACTCTTCACAAGGTACGAGGGTCTCCCTCGATCTCCAACATATTAAACACGATAAAATTATGATCTAAAGTCAGATGAACAGAAACACACTCAAGTTCAAATATTGGATTCAGTGACTAAAGAAAGGGACTATCACATATTTACCAAGATTCAACTTGGAAATATCACTGAATAAAGGCAGTGATAAACTGGTAATTCACCTTATGTTGCATCCCTTTCCATAATCTTCCAATAAATTGGTCTCCTCAAATAGAAAATACTGATTATGATCGGTTGTTCTAACAACAAAGGGAGTGAGATTTTTTCAAAAGCCATCAGAAGCAGGAAACAAATAACAGAGGAGAAATAAATAATTTGTTCCGAGTACATGATTTTGTAATCAAATAAAAAGACTTCTTCAACTCACAAGGACTGAAATATGACTCGATTTTAGAACTTTATCCAGATCTTTAGCATTCAAAATGCAACCAAACAAAAAGTACCTTAGTTTTTGTACTTGATACCTTGAACATCACTAAAAAACTATCTCCTACTCTGCCAAGTTTTAGCCTTTAGGCGGGTATCCAAATTCTGTGGTAAGACTTTTGCCTGGAAAGGAAGTTGATCATTTCTCATCTTAGTCAATCCTCGGAACCATTTTGCTGCTTTGCTTGTGCCAAACAGGACATTACAGTCTGCACATTTATCACAAAACTAACATAATCAATAACATGAACACATCTAAGATAAAAAGGGGTTATATACTCTAACATGCAGCAATGTCATTAAAACTGAAAAAATAAATAAACAAAAGCTGTCCAGAGACAGAGCAAGTTACCTGATGAGCCTGATTGATCTTCTGAAATTGAACTCCACAGTTATCTCCTTTGCAAACATCTGGATGATACTGTAAACAGATCGTATCAACACAGGAGTACACTATGAATTTATCCAAAAATTTATTGTTGAATATGGATCATGATTTTTCCTAACAATTACTATGAACATATACATAGCCAGAACAAAATATTTATTGGAAATTCTTAGAATCAGTGAGATTGTTGCTTTCAAGCATTCTAATTTTTAGAGCCTTGCATGTCTACTTTCTATCTGTGAACTGTAGCAGGCTCTTTTGCTTTAAGATATGGAAACTTTATAACATTCAAGAGGGAAATTCCATATACCTGCAAAGCAAGGCGACCAAAAGCACTCTTGACATCTTTCTGAGTAGCCCCAGGGCTCAATCTCAGAGTCTCATACTCCTCTCTCATCCCAGGGAAAGCAACAAAGGCCATCACTGCTACATTCCTCTGCCTGCCGAATTTTTCTTCTCTCTGTTTCTCAAGAACGAAGTCCCTTGAGCACCCATAAACCTTCCAACAGCGACAACCATGATCTGTAACAAAAATAGGATGATCCACAAACCTAGCTTGAATCCCCAGTGAAAAACAATCCTATCTAAATGTACAGAATGGGTGTACCAAAATCCAGTGAAATACTCAGAGCAGAGATTATTGCAAATGTGGGAAAGGTAAGCAAAGCCAATATCTCAAGTTTACCATCATTCGCTAAAAGGAATTCCAAGCGTTCGCGCGTAGGGCTCATAGCAAGCATTACAGTGGTAGCTTTGGTTGTCTTCTCGCTGGCGTTTGCCACTGTGTTTCTCAAAAGAACAAAATACAGAGAAAAGATCGAAGAATGGGAGCAAGATTTTTTTGGCCCCATAGATTCATTTACAAGGAACTCCGCATCGCCACCAGCGGATTCAGGGACAAAAATGTTTTGGGCCAGGGGGATTTGGGAAGGTTTATATGGGGGCTCCCCAGCAGTGGCCAAGAAATCGCAGTGAAATGCATAAGGAAAGAGTTCAGGGAGGGAATGAAGGGGTTCGTGGGACGCATGTAGCACTGGAGCCTAGTTTAGCTGAGGGGATGGAGCTATTCATTGTTTACAACTAGATGCCAAATGGCAGCCTTGATAAACTCGCAAACCATTTGGGAATGAATTTGTAACCACTTTGAACCAACGGCTGAAACTTTTGCAATCGTCTAACATATAATCGTGTGGCTTACAAGGATGACAGGTGGGCAGAGAGGGGAGTTGATTTCAGAGGGAAACACCTTACGACGTAATTATTATTAATATGAATATTAATATTTGTATTAGGCATATTTATTTGAAGTAATTACTTTCCACTTAATTATGGAGACTCATTAGAAAGGTGTATAGAGAATTGAATCTAGGATCTCCAATTAAACTGTGGGATAATAATAATAATAATAATAATAATAATAATAATAATTGTTGTTGTGTTTAAAGGCACTTTAAATTCTAGTATGAGGAAGATCTTATCACATAATGTGACATTTAAAAATAATAATATAATACTTGCATTAAAAAAAAATCAATTTTCATCTTAATTTTACATCAACTTAATTTAGAGAATTAAGTAATTGAAAAAAATATCTTTTTAGTATGAGAGATATATGTGATATCTTCACGACTTAATAGAGCCAATATATGGTATATAAAATAATATTATTCATATAACATTATGTGTAATTCATTCTTTGTTGAGTTGACTTGTAATATTTGAAACAAAGATATGTTAATGAAAAGAAGATGTTAGTATTAGCATAAATAAAATATTTCAATGTTGGTATTAATTAACAAAATGTATATCAATTTTATATAAAGAAAAACAAAGTAAATAAAATTAAATTTTTTCTTATATTGACCTTTTTCATTGTGAGGGAGATGTGTAATTTATTCTATTCTTAATATGGAGTTGATATGTAACATTAAAAAAATTAATAACATAAAAAAGGTTTAATGTTTGTTATAAATAAAATATTTCAATATGCATGTTGAGTAAAAGATTTTAACATCAAAATATATGTATAGAGATAAAGAAGTAGAGGGTTCATATTCTATTAATAGATTTATTTTTTTTATTTCAATGTATGGAAGAGATTTGTAATTCTTTCAATGTTTAGTATGGACTTAGTCAGGTAACAAATTCTAGAATTACTATTAGTTGCAAGTAAAAGAAGGCAAATAGTTTATGAAAAACAATAATAAATTTATTATGTGATAATTCTAAAGAAAAGCTATTAAGAAGTGGAACAAGGATGGGGACACATTAACTAATTAAAAAATTCCAAGAAACACTTGAGGGAAATTATTCCTTTCATTCTGAACCCTGGAGATAAAATATATCCCAAGGGATTAGAAGGGGTTAGCCACTAGAAGGAGGCAGAACTGCCTGAGGAAGGAAGGGAATGAATGTGAATGCTTTCGGAGCATTTTCTTGAGCTGGTTTTGGGCTAGTGGAAACTCTCCAGTCAGATGAAAATTTGAATGTTCCGGGCTGGAATGGGAAGTCCTGAGATCTGAGAACTTAAACTATAGAGGTTAATAATCAATTGTGCTGGAAAGTGAATACTAGTGGGGGAACCTGGACGTAATTGCCAGTTCCATTGGAAGGGAGGAGCGTGCTCATCCTAAATACACTTTCTTAAACAACTGAAGAAATCAAACATAAGTAGGGAAATTTGGTGTTCAAAGTAATTTGTGATTATATACTTTTATTATCCAATGTAAAATTTTTACGAGAATTTAAATCTTTCTAGGGAAGTATTTTCTATTGAGTAAAGAAACATCCTTGTTGCTTAATGATTTTTTATTATTGAAAGAATCTTTGTGCTTAAATTGAATTCTGTCAGATTATGTGAAATATGTACTTAATGGTAAATGTTTAGAAGGAAAATAAGCAAGGAACTTGAAAACGTTGTTGTGCACGAGTCATGATTATATAATGGTGTGAACAACCCGTAGAAAAGTAAAGTAGTAATCTAAACAGTGACCTTTCGATCAAATGTTGTTAATAACTAAAATTGCTTAAAGAAATGGTGAAATGTTAAAAGACAACAACTGCTGGTGTGAATATGACACAATATAGGTCCCAATGAAAATGATAATTTTGGGATTGTTTCTACAACCTGTAGATTTCCCTGTTAGCAGGGAGAAGATAGTTTTAGCTGTGATAGATGAAACATATTACAAAACTAGAACTTAGTGTAAATCTGGCTTCATAAGCACAGGAAGGAAACCCTTGAAATAATTGTAAATAGAGTAATGGGGGTTATGACATGAAACCTCATCCAGGTATTGCAAAAGACAAGACAACCCACCTTAGTATATGGAAAGGAAAGGAAATAACTTACTCTAGCTTTCTAAGTCTAAGCATAATGTGTTTGGTGGTTGTGTCTGCCACCTGGGTTAGCCCAGAGGCCAAGCTATTTCTAGCAGCCTCACATGCATTCCTAGGATGGAGACCAACCCTATAATGATTAACGAACTACTAATTTGAAATAGAAACCCTTTTCCCACAAAAATTAAACAGTGTACTAGCAATCCATGCTAAATAAATTAACTGCCAATTCACACTAAATCTGGACAACTCATGTTGGTATAAAACGCATAAATCACTGAAAAAGTCTGTTAATGAGTATGGCATGGAAAATAACACCTTGGGATAACAAATGACTGGGGAATAACAATTTCTTATAACATGGAACTGTTAATTGCATGAGCGCTAATACCATAGAAAGGGTGAGTGAATATATTCACTCACAACCTCAACAAAATATATGTATATTGTTAACTGAGTACATAAATATCAGACAACAAAACTCTGTAGTGAAATCATACAATAATTATCAAATGCTAAATGAACTAAACCTATAGCGAGAGCCTGTCATTAATTAACCATAATTAATTCTCACAAGGTTTCAAATAAAATTACACACAGAAGGAGGTAAATAAAACAACCAGAAAACCTATTACTATAATAATCCTAACGCTCTTAAAGGAGTACCGACAACACACATTTGGTCAAGAGAATTAGAAAAAAATAGAAAATCTGTGTAAACTAAGTTTATACCATATAAGTTAACTAGTTAATGATGGCGTAGCAGAACGAGAACTAGCTCGAATCGAGAATAAAAAATAGAGATATGAACAAATATACCATTAATTTGAAAACAAGGAAAACAATGACAAACCCTTTGTGCATAATAGTTTAGAGCTGGAAAATTGCAAAGGATTGCATAGACCATGGGTCAAACCAACAAGCGAAGAACAAAGGGGTCTCAGGACTACCCAGTTCTTTCATAACTGGTAAGATCTATAAATTTATTTAACAATAAACCGGGTGAATCCCTTAACCTTACTAAGTGGAATTATGACCATACAAAACCAAAGAATGCCCATAACATAACCAAAATCCAACCTGGTCGTTCCTGAGGTTGGGTCGCAAGTGAAATCTTTAAACCAACTACCATCGCAAAATCCCTAGATTTCATTTAGATTCCCTATAACAGAGAACCTAAAACCGTAGTTAGTTGCTATAGAGAAACAATTAAGAATTTAAGTGCAAATAAATAATGACTTGGTAAAAACCCTCATTACCTGAGTCTGTTGTAAGGAAGACAACTCCAATTCGTGGCCTAGGAAACTACAAGAGAGGAACCAAACATTCCGAGCTATGGCAATCATTAGTCAGTAAGTCTGAAACATGTTGAGATGGTAGAAGGGATGAAGGATGACCTGATTCCATGATAAGCCCAGGAAAAATACTGGTAAACATGTCGAACTACCAATTAATCGTGAGAAACTCTCTGGCAGTGGTATCAGTGAAAGACTGTGACAGAATCTGGCTAGTTTTCAAGCTACAGGAAACAGGAGCAAAAAGGGGTTGCAGAGCCATACTCTTGATTGAGTGTTATACCAAATGAATGCCCTCAACCATCCATCCAGAGGTAGTTACCCTAACTCCAACTTGAGACATGTGAGCCGTTGGATCCTCCAAATCAACAAAGACTGTGGGATAGCTTCCATGAGGTAGTCCAAGTTGAGCGCACTTGGAGGGCACGAGGAAGGCCTTGGGAACCATCCACACTCCTAGATCATTAAATATATTTATGAATAATAAATATCAAATTGTAATAACCAATATAATTAGCCTTAATGAATAACAATTTGCATATGCGCAATTGATAATCAATGTACTTAGTTTTCTAATGAATGATTATATGATTTTGACTGTTTCACTAATACAATAATGGAGTTATGGTTATATATATCATGTAATCTAATATTGATGATGGTTAGTGATTAGGTAGCCTTTTACAAAAAAAAATGTATGTATGATTTTTGACCTTGGGTAAGCAGTTGGTTATTACAAGTGGTATCAGAGCCACAGGTTACATCATTGTGGCCTCTAGGAAAATAATAACCAAAGTGTTAATGTTGCACAGAGAGATAGAATTAACTGAAGTAGTATGAGGAGGTGATCATCAACAAGAGCTGGATCTAACCCAGAGATGTGGGTCCACTTAGGAGAAGGCACTACAAATGTGAATGCTATGTTACTGGAGACTGTTCAACCATTGCGAGAAAAGATGACAAATTTAAGGGCTGATAATGAGAGGCTAAGGTTGGAGTAGGAGAGGATCCTGAAAAGTCTCTTAGACAAAAAAAAATACAAGGAACCCAGATCCTAGTCCAGATATTGGAAATATGGAAGAAACGGGGCGACAACAGGAAGATCACCTAGAGGGTGAGGGAACTTAGGTGGCGGAATAAGAATATGGTAATACCTCAGGGGGAAGGGGAGCCAATTAACCCAAAATCATGTTACAAGGGGAATTCAAAAAGATAAAGCCTCATTATTTAACAGAGAAGCATAAGAGGCCACAAAAGCATGGTTGATTAATATGAATAAGTACTTCTAGATCTATGAATATGATGATAACTTGAAAGCTCGTCTAGCAGTCTATCAATTGTAGGGAAAAGGCGCACTTTGGTGGGAGGAAAAAAAATAGTTTGCGACATTGATGAGCAGGAGGTGACTTGGGACACCTTCCAAAAATATTTTAAGAACAAATATCTAAATGAAAGGTTTTATGATGAAAAGGAAAAGGAGTTCCATGATATGAAATTAGGACAATAGTCCATGGATGAGTTCATAACTAAATTTACTTCTTTGTTACGCTACGTTGCTTACATACAGGAAGAAAAGGCGAAAGTGCAATGTTTTATCAACAGTCTACAAATTTTATGAAGGAAAGGTTGGAGTTCGATAATCCAAAGAGGATGGATGAAACCATAAGAAAGGCTTGTATTTGTTATCAACACATGCAGAAGAAAGGAGAAAGTGGTAAAATTTGGCCAGTTAAAAAGGGGCAGAGGAATTTTCCGAGTAACCATAAAAACACTAGACCTAGTGGAACAAATTCAGGACCCAGGAAACTTGTGGGAGGAAATCTGGGAAAGGTTTAGTAGGGGAGTAGAGCAATAAATGAATTTAAGCCAGCTAAAGAATCAAACAAATTCAAAGCCGCACAACCACAAAAGTTGCCGCTACAGTGCTGGGGTTGTGGGGAACCCCACTACTATAAGAATTCCCCTCATTGCACTAAAACCAGGCTTACTGCAAGCATTCAAGAAGCCTCTACGATAGGGGATTTATCCGGATTTAAATAGGAACGCAACAAATTACAGAGATAACCATAAACACAAAGGTGCAGTAGAAATAATACTTCATTTCATTAATGTAAAATACTGAGATATGCTTACAAATAGAAAATGTAAATAAACAGCTAGGGCGATGGTAGCTTATCTCTGATAAGAGATGTGGTGGCTACATGCCTCTGAACTGTCTTACAATGAGGCTCGAAGGCCTATTTATTGTTGAGAAACAATGGAAAACCCTTCACATCCTGAAACCTAACCCTAGAAGACGAAACGCCAAATTGTGGGCCTTGTTTGGGTAAATTGGTACATCAATTTCCCGGGATCATAACTTTATCATACGATCTCCGTTTGACGCATACAATAGCTCGTTAGAAAGATCTATCTGAGCACTACAACTTTTGGGAGGGAAACATGGGCCCATGTTTCCCCCAGATTTCCCAAAAAATGTTGTTTAGGGCCTTAAAACGGCTCCGGAATTTCAAGACCCAAAAAACTACTAAAAATATTAAACTGTGCTACAATTAAGGAAACTGAAAAACTGAAAGAGACAGTTGTGGGGGCCCAAATGGGATAGGTGGGTGGGCACCAAAATCCACTTAGATCATTCCTCCTCCCTTAGGAAGCAATGGTCCCCATTGCATTGAGTTCCTCCATCTGCTGAACTTGGTCCTTGGTGCGCTGTTCTGCAATCTCGAATGTGTCCAGCAATGATGGGAAGCATGGTCGACGATGGTCCACATTGAACACTTGGTGCAAGGGAAGGAATGGATGAATGCTGTGCTTCAAAGCATTGTTGCCCGTAGCCTTGGTACTGATGTAAGGACCATGTCAGAGTGGTCTGAGTTTCTGATGGGTTCTGGTAAGGCGTTCTCTCTGCAGATGTAACCAAACATTGTCGCCCACCTGAAACTCGTGTGGTACCCCTGTGGGTGAGGAGAAGTTGTTCCTATGTTTTTTCATGACTGTATCCCTTTGCTGCTGCTGCTGCGTGGAGGAACCCTTTGTGGGGGTCATGGATGTAGCAACGATCTTCCCCTTACTTTGGGAGCGAACTAGATAGATGAATTTCCTAGTTTGGGAGATGAGCTTGTTGCCTTTCTTAGTAGTGATCAAAGAGGTGGCAGTAGGTGGGGCTACCTCTGGTATCATGTATAATGAATTAACCAAAGAAATAATGACAGCACGAGGCCTTGACTCATACACAGCATGTTGCCTCCACAAGTATGGATGGCCTAATAATACATCACAAACATCCAGAGGTGTAACATCACACAATACCTCGTCTGTGAAGGGCTTGATGCTGTAGGGAAGGTGACACTGCTGGCAAACTTTGAGATCTCGTCCTTCATGAAGCTACCCAATACTGTAAGGCTGCGGGTGTGGTGTAGTTGGTAGGCCCAACTGCTTCATGACCTCTACCGAAATGAGGTTCTTTTGGCTGCCACTGTCGACAATGAATTGCAACGGTGAACCCTTCACCCACATCTGCGAGTGGAAAAGACGTTCCCTCTCCTCTGGATCTTCGGAATCATTTTTTTGGATCTTGGCAGTGGCAACAGTGGTGCTGGGATCCGCATCAATGATCTGCTTCCCTTTGCCATTCCCCTTTTCGGGTTTTGGCTCAGGGTCAGAACATGCATCTGATTCAGAAACCTTCAACTCGGCCACCAACGATTGCTTGGTCCGACACTCACTTGTGTTGTGAGTGGGGCTCTTATGGAACTCACACCACTTTCCTGTGTCCTTCTTTGGCTTCGTGGTGTTGTTCTTTTCTTGCGGTTTCGACGGGTTGTCTTGGGTCACCCCACCTTGGCTTTGTCCTTTGGGCTTCAGATTTGCAGATCCAAAGTCTCGCTTCTTCTGTTTGAACTTTTGCTCGATTTTGACAATGTATCAGTATGCCGTGCCGAGCGAGGGATGTTCAGGAACTCCATCTCTTCCTAGATGTGTTTGTGTAGGCAGCCACGGTATTTGAGTACCAGATGCAAATCAGAATCTTTGATACCCAACTGTGTACGAGGGGTATGAAAAATGTTTGTGAACTCTAGCACATCTTGGTCCCTTCCCTGCCACAGCGTGGTCCAATTTATGTATTTGTCCTTGTAGCTTTTGACAGGGTAGAACTGCTCCTTGATGGCATCCCGAAATGAATACCAAGTGGGTGTGGCTGAAAATAGTGAGCCCGTGCTTTCATTCTTCTACTCGCAGTATGTTTCCCACCAGTGCTTGACGTGGGGGGCTGCTTTGAGAAGAGTGAAAACAATCTTTTCCTGACTCAAAAATTCATGAACAGAAAAATATCCTTCTAGAAAATTTAACCATTTATCTACGACATCTGCATCTATTTGACCCTCGAAGATGGGGATTTCAAAATTAACTTGTACCTTAAACAGTGTGGCATTTCTAGAGTAGCTGTTGGAAGCCGATGCGTCGCCTCTAGGTAGCCGCTGAAGGATTTGCACAAAGCTATCCATCGTCGCGTTCCTTTGCTATTCGAGGGCTTCTTCGAGCAAGACTTTGATAGGATCTCTTGCCCCCTTGTCTTTCTTTTCATCCGCCATGGGAGGCCATCGGGATTTGCAAGGCTGGTCTTGCAAAGGTTCGACCAGTCCAAGCCCTAACTCCTTATATCCCGACCTTGTTGGGGACATGCAAAGAAAAATAGAGAAAAAGCATACCGCTCTGATACCACTGATCTGGATTTAAACAGGAATGCAACAAATTACAGAGATACCATAAACAAAGGTGCAGAGGAAATAGTACTTCATTTCATTAATGTAGAATACTAAGATATGCTTACAAATAGAAAATGGAAATAAACAGCTAGGGCGATGGTAGCTTATCTCTGAGAAGAGATGTGGTGGCTACATGCCTTTGAACTGTTTTACAATGAGGCTCGAAGGCCTATTTATTGTTGAGAAACAACGGAAAACCCTTCACATCTCGAAACCTAACCCTAGAAGATGAAACACCAAATTGTGGGCCCCGTTTGGGTAATTTGGTACATCAATTTCTCGGGGTCGTAACTTTGGCATATGATCTCCGTTTGACGCATAAAATAGCTCGTTAGAAAGATCTATCAGAGCACTACAACTTTGGGAAGTGAAACATGGGTCCATGGATTTCCCAAAAAACGCCGTTTAGGGACTCAAAACGGCTCTGGAAGTTTAGGACCTGAAAAACTGCTAAAAATAGTAAATGGTGCTACAATTACAGAAACTGAAAAATTGAAAGAGATAGTTGTGGGGGTCCAAATGGGATAGGTGGGTGGCCACCAACATCCAACTAGATCAGGGATGTGGCTAGAAATATACCAAAGATTATTGTTTCTCTTGAAGATCATCAGGCGGAATATCAACTCGCCATGATAGAATTTGAAAGTAATATAACTAACCAAACTGTGTCTATTTTAATTGATCCTGGAGCAAGTCTTAGTTATGTTAGTCCAAAAATAGTTGAGTTGTCTCACCTGTTAAGCACTAAGCTTAAAAAATCATGGCTGGTGCAACTGGCCACTAGGGTGAAACGAAAGGTGACAACCAAGGTGGAGAGTTGTCTTGTGGAGATTGGAGGGCAACAGGTTAAGGTAAACATGAATATATTACCTTTAGGATCTTATGATGTGTTAATAGGAATGGATTGGCTGGAAGGACATTGGTCCCTAGCAAACTGTACGGACAAAACCACCAGTTTCCTCATAGAGGAAGGAAGCAGATAAGAAATTCGAGGAATTAAAAGGAATGTTAAGTTGTTGTACATCTCCACTAATCAACTGAAGAAATGCGCCAGAAAAGGTTGCCAAATTTTTTATATTCAAGTGGGGTATGCTAACACCAAGGATAAGTTAGCTTCTTTAGAAAACATAGCCTTCATTCAGGAATTTGTTGATGTATTTCCTGAAGAGATACCAGGACTACCCCAAAAAAGAAGCATCGACTTTACTATATAAATCATTCCTAAAGCTACCTCGGTGTTAAAAGCACCATACAGTATGAGTATACATGAGCTAGCTTAGCTTAATTTACATCTACAAGAATTATTAGACAAAGGGTATATCCGATTGAGTGTATCTCCAGGGGAGCACCGTTTTTATTTGTGAAAAAGAAAGACGGAACAATGCGTTTGTGTATTGATTATAGATAGTTAAATAAACTAACTACCAAGAATAAATACCCTTTGCTACTAATCGATGACTTGTTTGATCAAGTTAAAGGTGATTCGATATTCTCTAAGATCGATTTATGATCAAGGTACCATCAAATTAGAATTAAGGATGATGATGTTTGTAAGACTGTCTTTAAAACACGCTATGGCCATTATGAATTCAGTATGTTTGCTTTTGGGCTTACCAAAACCCATGCAACCTTTATGAGTTTAATGAATGGGATTTTCATCCCTATTTGGATAAGTTTGTTCTGATTTTTATTGATGATATTATCATGTATTCGAAAAATGCTGAAGAGCATAAGGAACATTTGAGAATCGTCTTGCAGACCTTAAGAGAAAACCAACTCTTTGCAAAATTCAGTAAATGTGATTACTTTAAGGAACAAATCCATTACTTAGGACATGTAATATCCTCTAAAGGGATTGTGTTTGATCCAGAAAAGATCAAAACTATCCTAGAATGGCTTGTTCCTAGAAATGTTGTAGATATATGATCCTTTATGGGTTTGGCTAGTTATTATCAACGTTTCATTGAAGGATTTTCTAGAATTTCCTACCCCATGATGTCTCTACAAAAGAAAGGAAGAAATTTTAAATGGACAACAAAGTGTCAACATAGTTTTGATCAATTGAAACATTTATTGACAAGTTTCCCTGTGTTAAAAGTTGCAGACCCAAAGAGGGAATTTATAGTATGTATAAACGCTTATCAGGAAGGGGTGGGAGGTGTCTTGATGTAGGATGGTAAAGTGGTAACCTATGAATCACAAAAGTTAAAGGAACATGAGCAAAGGTATTAACCATACGACCTAGAACTCACTATTGTAGTACATTCTTTGAAGGTTTAGCACCACTACTTCTTGGGTAAGAGCTTTATACTAATGATGGATCATAGTAGTCTGACCAATTTTTTCAAACAACCTAATTTGAATGCTCGAAAAGTCAGGTGGAGTACTTTCCTGAGTGAATTCAATTTTGATATAAAACATCTTAAAGGAAAAGAGAACCACTTGGCTGATGCCTTAAGCTGAAAGGTACATTATGTGTACGAAATTCGGTACCATCAAATTGAATTTGATATATCCGAGAAACTTAAGGAAGCTACATTTAAGGGCCCCGAATATAAATTCTGGTGGAAGAAAACTAAACAGACACAATATTCTGGAAACCAATCCAAATATGGTATGAATGAGAAGGGTTTATTAAATTTCAATGGAAGGCTCTATGTACCTAATAAAATAACCCTTAAGCAGATGTTACTGGATGAATTTCTTCGTAGCCCTTATGCTGCCCATCCTGTGTATAAAAAGTTATTTATTGCAGTCAAAAGAGGATACTTTTGGCCTGGGATGAGGAAATATATCACAAAATATCCAGCCAAGTGTTTAGAATGTCAGCAAGTTAAGACTGAACATCGGCACCCTACTGGTTTACTCCATCCACTTCCTATCCCTGAATGGAAGTGGGAGATAATTACACTGGGCTTTATAGCTGGATTTACCCAAAACCTGGAAACAAAATGACTCCATCATGGTGGTGGTGGAAAAATTAAGTTAAATTTCTCATTTCATTCCTGTTAAATCTACTTATAAAAATTTAGAAATTGCAGATATTTTATGAAAGAAATATTTTGGTTGCATGGCATGCCAAAAATGGTGATTTCAGATAGGGATATAAAGTTTACATATGCATTTTGGAAATCCCTCTTTACAGGATTAGGTATGAAAATTAATTTTAGTGCCTCCTATCACCCTCAAACAGACGGAAAAACTGAGTGAGGAAACCAAGTTTTGGAAGACATGCTACGAATGTACATAATGCAACAACCAACCAAATGGGAGGACTATATCCATTTGGTTGCATTTTCCTATAACAACAACTACCAAGAATCATTGAAACTGAGCCCATATGAGGTATTATATGGAAGGAAGTGTTGAATACCTGCTAACTAGAGTATTCCAAAAGATAAATGATATTGGGACCCAACATGTTGGCAGAAATAGAGTTGGAGGTAAATAACGTCCGTCAGAATTTGAAGGCTGCTTAGGATAGGAAGAATGCATATGCAGACAAAAAAAGAACTTACAAAGAATTCAATATAGGAGATCACATCTATGTTTGAATAAAACCTAGGTTCAAGAACACCCTACAATGGGGCAGCTGCGCTAAGGTAGCACCTCGCTATTGTGGACCTTTCCAGGTTTTAGAAAGAATAGGGCCAGTGGCCTATCAACTTGCTCTTCCAAGTTATATAAGGATTCATAATGTGTTTCACATTTCCTTGTTAAAGAAGTATGTGTATGATTCCAGGCATGTTATTAATTGGCAAGATATACACGTAACTATAAATGAATTCTGAAAATGCATATATTGATGATTCAAGACATGCAAACTAATGATTTGAATGATGCCGATAGGTTGAACCGGACAGGGAATTTCTAGTAAAGCCTTTGCATATTCTCGATTGGAGAGAAACCATGATGTGGTAGCGAGTTATCACCTAGGTTAAAGTGCAATGGAAGCACTTTAGCCCAGAAGAGGCCACCTGGGAGGATGAGGTTTTCATGCGACAAGCATATCCCAACTTGTTTCAAGGGCAGGAATGAATATAGGGGGACAATTTTCTGCTTGAGGGGGGGAAGATGTTACACCCTCAGGTTCTGAAGTAAATTACAGAATCACTGTTAATATTTTTATTACTGCTAGTTGCAAGTAAAAGAAGGAAAACAATTTATGAAAAACAATAATAAATTTTATTATGTGATAATTCTAAAGAAAAGATATTAAGAAGTGGAACAAGGATGAGGACACATTAACTAATCTAAAACTTCCAAGAAACAGTTGAGGGTATTTATTCCTTTCATTTGAATTGTGGAGATAAAACATCTCTTATGGGATTAGAAGGGGTTAGCCACTTGAAGGAGGCAGAACCGCCTGAGGAAGGAAAGAAATGAATGTGAATGTTGGTGGAGTGTTGTCTTGAGCTAGTTTTGGGCTAGTGGAAACTCTCCAATTAGATGAAAATCTAAATGTTCCAAGCTAGACTAGGAAGTTCCGAGGTCTGAGAACTTAACCTGTAGAGTTTAATATTCAACTGTGCTAGAAAGTGAATGCTAGGGGAGGAACCTTGACGTAATTGCCAGTTCCATTGGAAGGGAGAAGCGCACTCATCTTGGATACAATTTCTTAAAAAATGAAGGAATCAAAGATAAGTAGGGAATTTTGGTGTTCAAAGAATTTTGTGAGCATACACTTATATTATCTACTGTACAATTTTACAAGGAATTTAAATCTTACTAGGGAAGCATTTTCTATTGAGCAAAGAATCATTCCTATTGCTTAATGATCTTTTATTATTGAAAGAATCTATGTGCTTAATGTGAATTCTGTCAAATTATGTGATTTTTGTGCTTAATGGTAAATGTGTAGAAGGAAAAAGAGACAGGAACCTAAAAACGTTGCTGTGCATGAGTCATGATTACATAATGGTGTGAAAAACCGGTAGAAAATTAAAGCAGTAATCTAAACAGTGACCTTTGGATCAAATGTTGTTAATAGCTAGAATTGCTTAAATAAATGCTGCAATGTTAAAAGACAACAATTTTTTATGTGAATCTGGCAGAATACAGGTCCCAATGAAAAGGATAATTTTGGGATTGTTTCTACAACCTGTAGATTTCCCTATTAGCAGGGAGAAGAGAGTTTTAACTGTGAGAGATGAAACATATTAAGGAACTAGAACTTAGTGTAAATCTAGCTTCATAAGCACAGGAAGGAAACCCTTGAAATAATAGTAAATAAAGCAATGGGGGTTATGACATGAAACCTCATCTAGGTATTACAGAAGACAAGACAACCCACCTTATTAGACAGAAAAGAAAGGACATAACTTATTCTAGCTTTATTGCTATAGATTTCCAGGAGGGCATTGTGTAAAATATCTAATCCATCCAATGTTTCAGATGGGAACTCCATCCATCATCAGGGACCAAAGAGAGACCCTGAAAATGAACAAGTGTTAGAGCGCCTTTTTATAGGAGTTTTCTAAGTCTGAGCATAATGTGTTTGGTGGTTATGTCTGTCACCTGGGTTAGCCCAGAGGCCAAGTTCATTAGGGCATTTTTGAGGTCTAAAATAGGCCTCCTAAGAAAAATGTACAACCAAAATAAAGTTTGTAAGAACCAATAGGATTCAAGATGATGATGTCAACCATAGGGGATCATTCACCATTTTTGGAGTAAAAAAGTACAAAGATTAAAAAATAATAAAATAATAAAACTACTTTTTCAACTCATATTTTGAACTTATCTCCCTAAGTTTTTACTCAAATTTCGAGTGGGAGTACTCGTTGGATGCGAAATTCAATTCCTCATCCAAGGAGTACCCATGTTTCATACTTCCAATGGACCCTACTACACAAAAATTGAGAAATACATGAAAAAACGTGATTGCAATCACGTTTTTCATGTATTTCTCATTTTTCCTATAGTAGGGCCCATCAAAAGTATGCAACATGGGTACTCCTTGGATGAGGAATCAAATTGTGCATCCAACGAGTGTTTCCGCTTGAAATTTATATAAACCCATATGGAGATAAGTTGAAAATATGAATTGAAAAAATCATTTTATATTTTTTCCCTCTAAAATTTGATGATGTAATCTAATAATATTTTATTATTTCCACTATTATTTTATAATTTCCTTAGGAGGTCCATTTTAGAGCTCAAAAATCCCCTAATGGTTTCCAGTAGCCTCACAAGCATTCCCAGGATGGAGACCAACCCTATAATGATTAATGAACTGCTAATTTGAAATAGAAACCTTTCTCCCACAAAAATTAAACAGTGTACTAGCAATCCCTACTAAATAAATTGGCTGACAATTTGCACTAAATTCGGACAAATCAGGTTGGTATACAACGCATAAATCATCAGAAAACTCAGTTAATGATTATGGAATGGAAAAGAATGCCTTGGGCTACTAATTGACCAGGGAATAGAAATTTATTATAACATGGAACCATTAATTTCATGAGAACTAATACCCTACAAAGGGTGAGTCAATATGTTCACTCAAAAGCTCAAAAAAATAAATGTATATTGTTAACCCAGTACATAAATATTAGATAGCGAAACTTTGTAGTGAAAGCATACACTGATTATCAAATTCTAAATTAACTAAACCTGTAGCGAGAGCCTGTCATTAATTAACCATACTTAATTTTCAAAAGGTTGTAAATAAAAAGTACACACAGAACGAGGTAAATAAAACAATCAGAAAACCTGTTACTATAATAATCCTCATGCTCTTAAAGTAGTACCGGAAACACACATCTAGTGTAGAGAATTAACAAAAAAGAAGCAAATATGTGTAAACTAATTTTATACCATATAAGTTAATTAATTAACGATGGCATAATGGAACATGGAACCAATTCGAACTGAAAATAAAAAATAGAGATATGCACAAATATACCATTAACTTGAAAATGAGAAAAAATAAAGATAAACCCTTGGTGCATAATATTTTAGAGCATGGAAATTGAAAAGGATTGCATAGACCTTGGGCCAAACCAGGAAGCAAGGAATAAAGAGGTCTTAGGATGACCCAATCCTTTTATAACCGATAAGATTTATACACTTATTTAACAGTAAATCAAGTGAATCCCTTAACCTTACAAACCCAAAGAATGCCCATAATGTAGCCAGAAGCCAACCTGGTCGTTCCTGAGGTTGGTTCACAACTAAAATATTTAAACCAACTGCCATCACAAAACCCCTGGATGTTTTCTAACTTCCCTATAACAGAGAACCTAAAACCCTAATTAGTTGTCACAGAGAAACAATTAAGAATTGAAGTGCAAATGAATTATGACAACCATTGTTACCTAAGTCTGTTGTAAGAAAGACAACTCCAATTCCTGGCTCAGGCAATTGCAAGAGAGGAACCAAACATTCTGAGCTACGACAGTCACCAGTCGGTAAGTTTGCGACATAATGATATGGGAGAAGGGACAAAGGATGACCTTCTGCCATGATAAGCCTAGTTAAAATACTGGTAAACATGTCGAACTGTCAAGTAATCTTGAGAAACTCTGTGGCGGTGGTATCAGTGAAATATTCTGACGAAATCTTGCTAGTTTTCAAGCTACAGGAAGCAGGAGATAAAAGGGGTTGCAGAGCCATTTTCTTGAAGGGGAGCTGCAGAAAATGATCACCCTTAGCCATCCATTCGGAGGTAGTTACCCTAACTCCAACTCGAGACACATGAGCTGTCAGATCCTCCAAATCAACAGTGACCGTGGGATGGATTCCATGTGGCAGTCCAAGTTGAGCACACTACAAGGGCACATGGAAGGGCTCGAGAACCATCACACTACTTGATCATTAAATATATTATGAATCATAAATATCAAACTGTAATAACCAATATACTTAGCCTTAATAAATAACAGTTTGCACATGAGCGATTGATAATCAATGTACTTAATTTTCTAATGAGTGATTATATGATTTGACTCTTTCATCAATACAATAATGGAGTTATGGTTATATATAGCATGCAATCTAATACTGATGACGGTTAGTGATTATGTAGCCTTTTAGGATTTTTTTTATATGTATCATTTTGACCTTGGGTAAGTATTTAGTTGTTACAATTTCATATTAAATAATAGATTTTATATAGAGAGAAAAATAAAGTAATTCAGATTAAATAATAGATTTTTTATTTTTCATAATGATGGTGATGTGTAATTTATTCTAGTCTTAATATGGAGTTGATATGAGAAATTAAAAATATATTAATAACACAAAAAAATAATGTAGGTTATAAATCAAATATTTGGAGATGCATGTTTGAATTAAAGATTGTAACTTCAAAATATATATAGAGAAAGAGCTACATAGTTATTATTCTATTAATAGGCTCTTTTAATTCAACGTATGAAGGAGATTTGCAATTTCTTCAATGCTTAATATGTGACACTTTAAAAAATATTAATTTCATACTAAATAATAAAATTTTATATCAAATTTATATAGAGAAAAATAAAGTAAATTAGATTACAAAACTTCTTATATTTTTATCTTTCATTTTAAGAGAAATATGTGATTTATTCCATTATTAATATGAGGTTGATATGTAAGATTTAAAAAAGTATTAATAACAAAAAGAAGTTTAATGTGGGTAATAAATCAAATATTTCAATACGCGTGTTAATTAAATATTTTAACATCAAAATATATAAAGAGAACAACTAAAGAAATTCTTATTATGTTAATAGATTCTTTTTAATTCAACGTAGGAAGGAGATAATATGTAGAGTGTTAAATTTTAATCATAAATAACATATTTTAATGTCAACCATGTATACATTGTATAAACAAGTGAAAAATAAAAAATTAGTTATAGGTAAAATATTTTATTAATGTGTTGCTCAAAACCACCATAGATTCATCTTAGCTCTACATTTACCAATATCCTAAAGGAATAAAATATCTAAAGTGCAAAAATTTCCTCAAATTTTCTAATCAAAAGAGGTTTGTATTTTAATATGGATATATGGTTCTATGCAAATGAAATAAAAGAGTGTTAGGCACAAATTGAATATTTGAGTGTCTATATTAAATAAAATACTTTATATGAGAAAAATAAACCAATTTAAATTATTATTATTACTATTTTTATATTTTCTCTTTCCATTGTGAGAGATATGTAGTCTATATATAATATTTTAAAAAATATTAATAAAAATAAAATGTTTAATGTGGCTTATAAATCAAATATTAGTAAGCATAAAAAGTTTAATGTGAATTATAAATCAAATATTTAATTGGATAAGAGGCACTCTACAACCCAAAATGAGATATATGTTATAGTGTCCATAAATCAATAGAAGCATTTAAATATTGGCTCAACTTTTAGGTTCCATGGTTATGTTTAAGTTTTCCATTGACATTTTATTATAGTTTGTATTTACATTTTTTAATGATTGTAAACAAAATGTGTCCATAAATCAGTGTAAGCATTTAAATGTTCGCTCAATTTTTAGGCTCCATTGTTATTTTTAGTTTTCCATTGACATTTTAGTATACTTTGTATTTATGTTTTCTATGTTTGAAAATAAAACAAGTATAATATATTTTTAATATATCAAAACTTGGAATTTATAATAATTACATATCATTTTTATTTTATAAGTTATTTATTTATTATTATTATTATTATTACTATTATTATTAGGATGTAATAACTTGAAATTTGATCCGTCTCCACTCATGTTAGATTCATGTTTAAAATTGATCTATATTGGTTAATCCCCATTTTGTTTTTTGAAATATTCAATCTATGTTGTAGCACAAGTACACCTCTTCCTCTTGTATTCTTTATTTTTAGTTTTGGCTACAAGCCCTTCGGCCATGTTTTCCTTCAACCTACTTTGTCCACTCATTTTTCTTATATAATTTCATTCGTCTTTTCCTTCATCTTTGTGAACTCGTTTTTTTCATATATCTATCTATATCTATATATATATAATTATTATATTTTGATTTTTTTAATATTAACATAACCACATTTTCACATTACTACATGTGGTTGAATGGAAAATGCCAATGATTAACCTATATCAACCATATTTACTAATGTGTAAATGTGGTTGTGCTAGTTGAGAGTCAACGTCTCGAGGGTGGATTTCCTGATCATGGTTACATTAATATTGTTAATGTAATTATTTATAATGTATCAATCCTATAGATAAATATCATTAATATTTTGAATGACATTATTAATAATATTGTTATTAATGTTAATGCTAATATATTATCATTATTATTAGTAAAAATATTTGTTAATATTACAATTTAAAATTAATATTAAAATAATAACTTAATATTAACATAAAAATATTTTAAATGATTATACTATAGTTTACTTAATTTAATGGTTGACCATGGTCAATTTTAATGTAAAATTATAATATTTCTACACCAATCTAATGATATTACGTTAATGTTGACCATTTTTACACTATTACATTAATTTTTTATAAATATTGACCATGGTTGATCATTGTCAACCATGGTTGACAATGGTTGATGTTACATTAATGTTAATTTTAATGTTACATTAATGTTACAAAAATGTTCACATTATGATTAAAGTGGGTTGACAAGGTTGACCATGGTTAACAAGGCTAGCCATGGTGAAGAGGGTGGACCTTTTTTGGTTAAGATAGACCATGGTTGACCTTGATTGACCATTATTAATAATGATTTCCATGGTTGAAGAGGGATGAAGATGAAATATTATGCTTGACCTTGGTTTACTATTTTTTACCATGGTTGATATTACATTAATGTTACAAAAATAGTTACATTAATGGTTGAAGTGGGTTGGTGGGGTTGACCATTGTTGAAGAGGGTTGACCATTATTCGTCAATTTTAGTTGATCTTAGTGGAACATGATTGACAATGATTACCATGATTGACCGTAGTTTAACATGATTGACAATGATTGCCATGGCTAAACTTGGTTCACCATGATTGATAATGATTACCATCGTTGACCTTAGTTGACCATGATTGACGCTGATTGTGATGGTTAACCAAGGATTAAGGGGGAGATTATGTTTGACCTTGGTTTACTGTAGTTGATTGAAGATGAATATTGTTAACTATAGATTAACATGGTTGACCGAGTTTGACCATGGCCAACCATAAATACAACAATGTATTTATGTTTCATTAATCTAACAATGTAACATTAATGTTGTTAATTGTTATCTTGTTACATTAATGTTGACCATGGTTGATGGAGGTACCATAATAAACCTCATTAATTTGTGGTTAATCAAGGTTGACCTTGGTTGGTTATGGTTGGTAATGATTTTCATGGTTGACAAAGAAGAAAGAGGAAGAATTATAGTTGACGTTGTTTGATTATGGCTAGTGTTATGTAACCGCTCAAGAAAAGATAGAAAAGATAGATCAACGCCTTAGAATTCAGCCTCTTCGAGGGGGCAACCTCCTTTACATTACATAAATGAACAATTCTTGGATGTTACAAATGACAAAGACTCCTTTCTATATATAGGAGTCTATGGAGTCACAATATAATCCAGCCGACCTAACAATAATAATATAAAGCCACAAAAATAACAATAGAGGGATTCTATGGGCACATTAATAACAATATGGGGGTAATGGGGGCACAACAATATAAATAAGGGGTATAACTACAATAGTAATGGGGTAATCACTAGTATTATAGGGACCCAACATGCCCCTCTCCTTCAAAAAGGTGTTGTCCTCAACGCTTGAGTAGTTCTGGATACTTCTGCATAAAATTCTCATCCTCCCATGTGGAATCTTCAGCGGATAAGTTCTTCCACTTGATAAGGTACTCTAAAATTGATCGATTTCGCAGCCGTCGAGTTCTTGTTTCTATAACTGCTTCCGGTTCCAATATAATTTTTCCTTCCTCGTCAAATTCTGGCAATATTGTTTGAACTGGGAGCTTGTCGCCTATAACCTTCTTTAAGCATGAAACATGGAAAACTGGGTGCAATCGAGAAGCTGCAGGAAGCTCCAATTTGTATGCCATAGTACCAATCTTTTGCAACACCTTGTACGGACCATAATACTTTGGTGATAATTTATTATCCTTCTTAGCTTGCTTGAGGGACATTTGCTTATATGGTTGTAGCCGTAGGAATACCCAATCACCTACATCAAAACTTCTTTCACTGCGATGTTGATCTGCCTGTTGTTTCATTCTATTCTGTGCCAACACGAGGTTATCCTTTAAGAGTTGGAGGACTTGTTGTTGATGTTTGATGTGATGTTCCACTGCCTGAACCTTAGAATTTTCTCTTAAATATGATGTGATGGATGGTGTTTGATACCCATAAAGTGCCATAAATGGGGTCATTTTTGTTGCTATATGAAAGGAAGTGTTATACCACCATTCAGCCAGAGGCAACCATTTGACCCATTGTGTCTGTTTATCAGATACAAAGCAACGAAGATATCCTTCCAAACATTTGTTTACTATCTCAGTTTGCCCATCAGATTGAGGATGATAAGATGAGCTATGAGCTAACTGAGTACCAAGACAAGAAAATAATTGTGTCCAAAAATTTCCAGTGAAAATGGGATCTCTGTCACTTACAATAATCTTTGGGTTTCCATGTAGCTTTTGAATTGTTTCCATAAATGCAGTAGAAACTGTACTGGCTTTAAATGGATGTGATAATGCACAAAAGTGTGCATACTTGGTAAGTCTGTCAACTACCACCATGATGACACTCTTTCCCTCAGACTTGGGTAAACCTGTGATAAAATCCATTGATACCTCCTCCCAACGTTGGCTTGGAATGGATAAAGGTTGTAATAGACCCGGTGTCTTAATTGTTTCAACTTTATTTTGTTGGCAAACCAAACATTCTGTCACAAACTTTTGAATATCTGATTTAAGGCCATCCCAAAAAAATTCCTTCTTAACCCTGTGGTAAGTTTTTAAAAATCCTGAGTGCCCTCCTAAGGGAGAAGTGTGCAATTCCATAAGAATCTTTTGTTTTAGCTGGGAATTCTTACAGAGGTATAAGCGATCTTTGTACCATAACGAATCATTTTGCCAGCTAAATGTATCAGACGTACTGGAATCTTGTTGTAGCTTTCGAATAAGTGCCCACACTTCTTCGTCATTCTTCCATTCCTCCCTTGCTTCATTTATCCAATCTGGTTGGATAATAGAAATAGCGCACAACAATGCTTCCACATCCTCATCCTTTCTTGAGAGTGCATCTGCCACCACATTTTGCTTCCCTTTTTTGTAGATGATTTCAAAGTCATAACCCAACATCTTTGTGACCCACTTTTGTTGCTCTTCAGAGGATAATCTTTGTTCTAAAAAGTATTTAAGGCTATCATGATCCATTTTTACCTTGAAGTGTCTTCCCATTAGGTAGGGTCGCCATTTCTTAAGTGCATGGAGTATTGCCAACATTTCCTTCTCATAAATAGCTTTGCTTAGAAACTTTCCCTTGATTGGACGACTTTCAAAAGCAATGGGTCTTTCATCTTGCATTAGAACAACACCAATTCCATTTCCTGAAGCATCACATTCCACAATAAAGTTTTTTGTGAAGTTCGGTGTAGCTAAGACCGGTGCTTGGCACATTGCCTCTTTAAGATGTTCAAAGGCCTTTGTTGCTTCCGGAGTCCATGAAAATGCATCTTTCTTCAATAATGTTGTTAGAGGTGCTGCTATTCTCCCATAATTCTTAAAAAACTTGCGATAATACCCTGTCAACCCAAGAAATCCTCGCAAATGCTTTATGGATGTGGGGATTTTCCATTCCTTAATGGCTTTAATTTTGCTAGGGTCTACCTTAACTCCTTCATGAGATACAATATGACCCAAATATTCCACCTTCTGGACTCCAAAGAAACATTTGGATCTTTTGGCATATAATTGTTTCTCTTCCAATAGTTGTAGCACCCTGTCAACATGTTCAACATGATCCTTCCAAGACTTGCTGTAGATAAGTATATCATCAAAAAATACTAACACAAATTTTCTAAGGAATGGTTTGAAAATTGAATTCATCAAACCTTGAAATGTTGAAGGTGCATTGGTAAGGCCAAAAGGCATGACCAAAAATTCATAATGACCCTCATGAGTTCTAAATGCTGTTTTCGGAATGTCTTCAATCTTCATTCTGATTTGATGATATCCTGAACGAAGATCCAACTTGGTGAAGTAAATTGATCCATGCAATTCATCCAGTAATTCATCAATGACAGGAATGGGGAACTTATCTTTAATAGTGAGCTTGTTGAGCTCCCTATAATCCGGACACATGCGCCATGATCCATCCTTCTTGTGCACCAATACTACTGGAGCAGAGAAAGAACTTTGACTTGGTTGAATTATACCAGCCTCTAGCATTTCTGCAACCATACGTTCAATTTCACTTTTTTGGACATAGGGATATCTGTACGGCCTGATGTTTGGAGGAACACTTCCTGGAATCAGATGAATAGCATGATCACGCATAGGTGGGAGACCTTTGGGAGTCTCAAATACCTTGGAATGATTGTCCAGGACTTTTTGGAGATCTGGAGAAATAGATGATTCTAATGTGGAAACATCTAGCGAACATAATTGTGCAATTACACCTCTTTGCTCCTTTTTTAGAAGCTTTGTCATACCATTAGAGCTGATTATCTTTCCTGGTTTCCCTACAATACCCCTTAATTCAACTTCCTTTCCTTCCACAGAAAATTTGATGAAAAGTTCTTGAAAATTAAAAGCTATTGTACCCAAGGATTGTAGCCATTGGACTCCTAGTACAACATCAGCACCTCCCATTGGAATGGAAAGCATTGGGCTAGTCAATACATATTCTCCCATGGATAGCTTGATATTATGGCACTTTCCAAAGCAATTTATTGTTCCTCCATTTGCAATCATCACTTGACACTCTGGTGCTGGATATAGGAAGCAATTCAATTCTTTTGCTACCCTACAATGAATAAAATTGTGGGTGCTTCCTGAATCAATCAACACTATCACCTTTTTCTTCTTGATTTGTCCTTCTATCTTGATGGTTTGAGGAGTGGTAATTCCCGCCAATGCATTACAAGATATGGTCGGATTTATTTGTTCTTCATCTAGGCTTTGTTCCTGGAGCATATCCTCTTCTTTTGACCTTTCTTGCTCCTTTTCTTCTTCCTCTTCACAATCTATGTAGAATAATTTCTTCTCAGCACACTTATGACCTTTAGTGTATTTGCTATCACAACTATAACAAAGCCCTTTTGCTCTTTTTTCTTCCAATTGTTGTGGTGTCAACCTTATAGGTTGTGGAAGACTAGGGGCAACTGCACTTCCGTCTTTATAGTTGTGAGTGGTATGCTTCCTGGTTGCCATAATTTTTCTTTCCATTTTTCTTGCTAACCTGAATGCCTTCTCTAATGAATCAGGTTCCCAAAGTCGAACATCATGTTGGATATTATCCTTTAAAGACCCTATGAACACATCAATCCTATGCTGCTCTGGAATATCTTTTACCCTTATGTTCAATTTTTGGAACTCCTCAATGTGCTCCATTATTGAACCCTTTTGTTTGAGACTTATCAATTGGCTAAAAAAAGTGTTGCTTTTTGTATCCTCATAATGTGCTATCAATTCTTCCGTAAAAATTGCCCAAGTGATAAATTTTTTACGAGAGCAAAGCCATTGATACCATACAAATTGATTTGGTTCCAAATATAAAGTTTCCATACGTACCTTTTGTGTGTTTTGCACATTATTGAGATCGAAGAACTGCTCCATCTGTAATATCCATGTGGCGGGATCCTTGCCATCAAACTTCCTCATATCGATTTTTGGAATATGGTGGGTCTTCGATCCAACATTAGAGTCTATGAAATCATGATTAACATTTCTTTTGTTCACATCATGAGTTTCCTTTACAACCTTTTCACCATTAGTAAGTATTTCTTGTAGAAAATTTGTCAAATCTGTCTTCAAATCTGCCATGTCTGTCTTCAAATCTATCCTCAAATATGTCTTCAGATCATCCATTTTAGCTTCCATGCCCTTTATCTTAGATTCCACGCCATTTATCTTAGCATCTATTAGCTTTTGTGAGCATGACATTTGTTGCACCTTTTCTTGTAGTTTTGATATATCATGTAGCATTTCTTCCTCTTCTTCATGAGTCATGCTAGAGCTTTCAGGTTCCTTACTAGGTGTTTGCATTTTCTTTCCTCGGGGCATCAGTTACTGATAATAATGCTTTACTATGCCCTTTGAATTCCTTCAAACCAAGCTTATGCAAAAATAAAAAATAAAAACTACACACCTTTTTTTACTTTGTAGAAGCCTGATATTGAATCTGATGTATCTCTGTAATTTCGAATCATCCAGTTCTGAAATTGTGACCTGTAGTAGCCTTCTATGTCCTCTTTTTAATGCCACTAGTCTGAACCA
Source organism: Pinus tabuliformis (assembly GCA_031772625.1). Taxonomy (NCBI): domain Eukaryota; kingdom Viridiplantae; phylum Streptophyta; class Pinopsida; order Pinales; family Pinaceae; genus Pinus; species Pinus tabuliformis. Next base: position 571,715,383 of record CM062808.1, read on the forward strand.
AATTGGATTCTCCAAGAAAGAGTTATGCACAATCTCCCGCAGTGACCTGATTATAGACTAATTCAGTAGAGCGAACTTGTATGAAGTGCCACATGTCACTGTTTCAACCTTTGACTCTGAAAAAGATATAAAAGAAAACTACAGTCCTTCCTCTTTCTGTACCTTCTTATGAAATTTCAATCCGATGCTCAGAAAGAAAGTTATGACGATTTTCCCCAGGTCACCTGTTTTGAGTGTAATTCAGGAGTCTGCAAAAAGACCAACTTCCTGAGATCATATCTCCAAACATATCGCGCGAAAAGCTCTGAAATTCAGACCCAAGGTTCAGCGCGATTTCTTCTCAAATGAGTTTTTTTTGCGACTTCTGAAATGTCACAGAAAAAAAGTTATAGCTAAAATTCCACGATAACCTGTTTGGAGCAGCGAAACCCTAGAATCCAAAGCTCTGATACCAAATGTTATGTAACCAACTCAAGAAAAGATAGAAAAGATAGATTAACGCCTTAGAATTCAGCCTCTTCGAGGGGGAAACCTCCTTTACATTACATAAATGAACAATTCTTGGATGTTACAAATGACAAAACCTCCTTTCTATATATAGGAGTCTATGGAGTCACAATATAATCCAGCCGACCTAACAATAATAATATAAAGCCACAAAAATAACAATAGAGGGATTCTATGGGCACATTAATAACAATATGGGGGTAATGGGGGCACAACAATATAAATAAGGGGTATAACTACAATAGTAATGGGGTAATCACTAGTATTATAGGGACCCAATAGCTAGTATGGTTGATGTTGGTTTACCATGGTTGACCTTAGTTGACCAATGCCAAACATGGTTGACCATGATCAACCATGGTCAACCATGATAACATGGTTTGAAAATTTTGACCATGATTAACCATTTACTATGAGAGATTATGGTTGACAATGGTTGACGATGGTTGGGCATAATGACCATGGTTCGACCATGTTGACCATGGATGAACATTGTTTGAGATATTTGACAAGGTTGGCCATAATTTTATATGATTAATTATGGTTTCCCATGTTGATAATGGTTAAACATATTCAACCATAGATCCTTTGGTTGACCATGTTCGACCATTTTAACCATAGTTGGCCATCAAGTCTTGGTAGACCATGGGTTGTTAATATTAAGTTATTATTTTAATATTAATTTTAAATTATAGTATTGACAAATATTTTTACTAATAATAATAATAATATATTAACATTAACATTAATAACAATATTATTAATAATATCATTCAAAATATTAATGATATTTATATATAAGATTGATACATTATGAATACTTACATTAACAATATTAATGTAACTATGATCAAGAAATCCACCCTCCACACGTTGACTATCAACTACCACAACCACATTTACACATTAGTAAATGTGGTTGATTAGGTTGATGATTGGAATTTTCCATTCAACCACATGTACTAATGTGCAAATTTGGTTATGTTAATATTAGAAAAATCAAAATATAATAATTAAAAATAAAAAATATAATTACATGAAAAAATGAGTGCACAAAGATGAAGGAAAAGATGAATGAAATTATATAAGAAAAATGAATGGACAAATCTCGTTGAAGGAAAACATGGTCGAAGGGATCATAGCCAAAACTAAAAGTAAAGAATACAAGGGAAGATGTGTGCTTGTGCTACAACATAGATTGAATATTTCAAAAAACAATTATGGGGATAAATGAGTATAGATCAATTTTAAACATGAATCTAATATGAGTGGAGAGGGATCAAATTTATTTAGGTTCAAACTTCTTTTAGAGTGCAACATACAATGTATAATTTTTCATTGTTTAAATTGTAATTTTGAATGTTATATAGAGTATATAACTTAAACTTGTAAGAGAAAAAAATATTTGTTGGATTTCAACAAAAAAACATATATTTATAAAAAAAGACCAAACTTTAAAATACTAAGATCACTTCAAACGTTTTAACCATAAAAATTATTTTTTCAATATTATAGTGCCCACTCTAGTTGACTAACCTTGATATGACATTAACATTGTTTTAGCCCTAAGGCTTACACATTATTCTTTGAGGACTTCAGGTTGAAGATCCAGACAGTTGATTCTACTATTAGTGGTTGTGATGGATGTGGTTTTCCCTAGTCAGTGTTAGAATGATGATAGCTTTGATGGGTATGTATGTTTTCTATTGATGTTATGATGATGATAGCCTTGACGTATATGTATGTTTTCTATTGATGTTATGATAATGATAGATTTCATGGATATGTATGCCTTCTATTGATGTTATGATGATGATAACTTTGATGGATATGTATCTTTTTTATTGATGTTACGATGATGTTAGCCTTGATGGATATGTATGTTTCCTATTGATGTTATGATAATGATAGATTTGATGGATATGTATGATTTCTATTAATGTTATGGTGATGACAACTTGTTGGATATGTATGCTTTCTAATGATGTTATGATGATGATAGTTGTGATGGACATGTTCGTTATGTTGGCTACTTACATTAGTTTTAGTTCATGATGAACAATGATGTGGATGATTATGTCATGTGATGATGCTAGAATGACAATGAGCAACACTATGAAACTTTTTACTGATGATTATCAAGTATAACAGGAAACCACTAGATGCACTCACATGTGATGAGTCGATGACATCTAGTTTTATGGAAACGAATATTTTGTCCTTGAAATGTTTTAAGTTTAGTTTGAATCTTGCTATAAATTTTAATGACATGTGAGTGGTTGTAGGCACAGGTTAGTTTCTTGACCAAATGACTCACACATGGGTTATTGCATTGTATAAATGGATGAAACTACATGGGAGGGGTAAGACAATGTCCCTAATTTCTCCCGTTAGCACTTCCACCGTGATTTGGGCTAGAAGGGTTGGTACACCTTCGCATTGAAGATCACGATGTCATGGGGGTAGGTCCCTAATTAGGTTTCTCACAATGATTTACTGGGGCCACACATCAAGGCAGATTCCTTGATCCCCCACACCATTAGTCTCACTATAGCGGACAACATGAAGGATGGTAACGGTTTCTATCATTGCACCCAAATTTTCCCCTCGTAGCCACTAGATGTTTGAAGGGCAAGTGACGTGGATCCCTCATAAATTCAAGAGAAGTTATTAAAGGGTATGACCGACTTGGCACCCTTAACATCATTAATAAACTATTAGGTGTGGCATCCTTGGAGCTTCGAAGGGAGTTTCTTGAAGGGAATACTCGACTTGACACCCTTGGCATCATAAACAAATTGTTAGGCGCGGCACACTTGGAACTTCGAAGGGAAGTTCGTGAAGGGTACGGCCCACTTGGAACCCTTGGCATAAAAAATAAACTAATAAATATAATCAAGGTATGAAGATCCTACAAGTTCACATGAGGTGGTAAATAAAGTTAGAACCAAGACAATTAAATCAAGAATAAACTTAGGGTAAAGGGAGAATAGGAAGAAGCAAAAGAATTTTACCTTGAAGACTCTACCCTTCCCATGTTGGAAAATATTAGGTAGATAATGCACATAATTATGTAGTTAGGTAAAAGGGGGAATAAGGGACATAGATTTAATTATAAATACTAATCCTAAAATAGTTAAACTAAATTAGGAGAATAGGGTGGTGAATTAAAATAAAGACTAATAAAACTTAGATAAAATTTGAGAACCTCAATGTGGCAAGAGCTAGCCTAAGAATATCCATATCAAAGGAAATTTGAGTTAAATTAGGAGGTAGTTAGGGGACCAAATATGAGACTTATTAATTGGTTTCAGTAAAGAACACAAATTAAAGAGCATAAAAGGGGGATTAAGAGACAACTCGGACAAGAAACAAGGAGTCTTGTTCAAGCGAGGAAAAATATTATTTTTAATTAAAAATTTAAGTAAATAATTTTGGAGAGATTTGGGGAGATGGTGAAACATGGGTGGGTGAATAATCAAACATTTAGATTAATAAAAATAATTAATTATGCACGAAGCGCCACGTGTCACCTATGAAGCCTCCTATAAAAGAAAGGGAAAGCCATGGGAGAAAGATCTTTTTGCTTACCCTATTATTGGATGGGGAGATTATGTTTTTGTGAGTGGATACAATCTATAGTTGAGTTTGGTAAGATAGAGTTCTTTAGAGAGGGAACTCTTGAGCCAAGGAGCACTCACCTCTATCAACTAGCACAATTTCTCCATTGTACAACCCCACTGCAGCACAAGGGTCCACTGGGAAGGAGTGTACCCAAGGAGTAGGATGGGAGGTCACCTGGTGGGTCACTACATTCTATTGGAGCACATCAACATTCACACTTTGGGGTGGACGACAACAAGGGAGTGAAAGTAGCAGCAAGGCCAAGATTGAATCTCCTCTCTAGGTGAATGGTATCTGTGGCATTTATGGTGTTCTATTATATGATTTCAATGTGCATATAGTTAATAGAATGTAAGACATATGATATTTGTATTGTACTGTAATTCATGGATATTTGATGTAAGTTCTTTGATATTTTTGAGTTCCCAATGATTATCTACTTATGGTTGTATTCCTAGTTTATCTAAATTGTTTAATATATATATATATATATATATATATATATATATTAAAAGAAAATATTTTAATATGAATTAATATTGATGCACACATCAATATTAATTCATATTAAAATATTTTCTTTTAATATATATATATATATATATATATATATATATATATATATATATATATATATATATATATATATATATATATATATGAAGTTGATATCAACATAAATTAGTTAACATAGATGTTCAAATAGTTTATTTAAATCTCATGTTGAAATATTTTTGAAAAGAATAAGTTTTAAAAAACTCACATTTTTTTACACATAATTATTTTAAATGAAATTATATTATGTTATATGGACAACTAACTAAACATTAGCATTTAATTTGTATTTTTTTATTATAGCTGGCATTTCTTTTCTATTTACAGAATATTTTACTTTTATTGTAAGAGAAACACATGTCAACTTGTTAAAATTGGAAACCAGAGAAAAACTTCATGTGGGTCATCTTATTCATGGCTGATAATATTTTTATTAGATTCCTCTCGTCGAGAGGTGTAGGATTGATATAAAGATCATCCGATTCCGATAAGTATTCATGGAGATATGAATTTATTTTGATTATGGAATTATTATCAAGCCGACCTACAACTCATGTAGGCTCAGAAGCTCAACAGTCGCATCTATTCACCCACCAACGTTGTGTATAAATATAAGAGGACTTTTCCTCATTTGGACTCACTCATCCCATCACATCTCTCTCTCTCTCTACTACGCAGAAATGAGTCTCTTCTCTACTGCGCTGAAATGGGTCTCTCTCTCACACATGTGAAGCCGGAAGCTGTTGAATTTGAAGCGGCAACTGCAGAAGTAAAGATTGACTTGCGTGGCCTAGAAGATATCTTCTTTGGAATGGCGCTGTAGGTTCATCTGAACCTCCTCTAAAAGCCGCAACCTTTGGTGGTGGAATGAAGGCAATCTGATGAATGGTTTGCAAGATATCGACTGCCCTAGTTTGAAGCCGGAAACTGCTGAAACTGAAGCTGCAACTGCAGAAGTAAAGATTGACCTGTGTGGCCTAGAATATTTCCTCATCTGAACTGCACTGTAGGTTCATCTGAACCTCCTTTGAAAGTAGAAACTTTTGTTGGTGGAATGAAGTCAATCCGACGGTCGGTTTGTGAGATATCGTCTGCCTTAGTTTGATAATGAAGCCGCTAATGCTGATGTTGCTGATATAGGGTTTGCTACTGCTGATATGAATCAGATTTTTTGTACTATTTCTCTCTGCTAAATTATTGAAGATAAAAGAAGATTTGATCAAAGGGATCCCCACACATTGTGGGGTTTGTCCCTGGCTAGCCACCACATCTTGTGTCTCTTGTCTTGGCTTGTTTTCTGTCGATTGTTTAATGTTCTATCCGCACTTTACTTTATGTACGTGTGATTGCTAATCTTTGGAATATAATAAGGAAAAGAAGTAAACTGTTATAAGCATAGAACATACCATAACTTAACATGGTATCAGAGCTGAGGTGAAGACAAAGCCCGAGCAAGAGCAAGAGCAATCATCGAAGAGAAGATTGGCAAGGCTATACTAAAAGAACTATGGGGTCCTCAACACTCTTTCCTGTTGAAGACAAGCTCCGTGAGAAAGCCGACTATCATGGATGGAAGATGTCTATCGATCTAACCCTTGAGAATCAAGGAGTGTTGGATCATGTGAGAGGCAATATTGTTGAGCCTCCATCAAATGCATCCGCTGCTGCCTGGAACAAATGAAAAAATGGAGAAGTCAAAACAATAGAAGATCATCCAGGACTCTATCGACAAGCACTTGGTGGCCTACATCTCTGAACTGGACACCTCCAAGGAAATCTACGATAGACAGGTGAGTTTATTTAAAGTTAATGATGCAAATCAAGTTTTGTTTCTTAGAAATAAGCTGAGGGAAATCAAGAAGGGTAAATATGAAAGTATGCAAGCATACTTCTTAAGAATCACCGAGATCAAGAACAATCTCCTATCTATTGGGGAAACTATTACTGACAGAGAAATGGCAATCACAACTCTTGGAGGATTTCCATTTGAATGGTATGTGTTCAGGACTACACTTTTGAATTATAATGTAATTCCTGGTTTCAAGGAATTAATGGCTAGAGGTATTCAAGAAGAAACAAGGGAAGAAGTGCAAGAAATGCCCATGCCTAAAGGTCCTCTTGCTGCCTTTTCTTCTCATGCAAAGAAAAGAAATAATTCCGGGACTAAATCAAAAGGAAATGTTGGACCTAAGGCTAGAAGAAAATGACGATGTTACATTTGTGATAAAGCAAGTCACTATGTATGAGATCATGAGCATCATGATGAATGAGATCATGGACATAAAGGGCAACATGAGATCATGGACATATAGGATAGCATGATGATGATGCACACTAGTTTGAGCAGCATTATGATGGATAAAATCATGGACGTGGGCAACATGATGATAATCATGATTAGAGAAGCATGGTACAGTATGTAGTGGTGCAACTCGAAATCCCTCTGATGGCAATCAAAGGAATGACAAATTCAATAGCAAAGGTAAGAGGAGAGCTGGGAATCAAGGAAGAGGACAAGCATTCAAGAAGGCTAGAAATTCTAGGATGTATTAAATGCACCTGACCTCAAAAGGAACCTAGTGTTCATCCTGGCAATGGAAGACAGAGGCTACAAGGTAACCTCCAGCAATGGCAAGGTATGTATATGGAAAAATAATGTTAAAGATGCCTTTACTCTTGGGTTTAGTGTTGATTCATTATATCAGGTCGATGGAAGTCCGCTAGGTGTCATGTCTTGTGACACAACACTTTAGTCCGAACTTTGGCATCGGAGGTTTGCCCACCTTCATTGCAAAGCTCTACCCGATTTAAGACAGATTGTAACAGGGATGCCCGAATTCCAAGTAGAGAAAGAAGGTGTATGTTTGGGATGTGCCAAAGGAAAGCTCAAAAGGGGAGCATTCCCCTCAAGCCAAACAAAGACCTCTGATATATTACAATTGGTTTACTCAGGCATACCTGAGGTTGGCATTAAGAGGGAGACTACTACACCACATACTCCTGAGCAGAATGGTGTGGTGGGAAGGAAGAACCACACGATGATGGAAGCCGTCAGGGCCATGCTACATGATCAAAGACTTCGAAAGTTTCTATGGGCTTAAACTACAATCACCGCTCTATATGTACAAAATCGATGCCTTCATCAAGCATTGGGTTCCTAAACTCCTGAAGAAATGTTCACCACCGGTCAAAGGGAAGTCGTGATTAGTCATGATGTCACATTTGACAAAGATATGGCTCTCTGAAAGGTGGACAATCTGTTGACTTTGAGTAGCTCTTAAGAAGCCGACACCAGGGAACCGAAAGCAAAGGATGATGAATCAATGCCTAATGTAGAAGAACCCATGGATCCGATTGATCCTCATCCACATGAGCATTCCTCTTCTAGGAAGAGGCCTTCATGGCTTAGGGGGATACTTGATGATGCTAAAGGACGTGCTGCACCCTGAGGAACCTTCCATCAAAGTAAGAAACTTAACAGGTATCAGGGATACCTGACCATCATGAGCACGATCATACAAAATGAACCTTCATCATTCTCAGATGTCATCAAACATTAACTATGGAAGGATGCTATGACCATAGAATATGAGTCTATTATGGAGAATGATGTCTAGGAAGTAGTTCCCAGACCCTGGACAAGACAATTCTTACTTCAAAATGGCTTTACAAGATAAAGCATGCAGCAAATGGAAGTATGGAAAAGTATAAGGTTCATTTTTTTGCTCGTGGTTTATCCCAGAAGGGAGGTATAGACTATGATATTTGCACCTGTTGCCAGATATACGACCATACGCTTGATCATAGCCCTTGTGGCTTCACAAGGATGGAACCTACATCAGATGGATGTAAAGACTACGTTCTTGCATGGTTCTATCAAAGAAGAGGTCTATGTGGAGCAACCTAAAGGATTTGAGATTTATGATTGAAAATCTCATGTATGCAGGTTGAAGAAGGCTCTCTATGGGCTGAAGCAAGCACCCCGAGCATGGTACGAGAGGATCGATAGTTACTTGATGAAGCTGTGATTCACTAGAAGTGAAGCTGATCCTAACCTTTACTTTAAGGTTGAAGATGACAAGCCTCTCATACTGGTGTTGTATGTGGATGATCTCTTTCTAACAGGTGCAAACCCTCTCATTCACAAATGTAAGAGGGAGATGGATTCTGAATTTGAAATGAAGGACCAAGGACTTGAAGTGTGGCAGAAGCCAAAGGAAATTTTCCTATCTCAAGGAAAATATGTGGTAAAGATATTGGAAAGATTCGGTATGATGGACTGCAAGCCTATGACTACCTCGAGGATCTTAACTTTTAGAAGTTATATGGTAGTGATGTCGGACCAGACTTGGGAAATCCCTCTGAGTTTCAAAAACTCATTCGCATTGATGTTCTTGGTGAACCTCCGTCTGAACATATGTTTTCCAGTTAGCATTGTGAGCTCATATTTGGTTGAGCCTCACTGGATTGATGCCAGGAATCTTCTGAGATGTTTTCAGGACACAATCTCTCATGGATTAAGATACACTGTCGGAGATGTGAGACTACTTGGATATACTGATGTTGATTGGGCAGGCAGTGTGGTGGACCGTAAGAGCACTTCCGGGTACTATTTCACCTTGGGATCTGCTTCGATATCCTAGATGAGCAGGAAGCAGAAGTCGGTGGCTTTGAGCACCGCCGAAGCAGGATATATTATTGCTAGCATAACCTCGTGTGAGGCAGTCTGGTTGCAAAAGCTCTTCAGTGAGTTGTTTGGATTTACATTGGATACCACTGTGATTCTCTGTAACAACCAGAGGTGGGATTCGATTATTGAGGAATCCCGTATTCGTCAATTGCTCCAGCAGATAGACATCATCTGTGATATGGTAAGTCGATGAGCAAGGAAGCTCCATCACATTAAGATGATGTACAGGTTGATACACCTTGTCAAAGCCTCGAGGAAAGATCTAATCTGTGATTTTCCCAAACGACTTGGAGTCGGCAAGAAACCCTTGTAAATGGGTCCTGCATGTTGCATACATTGAGCTCTAGGAGCTCTGAGGGCTTGCGGTTCCTGCTGGAGCAACATATGACCATAGGGTGACTCACCCTCCCCTGGTGATGCACACTGGAACAAGATGATTCGCTCTCTTGTGGGACAAGATGATTCACTCTCTTTTGGAACAGGATGATTCGCTCTCCTGTGTAGCAGGATGATTAGTTCTCCTTTGAGGCTTGGATTGATGTGTTCTCCATGGCAGCCTGGATTGATGTGTTCTCCATGGCGATTGTAGCAGGATTGATGTGTTCTCCTATGAGGACAGGATTGATTAGTTCTCCTGTCGAGGCATCCTACCCATGCAGTCTGGGACTCATGGGAAGTACCTCTCATTTGATCAATGAGCAGGGAAATGAAGTTAGGGACCATATTAGTACCGATGGACGCATTGTTGTATCTACCGTACTCCCTACGCTAGGATGACCTCCATTGATCTGGGATCAATGATACTAGTCTGGGACTAGTGGTAGGAGTTGTACCATACTATGACACTGACTTTGGGTCGGTTGAGACTGGTCTGGGACTAGTGGTACATACTCCGAGACTGACTTTATGTCAGTGCAGTACTGGTCTGGGACCAGTGAGAGTGGTACATACTATGACGCTGACTTCGGGTTGGTTGAGACTGGTCTGGGACAAGTGGTACACTCTCTGAGACTGCCGTACTGGTCTAGGACCAGTGGTAGGTGTCGTACCATACTATGACGCTGACTTTGGGTCAGTTGAGATTGGTCTGGGACTAGTGGTACATACTCCGAGACTGACTTCATGTCAGTGAAGTACTGGTCTGGGACCAGTGAGAGTGGTACATACTATGACGCTGACTTCAGGTCGGTTGAGACTGGTCTGGGACAAGTGGTACACTCTCTGAGACTGTGATACTGGTCTGGGACCAGTGGTAGGACTGGTACTTACTATGAAGCTGACTTCGGGTCGGTTGAGACTGGTCTGGGACCAGTGGTACACACTCTGAGACTGAATTTAAGTCAGTGGAGGATGATACTAGTCTAGGACCAATGGAGTTGTACTCACTATGACACTGACTTCGGGTTGGTTGAGACTGGTCTGGGACCAGTGGTACATACTCTGAGACTGACTTTGAGTCAGTATGATACATCCTCAATCATTTCTTCTTCTTCATAATTCGGACAAAAGCAGAGCAGAATAGAAAAATGCAAGAGCAGAGCAGAACAGAGCAAAACAGTACAGATCAGTGCAGGGCAGAACAAGACAAAGTAGAACAGGCAAAATAGAGTAGAGCAGGGCAAGGGTCAGGCTGTACAGGGAAGTGCATTTGATGGATGAATAGTAACGACCGATAGACAGATTGCAGATGAAGTTCTCCATGGTTGAGAGGGAGTGTTAAAATTGGCAACCAGGGAAAAACTTCATGTGGGTCATCTTATTCATGGTTGATCATATTTTTATTAGATTCCTCTCATCGAGAGGTGTAGGATTGATATAAAGATCATCCAATTCCGATAAGTATTCATGGAGATATGAATTTATTTTGATTATGGAATTATTATCAAGTCGACCTACAACTCATGTAGGCTCAGAAGCCCAACAGTCGCATGTATTCACCACCAACGTTGTGTATAAATATAAGAGGACTTTTCCTCATTTTGACTCACTCATCTCATCACATCTCTCTCTCTCTACTATGCAAAAATGAGTCTCTTCTCTACTACGCTGAAATGGGTCTCTCTCTCACACATGTGAAGCCAGAAGCTGTTGAATTTGACGCTGCAACTGCAGAAGTAAAATTGACTTGCGTGGCCTAGAAGATATCCTGTTTGGAACTGCACTGTAGGTTCAACTGAACCTCCTCTAAAAGCCACAACTTTTGGTGGTGGAATGAAGGCAATCCGATGAATGGTTTGCAAGATATCGACTGCCCTAGTTTGAAGCCGGAAACCGCTGAAACTGAAGCTGCAACTGCAGAAGTAAAGATTGACCTGCGTGGCCTAGAATATCTCCTCATCTGAACTGCTCTATAGGTTCATCTGAACCTCCTCTGAAAGCTGAAACTTTTGGTGGTGGAATGAAGTCAATCCAACGGTCGGTTTGTGAGATATCGTTTGCCTTAGTTTGATAATGAAGCCGCTAATGTTGATACTGCTGATCTAGGGTTTGCTACTGCTGATATGAATCAGATTTTTTGTACTATTTCTCTCTGCTGAATTATTGAAGATAAAATAAGATTTCATCAAAGGGTTTCCCCATACATTGTGGGGTTTCTCCCTGGCTAGCCGCCACATCTTGTGTCTCTTGTCTTGGCTTGTTTTCTGTCGATTGTTTAATGTTCGATCTGAACTTTACTTTATGTACGTGTGATTGCTAATCTTTGGAATATAGTAAGGAAAAGAAGTAAACTGTTATAAGCATAGAACATACCATAACTTAACATGGTATCAGAGCTGAGGTGAAGACAAAGCCCGTGCAAGAGCAAGACCAATCATCGAAGAGAAGATTGGCAAGGCTATCCTAAAAGAACTATTGGGTCCTCAACACTCTTTCCTGCTGAAGACAAGCTCCGTGAGAAAGCTGACTATCACGGATGGAAGATGTCTATCAATCTAACCCTTGAGAACCAAGAAGTGTTGGATCATGTGAGAGGCAATATTGTTGAGCCTCCATCAAATGAATCCACTGCTGCCTGGAACAAATGAAAAAATGGAGAAGTCAAAACAATAGAAGATCATCCAAGACTCTATCAACAAGCACTTGGTGGCCTACATCTCTGAACTGGACACCTCCAAGGAAATCTACGATAGACAGGTGAGTTTATTTAAAGTTAATGATGCAAATAAAGTTTTGTTTTTTAGAAATAAGCTGAGGGAAATCAAGAAGGGTAAAGATGAAATTATGCAAGCATACTTCTTAAGAATCACCGAGATCAAGAACGATCTCCTATCTATTGGGGAAACTATTACTGACAGAGAAATGGCACTCACAACTCTTGGAGGATTGCCATTTGAATGGTATGTGTTCAGGACTACTCTTTTGAACTATAATGTAATTCCTGGTTTCGAGGAATTAATGGCTAGATGCATTCAATAAGAAACAAGGGAAGAAGTGCAAGAAATGCCCATGCCTAGAGGTCCTCCTGCTACCTTTTCTTCTCATGCAAAGAAAAGAAATAATTCCGGGACTAAATCAAAAGGAAAGGCTGGACCTAAGGCTAGAAGAAAATGATGATGTTACATTTCCGATAAAGCAAGTCACTATGTATGAGATCATGAGCATCATGATGAATGAGATCATGGACATAAAGGGCAACATGAGATCATTGACATACAGGATAGCATGATGATGATGCACACTAGTTTGAGCAGCATTATGATGGATAAAATCATGGACATGGGCAGCATGATGATAATCATGATTAGAGAAGCATGGTACAGTATGTAGTGGTGCAACTCGAAATCCTTCTGATGGCAATCAAAGGAATGAAAAATTCAACAGCAAAGGTAAGAGGAGAGCTGGGAATCAAGGAAGAGGACAAGCATTCAAGAAGGCTAGAAATTCTAGGATGTATTAAATGCACCTGACCTTAAAAGCAACCTAGTGCTCATCTTGGCAATGGAAGACAGAGGCTACAAGGTAACCTCAAGCAATGGCAAGGTATGTATATGGAAAAATAATGTTAAATATGCCTTTACTCTTGGTTTTAGTGTTGATTCATTATATCAGGTCGATGGAAGTCCGCTAGGTGTCATGTCTTGTGACACAACTCTTTAGTCCGAACTTTGGCATCGGAGGTTTACCCACCTTCATTGCAAAGCTCTACCCGATATAAGACAGATGGTAACAGTGATGCTCGAATTCCAAGTAGAGAAAGAAGGTGTATGTCCGGGATGTGCCAAAGGAAAGCTCAAAAGGGGACCATTCCCCTCAAGCCAAACCAAGACCTCCGATATATTACAATTGGTTTACTCAGGCATACCTGATGTTGGCATTAAGAGGGAGACTACTACACCACATACTCTTGAGCAGAATGGTGTGGTGGGAAGGAAGAACCACACGATGATGGAAGCTGTTCGGGCCATGCTACATGATCAAATACTTCCAAAGTTTCTATGGGCTGAAACTACAATCACCGCTGTATATGTACAAAATCGATAACTTCATCAAGCATTGGGTTCCTAAACTCCTGAAGAAATGTTCACCACCGGTCAAAGGGAAGTCGTGATTAGTCATGATGTCACCTTTGTCAAAGATATGTCTCTCAGCAATGTGGACAATCTGCTGACTTTGAGTAGCTCTCAAGAAGCCGACACCAGGGAACCGAAAGAAAAGGATGGTGAATCAATGCCTGATGTAGAAGAACCCATGGATCCGATTGATCCTCATCCACATGAGCCTTCCTCTTCTAGGAAGAGGCCTTCATGGCTTAGGGGGATACTTGATGATGATGAAGGACATGCTGCACCCTGAGGAACCTTCCTTCAAAGTAAGAAACTTAACAGGTATCAGGGATACCTGACCATCATGAGCATGATCATACAAAATGAACCTTCATCATTCTCAAATGTCATCAAGCATTAACTATGGAAGGATGCTATGACCATAGAATATGAGTCTATTATGGAGATTGATGTCTAGGAAGTAGTTCCCAGACCCTGGAAAAGACAATTGTTACTTCAAAATGGCTTTACAAGATAAAGCATGCAACAAATGGAAGTATGGAAAAGTATAAGGTTCATTTTGTTGCTCGTGGTTTATCCCAGAAGGGAGGTATAGACTATGATATTTTCACCTGTTGCCAGATATACGACCATCCGCTTGATCATAGCCCTTGTGGCTTCACAAGGATGGAACCTACACCAGATGGATGTTAAGACTGTGTTCTTGCATGGTTCTATCAAAGAATAGGTCTATGTGGAGCAACCTAAAGGATTTGAGATTTATGATTGAAAATCTCATGTATGCAGGTTGAAGAAGGCTCTCTATGGGCTGAAGCAAGCACCCCGAGCATGGTATGAGAGGATCGATAGTTACTTGATGAAGCTGAGATTCACTAGGAGTGAAGCTGATCCTAACCTTTACTTTAAGGTTGAAGATGACAAGCCTCTCATACTAGTGTTGTATGTGGATGACCTCTTTCTAACAGGTGCAAACCCTCTCATTCACAAATGTAAGAGGGAGATGGCTTCTGAATTTGAAATGAAGTACCAAGGACTTGAAGTGTGGCAGAAGCCAAGGGAAATTTTTCTATCTCAAGGAAAATATGTGGTAAAGATATTGGAAAGATTCGGTATGATGGACTGCAAGCCTGTGACTACCTCGAGGATCTTAACTTTTAGAAGTTATATGGTAGTGATGTCAGACTAAACTTGGGAAATGCCTCTGAGTTTCAAAAACTCATTCGCATTGATGTTCTTGGTGAACCTCCGTCTGAACATATGTTTTGCAGTTAGCATTGTGAGCTCCTATTTGGTTGAGCGTCACTAGATTGATGCCAGGAATCTTCTGAGATGTCTTCAGGACACAATCTCTCATGGATTAAGATACACTGCCGGAGATGTGAGACTACTTAAGATAAAAAATAGAAACCAGCCGAACATCTGTTATGAAACTAGCTCAAGAAAAGATAGAAAAAATAGATCAACGCCTTAGAATTCAACCTCTTCGAGGGGGCAACCTCCTTTACATTACATAAATGAACAATTCTTGGATGATACAAATGAAAATACCTCCTTTCTATATATAGGAGTCTAAGGGGTCATAACATAGCCAGAGCCGACATAACAATAATAATGTAAGGGCACAATAATAACAATAGTGGGCTTCTATGGGGCACATTAGTAACAATATGGGCACTACATGGGTACATCAATATAATAAGTGGGTTGTACTAATAACAATAAGGGGTTACACTAGTACTATAGGGGCCTAACATGCCCCTCTCCTTCAAAAAGCGTTGTCCTCAACGCTTGAGTAGTTCTTGATGCTTCTGTATAAAATTCTTGTCCTCCCATGTGAAATCTTCAGCGGGTAAGTTCTTCCACTTGATGAGATACTCTGAAATTGATTGATTTTGTAACTGTCGGGTTCTTGTTTCTGTGACTGCTCTAGGTTCCAATATGATTTTTCCTTCCTTTTCAATATCTGGAAATATTGTTTGAATTGGTAACTTTTGCAAGTTTTGAATAAGTGGCCATACTTCTTTGTCCTTCTTCCATTCATCCCTTGCTTCATTTATCCAATCTGGTTGGATAATAGAGATAGCACAAAACAATGCTTCCACATCCTCATCCTTGAAGAGTCTTCCCATTCGGTAAGGTCGCCATTTTTTAAGTGCATCTAGTATTGCCAACGTTTCCTTCTCATAAATAGCTTTCTTTAGATGTAGCAATAAAAATACCCAATCGCCTACATCAAAACATTTTTCACTATGATGTTGATCTACCTGTTGTTTCATTTGATTTTGCACCGAAGTGGTGCTATCCTTTAAAAGTTGGAGAACTTGTTGTTGATGCTCGATGTGATCTTTCACTGCTTGAACCTTTTTCTTCTTGATATGTCCTTCTATCTTTAGATTTTGAGGAGTGGTAATTTCTTCCAATCCTTTACAAGATATGTTCGGATTCATTTCTTGAAGCTCGATGTGATCTTTCACTTCTTGAACATTTTTCTTCTTGATATGTCCTTCTGTCTCGCTAGTTTGAGGAGTGGTAATTCCGACCAGTGAATTACAAGATATGGTTGGATTCATTTCTTCTTTATTGATGTGATCTTTCACTTCTTGCACCTTTTCTTCTTCCTCTTCACAATCTATGTAGAATAATTTCTTCTCAGCACACTTATGACCTTTAGTGTATTTGCTATCACAACTATAACAAAGCCCTTTTTCTCTTTTTTCTTCCAATTGTTGTGGTGTCAACCTTATAGGTTGTGGAAGACTAGGGGCTACTGCACTTCCGTCTTTATAGTTGTGAGTGGTATGCTTCCTGGTTGCCATAATTTTGCTTTCCATTTTTCTTGCTAACCTGAATGCCTTCTCTAATGAATCAGGTTCCCAAAGTCGAACATCATGTTGGATATTATCTTTTAAAGACCCTATGAACACATCAATCCTATGCTGCTCTGGAATATCTTTTACCCTTATGTTCAATTTTTGGAACTCCTTAATGTGCTCCATTATTGAACCCTTTTGTTTGAGACTTATCAATTGGTTAAAAAAAGTGTTGCTTTTTGTATCCTCATAATGTGCTATCAATTCTTCCGTAAAAATTGCCCAAGTGATAAATTGTTTACGAGAGCAAAGCCATTGATACCATACAAACTGATTTGGTTCCAAATATAAAGTTGCCATACGTACCTTTTGTGTGTTTTGCACATTATTGAGATCGAAGAACTGCTCCATCTGTAATATCCATGTGGCGGGATCCTTGCCATCAAACTTCCTCATATCGATTTTTAGAATATGGTGGGTCTTCGATCCAACATTAGAGTCTATGGAATCATGATTAACATTTCTTTTGTTCACATCATGAGTTTCCTTTACAACTTTTTCACCATTAGTAAGTATTTCTTGTAGAAAATTTGTCAAATCTGCCATGTCTGTCTTCAAATCTGTCTTCAGATCATCCATCTTAGCTTCCATGCCCTTTATCTTAGATTCCACGCCATTTATCTTAACATCTGTTAGCTTTTGTGAGCGTGACATTTGTTGCACTTGTTCTTGTAATTTTGATATATCATGTAGCATTTCTTCCTCTTCTTCATGAGTCATGCTAGAGCTTTCAGGTTCCTTACTAGGTGTTTTCATTTTCTTTCCTCGGGGCATCAATTACCAATAATAATGCTATTTGAATTCCTTCAAACCAAGCTTATGAAAAAATTAAAAAAAAAACTACACACCTTTTTTTACTTTGTAGAAGCCTTATATTGAATCTGATGTATCTCTGTAATTTCAAATCATCTAGTTCTAAAATTGTGACCTGTAGTAGCCTTCTATGTCCTCTTTCCAATGCCACTAGTCTGATCCAAATTGGATTCTCCAAGAAAGAGTTATGCACAATCTCCCGCATTGACCTGATTATAGACTAATTCAGTAGAGCGAAATTGTATGAAGTGCCACATGTCACTGTTTCAACCTTTGACTCTGAAAAATATAGAAACGAAAACTACAGTCCGTCGTCTTTCTGTACCTTCTGACGAAATTTCAATCCGATGCTCAGAAAGAAAGTTATGACGATTTTCCCCAGGTCACCTGTTTTGAGCGTAATTCAGGAGTCTGCAAAAAGACCAACTTCCTCAGATCATATCTCCAACAATATCGTGCAAAAAGCTCTGAAATTTGGACCCAAGGTTCAGCGTGATTTCTTCTCAAATGGGTTTTTTTTGTGACTTTGGAAACGTCACAGAAAAAGCTTTATAGCGAAAATTCCACGATGATCTGTTTGGAGCAGCGAAACCCTAGAATCCAAAGCTCTGATACCAAATGTTATGAAACCAGCTCAAGAAAAGATAGAAAAAATAGATCAACGCCTTAGAATTCAGCCTCTTCGAGGGCGCAACCTCCTTTACATTACATAAATGAACAATTCTTGGATTATACAAATGAAAATACCTCCTTTCTATATATAGGAGTCTAAGGGGTCATAACATAACCAGAGCCGACATAACAATAATAATGTAAGGGCACATTAATAACAATAGTGGGCTTCTATGGGGCACATTAGTAACAATATGGGCACTACATGGGTACATCAATATAATAAGTGGGTTGTACTAATAACAATAAGGGGTTACACTAGTACTATAGGGGCCTAACATGCCCCTCTCCTTCAAAAAGCGTTGTCCTCAACGCTTGAGTAGTTCTTGATGCTTCTGTATAAAATTCTTGTCCTCCCATGTGAAATCTTCAGCGGGTATGTTCTTCCACTTGATGAGATACTCTGAAATTGATTGATTTTGTAACTGTCGGGTTCTTGTTTCTGTGACTGCTCTAGGTTCCAATATGATTTTTCCTTCCTTTTCAATATCTGGAAATATTGTTTGAATTGGTAACTTTTGCAAGTTTTGAATAAGTGGCCATACTTCTTTGTCCTTCTTCCATTCATCCCTTGCTTCATTTATCCAATCTGGTTGGATAATAGAGATAGCACAAAACAATGCTTCCACATCCTCATCCTTGAAGAGTCTTCCCATTCGGTAAGGTCGCCATTTTTTAAGTGCATCTAGTATTGCCAACGTTTCCTTCTCATAAATAGCTTGCTTTAGATGTAGCAGTAAAAATACCCAATCGCCTACATCAAAACATTTTTCACTATGATGTTGATCTACCTGTTGTTTCATTTGATTTTGCACCGAAGTGGCGCTATCCTTTAAAAGTTGGAGAACTTGTTCTTGATGCTCGATGTGATCTTTCACTGCTTGAACCTTTTTCTTCTTGATATGTCCTTCTATCTTTAGATTTTGAGGAGTGGTAATTTCTTCCAATCCTTTACAAGATATGTTAGAATTCATTTCTTGACGCTCGATGTGATCTTTCACTTCTTGAACATTTTTCTTCTTGATATGTCCTTCTGTCTCGCTAGTTTGAGGAGTGGTAATTCTGACCAGTGAATTACAAGATATGGTTGGATTCATTTCTTCTTTATTGATGTGATCTTTCACTTCTTGCACCTTTTCTTCTTCCTCTTCACAATCTATGTAGAATAATTTCTTCTCAGCACACTTATGACCTTTAGTGTATTTGCTATCACAACTATAACAAATCCCTTTTGCTCTTTTTTCTTCCAATTGTTGTGGTATCAACCTTATAGGTTGTGGAAGACTAGGGGAAACTGCACTTCCGTCTTTATAGTTGTGAGTGGTATGCTTCCTGGTTGCCATAATTTTGCTTTCCATTTTTCTTGCTAACCTGAATGCCTTCTCTAATGAATCAGGTTCCCAAAGTCGAACATCATGTTGGATATTGTCTTTTAAAGACCCTATGAACACATCAATCCTATGCTTCTCTGGAATATCTTTTACCCTTATATTCAATTTTTGGAACTCCTCAATGTGCTCCATTATTGAACCCTTTTGTTTGAGACTTATCAATTGGCTAAAAAAAGTGTTGCTTTTTGTATCCTCATAATGTGCTATCAATTCTTCCGTAAAAATTGCCCAAGTGATAAATTGTTTACGAGAGTGAAGCCATTGATACCATACAAATTGATTTGGTTCCAAATATAAAGTTGCCATACGTACCTTTTGTGTGTTTTGCACATTATTGAGATCGAAGAACTGCTCCATCTGTAATATCCATGTGGCGGGATCCTTGCCATCAAACTTCCTCATATTGATTTTTGGAATATGGTGGGTCTTCGATCCAACATTAGAGTCTATGGAATCATGATTAACATTTCTTTTGTTCACATCATGAGTTTCCTTTACAACTTTTTCACCATTAGTAAGTATTTCTTGTAGAAAGTTTGTCAAATATGTCTTCAAATCTGCCATGTCTGTCTTCAAATCTATCCTCAAATCTGTCTTCAGATCATCCATCTTAGCTTCCATGCCCTTTATCTTAGATTCCATGCCATTTATCTTAGCATCTGTTAGCTTTTGTGAGCGTGACATTTGTTGCACTTGTTCTTGTAATTTTGATATATCATGTAGCATTTCTTCCTCTTCTTCATGAGTCATGCTAGAGCTTTCAGGTTCCTTACTAGGTGTTTGCATTTTCTTTCCTCGGGGCATCAGTTACCAATAATAATGCTATTTGAACTCCTTCAAGCCAAGCTTATGCAAAAATTTAAAAAAAAACTACACACCTTTTTTTACTTTGTAGAAGCCTGATATTGAATCTGATGTATCTCTGTAATTTCGAATCATCCAGTTCTAAAATTGTGACCTGTAGTAGCCTTCTATGTCCTCTTTCCAATGCCACTAGTCTGATCCAAATTGGATTCTCCAAGAAAGAGTTATGCACAATCTCCCGCAGTGACCTGATTATAGACTAGTTCAGTAGAGCAAACTTGTATGAAGTGCCACGTGTCACTGTTTCAACCTTTGACTCTAAAAAATATAGAAAGGAAAACTAAAGTCCGTCCTCTTTCTGTACCTTCTTACGAAATTTCAATCCGATGCTCAGAAAGCAAGTTATGACGATTTCCCCAGGTCACCTGTTTTGATTGTAATTCAGGAGTCTGCAAAAAGACCAACTTCCTCAGATCATATCTACGAAAATATCGTGCGAAAAGCTCTGAAATTCGGACCTAAGGTTTAGTGCGATTTCTTCTCAAATGGGTTTTATTTGAAACTTCAGAAATGTCACAGAAACAAAGTTATAGCGAAAATGCGACGATGACCTATTTGGAGCAGCGAAACCCTAGAATCCAAAGCTCTGATACCAAATGTTATGAAACCAGCTCAAGAAAAGATAGAAAAAATAGATCACGCCTTAGAATTCAGCCTCTTCGAGGGGGCAAACTTCTTTACATTACATAAATGAACAATTCTTGGATGATACAAATGAAAATACCTCCTTTCTATATATAGGAGTCTAAGGGGTCATAACATAACCAGAGCCGAGATAACAATAATAATGTAAGGGCACAATAATAACAATAGTGGGCTTCTATGGGGCACATTAGTAACAATATGGGCACTACATGGGTACATCAATATAATAAGTGGGTTGTACTAATAACAATAAGGGGTTACACTAGTACTATAGGGGCCTAACAGTGAACCTCCGTCTGAACATATGTTTTGCAGTTAGCATTGTGAGCTCATATTTGGTTGAGCCTCACTAGATTGATGCCAGGAATCTTCTGAGATGTCTTCAGGACACAATCTCTCAGGGATTAAGATACACTACCGGAGATGTGAGACTACTTGGATATACTGATGTTGATTGGGCAGGTAGTGTGGTGGACCGTAAGAGCACTTCCGGGTACTGTTTCACCTTGGGATCTGCTTCGATATCCTGGATGAGCAGGAAGCAGAAGTCGGTGGCTTTGAGCACCGTCGAAGCAGGATATATTGTTGCTAGCATAACCTCGTGTGAGGCAATCTGGTTGCAAAAGCTCTTCAGTGAGCTGTTTGGGTTTACATTGGATACCACTGTGATTCTCTGTAACAACCAGAGGTGGGATTCTATTATTGAGGAATCCCGTATTCGTCAATTGCTCCAGCAGATAGACATCATCTGGGATATGGTAAGTCGATGAGCAAGGAAGCTGCATCACATTAAGATGATGTACAGGTTGATACACCTTGTCAAAGCCCCGAGGAAATATCTAATCTGTAATTTTCCAAAACAACTTGGAGTCGGCAAGAAACCCTTGTACAAGGGTCCTGCATGTTGCATACATTTACCTCTAGGAGCTCTGAGGGCTTGCAGTTCCTACTGGAGCAACAAATGACCACAGGGTGACTCACCCTCCCCTGGTGGTGCACACTGGAACAAGATGATTCGCTCTCTTGTGGGACGAGATGATTCGCTCTCTTGTGGACCAAGATGATTCGCTCTCCTGTGTAGCAGAATGATTAGTTCTCCTGTGAGGCATGGATTGATGTGTTCTCCATGGCAGCCTGGATTGATGTGTTCTCCATGGCGATTGTAGCAGGATTGATGTGTTCTCCTGTGAGGACAGGATTGATTAGTTCTCCTGTCGAGGCATCCTACCCATGCAGTCTGGGACTCATGGGAAGTACCTCTCATCTGACACATGAGCAGGGAAATGAAATTAGGGACCATAGTAGTACCGATGGACGCATCGTTGTATCTACCTTACTCCCTACGCTAGGATGACCTCCATTGATCTGGGATCAATGATACTGGTCTGGGACTAGTGGTAGGAGTTGTACCATACTATGATGCTGACTTCGGGTCGGTTGAGACTGATCTGGGACTAGTGGTACATACTCCGAGACTGACTTCGTGTCAGTGTTGTACTGGTCTGGGACCAGTGAGAGTGGTACATACTATGACGCTGACTTCAGGTTGGTTGAGACTGGTCTAGGACAAGTGGTACACTCTCTGAGACTGCCGTACTGGTTTGGGACCAGTGGTAGGTGTTGTGCCATACTATGACGCTGACTTCGGGTCGGTTGAGACTGGTCTGGGACCAATGGTACATACTCCGAGACTGACTTCGTGTCAGTGCAATACTGGTCTAGGACTAGTGAGAGTGGTACATACTATGACGCTGACTTCGGGTTGGTTGAGACTGGTCTGGGACCAGTGGTACACTCTCTGAGACAGCGATACTGGTCTGGGACCAGTGGTATGCACTCTGAGACTGGCTTTGAGTCAGTGGAGGATGATACTGGTCTAGGACCAGTGGAGTTGTACTCACTATGACGCTGACTTCAGGTTGGTTGAGACTGGTCTGGGACCAGTGGTACATACTCTGAGACTGACTTTGAGTCAGTATGATACATCCTCGATCATTTCTTCTTCTTCATAATTCGAACAAAAGCAGAGGAGAATAGAAAAATGCAAGAGCAGAGAAGAACAGAGAAAAATAGTACAGATCAGTGCAGGGCAGAACAAGACAAAGCAGAACAGGCAGAATAGAGCAGAGCAGGGCAAGGGTCAGGCTGTACAGGGCAGTGCATTTGATGGATGAATAGTAACGACTGATAGACAGATTGCAGATGAAGTTCTCCATGGTTGAGAGGGAGTGTTAAAACTGGCAACCAGGGCAAAAATTCATGTGGGTCATCTTATTCATGGCTGATAATATTTTTATTAGATTCCTCTCATCGAGAGGTGTAGGATTGATATAAAGATCATCCGATTCCGATAAGTATTCATGGAGATATGAATTTATTTTGATTATGGAATTATTATCAAGCCAACCTACAACTCATGTAGGCTCAGAAGCCCAATAGTCACATCTATTCACCCACCAACGTTGTGTATAAATATAAGAGGACTTTTCCTCATTTGGACTCACTCATATCATCACATCTCTCTCTCTACTATGCAGAAATGAGTCTCTTCTCTACTGCACTGAAATGGGTCTCTCTCTCACACATGTGAAGCCGGAAGCTGTTGAATTTGAAGCTGCAACTGCAGAAGTAAAGATTGACTTGCATGGCCTAGAAGATATCCTGTTTGGAACTACGCTATAGGTTCATCTGAACCTCCTCTGAAAGCCACAACTTTTGGTGGTGGAATGAAGGCAATCCGATGAACGGTTTGCAAGATATCGACTGCCCTAGTTTGAAGCCAGACACTGCTGAAACTAAAGCTGCAACTACAGAAGTAAAGATTGACCTGCGTGGCCTAGAATATCTCCTCATCTGAACTGCACTGTAGGTTCATCTAAACCTCCTCTGAAAGCCGAAACTTTTGGTGGTGGAATGAAGTCAATCCGACGGTCGCTTTGTGAGATATCATCTGCCCTAGTTTGATAATG
The DNA here is from genome assembly GCA_031772625.1 of Pinus tabuliformis. Lineage (NCBI taxonomy): Eukaryota > Viridiplantae > Streptophyta > Pinopsida > Pinales > Pinaceae > Pinus > Pinus tabuliformis. The sequence goes on from CM062808.1 coordinate 571,739,488, forward strand.
AAGCCGCTAATGCTGATGCTGCTGATCTAGGGTTTGATACTGCCGATATGAATCAGATTTATTGTACTATTTCTCTCTACTGAATTATTGAAGATAAAAGAAGATTTGATCAAAGGGATTCCCCACACATTGTGGGGTTTGTCACTGGCTAGCCGCCACATCTTGTGTCTCTTGTCTTGGCTTGTTTTCTGTCAATTGTTTAATGTTCTATCTGCACTTTACTTTATGTACGTGTGATTGCTAATCTTTGGAATATAATAAGGAAACGAAGTAAACTATTATAAGCATAGAACATACCATAACTTAACATGGTATCAGAGCTGAGGTGAATACAAAGCCTGAGCAAGAGCAAGAGCAATCATCGAAGAGAAGATTGGCAAGGCTATCCTAAAAGAACTATGGGGTCCTCAACACTCTTTCCTGTTGAAGACAAGCTCCGTGAGAAAGCCGACTATCATGGATGGAAGATGTCTATCGATCTAACCCTTGAGAATCAAGGAGTGTTGGATCATGTGAGAGGCAATATTGTTGAGCCTCCATCAAATGCATCCGCTGCTGTCTGGAACAAATGAAAAAATGGAGAAGTCAAAACAATAGAAGATCATCCGGGACACTATCGACAAGCACTTGGTGGCCTACATCTCTGAATTGGACACCTCCAAGGAAATCTATGATAGACTGGTGAGTTTATTTAAAGTTAATGATGCAAATCAAGTTTTGTTTCTTAGAAATAAGCTTAGGGAAATGAAGAAGGGTAAAGATGAAAGTATGCAAGCATACTTCTTAAGAATCACCGAGATCAAGAACGATCTCCTATCTATTGGGGAAACTATTACTGACAGAGAAATGACACTCACAACTCTTGGAGGATTGCCATTTAAATGCTATGTGTTCAAGACTACTCTTTTGAACTATAATGTAGTTCCTTGTTTCTAGGAATTAATGGCTAGATGCATTCAAGAAGAAACAAGGGAAGAAGTGCAAGAAATGCCCATGCCTAAAGGTCCTCCTGCTGCCTTTTCTTCTCATGCAAAGAAAAGAAATAATTCCGAGACTAAATCAAAAGGAAAGGCTGGACCTAAGGCTAGAAGAAAATGACGACGTTACATTTGCGATAAACCAAGTTACTATGTATGAGATCATGAGCATCATGATGAATGAGATCATAGACATAATGGGCAACATGAGATCATGGACATATAGGATAGCATTGTGATGATGCACACTAGTTTGAGCAGCATTATGATGGATAAAATCATGGACATGGGCAGCATGATGATAATCATGATTAGAGAAGCATGGTACAATATGTAGTGGTGCAACTCGAAATCCCTCTGATGGCAATCAAAGGAATGACAAATTCAACAGCAAAGGTAAGAGGAGAGCTGGGAATCAAGGAAGAGGACAAGCATTCAAGAAGGCTAGAAATTCTAGGATGTATTAAATGCACCTGACCTCAAAAGGAACCTAGTGTTCATCTTGGCAATGGAAGACAGAGGCTACAAGGTAACCTCCAGCAATGGCAAGGTATGTATATGGAAAAATAATGTTAAAGATGCCTTTACTCTTGGATTTAGTGTTGATTCATTATATCAGGTTGATGGAAGTCCGCTAGGTGTCATGTCTTGTGACACAACTCTTTAGTCTGAACTTTGGCATCGGAGGTTTACCCACCTTCATTGCAAAGCTCTACCAGATGTAAGACAGATGGTAAGAGGGATGCCCGAATTCCAAGTAGAGAAAGAAGGTGTATGTCCGGGATGTGGCAAAGGAAAGCTCAAAAGGGGACCATTCCCCTCAAGCCAAAGCAAGACCTCCGATATATTACAATTGGTTTACTCAGGCATACCTGAGGTTGGCATTAAGAGGGAGAATACTACACCACATACTCCTGAGCAGAATGGTGTGGTGGGAAGGAAGAACCACACGATGATGGAAGTTGTCCGGGCCATGCTACATGATCAAAGACTTCCAAAGTTTCTATGGGCTGAAACTACAATCACCGTTGTATATGTACAAAATTGATGCCTTCATCAAGCATTGGGTTCCTATACTCCTGAAGAAATGTTCACCACCGGTCAAAGGGAAGTCGTGATTAGTCATGATGTCACCTTTGAAAAAGATATGGCTCTTAGCAAGGTGGAAAATCTGCTGACTTTGAGTAGCTCTCAAGAAGCCGACACCAGGGAACCGAAAGAAAAGGATGATGAATCAATGCCTGATGTAGAAGAACCCATGGATCCGATTGATCCTCATCCACATGAGCTTTCCTCTTCTAGGAAGAGGCCTTCATGGCTTAGGGGGATACTTGATGATGCTAAAGGACATGCTGCACCCTGAGGAACCTTCCATCAAAGTAAGAAACTTAACAGGTATCAGGGATACCTGACCATCATGAGCACGATCATACAAAATGAACCTTCATCATTCTCAGATGTCATCAAGCATTAACTATGAAAGGATGCTATGACCATAGAATATGAGTCTATTATGGAGAATGATGTCTAGGAAGTAGTTCCCAGACCCTGGACAAGACAATTGTTACTTCAAAATGGCTTTACAAGATAAAGCATGCAGCAAATGGAAGTATGGAAAAGTATAAGGTTCATTTTGTTGCTCGTGGTTTATCCCAGAAGGGAGGTATAGACTATGATATTTGCACCTGTTGCCAGATATACGACCATCCGCTTGATCATAGCCCTTGTGGCTTCACAAGGATGGAACCTACATAAGATGGATGTTAAGACTGCGTTCTTGCATGGTTCTATCAAAGAAGAGGTCTATGTGGAACAACCTGAAGGATTTGAGATTTATGATTGAAAATCTCATGTATGCAGGTTGAAGAAGGCTCTCTATGGGCTGAAGCAAGCACCCCGAGCATGGTATGAGAGGATTGATAGCTACTTGATGAAGCTGAGATTCACTAGGAGTGAAGCTGATCCTAACCTTTACTTTAAGGTTGAAGATGACAAGCCTCTCATACTGGTGTTGTACGTGGATGACCTCTTTCTAACAGGTGCAAACCCTCTCATTCACAAATGTAAGAGGGAGATGGCTTCTGAATTTGAAATGAAGGACCAAGGACTTGAAGTGTGGCAGAAGCCAAGGGAAATTTTCCTATCTCAAGGAAAATATGTGGTAAAGATATTGGAAAGATTCGGTATGATGAACTGCAAGCCTGTGACTACCTCGAGGATCTTAACTTTTAGAAGTTATATGGTAGTGATGTCGGACTAGACCTGGGAAATGCCTCTGAGTTTCAAAAACTCATTCGTATTGATGTTCTTGGTGAACCTCCCTCCAAACATATGTTTTGCAGTTAGCATTGTGAGCTCATATTTGGTTGAGCCTCACTGGATTGATGCCAGGAATCTTCTGAGATGTCTTCAGGACACAATCTCTCATGGATTAAGATACACTGTCGGAGATGTTAGACTACTTGGATATACTGATGTTGATTGGGCAGGCAGTGTGGTAGATCGTAAGAGCACTTCCGGGTACTGTTTCACCTTGGGATCTGCTTCGATATCCTGGATGAGCAGGAAGCAGAAGTCGGTGGCTTTGAGCACCACCGAAGCAGGATATATTGTTGCTAGCATAACCTCGTGTGAGGCAGTCTGGTTACAAAGGCTCTTCAGTGAGCTATTTGGATTTACATTGGATACCACTGTGATTCTCTATAACAACCAGAGGTGGGATTCGATTATTGAGGAATCCCATATTCGTTAATTTCTCCAGAAGATAGACATCATCTGGGATATGGTAAGTTGATGAGCAAGGAAGCTCCATCACATTAAGATGATGTACAGGTTTATACACCTTGTCAAAGTCCCGGGGAGAGATCTAATTTTTGATTTTCCGAAACGACTTGGAGTCGGCAAGAAACCCTTGTACAAGGGTCCTGCATGTTGCATACATTGAGCTCTGGGAGCTCTGAGGGCTTGCAATTCCTACTGGAGCAACATATGACCACAGGGTGACTCACCCTCCCCTGGTGGTGCACACTGGAACAAGATGATTCGCTCTCTTGTGGGACAAGATGATTCACTCTCTTGTGGAACAGGATGATTCGATCTCCTGTGTAGCAGGATGATTAGTTCTCCTGTGAGGCATGGATTGATGTGTTCTCCATGGCAGCCTGGATTGATGTGTTCTCCACGGCGATTGTAGCAGGATTGATGTGTTCTCCTGTGAGGACAGGATTGATTAGTTCTCCTGTCGAGGCATCCTACCCATGCAGTCTGGGACTCATGGGAAGTACCTATCATCTGATCAATGAGCAGGGAAATGAAGTTAGGGACCACAGTAGTATCGATGGATGCATCGTTGTATCTACCATACTCCCTACACTAGGATGACCTCCATTGATATGGGATCAATGATACTGGTCTGGGACCAGTGGTAGAAGTTGTACCATACTATGATGCTGACTTCGGGTCGGTTGAGACTGGTCTGGGACCAGTGGTACATACTCCGAGACTCACTTCATGTCAGTGCAGTACTGGTCTGGGACCAGTGAGAGTGGTACATACTATGACGCTGACTTCAGGTTGGTTGAGACTGGTCTGGGACAAGTGGTACACTCTCTGAGACTGTCGTATTGGTCTGGGACCAGTGGTAGGTGTTGTACCATACTATGACGCTGACTTCGGGTCGGTTGAGACTGGTCTGGGACCAGTGGTACATACTCCGAGACTGACTTCGTGTCAGTGCAGTACTGGTCTGGGACCAGTGAGAGTGGTACATACTATGACACTGACTTCGGGTCGGTTGAGACTGGTCTAGGACTAGTGGTACACTCTCTGAGACTGCGATACTGGTCTGGGACCAGTGGTAGGAGTGGTACTTACTATGAAGCTGACTTCGGGTCGGCTGAGATTGGTCTGGGACCAGTGGTACGCACTCTGAGACTGAATTTGAGTCAGTGGAGGATGATACTGGTCTAGGACCAGTGGAGTTGTACTCAGTATGACGCTGACTTCGGGTTGGTTGAGACTGGTCTGGGACCAGTGGTACATACTCTGAGACTGACTTTGAGTCAGTATGATACATCCTCAATCATTTCTTCTTCTTCATAATTCGGAAAAAAGCAGAGCAGAACAAAAAAATGTAAAAGCAGAGCAGAACAGAGCAAAACAGTACAGATCAGTGCAGGGCAGAACAAGACAAAGCAGAACAGGCAGAATAGAGCAGAGCAGGGCAAGGGTCAGGCTGTACAGGGCAGTGCATTTGATGGATGAATAGTAACGACCGATAGACAGATTGCATATGAAGTTCTCCATGGTTGAGAGGGAGTGTTAAAATTGGCAACTAGGGCAAAAATTCATGTGGGTCATCTTGTTCATGGCTGATAATATTTTTATTAGATTCCTGTCGTCGAGAGGTGTAGGATTGATATGAAGTTCATCCGATTCTGATAAGTATTCATGGAGATATGAATTTATTTTGATTATGGAATTACTATCAAGCCGACCTACAACTCATGTAGGCTTAGAAGCCCAACAATCGCATCTATTCACCCACCAACGTTGTGTATAAATATAAGAGGACTTTTGCTCATTTGGACTCACTCATCTCATCACATCTCTCTCGCTCTACTATGTAGAAATGAGTCTCTTCTCTACTGCGCTAAAATGGGTCTCTCTCTCTGAAAGCCGCAACTTTTGGTGGTGGAATGAAGGCAATCTGATGAACGGTTTGCAAGATATTGACTCCCCTAGTTTGAAGCCGGAAATTGCTGAAACTGAAGCTGCAACTGCAGAAGTAAAGATTGACCTGCGTGGCCTAGAATATCTTCTGATCTGAACTATGTTGTAGGTTCATTTGAACCTCCTCTGAAAGCTGAAACTTTTGGTGGTGGAATGAAGTCAATCTGACGGTCGGTTTGTGAGATATCGTCTGCCCTAGTTTGATAATGAAGCCGTTAATGCTGATGCTGCTAATCTGGGGTTTGTTACTGCTGATATGAATCAGATTTATTGTACTATTTCTCTCTGCTGAATTATTGAAGATAAAGAAGATTTGATCAAATGGTTTCCCCACACATTGTGGGGTTTGTCCCTGGCTAGCCGCCACATCTTGTGTCTCTTGTCTTGGCTTGTTTTTTGTCGATTGTTTAGTGTTCTATCTGCACTTTACTTTATGTACGTGTGATTGCTAATCTTTGGAATGTAATAAGGAAAAGAAGTAAACTGTTATAAGCATAGAAGATACCATAACTTAACACAACTCCATGTTGAGCATAGATGGAAATGCTCATCGCCCTCATACTGGGCTATAGAATGAGCCTCTCGGCTCAAAAAAAAAACAACATGATAACTATGTAATTTTGAAGAGATTTTTGTCTATATATAGGCAAAGATTTTAGAGATGGGTTAATTTAAGAACAATTAGTTTTGGTAATTATGAAATTTATATAAAATATTTAAATAAAATTTTAAATTTAATTTTAAATATTATTATGATTTTAGGTAGGGTAATTTAGATATATTTAGCAAAAATCGTCTAAATTTTAAAGAGGGAAAAGTAAATACTTATTAAAAAGTAGAATAAGGATTAATAAAATCTGTCTCTGAAGGTGGGTGCCCAAGAGTGGTCATTCCCCCAAACATGATATGATGCCAATTCACAAGAAAGAGTGTTGCAAATCCCACTACACTTGGTGTATTACATGCACTATTGTCACTTCATAGAACATGAAATAAATTTGGAACAAGGTTAAATGTTATTTAAATATTGCAAGTGGGAAAGGGAGGTATAAGAGGACTCAACAAGAGAATTCTTTGAGATTGGCAGAGTTGGAGGAAAAAATTGGCAATGTAGTTTGCAAGTTGACCATTCTAGCTTGGAGATTAGCCAACATCTCGTACTCAAATGAGGGTAATGACCAACCAACGTGGATTCCTAGAGATTCTTCCCAATAGTTGTGAGGACTCACTAGTTTTTTGCTTCCAACACTAGTAGTCTTTTTTGTCTTCTCATTGCATGTCAATGTTTGGTACAACGAGTGTTTTTTTATAAGTTTCTATGTACAAGAGGCTCTAGTTATATAATATATTAGCAACCTCAAGCCTCTGAACTTATGTTACTAATATTTTTTCTCTCCAGATAAACCAGTAGAAAAAAAAATTGTTCTACGTAATCCTCATTTGACTTAATGTGAAATGCCTTCAAAAAAATTATAATAAAATATAAATATCAAAAGATCTTATAAATCACTTAAGCCATAAATAGATTTGAATTATCATCATAAATAAATGTGAATTATTATTAAGGAATGTGGAATGGATTTCACACGAATAAGAAAATGAACGAAATATAGAATTAATGGAAGCATGTGGGGAGAAGGTTTAATATATTATTTATTTTAATTATTATAGAAATGTAGATTTTAAGGGAGTTAGAATTAGGTATGGGGAGAAGGATTCAAGTAGGTGTTTGTGTGATCCCATAAATATTAAGGTTTTTATGTTAAAAAGCAAAATGGTCTTGTACTTAAAATTATTGTTAAGTGAAAATTAAAATTTCATTAGAAACTAAGAATTTAATGAAGACATTGAAAAGATATATGATAGAATCAAAGCTAAATAAAGGGTTATAGGAATATGTGCTAATAATTTTTAAGAATTAGTGTGATGTAGAAATCAATATATTTAAAGGTAAAATACTAACTCTTCTATTACTATTAGTTTTGCTTGGTTGTTTTTTTTGAGAAAGAGAAGAGGAGGTATGATGTAGGTAATTTAGATGCCTTGAATTTTAATGGATGATACAAATTAATTACTATTATTATAATTTCCATTAACCGCTCGATGGTTGAGCTCAAATAATGAAGAAAAACATTAGTTCATCTATTTACATAATCTGCATGTAAGCATTATAGCGTTGTGTCTTCACCATACATGGAGTAGAAATAAAAATAGGTATACAAAATGTTATAATATAACTCAATATGTAGGATTTCTAGTAAAAAATTGTTTGTTTGTTTGTTTTTTTTGTAGATTAAAAAGTTACACTGGGATGGGGTTTCAACAAAAGGAATTTGGGAAATATTTTTAATATCCATTAAAATTAGGAGTATTCCATAATATCCCATGAATTATTGTGCTATATCATATGTTCAATGAGTGAATATCCATGACGTTAACTCCCAATTCAATCCATAATCTAGTTTTATAGTGTGTTATAGAAATTACTTGAGAAAAATGGATACTCAAAGATGTATATCTCATGGAAATCATGAAAGTTATGAGGAAACATTGTTGGGTATGCGTTACATTATTTGAATGATTAACTTCATGCATTATACATTGCACATGGAGAAAAGGAGGATTCTTTTGTCCCTCATAGTTATAGGTTTCAAGGTGTAGTACCAGAAAATAAATGGATAAATAAGGTTTTGTTGGTCTTGTTTTGGCCTTTTTTTGGGTGTTTTTCAAACAATAGTTTTTCAATCCATTATAATGTAATTCTAGTTAAGGAATATAATTTGGGTTAATAAATTAAGATTTTGAGTGTCATAGGATATTGTAAATGATGAAGAAAACACAATGAGAGTTAGAGGTGCAAATCTAAACATTTGTCTATTTTCTTAGTTAAGGGTTGTTGGGGTAAATATTTGAGTATTATAAGAATATTTTCTATTGTTTATTATTTTTTTTATAAAGAATACATGTATGAATCTCTTTATTGTAAAGGTTTAAAACTTACACTTGGTATCATACTATTTTTTGGCTTCAAGGAGACACCTTTATTGCTAAAGGTTTAGTTATCTTGAATCTATGAACTTGGTTTCAATGTGGTTTCAATGGGAGCTCTGTGATAGTGATTCTTGCGGTGAAATAAAATGACAAATAATTTGAAAATCAAGATAAGAAATTTATTGGGAAAATATTTGAGCTATGGAAGCTAAAGATGTAATACCTTTTGGTAGAAGAAGAACAATGAGTCATAGTGGATCCTAGCACTGCACCCATGATTATGTGGACAAAAGTTTGGAAAATGCTGGAAAGGAAGGAAAAAAGGACAATCTAGTTGTGTCTTTCATATTCATTATTATTAAAAGTTCTCAGAGAAACTACAACCAAGGCATTACATGATAAGTTAGGAGCTTTTTATGAATCTAAGTCTTTGGTAAATAAACTTTTCTTTTAGAAGAACTTGTACCTCTTAAGGATGAATAATGGAGACTCGATGAAAGATCATATACATGCATTTAATTGTATGGTAAATAAATTGTTATTAATTGATATTAAAATGTCTTAAAAGTGCCTTAGTCTATTATATTTGTTGACATATGCATGCGATAGTTTAGTTGTAGTTATTTGTAGGAATTAACCACATTAAAATTTGATGATTTGGTTTCATCCTTATTATCAAAAGAAATGAGATGTTTAGCAATTAACCACAAGTTTGATGATTTGGTTTCATCCTTGTTATCAAAATAAATGAGATGATTTATGGTCATTGCGCTCTAACCACTTAACGTGGTTTATTATTAGAACTATGAGCCATTAAATATAGTAAAATACATTGGTTAAATTATAAGAAAAGTAAAATAAATAATATTATTCAAATAAAACGTCAAAATAATATATAAATAATTAAATTAAAAGAAATATTAAAAAAAAAATTCAAAATAGAAATTATTGAAAATAACAAAAGACAAAAAAATAGTAGCTTTAATATCAAAATTAAAGTATGTATATATATATATATATATATAATTTATATATATATATATATATATATATATATATATATATATATATATATATATATATATATATATATATATATATATATATATATAATTAAATGGAATGATTTCGATTTGTGGCAGGTGAATTTTTTAAAAATAAAATTGTTGGTATCCGCTTTGCCTACAAAATTACGAGTTAAAAATAGTTCTCTTTTCGAAGGAATTTTAAAAGAGTTTATTTGAAATTTATCCTTTAAAGGTCCGCGCATGTGTTGTTTTTTAACACTTACGAGAGCAGGATAATGAAATAGGGTCGGCATATTATTAAAATTTAACATACAGTTTAAAGCACAAATTAGCGTCATTGTTTCTTCATGTAATTAGTGAGAATCCACATGTGATCTAAAATCTTTTGTTTATAGATGTGTTAAAGAATTGCATGCATAAATTGTAGCGTAACATAAAAAATTAATGTGCACATGAGAGAAGAGGAGAAACACATAAAGCATGAAAGAAGACAACAAGACTTGATAATGGAGTTCGTCCAACTTGGACTACGTCACCGAGCCCTGCTCTATGAATGGGGAGGCCTTCATTCATTAAGTGGCATGAAAAAGAAGAGTACACTCATCAGTTACAAAAAGGAGTTTTATACCTCCATACTGAAAAATGGCTGAAAAATGTAGAACTCTGATGGAGAAATGGACAGCACCATTGCATTTGTGGCGTCGATAAGTGTTGAAACTATATAAAATTTGTCAAAATCTGACAAACTGAAAATTCGGCCCTCCTGCAAAATTATGCCTTGCACTGTGTGCACTACCTCCTCTACCCCTGTGCGCACTGATAAACTGCGTGTTAAATAGAAAATGTGTTGACGGATTTCATAAGAAATCCATTGGATGAGTTGTTTTGAGATCCAAATATTAGGGAGGAGGTCGGGCAATGAAACCCCGCCTCCTCCCTTTTTTTACATAACAAAATATTAAGTGGGAAGGGAGGTTGGGTTGGGGCCCGCCTTGGGTGGCCTGCGCACCTCACCTGTCCCTCCCCTTATGCATTGTTTTCTTTATTAATGGCCAGTGGATGGAAGGTCAGGTCCGCACCCCAAGGGCCGGCCCACCTTTGATGGCCACAGTTCTTCATGTGGTGTCATTGTGATGGTTGTGGGGTGGTGGGGTCATGGCTGCCCACCCCATGTTTTAATGCTGCATTTCGTGGGCTGTGGGAAGGGTAGGGGGTCATGGCCCAGCCCTCCATTTTTAAAATTGCAGTTATGTAGGGTTGGGGGGTGGCGGGGTTGGTGGCCCCCACCCCCTTTTTTTTATTTTTTTTGTTTTTTTGTTATAATAATGAAATGGGCCATTTTTAAAAATTATGTTTTTAAGCCAAAGGTGTCTTTTTAACTAAGCCACAATTTCACCTGGAATTTGGCTGGAGTTGGCTGGATTTCATTTGCTGGACAAGTGCAAATTGTGTCCTCGTTAAACCTGCCCAGTCATCAAAAGTCAACCCAACTTTAACTGCCTCTACCTCCTTCATCTAGACTCACATTGGAGTGTCGTTCACACCATTGGAATCAGGGAAATGAGCACTTCGATCTGATGTCAAGTTCATCACCTTTCCACCACTTTGAATTTTTAGCTTTTTCCATGCCATTGTGTCTAGAGATCCACCTAGATCACTCCTCCCCATTGAGGAGCTTTTGGACCACCAAAATCTTTATCAGTCAATTGGCAAGTGAGGGAATTGTTTCCTCACTCTTTCTTTTTCCAATCATTTTGTCTTGCTAGGGCAAATCCCCTTGAAACCAACTCGAAGGTATTCCACATCTCCCCGTCGTGAAGTCCTCGTTCTTCTGTCAAGGATGATGTCTTCAAGTAACTCATCGAGATACTCTGGTGCAAAGTCATCAACTGTAGGAATTGTGCCCACCTCCTCGGTGTCCATAATCAATGGTGGCTCATACAACTTTAAGTTCTCCACATTCACTATGGAGTACATTTGCATATATATCGACAAATCGAGACGGAAGGCATTGTTTCCAATCTTCTCCAAAATGGTGAATGGACCATACTGGATTGCTCTCAACTTCTTCCCTTCTCCCTTCATCATGTCCTTGCTGATATGGAACCACACTTTGTCTCCCACTTGAAATTGATGGTCGACTTAGTGTTTGTCATATCGAGCCTTGTACTAGGCTTGACTTTTTTCCAACTTCTCTTGTACTACTTGGTGAATCAAATGGATCTATTGAATGAACTATTACGCTTTGTCCCTATCATCACGTCCACTAGAGTCATCTTCCCTCCCAAAGACCATATAAAAAGGGTTTTTTGGCAAGTAGCCAAAACATCTCTCAAATGGTGAATGATGCGTAGGTGAGTGCACTGCTCAGTTGTAGGAATGCTACACATATGGAAGATTCTCATCCCACAACTTAGGATGTTTCCCACAATAGCCTCGCAACAAGTGTACCATGGTGCGGTTAACAACCTTTGTCTGTCCATCAGTATATGGATGGAATTTCGTGCTTCTTTTCAACTTGGTGTCCATCATCTTCCACAAGCTGGTCCAAAACTCTCTGAGAAAGCGAGAGTCCCGATTTGACACAATTGATGTGGGCAACCCAAAATGGACCCAAACATACTGAAAGAAAAGATGAGCAGTCTGCTCTGCAGTGATCTGCATTTTACAAGGCATTAAAATACACATCTTAATAAAACGGTCAAAAACAACATACAAATAGTCGTGACTTTTTCTAGACAAAGACAAACCTCCTACAAAATCCGTCGACACACTTTCCCATGGATGACTCGGAATAGGGAGTGGTGTGTAGAGCCCGAGTTTTCTATTAGAGGGCTTTGAAATAGAACAAATTACACAACCCTTTACATAGCGAGTAACAATGTTCTTCATATGAGGCCAAAAACAAAATCTTTGTACATGACACAAAGTTTTTTCAATATCAAAATTACCAAACACAAGGGAGGTGTGGGCTTCCTAGATTACATGTACCCTTTCTCCTGTGGGTATGCAAAATTTGCCAAGGTGATATAATAGTTTCCCCTACAAGTGATAGTTGTCCACCTGTGAACCATGTGTTAGTTTTACGTAAATCTCCTTAAAGTCATCATCGTTAGCATATTGTTCAACATAGCTTTCAAAAGATAACAAAGCATTATGCAAAATAACAGAAGCAGAAATAGGAGGGCGAGATAGCATATCGGCCACTTTGTTGCTAGTGCCCTTCTTATACTTTATTACCAGATGAAACTGCTGCAGAAAACCCATCCACCTGAAATGATGAGATTGTTGTAACTTGATTTGTTACTGAAGATATTGCAAAGGCTGATGATCCGTATGGATGATGGTTTCCTTTCCAATTAGGTAGTGTTTCCACTTTTAAACACTCTGGACCAAGGCATATAATTCCTTGTCATAAGTGGGATAGTTTATCACAGCCTGAGAGAACTTCTTTGAATGGTAACATATTGGCTTCTTTTGCTACATCAATACATCTCCCATGGCATATCCGCTGGCATCTGTCTCGATCTCGAATGGCTATTGGAAATCTGGTAAGGCCAAGACTGCTGCAGTGCTGATCTTCTCTTCCAATGTTCCGAAGGACTTCTACTACTTTCCTCCCCATTGAAAGACTTGCTTTACACTTGTCAATGTGTGTAAAGGTGCTGCAATAATAAAGATATTGGCAATAAATCTCCTCCAATACTGTATTGCACCCAAAAAGCTATGAACCTTGGTTACACTTGTAGGTTTAAGCCAATTTACAATTGCTTCAACTTTAGAAGGATCAATTTTTAGTTGACCATGACCAACAATATGACCTAGGTAAACTAAAGAGGTTTTCCCAAACTCACACTTTGACAATTTTACATAGAGTTTTTTGTTTTCAATACATCAAACACTTTCTTCACATGACATACATGTTCATTCCAACTTTTACTAAATACAAGGATATCATCTAGATATACAAGAACAAATTCATCAATGAAAGGCCTAAAGAGATCATTCATGACCCTCATGAAAGTGGTTGGAGCATTGCAAAGTCCGAATGGCATCACCATCCATTTGAACAACCCCTCTTTGATCTTTAAGGTGATTTTCCACACAACCTGCTCTGTAATTTGAACTTGGTGATAACCACTACGCAAATCCAATTTGGTGAAATAGATAACATTCTTTAACTGATCTAATAAGTCATCAATGCGGGGAAGAGGGTAATGATTTTTCACTGTGATTTTGTTTAGTGCTCGACAATCCACGCACATCCTCCATGTGCCATATTTCTTTGGCACTAAGACAATCAATGAGCCGCATGGAGAAGTGCTCGGTCTGATGACCCCTTGGTCTAATAGTTCCTACACCTGCTTTTTGATCTCCTCCATCTCAATGGTCGACATCCTATACATGCCAATCTTCGATAAAGGAGCGTCATGCTGCAAATGGATTTCATGTTGGATTTCCCTCTTCAAAGGTAATCCCTTTGGTTCCTGAAACATTTCATCATAGTTAGAAATTAATTCACATAATTCCTTTTTATGCACATGATCACAACCTTGGAAAGCATTGGATAATTCTGCATCTTTTCCCCTTACAATCATAAGCATGAAACCCTTACTGGAATTCACCAATCTCTTCATTTGTCCTGCACTTACAAGGCTAGCATTGATTTTAGTTTGATGAGCCCTTACAATATATTCTACCCCATCTTTTGTGATTTTGATGGAAGAAGATTTCCTTTCTATCATATAGATATGGACTCCCTAACACCATCCCACATATATTCAATGGTGTCACATCAAGTTTTACCTCATCCACTAACTTAGAAGAAATCACAAATTTAACCTTACACTGCTTAGTTACATTCAGTTTTGATTTATCATGTATCCATCCAAGTGGTTAAGGTTTTGGATGTGGTTTGGTTTCCAAGCCTAGCTTCTTTACTAAGGACTTTGAAATTAAGTTTGCTTGGGATCCAGTATCAAATAGAGTTTCCACTTTTGTATGATTTATGATAACTCTAATATGAAATAGCTCAATTCTATTTTGTTCATTAGGAAGAGACTCATCTATTGAGCTAGTGCCTTCATGTGATTTAGAATTGAGATGAGGTGTAAGAGTACCTTTTGTTCTTGCTGCTATGATCAATGCTTCATCTCCCTAATTAGATCCAAGGTCTTGCTGGACAGTTGCTACTGTCTTCTGCTTGCCTTTTCCTCCATACTTCTTTGGTCTCTTTTCCGGGTACTATTTCCAACAATGATCATCGTCATGACCTTCCTTTTTGTAGTGATTGCAATAAGGTATTTCTCCTTCATCTTTCTTGTTTGATGCCATCCTCTTCTCCTTTCCTTTTCCTTTCATTTGGGTTTTCCATTTGGAGGTTTGGAAGGTGGTTTCTTGAAATGATCATCTCTTTCATTTTTGCCCCTATTCTCAAGATGAATTTCCTTCACACTGGCAGAGTCAATAGTAGTTGATTGAAACAATAATAATGAATGTCTAAGGTAACTATGTAATGATCCAATATACTTAGTTACTACTTTAGGTGAGTCAAGTGCAATGTCCAAATTAAGTGCTTGTTTTCTAAATTCCTCTCTAAAGCTTTGAACATCCTGACCTCTGCCCTGACTTAAGTATTGCCAATCCATTAAGGCTTTTTGTTTATAACCCAAGGGATAGAATTGTTCCTTTAATGCATAAATGAAACTAGGCCATGAGGAAAAAAGATTACCCACACTCTTGTTGCTTCGGAATTTGCTCTCCCACCAGACGAGAGTGGTGCTACTCAGCTAAAGAGAGGCTAGTTGAATCTTTTCCTTGTCCTCATCGATCTGCTGAATCCTGCAGTAGATTTTAATATGCCTAATCCAGTTATTAAGATTTTCTGCATTACTTTCACCATTAAACATGGGAAGATAAAATTTGACATCTAATTTAAAGAAAATTTTCTTAGATGCATCCCTTGAATTTCTATGATGATGGTTATGAGAGGAAGAAGAAATTTCACTCATGGAAGGAGAAGGAGGGGGTTCTTCTCCACCATTTCCATGCACTGAACCTTGTTCTTCGATTTTTCTCTCTTCTGCTTTCTCTAGCCTTGAAAGCAACTGAGCGACATTCTTTGCCATTAAATAGAAGGTTTTGCGGAAATTGCACTCCTCTTCAAGACGAGCCTCTTCATCTACCATGTTTCTCCTTCGTTGTGCATGCCCCGCTTTGGGATCGAAAGACTTTAGTTTACCTTCGCCTCTTTGGAGCTTGTTTCTTGTTAGCATACAAACATGCAATTCACATCTAAAAAAAGACCTGCTCTGATACCACTTGATCCAAAATATTTTTCTTATAGATGTGTTAAATAATTACATGCATAATTTGTAGCTTAACATAGAAAACTTAATGTACACATGAGAGAAGAGGAGAAACACATAAAGCATGCAATAAGATAACAAGACTTGATAACAAAGTTCGTCCAACTTGGACTATGTATCAAAGCCCTGCTCGATCAATGGGGAGGCTTTCATTCATTAAATGGCATGAGAAAGAAGAGTACAATCATCAGTTACAAAAAGGAGTTTTATACCTCCATACTGAAAAATGGCCAAAAAATGCAGAACTCTGATGGAGAAATGGACATCGCCATTGCGTTCGTGGCGTTGAGAAGTGCTAAAACCATATAAAATTTGTCAAATTCTGACAAAGTAAAAATTTGTCCCTCCTGCAAAATTCTTCCTCAAACTGCGTGCACTGCCTCCTCTACCCCTGGGCGCACTGATAAAATATGTGTTAAATATAAAATGTGTTGACAAATTTCAAAAGAGATCCATTGGCTAAGTTGGTTTGAGATCCAAATACTAGGGAGTAGTTCGGGCAATCAAACCCCGCCTCCTCCCTTTTTTTACATAACAAAATCTTAAGTGGGAAGGGAGGTTGGGTTGGGACCCCCTTAGATGGCCTACCCACCTCACCTATCCCTCTCCTTACACACTATTTTTTTTTATTAATGGCCAGTGGATGGAAGGTCGGGTCTGCACCCCAAGGGCCGACCCACCTTTGATGGCCACGATTCTTTGTGTGGTGTCATTGTGATGGTTGTGGGGTGGCGGGGTCATGGCTGCCCACCCTGTGTTTTAATGCTGCATTCTGTGGGCTGTGGGGAGGGGCCGGGGTTCATGGCCCACCCCTCCATATTTAAAATTACATTTAGTTAGGGTTGGGGGGGAGGCGGGGTTTGTGGCCCCCACCCCCTTTTTTTATATTTTTTTTGTTTTTTGTTATAATAACGAAATGGGCCATTTTTTAAAATTTTGTTTTTAAGCCGAAGGAGTCTTTTTAACTAGGCCACGATTTCACCCAGAATCTAGCCGGAGTTGGCCACATTCTATCTGCTAGAAAAGTGCAAATTGTGTCCTCGTTAAACCTGCTAGTCATTAAAAGTCAACCCAACTTTGGCTGCCTCTATCTCCTTCATCCAGAATTGGATTGGAGTGTCATTCACACTGTTGGAATCAGGGTGACAAGCACTTTGATCTTATGTCAAGTTCATTGCCTTTCCACCACTTTGAATTTTGAGCTTTTTCCATGCCACTATGTTTGGAGATCCACCTGGATCAACATGACTGAAATATGATCACCACTTTGGCAAAGATATTTTGTGTGTTAATAATTATATAACTGCAATATCTGAGGCATAAGGAAACTTCGAGGGATTGGAAGCTTTGGCAAAGATATTTTGTGCGTTAATAATTATATAACTACAATATTTGAGGCATAAGGAAACTTCGATGGGATTGGAAGTTTTGGAAAAGATATTTTGTGTGTTAATAATTATATAAATGCAATATTTGAGGCATAAGGAAATTTTGATGGGATTTCCACTCAAGGGAAGTTTACATGCGGCAATGTATGAGAACATTGCAACAATTTCACCAGATCAGTTCCAAGAAAAGCCATAATAAAGTCATCATCTTTTTTATTGCCTTCTAAAGTTATGATTATAAAAACAAGAAAATCAAAGGCATAGTGGTTGGTAAAATTTACATAGTTATTTGGTGGATTGAAGGTCATAGGTTCAAATTCTTACAAGATAATTTTAGAATTTTTGTGTGTTTTATCACGAAATTTGTTAAAGTTGTAAAGTCAAAGTCGAAGACATAATTTTAGAAGATTTTTTTGCGTGTTTTTTACCACAAAATTGTTAAAGTTGAAAAGTCAAAGTTTGAACTGAAGATTCTAAGTTAAAGTTATATTGTAGATGGGTGCATGGTCGGTTGAACCCAACACCCAATTATCATAAATTTGTTTGTATTGGGTGCATTTTTGGTGGTAGTCGACACCCCTTTTCAAAGTTGATTGCTGAAAAACATGGCCAAAGTTGATGGTTTGTTGTAGTTATTACGTAATTTAATTTCATCCAGTGTTCATAAAAGTGTCCAAGTTAGGAAGGACACGCTCTTTGATATCCAAATATATTTGCAAAATGCGTAAAACAAAATTGAATTTTTGGAACTAGAATCCCAGTTTCAGCGAGAAGAACTACAAAAGAAGAATTTTGAACCCATTCTTGTTTAGAATAATAGTGTATGTGAGCCCGATCATCACTTGGGAAATAATAAGAGTAATGTTTCTGTAGGACCATAAATTTCTCTTGAAGAGCTTGTTCTTGAGCCTATTTTTCAAGATGAGCAACCATCACAACCACTTCAACAACCTTTACAAAGATCTACAAAAGGAAATGCAACTTAAAGTTCTTATGAGAAGCTTGATATTCCCAAAACTTTCATAAGGCCATGGGAAGATATTAGACAAAATAAACATAGAAGTAGTTTGGGTCACAAAGAGGATATTCTAGATGCATCTTTTCACATACCAGATTTTGCTAAACCGATACAATTTCGAAGCACTGGATTTCTGGACGGTGTTGTTCTAGAATAAGTTGATAAATTCCAATAGTGTAACAGAGTTGGACATGTGAAATATTGGTGTTTTTATCTTCACTCGTGTGAGCATTGCGGAAAGCAAAAACATGATACAAATAGATGCTCAAAAAAGAAGTCTACTGCAAGAGAGAAGGTAAATTTTGAATGGATTTCTTCTTGGGATTGGACCAAAACAGCCAAGAAGATTTACAGGGCATATCAAAGAATATGTTCTAGAGTGATGAGCAGCCTTGTAGTAATGAAGAGTACTTCTCACCTTGTATTCAACAAGGGGGGAATGGTGGATGGTTTGCTACAGTTTCAAGTTCAAGATGTCAAGTGAGCCTCAGTTAGATTTGAGTTGATTGAGCATTTCCATGTTTGGAATTGTTCGAGGAACTATTGTGATGGTTCTAGAGTTTGTGGTCACCTTAAAACCACGTTTTTTGTTGTTCTGAGAACTGATATGAAGGTTCTAAAGTTGGTGTTGGTTGAGACCTTGAGTTCTCCCATCTTGGATAGTGGTTATCCTTAAAACCATTTCTGGAGAAACATTCAACTCTTGGCTGAGATGCATTTTTGCATTTTGAGCTCTCCTTCTTGCACTTTGGTATATCCCTTCAGATTTAGGGGACACTATTAGATAACTAATCCTCAGGATTAAACTTGTGTCAGTTTGGGTAGTTATTGGAGTCCAATAACTCCGAGAACTAATTGAACTATTTCCTATAAGTATTTATATGTACAACATGTACATAATTCTTTGAGATCATTTAATATATTGTTTATTTGGTTTCCATTCTTGTGTGCCTTACATTGATCACTACGTTAATTAAGAAACGACTGATTCTAATTCTATAAAATGAAAATATTACTAGTCATTTGTGCATTCTGAAAGATATGAAAAATATGTCGTCATGCACAAAAACCTGCATTATTCATAGGATTCGTATCCATTGTAATCTATATTGATCTGTTGAAGCTCACAATCTAAATTCCTTCAAGGAGTGATTGTTCTTTCTTAAAGGAGTGGACGTTCAAAGAATTGTGAATATAGTTTGCACGGTCATGACAACATGACAGGACAAGCCAATGATCTTTGTATCTCTTTAAGAAATGAGTGTACCATCGAATAGAAAGAGTTGGGTACCTCTTTAAATCTCTACATTTGAAATCCATGCAATACAACCTGCAGCTGATTGTATAACCATACAAGAACTCGAAACTGTCAACGAAACTCTGCACAAAGTATGTGTGGGCATTTGATCCATTCCTACACAAACTTCCACTCCAATTTGGTAAGCACTCAGCGATAACATCATATGTTGTCAAACACTATGGAAGGAAATAAAAAACATGTTTTTAATAAATTTTTGAGAAAAAAAAATAAAATTAAGAAAATTCTTTAAATTAAGATTAATTTATACTCTTCCAAATTTAATAAATATACTTGTATCCTTATTATTTTGCAAAGACAAATACAAACAACACTTAAATTGGAATATGATATGGTATTTGGTTAATGTACGCAGCTGCAAGCAAGATTTAAACATAATCATGGAGGTAGGCTACCCTTGGCTTATTGTTCAATGTGTTTGCAAGTGGAAGAGATTCATTGTTGGACCACCCATATCCTACTCATGGATTTGAACACAATTTAGAACATGATCATAGAATTTTGAATAATTTTGTACAAGTACAAGAACATACCATTTTCATAAATTATTAGAGGAGGATTATCATAGAATATTGAATACTATTGTACACGTACAAGAACATACCGTTTCATAAATAATTAGAGGAGGATTATCATAGTGTCCCTTGAAGTATTCCAATAATGCTTGCATTCCCCATGGGACAACAGGAATTCCAGTAGGTTCCAACTTTAAACAATAAAATTAAAACAACAATACGAAGATATTAGTCCACCCTGCATTTATATAAACATATAAAGTGTAGAGATGAATATATGATCATCTTCCTACCTCACCAATAGTGATGCCACTTCGATACACTACAGTGCCAGCTTTAATCAATGGAATTAAAACAACAATATGAAGATATTAGTCCACCCTCCATTCAAATAAAATATGAAGTGTAAAGATGAATATATGATCATCTGCCTACCTCACCAATAGGGATGCCATTTCGATACACTCTAGTTATAAAATGCTAAATGGGTTAGAATCCAAATCTTGTTAGAAAAATTACTATTACTATTATTTTGGGATTGGTATAAGTTGGGAAATATTTTTTTTCTTGTTGATATTTTTTTTATCAGTATAAGATGTCTGACTTATAATTAACATAAATATCTTTAGTAGTATATTTAAAAAATACAGACCATTGTATCTTTAAAAATGACAGACCAACATCTAATGGCTGAGTTTTGAATATATGACAACTTAATATAAATGTCAAATTTTAATGTAAACTTTTGC
Source organism: Pinus tabuliformis (assembly GCA_031772625.1). Classification (NCBI taxonomy): domain Eukaryota; kingdom Viridiplantae; phylum Streptophyta; class Pinopsida; order Pinales; family Pinaceae; genus Pinus; species Pinus tabuliformis. Next base: position 571,760,571 of record CM062808.1, read on the forward strand.
ATGACCCTTTTATGGCCTTATATATAAAAAAAAAATTATCTTAATTTACCATTCTTTAAATCATAGAATAAAATTTAAAAAATTATCTTAATTTGCCAGCCTTTAAAGCATAGAATAAAATTTATTTCTTAATGTTAATATGTTGAATACATAATAGTTTTATTTGTTTGTAGAGAATTCGAACAAAAGAATATTGGCTCTAGTTTTTAGTTTTTAAAGACGGTAACCAATTAGTGTTTTCTACAAGTCTTGTATTAGAAAATATATCGGCTTAGCTCCAGACTATTGTACTCACATTGTGCATTCTGATCCTTTTCATATTGCTCCAAGTTAATGCTAGCGACTGCCACAAATCCAAATCACTTCACACAGCTTGTAACGATCATCGTAGGAATGCATCTATTCATAACAATGATACCCAACACTGCTACACTTCTCAAAATATTACTCAACATAGTTTGTATATATAATGATGGGTTATTCCTTGGGAAAAAATATTTATAGAAATGATGTCAAGCACGGTTTTACTTGGGAAACTAAGGCTTAAAGTTACACTGCAAGCATTCTTCACCCCATCAAAATTTGCAGTGAGGTGTTAATGATCAATGCTCAGTTCCATGCACTCAATCACACTTTAGCTGATCACCTCTCAATTAACATTCATTGCAAACTAGACTCCCAATCATTTTAAATATGTTGTTGTTAGTAATTGTTGCACTTATCCACAACTCCTGTTTACAGTATCCATGAAATTCAATGTTCACTGTCTACAAATGTTATATACGCATGGGTCCAACCTCAATAATCCATAGCTCTAGTCTACTATATTCCAAAATTTCAATGTTAATTTTTTATAAATATGTGCAAGGCAAACTTCAATATTAAATGGATGAATAATCTACTCACATTATGGGATAATTTAATTGCTCCAATAATAATTTTTATTTTCAACCTCTCCTAATAAAATTAAAACATATAATTTAACTAAAACTAAACTCTTACAAACAAATTAATCTCCATCTCATAAATCTTAAACCATATCTTATCTTATTGATATATGAATATTTTATGAAGAAATCACATTGAAAATATTTGGTCAATGCATTTCAAACCAGCCAGTGTGGTTCATTCATCTTCATGACAAGATGAAGAGATAAATCTCACAAGTAGACTAAATAAGAAGAAATGTCAACTTAAAGGTAGCCGTTTTCATCTAATCATTAAGTTTACCTTTCTTCTTATTTAGCCTACTTGTGAGATCCGACCAAATATTTTCAATGTGGTTTCTTCCAAAAATCTTCATATATCAACAAGTTATGAATCACAGAAGCTTGAATTCGAACATATCTTATCTAATATTCTAATACCGCATAGTGCAACCCAAACTCATAAACCATTACACAACACTGTATTTCATTATTATTTTCAAATTATTAATTAAGTGCAATATGTTAAAAGGTTACGTATGACCCATCTCGGCCCAGCAATTTGAATTCTATGTCTACGAAGGCATACATACTCTACCCACTTTGGTTTTAAATCTGTGACCTCTTAGGAGGAAACACATGCTCTTAACCATTAGGCCCACTCAAGCTATATATATATATATATATATATATATATATATATATATATATATATATATATTTATATATATTTTCTCAGTAAAAGCTAATTCTATTAAAAGGAAGGCAAAAAATATTTACAATGAGGTTGTAGCCTCAGCCGAGAGCAACTAAGTTCTTTCTGGAAAACATAACTGCCCCAGATTTGGGGAAACCAGTTTGGAATTTAAAAAACCATGCTAAAGACCTAGGTAACAACAACAAAACCAAAATGAAAACCTGAGAATTCACCATTCTGAAGTAGTTGAAAGACCAAACAGAACTGCCTAACCATAGAACTAGACACAAAACCATAGAAAACAAGATTTGACCATTCAGCATGAAAACTCCGAGGTGGCGCTTGGGAGGCCACGTGTCGTCACATTGGGAAATCCTGGTCTGGAGCCTCGTCGACAACTAGACATGCGTTTCCATACCAGACCTCGTCTTCTTTCGCCACATCATCATCTGCCCTGCCAGCTGGAGGACCGGTCGCCTGAAGAATACCGTTTGAGCTGCCAATAATTGCATCAGGAGCATTGCCACATGGGATTACCATAGCCGGAGGAGTGCCACTCGAGCTGCCAACAAAAGCTGATGAAGTAGTGGCTCCCTGAGCGCTGCCACGTGGGTGCTAGGTGTAGCCTCCAGAATCATCATCAACATTCAGATCAACACACATGGTTACTCTACCTTCATCCAACGGAGGCTGCTCAGGGCCCAAACTGAAATCCATTCTGCGTATGTTCTGGGTTTGGTCCGCAGAGATACGCTCAAGAGCAGTGAGCTGGTCTTCTTCTTTAGAGAAGATAGCGGTGACATTGGCCGAAATAATGGGCCGGTTCAGGTTGCTCTGGAACCTGAAATGGTTCGAGTGAAAAGTAGAGTGAGGGTGGAGTCGGCTAGGCGGACTGGGGGGGAGAGAGCTGGCCTGAGAAGGAGGCAGAGAAGTAGGAGGCAGAGGCGGATCTTCATTGTGCGTTGCCTGAGAACGAGCGCTGCCACCTCGGTCCCCTCCTCTGCGACTCTGCATGCAATGTCGAACCATCACGCTGCACCGGAAGAGAAGCTCCAGAGAATTGATGGCTTGGAATGAAATCTGAGAATGTACAGAGGGTGCTTGGGTATGTTTCAAGGGGTAGAACTTGGCGTGGGAATAATGGAACCCATTGCCAAAGGCAAGACAGCAGAGCAGGCAGCAGGTTTTTCCTACTACAGTTCTATTGCAGGCGATTTCTGCTTGGATCGGGCAAACACTAAAGGAAGGAGGACAGGCAAAAGGGTTAATGGGCTCCATAATAAATTGATCTATCTGCATTTCTCAGCCAGAGCGAGCATTTATGATTTTCCGCAGGCTGGCCTGCCCTCGCTTGAGGTGAATATCCAGGTGCCAAGGCCGAGCCTGGGATGGTACGCTGGCCACCAGTTGGCTAGGCCTAGCACCGTCATTCCATCGCCCTCGCATCAATGATCAATAAATTCACCCGCATCTGGGGAAACTACTAATATATATAATTTGTAAAATAACTATTTATTAATAATAATAATTAAATTTGGAATTAAATAAATAAATTATTAATAAAATATGTTATATATATATATATATATATATATTCTATGAAATAATAGGAAACAAATGAATTATAATAATAAGAATAGAGGAAAAAAATATAAAATAGAAATGCAAAAATAAATATAGTTTTTACTATACCAAAAAATAAAAAGAATTATTTAAATTTATTATAAATATAAATATTAAAGTTAGAATAAGAAAAAGGAAATAAAATGATTAGAAGAAAATGAAAGAATTAAGAAAGGAGACAGAAAATAAATGACAACACATAGGAGTAAAGGGATGGGATCCAACAACTTCTAATTTTCTACCCATTATCCTATTTAGTGTATTAGATTTTTTTTCAATTTCGCCTACCTAAATTTTGGCAATGACCAGGAACTCATTTATACAAATATAGAGTTTTATCTTCTCAACATGTTCTGCCAAAGCTAGGGATTGAGTTCTACAATGTTTTATGTCAACAGCCTGCTCTTGAATCCTTTGATTTATGGAGTGACCATTTTCTCACTATAACATTGGATTGACAGTTATGACACCTCAAACTAAAGACAATGAGATAATTCCTTTAGGTATAAATAGATGTATGAGAATGATACATATAAACATATATCAACCAAATTTATTTATGTAATTGTGCTAATATATTTATAAATAATAAAAAACATGCATAATTTGTCATTACAAAAAATAACAAAGCAATTAAATAACAATGTAATTAAATAAATTAAAAAAGAATGAAAGAAAATGAAGTCATTACATACTGGATGATGATCTGTGTAATGTTTCAAAACTAAAGGATAGACATTACAAGTAAGAAAGATATATGGATAAACAATGTTGAAAAATTTCCATGACAAAGTCTCTTTTTATAATTTCCATAAACAATTTTTATTTATTTTATTTATTTATTTATTTTTATATATATATTTTTCAATATGAAAAAATCTTGATTTATATTATATTAGAAAATGGATATACATATGCTATAATTCATATCAAGTTCCTCTTCGGGCAATCAAAATACAGATCCCTTGAGCTTTTAAAGTCTGTTGTGACTGAGAAATAAGCAGTCCATAGTCCGTTTACATCATGAAAAACCAGATAGCAAAATAATTTAATACAAGATGAATTCCTATAATTGGAAATGGTGGATGAAAATAGATTCATATTCAACAGCTACTAGTTAGTAATATAGATATGCATCAATTCATAACTGTATTGTTGTCTTACATCAATATTGAGTTGAGGTGATGAAAAACAGAGATAAAAACCACACAGTGCTGATGCCGCATGAATCGGTTATAAAATTGTTACTCCCACATGAGAGTCATGTAGCATTTGGAGGCAGTTACAACGGGACCATTTCTGTTAGTACAATGCACCCCGGTCAGAACATAGATATAGGTACTCAAAATTACACCATCTAACAAGGAAACTAGTAAAAGTCCCTCGTAGAGGACAATGTTTATGCACAGTGGCTAGACAAATAGGTTCAAATAGCAAAATGGAGAAATAGGTAGTCATCCAATAATGTCACAAAAATTTAAACACAGTTGATCAACCTTAGAAGGATCTATCTGTATGCCAGCTTCACACAATGTGCTGCCATAGGAATATTTTGGACATATTGAACTACACTATGGAGATTATAAGTCTATATAACAAAATTTACAAAAATACTGTGAAAAAACATGTAGAGAGGAAATTTAACCCGGATTTGGAAAATCCCGCATATCAAAAGTGTTCTGCTCCCATGAAATCTCTAGATACCATTTTCCAATGCGACCCTGCAAACCTTTTTTTGATAATATGTCTGCTTCCTTGTTAAGGCTTCTTCCAATGTGTTGGATTGTATAGCTATCTTGACATTGCCATAGAATTTCGATTCTTTCCATCCAGCCTTGAAGTCTGGATTTGTTGATGGATTCCCTCCACAATATTTGATCAATTATAATCATCGAATCACCATATATGTGCAGAGTGGGGTTCCCAAGGAAGCTGTTGAACCATAGCAGACCCCAGAGAGCCACTACTTTAGCTTTTGTGTTTGTACCACCACCATAATTCCAATACATTTTGTATGACAAATCAGCATTTATGGTAGTCCAAAATCCACAAGCATAGGTGTTACCTTGTGCGGCCCCATAAAAAAACCCCATAGGGTATGTGAATTTAATATCGTCCTTCATTTTAGGGTCGCCTTTAGAGCGTATATGTCATGGAAAAAAAAAAGATTGGAGGAAATTTTTTCAATTATCATAGAGAACTCCTCCCTACAGTTCTAGAAAATACTTCTGTTTCTACAATTCCAGATTGCCCAGAAGAGGAAGAGAGGAATAATTCGCCAGGTAGACTTTTGTGAGCTCCACCATTTTAATGAATCTCTAATGCAAGAGTGTTGAATATATGGGAAGCAGTCTTTTTCCAAACCTGAGTGGTGAAATGGCAGTGCAGAAAGATGTGATCATTATCTTCTGAATGATTTTTGCATAAGTAGCATATCCCAAGGCCATACCAATTCCTTTTTTGTAGGTTAGCCCATACAAGATTCCTGTTATGATAAACAAACCATATGAAAAGTTTAATTTTTATTGGATCTTTAGTTTTCTAGAAAGCATAAAGAGTATGATGCTCCCCTTTTCTGGCAACCATATTTGATAATGCATGATAAGTGTCTGCCACAATAATGTTGTCAGAAATGATTTTTCCCAACCATATAATTCTGTCCTGAGTCCTTGATTGGCAGATGCGAAGTTGCTTCATTGTTGAGGTGGTCTTAAACCATTCCCCTTCTAAGTAGCTGGTTAACCCCAGCTCGAGGGCACTTTTCCATATGGGGAGCATACCCTGCCAGCCTTTTATGACTTGGCCCCAGAAAAAGAAACCATTCTTGTTTAGGTGCTAAATGATAATGTCAGAAATGGAGAAGTTTGATTCAACACCCAATATTGGGTCAATGCCAATAAGAATACTATTTCCAAACTAGAATTTCCATGCCAGATGCTGAATGAAAAATTTCTCAATTTTTGGGAAACTTAACCAGATTGTCGAACCTTGTTTTATACCAATTGTTCCAAATCGGTACCAAAAAATGAAGTCTTTATTATTTAAATACTTATGATGGACAATATTGCTCCATGTGCCTGCTCCAAATAAACCCCTCCAGAGAGATTTGATAAGCAATGACTCACCAAAACAACAAAGGTCCAAACTTCCCCAACCACCCATGTCTTTTGGAAGAGTAATATTTGATAGTTTGGTCAGATGGAATTTCTTTTTACTGTGGTTGCCCGCCCAGATGAAATTTGCCATAAGTCGGTTTATGTCACTAATGATGGAGGTAGGAATATGAAAAGGATGTGCCCAATAGACACCCAGTTGAGATAGAACAACTTGAGTAAGGATGGCCCTACCCCCTAAGGATAGGCATCTAAATTCCCACCCAAAGATTCTATTATAGAATCTTTCAGTAAGCCATTTCCAATCAGAGATTCTATAGCAGGAGGGTTTAAGTCGGTAACCAAGATATTTCAATCCATTTTGCATAGGTCTAGCCTCAATTCCAAATAAGTCTTTAATATATGCAATAGTTACCATATTAGGTTGAATATGATAAATAACAAATTTATTGGAATTCTTGTGCAGTCTCAAAGAATTTGCAAATCTACTGAAAATATGAAAAAGATAATACCAGGAAAAACGACAAAACATACCCATTATAAGGATGTCATCAACAAAGAGGTTATGATAAATACTAATGTTGTTCCCCAGCTTCAGTGGTTTGAGTTGGTCCTCGAGGACTGCTTTTTTGATATGAAAACTCAGGCAGTCCATGACCAGAATGAATAATAAAGGAGATAACAAACATCCCTGACGAAGAGCATAAGGAACATTTGAGAATCGTCTTGCAGACCTTAAGAGAAAACCAACTCTTTGCAAAATTCAGTAAACGTGATTACTTTAAGGAACAAATCCAGTACTTAGGACATGTAATATCCTCTAAAGGGATTGTGTTTGATCCAGAAAAGATCAAAACTATCCTAGAATGGCTTGTTCCTAGAAATGTTGTAGATATATGATCCTTTATGGGTTTGGCTAGTTATTATCAACGTTTCATTGAAGGATTTTCTAGAATTTCCTACCCCATGATGTCTCTACAAAAGAAAGGAAGAAATTTTAAATGGACAACAAAGTGTCAACATAGTTTTGATCAATTGAAACATTTATTGACAAGTTTCCATGTGTTAAAAGTTGCAGACCCAAAGAGGGAATTTGTAGTATGTATAAACGCTTATCAGGAAGGGGTGGGAGGTGTCTTGATGCAGGATGGTAAAGTGGTAACCTATGAATCACAAAAGTTAAAGGAACATGAGCAAAGGTATTAACCATACGACCTAAAACTCACTATTGTAGTACATTCTTTGAAGGTTTAGCACCACTACTTCTTGGGTAAGAGCTTTATACTAATGATGGATCATAGTAGTCTGACCAATTTTTTTAAACAACCTAATTTGAATGCTCGAAAAGTCAGGTGGAGTACTTTCCTGAGTGAATTCAATTTTGATATAAAACATCTTAAAGGAAAAGAGAACCGCTTGGCTGATGCCTTAAGCTGAAAGGTACATTATGTGTACGAAATTCGGTACCATCAAATTGAATTTGATATATCCGAGAAACTTAAGGAAGCTACATTTAAGGGCCCCGAATATAAATTCTGGTGGAAGAAAACTAAACAGACACAATATTCTGGAAACCAATCCAAATATGGTATGAATGAGAAGGGTTTATTAACTTTCAAGGGAAGGCTCTATGTACCTAATAAAATAACCCTTAAGCAGATGTTACTGGATGAATTTCTTCGTAGCCCTTATGCTGCCCATCCTGTGTATAAAAAGTTATTTATTGCAGTCAAAAGAGGATACTTTTGGCCTGGGATGAGGAAAGATATCACAAAATATCCAGCCAAGTGTTTAGAATGTCAGCAAGTTAAGACTGAACATCAGCACCCTACTGGTTTACTCCATCCACTTCCTATCCCTGAATGGAAGTGGGAGATAATTACACTGGGCTTTGTAGCTGGATTTACCCAAAACTTGGAAAAAAAATGACTCCATCATGGTGGTGGTGGAAAAATTAAGTTAAATTGCTCATTTCATTCATGTTAAATCTACTTATAAAAATTTAGAAATTGCAGATATTTTATGAAAGAAATATTTTGGTTGCATGGCATGCCAAAAATGGTGATTTCAGACAGGGATATAAAGTTTACATATGCATTTTGGAAATCCCTCTTTACAGGATTAGGTATGAAAATTAATTTTAGTGCCTCCTATCACCCTCAAACAGACGGAAAAACTGAGTGAGGAAACCAAGTTTTGGAAGACATGCTACGAATGTACATAATGCAACAACCAACCAAATGGGAGGACTATATCCATTTGGTTGCATTTTCCTATAACAACAACTACCAAGAATCATTGAAACTGAGCCCATATGAGGTATTATATGGATGGAAGTGTTGAATACCTGCTAACTAGGGTAGTCCAGAAGATAAATGATATTGGGACCCAACATGTTGGCAGAAATAGAGTTGGAGGTAAATAACGTCCGTCAGAGTTTGAAGGCTACTTAGGAAAGGAAGAATGCATATGCAGACAAAAAAAGAACTTACAAAGAATTCCATATAGGAGATCACATCTATGTTTGAATAAAACCTAGGTTCAAGAACACCCTACAATGGGGCAGCTGCGCTAAGCTAGCACCTCGCTATTGTGGACCTTTCCAGGTTTTAGAAAGAATAGGGCCAGTGGCCTATCAACTTGCTCTTCCAAGTTATATAAGGATTCATAATCTGTTTCACATTTCCTTGTTAGAGAAGTATGTGTATGATTCCAGGCATGTTATTAATTGGCAAGATATACACGTAACTATAAATGAATTTTGAAAATGCATATATTGATGATTGAAGACATGCAAACTAATGATTTGAATGATGCCGATAGGTTGAACCGGACAGGGAATTTCTAGTAAAGCCTTTGCATATTCTCGATTGGAGAGAAACCATGATGTGGTAGCGAGTTATCACCCAGGTTAAAGTGCAATGGAAGCACTTTAGCCCAGAAGAGGCCACCTGGGAGGACGAGGTTTTCATGCGACAAGCATATCCCAACTTGTTTCAAGGGAAAGAATGAATATAGGGGGACAATTTTCTGCTCAAGGGGGGGAAGATGTTACACCCTCAGGTCCTGAAGTAAATTACAGAATCACTGTTAATATTTTTATTACTGTTAGTTGCAAGTAAAAGAAGGAAAACAATTTATGAAAAACAATAATAAATTTTATTATGTGATAATTCTAAAGAAAAGATATTAAGAAGTGGAACAAGGATGAGGACACATTAGCTAATCTAAAACTTCCAAGAAACAGTTGAGGGTATTTATTCCTTTCATTTGAATTGTGGAGATAAAACATCTCTTATGGGATTAGAAGGGGTTAGCCACTTGAAGGAGGTAGAACCGCCTGAGGAAGGAAAGGAATGAATGTGAATGTTGGTGGAGTGTTGTCTTGAGCTAGTTTTGGGCCAGTGGAAACTCTCCAATTAGATGAAAATCTAAATGTTCCAAGCTAGACTAGGAAGTTCCGAGGTCTGAGAACTTAACATGTAGAGTTTAATATTCAACTGTGCTAGAAAGTGAATGCTAGGGGAGGAACCTTGACGTAATTGCCAGTTCCATTGGAAGGGAGAAGCGTACTCATCTTGGATACAATTTCTTAAAAAATGAAGGAATCAAAGATAAGTAGGGAATTTTGGTGTTCAAAGAATTTTGTGAGCATACACTTATATTATCTACTGTATAATTTTACAAGGAATTTAAATCTTACTAGGGAAGCATTTTCTATTGAGTAAAGAATCATCCCTATTGCTTAATGATTTTTATTATTGAAAGAATCTATGTGCTTAATGTGAATTCTGTCAAATTATGTGATTTTTGTGCTTAATGGTAAATGTGTAGAAGGAAAAAGAGACAGGAACCTAAAAACGTTGTTGTGCATGAGTCATGATTACATAATGGTGTGAAAAACCGGTAGAAAATTAAAGCAGTAATCTAAACAGTGACCTTTGGATCAAATGTTGTTAATAGATAGAATTGCTTAAAGAAATGCTGCAATGTTAAAAGACAACAATTTTTTATGTGAATCTGGCAGAATACAGGTCCCAATGAAAAGGATAATTTTGGGATTGTTTCTACAACCTGTAGATTTCCCTATTAGCGGGGAGAAGAGAGTTTTAACTGTGAGAGATGAAACATATTAAGGAACTAGAACTTAGTGTAAATCTAGCTTCATAAGCACAGGAAGGAAACCCTTGAAATAATAGTAAATAAAGCAATGGGGGTTATGACATGAAACCTCATCTAGGTATTACAGAAGACAAGACAACCCACCTTATTAGACAGAAAAGAAAGGACATAACTTATTCTAGCTTTATTGCTATAGATTTCCAGGAGGGCACTGTGTAAAATATCTGATCCATCCAATGTTTCAGATGGGAACTCCATCCATCATCAGGGACCAAAGAGAGAACCTGAAAATGAACAAGTGTTAGAGCGCCTTTTTATAGGAGTTTTCTAAGTCTGAGCATAATGTGTTTGGTGGTTATCTCTGTCACCTGGGTTAGCCCAGAGGCCAAGTTCATTAGGGCATTTTTGAGGTCTAAAATAGGCCTCCTAAGAAAAATGTACAACCAAAATAAAGTTTATAAGAACCAATAGGATTCAAGATGATGATGTCAACCATAGGGGATCATTCACCATTTTTGGAGTAAAAAAGTACAAATATTAAAAAATAATAAAATAATAAAACTACTTTTTCAACTCATATTTTGAACTTATCTCCCTAAGTTTTTACTCAAATTTCGAGTAGGAGTACTCGTTGGATGCGAAATTCAATTCCTTATCCAAGGAGTACCCATGTTTCATACTTCCAATGGACCCTACTACTCAAAAATTGAGAAATACATGAAAAAACATGATTGCAATCACGTTTTTCATGTATTTCTCATTTTTCCTATAGTAGGGCCCATCAAAAGTATGCAACATGGGTACTCCTTGGATGAGGAATCAAATTGTGCATCCAACGAGTGTTTCCGCTTGAAATTTCTATAAACCCATATGGAGATAAGTTGAAAATACGAATTGAAAAAATAATTTTATATTTTTTCCCTCTAAAATTTGATGATGTAATATAATATTATTTTATTATTTCCACTATTATTTTATAATTTCCTTAGGAGGTCCATTTTAGACCTCAAAAATCCCCTAATGGTTTCCAGTAGCCTCACAAGCATTCCCAGGATGGAGACCAACCCTATAATGATTAATGAACTGCTAATTTGAAATAGAAACCTTTCTCCCACAAAAATTAAACAGTGTACTAGCAATCCCTACTAAATAAATTGGCTGACAATTTGCACTAAATTCGGACAAATCAGGTTGGTATACAACGCATAAATCATCAGAAAACTCGGTTAATGATTATGGAATGGAAAAGAATGCCTTGGGCTACTAATTGACCAGGGAATAGAAATTTATTATAACATGGAACCATTAATTGCATGAGCACTAATACCCTACAAAGGGTGAGTTAATATGTTCACTCAGAAGCTCAAAAAAATAAATGTATATTGTTAACCCAGTACATAAATATTAGATAGCGAAACTTTGTAGTGAAAACATACAATGATTATCAAATTCTAAATGAACTAAACTTGTAGCGAGAGCCTGTCATTAATTAACCATACTTAATTTTCAAAAGGTTGTAAATAAAAAGTACACACAAAAGGAGGTAAATAAAACAACCAGAAAACCTGTTACTATAATAATCCTCATGCTCTTAAAGTAGTACCGGAAACACACATCTAGTGTAGAGAATTAACAAAAAAGAAGCAAATATGTGTAAACTAATTTTATAGCATATAAGTTAATTAGTTAACGATGGCATAATGGAACATGGAACCAACTCGAACTGAAAATCAAAAATAGAGATAGGCACAAATATAGCAGTAACTTGAAAATGAGAAAAAATAAAGATAAACACTTGGTGCATAATATTTTAGAGCATGGAAATTGAAAAGGATTGCATAGACCTTGGGCCAAACCAGGAAGCAAGGAATAAAGAGGTCTTAGGACGACCGAATCCTTTTATAACCGATAAGATTTATACACTTATTTAACAGTAAATCAAGTGAATCCCTTAACCTTACTGAGTGGATTTATGACCCAAAGAATGCCCATAATGTAGCCATAAGCCAACCTGGTCGTTCTCGAGGTTTTCAAAACTAAAATCTTTAAACCAACTGCCATCACAAAACCCTTGGATGTTTTCTAACTTCCCTATAACAGAGAACTTAAAAACATAATTAGTTGTCACAGAGAAACAATTAAGAATTGAAGTGCAGATAAATTATGACTTGGTAAAAACCCTCGTTACCTAAGTCTGTTGTAAGAAAGACAACTCCAATTCCTGGCTCAGGCAACTGCAAGAGAGTAACCAAACATTCTGAGCTACGACAGTCACCAGTTAGTATGTTTGCGACATACTGATATGGTAGAAGGGACAAAGGATGACCTTCTGCCATGATAAGCCTAGTTAAAATACTGGTAAACATGTTGAACTGCCAAGTAATCTTGAGAAACTCTGTGGCAGTGGTATCAGTGAAATATTCTGACGAAATCTTGCTAATTTTCAAGCTACAGGAAGCAGGAGAGAAAAGGGGTTGCAGAGCCATTTTCTTGAAGGGGAGTTGCAGAAAATGATCACCCTTAGCCATCCATTCGGAGGTAGTTACCCTAACTCCAACTCAAGACACATGAGCCGTCAGATCCTCCAAATCAAGAGTGACCGTGGGATGGATTCCATGTGGCAATCCAAGTTGAGCACACTAGAAGGGCACAAGGAAGGGCTCGAGAACCATCACACTACTTGATCATTAAATATATTTATGAATCATACATATCAAACTGTAATAACCAATATACTTAGCCTTAATAAATAACAGTTTGCACATGAGCGATTGATAATCAATGTACTTAATTTGCTAATGAGTGATTATATGATTTGACTCTTTCATCAATACAATAATGGAGTTATGGTTATATATAGCATGCAATCTAATACTGATGATGGTTAGTGATTATGTAGCCTTTTACGATTTTTTTTATATGTATCATTTTGACCTTGGGTAAGTATTTAGTTGTTACAGTTTCATATTAAATAATAGATTTTTATATAGAGAGAAAAATAAAGTAATTTAGATTAAACAATAGATTTTTTTTATTTTTCATAATGATGGTGATGTGTAATTTATTCTAGTCTTAATATGGAGTTGATATGAGAAATTAAAAATATATTAATAACAAAAAAAATAATGTAGGTTATAAATCAAATATTTGGAGATGCATGTTTAATTAAAGATTGTAACTTCAAAATATATATAGAGAAAGAGCTACATAGATATTATTCTATTAATAGGCTCTTTTAATTCAACGTATGAAGGAGATTTGCAATTTCTTCAAAGCTTAATATGTGACACTTAAAAAAATATTAATTTCATACTAAATAATAAAATTTTATATCAAATTTATATAGAGAAAAATAAAGTAAATTAGATTACAAAATTTCTTATATTTTTATCTTTCATTTTAAGAGAGATATGTAATTTATTCCATTATTAATATGGAGTTGATATGTAAGATTTTAAAAAGTATTAATAACAAAAATAAGTTTAATGTGAGTAATAAATCAAATATTTCAATACGCATGTTAAGTAAATATTTTAACATCAAAATATATAAAGAGAACAACTAAAGAAATTCTTATTATGTTAATAGATTCTTTTTAATTCATGGTAGGAAGGAGATAATATATAGAGTGTTAAATTTTAATCATAAATATCATATTTTAATGTCAACCATGTATACATTGTATAAACAAGTGAAAAATAAAAAATTAGTTATAGGTAAAATATTTTATTAATGTCTTGCTCAAAACCACCATAGATTCATCTTAGCTCTACATTTACCAATATTCTAAAGGAATAAAATATCTAAAGTGCAAAAATTTCCTCAAATTTTCTAATCAAAAGAGGTTTGTATTTAAGATGGATCTATGGTTATATGCAAATGAAATAAAAGAGTGTTAGGCACAAATTGAATATTTGAGTGTCTATATTAAATAAAATACTTTATATGAGAAAAATAAACCAATTTAAATTATTATTATTACTATTTTTATATTTTCTCTTTCCATTGTGAGAGATATGTAGTCTATACATAATATTTTAAAAAATATTAATAAAAATAAAATTTTTAATGTGGCTTATAAATCAAATATTAGTAACCATAAAAAGTTTAATGTGAATTATAAATCAAATATTTAATTGGATAAGAGGCACTCTACAACCCAAAATGAGATATATGCTATAGTGTCCATAAATCAATAGAAGCATTTAAATATTGGCTCAACTTTTAGGTTCCATGGTTATGTTTTAGTCTTCCATTGACATTTTAGTATAGTTTGTATTTACATTTTTAATGCTTGTAAACAAAATGTGTCCATAAATCAGTGTAAGCATTTAAATGTTCGCTCAATTTTTAGGCTCCATTGTTATTTTTAGTTTTCCATTGACATTTTAGTATACTTTGTATTTATATTTTCTATGTTTGAAAATAAAACAAGTATAATATATTTTTGATATATCAAAACTTGGAATTTATAATAATTACATATCATTTTTATTTTATAAGTTATTTATTTATTATTATTATTATTATTAGGATGTAAGAACTTGAAATTTGATCCGTCTTCACTCATGTTATATTCATCTTTAAAATTGATCTATATTGGTTTATCCCCATTTTGTTTTTTGAAATATTCAATCTATGTTGTAGCACAAGTACACCTCTTCCTCTTGTATTCTTTATTTTTAGTTTTGGCTACAAGCCCTTCGGCCATGTTTTCCTTCAACAAGCTTTGTCCACTCATTTTTCTTATATAATTTCATTCGTCTTTTCCTTCATCTTTGTGAACTCATTTTTTTCATATATATATATATATGTTTTTTATAATCATTATATTTTGACTTTTTTAATATTAACATAACCACATTTTCACATTACTACATGTGGTTGAATGGAAAATGCCAATGATTAACCTATATCAACCATATTTACTAATGTGTAAATGTGGTTGTGCTAGTTGAGAGTCAACGTCTCGAGGGTGGATTTCCTGATCATGGTTACATTAATATTGTTAATGTAATTATTCATAATGTATCAATCTTATAGATAAATATCATTAATATTTTGAATGACATTATTAATAATATTGTTATTAATGTTAATGTTAATATATTATCATTATTATTAGTAAAAATATTTGTTAATATTACAATTTAAAATTAATATTAAAATAATAACTTAATATTAACATAAAAATATTTTAAATGATTATACTATAGTTTACTTAATTTAATGGTTGACCATGGTCAATTTGAATGTAAAATTATAATATTGCTACACCAATCTAATGATATTACGTTAATGTTGACCATTTTTACACTATTACATTAATTTTTTATAAATATTGACCATGGTTGATCATTGTCAACCATGGTTGACAATGGTTGATGTTACATTAATGTTAATTTTAATGTTACATTAATGTTACAAAAATGTTCACATTATGATTAAAGTGGGTTGACAGGGTTGACCATGGTTAACAAGGCTAGCCATGGTGAAGAGGGTGGACCATTTTTGGTTAAGATAGACCATGGTTGACCTTGATTGACCATTATTAATAATGATTTCCATGATTGAAGAGGGATGAAGATGAAATATTATGCTTGACCTTGGTTTACTATTTTTTACCATGGTTGATATTACATTAATGTTACAAAAATAGTTACATTAATGGTTGAAGTGGGTTGGTGGGGTTGACCATTGTTGAAGAGGGTTGACCATTATTGGTCAATTTTAGTTGATCTTAGTGGAACACGATTGACAATGATCACCATGATTGACCGTAGTTTAACATGATTGACAATGATTGCCATGGCTAAACTTGGTTCACCATGATTGATAATGATTACCATTGTTGACCTTAGTTGACCATGATTGACACTGATTGTGATGGTTAACCAAGGATTAAGGGGGAGATTATGTTTGACCTTGGTATACTGTAGTTGATTGAAGATGAATATTGTTAACTATAGATTAACATGGTTGACCGAGTTTGACCATGGCCAACCATAAATACAACAATGTATTTATGTTTCATTAATCTAACAATGTAACATTAATTTTGTTAATTGTTATTTTGTTACATTAATGTTGACCATGGTTGATGGAGGTACCATAATAAACCTCATTAGCTTGTGGTTAATCAAGGTTGACCTTGGTTGGTTATGGTTGGTAATGATTTTCATGGTTGACAAAGAAGAAAGAGGAAGAATTATAGTTGACGTTGTTTGATTATGGCTAGTATGGTTGATGTTGGTTTACCATGGTTGACCTTAGTTGACCAATGTCAAACATGGTTGACCATGATCAACCATGGTCAACCATGATAACATGGTTTGAAAATTTTGACCATGATTAACCATTTACTATGAGAGATTATGGTTGACAATGGTTGACGATGGTTGGGCATAATGACCATGGTTCGACCATGTTGACCATGGATGAACATTGTTTGAGATATTTGACAAGGTTGGCCATAATTTTATATGATTAATTATGGTTTCCCATGTTGATAATGGTTAAACATATTCAACCATAGATCCTTTGGTTGACCATGTTCGACCATTTTAACCATGGTTGGCCATCAAGTCTGGGTAGACCACGGGTTGTTAATATTAAGTTATTATTTTAACATTAATTTTAAATTATAGTATTGACAAATATTTTTAGTAATAATAATCATAATATATTAACATTAACATTAATAACGATATTATTAATAATATCATTCAAAATATTAATGATATTTATATATAAGATTGATACATTATGAATACTTACATTAACAATATTAATGTAACTATGATCAAGAAATCCACCCTCCACACGTCGACTGTCAACTACCACAACCACATTTACACATTAGTAAATGTGGTTGATTAGGTTCATGATTGGAAATTTCCATTCAACCACATGTACTAATGTGCAAATTTGGTTATGTTAATATTAGAAAAATCAAAATATAATAATTAAAAATAAAAAATATAATTACATGAAAAAATGAGTGCACAAAGATGAAGGAAAAGATGAATGAAATTATATAAGAAAAATGAATGGACAAATCTCGTTGAAGGAAAACATGGTCGAAGGGCTCATAGCCAAAACTAAAAATAAAGAATACAAGGGAAGATGTGTGCTTGTGCTACAACATAGATTGAATATTTCAAAAAACAATTATGGGGATAAATGAGTATAGATCAATTTTAAACATGAATCTAATATGAGTGGATAAGGATCAAATTTATTTAGGTTCAAACTTCTTTTAGAGTGCAACATACAATGTGTAATTTTTCATTGTTTAAATTGTAATTTTGAATGTTATATAGAGTATATAACTTAAACTTGTAAGAGAAAAAAATCTTTGTTGGATTCCGACAAAAAACATATATTTATAAAAAAAGACCAAACTTTAAAATACTAAGATCACTTCAAACGTTTTAACCATAAAAATTATTTTTTCAATATTATAGTGCCCGCTCTAGTTGACTAACCTTGATATGACATTAACATTGTTTTAGCCCTAAGGCTTACACATTATTCTTTGAGGACCTTAGGTTGAAGATCCAGACAATTGATTCTACTATTAGTGGTTGTGATGGATGTGGTTTTACCTAGTCAGTGTTAGAACGATGATAGCTTTGATGGGTATGTATGTTTTCTATTGATGTTATGATGATGATAGCCTTGACGTATATGTATGTTTTCTATTGATTTTATGATAATGATAGATTTCATGGATATGTATGCCTTCTATTGATGTTATGATGATGATAACTTTGATGGATATGTATGTTTTCTATTGATGTTACGATGATGTTAGCCTTGATGGATATGTATGTTTCCTATTGATGTTATGATAATGATAGATTTGATGGATATGTATGATTTCTATTAATGTTATGATGATGACAAATTTGGTGGATATGTATGCTTTCTAATGATGTTATGATGATGATAGTTGTGATGGACATGTTCCGTATGTTGGTTACTTACATTAGTTCTAGTTCATGATGAACAATGATGTGGATGATTATGTCATGTGATGATGCTAGAATGACAATGAACAACACTATGAAACTTTGTTACTCATGATTATTAGGTATAATAGGAAACCACTAGATGCACTCACATGTGATGAGTCGACGACATCTAGTTTTATGGAAATGAATATTTTGTCCTTGAAATGTTTTAAGTTTAGTTTGAATCTTGCTATAAATTTTAATGACATGTGAGTGGTTGCAGGCACAGGTTAGTTTCTTGACCAAATTGCTCACACATGGGTTATGGCATTGTATAAATGGATGAAACTACATGGGAGGGGTGGGACAATGTCCCTAATTTCTCCCGTTAGCACTTCCACCGTGATTTGGGCTGGAAGGGTTGGTACACCTTTGCCTTGAAGATCATGATGTCATGGGGGTAGGTCCCTAATTGGGTTTCTCACAATGATTTACTAGGGCCACACATCAAGGCATATTCCTTGATCCCCCACACCATTAGTCTCACTATAGCGGACAACATGAAGGATGGTAACAGTCTCTATCATTGCACCCAAATTTTCCCCTCGTAGCCACTAGATGTTTGAAGGGCAAGTGACGTGGAACCCTCATAAATTCAAGAGAAGTTATTAAAGGGCATGATCGACTTGACACCCTTAACATCATTAATAAACTATTAGGTGTGGCAACCTTGGAGCTTCGAAGGGAGTTTCTTGAAGGGAATACTCGACTTGACACCCTTGGCATCATGAACAAACTGTTAGGCGCGGCACACTTGGAACTTCGAAGGGAAGTTCGTGAAGGGTACGACGCACTTGGAACCCTTGGCATAAAAAATAAACTAATAAATGTAATCAAGGTATGAAGATCCTACAAGTTCACATGAGGTGGTAAATAAAGTTAGAACCAAGACGATTAAATCAAGAATAAACTTAGGGTAAAGGGAGAATAGGAAGAAGCAAAAGTATTGTACCTTGAAGACTCTACCCTTCCCATGTTGGAAAATATTAGGTAGATAATGCACATAAGTATGTAGTTAGGTAAAAGGGGGAATAAAGGACATAGATTTAATTATAAATATTAATCCTAAAATAGTTAAACTAAATTAGGAGAACAGGGTGGTGAATTAAAATAAAGACTAATAAAAATTAGATAAAATTTGAGAACCTTAATGTGGCAAGAGATAACCTAAGAATATCCATATCAGAGGAAATTTGAGTTAAATTAGGAGGTAGTTAGGGGACCAAATATGAGACTTATTAGTTGGTTTCAGTAAATAACACAAATTAAAGAGCATAAATGGGGGATTAAGAGACAACTCAGAGAAGAAACAAGGAGTCTTGTTCAGGCGAGGAAAAATATTATTTTTAATTAAAAATTTAAGTAAATAATTTTGGAGAGATTTGGGGAGATGGTGAAACATGGGTGGGTGAATAATCAAACATTTAGATTAATAAAAATAATTAATTATGCACGAAGTGTCATGTGTCACCTATGAAGCCTCCTATAAAAGAAAGGGAAAGCCATGGGAGAAAGATCCTTTTGCTTACCCTATTATTGGATGGGGAGATTATGTTTTTGTGAGTGGATACAAGCTATAGTTGAGTTTGGTAAGATAGAGTTCTTTAGAGAGGGAACTCTTGAGCCAAGGAGCACTCACCTCTATCAACTAGCACAATTTCTCCATTGTACAACTCCATTGCAACACAAGGGTCCACTGGGAAGGAGTGTACCCAAGGAGTAGGATGGGAGGTCACCTGGTGGGCCACTACATTCTATTGGAGCACATCAACATTCACACTTTGGGGTGGACGATAGCAAGGGAGTGCAAGTAGCAGCAAGGCCAAGATCAAATCTCCTCTCCAGGTGAATGGTACCTGTGGCATTTATGGTGTTCTATTATATGATTTCGATGTGCATATAGTTAATAGAATGTAAGACATATGATATTTGTAATGTAGTGTAATTCATGGATGTTTGATGTAAGTTCTTTAATATTTTTGAGTTCCCAATGATTATCTACTTATGGTTGTATTCCTAGTTTATCTAAATTGTTTAATATATATATATATATATATATATATATATATATATATATATATATATATATATACATATATTTTTTAAAAGAATATATAATATATAAATAGATCACACTAAAGTTTTTTACATAACATGTGCATTGAGAACATTAAAATAGGTTTTTTGTGTTATTATTATATTTTTAAGTATACATCAATATTAATTCCTATTAAAATATTTTCTCTCTCTCTCTCTCTCTCTCTCTCTCTCTCTCTCTCTCTATATATATATATATATATATATATATATATATATAAAAGTTGATATCAACATAAATTACTTAACATAGATGTTCAAATAGTTTATTTAAATCTCATGTTGAAATATTTTTGAAAAGTATAAGTTTCAAACAACTCACATTTTTTTACATCTAATTATTTTAAATGAAATTATATTATGTTATATGGACAACTAACTAAACATTAGCATATTAATTTTTATTTTTTTATTATAGCTCGCATTTCTTTTCTATTTAGAGAATATTTTACTTTTATTGTAAGAGAAACACATGTCAAATCCATGTTGAGCATAGATGGAAATGCACATCACCCTCATATTGGGCTATAGAATGAGCCTCTCGGCTCAAGAAAAAACAACACGATAACTATGCAGTTTTGAAGAGATTTTTGTCTATATATAGACAAAGATTTTAGAGATGGGTTAATTTAAGAACAATTAGTTTTGGTAATTATGAAATTTATATAAAATATTTAAATAAAAATTTAAATTTAGTTTTAAATATTATTATGATTTTAGGTAGGGTAATTTAGATATATTTAGAAAAAATCATCTAAATTTTAAAGAAGGAAAAGTAAATACTTATTAAAAAGTAGAATAAGGATTAATAAAATCTATCTTCGAAGGAGGGTGCCCAAGAGTGGTCATTCCCCCAAACTTGATATGATGCCAATTCACAAGAAAGAGGGTTGCAGATCCCACTACACTTGGTGCATTACATGCACTATTGTCACTTCATAGAACATGAAATAAATTTGGAACAAGGTTAAATGTTATTTAAATATTGCAAGTGGCAAAGGGAGGTATAAGAGGACTCAACAGGAGAATTCTATGAGATTGGCAGAGTTGGAGGAAAAAATTGACAATGTAGTTTGCAAGTTGACCATTCTAGCTAGGAGATTAGCCAGCATCTCCTACTCAAATGAGGGTAATGACCAACCAACGTGGATTCCTAGAGATTCTTCCCAATATTTGTGAGGACTCACTAGTTTTTTGCTTCCAACACTAGTAGTCCTTTTTGTCTTCTCATTGCATGTCAAGGTTTGGCACAACCAGTGTGTTTTTATAAGTTTCTATTTACAATATGCTCTAGTTATACAATATATTAGCAACCTCAAGCCTCTGAACTTATGTTACTAATATGTTTTCTCTCCAGATAAACCATTAGAAAAAAAAAATTGCTCTACGTAATCCTCATTTGACTTAATGTGAAATGCCTTGAAAAAATGATAATAAAATGTAAATATCAAAAGATCTTATAAATCACTTAAGCCATAAATAGATTTGAATTATCATCATAAATAACTGTGAATTATTATTAAGGAAAGTGGAATGGAGTTCACACGAATAAGAAAATGAAAGAAATATAGAATTAATGGAAGCATGTGGGGAGAAGGTTTAATATATTATTTATTTTAATTATTATAGAAATGTAGATTTTAAGGGAGTTAGAATTAGGTATGGGGAGAAGGATTCAAGTAGGTGTTTGTGTGATCCCATAAACATAAATATTAAGGTTTTTATGTTAAAAAACAAAATGGTCTTGTACTTAAAATTATTATTAAGTGAAAATTAAAATTTCATTAGAAACTAAGAATTTAATGAAGACATTGAAAAGATATATGATAGAATCAGAGTTAAATAAAGGGTTATAGGAATATGTGCTAATAATTTTTAAAAATTAGTGTGATGTAGAAATCAACATATTTATAGGTAAAAAACTAATTTTTCTATTACTATTAGTTTTGCTTGGTTGTTTTTTTGAAAAAGAGAAGAGGAGGTATGGCGTGGGTAATTTAGATGCCTTGAACTCTGATGGATGATACAAATTAATTACTATTATTATAATTTTCATTAACTGCTCGATGGTTGAGCTCAAATAAGGAAGAAAAACATTAGTCCATCTATTTACATAATCTGCATGTAAGCATTATAGCATTGTGCCTTCAACATACATGGAGTAGAAATAAAAATAGGTATGCAAAATGTTATAATATAACTCAATATGTAGGATTTCTAGTAAAAAATTGTTTGTTTGTTTGTTTTTTTGTAGATTAAAAATTTACACTGGGATGGGGTTTCAACAAAAGGAATTTGGGAAATATTTTTAATATCCATTAAAATTAGGAGTATTCCATAATATCCCATGAATTATTGTGCTATATCATATGTTCAATGAGTGAATATCCATGACTTTAATTCCCAATTCAATCCATAATCTAGTTTTATAATGTGTTATAGAAATTACTTGAGAAAAACAGATACTCAAAGATGTATATCTCATGGAAATCATGAAAGTTATGATGAAACATTGTTGGGTATGCGTTAAATTATTTGAATGATTAGCTTCATGCATTATACATTGCACATGGAGAAAAGGAGGATTCTTTTGTCCCTCGTAGTTATAGGTTTCAAGGTGTAGTACCAGAAAATAAATGAATAAATAAGGTTTTGTTTGTCTTGTTTTGGCCTTTTTTTTTGGGTGTTTTTCAAACCATAGTTTTTCAATCCATTATAATGTAATTCTAGTTAAGGAATATAATTTGGGTTAATAAATTAAGATTTTGAGTGTCATAGGATATTATATATTATATTGTAAATGATGAAGAAAATACAATGAGAGTTAGAGGTGCAAATCTAAACATTTGTCTATTTTCTTAGTTAAGGGTTGTTGGGGTAAATATTTGAGTATTATAAGAATATTTTCTATTGTTTATTATTTTTTTTATAAAGAATACATGTATGAATTTCTTTATTGTAAAGGTTTAAAACTTACACTTGGTATCATACTATTTTTTGGCTTCAAGGAGACACCTTTATTGCTAAAGGTTTAGTTATCTTGAATCTATGAACTTGGCTTCAATGTGGTTTCAATGGGAGCTCTGTGATAGTGATTCTCGCAGTGAAATAAAATGACAAATAATTTGAAAATCAAGATAAGAAATTTATTGGGAAAATATTTGAGCTATGGAAGCTAAAGATGTAATACCTTTTGGTAGAAGAAGAACAATGAGTCATAGTGGATCCTAGCACTGCACCTATGATTACGTGGACAAAAGTTTGGAAAATGCTGGAAAGGAAGGAAAAAAGGACAATCTAGTTGTGTCTTTCATATTCATTATTATTAAAAGTTCTTAGAGAAACTACAACCAATACATTACATGATAAATTAGGAGCTTTTTATGAATCTAAGTCTTTGGTAAATAAACTTTTCTTTTAGAAGAACTTGTACCTCTTAAGGATGAAAGATCATATACATGCATTTAATTGTATGGTAAATAAATTGTTATTAATTGATATTAAAATTTCTTAAAAGTGCATTAGTCTATTATATTTGTTGACATATGCATGCGATAGTTTAGTTGTAGTTATTTGTAGGAATTAACCACATTAAAATTTGATGATTTGGTTCCATCCTTATTATCAAAAGAAATGAGATGTTTAGCAATTAACCACAAGTTTGATGATTTGGTTTCATCCTTGTTATCAAAATAAATGAGATGTTTTATGGTCATTGCGCTCTAACCACTTAACGTGGTTTATTATTAGAACTAAGATATGAGCCATTAAATATAGTAAAATACATTGGTTAAATTATAAGAGGTAAAATAAATAATATTATTCAAATAAAACGTCAAAATAATATATAAATAATTAAATTAAAAGAAATATTAAAAAAAAAAATTCAAAATAGAAATTATTGAAAATAACAAAAGACAAAAAATAGTAGCTTTAATATCAAAATTAAGGGGTATATATATATATATATATATATATATATATATATATCAAATTCAAAAAAATATTTTTATATATAATTTATTTATAAAAATATCAATTTTATGGATTTTAATGAGAAAATCTATATTTGAAAAATTCAAAATCAAAACTATCAAATTATAAGTAAAAAAAAACTAAAATTAATGGTTTTTAATATTAAAATTAAAAAACACTAATTTATTTATCATATATATATGAGTTGTTTTTAGTGCTATTTTTTGGAAGTTATTCTGGTGGATTTTTCTGATCTAATTTCTCTAAAATTTAGCATGAATTAATTGAAATCACAAGTTTGATGGGTAACCCCTAAACAATAGAAGTGCCCAAGGAATTTTTCAGGTTGTTGAATCCATATATATAGTAAAAAAAAACTAGTTTAAATAACACGAATCAAGGTTTAACCACAATTTTTTACATCAGTATAAGATGTTAAACTCACATGGATAGCAAGACAGATATGAGAAAGATAAATCAGTGAGTACTATTTTTATTAACAATAGATGTACATTTATATTACAATAGGTGACTCTTGGGATTCAGATCCTAAGGTCTCTTGGACTGCTTTGTCCATTCAACTTCCACGCTAACCCTTTAGGATTAGGTGTCCAACATTCCCCCCCTTAATCCGAAGGGTTATGTATGAGTCCAAGAAGAGAGTTGTAATACAAAATGTGCAAAGAATGCATGGCAGCACTAGGCTGAATGTGCTCTATGAAATGTTGGTATAACGGGCGGTGGTTTAAGGATGACCACCAACACTGGAACGCTTAGTGCAGTTCCCGGAACTCTTCCAAAACTGGCAAGAAACTGAAGTTTTCTGCTAGAGGAAGTGATCCTATTGTTTCAAAGAGGGAAACCTTCAACCATAAAAGGGAGGTCTCACCCCGCATAAAAGGTAAAACTTCAACCTGAAAAGGGAAGTCTCAACCTGTGATGGTTTAAGGATAACCAACAACTCTGGAATGCTTAATGCAATTCCTGGAACTCTTCCAAAGCTGGCAAGAAGCTGGAGTCTTCTGCTAGAGGAAGTGTTCTCAATCTGTGTTCACGGGCATCTTTGTCTCTGGCTGCAACTCTGAAACTGGTGTGGCAGGTTGTAGCTCAGGCTCGCTTGATGTGACTTTGAAGCTTGTAGATGACCATCATTTCCCCCCCTGTCAGGTACAAGGTGAGAAGATGGAGAAAACTCAACTGCAAGACTGTTCAATACTCTGGAACAGGTTCTGACATGTGTTTGGAATATCTTCTTGGCTGTTGATGCCCATTGCCAAGAAGCGATCCATCCAAGATGAATCTTTGTTCTTGCAGGACGTTTATTTTTGAAGCATCTGTGTGAAGAATGGCTAGTTTTATGACAGTGCTCACATGGATGAAGATCAAAACAGTGATCTTTCAGATGGCCAACTTGGTCACAGTGTTGGCATTTCACGATCTGTTGTTTCTGTTGTTGTTGTAGAGGGGCAGATTCTGGAACAGCTGAAGCTGAACTGTCATGAGAAGCAGGTGAACTGTCATACATGAATCCAGCACTCTGAAGCTGAATGGGCTTGGCATAGTCTGGAATATGAAAGGACAAGTCCTTGTCATATCCAAGACCAGTTCTGTGCTTGTTGTGGACAAGCTGTTCCCAAGGTCTCATGATGGGCTTGGGAAGTGCAGATTGAGTTTCTGCATCTGCTGCTTTATTGGGTTCTGGATCTGATTCAACCTCAATCTTACTAATTTCACCACTTGCTGGTTTAACCTTGAACAACATATTGTTTTGAGCAGAAAATAATTTGGAATGACAAATCTGTTGAAGCTCATCTTGCTGGAACTGAGATTCTAGTTGCAAAAAATCAATCTTTTCTTGTGCATCATGCAGGCAGGTCTGAATGTCACAAAGAGTGTCTTTGCTAACATTTACCTTCCCACCAATAGTGGAGTGTATTAGTGTATTCAGTAACTCTAATACATCATCAAATCTAGCCATTTTCTCCAACAGTAATACCTTGCGCTATAATTTACACACAACTGGTTGATTAAATGAGAATTTGCAAGTTTGCAGACCAAATTGACTATAACTGCGATAACTATAACCTCTTTTTGTTTGTTGAATGCTCAAAACTGTAACCTTCTATCTGTATTTTGCATTTTGTGAATATTACCTTATAATAAACACCCTCTTCTGGTCCTCCGCTGAGTTTGAACTCCTACAATTTCATTTCAACTTACAAATTTTCGGCAGCTACACCGCTCACGCTTCACTGCACTAAGCCTCTTTGAAGAAATCTGAGATACCTATGATAATCCAACCTCCACGCTCCATGAATTTATCGCTTTGGAGAACTCATTAAACATTCTTTCACGCTTCCAACTTTCTGCTATTTTATTCCACGAGACAAGACTTGAATATATAAATACTTTGACCCCCGTTGAAACACCTGCTGATATAATTATTTATTTGCTAGAAACCATTGTAACTGAGTATGTGTATCCGAGGTACATATTTCTTCTGTAAGCTTCAGTGTTTTGAATGAATGGGATGATTGTATGAAGTTGAGAGCTATGCATTTCTTATTGCCATTTTTTTTTTTTTTTGGACAATATATAGAATTGATAGAATTGTAGCAAAACAGGCGAAACTGAATTTGAAATCCTACAGCTTACAACAGAGCAGCAAGTCCTGTTGTGTAACTGATATTTAGCACTGTTTGTAAGGTTTGGTCAACATGCAGCGTGTATGTTAACGATAAATTTGGAGAAATCAGATATTCGGTATGTGCTTCTTATGTTTCTTTGGTGACTTTGTATTCCCGCATATAAAAAGAACAGATAGTACCGTTGAAGGAGGCGTACAGTTACCGTGGGCTCTTCACCTGCTGATATAATTTATGAATCCCATATGCACAATTTCATATTTATCCCTGAGTTAAGCTGAATATGTATAACATTTGACAATAGTGCAAACAACATCGTTATAACATCCACGAAGCTGCTAGAAAGTATGGTGCCTGGGTGATATGATAAATGTATGTGCAGAGACTAGACTAAGCAATAAATGACTTGGAGATGGTGTACGCGTGATCTAAACCAAACGTTGTAAAGGAAACAGTGGCTGAAGGGATTTTCCGACTATCTGTGCGCATTGCATACTGTGGTTTCTTCCATAATCTCTAAATGTTGCATGGATCTTCAAAGAAGTTTCTCCACTTCTTATGAAAGACTTCTTCGGCTAATTATTTCACTGACACTCATAACAGAGAATGGTTTTAGACAGATGCTGCTCTTCGTGTCAATTTGGGCAGTTTCTTGCCTTCCGCAGTATTTTCATTTCTCATGTTTCTTGTATACTGTTCTCATCATCGACCTTGCCTTTATTCCTTGTCTCTTTATCAGTGTGTGAACTGTATCCTCTTTTGACTTTATTAATAAAAGCGCACTTCAGCTAATTTCTGTGTATACCTTTTACAGTAATGAGATTCTGAAGGGTATTCAACCTTGATATTACTGTGTCGACATGGCTACTTTCGTGTGGTGAACAGCCAGTACGCGCACTGGGAAATATATGCCTGGGAAGAGGAAGAGTCGCCTCGAGCTGCTCCAGAAGATGCCTTGTCAGGAACCGCACTACGAAGCCCTCAAATGCCCGGTCGTAAGTTCATACACCAGTCACAACCAGAGAAATAATAGCATAGATTTCCAAGGAACAGTG
Source organism: Pinus tabuliformis (assembly GCA_031772625.1). Taxonomy (NCBI): domain Eukaryota; kingdom Viridiplantae; phylum Streptophyta; class Pinopsida; order Pinales; family Pinaceae; genus Pinus; species Pinus tabuliformis. Next base: position 571,788,839 of record CM062808.1, read on the forward strand.
AACCTGATATAGCGCTGTCCAGAAATGCTTGTCTCCACTCCAGTCTTGGTCATCCAAAGCCGGCAGCTCTCGCCCAGTCCCCACATCTACATAGTCTCAACCAGGCAAATTCTCTACTGGAGGAAATGATTGGCCGGGGTTTCGATCCTGTAGCAGAGTCGTTTGTTCTTCAATACAACGTGCACGGTCTACGAGCCAGCAACCACGCCACGCAGAGTCTCAGTCCACTTTCACCGCACCGTGGTTATGCAACATTCATTCTCTTCCACAAAACAGCGTTCAACATTTAACGCAGTATTCAATTAGTTCAATTCGCATAATAAAGTTTGCTCAAACGCAGAGGGTTCACGGTCCCAGCATTCAATAAACGCAGACATTCAATGTACAGAAGATAGAGTTTAATTAATAAATCAACCAGAGGGATAGAGAATCGACAGAGAATTCAATCTTTAACATCTGTATATGGTCAGTGCTGAAACATCAAATAGCTCTATACATTCTTAGATGGTTATTCTCAAACTGTGAATGTTATAATCCAAATCACCATGTTGCAGCAGAATAAGAAGTACAAGCCAGACACAGCGAAAGAGGTCATCAGTTTCCCATCAACAACTTCAAAAAAATGGAGCAGAGCAATCAATATCTGACGATGAACCTGGGCGCATTATGGCAGGGTAGGAGTTACAAATATATGAGTGCTGCGTATGGAGCGTTTCAAGCACTGAAATTTCAGCAACGTATGGGAGAGAGCAGCGTTTTGTTTGCAGGAGGACCAGCTACAGGAGCAGCGTACCATGTCAGGCGAGCAGAGATGTCAGAAGAGCAGAGAGCGTATGCAACGCTGGTGCGCCAGGGAGCAGAGGAGCAGAGGTTTCATGAGGCTGTTAGGCAGAGAGCGCAGGTATAAGGGTAGCGCAAACGCTTCAAAATGACAGCGCTATTCACAATTTTTTTTTATTTTATTAATGTACAGCGCTCAGACAGGACATGTGGAGCAGGCCAGCGTTCAGAAATAAAACGCATATGACAGACAGGCGTTACAAAGGCAGCGCTGGTGCGCCAGAGAAAAGGAGTTACGACTATTCTGAGGACTGGGACCTGTGCTCAAGTCAGAATGACAAAGGCTAGTGCTCAGACCAGTTGCACAAAACTACACAGGCCACACATCATGGCTCCGATACCATGTTAAACTCACATGGATAGCAAGACAGATATGAGAAAGATAAATCAGTGAGTACTATTTTTATTAACAATAGATGTACATTTATATTACAATAGGTGACTCTTGGGATTCAGATCCCAAGGTCTCTTGGACTGCTTTGTCCATTCAACTTCCACGCTAACCCTTTAGGATTAGGTGTCCAACATAAGAAACTCCAAAATGTCACACTAAAGACAACTCCATATATATATGAAAAAGATCAAAATAATTATCAATAATAATAAATAATTTATTTAATAATAATAATAATAATAAATTTGGAATTGAATGAATAAATCATTAATATATATATATATATATATATATATATATATAATTTTAAGAAACTTTATGAAATATTTGGAGACAAATGAATTATTTTTCAATTATAATAATAAGGAATATATTAAAAAATATAAAATAGAAATGCAAAAATAAATATAATTTTTACTTAATAAATTAAAAGAGGCATAAAATTAGTAATATATTAAAAAAGTGAAAAGAGATTATATGAATATAAAGAGATTTTTTAAATCTATTATGAATATAAAGATTAAGGGTAGAAGAAAATAAAAAAAAGGAAAATGAAATGATTAGAAAAGGAGCCCAATAAGAAAGGAGGAAGAAAGATAATTGACTACACTTAGGAATAAAGGAATGGGATACTATCCTTTTACAATTTTGATGGCCTCTCTAAATCTTGGCAATGCCTCTTATCGATATAAATGATGACCTATCTAGGACTCATCTATATAAATATGGTGTTTTGTCTTCTATATAAATATGGTGTTTTGTCTTCTTAGTTTGTTCATTTTCTCACCATAACACCTGGATTGACACGTATGCCACTAAATAGACAAACTAAAATAGTGAGATAATACTCTCAACAATTAATAGTACGAGAATGATGAGTATGGATGTATATCAACCAGAGTTTTGAAAGACGTTGTTCATCACGTACAATATGTTGGAATTAACTGGTTACATCACTTACTTGACTTAAATACATGGCTGTTCATGTCACTAGATGATCACTAATGTGATTGTGCTAATAAATTTATATATAATAAAAGATATACATAATTCGTCCAAGAAATAGCAATGTAATTAAAGAAAAAGAAAGTGTGAAAGAACATGAAGTCATTACATACCATATGACGATCTGTGTAATGTTTCAAAACTATGAAAGAAAATGAAGTCATTACATACCATATGACGATCTATGTAATGTTTCAAAACTATGAAAGAAAATGAAGTCATTACATACCATATGACGATCTATGTAATGTTTCAACTAAAGGACAAACATTACAAGTAATAAAGATATATGGATAGACATTGTTGACGAATTGCCATGATGAAGTCTTTTCAGAAATTGAGAGAGCCTCTTTCACATAAACCAGATATACGGTGGATTCAAGTGTTAGTGTGGAACATTGCAAGAAAATGAGAGATACCTAGTGCATGAAACTTAAAAAAAAATCAGATTAAATAATTCTTAATTGTTACATAACTAATCTTTGGAATTAACTTTGTGTTAGTTTGGGTAGTTATTTGTGTCCAGTAACTCCTAGGAACAATTGAATTGTTTCCTATATATATTTATATTTACAACATGTGCATAATTATTTGAGATCATTTAATATACTGTTTATTTGGTTTCAGGTCTTGTGTGTCTTACAGTGGTATCAGATCGGGTAGTTCATTTGCCTGTTGATTAATGAGCCACTAGTTTTGTGGCGATCTATAGCTTTGAATGGGGAATCTTGCAGAAGATTCTTAATCGATGCATTGTGATATTGGGTTTGTCTTTGATTCCTCATTGGGTGTGTTGCTAACTGGAGCATTCGAAGTACCGCATTTGTCAAGGGTATTCGGGTTGTTGATGCATGATCTCCGATCAAGTAAACGAAGGTATGTAACCTCCCGTTACACGTGTTATTGAATCTAAATATCTTGAAGAATTGTTGGAGGAGTCACGACCTAAACTTAATTGCCAGCGACTGATCCTTCCCCTGTTTAATAGTGGTGTAACAAGACGGATTAATGAAGGTAAAATTGATTAGGCATTAAGGTATTTTTCTGTTCTGCTCCATGAGTTCCACATCTGTTCGATTTTCAGTGCTCTTTGTTTAGAAAACGGGGCCTCAAATTTGAATAGTCAACATATGATCTTATATTATTAATTCACTTTATAAAAAAACAAAAAAAGGAGTGAATAAAAAAATGTGGATCTAAAAATATAAATATAAAGGAGCAATGAGAGGGTGATTTCTAAGTGACTGTTTCAAACAAAGTTTTATGTGCAGCGTCGATTCGTTTTTCTACATTTTCAACCTGTGTAGCCCCTTCAATTGGTGGTTCGAAGAGACAACAGGTTGAATTGAGCCATAAACCAACAGAGTTATTTATTACAAAGAAGCTGGGTGTGCGCCTTCTTGGAGACATTCTTTGTCTCACACAACAGCTAGCTCTCAGGCAATGCAGATGTAAATTGGTGCTTGTTGTGAGTTCGAGTTACATTTCCATTAGAACTGAGTTGATTGAAGAAACTATTGACTGTTCATTAAAGCATTGTTTGAAGCTTTGCAATTTCATTGAATGTAGTGTTTTCAAACTTATATACAAAAGGTACGCCAATTTGTAATTTTTGCATGTTAAAGAATAGAGCCATTTGCATCACTACGAAGATACAGAGATAACAATGTATATTTCTCTGTTGAGATTGACTCTGAGAGAATGGTGGTTTTCATGGCCTGCCTTCATGGATTCATTCAGTTTAGTCAGATTCTTTTGTTATAATTGACGAATTCTTGTGCTAGTTTCGATTGTCGAACCCTGCAATTTCATTAAATGGAATGATTTCGATTTGTGGCAAGTGAATTTTTTAAAAATAAAATTGTTGGTATCCGCTTTGCCTACAAAATTACGAGTTAAAAATAGTTCTCTTTTCGAAGGAATTTTAAAAGAGTTTATTTGAAATTTATCCTTTAAAGGTCCGCGCATGTGTTGTTTTTTTACACTTACGAGAGCAGGATAATGAAATAGGGTCGGCATATTATTAAAATTTAACATACAGTTTAAAGCACAAATTAGCGTCATTGTTTCTTCATGTAATTAGTGAGAATCCACATGTGATCTAAAATTTTTTGTTTATAGATGTGTTAAAGAATTGCATGCATAAATTGTAGCGTAACATAAAAAATTAATGTGCACATGAGAGAAGAGGAGAAACACATAAAGCATGAAAGAAGACAACAAGACTTGATAATGGAGTTCGTCCAACTTGGACTATGTCACCGAGCCCTGCTCTATGAATGGGGAGGCCTTCATTCATTAAGTGGCATGAAAAAGAAGAGTACACTCATCAGTTACAAAAAGGAGTTTTATACCTCCATACTGAAAAATGGTTGAAAAATGTAGAACTCTGATGGAGAAATGGACAGCACCATTGCGTTTGTGGCGTTGAGAAGTGTTGAAACCATATAAAATTTGTCAAAATCTGACAAAGTGAAAATTCGGCCCTCCTGCAAAATTCTGCCTTGAACTGTGTGCACTGCCTCCTCTGCCCCTGGGCGCACTGATAAACTGCATGTTAAATAGAAAATGTGTTGACAGATTTCATAAGAAATCCGTTGGATGAGTTGGTTTGAGATCCAAATATTAGGGAGGAGGTCGGGCAGTCAAACCCCGCCTCCTCCCTTTTTTTACATAACAAAATCTTAAGTGGGAAGGGAGGTTGGGTTGGGCCCGCCTTGGGTGGCCTGCCCACCTCACCTGTCCCTCCCCTTATGCGTTGTTTTCTTTATTAATGGCCGGTGGATGGAAGGTCGGGTCCGCACCCCAAGGGCCAACCCACCTTTGATGGCCACAGTTCTTCGTGTGGTGTCATTGTGATGGTTGTGAGGTGGCGGGGTCATGGCCGCCCACCCCATGTTTTAATGCTACATTTCGTGGGCTGTGGGAAGGGTAGAGGGTCATGGCCCAGCGCTCCATTTTTAAAATTGTAGTTACGTAGGGTTGGGGGGGTGGCGGGGTTGGTGGCCCCCACCCCATTTTTTTATTTTTTTTGTTTTTTTGTTATAATAACAAAATGGGCCATTTTTAAAAATTATGTTTTTAAGCCAAAGGAGTCTTTTTAACTAGGCCACGATTTCGTCTGGAATCTGGCTGGAGTTGGCTGAATTTCATTTGCTGGACAAGTTGAAATTGTGTCCTCATTAAACCTGCCCAGTCATCAAAAGTCAACCCAACTTTAACTGCCTCTACCTCCTTCATCTAGACTCGCATTGGAGTGTCGTTCGCACCATTGGAATCAGGGAAACGAGCACTTCGATCTGATGTCAAGTTCATCACCTTTCCACCACTTTGAATTTTTAGCTTCTTCTATGCCATTGTGTCTAGAGATCCACCTAGATCACTCCTCCCCATTGAGGAGCTTTTGGACCACCAAAATCTTTATCAGTCAATTGGCAAGTGAGGGAATTGTTTCCTCACTCTTTCTTTTTCCAATCATTTTCCCTTGCTAGGGTGCATCCCCTTGAAACCAACTCGAAAGTATTCCACATCTCCCCGTCGTGAAGTCCTCGTTCTTCTATCAAGGATGATGTCTTCAAGTAACTCATCGAGATACTCTGGTGCAAAGTCATCAACTGTAGGAATTGTGCCCACCTCCTCGGTGTCCATAATCAATGGTGGCTCATACATCTTTAAGTTCTCCACATTCACTATGGAGTACATTTGCATATATATCGACAAATCGAGACGGAAAGCATTGTTTCCAATCTTTTCCAAAATGGTGAATGGACCATACTGGATTGCTCTCAACTTCTTCCCTTCTCCCTTCATCCTGTCCTCACTGATATGGAACCACACTTTGTCTCCCACTTGAAATTGATGGTCAACTTAGTGTTTGTCATATCGAGCCTTGTACTAGGCTTGAATTTTCTCCAACTTCTCTTGTACTGCTTGGTGAATCAAATGGATCTATTGAATGAACCGCTACGCTTTGTCCCTGTCATCATGTCCATTAGAGTCATCTTCCCTTCCAAAGACCATATAAAAAGGGTTTTTTGGCAAGTAGCCAAAACATGTCTCAAATGGTGAATGATGCATAGGTGAGTGCACTGCTTAATTGTAGGAATGCTGCACATATGGAATATTCTCATCCCACAACTTAGGATGTTTCCCACAATAGCCTCGCAACAAGTGTACCACGGTGCGGTTGACAACCTTTGTCTGTCCATCAGTCTATGGATGGAATTTCGTGCTTCTTTTCAACTTGGTGTCCATCATCTTCCACAAGCTGGTCCAAAACTCTCTGAGAAAGCGAGAGTCCCGATTTGACACAATTGATGTGGGCAACCCAAAATGGACCCAAACATGTTGAAAGAAAAGATGAGCAGTCTGCTCTGCAGTGATCTGCTTTTTACAAGGCATTAAAATACACATCTTACTAAAACGGTCAACGACGACATACAAATAGTCGTGACTTTTTCTAGACAAAGGCAAACCTCCTACAAAATCCATCGACACACTTTCCCATGGATGACTCAGAATAGGGAGTGGTGTGTAGAGCCCAAGTTTTCTATTAGAGGGCTTTGAAATAGAACAAATCACACAACCCTTTACATAGCGAGTCACAATGTTCTTCATATGAGGCCAAAAACAAAATCTTTGTACATGACACAAAGTTTTTTCAATACCAAAATGACCAGACACAAGGGAGGTGTGGGCCTCCTAGATTACATGTACCCTTTCTCCTGTGGGTATGCACAATTTACCAAGGTGATACAATAGTTTCCCCTACAAGTGATAGTTGTCCACCTGTGAACCATGTGTTAGTTTTGCATAAATCTCCTTAAAGTCATCATCGTTAGCATATTGTTCAACATAGCTTTCAAAAGATAACAAAACATTATGCAAAATAACAGAAGCAGAAATAGGAGGGCGAGATAGCATATCGACCAATTTGTTGCTAGTGCCCTTCTTATACTTTATTACCAGATGAAACTGCTGCAGAAAACCCATCCACCTGAAATGATGAGATTGTTGTAACTTGATTTGTTACTGAAGATATTGCAAAGGCTGATGATCCGTACGGATGATGGTTTCCTTTCCGATTAGGTAGTGTTTCCACTTTCTCACACTCTGGACCAAGGCATATAATTCCTTGTCATAAGTGGGATAGTTTATCACAGCCTGAGAGAACTTTTAATGGTAACATATTGGCTTCTTTTGTTACATCAATACATCTCCCATGGCATATCCGCTGGCGTCTGTCTCGATCTCGAATGGCTATTGGAAATCTGGTAAGGCCAAGACTGCTGCAGTGCTGATCTTCTCTTTCAATGTTTCGAAGGACTTCTACTACTTTCCTCCCCATTGAAAGACTTTCTTTACACTTGTCAATGCGTGTAAAGGTGCTGCAGTAATAGAGATATTGGCAATAAATCTCCTCCAATACTGTACTGCACCCAAAAAGCTGTGAACCTTGGTTACACTTGTAGGTTTAAGCCAATTTACAATTGCTTCAACTTTAGAAGGATCAATTTTTAGCTGACCATGACCAACAATATGACCTAGGTAAACTAAAGAGGTTTTCTCAAACTCACACTTTGACAATTTTACATAGAGTTTTTTGTTTTTCAATACATCAAACACTTTCTTCACATGACATACATGTTCATTCCAACTTTTACTAAATACAAGGATATCATCTAGATATACAAGAACAAATTCATCAATGAAAGGCCTAAAGAGATCATTCATGACCCTCATGAAAGTGGCTGAAGCGTTGCAAATTCCGAATGGCATCACCATCCATTCGAACAACCCCTCTTTGGTCTTTAAGGTGATTTTCCACACAACCTGCTCTGTAATTTGAACTTGGTGATAACCACTACGCAAATCCAATTTGGTGAAATAGATAACATTCTTTAACTGATCTAATAAGTCATCAATGCGGGGAAGAGGGTAATGAGTTTTCACTGTGATTTTGTTTAGTGCTCGACAATCCACGCACATCCTCCATGTGCCATATTTCTTTGGCACTAAGACAATCAATGAGCCACATGGAGAAGTGCTCGGTTTGATGACCCCTTGGTTTAATAGTTCCTACACCTGATTTTTGATCTCCTCCATCTCAATGGTCGACATCCTATACATGCCAATCTTCGATAAAGGAGCATCATGCTGCAAATGGATCTCATGTTGGATTTCCCTCTTCAAAGGTAATCCCTTTGGTTCCTGAAACATTTCATCATAGTTAGAAATTAATTCACATAATTCCTTTTTATGCACATGATCACAACCTTGGAAAGCATCGGATAATTCTGCATCTTTTCCCCTTACAATCATAAGCATGAAACCCTTACTGGAATTCACCAATCTCTTCATTTGTCCTGCACTTACAAGGCTGGCATTGATTTTAGTTTGATGAGCCCTTACAATATATTCTACCCCATCTTTTGTGATTTGGCATTTGTTTTCATGATGGAAGAAGATTTCCTTTCTATCATATAGATATGGACTCCCTAACACCATCCCACATATATTCAATGGTATCACATCAAGTTTTACCTCATCCACTAACTTAGAAGCAATCACAAATTTAACCTTACACTGCTTAGTTACATTCAGTTTTGATTTATCATGTATCCATCCAAGTGGTTAAGGTTTTGGATGTGGTTTGGTTTCCAAGCCTAGCTTCATTACTAAGGACTTTGAAATTAAGTTTGCTTGGGATCTAGTATCAAATAGAGTTTCCACTTTTGTATGATTTACGATAACTCTAATATGAAATAGCTCAATTCTCTTTTGTTCATTAGGAAGAGACTCATCTATTGAGCTAGTGCATTCATGTGATTTAGAATTAAGATGAGGTGTAAGAGTACCTTTTGTTCTTGCTGCTATGATCAATGCTTCATCTCCCTAATCAGATCCAAGGTCTTGTTGCACAGTTGCCACTGTCTTCTGCTTGCCTTTTCCTCCACACTTCTTTGGTCTCTTTTCCGGGTACTATTTCCAACAATGATCATCGTCATGACCTTCCTTTTTGTAATGATTGCAATAAGGTCTTTCTCCTTCATCTTTCTTGGTTGATACCATCCTCTTCTCCTTTCCTTTTCCTTTCATTTGGGTTTTCCATTTGGAGGTTTGAAAGGTGGTTTCTTGAAATGATCATCTCTTTCATTTTTTCCCCTGTTCTCAAGATGAATTTCCTTCACACTGGCGGAGTCAATAGTAGTTGATTCAAAAAATAATAATGAATGTCTAAGGTAACTATGTAATGATCCAATATACTTAGTTACTACTTTAGGTGAGTCAAGTGCAATGTCCAAATTAAGTGCTTGTTTTCTAAATTCCTCTCTAAAGCTTTGAACATCCTGACCTCTACCTTGACTTAAGTATTGCCAATCCATTAAGGCTTTTTTTTTATAACCCAAGGGATAGAATTGTTCCTTTAATGCAGAAATGAAACTAGGCCATGAGGAAAAAAGATTACCCACACTCTTGTTGCTTCGCAATTTGCTCTCCCACCAGACGAGAGTGGTGCTACTCAGCTGAAGAGAGGCTAGTTGAATCTTTGCCTTGTCCTCATCGATCTGTTGAATCCTGTAGTAGATTTTAATATGCCTAGTCCAGTTATTAATATTTTCCGCATTACTTTCACCATTAAACATGGGAAGATAAAATTTGACATATAATTTAAAGAAAATTTTCTTAGATGCATCCCTTGAATTTCTATGATGATGGTGATGAGAGGAAGAAGAAATTTCACTCATGGATGGAGAAGGAGGGGGTTCTTCTCCACCATTTCCATGCACTGAACCTTGTTCTTCGGGTTTTCTCTCTTCTGCTTTCTCTAGCCTTGAAAGCAACTGAGTGACATTCTTTGCCATTAAATAGAAGGTTTTGCAGAAATTGCACTCCTCTTCAAGATGAGCCTCTTTATCTTCCATGTTTCTCCTTCGATGTGCATGCCCCGCTTTGGGATCGAAAGACTTTAGTTTACCTTCGCCTCTTTGGAGCTTGTTTCTTGTTAGCATACAAACATGCAATTCACATTTAAAAAAAGACCTGCTCTGATACCACTTGATCCAAAATATTTTTCTTATAGATGTGTTAAAGAATTACATGCATAATTTGTAGCTTAACATAGAAAACTTAATGTGCACATGGGAGAAGAGGAGAAACACATAAAGCATGAAATAAGATAACAAGACTTGATAACAGAGTTCGTCCGCCTTGGACTACGTCTCCGGGCCCTGCTCGATCAATGGGGAGGCCTTCATTCATTAAGTGGCATGAGAAAGAAGAGTACAATCATCAGTTACAAAAAGGAGTTTTATACCTCCATACTGAAAAATGGCCAAAAAATGCAGAACTCTGATGGAGAAACGAACAATGCCATTGCATTCGTGGCATCGAGAAGTGCTAAAACCATATAAAATTTGTCAAATTCTGACAAAGTGAAAATTCGTCCCTCTTGCAAAATTCTTCCTCAAACTGCGTGCACTGCCTCCTCTACCCCTGGGCGCACTGATAAAATATGTGTTAAATATAAAATGTGTTGACGGATTTCAAAAGAGATCCATTGGCTGAGTTGGTTTGAGATCCAAATACTAGGGAGTAGTTCGGGCGATCAAACCCCGCCTCCTCCCTTTTTTTACATAACAAAATCTTAAGTGGGAAGGGAGGTTGGGTTGGGACCCCCTTAGGCGGCCTACCCACCTCACCTGTCCCTCTCCTTGCACACTATTTTCTTTATTAATTGCTGGTGGATGGAAGGTCGGGTCTGCGCCCCAAGGGCCGGCCCACCTTTGATGGCCACGGTTCTTTGTGTGGTGTCATTGTGATGGTTGTGGGGTGGCGGGGTCATGGCTGCCCACCCTGTGTTTTAATGCTGCATTCTGTGGGTTGTGGGGAGGGGCCGGGGGTCGTGGCCCACCCCTCCATATTTAAAATTGCAGTTAGTTAGGGTTGGGGGGAGGTGGGGTCTGTGGCCCCCACCCCCTTTTTTATATTTTTTTTGTTTTTTGTTATAATAACAAAATGGGCCATTTTTTAAAATTTTGTTTTTAAGCCGAAGGAGTTTTTTTAACTAGGCCACGATTTCACCCAGAATCTGGCCGGAGTTGGCCGGATTCTATCTGCCAGAAAAGTGCAAATTGTGTCCTCGTTAAACCTACTAGTCATCAAAAGTCAACCCAACTTTGGCTGCCTCTATCTCCTTCATCCAGAATCGGATTGGAGTGTCATTCACACTGTTGGAATTAGGGCGACAAGGACTTTGATCTGATGTCAAGTTCATTGCCTTTCCACTACTTTGAATTTTGAGCTTTTTCCATGCCACTGTGTTTGGAGATCCACCTGGATCAACATGACTGAAATATGATCACCGCTTTGGCAAAGATATTTTGTGTGTTAATAATTATATAACTGCAATATCTGAGGCATAAGGAAACTTTGAGGGATTGGAAGCTTTGGCAAAGATATTTTGTGCATTAATAATTATATAACTACAATATTTGAGGCATAAGGAAACTTCGATGGGATTGGAAGCTTTGGAAAAGATATTTTGTGTGTTAATAATTATATAACTGCAATATTTGAGGCATAAGGAAATTTTGATGGGATTTCCAATCAAGGGAAGTTTACATGCGGCAATGTATGAGAACATTGCAACAATTTCACCAGATCGGTTCCAAGGAAAGCCATAAAAAAGTCATCATCTTTTTTATTGCCTTCTAAAGTTATGATTATAAAAACAAGAAAATCAAAGGCATAGTGGTTGGCAAAATTTACATAGTTATTTGGTGGATTGAAGGTCATAGGTTCAAATTCTTACAAGATAATTTTAGAATTTTTGTGTGTTTTATCACGAAATTTGTTAAAGTTGTAAAGTCAAAGTCGAAGACATAATTTTAGAAGATTTTCTAGTGTGTTTTTTACCACAAAAATTGTTAAAGTTGAAAATTCAAAGTTTGAACTGAAGATTCAAAGTTAAAGTTATATTGTAGATGGGTGCATGATCGGTTGAACCCAACACCCAGTTATCATAAATTTGTTTGTATTGGGTGCATTTTTGGTGGTAGTCGACACCCCTTTTCAAAGTTGATTGCTGAAAAACATGGCCAAAGTCGATGGTTTGTTGCAGTTATTACGCAATTTAATGTCATCCAGTGTTCATAAAAGTGTCCAAGTTAGGAAGGACACGCTCTTTGATATCCAAATATATTTGCAAAATGCGTAAAACAAAATTGAATTTTTGGAACTAGAATCCCAGTTTCAGCGAGAAGAACTACAAAAGAAGAATTTTGAACCCATTCTTGTTCAGAATAATAGTGTATGTGAGCCCAATCATCACTTGGGAAATAATAAGAGTAATGTTTCTGTAGGACCAGAAATTTCTCTTGAAGAGCTTGTTCTTGAACCTGTTTTTCAAGATGAGCAACCATCACAACCACTTCAACAACCTTTACAAAGATCTACAAAAGGAAATGCAACTTAAAGTTCTTATGAGAAGCTTGATATTCCCAAAACTTTCATAAGGCCATGGGAAGATATTAGACACAATAAACATAGAAGTAGTTTGGGTCACAAAGAGGATATTCTAGATGCATCTTTTCACATACCAGATTTTGCTAAACCGATACAATTCCGAAGCACTAGATTTCTGGACGGTGTTGTTCTAGAATAAGTTGATAAATTCCAATAGTGTAACAGAGTTGGACATGTGAAATATTGGTGTTTTTATTCTTCACTCGTGTGAGCATTGCGGAAAGCAAAAACATGATACAAATAGATGCTCAAAAAAGAAGTCTACTGCAAGAGAGAAGGTAAATTTCGAATGGATTTCTTCTTGGGATTGGACCAAAACAGCCAAGAAGATTTATAGGGCATATCGAAGAATATGTTCTAGAGTGATGAGAAGCCTTGGAGTAATGAAGAGTACTTCTCACCTTGTATTCAACAAGGGGGGAATGGTTGATGGTCTGCTACAGTTTCAAGTTCAAGATGTCAAGTGAGCCTCAGTTAGATTTGAGTTGATTGAGCATTTCCATGTTTGGAATTGTTCGAAGAACTATTGTGATGGTTATAGAGTTTGTGGTCACCTTAAAACCACATTTTTTGTTGTTCTGAGAACCGATATGAAGGTTCTAAAGTTGGTGTTGGTTGAGACCTTGAGTTCTCCCATCTTGGTCTGTGGTTATCCTTAAAAACCGTTTTTGGAGATACATTCAGCTCTTGGCTGAGATGCATTTTTGCATTTTGAGCTCTTCTTCTTGCACTTTGGTATATCCCTTCAGATTCAGGGGACACTATTAGATAACTAATCCTCAGGATTAAACTTGTGTCAGTTTGGGTAGTTATTGGAGTCCAATAATTCCCGAGAACTAATTGAACTATTTCCTATATGTATTTATATGTACAACATGTACATAATTCTTTGAGATCATTTAATATATTTTTTATTTGGTTTCCACTCTTGTGTGCCTTACATTGATCACTACGATAATTAAGAAACGTCTGATTCTAATTCCATAAAATGAAAATATTACCAGTCGTTTGTGCATTCCAAAAGATATGAAAAACATGTCGTCATGCACAAAAACTTGCATTATTCACAGGATTCGTATCCATTGTAATCTATATTGATCTGTTGAAGCTCACATTCTAAACTCCTTCAAGGAATGGTTGTTCTTTCTTAAAGGAGTGGATGTTCAAGGAATTGTGAATATAGTTTGCACGGTCATGACAACATGACAGGACAAGCCAATGATCTTTGTATCTCTTTAAGAAATGAGTGTACCATCGAATAGAAAGAGTTGGGCACCTCTTTAAATATCTACGTTTGAAATCCACGCAATACAACCTGCAGTAGATTGTATAACCATACAAGAACTCGAAACTGTCAACGAAACTCCACACAAAGTATGTGTGGGCATTTGATCCGTTCCTGCACAAAATTCCACTCCAATTTGGTAAGCACTCAGCCATCACATCATATGTTGTCAAACAATTTCATAAAATAAATATAGACTTTATCTTAAACACTATGGAAGAAAATAAAAAACATGTTTTTAATAAATTTTTGAGAAAAAAAAAAAAAATTAAGAAATTTCTTTAAATTAAGATTAATTTATACTCTTCCAAATTTAATAAATATACTTGTATCCTTATTATTTTGCAAAGACAAATACAAACAACACTTGAATTGGAATGTGATATGGTATTTGGTTAATGTACGCAGTTGCAAGCAAGATTTAAACATAATCATGGAGGTAGTCTACCCTTGGCTTATTGTTCAATGTGTTTGCAAGTGGAAGAGATTCATTGTTGGACCACCCATATCCTACTCATGGATGTGAACACAATTTAGAACACGATCATAGAATTTTGAATAATGTTGTACAAGTACAAGAACATACCATTTTCATAAATTATTAGAGGAGGATTATCATAGAATATTGAATACTATTGTACAAGTACAAGAACATACTGTTTCATAAATCATTAGAGGAGTATTATCATAGTGTCCCTTGAAGTATTCCAATAATGCTTGCATTCCCCATGGGACAACAGGAATTCCAGTAGGTTCCAACTTTAAACAATGAAATTGAAACAACAATACGAAGATATTAGTCCACCTTGCATTTAGATAAACATATAAAGTGCAGAGATGAATATATGCTCATCTTCCTACCTCACCAATAGTGATGCCATTTCGATACACTACAATGCCAGCTTTAATCAATGGAATTAAAACAACAATATGAAGATATTAGTCCACCCTCCAGTCAAATAAACATATAAAGTGTAAAAATGAATATATGATCATCTGCCTACCTCACCAATAGGGATGTCATTTCGATACACTGCAGTTATAAAATTCTAAATGGGTTAGAATCCAAATCTTGTTAGAAAAATTACTATTATTATTATTTTTGGATCGGTATAAGTTGGGAAATATTTTTTTTCTTGTTGATATTTTTTTATCAGTATAAGATGTCTGAATTATAATTAACATAAATATCTTAGGTAGTATATTTAAAAAATACAGACCATTGTATCTTTAAAAATGACAGACCAACATCTAATGGCTGAGTTTTGAATATATGACAACTTAATATAAATGTCAAATTTTAATGTAAACTTTTGCATGACCCTTTTATGGCCTTGTATAAAAAAAATAATCTTAATATACCATTCTTTAAATCATAGAATAAAATTTAAAAAAATTATCTTAATTTGCCAGCCTTTAAAGCATAGAATAAAATTTATTTCTTAATGTTAATATGCTGAATACATAATAGTTTTATTTGTTTGTAGAGAATTCAAACAAAAGAATATTGGCTCTAGTTTTTAGTTTTTAAAGACGGTAACCAATTAGTGTTTTCTACAAGTCTTGTATTAGAAAATATATCGGCTCAGCTCCAGACTATTGTACTCACAGTGTGCATTCTGATCCTTTTCATATTGCTCCAAGTTAATGCTAGTGACTGCCACAAATCCAAATCACTTCACACAGCTTGTAACGATCATCGTAGGAATGCATCTATTCATAACAATGATACCCAACACGGCTACACTTCTCAAAATATTACTCAACACAGTTTGTATAATGATGGGTTATTCCTTGGGAAAAAATATTTATAGAAATGATGTCAAGCACGGTTTTACTTGGGAAACTAAGGCTTAAAGTTACACTGCAAGCATTCTTCACCCCATCAAAATTTGCAGTGAGGTGTTAATGATCAATGCTCAGTTCCATGCACTCAATCACACTTTAGCTGATCGCCTCTCAATTAACATTCATTGCAAACTAGACTCCCAATCATTTTAAATATGTTGTTGTTAGTAATTGTTGCACTTATCCACAACTCCTGTTTACAGTATCCATGAAATTCATGTTCACTGTCTACAAATGTTATATACGCGTGGGTCCAGCCTCAATAATCCATAGCTCTAGTCTACTTTATTCCAAAATTTCAATGTTAATTTTTTATAAATATGTGCAAGGCAAACTTCAATATTAAATGGATGAATAATCTACTCACATTATGGGATAATTTAATTGCTCCAATAATAATTTTTATTTTCAACCTCTCCTAATAAAATTAAAACATATAATTTAATTAAAACTAAACTCATACAAACAAATTAATCTCCATCTCATAAATCTTAAACCATATCTTATCTTATTGATATATGAATATTTTCGGAAGAAATCACATTGAAAATATTTGGTCGACGCATTTCAAACCAGCCAGTGTGGTTCATTCATCTTCAGGACAAGATGAAGAGATAAATCTCACAAGTAGACTAAATAAGAAGAAATGTCAACTTAGAGGTAGCCGTTTTCATCTAATCATTAAGTTTACCTTTCTTCTTATTTAGCCTACTTGTGAGATCTGTCTCTTCATCTTGTCCTAAAGATGAACCACATTGGCTGGTTCGAAACGCATCGACCAAATATTTTCAATGTGATTTCTTCCAAAAATCTTCATATATCAACAAGTTATGGATCACAGAAGCTTGAATTCGAACATATCTTATCTATTATTCTAATACCACATAGTGCAACCCAAACTCATAAACCATTACACAAAACTGTATTTCATTATTATTTTCAAATTATTAATTAAGTGCAATATGTTAAAAGGTTACGTATGACCCATCTCGGCCCAACGATTTGAATTCTAAGTCTACGAAGGCATACATACTCTACCCCCTTTGGTTTTAAATCTATGACCTCTTAGGAGGAAACACATGCTCTTAACCATTAGGCCCACTCAAGCTGTATATATATATATATATATATATATATATATATATATATAATTTACTTATAAAAATAGATTTTAATGAAAAACTCTATATTTGAAGAATTTAAAATAAAAACCAATAACTTTAATTTTAAATTAAAAACACTAATTTATAAACTACTAATATATATATATATTTTTTCTCAGTAAAAGCTAATTCTATTAAAAGGAAGGCAAAAAATATTTACAATGAGGTTGTAGCCTCAGCCGAGAGCAACTAAGTTCTTTCTGGAAAACATAACTGCCCCAGATTTGCGGAAACCAGTTTGGAATTAAAAAAAACCATGCTAAAGACCTAGGGAACAACAACAAAACCAAAATGAAAACTTGAGAATTCACCATTCTGAAGCAGTTGAAAGACCAAACAGAACTACCTAACCATAGAACTAGACACAAAACCATAGAAAACAGGATTTGACCATTCAGCATGAAAACTTCGAGGTGGCGCTTGGGAGGCCACGTGTCGTCACATTGGGAAATCCTGGTCTGGAGCCTCCTCGACAACTGGACATGCGTTTCCATACCATACCTCGTCTTCTTTCGCCACATCGTCGTCTGCCCTGCCAGTTGGAGGACCGGTCGCCTGAAGAATACCGTTCAAGCTGCCAACAATGGCATCAGGAGCATTGCCACCTGGGATTACCATAGCCGGAGGAGTGCCGCTCGAGCTGCCAACAAAAGCTGACGAAGTAGTGGCTCCCTGAGCGCTGCCACCTGGGTACTAGGTGTAGCCTCCAGAATCATCATCAACATTCAGATCGACACACATGGTTACTCTGCCTTCATCCAACGGAGGCTGCTCAGGGCCCAAAATGAAATCCATTCTACGTATGTTCTGGGTTTAGTCCGCAGAGATACGCTCAAGAGTAGTGAGCTGGTCTTCTTCTTCAGAGAAGATAACGGTGACATTGGCCGAAATAATGGGCCGGTTCAGGTTGCTTTGGAACCTGAAATGGTTCGAGTGAAAAGCAGAGTGAGGGTGGAGTCGGCTAGGCGGACTGGGGGGGAGAGAGCTAGCCTGAGAAGGAGGCGGAGAAGTAGGAGGCGGAGGCGGATCTTCATTGTGCATTGCCTGAGAATGAGCACTGCCACCTCGGTCCCCTCCTCTGCGACTCTACATGCGATGTCGAACCATCACGCTGCGTCGGAAGAGAAGCTCCAGAGAATTGATGGCTTGGAATGAAATCTAAGAATGTGCAGAGGGTGCTTGGGTGTGGTTCAAGGGGTAGAACTTGGAGTGGGAATAATGGAACCCATTGCCAAAGGCAAGACAGCAGAGCAGGCAGTAGGTTTTTCCTACTACAGTTCTATTGTAGGGGATTTCTGCTTGGATCGGGCAAACACTGAAGGAAGGAGGACAGGAAAAAGGGTTAATGGGCTCCATAATAAATTGATCTATCTGCATTTCTCGGCCAGAGCAAGAATTTATGATTTTCCACAGGCTGGCCTGCCCTCGCTTGAGGTGAATATCCAGGTGCCAAGGCCGAGCCTGGGATGGTATGCTGACCACCAGTTGGCTAGGCCTAGCGCCGTCATTCCATCGCCCTCGCATCAATGATCAATAAATTCACTCGCATCCGGGTAAACTACTAATATATATAATTTGTAAAATAATGATTTATTAATAATAATAACTAAATTTGGAATTCAATAAATAAATTATTAATAAAATATGTTATATATATATATATATATATATATATATATATATATATATATATATAAATTCTATGAAAAAATAGGAAACAAATGAATTATAATAATAAGAATAGAGGAAAAAAATATAAAATAGATATGCAAAAATAAATATAGTTTTTACTATACCAAAAAATAAAAAGAATTATTTAAATTTATCATAAATATAAATATTAAAGTTAGAATAAGAAAAAGGAAATGAAATGATTAGAAGAAAATGAAAGAATTAAGAAAGGAGACAGAAAATAAATGACAACACATAGGAGTAAAGGGATGGGATCCAACAACTTCTAATTTTCTACCCATTATCCTATTTAGTGTATTAGATTTTTTTTCAATTTCGCCTACCTAAATTTTGGCAATGACCAGGAACTCATTTATACAAATATAGTGTTTTATCTTCTCAACATGTTTTGCCAAAGCTGGGGATTGAGTTCTACAATGTTTTATGTCAACAGCCTGCTCTTGAATCCTTTGATTTATGGAGTGACCATTTTCTCACTATAAGATTGGATTGACAGTTATGACAACTCAAACTAAAGACAATGAGATAATTCCTTTAGGTGTAAATATATGTATGAGAATGATACATATAAACATATATCAACCAAATTTATTTATGTAATTGTGCTAATATATTTATATATAATAAAAAACATGCATAATTTGTCATTACAAAAAATAACAATGCAATTAAATAGCAATGTAATTAAATAAATAAAAAAAGAATGAAAGAAAATGAAGTCATTACATACTGGATGATGATCTGTGTAATGTTTCAAAACTAAAGGACGGACATTACAAGTAAGAAAGATATATAGATAAGCAATGTTGAAAAATTTCCATGACAAAGTCTCTTTTTATAATTTCCATAAACAATTTTTTTTTTTTTTTTTTTTATTTATATATATTTTTCAGTATGAAAAAAGCTTGATTTATATTATATTAGAAAATGGATATACATATGCTATAATTCATATCAAGTTCCTCTTCGGGCAATCAAAATACAGATCTCTTGAGCTTTTAAAGTCTACTGTGACTGAGAAATAAGCAGTCCATAGTCCGTTTACATCATGAAAAACTAGATAGCAAAATAATTTAATACAAGATGAATTCCTATAATTGGAAATGGTGGATGGCAATAGATTCATATTCAACAGCTACTAGTTAGTAATATAGATATGCATCAATTCAGAACTGTATTGTTGTCTTACATCAATATTGAGTTGAGGTGATGAAAAACAGAGATAAAAACCACACAGTGTTGATGCCGCATGAATCAGTTGTAAAATTGTTACTCCCACATGAGAGTCATGTAGCATTTGGAGGCAGTTACAACGGGACCATTTCTGTTAGTATAATGCACCCCGGTCAGAACAGAGATATAGGTACTTAAAATTACACCATCTAACAAGGAAACTAGTAAAAGTCCCTCGTAGAGGACAGTGTTTATGCGCAGTGGCTAGGAAAACAAGTTCAAAAAGAAAAATGGAGAAATAGGTAGTCATCCAATAATGTCACAAAAATTTAAACATAGTTGATCAACCTTAGAAGGACCTATCTGTATGCCAGCTTCGCACAATGCGCTGCCATATGAAGATTTTGGACATATTGAACTACACTATGGAGATTATAAGTCTATATAACAAAATTTACAAAAATACTGTGAAAAAACATGTAGAGAGGAAATTTAACCCGGATTTGGAAAATCCCCCATATCAAAAGTGTTCTGCTCCCATGAGATCTCTAGATACCATTTGCCAATGCGACCCTGCAAACCTTTTTTTGATAATCTGTCTGCTTCCTTGTTAAGGCTTCTTCCAATGTGTTGGATTGTATAGCTATCTTGACATTTCCATAGAATTTCAATTCTTTCCATCCAGCCTTGAAGTCTGGATTTGTTGATGGATTCCCTCCCCAATACTTGATCAATTATAATCATCGAATCACCATATATGTGCAGAGTGGGGTTCCCAAGGAAGCTGTTGAACCATAGGAGAACTCAGAGAGCCACTACTTTAGCTTTTGTGTTTGTACCACCACCACAATTCCAGTACATTTTGTATGACAAATCAGCATTTATGGTAGTCCAAAATCCACAAGCACAGGTGTTACCTTGTGCAGCTCCATAAAAAAACCCCATAGGGTATGTGAATTGAATATCATCCTTCATTTTAGGGTCGCCTTTAGAGCATATATGTCATGGAAAAAAAAAATATTGGAGGAAATTTTTTCAATTATCATAGAGAACTCCTCCCTACAGTTCTGGAAAATACTTCTGTTTCTACAATTCCAGATTGCCCAGAAGAGGAAGAGAGGAATAATTCGCCAGGCAGACTTTTGTGAGCTCTACCATTTTAATGAATCTCTAACGCAAGAGTGTTGAATATATGGGAAGCAGTCTTTTTCCAAACCTGAGTGGTGAAATGGCAGTGCAGAAAGATGTGATCATTATCTTCTGAATAATTTTTGCATATAGCATATACCAGGGCCATACCAATTCCTTTTTTGCAGGTTAGCCCATACAAGATTCTTGTTATGATAAATAAACCATATGAAAAGTATAATTTTTATTGGAGCTTTAGTTTTCCAGAAAGCATAAAGAGTATGATGCTCCCCTTTTCTGGCAACCATATTTGATAATGCATGATAAGTGTCTGCCACAATAATGTTGTCAGTAATCATTTTTCCCAACCATATAATTCTGTCCTGAGTCCTTGATTGGCAGATGCAAAGTTTCTTCATTGTTGAGGTGGTCTGAAATCATTCCCCTTCCAAGTAGCCGGTTAACCCCAGCTCGAAGGCACTTTTCCATATGGGGAGCATACCCTGCCAGCCTTTTATGACTTGGCCCCAGAAAAAGAAACCATTCTTGTTTAGGTGCTAAATGATAATGTCAGAAATGGAGAAGTTTGATTCAACACCCAATATTGGGTCAAACTAGAATTTCCATGCCAGATGCTGAATGAAAAATTTCTCAATTTTTAGGAAACTTAACCAGATTGCCGAACCTTGCTTTATACCGATTGTTCCAAATCGGTACCAAAAAATGAAGTCTTTATTCTTTAAATACTTATGATGGACAATCTTGCTCCATGTGCCTGCTCCAAATAAACCCCTCCAGAGAGATTTGATAAGCAATGATTCACCAAAACAACAAAGGTCCAAACTTCCCCAACCACCCATGTCTTTTGGAAGAGTAATATTTGATAGTTTGGTCAGATGGATTTTTTTTTACTGTGGTTGCCCGCCCAGATGAAATTTGCCATAAGTCAGTTTCTGTCACTAATGATGGAGGTAGGAATATGAAAAGGATGTGCCCAATAGACACCCAGTTGAGATAGAACAACTTGAGTAAGGATGGCCCTAGCCCCTAAGGATAGGCATCTAAATTCCCACCCAGAGATTCTATTTTAGAATCTTTCAGTAAGCCATTTCCAGTCAGAGATTCTATAGCAGGAGGGTTTAAGTCGGTAACCAAGATATTTCAATCCATTTTGCATAGGTCTAGCCTCAATTCCAAATAAGTCTTTAATATATGCAATAGTTACCATATTAGGTTGAATATGATAAAGAATAGATTTATTGGAATTCTTGTGCAGTCTCGAAGCATTTGCAAATCTACTGAAAATATGAAAAAGATAATACCAGGAAATACGACAAAACATACCCATTATAAGGATGTCATCAACAAAGAGGTTATGATAAATACTGATGTTGTTCCCCAGCTTCAGTGGTTTGAGTTGGTCCTCCAGGACTGCTTTTTTGATATGCAAACTCAGACAGTCCATGACCAGAATGAATAATAAAGGAGATAACAAACATCCCTGACGAAGACCTCTGCCAGCCCGGAAGAATATTGTTGGGAATCCATTGATAATGATAGCATAGTTTACATTGTCCACACAGGCCATGATCCAGTTAATACACCTAGGTTGTAAACCAATCTTGCTAAGAATTAGTCTAAGAAAACCCCAATCTAGACAGTCATATGCTTTACAAAGATCAACCTGAAGAATAGTCGTGTTCATGTTTTTTGTGTGGATGGAGTGCATGCTTTCCTATGAATTTGCCATAGCATCGTGGATGATTCTGCCTGGAAGAAATCCATGTTGTTCAGGGGATATGAAGTGAGAGAGAGTCCTGTGCAACCACCCCACAATAGTCTTCGATGTGATTTTATAGATGACATTGCACAGTGAAATAGGCTTGAAGTCCATGAAACTCTCCACTGATTTTTTTTTTGGGACAAGAGTGATGTATGTGGAAGTAATCTTATGATGAATGAAGCCAATATTCTTGGATTCTTCAATCATACCCAGTAGGTCCATCTTGATAATTTCGAAGAAGTGTGAGAAAAGTTCGATAGTCCACCCATCAGGACTAGGACTTTTGTCACTCTTAAAAGACTTGAGGACTCCCAGTAGCTCATCTTCAGAAACTTCCTTAAAAAAATCCTCATTTTTCTCCAAATCAAACATGATAGGGTATGGATCAATTCCACAAATCATATCTTCCATAGAAGAATTTTCATTGCTTCCATAAGCATTTTGAAAAAAATTTACATCAACATCACTTATTTCTTCTTGTGCCTGGAATATGCGTCCATCTGAATCTGTGATTTCCCATATGGAATTTATATTTCGGTGGTAGTTAGCATATCTGTGGAAAAATTTTGTGTTTTGGTCACCTTCTTTTAACTAGAGTGCCTTCTCTTTAGTCTCCATGTAGATTCTTCCATCATTAGAATTTGCTTCTTCCTGTGTTCCAATGTTTGAATGTTTGATCGAATGTGATCAGGAAAGAAATGGGTGGACATGGAGGCCTGGAGTGAGTCCATACATTTTTGGATTTTCACAAGCTCCTTTATACTGTCCCTAATTTTCTTTTTCTGCCAGTATTTAATAATTCCCCGGAGGGAGTCTAGTTTCTCTAGGATATTGAGCATGGGAGAGGATCTTGTGACATTAATACTACCTCATGATTTGAGCACCAACTTATTAAAGTCAGGATCCTCCAAGACTATTCTATTGAATTTGAAAGGGAAACCCGAGCGAAGTTCCCTTTTCCTCCATTGTAGAGTGATGGGCCTATGATCCGATATAAAGTTACTGATGGTGTTAACTCGGACATCCCACAAGTAGTCCAACAATGCTCATGGATCAAGAAACGATCCAATCTCTTAGCAACATAGGCAGAGCCAGAGCGTCCATTGTCCCAAGTAGGGGCAATTTTGGAGGGGCAAACATCCACAAAATTGTTCATGATGATGGCATTCTAAATTTTCCCAGCCAGTGGATTGAATTTCTTGAAGCATCCCCAAACTTCATCAAGACTGATAGTACAGTTTAGGTCTCCTGCTATAATGAGCGTCTCTAGGTCCATCAAACTTGACGATATGAACTGGTCCTAGAAGTTCCCTCTATCTCTGTATGGGGCATATATGTTTAAGATATGTACATGACTCGACAGGCCACGAATACTACCTTCCAGCAGTATACCAGCGAAACATTCAAAGGCCTTAATGTTGATCCAACTCAGGTCCCATAAGGCCACCAGACCACTCGAGAGGCCCATGACAGCGGTTGCAAATATATACCAGTTTGGAAACATTTTCCGAAAATATTGAATAGTGTCGGGAACATTATGCATCATTTCTTGAATAAGGATAATGAAAGGTTTTAAAGATAACAACAGGTTTTTGAGGACTAAATATTTTGGGGTAGTCCCCAGACCTCGAATATTAAGGGAGATGATGCACATCATGGAAGGTCTTTCTTAGGCATTCGTGCTCTAACGGCCCGTGATGGGGAGATGTCAGCAATGGGTATATCAACGAGAAACCTATCCAAGGGGGAGGAAAAAGGATTTTTATTGGATCATCCTCGAAAGTGGTGACTGCCACGGTTTGCTTCTTGCGCACTGTAATGTTTCCCACCGAGGTCGGGCTAATGTGGGGAGATGAGCTGCCTGTAGGTTTGTGGATAGTGAGGGTACGGAGATCAAGGGTCTTCCTTTGTAGGAGGAAGTCTAAGTCACTCCCGACCGACTTTGTAGGCGAAGCTATTGGAGAATTTGGAGGAGTAATACTGAGGCATGGACCTTTATCTTTCAATTGTCGATGAGGTGGAGCCAGAGGGGAAACGTATGCAACTAATGAGGTGGAAAAAATGTCCAGATATGGAAGCGGAGCTATAAAGGGAATTGGTATGTCCTGGCTAGTTGCAGGCTCGGGAGGTGGATGACACATAAAAGCTAGTGGGTTGTCAGAAGAAGGTAAATCTGATTTGGCCGAATTATTCAGTGATGATGGAATGGTAATGGGTGAAGAAACAATTGATCCAAAAGCATGGGGAAGGTGGGAATTTTGGTGTGAGCGCATACTTGATTGATGAGGAGGATGCTTATGCGGCATGTTATTTTTAACTTTTAGACTCTGATGGCCCATATCCGAGTGAGGCCCCGTGGCACCATTATAGCATCTTCTGTCATAGAAGCATCCGTCGGGACGGAAAGGGAATTGATCACGCATGTGTCCAGTTCTATGGTAGAAAGAGCATCTGAAGGGAACCCCCCAATAGTCCAATCTTTGCTGAAGGAAGGTGTCACCCCAATGAAGTTCGATGTGATCAGGGAATCCCCCTCTATAATCCTTTTCAATGAGGATGCAGGCTACCCTTTTGTCCTGTGCACCCAGACAATGAGGGTCCACGTAGATAAATTTTACGATGGTGTCACCAATGTCAGCAAGTGCCTGTTTGGTCCATAATTCCAGAGGGAGTCCTAGTAATTTTACCCATACCAGCTTGTTGGAGGGTGTATTACAAAGGGGATTGTAATCGATGTACCACTTATGGAGGGCAAGGAAACTTTTTCCATGAATCCATGGGATGGCTATAATTTTCTCCAAGTCTTCCTGACTGAGAAAATGAAAGTTGTACCATCCGTTCAGAAGCCTAACAACCATAGGCATGTACCCTAACATCGATTTCCATTTCTTATCTATCCATTTACATGTTTCAGAGTCCTCCATCTCCGAGAAATACCATCTACCAACTAAGGCACAATTTTGGAGACTTGTAATACAGTCTGCCAGGGTATCACTGTCCATCCAAAGCCAAAGTTGGAGATGTTTTGAACGTCGATGTTGAAATGTAAGTTCGCCACCCACTTGGTCAGGAGGCATCTTTGCGACATCTGGCACACTGTCGTCACCTAAAATAGTGCACCATGCATCAAGTGAGTGTGGACTGCTTTGGCCTACATGGATATCAGCACCAATCTGACGGGATTCAGCCTCCATAGTGGCACGAATGATAACAGAGGTGGTAGAAATGTCAGAAGGATAATCCGCCATGAATTAATATTTCAGGGTATGCAATGGCGTATAAGTCAGCAGATTCTGAAAGCTTTTTAAATAATTTTAGATCTGACCTTAGGGAAAAGGAGAAAGTCTGACATGGTTATTTTTACAACCCCTTGGGAACACCAAGTTCCGAAAAAAGAGGTAATCCAGGAGGGGGACAGGTACAAAGTTACATGGAACCTTGTGTCTGGACACTGCCGATTGACAATCCGAAATGGGAAATATTTATTAAAAAACCGACAAAAGGAATGATACTGCGGATATGCCCTGATGTGGAAATAAATAGGTGTCTTGAGATGAGTACGGATGACGCGTATAGAATAAGTGTCATAAATGATATGCGCCGTCAGATGTGGATGGAATCCCACATCTCCCACCGGGAAAGTTGAAACCGCCCAGACAAGTCTGAAACCAGCAGATAATTGAGAGGGCCGAGAAGGAACAAGACCAACTAAGGTGACGAGCTATGGCGGGGTTTTATGACGATGAGGAAAATGATGAGGATGACAGAAGTATGGTAGAGCTGAGAGGGAAGGAAATCAATGTTTGTTCATTAAGACAAGGTTTAATGCAGCTAGAACAACGAAATTTAGCATCTGAAGTTCAAACAGCAGCAGTAGCAATAGTTACAGACAAACCACAAATTACAAAACCGGAACCCGCATTTACAGTGGCTAGAGATAATTAAGAAGTTGGAAAACTTGAGCCATGATGGAAAATGATAGTCGAATTGATTAATAGATAAATAGTATGCCAGAAAACCTGTTAAACTGTCTTTTAAATTTTGTAATCCCCACGGCATATGGAAATGGGGGGATAGACGTAAGCCCTAAAGCCAAGAACTTAACTATATGCATAGGGAAAACATTGCTATTCCCAGACAATCTAGTAAAATTACAAAGACCATTAAATAGGATATTATACCCAGAATGAACATTTAGAGTGCAAATCAGTGAAAAAATGATTCAAATCTCAGATAGTTAAGGAGTTTATGAATACCGTTCTAAAAGTTTAGCCCAAAAACTTACAGCATAATTTCAATTATCCAACAAACAGACTATAAATTTAACCCAGAAAACCACATTTAGCAAGAAGCAATACCTATGTATTAGGCTTAATATTTGACGATGGGGACATACCCGTTTAATGTTTTTATTTTTTTATTATCAGTCTAAACACTTCCCTAGAAATCCATGCAGAAACCAGAATGGCATTGTCCTCCATGATAAGGCTCGAAAAAGAAAGAAAGAAATCCGACCATGGTAAAGACACCATCTACCAAAGAGACAGAAATTAGGAAAACTGCTTTAATAAACAACTTAGTGTTATCAATCCCGGTAGAGGACACTGAATGCCCAGTGGCCCAGTAGAATCCATCCATAAACAGAAATTGAGAGAGCCGCATAAACCAGACATACAGTTGATTCAAGTGTTAGGGTAGAACACTGTAAGAAATCGAGAGATACCTAATGCATGGGAAGTCAAAACAAAATCAAATTATATATTCGCTGATCACCACTATAATTAAGAAACATATGATTCTAACTCCATAAAATGAAAATATTGTAAGCTAGCATGTGCCCATTACGAAAGATATGAAAAACATATCGTTATGCGCAATAACCTGCATTATTCATAGGATTCGTATTCATTGTAATCTATATCGATCCGTTGAAGCTCACTTTCTAAATTGCTTCCAGCAGTGCTTGTTCTTTCCTAAAGGAGTAGTCATTGAATGAACTGTGATCATGGTCGTAACAACATGATCAGACAGGTCGATGACCTATGTATCTCTTTAAGAAATGTGTGTACCAGCGAACATAAAGATTTGGGTACCTCTTCAAATCTCTATGTTTGAAATCCACGTAATACAGTCCGTAGCAGATTGTATAACTATATAAAAACTCGAAACTGTCAACGAAACTCCACACAAATTATGCGTGGGCATTTGATCCATTCCTGCACAAACTTCCACTCCAATTTGGTAAGCACTCAGCCATCACATCCTATGTTGTCAAACAATTTCATAAAACAAAATGTAGACTTTTATCTTAACCACTATGGGATAGAATAAAAAGCATTTTTTTAATAAATTTCGAGAAAAATAGAGTAAAATTAAAAAAAATATCTAAATCAAGAAGAATTTATACTCTTCCAAATTGAATTAAGTTGATAGGCATCCCTTCTATTGGACTTGGGCATTTTAATACATTTGCTAATTAATCATTTTGATCGGATGGTCTAAGTTGAAAGATGCTGGTATATTCTAGTCCTCGCCACTCCATCAATGAATGAAATTAAAAATGATAACTTCCTTGCATATCTAAATCAAGTGTTTAAACCATGTTTAAAATAATTTTTTACCAAATCCTGATTAAAATTTTACTGTGGGTCTTGTTTATGGCCACGTATAAAGATTAAAAAACTTAAATTTAAAATAATTAAAAATTCTCTATGCAGGTGAAACAAATGTTGATTTAATGTCGATTTAAATTCTTAAACGTATGGTTGTTAGAACATGGAGGAATAACTCGCAACGTGGATAAATAATGCCGAGCATCTCATAAACCTGACCTAATGTCGATTTAAATTCTTAAACGTATGGTTGTTAGAACATGGAGGAATAACTGGCAACATGGATAAATAACGTAAAGTTTCTTCGCCCAGCATGTCATAAAGTTTCTTGGGCGTTTGCATTTTCTCCCTTTTCCTACTACTGTAACAGAAGTTTTAGGGCCGATGCCATCAGGTAAAATACTGGGGACAAAATCCAGAGTGAAACCAAGTAGAGTCTTTTGGTTAAGCTTGGAGTTGCTCGCTTAGGGCAATATTATAATTTTAATTTCTAACTCTTAATGTAACAGCCCTACGCCATGATGCTGCCTCTGGAAACAAGGTAGAAAACCTGCAGGCAACCCAGACACCAACAGGTAAAATATCACTGGCAGCTCTTTTCTTTTTATCTGGCCACAACATCCCCAAGCTCTTTTTCATTCACAATTTAAAGTGTTTTGTTGTATAATCCTAAAGTGTTTTGTTTTGTTGCATTTTCACCCTCTTCCTGTAATCTACTGTAACAACCTCTGGAAAACCCGCAGACAACGTCTACGCCTTGGGGTAAAATACAACTGTATCCCTGGTTTTTCTATGGCCAGAACATGTCAGCGAAAATTATTTCTATTATAGTTTTTTTTAAATGTGTTTGAATTTTTAGGGTTTTTGAAAAAAACAGTTTAAGACACATAGACTTTACTTATAATTCAAATCTGTGATTCTAATTAATCCAATTCCAATTAAACTATAAAATTGTTTGATGTTTGTGTTTATGGCCAGTTGCCGTGGCAGGGGCATCAGTATGAGAAAGAAGATTGCTACTGTTGCTCTCGTTGCTGCAGACCTTAAAGACAGACTCCATTATCGTTTATATTTGCTTGGAAGTTAATAGCACGTGCAGCAGGGCCTTTATTTTGACATGTCCTGAACAGTTGAATGACAGGATTGTTAAATGTTTTACTGTTTATTTTTATGTTTTTAGCCTTAATTTTGACATCTCCTCAACAGTTTAATGTTTTTAGCCTTAATTTTGACATCTCCTCAACAGTTTAATGACTGGATTGTTAAATGTTTTACTGTTTATTTTATTGTTTTAGGTTTATTTCCTTTTTTTTTATATTCACAACAAGAATGTCATGTGAGTGTATATATAGATTATATATTTTATATTTTTATATTTATTTGCATGGAAATTCATTGGGTATTCAATTTATTTTGCACAGATTATTTTCTCACATGCCTGCAAAAGCACTAATATGATACAACAACCCTTTTATTTGGCTGATAATGCAGAGATCGCTGGGAGAGAAATTACTGATAAACAAACCCTGTCTTCGTCAGAAAATTTTGGCCCTCCTTTCTTTGTAATCATTCGTTTCTGAATCCATGTTTTCACTCTGTTTCTCTGTAATCTTTCATATTAAATAATTATCTTTCGCTCTGTTTCTCTGGATTGGATTGAAGATATTAGTGTACACTTGAATGATAAAAATTGTTGTTGACAGGTGAAGGGGGTGGGAGAAGGTAGAAGCGACGTTGTGTTGCCCACTATTGGCTCCGGGCCGCCATCATGCTATAATAAATGCGAGGGGTGCTATCCATGTAACCCTGTGCAGTGCGCCTTAACTCCAGCACTGAAATGCCCCGCCACTCCAATAGGTGGAGACTATCCCTTTGTGTGGAAATGCGAATGTGGCAACAAAATCTATGACCCATGATACTACCAATCTCCTCGTACTTGAGCGCTGATCGCAAAACTGTTAGACTGTCCGCCACCTTTTGCAGAAATGAGAGACTATGGAATGTCTTTCTACTTACATAGATTTCTGCTTGAAATAAAGAATTAGTTTATATTATTAATGAATTATACAAAACTTTGAACACTAATGGTTCCACTAGTATTTGCTTAACTGTTTTGTTAGTTTATTGTATTTTTCTTTATAATCTTCAGCTCTTAAGAATTTCAATGTGTGCTTTATAAATAGTGATGGTGTGTACCATTGTCAAAATTTGGGTGTTTGTCAATTTTGTCTGAACTGTAACTTGGGTTTAACTTTAACGCAATTGTTTTACTGGTTAGTAATTCAAATTTTAAAATGGGCTTTGGATTGGCAGTTTAACAAGGTGATAATATATTTTAAATACTAAATCACATTTAAGTATCATGTTAATAGGTTTTGGATTAATGGCTCAATACTGTGATTATAATTGTATTTTATTTTCTCTATATATATAATATTAAAATATATTAAATAATATGGTTGTTGAAATAATTTATTTAAAAATGATATTAAAATAATTTTAAGTAATAATATTTAAAACTAAAACATAATAATGTAAACTTAATATAATGTTTAATACCTAATATAACATAAAAATATATTAATATTAAATTAATAATATTTTAATAAAATAAAATTTTAATTTTGTTATTAAATGTAGATATTTATATTAATATCATTATGAATATAATTAAATATAACATTAATAAATAGCAAGTTTATTATCCAATTTAAACAGATAATTAAATTTTCTCAATTCAGAAAATTGTATGTTTTAAGAACATCTTAAATAAAAATATTAATAATATAAATCTAAAATTACTCATTTACTTATGGCCCCTCCCAAATTTAATGTTTTTTTAAGCTACATTTCATGCCACCATTATCTTGGTTTCTGTGTTTATGAAAGCAAAAGATTATATATTTTTAAGATTTAGTAAATTAAAACAAAAAATAATATTTTCAATTATTATTACCTTATTATGTTTTTTTTTCCAAAGAAAAAAATCGAACTTTTTATTAATAAAAATAAAAAGTTACAAGTATATGCGTTAAGCATTCAATTTGACTGTATGAAAAATGGATCATACAGCCTGCAGGATACAAACCTGCCTACAAGCATAAAAAAGAAAGAGGCTCTCCAGTTATCCGAAGAGCAGTCCACAAAAACCAGCTGACCTAAGTCTTCCTGCCCTTCTTTTTCTCCACTTTTCGCCAACCATCAGTGTTGTGCGTGGAGGCAATAATGGCGAGCTGGTTTTCCACTGTGTTCATTTGTTGTTCCTTATCTGAATCTGATCCTTTAGGACCGTGACTTCGTTTATTACCACTTATTTCCAGCTGGAGATCTTCTTCCTTTTCTTCATTAATCTCCTTTTCCTTATTTTCCTGATCTTTATTCTTTTCTGTATTTTGCTCTTCCTTCTTTGCTGTATCTCCCTTCTTTAAAGCAGCATCTATGTTCTGCCATCCTTTCAGCTTCCTTTGTTGTGGCTTGCTCTTGTTGTGGCTTGGACATGCATTGTACAAATGACCTGTTTGTTGACATCCCCGGCATCTGAAAGCTGTATTCTCATAGTCCAAAGGTTGTTTCCACTATGTATTATTGAAGTTCAGGATTATGCTTTCAGGTAGTCCTCGGCTGACATCTACCTCGACACATATTCTGGCAAAGGTAAAAATTCCTTTTATATGTCTCTCTCCGTCTATCTTTAGCATTCTCCCCAAGGTATTTCCAATAGCTGTTAAAGCCTTTGAGTGCCAGAAATGTAAAGGAAGGTTATGCAACCTAACTCATACTGGCATCCTTGATACCACCATGGTGTTGACATCAAACTCAGGAAACCATGGAGTAATTAAAAGTCCAGCACTGCCCCAGAACCATGGCCCTTGATTGAGAACTGTTTCCTTTTCTTCTTCTGTGTGAAAACATACTATGAAGAACCCCTTAGAGTATAGGTAGATTTGGCAATTTTTTGTCCAAACCATGTGGATCCATTGGTACAATGCATCAGTTCTAGGCCAGAAACCATTGAATCTATAAATAACTGCATTTTTTTGTAAATCTGAGAATATCGATGGAGATAGAGGGGCTCTCTGGCATTTGATCTACAATATACTGCCCTGGGGGTTCAGTGACAGCTGTAGAATCTTTCCCCTTACCCTTCACTGCTTCCTTAAAAGACCCTCTTCTTTGCGAGCTAGTTCCAGCGCTTTCAGCTCCCCCTCGTAACCTCATATTGAGAATGATTGTAGAGCCTGCCTTGATGTTGTATTCTTGCATGGTTCTGGATTCCTGCAATGATCTGCCCTCATATAAAAGGTGTTGTTCCTCAGCCGGGTAGCCAGACTATTCGGAAATTTTGTTCTGCAAGTCTAAAACCCTGTCACTCTCAATTATCTTATTATGTTATTAATCACTTGAATATAAATAAACCAAACAGGACATGATTAGATTTAGGGAAAATGGATGAGGGAGAAACTAAATTAGGGAATTTTGTTCAAGGGGAATTGGTATTGTTTAATATTTAATATGTTGTTTTTGAGAATATTTAATAATTTTGGTTGATGATGGTTAATATGTATTAAAGTCTATTTGATATTAATATTGGATGGAAAACTGAATTCTGGGTAGAAAGTTTTATATTTTGAAGGTATATAATGTATCTTCCTATTTCATTTGTAGAAAGTTGTATTAAGTTTGGGATGATGGATTGCAGAGGAGGTCTTCCACCAAAAGAAGAGGATTCCCCACCAAAAAGACTTTTACTAATTAATTCTAGATCTACTCACAAGCTTAAAAAGGTTGTATTCTATAATATTATTTGCAACATATGCACATGTTCATCCATACTATTATGTTAGGTTTTGTTTCTTTCTCTGTGGAGATGAGAATAAGAGGTCTATCTACATGTTCATCCATATTATTATGTTAGGTTTTATTTATTTCTTTGTGGAGAGGAGAATACAAGGTCTTTTAAACTAGACATTCATAAAAGTAATAACAATATTTAGTTGAGAAGTCACTATTTTGAAAATGGTTTTAGATGTTAAGTTTTTACAACAATAGGTTTATATCTTAATAATATTGTTTTAAGGAACTAGGTTTAGCTTTATGGTTTTAGAGTAGTATGATTAGGTTTTAGGTCAGTAGGTTTAGGTTTAAGATTTTTAATATTGATATTCAATGGTTTGTATATTATTAAAATTGAAATAATTGATCTTAAATTGTTATTATAAGAATGGCCCATCTTATTTATCATCCCAAAATTTTAAATAATAAATTCTTTTATTCTTGTACAACTAAACTTAATATTAATTATTATATATTATTTGTTTGTGTTTCCTCAATCTTCCTTCAACAAACCATTCAACTAATAAAAACATAACACAGACAATAACATCTACCACAAATGCCAAGAACCTCATCTACCACAAATGCCAAGAACCTTGTGTTACTGTCTCTCCAACCACATTATAGCTACATGTTCATGTTTAAATTAGGAATAAAAATGCTAAAAACCATTTATACAAAACAATCTTCTGTATTGTTAATTGTTTCCATGTAGACAATACAAAAAATGAAAGGATGATTAAAAGGATCTCTCATTTTCAGACTTATTTATTGTTCAAATATGTATTTTTTGTTGAAGAAACTATATCGAGCTAATACAATTTCCATATTTTTAAATTAAAAGACTCAGAAAATTAGATGCTTATAAACCTGCAATAAACATGTAATGGATTAATAGCTTGGATCTTTCTATAAATTTGTAGTTACTTTGATTTCATTTTTATTGAAAATGGATATATAAACTTGATCTATAGTCCAGATAATGAAATGAATCATTTTAAATTTATATTATTATGTTTTAATCTATTCATTCATGAAAACTTACAAATATATAAACTTAATTGTAAAATTTAAAAATATTAAAAAATAACAATGCAAATACATAATAATATTTAAAATGGTGAAAACTAATCATTTTAAACCAATTTACAACTTGAACATGTAAAATTGTGTTTCAAAACTTATTTAAACAACCACAATTCACAATTACCCCTTAATGTTTGGTTTATTTATATTCAAGTGATTAATAACATAATAAGGTAATAATAATTGAAAATATTATTTTTTTGTTTTAATTTACTAAATCTTAAAAATATATAATCTTTTGTTTTCATAAACAAGGAAACCAAGATAATGGTGGCATGAAATGTAGCTTAAAGAAAACATTAAATTTGAGAGGGACCATAAGCAAATGAGTAATTTTAGATTTATTGATTAATAACATAATAAGGTAATAATAATTGAAAATTTTATTTTTTTGTTTTAATTTACTAAATATTAAAAATATATAATCTTTTGTTTTCATAAACAAGGAAACCAAGATAATGGTGGCATGAAATGTAGCTTAAAGAAAACATTAAATTTGAGAGGGGCCATAAGCAAATGAGTAATTTTAGATTTATATTATTAATATTTTTATTTAAGATGTTCTTAAAACATACAATTTTCTGTTTTGAGAAAATTTAATTATTTGTTTAAATTGGATAATAAACTTGCTATTTATTAATGTTATACTTAATTATATTCATAATGATATTAATATAAATATCTACATTTAATAACAAAATTAAAATCCAATTTTATTAAAATATTATTAATTTAATATTAATATATTTTTATGTTATATTAGGTATTAATATGTTGACATTATATTAAGTTTAGATTATTATGTTTTAATTTTTAGGTTTGCATTATTAGAATTTAATATTAATCTATTTAATGTTTTCAATATTGCATGTTTTCAATATTAGAACTTATAATATTGGATTATATTAAGTTTTTAATATTAAGTTTAATTTATATTTATTAATATTGATATTAACATAAAAAATTACCTTGTTTTGGGGAGCTTTGGATACGACTGGAACGATGAACCCTAACTCCCTGGACGCCGCCTCCCTTCCTTCGGCCGCCGCCTGGCCTCTGCTCGGCCCTGATGTTGACGGAGGCGCGCGTTTCAGCCACATGGCGCTGGTTTTCCCCTTAAACGGTGATCTGCAGGTATTTCATCATCTTCTGAGTGCCCCCCTCTCTTCTTTAGCTTCCATTCGGGTTTCTGGGGTTGCCAGATTGCGGCCCTTTGTGGCTGCTTCTGGCACCCGTCGCCCCCCTCAGACTGCAAACGAGATGGCTAAGGATGATCAGGCGGATTATTCTCACGCTTCTCCTCAGATGGCGGCTAATGGGAAGACATTCTATGATCCAGAAGGTTGCTCAACCTTATTATTACCTCCTCTGACCCCCCAGAATAGCCAAAACTCTGGTTTTAATCTTCAGAATTCCCTCAGAACCCTGGATCTATCTGGATGGTCCATATGGAGGCTTGATGGAGCGGGATGCATCGACAGTCTCAATGACGATGGAATACCCCCATCATCTCCTCTCATGCCCCTGCGGCAAGTTCAGAAAAAGAATACCCAGCAAAGCTCCTGCCTCCTCTCGTCTCAGATCTGCAGAGGAAAGAGGAACTCTGATCTTTTTGTCTCGTTTCAGATCCAAATCAAGCTCATCTCTGGCAAAACTCTGCTACAATGGGTGAACTCTTCGGATCTAGTGCAGGACCTCAAGCATGCTCTGGATCTCAAGCTGGGGATCCCCTCGGCAGCTCAACGACTTCTCCACGAAGGTAAACAACTTGAGGATCTCTACCCTCTTTCTTTTTACAGCATTAAGAGAAATGCTTCCATTAGTATTGCCCTTCGTCTGAGAGGGGGAGCTGTAGGACAATCATCCTCAGCCAAGGCATTTTCATACAAAGATGCAGTCCATGCACAGAAGCAGGAAAAAACAGTTCCACCAGTTCAGGATCCCAAACCTTTTCTGGTGGACAAACTGGAGGAAACCCCCTCCATTGAAATCGGGCATCCAATGCTGGATGAGCAAACCCAAAAGTATGTAGAGCATGGCATTATATGCAGGTTCAATGGGCTATGGCCACGCACAGCAGACCTCTACCAGTGGATTCACTCTAACTGGACCAACAATTGTCAGGTTCTGTTATGCTCAAAGGGCTTTTTCATTACAGTGTTTGCTTTTGATGAGGACTACCAAAGAGCTTTAAAAGCAGGGCCATGGTTTTGGGGCTCAGCAGGTTTATTCCTCACCCCCTGGTTCCCAGACTTTGATCCATCTACAGCAATCATCACCAAGCTCCCAATCTAGGTCAGACTTCCTAATCTCCCGGCACACCTATGGCACTTTGCGGTATTCCAAGGGATAGGTAATTCTCTAGGCCGCTTTCTAGACATAGACACGTCTAGAGGGGAAAAGGGCCTATACACCTTTGCCAGAATCTGTGCAGAAATAGACATGAGCAAAGGTCTCCCTAACAAGATCAATCTCAAGATTGGAGACTTCCACTGGACTCAGAACTTGGATTATGAGAACACAGCCTTTCGCTGCTGCAACTGCCATCACACAGGGCACCTTCAGAGCTCTTGTACCTCGATGCCTGCCCAAAAGAAGAAAGCCAATCTGAAGTAGAAATCCAAAAGCTGGAAGCCTCATGACCCTCCCCCCATGGACGATTTTGATTTCAGCTCAGATGAAGAGGAGGAGAATGAGGAGGGAGTGGCTGCAAAGATGGCACAGGATCCGCCCTCGGCTGAGCCCGAAAATTTGTCCGTCCAGCCATTCTCTCAGAAAAGAATTCATGAATCTTCTACCTCGGATTCAGATAAGGAAAACTCTCAGTCAGCCCAGCTCAGTTTGCAAACCATGCCAGCTCAGCAATGCCCTCCTGAATGGGTCAAAGTTGGTAAAAAGAAAGGGAAAAAGTGCCGAATAGTTGACTCTTCCCATGTTGGGTAGAATCCTATGCTTCGCTTTTGCTCCCTGGTTCTTCTAGTTACTTCTTGCTCAGCTCTACTCTCTTCTCTCTTCTTCTAGGAGCCGAGGTGGATAGCCTATCCTTTCCGGCTACCTGTGTTCTTGCTTCTCCTGGCTGTAACTTCCTGCTGTACTATACTTTCTATCAATAGATTTAATCTTTACCGAGAAAAAAAACACATCAAAAATTTGAGTCAACAATCAATAGTAAAAATAAAAAGTTAATCATAATATAATAAATTAAAAATACTTTTATAAAATTATTGTTTACAATTACAAAATTAATAATATTAATATAATAAATAAATATAACATAATTAATTTAAATATATAAAATTAATAACATTTAAATCACATTAATAAAAATGTTAATTATTAATAGGAATTTTAATTAAATTATGATTTTAGTTTTAATTATTAATAGTAATAATATTAATATTATTAATAACATTAACATTACAACTATAAATAATATTAACAACTTTTAGTATTAACGCTAATATTGATAATATTTGATATTAATTTTAATTTTAATATGAATAGTTAATATGAATATGATTATTTATTATTATTAATATTAATTAATATGTATATGAATTAATATTATAAATATTAATTGTAACGTTAATTATTGATATTAATGACATTTAATTAATAATATTAATATTATTAAAAACATTAATATTATAACTAATATTAATATTAATATTTATGAATAATATTAAAAATATTTGGTATCAAAACTTGTCGTAACAATGAACTACACTTGTTGGTTCAAAACGCGTTGACAAAATTTTTTTGATGTGATTTTTACGAAAATATTTCTATAATACTCATTAAAATTACTATTAATAAGTTTTAATTTATAATATTTTTTTATTAATTTTTTTGCTGAATTAAGCATCGTACCTTCTATTCCAAATGATAATAAAACCATATTATAAGATGTACAAAAGAGATGTGGGCCACATATAATCTAGGAAACTGAGCCTAAGGCCTGCTGACCGGGCTTAGGGCCCACAAAACATGATGTCGAAACCGCAAAGGATGATCGAGCGCCAAGACCATTCGATCTGTCATTGGAGATCTGACGATCAAGAACAATACCGGAACATTAACAAGCTCACTCATTAACTGTTGAATCGGACCCGGTAAGTATTTAAAGACCGCTCTATAAAAATTTCAGGTCCGATTTGGCTGATAACCCTCGCGAATGTAGTATGCCTGAAATCCACCAGATGCAAGCGAATCACGCTGGTCTGAGTAACTTGCTCGATGTTTAACACTGCTTCCAGACCCGAAATCTAATAAGGCTACCGTTAAAGTTGATTTCGGGTCCGTTTGGCTTGATAACCACCTTGCTATTTGCCACGCAGATTTGATAAGATTGCTGCTATTTCTCCTAACTGCTCGCACTTTAACCAAGCTCCCTGCATAGCCAATGAAAAGTGATCTGTAGTATAATTCAAATTCATGTAAATCCTTGTGCTATCAATCGACACCCGCTTGAGAACCTTGGGTTTGTAGAGTTCTGGGCACATATTCCGGCCAAAGGACTAGACATTCTTTTCATATATATCCTTGAACTGCTGCTTCATGTGGACTATAATTCAACTGTTTCCAGAAGTCTACAACTTGCTAGTATCCCCTGCTCTGATAGAGCTCCCAGTTCGCGTTCGCCTGTCTGAGACACTCTTCCCTCAATCTACCCTGGGGGTCTCTATCCATTTATATTTATTGTTGCTTTTAGCACATAGTACTCCTTCATTAGCTAAGATGTCCACTAATTTGTTGGTTGTTTGGCGCACATGAGTGAAACTCAAGGTTCTCATGTTCTGCAGGTGGGATTGAATCCTTTGATAGACTTTCAGAAGCCTCCAATGTCTCGAAAACTTTTCCGGAGCTGAGCCATAGCAAATTTTCTTGACCGAATTGATAATCAATTCAGAATCAGCTTCAATTATAATGTTATGAAGATTTGAGTCCCTCAGGATTTCTAAGCATTGCTCAAGGGCCATGAGCTCAGCCATATTGTTTGTGGATTTTCCCAAATTACTACGAAAGATGATTTCTATACAACCCTTTTCATCCCTTATCACTCCTTCATAACTAGCCATGCCTGGGTTTCCTTTTGAGGCCCCATCTATATTGCATTTCATAAAACCTTGAGGGGGAGGTTGTCAAAAGTCCTTATCAGCAATTATATGATTTGCATTTTTGTTTTTGCCCTGTGGGATAAGCCCCTGCAGACCCAACTGTAGTAGTATCTGCACATTAGTATCTGTAGGGTTATTCTCATGGGGTGTTTTAATGAGGGTTCCTACCATCTCCTTGATCTGTCTTAAAATCTGAGCCATGATGCTCTGGGGAGAACCTTTCTTGTTTCTGAATATTCTGTTGTTGCGTTCTTTCCAGACATCCCAGATTAGAAATCTTGGAGCTAAAGCCCAAGCTTTTTGACTGTTTCATTATCAGAGAAATTTTTCCTCCACTTCTTTAAGGTGCTGGTAATGCTACCCATGTCCCTATTTGTTTGTCTGAATATTGAAGCAATCCAATTCCACAATGTGGATATGAATGGGAAGAGGTTGAGAAGGTGATCCATAGTTTCTTCTTATGATTCACATAGCTAGCATTTAGATGGACCAGATACCCCTCTTTTCCTCAGGTCTTCCCAGGTAAGAATTTTTTTATGTTGCACTAACCACATGAACAGTTTGATTTTCATCCAGCTTTGGTTCTGCCATAGGTCCTTCCAAACCTAATCAGGGTTTGTAAAGTCAAGCCTAAGGGCTATGCGCTTGGCCTCTTTGAGGTTAAAGGTGCCTTCATTGTTATTTCCCCATCTCAGCTGGTCTGAATCTGCTGATATCAGAATCTTCCTCTGTTCTAGGATGGCTGTTAGAGCTTCTGCCTATGCCTTCAAGGGGGAGTTATCACTATAAACTAGGTTCTTCCATGTCCTCCATTTTCCCTTGTTATTTTTGTGATCCCAGAATTCATTTACTCTGAGTAACCTTTTGTTGTCAGTATCATTCTTGAGATTTGCAAACTCTTCTCTTAACAATATAGGATCCTGTTACCACTTATCCTCCCAAAACCATGCAAGGTTTCCATCTCTAATTTCCTAGAAATTGTGTTTCTGAACAATGGCTCTATTCTCCCAAGCTTTGTTCCAAATGTGGGAGCCTTTGATGATCCCAGACATTCTAATGTGATCCCTGTCTTGCCAATTGTTTGCATATTTCTATTTCCAAATTTGGGCCCAAGGGGAAGCTGAATCTTTTAGCCATCTCCACCATAGTTTTTCCCCCAAAACTTTGTTTAGCACCTCAGGATCATCCAGTCCCAAACCTCCATGTGTCTTAGGTTTACAGATTTTTTCCTAGGCTACCAAGGCCCATTTTTTTTTCTCTTCCCCTTTACCCCAAAGAAAATCTCTTTGGATATTTCTACATAGTTGCATGACTCCTTTAGGAGCTGGAAGGGCTGAAAACATAAAGATGGGGACAATTTGTAGGATATCTTTTGTGAGAACTAGTCATCGTGCTAAGTTCAAAGACCTACTTGTCCATTTTCGAATTTTGTCGTGTAGCTTATTTATCACAGGCTCCCAGACCGTCTTGCTCAAAGGTTTGTCTGTTAGCGGTACTCCCAAATATTTGGATGGTAGCATATCTCTTTGAAAGCCTAGAATTCTAGATATATTTCTCTGAATAGCAATGTCAGTATTAAAAAAGAAAATCTTGGTTTTGGAAAGGCTTACCTCTGTGCCTGCAACCATTGCAAGGATTCTTTTGTAGGCTAGAGCTTCCCTGACCGTAGGTGTACCCTGTAGCATAGTATCATCCACAAATTGTTGATGGGTCAAAGCATTTCCATTCACGGTGAGTTTGAGACCCTGGATTTTGCCTTCTGCTTTGGCAGACTTGATAGCTTGGCCTAGCCCTTCCATCATGAGAATAAAGAGGAAGGGTGAGAGAGGATCTCCTTGTCTGAGACCTCTCGTAGGATTAAAGGGCTTGGATGGTGAACCATTTAATAGGATTGAAAAACTAGAGGTAGTTACAAGGGCCATTACCCATCTTACCCAGTTATGGTCAAATCCATAAGCTATAAGAACTTTCCTTATGTAGGCCCAATTTAGCTTATCATAAGCCTTTTCTAGGTCAAGTTGCATAATCATTCCTACCTGCCTATTGCTTATAAGAGAGTGAACCACCTCGTGTGCTTGAATGATATTGTTGAGAATTTGTCTGCCTTCCACATACCTAGTTTGCTCCTCAGATACAAGAGTTGGTAGAAGGGGTTTAAGCCTGTTGGCAATTATTTTGGAAATTATTTTATACACCACATTGCATAATGCTATTGGTTTGAATCTATCTGGTGTCATAGCATTATCTTGTTTTGGAATTAAGGATATGAAAGAGGTATTGAGTGCCTTCAAAACAGTTCTATTTTTCCTAGAGTCCTCCACCACATCGAGGATATCCTGCTTGACTATTCCCCAACATGCTTTAAAGAAGTCAACATTAAAACCATCCGGATTTGGCGCCTTCCCATTTTGAATTTCTTTCACAAGCCTATTTAGATTATAATTGTCTTCTCTTGTCACAAGCTTAGGAATGTGCTTTGTGAAGTCATTGATGAATTGTGATCCGTCTAAGAGAGGTTCCTATACTATGCCTTGGAAATTTTGAACCAACACAACTTCCATTTCTTTGTGGGTATTGAGTTGATTTCCTTGAGAATCCTTGATTTTTAAGATCCTATGAGACCTGTGATCCATGGTAGATTTGTGAAAAAACCTTGTGTTCCTCAATATTCTTTTATTATTATTATTATTTTAATTTATTCATATTAATATTAATTAATGCATTTTAGTATTAATATAATTCATTAACAACATTAAATATAAATAAAATTTTAATATTTAGTTTTATTATTATATACGAATATTAATATTAATATTAATATGAAAATTCATTATAGATTATAATATATAATATAAATTTAAGTTATTTTAATTTGAATTTATTTAATGTGGTAATTTTAAATTATTTTAATTTTGTGTTGTTTTAATTTATTAATAATATTAATATTAATACTAATTAATATTGTTATTATGAACATCATTAACATTAACATTTTAAATAATAATATTTAAAATTAAAACATAATAATCTAAACTTAATATAATATCAAAACGTATTAATACCTAATATAACATAAAAATATATTAATATTAAATTAATAATATTTTAATAAAATTAGATTTTAATTTTGTTATTAAATGTAGATATTTATATTAATATCATTATGATTATAATTAAGTATAACATTAATAAAT
This sequence comes from Pinus tabuliformis, assembly GCA_031772625.1. NCBI lineage: Eukaryota > Viridiplantae > Streptophyta > Pinopsida > Pinales > Pinaceae > Pinus > Pinus tabuliformis. The sequence goes on from CM062808.1 coordinate 571,831,519, forward strand.
AGCAAGTTTATTATTCAATTTAAACAAATAATTAAATTTTCTCAATCTAGAAAATTGTATGTTTTAAGAATATCTTAAATAAAAATATTAATAATATAAATCTAAAATTACTCATTTGCTTATGGCCCCTCTCAAATTTAATGTTTTCTTTAAGCTACATTTCATGGCACCATTATCTTGGTTTCAGTGTTTATGAAAACAAAAGATTATATATTTTTAAGATTTAGTAAATTAAAACAAAAAATAATATTTTCAATTATTATTACCTTATTATGTTATTAATCACTTGAATATAAATAAACCAAACAGGACATGATTAGATTTAGGGAAAATGGATGAGGGAGAAACTAAATTAGGGAATTTTGTTGAAGGGGAATTGGTATTGTTTAATATTTAATATGTTGTTTTTGAGAATATTTAATAATTTTGGTTGATGATGGTTAATATGTATTAAAGTCTATTTGATATTAATATTGGATGGAAAACTGAATTTTGGGTAGAAAGTTTTATATTTTGGAGGTATATAATGTATCTTCCTATTTCATTTGTAGAAAGTTGTATTAAGTTTGGGATGATGGATTACAGAGGAGGCCTTCCACCAAAAGAAGAGGATTCCCCACCAAAAAGACTTTTACTAATTAATTCTAGATCTACTCACAAGCTTAAAAAGGTTGTATTCTATAATATTATTTGCAACATATGCACATGCTCATCCATACTATTATGTTAGGTTTTGTTTCTTCCTCTATGGAGATGAGAATAAGAGGTCTATCGACATGTTCATCCATATTATTATGTTAGGTTTGATTTATTTCTTTATCGAGAGGAGAATACAAGGTCTTTTAAACCAGCCATTCCTAAAAGTAATAACAATATTTAGTTGAGAAGTCACTATTTTGAAAATGGTTTTAGATGTTAAGTTTTTACAACAATAGGTTTATATCTTAATAATTTTGTTTTAAGGAACTATGTTTAGCTTTATGGTTTCAGAGTAGTATGATTAGGTTTTGGGTCAATAGGTTTAGGTTTAAGATTTGTAATATTGATATTCAATGGTTTGTATATTATTAAAATTGAAATAATTGATCTTAAATTGTTATTATAAGAAAGCCCCATCTTATTTATTAATTTGAATATTTATTATTATTAATATTAATTAATATGTATATGAATTAATATTTATAAATACTAATTTTAATGTTAATTATTGATATTAATGACATTTAATTAATAATATTAGTATTATTAATAACATTAATATTATAACTAATATTAATATTAATATTTATGAATAATATTAAAAATATTTGGTATTAAAACTTGTCGTGATGATGAACCACACTCGTTGGTTCGAAATGCGTCGATAAATTTTTTCTGATGTGATTTTTCCAAAAATATTTCTATAATACTCATTAAAAATACTATTAATAAGTTTTAATTTACAATATTCTTCTATTCTTATTATTCTTATTATTATTATTATTATTAATTCATATTAATATTAATTAATGCATTTTAGTATTAATATAATTCACATTAACAACATTAAATATAAATAAAATTTTAATATTTAGTTTTAATATTATTTACGAATATTAATATTAATATTAATATGAAAATCTATTATAGATTATAATATATAATATAAATTTAAGCTATTATAATTTTAACTTATTTAATGTAGTAATTTTAAATTATTTTAATTTTGTGTTGTTTTAATTTATTAATAATATTAATATTAATACTAATTAATATTGTTAATTTTGATCAAACAGACCGTGCTCGCTATTGCTGTGCGCGCGCCCTGACCTAGTTTCTGTTGTGTGAGCTCCTTGGCCCTCGGCCTTCCGCCATGGCCCCTCTAGACTTCTCACCGAAGGGGGCCGATCCTCAGCAAGCCTTCTCAGCTCTTGTTAATTCTCTGCCCCCACAGTGCCCCCATCCATCAGTATCCAAATTTGTAAAAAAGTTGGATATTTTACAAGAAGTTAACTTACCTCCAGCCCTTCCTCGCATGGCAGCCCTCTCCCTCGCAGAAAAAGGTCTCATCGGACAATTCACGGGCCTCTGGCCATCCCCAAAAACTGTGCAATGATGGGTTGAAAGGAACTAGTCCGAAAAAATTCAAGGTAAAATCTCCATCAGATTTTGTGGGAAGGGGTACTTTACCTTCCACTTTGAATCTAAAGAAGATAAGGATTTAATCTTTAGGAACGTGCCTTATTTCATGGATTCCAGAGGCCTGTACCTAAATAAATGGACCCCAGATTTTGATCCGGAACTGGATGTTCCCAGCGCTGTCCCAGTTTGGGTCAGGCTCCCTCACCTCCCCCTTCACTGTTGGGGAGATGAATCGGTTCATGCAATCGGGAACGCGGTTGGCAAATACATTGATCGTAGCAAGCCAAAGGATAATATGCAAGCCTGTGCATGAATTTGTGTGGAAGTGGACCTTGGCAAAGGCCTCCCCGAAGCCATCAAGCTCAAAGTGGACGATTGGAGTCATATTCAGCAGCTGGACTACGAGCAAATACCATTCAAATGTAAGGTATGTCATGAATATGGCCACTTCGCCAATCGTTGTCCTTCTCTTGTTGATGTTGAAAACGGCCCACAAGAAGAACAGTGGGAAACAATAAAAAAAAATGTCGGCTCCCTCATCCAAATCCCCTCCTGAAGTTGACCCTCCTATCTCTAAGGTTGCCCGCCCCTCCTCTTCCTCCCCTCCATTATCCTCCCTCCCCTCCCTCTCCCCACCTTTGGCCCCTTCTACCTCCAATCCCTTCTCGGTTTTATCCCCCCATGAAGCTCCTTCCCTGGATCCCTCCCTCCCTCCCTTGATTCTATCAGCTGCCTCTGATCCTTCCCCTCCCCTGGTTATCTCCTCTCAGATTTCCCTTGAACCTCCCCTCTCTAGGATTACTAGGAGTTCCTCCAAAGATCATGGAGCCTCCAGTGATTCTCTTAAGAAACCCGGTCTGGGTAGGAAATTAGCAAAGCAGCATAGAGATGAGAATGCCCAGAAAGACATAGCAATGGGTATACAAAACCCAATAGAATCTTACATCCTAGGATAGCATTAAAAAGAGATAACACACAAAGACAAAGGGGGACGAGCACCTCTCCACACCCCACATTCCCAATGATGAAAATATTATCTTGGAATTATCGGGGTATTGTGCACCCCTCCAAAGTTTCAGCCCTGAGAGATCTTATTCATTGTGAAAAACCAGGAATCTTTTTGTTACAGGAAACAAAGCAAGGCCAGCAAGAAATGATTAAAATCATTGACCAGAACAGGTAGTACAATGGAAGCATCAGTGAATCCAGAGGAGCCTCCGGAGGAATCACTACACTCTGGAATCATAACATATGGAATTACAAATCGGAAATTGTCAACCAGCATTGGGTCAAAACAGTTTTAGAAAACAAAGAAGATAAGCAAATTATAGTCATATACAACATTTACACTCCTAATCATTACAGAGATAAGGAGCGCTGCTGGGAGGACCTCAAAGCCAGCGTAGATGCAGAAGAAAATCCTAATATCATATTAGGAGGAGATCTCAATCTTATTCTTCATGCTAACGAGAAACGAGGAGGTAGTTTCTCCCCTGATCCCTTCAGAATTCAGCTGGAAAACATTATGCATGACCATGACCTCGTTGATATCATTCCAAAAAATAGGAGGTATACTTGGAACAACCGCAGGTTAGGCACAGGCAACATTATGGAGAGATTGGACAGAATTCTAATCAACGTCATGCTTCTTTCTTCCTTCTCTGTTGGGTATGCCAACATCCTTCCTTGCTCAGCTTCCGATCATTACCCAATATCTCTAAATCTGGAAATGCACTGCCCACTCAGACCCATTCCATTTAAGTACAGTTCCCTCTGGAACTGTATTCCAGCAGTTAAAGATATCATGGAAAAAACATGGAGTCTACATGTAGAAGGATCTCTTGGATTCATTTGGGAGTCCAAGTTGAGAAACACCAAACAGGCGATAAAAGATTGGGCGAAAACCAGCTATAAGGAGCCCGAGAAGATAAAAAAGGAGATCAAAACCACCCTAAACAGCATCCAAAAAACAATAGAAGAGCAAGGCCTCTCTCAAGGGAACAAAGAGCAAGAAAGCGACCTATATTTACAACTTTGTCATGTAAACAGAGAAGAGGAATCAAAATGGAGGATAAAGTCGAGGCAACTTTGGTTGCAAGGGGGGGACAAGAATACAACATTTTTTCACAAGCAGACTACAGTTTGAAAAATAAGAAATACTGTAAGCTCCATTTTGGACACTGATGGAAATCTTCAAAACACCCAAGAAGCCATCAGACAGGCTGCCACAGACCATTACCGGGATCTTCTAACTGAAACAACAGAAGAAGAGGACTATGCAGATCTGCTTCAATATCTTCCTAATGGAATCAGTAAGGAAATGAATGACACTTTGAATAAGGAAATTGATGAGGAGGAGATAAGAAGAACTATTTGGACTCTCCAGCCGGATAAAGCTCCGGGGCCTGATGGCTTCCCCATATGTTTTTATCGAGCCTTCTGGGGAATCATCAAAAGAGATCTGATCAAAATGCTCAAATGGGTCCAGAGGAAAGGCAAAATCGGTGGTTACACCAATGCCATGCATTTAGCCCTCATTCCCAAAGAAAATCGACCCTCCTCCTTTGCTCGATTCCAGCCCATCTCCCTCTGCAACTCGTCTTATAAGATTCTAACCAAAATCCTTGCTTCTCACCTTAAATCCTTTCTCCCTTCTCTCATCTCTGAGAACCAAGGGTTTTTTTGGCTAATAGGCAAATTACTGATTCTATCCTCCTCGTCCAAGAAGCTGTTCACTCGAGCCAATCTAGAAATGAGAAAGGATTTATCCTTAAACTTGATTTAGCCAATGCCTTTGACAGAGTAAGGCACTCCTTCCTCCTAGCTATTTTAAAAAATATGGGATTTGATGCAGCCTTTTTAAATCTCATCAAAGCTTGCATCTCTGGGCCCTGGATCTCCCCTCTTGTTAATGGATGACCTGGAACTGCTTTTCAATCGTCTCGGGGACTTAGACAAGGTTGCCCCCTTTCACCTTATCTCTTTATTCTGATGGCCAAATCCTTTAGCAAAGTGCTGGACTTCAATCAGAGAGTTGGCCTCATTACAAGAATTAAATTTGGGAATGGTGTAAAGAACATTAACCACTCTCAATTCACTGATGACACCTTGTTAATTGGAGGAGCTTCCACAATAATAGCCCGGTGCTTTAAGCTTCTTTTAGACAAATATATGAGATACTCGGGTGGACTGGTCAATCAGTGAAAAAGTTGCATTTATGGATGGAATACCATAGCTCAGATTCTTCACAGCATTGCCAATATCTTTGGGGTCTCTTGCAACTATGATTGGACACACTTCACTTACCTGGGCTTGCCAGTAAGTGTAGGTCCTTTGAAGGCAGAAGTTTGGGATACTGTCATTGACAAGATGAAGAGAAAGGTGCAGCGTTGGGGCACCATTTGGCTCAACCCAGCTGGCCGCCTCATCCTCCTCAAATTAGGTATCTCCTCCTTGCCTCTATATCATTTCTCTCTCCTTCAAGCTTTGACCTCTTTTCATTATAAAATGGAAGTCATCCTCTGCCAATTCCTCTGGCAAGGAGGGAAAAATGACAAAAAGAAATTCAATCTAGTTAATTGGAAATAGGTCATCCAATCCCACGACGGAGGTGGTATTGGAATTAGATCTCCCAAATTTCTTAATCTTTCTTTCGGAGGCAAAATTGTTTAGAGACTTATCACTGGCCATTCTACTTGGTGGAAATGTGTGTTGGAATTCAAATATTTAAACTTCCCAAGGCAGTAGCTTCTTGATCAAGATATCCCTATCAGAGACTCTTCAAAAATTTGGCGTTTATGTAAAAGAGCAATTCCTTTCATGATTCAGAACACCTCTAAAGTCCCCAAGGGAGGTGCTGATATTAATATTGGATCAGATAAAATAATGGGCAGGTAGCCAATAAATAGTCAAGATGGAGTCATTCCCATTCTCACCTATTTGAATAGTATAGGCATCCATCACCTGGACCAGATCTCCTTGTGGGATCCCCAATCCCACTTGTGGTTAGGGTGGACCTTCCCAGCCATCCCCAACGACCTCATGGCAAGTCTTCATGCTCTTCAATCCCATCTTCACAGTATGGCTCCAATAAAAAAGAATGAACTAGATGGATTCCGCTGGGATCCATCAGGCTCTAATTATACTGTCCAATTTGCACATCAGTACATCTGCAACAGCTATCACCCCATGTCCATCTGGAACCACTGGAAAATGGTGTGGAAATCTGAAGCCCTACCCAAAATTAAATTCTTCCTGTGGACCCTTCTTAAAGGGAAAATCCTCACTGCTAAAAACCTACAAAAGCGTGGCATCAATGGCCCTTCATGCTACCCTAATTGTCAAGCTACCGAAGAATCTATACAACATCTCTTCATTGCCTATCCTTTTGCTAACACCTGCTGGAGAAGTTTATCCTATACCAATCATACTCCTTGGAACGAACAGGACTCCATAGGAGAGGCTCTTCATCAATGGAAAAAAAATTACCCTTGGCAACAAAGAAAGAACAACATTGTAAAAAGGGTCTGGGATACCCTTCCTTACACTATGTTGTGGTCCATTTGGCTTGCTAGAAACCGTAAAGTGTTTAAGGACAAGGATTCAATCACAATAAATCTCTGCAACAAAGCAAGGAGTCTTGCTCTGGAAACCATATCAGTAAAAAACCACAGAAACATAGACATCACTGATCTCAATGTTGAAGAGCAAAATTTCATCGGTTATATTCTGGACAAAAATAACAGTAATCAGATTGGCACCAATACTAGCAATAGGAAAAACAAAGTTTATCACAAATGGAAAATCAGATTAAAGGAGGAAGAATTTGCAATATGGCTTAAAAATTGCAACACTTATTATCTTTTTTTGATGGTGCATCAAAATCGAATCCCAGGATTGCTGGAGCAGGAGGAGTTATTTTCAATGCCAATGGGGATCGTATAGTCTCGTATGAATGGGGGCTTGGGCACATATCCAACAACAGGGCTGAGGCTTTAGCCCTTTTTCAAGGTCTCACCCAGCTTAGCAAAATTGGTATAGAAACTTCCTTGATATTTAGAGATTCAGTAGTTGTCATCAGCCTAATGGGCCAGAACAGAGAATCACCCAACATTCTTCTACAATAGTCCATCAAAAGGTGTCATTTTTTGAGCTATCCTTCAGTGATCTGAGTTATTGCCACATCCTTTGCACTTTCAATAAGGATGCTGACCTTCTCGCCAATAGGGCATGTAGTAGAACAATGGGTAGCCTTTGTTGCAATGATGAGGAAACACATCACTACTTGCCATGATATCGAGTCACCTCTGTCTTTTCCAGATCTACAAATCAGAGAATCCTAACATAAGGAATTGGTCCAAGATCCTCCAGATTCATTCCAAAGACATAATCTGCTTTGAGATCCATCTTCTCTTAGAAAATCCCATTCCCATCCTCGTAATCTTGCGCTTTGCTATTTTATTTCACTTCATTCTCCCCATACTGTATCTGCTGTCTCCCTCCCGTGACTTCCCTCACCCCCCATCTTTCCTCTTCTCTCCCCTGTCGAATCCCCTGCGCCTCCCTTCCTTCTTATACGCTCTCCTCTTCTCTATCTCACACTTTGTCTCCTCCCTTCCCTTGCATTCCGTCTCTTGCAGGTTTGAGGCCTCGGCCTTCGTCTTTGTATCCAGTGTCTTCCTTTTTATATGCTCTCCTCTTATTCTCGACTTTTTTTTTTCAGTTCATCCCCCAGTGCAGTGCTTCTAGTTTGGTCCCTAGGCCTTTCATCTTTCGCTTCCTCTCATTCTGTTCGTATGGCAAGAAGTGAGGAATGTCTTCACTGTGTAGATCTCCAGGCTGAGCTGGAGCAAGTCCTAGCCCATCAAAAGGTCTTGGAAGATAAGATTGACAGTCAAAATCGTATTATCAATGAGAAATATGCAGCTGACATTAACTTGCTCTATCATAGAATTTCTTCACTACATGAATAGTTCAATCAACTTTCCAATAGGTGCAGTCATGCGGAAGAATCCATTGCAATTTTGAAATACATGATGAAAAAGAAAAATGTAGTTCCCACAAGCTCGTCAAGCATCAAGCAAGGAAATGTTGACGACAAGCCTGAAGAGTCCACTGCTCGACACATTAGCCACATCAATATAGATTGATTATGCTTTGTAAATGTTGCTATCTGTTGCTTCAGTTTGTTAGGATTTATCTTTGGTCTTTGTTTTTCAAAAGCCCAAAAGGCAGGATCAAGGAGGAATTTTGTTTAACCTGTAACTCCTTTCCTTGCTTTTCATGGCATCTCAGCATGTTTTCAGGAGCTTAGTCTCCCTTCTTTTTTCGGAAATATAATACAGCAACTGCATTTGTAAAAAAATAAAAATAAAATACTAATTAATATTGTTATTATGAATATCATTAACATTAATAACATTAAATATGTATAAAATTTTAATATAAAGTTTTAATATTATTTAAATATTAATTTTAATTTTAATAATAATATTAATTAATATGAATGTGAATATTAATATTACTTTTAGTATTATTAATATTTATAAATATTAATTTTAACATTAAATATTATTGTCAATCATGGTCTAACGTCGCATTGTGACAAAGATTGTCTCAATATGAAAATTAACCCATGTTGCATTATGACAAATATTGTCTCAATATGAAAACAAATCATGGTCAAACATCACTTTATGACAAAGATTGTGTCAATATGAAAATCAACCATGGTCAATGATGGCCAACCATGTTTATTTTAGGGTTTATAATATTCATTCAAACATCACATTGTGACAAAGATTGTCTCAATATGAAAATCAATCATGGTCAACTATGGTCCAGCGTCACATTGTGACAAAGATTGTCACAATATGAAAATAAACCATGGTCAACCATCGTCGACCATGGTCAATCATGGTCAATCATGGTCAACCATGGTCCAACATCTCATTATGAAAAATATTTTATCAATATGAAAATCAACTCTGATCCATCATGGTCAACCATGGCCAATAATCATGGTCACGTTGTAACGAAGATTGTCTCTTGGTCCAACAACAATGGCCATCCATGGTCAACCATGGTCCAACGTCAATTGTGACAAATATTGTCTCAATATGAAAATCAACCATGGTCAACCATGGTCTAATGTTGCATTCTGACAAAGATTGTCTCAATATGAAAATAAATCATGGCTAACCATGGTCGAACGTCGCATTGTGACAAAGATTGTGTCAATATGAAAATCAACCATAGTCAACAATGGTCGACCATGTTTATTTTGTGGTTTATAATATTTATCTTAGGGTTTATATACCTAGGGTATATAATATTATGCCCTTAGATTTGATATTATTCCCTTGGGTCTATAATCCTGTGAGTTTTTAGTATTAATTCCTTGTGTTTATTAGTCACTAGGGTTTATAATATTAATCCCTTGGGTTTATTAATCTAAGGGTCCATATTCCTAGGGTATAATATTATTCATAGGGTTTATAATATTAATCCTAGGATTTAATATAAATCCATTGGGTTTATAATCATGGTCAATCGTGGTCAACCATGGCCCAATGTCACATTGTGACAAAGGTTGTCTCGATATCAAAATCAACCATGTTCAATCACATTATAACAACCATTGTCATTCACGGTGAACCATGGTCCAATGTCACATTATAACAATGATTGTCTCAATATGAAAATCAATCATTGCCAACCATATTCAATCATAGCCAATCATGTTCAACCATGGTCAAATGTCGCATTGTGACAAAGATTGTCTCAAAATGAAAATCAATCATGGTAAAACATGGTAAATATGAAAATCAGGCATGGTCAACCATGGTTAAACGTCACATTGTGACAAAAATTGTCTCAATATCAAAATCAGCCATCGTCAACCATTATAAACCATGCTCTAATGTCACATTGTGATAAAGATTTCCTCAATATCAAAATCAACCATGGTAAATCATGGTCAAAGATCATCAATAGTCATGCTTACAGTATGACAAAGATTGTCTCATAGTACAACGTGACATTGTCACAACCATGGTCATCCATGGCCAACTATGGTTAACCATGGTCCAACATCGCATTGTGACATAGATTGTCAATATGAAAATCAACCATGGTCAACCATGCTCCAACATCACGTTGTGACAAGGATTCTCTTTATATGAAAATCATGGTCAACCATGGTCCAATGCCACATTTTGAAAATATTGTCTCAATATGAAAATCAATCATGGTCAACATGATCAACCATGCTTGTTTTAGGTTTTATGATATTTATCTTAGGGATTATATACCTTGGGTTTACAATATTAATCCTTTTGGTTTTTTTATGTTTTTAGTATTAATCCATTGTTTTTATTAGTACCTTTGGTTTATAATATCAATCCCTTGGGTTTATTAATTTAAGGGTTCATATTCCTAAGGTATAATATTATTGATAGGGTTTATAATATTAATCCTAGGGATTAATATAGATCCCTTGAGTTTATAATCCACTAGGTTTATAATATAAATTTCTTGGGTTTATGATATTAATCATAGGGTTTATGTTCCTAGGTTTAATTTTAAGCCGAGTGTTTACAATATTAATCCCTTGGGTTTATTAATTTTAGGGTTTATATTCCTATGGTTTAATATTCATTCTAGGGTTTAATGTTATTCCCCTTGGTTTTTAATCCCTTGGGTTTTTAATATTAAACCACACTCAACTAGGATAAATCATGGTCAACCATGATAAACCATGGTCAACCATGTTCGTTTTAGGGTGACAGAAATTGTCTCAATATCAAAAGCAGCCATCGTCAGCCATCGTCAACCATCGTCAACCATTATCAACCATTACAAAACTTGGGTTTAATACAAGGTTTATAATATTAGGACTTTTTAATATTTAGTTTATAATACTAAATTTTAATATTGGCTTTATAATTTGTGATACTAGGGCTTATAATATTAATCATAGGGTTTAATATCAATCCCTTGGGTTCATCGATCACTTGGATTTTTAATATTAATATTTTGAGTTTATTAATCCCTTAAATTTATAATATTAATCCCTTGGGTTTAAAATTATTCCCCTCACTTTATAATCCATTTAGTTTATAATATTAATCCTTTATGTATATTAATTCCTTGGATTTATAGTAATAATCTCTTGGGTTTATAATATTAATCCTAAGGTTCATAATATTAAATTAGGGTTTATATTCTTAGGGTTTAATATTAATCCCACGGTCTAATGTTATTCCATTCGGTTTTTAATCCCTTGGGTTTTTAATATTAATCCAATGGGCTTAGTAATCCATTGGATTTATAATATTGTTCCTAGGGTTTCTAATATTATTCATAGGGTTTATATTCCTACGATTTAATATTAAGCATATGGTTTATAATATTAATCTTAGGGTTCAATATTAATCCCTCAATCATAGCCAACCATGGTCAACCATGGCTGAATGTCACATTGTGACAAGGATTGTCTCACCATGAAAATAAATCATGTTTATTTTAGTCTTTGTAATATTTATATTTGGGTTTACGAATGTTGGGTTTATAATATTAGTCCCTTGGGTTTAATATTATTCCCTTGGGTTCACAATCCCTTGGGGTTTTAGTATTAATCCCTTGGGTTTATTATTCATTTGGGTTTATAATATCAATCCCTTGGGTTTATTATTCCCTTAGGTTTATATTATCAATCATGGTCAACCATGGTTGAATGTCACATTGTGACAATGATTGTCTCACCATCAAAATAAATCATGTTTATTTTAGTGTTTGTAGTATTTATATTTGGGTTTACCAATGTTGGGTTTATAATATTAGTCTCATGGTTGAATGTCACATTTTGACAAAGATTGTCTCACCATGAAAATAAACCATGTTTATTTTAGTGTTTGTAATATTTATATTTGGGTTTACCATATTAGTCCAATGGTTGAATGTCCCATTTTGACAAATATTGTCTCACCATGAAAATAAATCATGTTTATTTTGGTCTTTGTAATATTTACATTTGGGTTTACGAATGTTGGGTCTATAATATTAGTCCCTTGGGTTTAATATTATTCCATTGGGTTCATAGTCCCTTGGGGTTTTAGTATTAATCCCTTGGGTTTATTATTCATTTGGGTTTTAATATCAATCCCTTGGGTTTATTATTCCCTTAGGTTTATAATATCAATCATGGTCAACTGTGGTTGAATGTCACATTGTGACAAGGATTTTCTCACCATGAAAATAAATCATGTTTATTTTAGTCTTTGTAATATTTATATTTGGGTTTAATAGCAACTTCTCCAGAGCTCTGCGACGCGGCAGCCCTGCCCGCCTGAACCCCGTGTCCTCGCCCTTGCCCCCAGGCTCTGCCTGGCCGGGCCCTCCCTGCTCTTCCTGCCCCCTTTCGACTAGCGCAGACCCCACTTTCGGGGTTCCCACCTCTGGACGGTTTGCCCCTCTGCTGTGCGCAGCGGGCCTGCAATGGCAGGATCCGCCTCCCCCCCCGGTCTCTGAGAGCCCAGAAGAAACCTTCGCCGCCCTCCTGACAAATCCTTCAGAAGCCAGAACCCGGCCCTCCCTATCAAAGTTCATAAAGAAACTGGATGAGATCCCTGAAGTCAATCTACCCCCATCTCTTCCCAGGAAATCGGCAATAGCACTTTCAGAAAGAGGTCTGGTAGGGCAGTTCACAGGCCTCTGGCCTTCTCCAAGAACTGTCCAAAAATGGGTGGAGCGTAACTGGAGCACAATGATTCAAGGGAAGATTGCCATCAGATTCTGCGGGCGTGGATACTACACCTTCTTATTCGAGACCAAAGAAGACAAGCACCTCATCTTTCGCAACAGGCCTTATTTCATGGACACAAGAGGTCTATACCTGAACCGATGGACCCCGGACTTCGATCCGGAAATGGATATACCCAACGCAGTCCCAGTTTGGGTGCGCCTCCCTCATCTGCCTTTGCATTGCTGGGGGGATGAATCGGTCAAGGCGATCGGCAATGCAGTCGGAAAATACATAGACAGATCGGAACCAAGGGAGAATATGCATGCATGCGCTAGGATCTGCATTGAAGTTGATCTTGGGAAAGGACTGCCGGAAGCCATAAAGCTAAAAGTGGATCAATGGATGCACATTCAACAGCTGGACTACGAACAGCTGCCCTTCAAATGCAAGGTATGTCATGAATACGGCCACTTTGCTAATAGATGCAGTAAACTAAAAGAAAATGAGGTTGCACAAAATGAGGAACACGCTGAAGGTTCATGGGAACAAGTAAAAAGAAAAAATTCCTCTTCGAACCCGGGCATCAGTACCACTGCCCCTCCAGTATCAAAACAACCCCCCCCACTCCTCCTCCTCCCTCTTCAACCTTCCCATCTTCTTCCAACCCTTTCGAATCCCTAACAGAAGAAGTTCCGGCCTCCCCTCCCCATTCCCCTCGTCCTGCCTCTCCTTGCTCTAACCCTCCACCCTCCCCCCCTCCCACCATTGAAAGAATCCTCACAAGGAACAAAGCTAAAGAAACAAATCAGCCATCTGACCCTCCGAGAAAAGTCGGCCGCAAGACGAATAAAGAGCTAAGAGATGAAACAACAGCAAAGGAAATGGCAACTGGCACCCAACAGCCAATGGACTCCTTCCTAGGCAAGACAAAAGGAAGTGGTGAGAAGGCCAAGGAGAAATCAAGACCCCACCCCAACACTGGTAAATAATGAATTTGGTCTCTTGGAACTGTAGGGGGCTCGGCTCACCCGTAAAGCTGAAAGCAATCAAGGATCTCATAAACCAGGAAAAGCCAGATATTCTCCTAATCCAGGAGACCAAAACCACCAAGCAGGACTTCCTTCTTCAAACTCAAAGATTCAGAAACTACCTAGGTATATCAAAAGGCTCATCCGGAGCATCAGGAGGTATAGGAACACTATGGAATACAAATAAGTGGGAAATTACTAGCTCCCAGCTTTGCAACTGGTGGATCTGAACAGATCTAAAGAATAAAAGCACCCGGGAGACTCATCACATCTACAACATTTATGCTCCTAACCACTACAGAGATAAAGCAAGCTGTTGGAACACTTTAGAAACGGACCTCAGCACCATTCACAGCAGCTAGGTAATCCTTGGAGGAGACCTGAATCTAATAAGGCAGGTAGATGAAAAACATGGGGGGAATTACCATGCCGACCCGTCCAGAGATAAGATAGAATCCATTATCCAACACTTCAAGCTGATTGATCCCCCTTTGTCAAATGGCAAATACACATGGACCAACAGAAGGGCAGGAATACACAACATAAAAGAGAGGCTAGACAGGTTCCTAGTCCAGGAAGGAGTAGCAGAAAATTACCAAGTAATCAGGAGCCACATAATCCATGGCACAGCCTCGGATCACAAGGCCGTGGTCCTCTCCATGGACAAAGGAGCAAATCTGGGCCCTCTCCCTTTTAAATATAACAGAGCCTGGGACTCCCATGAGGATTTTCACACCCTTGTAAGGGAACAGTGGACGATTGAAGTCCTTGGCTCACCCCATTTCGTGTGGGAATCAAAGCTAAAGCACCTTAGGACAGCTATAAAGCAATGGGCAAGGGAAAAGGCAATTTCTGAAAAGAAAAAGAAAACAAAGCTGCTATTAGAAATGGAGAGATGGCATAAAGAAAAAGAACAAGTGCAATACACAGCAGAGGACCTAGACAAGGAAAAAAATCTGTACAAAGAGCTATATCGGCAGAACCGCATGGAGGAAGAGGAGCAAAGAATAAAATCTCGCTGTCTTTGGTTGAGAGCTGGGGACAAAAACACCTCTTTCTTCCACAACAATGTCAAGATCAGAAGAGCAATCAATCAGATAGACAAAATTGAAGTCGACGGGAGAGAATTGAAGGATCAAGAAGACATAAAAAACGCAGCACATGAGCACTTTAAAGCACTCCTTTCGGCGGATCCCCAGCACCATGGCAGCGATGATTTTCTAAGTATAATCAAAAGTAAGATAACAGAGGCACACAACAACAAGCTGGAGCAAGAACCTACAGCAGAAGAAATCAAAGAGGCTACCTTCGGTATGCAGCAAGATAAGGCCCCAGGGCCGGACGGATTCACAGTTGCATTCTATAAACAACATTGGGAAACTATAAAGAAGGACTTTGTAAGAATGGTTAAAAATGCTTTTAGAAAACACAAACTGGGGGACAATACGAAGTCTTCACATATAGCTTTGATCCCCAAGGAAGCCAACCCCAAATCCTTTGATAGATTCCGGCCCATCTCGCTTTGTAATGTCTCATATAAAATCATAACAAAAATAATTGCAAATAGGATAAAGAATCTCCTTCCTCTCATAATTTCAGAGAATCAGGGAGGCTTTGTCCCAAAGAGGCAGATCATAGACAATGTTATTTTAATCCAGGAAACAATACATAGCAGCCACAACAGAGGAGAGCGTGGAATGATCATCAAACTGGACATGCCCAATGCATTTGATCGAGTAGATCACTCCTTCCTATGTGCGGTCTTAAAAAATTTCGGCTTCTCTCCCAATTTTATTAATATGATCAGAGCTTGTATCTTCGACTCCTGGACCGCCCCACTGATTAATGGTAGACCCATCAACTTTTTCAGAAGTTCCAGAGGGTTGAGGCAGGGCTGCCCCCTCTCCCCTTTCCTTTTCATTATCATGGCGGAATCCCTCAGCATCCATCTAGAAAATCTTCGCAGCAAAAGAGAAATCACAGGCATCCGCATTGAAAGAGGAATAAAGGAAATAAACCATTCACTGTTCGCGGATGACACATTATTAATTGGGGGAGCCTCCAGTTTAATGGCAAGGAGGTTCAAAAAAGTTCTGGACGCCTTCCTCCAAGCCTCAGGAGGCAAACTGAATAACAGAAAATGCAAGCTTTACACTTGGAATGTGCCTCATCAGATTCAGCAAAGAATATCCCAAATCCTGGATATCCCTCTTCAAAAAAATTGGAGCTCTTTCCCTTATCTGGGCCTGCCTTTGGCAAAGGAACACATTAAAGTAGAGGTCTGGACAAACCACATTGAAAAAATGAGAGGCCATCTCCAAAACTGGGGCGTCTCTTGGCTTAATCTAGCAGGCAGAACCATTCTTATAAAGGCTGTCCTCTCCGGACTCCCAATTTATCAATATGCAATCATTATGGCTCCTGCTAGTATCTACAAACACATGGAGCTCATAATGAGAAGCTTTCTCTGGCAAGGAGGTAAACAGGACACAAAAAAATTCAGTCTGGTTAGCTAGGACCAAGTAACTCTTCCTTATGAAAAAGGAGGCCTATCCATAAAAATTCCAAGCCTCTCCAACCAGGCGCTGGGGCTCAAACTGATCTGGAGGATTCTCACAGGAGCTGGCTCGTGGTGGGTGGAGACAATCAAAAGAAAATACCTTAGAGGCCTAAACTCCAATATCCTCAATGACCCAATAGCAGACAGGCCTTGCACTCCGATGTGGCGTCTAGTCAAGAAAGTTCTGCCACACTTCAAAGAAAATGTCTCCAAGCTCCCAGGCAACGGACAAAGCATCAACATATGGACTGACAGAATAATGAATTCCAATCCAAGAACCCTTCTTCAAGAGTTCAGACCTTTGCAAGACTGGATGGAGGAAAGGAGAATAATCACCCTGCATGACATATCCTTATGGAATCAAAATAGATGGCAGGCTTGGAAAGACCTGAATCTACCTCCGGATCTAAAAGCTCTGTGGCACAATCTGAAGCTCTCATTATCTGGACTAGCTCCAACAAAAAGGGACGACGAGGACAGATATATCTGGGACACAGGGGGAGGATCCTTCACGGTTAAAGAAGGGTACAAATCTCTCCAAAATTCAACCCCCAAAGCAAACTGGGACCTTTACTCAGCTGCCTGGAATCAGAAAGCCTCCCAAAGGTAAAGCACTTCAACTGGACCCTTTTAAAAGGGAAAATCCTTACAGTGGAGAACCTTAGAAAGAAAGGAATACAAGGACCTTCGATCTGCTGCTTCTGTTGGGCAGAGGAGGAGTCAATTCAGCACTCTTTCCTTCTTTGCCCGTTTGCTCAAAGGTGTTGGAAAAGGATAACAAGCCCCTTGGACATCAGAGGATTCCCTGATCAGATGGACAATCTCCAGAAGAACTGGAAAAGAGTTTTTCCACACCCTAAGAAGGGCAAGAATAATATCAACAGAATTTGGAAGTGTATCCCTGCTACTCTATGCTGGAACCTCTGGCTAGCTAGGAACAACTACGTTTTCAAAAACAAAAGGCCTAACATGGACAGTGTAATAGCCAAAACTATAGCAAACATCTCAGAAGCGGTCAGTGCAAACTTCATAGCCTTCCCAGACCAGAAGAGTTGGGCCCAAGAGGAAAGGGACTGGTACAGTAACTTCAATGTAAGCCACTCTCAGAATCCTCCTCCACAGAATAAAGCCAACCAGAAGCAGCCCAAATGGAAGCTCAGGGGAACTAAAGAAGAAATAAGACAATGGATCAGCAAACAAGACCGCCCCCTCCTGTTCTTTGACAGCGCATCAAAGAACAACCCAGGAGCAGCGGGAGCAGGAGGCATAATAAAAGACCATGAAGGAAACCACATCTGCAGTTATGAATGGGGACTGAGAAGGACATCGAACAATGCAGCAGAAGCTTACAGTCTCCTCCTTGGCACCACAATGTTATCCAAATTGGGACTAAAGAACCCAATTATAATTGGGGACTCGGCTATCATAATTTCAGCCATGATCAGCGATAAAGACTTCAACAAAGAAGGTCTTAATAACATAAGGAAGAGAATCACAGAGAACACAAGAAGTTTGGGGGAAGTCACCTTCAGGCATGTGCTGAGGGAACACAACGCAGAAGCTGACTCCCTTGCCAGCAAGGCGGTGAACCGACAGCAGGGACAGGTTAGTGAAAATGAAAAAATCTATGAAAAAGAGATCCCCTAATCAGTCAAGCCGTCATCTAGCTCATTAGAAAAGCCCCTCTGAACCTTGCCAAATCAGTATTCATCCCATCAGCCTGTCATCGAATGATCATCCCTTACCTTACACTCCTCCGTCTTCCCTCTCTCTTCTTGATCCCAGCCCCTCCCGTGTTATCCCCTCTGGTTTGGTAGGCAAATGTCTCTTCAAGCCTCCCGGATAGTGCACCTCGAATCCGCAGCAAGTTATGCATACAGTGCTCACAGGTTTAAATATCCCGCTCTATCGTCTAGTATGGCTCTATCCTTCCCTTTATATATCTGCTCCCCTGCGCGATTTCCTCAATCAAGCTTTGCAGCCCCAGTTACAGCAAAAAATAGTATGGAGCATTGAGGTTAGAATAGTTGTTCAAGGGAGTGATACTGTCCAGAGCGCGCCCAGAACTTTGAGTTCCCCTTTCCTTCTTAGCACAAAGCGTGTTACCAATCAGAGATTTGGTGTTCAAGCCATTCAAGCCGTCCTCACGTATAAATCAAACTATTTCTTAGATTTTTGTTTGCTAATCCGCTCCTTTCAAGCCATGGCAGAGAACAGGCAGCAGCCAGCAGCACAGGAGGGCGCAACGCATCAAGGGAATCCCCTGGACAGGGTGATAGGGAATGATACCTGCACACTTTGTAAAGAGCACGTTTTCATGATTGCTCGTTTTGTTAAACGCCACAAAGAGCTGAGGGATGATTTTGAATTAGACAGCCGCTCAAAAAGAAAGAAGTTGATAAAACAGAGAAAGGAAATCGAGGGACTTAAGGCACCAAAAGGATGAACAGAGGGATGTTCAGATGGAAGACACAGTAAACTAATTCTGGTGTTAGTCAAATGAACAGCAAAGTAAAGCTAATAGACGGTTTGTTTGTAAGGCAGTATAGTAGGCATCTTTTCCAGCAATTTCTTTTCAACTTAATCTCACAGAAGTCACGGGCTGCGTCCCGTTTTGGACTTCATTTGTGCCCGCTCTTCTTGAATCCTATGTAATAGCTCTGGCTTTCTACAGTTTTTTAATATATGAGTAAATGATCTTGTGAAAAAAAAAATATTTATATTTGGGTTTACAAATGTTGGATTTATAATATTAGTCCCTTGGGTTTAATATTATTCCCTTGGGTCCATAGGTTTATGATTCATTTAGGTTTATAATATCAATCCCTTGGGTTTATTATTCCCTTAGGTTTATAATATCAATCATGGTAAACCATTGTCAATCATAGAAGAGTTGTCTCACCATCAAATAAACTATGTTTATTTTAGTGTTTGTAGTATTTATATTTGGGTTTACCAATGTTGGGTTTATAATATTATTCCCATGGTTGAATGTCGCATTTTGACAAAGATTGTCCCACCATGAAAATAAACCATGTTTATTTTAGTGTTTGTAATATTTATATTTGGGTTTACGAATGTTGGGTTTATATTATTCCCTTGGGTTTATTGGGCTTAATATTATTCCCTTGGGTTCATAATCCCTTGGGGTTTTAGTATTAATCCCTTGGGTTTATTATTCATTTGGGTTTATTATATCAATCCTTTGGGTTTTTTATTCCCTTAGGTTTATAATATAAATCATAGCCAAACATGGTCAACCATGTTTGAATGTCACATTGTAACAAGGATTTTCTCACCATCAAAATAAACTATGTTTATTTTAGTGTTTGTAGTATTTATATTTGGGTTTACCAATGTTGGATTTATAATATTAGTCCCATGGGTTTAATATCAATCATGGTCAACCATTGTCAATCATAGCAAACCATGGTCAACCATGTTTGAATGTCGCATTGTGACAACGATTGTCTCACCATCAAAATAAACCATGTTTATTTTAGTGTTTGTAGTGTTTATATTTGGGTTTAACAATGTTGGGTTTATAATATTAGTCCCATGGGTTTAATATTATTCCCTTGGGGTTTTAGTATTAATCCCTTAGTTTTATTATTCTTTTAGGTTTATAATATCAATCCCTTGGGTTTATTATTCCCTTAGGTTTATAATATCGATCATGGTCAACCATTGTCAATCATAGACAACCATGGTCAACCATGGTTGAATGTCACATTGTGACAAGGATTAATAGTATAACCCAAGGTATATAAAACCTAAGATAAACAAAAGGGACTAATGTGACATTCAACCATGGTTGACCATGGTTTTCTAATATTAGTTCCTTGGGTTTATAATATTAGTCCCTTATGTTTAATATTATTCCCTTTGGTTCATAATCCCTTGGGTTTTTAGTATTAATCCCTTGGGTAATAGTAAACAAAAGAGACTAATATTATAAACCCAATGTATACAAACCCTAAGATAAATATTAAAAATACTAAAATAAACATGGTTGAATTAATAAAGCGTAAGAATAATAATAATAACAATAATGGTGATAATTATTAATAATGAATATTACTAATTATGAATTATTAATAATTAATATTATTATGAGTTTACATTATTATAATAACCATAAACATTACACATAATAATTCACCTATCACAATTCTAATTATTGTTGGATCATGATTATTATTATGAGCTAATATTATTATTATAATAATAATTCAATATAATTGTGATTATTATTATTATTATTTTATATTATTGTTATAATAATATAATAATAATCTTAATATATTATAATAATAATAAAAAATAATATAATAGTAATTATTCTTATTATTATTATAATAGCTATTATATTAATAATAATAATAATAATAATAATAAAATATAATTGTTATTATTATTTTTATAATTTTATATTATTCTTATAATAATATAATAATAATTATATTATTTTATTTATTTAATAATACAATGATAATCTAATTAATTAATATTACTAATATTATTATGAGTTTATATTATTATTATAATATTAATATAATAATATATATAAATAATGTGGTTGTCAATATTAGTTGCTTTCCTCTCCTAACCTTATAAATACCTAATCTTATAATGATATTATTAATACACAAAGATAAAATTAAAGTAGATATGACTATTAGGTTTTATAATAATGATCATTATCATGGAGATTATTTTAATAATAATATTATTAATTTGTTTATAATAAAATAATATAATAGTATTATTTATAATAAAACTATTATTTAAACACTAATAAATATCTAATTTATATCATTATATTTTGATATTAAAATATAATAATAAAGTGATACCATTATATATTAAAATATAATAATAAAGTATCTAATCTAATATTGTTTACAAAACAAAACAAACTATCTTACTTTATAATTGTAATTCTTAATAATAATTATTAGAAAAATTTATAATAATAATTATCATAAAAATACTAAAATAAAGATTAAAAAGAAATTTATGATATTAATAATTATTGTTACCTAAAAAATTTTAATGCAATTTGAAAAGAAATTGTAATTCTTAATAATAATTATTATTGGATTTTTATAATAATAATTATAATAAAAATATTAAAATAAAGATTAAAAAAAATTATGATATTAACAATTATTAACTAATTATAAAAAGAATTATTTTATAAAAAATAAATTAAATTATATCCAATTAATTAACTATTATTAAAATATTAATATTAAAATTAATAATAATAATAATTTATTTATTTATGCTATGATAATGATTTTACAATAAAATTAGTTTTTTTTTAAAGAACTAAGAAACTAGTTAATCAAATCAGTTAATATTAAATCCATTAAAAAATCTCCAATTAATTAATTATTCAACTAATAAAATCTGTTAAAATATAAATTAAAATAAAAAGGAAGCAATATATATATATATATATATATATATATATATATATATATAAAAGTTAGAAGTTATGAGTCTACCTTTAAAACTATTTCTTTAAACTATTTATCCTATCACATAGCTTTTCTTATATCATCATTCAGATTGGTCTTGATGATGGATCACTGTTGGGATACCAAAAGTTGACAAATGTGATTATTCCGAGACAAAACTCAAAAGAAATGAACCACAAATGCCTGAAATCCAGAATATTTATATAGTTATTAATAGTCATAAATAGTTGGTGTTTAAAAAAATACCCATAATAATTATTAATGTTGTTGATATAAGCCTATCAGCATATATCAATCACATTGGAAAATGTAGTTGTATATATGTTTCATATATGCCTATCTGCGGTTATCAGCCACATTGGTAAATGTGATTGTGCTAGTAAATATACTTGTCTAATTATTTTGCAAAGAAAAATATAAACAAC
Source organism: Pinus tabuliformis (assembly GCA_031772625.1). Lineage (NCBI taxonomy): Eukaryota > Viridiplantae > Streptophyta > Pinopsida > Pinales > Pinaceae > Pinus > Pinus tabuliformis. The sequence continues at coordinate 571,853,883 of CM062808.1, forward strand.
ATTTGAAGTTGGAATGTGATATGGTGTTTGGCTAATGTACCTCACAGCTGCAAGCAAGCTTTGAATATAATCATGGAGGTAAGTTGCCCTTGGCTTATCGTTTAATGCAAGCAAGCTTTGAAGATAATCATGGATGTAGGCTACCCTTAGCTTATCGTTTAATGCGTCCGCAAGTGGAAGAGATTCATTGTTGGACCGCCCATATCCTACTCATGGATGTGAACGCAATTCAAAATAGGGTCATAGAATTTTGAATACTGTAGTACACAAGATAATAGCATTTTCATAAATTATTGTTGAGATTTTCTGTTTGGGATGAAATTAGGCAAAAATCTCTGAAGGTGACAACAATAGGAATTCAGTTCCTAGATTAGCTCCAGTTTGTTGGGAGGGAGTTAATGCCTCCTATATTTGATGTGAGGGAGTTATGAGGCTGTTAGATTCTCTATGCTATATAACAGGCAATCATTCGGATGGTTTGCTAAGAGTGTGAGAGTTTTGTGAGGCTTTCATGATGTAATCTCCTGATTTTATTAATAAATTCCTGATGCCTATGTTTGGTGGACATAGCCCAGATTGGTTGGGTGAACCACGTTAAATACTGTCTCTTATGTGCTTGATTGTTCTGCTGTGTGTTTAATTGATTTGCTGTGCCTCTGAATTCCAACAATTGGTATCAGAGCAATGTTGGAGGTGCTGAGATTGCATGCTGGAGGGTGAATATCACTGCTGCGCGGAAGAGACCAGACCTGCGTGCTGGAATTGGGCGCATAATTGAGTGCTGTGCGTGTGTGTGCTGGAGCTGGTGTTCCTTACCTGCGTTAAGACCGAAGGTAGTACTATATACGGCTGCGTGGAGCAGATCCCTGCCTGGAGGTGTTGTATATTGGTGCGTGGAGCGGATCGGAGCAGTGGAGGTATGAATGGTTTGTTTTTGTTTTACCTGGTGTGAGTGCGCATTAGATTCACACGTTATACCTGGTGTGAGTGCGCATTAGATTCACTGTTTTTATTTTAAAACTTGCACATGATTGCTGCGTGGAGCCTGTTTTAAACTGCTGGTGGTTTATAAACTTGCTGGTGCGTATTACAGTAGTGGTTTATAAACTTGCTGGTGCGTATTACAGTATTACAGTTATGTGGTGCGTATTACAGTATCACATGGATATAATTGCTGTGGAGCGCTGGCTAAGGAAACAAGTTAACGTTTTTGTTTTGCCCGAGTCCCTTCTCTGCTATAAAACGCAGAGTGATTTGATAAAACCCGCAGTCAATTTAAAACGCAGTGACTCCAGTGAGTTTCGTTGGCAGAGAAAGCCAAATGAAAACGCAGTGCCAGTTAGTCAATTTTAAAAAAACGCAGTGACAGCATTCAAAAACACTTCCAGGTTCAATAATTCTCATGGTGGTTTCAACATAAATTCGAACTCTGAGTATTTGCAATTCTCTGCGAAACAGTAAATAACAAAATCGTAAATAATAGATTGGTTTATTGGTGCAAATAAAAAACAAGAAGTGTATGTATTTTGTTTTTATAGGGTGGAATTTGCACAAGTACAAGGAAAGTTTTTTTTTGGAAAATATGTGCAAAGGATAGTTTTTTCTTTGTTGTGTAAAAACAAAGGCATAGGCAATTTTTTTTTTATTGCTGGTTGGATATTGGAGATTATTGTGTTTTTTGTTGATACAAATGGCGAAAACTCAAAGTGCCCGGTTTGAAATTGAGAAATTCAATGGCAAGAATAATTTTGAGATCTGGAAGGTAAAGATGCACGATCTGCTGGTTCAACAAGGTGTGGCGAAAGCACTGTTGGGGAAAAACAAAAGACCTCCTTCCATGACGGAGGATGAATGGGATGAGATGGACGATAGAGCTCTGAGCGCAATTTGGTTATGTCTGGCGGACGATGTTCTGTTCAACATTGTGTCGGAGAAAACCACCGCAGGCTTGTGGTCAAACCTTGAGAAGCTCTATATGACCAAATCTTTGACAAATCGGATTCTCCTGAAACGAAAGCTTTACAGTTTGCGGATGAAAGAAGGTACCTCAATTGCTGATCACCTGAATGTTTTTAATACCTTGTTGGTGCAATTAGACAGTCTAGATGTGAAATTTGATTCAGAGGATAAGGCAATAACTCTATTATGTTCTTTGCCTGAATCCTGGGATCACTTTGTTACTTCCATAAGCTTTAGTACATCAGAAATTCTTGAGTTTGACGATGTTGTTGGAGCCTTGTTGGCTGAGGAGACGAGGAAGAGGTCGAATGCAGACACCTCTACATCAGAGGTAATGATGGCCAGAGGTCACTCACGAGAGAGACACTCCGGGGGAAAGCATAGCGACTCTCGCTCAAAGTCCAAAGGAAAGAAGCCAAAGGTGAAGTGCTGGCATTGTGGCAAGGCTGGACATCTGAAAAAGGATTGCTGGAAGCGAAATCAGGCTGCTAAAGAAGGCTCTTCGACAGAAAAGAAGGAAGCCAATACCACAGATACAGGTTCAGTATCTGGTTCAGGTATGAGTGATGAGGTATTGTCTGTTAATGTTTCAAAACATGATCAACATTGGTTGTTAGATTCCGGGGCATCTAACCACATGTGTATACATAAAGATTGGTTTAAAACATATAAATCAATTGATGATGGTGTTGTGTACATGGGTAATGATGTAACATGTGATATTGTGGGAATTGGGAGCATACAACTGCAAATGTTTGATGGGACAACAAAACTATTAACAGATGTGAGGCATGTACCAGATTTAAGGAAAAATTTGATTTCATTAGGAGCACTTGATTCAAATGGATATAAAACTGTAATTCAAGGTGGAGTAATGAAAATTTACAAAGGCATCTTACTAGTTATGAAAGCTAAGAAAGTAGGAAATCTATTTCAGTTAGAAGGTAGAACTGGGTCAGATCATGTGTCGGTGTCTGAACATGACAGTAGTTCCATTCACTTATGGCATCAAAGATTGGGGCATATGAGTGAAAGAGGGTTGAAAATTTTGGCTGACCGAAAGTTACTTCCTAATCTAAGATCTGGAAAATTGGATTTCTGTAAACATAGTCTGTTTGGTAAACAAAGTAAACAAAAGTTTAAAACAGGCAAACATACTAGTAAAGGCATCCTTGATTATATCCATTCAGATGTTTGGGGTCCAGCCCCTACAGCGTCATATGGTGGTTCGTCTTATTTTGTATCATTCATTGATGACTTTTCTCGGAAAGTTTGGGTCTACATGTTGAAAAAGAAGTCTGATGTTTTTACAGTTTTCAAGCAGTTTAGAGCATTGGTAGAAAACAACACTGGTAGAACTATAAAATGTTTAAGAACTGACAATGGTGGTGAGTTTTCCTCCAAGGAGTTTGACAACTATTGCAAGGATGCAGGGATCGAAAGACATAAGACCACGGTTTATACTCCTCAGCAGAATGGAGTTGCTGAACGCATGAACAGGACTCTTCTAGAGAGAGCAAGGTGTATGCTGAGTAACGCCGGGTTGCTGAAGGAGTTGTGGACGGAAGCGGTGGCAACGGCTTGTTATGTGATAAACCGATCTCCATCAACGGCGATAGGCTGCAAGGTTCCGCAAGAGGTATGGAAAGGACACCCTTGTGACTATTCTAAACTCAGAGTGTTTGGTTGTGATGCATATGCTCTAGTGCCTAAACATCAGCGAACTAAGTTAGATCCGAAATCTAAAAGGTATATATTTGTTGGGTATGGTGATGGAACAAAGGGATATAGATTGTGGGATCCTACTACCCGCAAAATCATCATCAACAGAGATGTAAAGTTTAATGAATCCTCTCTTGTACAGTTAGATGTAGATAGAAGATTGAAACAGGATGATGTATCTGATTTCCAGCATATTCAGTTTGACAACATTTCTAATGATAGTCATAACGACCATAGTTCAGATTCTAGTCATGAACAGGTTTCAGAATCAGATTATGAACAGGGTTCAGATGGAGGACATGAACAGGTCTCAGATGGCGATCATGAAGAAATTCCTACAGTTGATAGACAGCCAATTGTAGAAGCACCAGAAACATTCTTAAGGAGGTCTACAAGGATCAAATGCCCTCCGAGAAGGTATGATGATCATGTTACTTCAGTTGCTTTGATCGCTAATGATGATGAACCTTTGTCTTATCAGGAAGCTGTAGAAGGTTCAAATAGTGACAAATGGAAAGCAGCCATGAAGGAAGAAATGATGGCCTTAGGTAAGAATGGCACGTGGGATCTGGTTGAACTTCCCAAAGGCAGGAAAACTGTCGGATGCAAGTGGGTGTTCAAGGTGAAACGGGGTGCGAATGATACGGAAGACAGGTACAAAGCGAGGCTAGTTGCAAAAGGGTTTTCTCAGAAAGCTGGCATAGACTTTCATGAGATTTTTTCACCAGTGGTTAAAATTGTTTCAATTAGACTTGTGTTAGCATTAGTGGCTTTGCTTGATTTAGAGTTGCAGCAGTTAGATGTTAAGACTGCATTTCTACATGGTGATTTAGATGAGGAAATATATATGGAACAACCGGAAGGGTTTGTTCACCGTCGCAATGAGAAATTTGTCTGCAGGCTCAAGAAGTCATTATATGGCCTGAAGCAGTCGCCTTGGCAGTGGTATAAGAAGTTTGATTCTTTCATGTTGAGTTAGAAATATGTAAGAAGTGAATATGATCATTGTGTTTATTTTAAGCAGTTAAATAATGGCATGTTCATTATCTTAGTGTTGTATGTTGATGATATGCTTTTAGCAAGCAAAAGCATTGAAGAAATCAACAAGTTGAAGACTCAGATGGCAAGGACGTTTGATATGAAAGATCTAGGAGCCGCAAGACAGATTTTGGGCATGGAGATTTTCAGAGACAGGAGCAATGGTAAGCTGTGGCTATCACAACAGAAGTATGTTGAGAAAATACTTTTGAGGTTTGGTATGAATAATGTGAAGCCTGTGTCAGTCCCTTTAGCTTCCCATTTTAAGCTTTCTTCGAGTTTATGTCCTAATACAGATGAAGAAAAGGATTATATGTCTCGAATTCCTTATGCCAATGTAGTAGGATGTTTGATGTATGCGATGGTGTGTACGCGACCAGATATTTCTCATGCAGTTGGGGTTGTCAGTAGGTACATGGCAAATCCGGGTAAAGAACACTGGTCAACAGTGAAATGGGTGCTTCGGTATTTGAGAGGCACAAGTAGTTATTGTATTTCTTACAATAAGAGTAGTGAATTTGTTTGCGGATATGTTGATTCCGATTTTGCAGGTGATTTGGATAAGAGAAGATCAACTTCAGGGTACGTCTTTACTCTTGCAGGTGGAGCTATAAGCTGGATGTCAAAGCTACAAAACATTGTTGCTTTATCCACTACTGAAGCAGAATACATTGCTGCTTCGCATGCTTGCAAAGAGGCGGTTTGGTTGAAAGGTTTTCTTGGTGAGTTTGGTAGGTTACAGGACAACATCAGGTTACTTTGTGACAGTCAAAGTGCAATACATTTGGCTAAGAATCCGGCCTATCATAGTAAATCAAAGCATATTCCAATCAAATATCATTTTGTAAGATAGGAAATCACTGAAAGGGGAGTCTCTCTTGAAAAGGTGCATACAAAGGAGAACTGTGCAGACATGTTCACGAAACCAGTTTTGTTCGAGAAGCTACGCTGGTGTTTGGCTTCTCTTGGCTTGCAGAAAAGATAAAATAATAATAACAGGGCATTAGGCGAATTGTTGTCAAGGTGGAGATTGTTGAGATTTTCTGTTTGGGATGAAATTAGGCAAAAATCTCTAAAGGTGACAACAATAGGAATTCAGTTCCTAGATTAGCTCTAGTTTGTTGGGAGGGAGTTAATGCCTCCTATATTTGATGTGAGGTAGTTATGAGGCTGTTAGATTCTCTATGCTATATAACAGGCAATCATTCGGATGGTTTGCTAAGAGTGTGAGAGTTTTGTGAGGCTTTCATGATGTAATCTCCTGATTTTATTAATAAATTCCTGATGCCTATGTTTGGTGGACGTAGCCCAGATTGGTTGGGTGAACCACGTTAAATACTGTCTCTTATGTGCTTGATTGTTCTGCTGTGTGTTTAATTGATTTGCTGTGCCTCTGAATTCCAACAATTATTAGAGGAGGATTAGCACAGTGTCCTTTGAAGTATTCCAAGAATGCTCGCATTCCCCATGGGACAATAGGAATTCCAGTTGGAGCTAGCTTTAATCAATGGATTTAAAACAACAGTATGAAGATGTTAGCCCACCCTCCATCCAGATGAACTTATTAAGTGTAGAGATAGAATATATGATCATATGCCTACCTCATCAATAGGGATGCCATTTCGATACACTGTAGTTATAAAATTCTAGATTGGTTAGAATCCAAAACTTGTCTAGAACGTATTTTTTTTGGGATCAGAATAAGATATCTAACTTATAATTAACATAAATCTCTTTAGACATAGTATATTTAAAAAATACCGACCATTGTATATTTAAAAAGGACAGACCAACATCTAAGGGCTGAGTTTTGAATATATGACAACTTAATATAGATGATAATAAGATGTTTAACATCTAATTGTCAAATTTTAATGTAAACTTTTGCAGGACAGTGGTAAGCTCGATTACAATTGTTATGGCCTAATAAAAGAAAATTATTTTCATTTACCATCCTTTATATCATAGAAGAAAGTTTATTTCTTAATCTTTATATGCTAAATACATAATAGTTTTATTTGTTTGTAGAGCATTCGATCAAAAGAGTGTTGGCTCAGTTTTTAGTTTTTAGGTATATACCTGAAGTGGTTGCCAATGTATCTTCTAGTAAGTCTCTTGGGGTTAGATCCAAAGCATAACTAGTAGTATAATGGGTGAGATCATGAAATCGAAGGAGCCCCTCAGCTTTTTAGATTCTTGTTGGGTGAAAGAAGGCAATCTGGAGCCCACAATCTTCTTCATAGAAGAAGGGTAATCTCCATACATAACAAGCTCTACTATCCTGCTCAATCAGAGAATGAATTCACACATTAACAATGGAATTTAGCCAGACAAACGGTGAATGACTTTATCATTATTTATTGGGTTTTCTGGTTCTGCCATTACCAGCCATACAAGAAATCTAAGATTCTTTGAGTCGTAGTGCTGTCTTCGGACGAATTTTTCATTGGTACATACCATGGGGCATAGATCGAGATGCCGATGGAACCCTTTTGCTTGCTCTGCAAATATGTTAAATGTCATTAAACGAAATCAAAAGAAAAGTGTGATACTTTGGCTGTAAAATACCCATTTACTGGCAATTACCAAACACTGCAAAGATTAAATACCATGCAGTAAGGTAATGATTGAAACACTGTTTTTACAATTAAATATAACTAACTTGTTTGTTCCTCGTATGAGAATAAAAAGTTTGGACTATAAGCATGAGTCAGTGATTAACTTACTAGTTACTGTATTGTATTTAATATTTACCATAAATACACTACTAATCACATCTCAACTCTACTCACTAATAAGATGATTATAAATATGGAAGAAATAAATAAATGTGGTAGTGTAATAATTATGTTTTTTGTTCTGAAAGTTATGAAAATTTTGGTTATATTTTTAAAGAAATTTGGTAGGGATTTTTGTAAATTTAAGTAAAATTTGTCAAATTTTATAATTTTAAGTGTTTTAGAAGTTTTTGCTAGTGCTGAATCTACCATAAAAATGTAATTTAAACACTGCATGTACAATTTTATTTTTTTTTCTCCAATTCCAACTACTTTTAACTATCAAAACAATTCCTACTCCTAAATAAATATTTAGATAACCTCGAGCAGTGGTGGATTAAAATATAAGACCTAGAACTTCTCCCTGTAAAGAACTACAATTTCCAAATGGATAAGAACATCATTGAGGTGGCCGTACACCAAGATCATAACCCATGACAGGAAATATATTCGCTTCATTAAAAATAGTTCAATACTTGACCCTGTCACCAAATTCTCTAAAGCAAACTTCGGCATATGCTTTGAAGTCCTTCCTGCACAACACATGATCAGCTCATTAATTGTGTCTAGGTCAATACTACAACACAATATGAAGTGTAAATTTGATTTGGCACATTCATTTATTTACGAGGGATTTGATTCGGAACATTGTCACAGTGGATCCAGATTTTTTAAATACATTTTAACACTAGACTTGAACATTAAATAAAACAATAATAAAATATTTCACGGTGAGAGAAGTATAGTAATTCTATATCTTGATTTATTTTTAAATTATTTTATATACAAATCCTTTTGTTAAATAATTCTTAATTCATCTCATATAAAGTTATTTGCGAACATTACAAAAAAATATAAAAATAATAAAGCATTACACTATCTGGGGATTGAGCCATCCATCATAAGCATCTTCCAAACTTTGAGGTAGATCGAAGTGATACAATGTGATATGTGATATTAACTATTTATTTTTATTATTATATTATTTACATTGCAATAGTTTTTGTTTTTGTTTTTTTACATTTTTTATTAATTCAAGTCTGGAATATGTAGTGACAGATCACATATCACAAAATTATGGTCTTCATTCCAACCACACTTGAAAATAGAATCATATTACAAATACACTTAGAAAACTAGATATTTAGAAAGAAATAATCCAAAATAACAAAAAAAATCTCTAAACCTAAAAACACCCAATCTTCATCACTAATGAGGAAGGAGGATCGAGGCATGATCACCTCGCATATTACCAGGAGCACGAGGAGCAAGTAAATCTTCGTGAACATGAGCTTCCATATGATCAATTTAGCCTTCCAAGTGCACTAGACTTTCTAATATTCTTTTTTTCTTGACAATGCAACAACACCGCGTTATCTAGCATACACCACTAGTTCTGTTGGAGGTCATTCATGAAACGATAACCTCATTCCTATCCTCATGCTGAACCCGATCCATTTTCTCCAAAAGATTTGAAATCTATCAAAGTACATCACTCAAGAAATCGAAGGGAGGTGACATCTAAATTCTACCTGGAGTGTGCACAATGAGTTGATCAACCTCCTCCCCTAGACTGCCATTTGCTTCAGGATGCACTACTCCATGGCCTCATGGACCCATGCTCCAACTGGCTCAACCTTGTTGTCTAAGCATGGACCCAGGCTTTACCCAATTGCACCGACAACCCAAAAAGTGCCACCTTCCATGTTCTCGCAAAATAGTCACGCCAAACCCGTCATTAACAAACGTCCACTACCGGAGGACAATTGTCGCACTAGAAGATACCCTTGATTCTTAAGACCACAAACCAAACACACCAGATCTCCCTTTTACCACCGTGTATAAATAATTCGAAATTTTTAGTTGCTAATGAAATCAGACTGAAATCAATAGACACAAATTTCTTCTACTCAATCTATGGAAGGGAAAACATACAATAGAAACACATGCAATATTTCAATCATAATGAATAATTTTTTTACTAGGGAAACTAACCAGGAAAAACCTCGGCTCTGTTTTTATTATATCAAATGAGAAAAATGATCTATTATAATGACAACTTCGATCCTTGAAGCTTAACCTACACTACAATATTGATCTCCTCCTCTTGAGTCTGATCTGCCCAATACTTAGGAAAAATAGGCATCGTGCTTCACATTTCTTGCTCCTAAAGAATAGGGAAGCTCCTATTTCCTTACACAATTCCCAAGAGAAGTAGCTCACCTTCTATGTGCAAACACTATACACAGTAATATACAATAATGATTACAATTATGCCATCTTCCACCACTCAACTAGGTAATTCAAATTGCATGCATGACTAATCCTATTTTTAGTAAATTGACTAGTTAACTGAGAGATTAGTAAGTTAACAACAATTACAATTACTCAACTGAACTCATATTGACTCTATTCTAGACCATAGCTCAGATAACTAAGTTTCACTAAATATAAATCCATTAGATTGCTATATCTTAGAAATCAAATCATGCACAACTCTACTTCTTGCCCACAAGCTCAAATTGAGTGACTTAACTGAGTGACTTGGCCATGCCACTCCTACTAACTACAAATGAAGCCATCCTGCTAAAGTGGAAATTTGAATTTCTCCATTTGAATAAGGCACAAGTCAAATGAATCCTTTTCTTGCTATTATTTAACACCCCCTCTTAGCAAGAAAAGGGTTTTGAGCAACCCCAATCCTACTCCTATGGAACTCGAACTTGCCCTTGACAAAGCCTTTGTCAAAATGTCTAGATCTTCCTCCTCTGTAGGAATGTACTGTAACATGACAATCCTCCTCTACACACAATCTCTCAAGTGAGGGTACCTGATGTCTATATGCTTAGACCTATTATGAAACACTAGAATTTCATAGAGTTTTATACAATTTTGATTATCACAGTGGATCAATGTAGGATCCATCCCATGACTGAAGAGACCAACCAGGATATTCCTCATCCAAATAGCCTCAAATGTTGTTCAACTAGCAACCATATGCTCACTCTCTGCTGAGCTGAGTGCTACAGATCTTTGTTTCCTACTATACCAAGAAACAAATACTGACCTAACACTGAAGACAATTCTCGATATGCTCTTCCTATCTAAGGGACTCCCTGCCCAATTTGCATCTATGAAGCCTTGGAGCTTCACTCCATCACTGTGCTTGTACTATAAACCAAAATTTGTTTTGCCTCAGAGGTATCTCAGAACATGTTTTGTTGCTTTCTAGTGAAGCTTGGTAGGCTCCACCATAATCTGACTAAGATGATTAACTGCAAAAAAAATATCAGGCCTTTTGTTCACCAAGTACATCAAGTACCCCACCATTTGTTTGTAGATAGTTCCATCTACTGCCTCACCTGTAGAAGAATCCTCTTTCCTCTAGTTAGTACCTAGAGTAGTATCCATGGGTTTGCAATCTTGAATATGGAATCTTTGGAGGATTTGAGAGGTGTGATTCCCCTATCCAACAAATATCTCTCCATCTCCCTGGTACACCTCCAAGCCAAGGAAGTAGTGCATCAAAACCATACCCTTCATATTGAACTCTCTCGCAAGGTTCTCCTTACAATACTGGATTAAACTCTGATCTCATATCAAGATCAAATCATCCACATAAAGGACTAAGATGAGAAGACTACCATCTATCATAATGTATTAGAGATTGGCATCTACTTCACTATTAGTAAACCTTATTCCACTTAGATAGGAATATATGTGAATGTACTAAGCATGAGGTACCTGCTTGAGACCATAGATGGATCTCTTGAGTCTACACACATGTGCCTCCCTATCAAATGTCTCAAACCCCTTGGGATGATCAATGTAAATCTCTTCCTCAACCACTCCATTGAGGAAGGAAATTTTAACATCCATTTGGTGGATCCTCCACCCCGACTATGTTGCCAATGCAAGAATTGTTATGATAGAAGAATATATTGCCACAGGGGAAAATGTGTCCTCATAATCAATCCCTCCACCTGTGAGAAGCCTTTGGCCACAAATCTGACCTTGTACTTCTCAACAATGCCATTAGCTGCATTTTCATCTTGTATGATCACCTGGAACCAACAACTGACCTGTTTTCAAGTCTAGGCACCACCTCCCAAACATTGTTCTTCATGATGGAGTCATACTCCTCCACCATGGAATCTACCCACGATTATTGAGAAACAACCTCTTCAAAGGAAGATGGCTCAAAATCAATCAATTATTTCATGAGTGTTATATATCTTGTATATATGTCTCATGATCTCCTTTATATGCACAAGGAGCTAGGAGATCTAACCTACTCCTGAGATTCCTACACCAACCTATCAACCATCTTGGTCCTCTTCCTCCCTTCTATGGAAGGGTGTGTGTAAGTGGGTGCCTCCACTCGGCCTGCTCTCTCCTCCTCCACATGTGGCTACTCCACATCCTCCTCCTGGAATGTATCCTTACCTTTGAGCAAGATGTCTCTATGGATCTGACTAAGTCTCCTCTTTTGGAACTAAAAATATCCTCTTTTGGTGATATGCTCAACTTTCACTTTAGAGAGCTCCCCATGGTTTTCTCCTCATCAAATATCACATTCCCCTTCATCATAGTCTTTCTGAGTGAGGGCATGTTCACTTGGTAAATATCAGGAGTCTTTGTGTATCCTATAAAGATCCCTCTCTCTATAGTGAGCTCCAACTGTTTCCTTCTATATTTGGAGACATGAAAATAGACTATGGATCCAAAAATACGAAAGTGGGAGACATTTGGCTTCCTCCTAGAGAAAGCCTCTTCAGGTGTAATCATTCCAAGAATTTTGTGAGGGCTCTTGTTCTGCAAATAAATAATTGTATTGCAAGCTTCTGCCCACAAGGATAGTGGCAATCCCTGGTCATGCAACATTGCTCTAGAAACTCCTATAATACTTCTATTTTTCCTCTCTGCAACCCCATTTTTCTATGGGTTGTGGGATGTAATTAACTCCCTTCTAATACCCTCCTTGGCACGTAATTCTTTGAAGGTATTAGACACATACTCTCCTCCATGATCACTTCTGAGGGATTTAATTTTATTTCCAATCTCGTTTTCAACTAAGGCTTTAAATTCAATAAACTTTGAATATACCTCATCTTTCTTCTTCACAAAATAGATCTAGCATTTGTGGGAAAATTCATCTATGAAGATCACATAATACCTGTGATTTGCAGTTGAGATTGTGGAAAATGGTCCACACACATCTTAGTGAACTCACTCCAAGATAGATCCAGCTCTTCTATCTTGGCCCTAGAAGGAAGATTTAACATATTTCCCAAGAGTGCATCCCTTGCAAACATCATGTTGATCAAGGGTGAATTTTGGAAGTCTTGCATTATTTTCAAATCTCCATGGTATAGGTGTCCCATGCGCCTATTCCAAAGATCTTCAACATCTCATCCCTAAACATGTTCTTCCTTGCTACTCAATGCAGTGTGTGCATCCACCTCTAGCTTGAAGAGAATTTTAACTTGAACAACAATTTGTTTTACTTGTCCAGTAGGAACTTGCTTTAGATATTCCTTCCCTTTACTAAACACCACATCATATCCTTTGTCTTCAAGTAAAACTATAAAAATTAAAGTTTTCTTCAGACCAGAAACATATATTACATTCTTTAGTTGAATATGGGAGCTTGACTCCCTTTTAAAGGTGATAGTGCCAATCCCTTTGGTTCTATACCTTCCATCATCACCAAGCTCTATGTGTAATTGTAGGTCCTTCTCCTCTAAGCTTTTGAAGAACTCCTTATTTCGTGTCATATGAAATAAAACACTATAGTCTAAGTACCTGTTGAAGCCTTGAAAATCACTGCAAAAACGTGGGGTGAAACCACCGAGTCGATGACTTGAATATTTTCCCTTATCCATTTGGATTAGTGGCTCCAACTCGATATAATGGGACCAATTTCCCAATAAAAATGTGATAGGATGGATAGGGTGTTGATTACCAAAAACTAAGTGATAGATGGGGTGGTTTTCAACTGAAATACATGTATATTTAACCTATCTATATATTACCCGGGATTTTATTTATACTTATGCGATCTACAATGATTATCTTTAGTGTATGATAATGAAGATTAATCAAACACTAACATAAATGAAAAGCATTTAAAATAATTATTTTGATTAAATAGTTAATCAAAATAATTGTTAAACATATATCGCATCGAATATCGTTCAAACATTTTTCTCATCAATGTATTAAAGATAATAGTCCAAGCATGTTCAGAAGTGAATGAATACAAAACTACATGAAAGGCCTACATGTTTAGTTCCAAGCATGTTTAGCGCAAGGCCTACATCTCATATATGTACGGTGAAGAATTTGATGAGATAGAGAAAGATAGGTAGGTGCCATATCATTGGTGATGTCACAACAACATGTTGTAGGGACACATGTTTAGGAACCAAGGCATTAGAACTAGGAAGGAAAATAGAAATTGTTGTTACACATTAGGAAGCTGATAACACCAAGGAAGAGATATTCATGCATTTGACAATGAAGAAGCAATATTTTATTTTCCAAAGGGAGAATATACAGAGGGAGTTTGATGTTATATTGAATTTCAAAATCAAGCGCTCAATCGAGTGTTTTAAGTGCTCGATCGAGCTCTTGAGGTCCTAAAAATGACAACTTTAGCACCCCTTCTCCATATTTCTCTACAACCCCATTTTGTGCCCTAGTGGGTTTAGGGAAACATTTGTCCTTAAGTGGTAGAGTTGATCATGTTGGATTCATGAAAGAATCATCTATCCAATGGAATATGAGATTGACACTTTCGAATTCATATGATATTTTTCATCTAATTTCTTTTAAACATAATGCTTGGTATTTTTTTGGAAAATGTCTTCTCATAATCAACTCCCTCCACCTATGAGAAGCCTTTGGCCACAAACCTGGCCTTGTACTTCTCAAAAATGCCATCAATTGCTTTTTCATCTTGTATAACAACCTGGAACCAACAACTGACTTGTTTTCAGGTCTAGGCACCACCTCCCAAACATTGGTCTTTATGATGGAGTAATACTCCTCCACCATGGAATCGACCCACGACTGTTGAGAAACAACCTCTTCAAAGGAAGATGGATCATAATCAATCAGTTATGTCATGAGTGACATATATCCTATATATATGTCTCGTGATCTCCTTTATATGCACAAGGAGCTAGGAGCTCCAACCTACTCCTGAGATTCCTGCACCAACCTGTCAACCATCTTGGTCCTTTTCCTCCCTTCTATGGAAGGGTGTGTGTAAGTGGTTGCCTCCACTTGGCCTGCTCTCTTCTCCTCCACATGTGGCTACTCCACATCCTCCTCCTGGAATGTATCATTACCTTTGAGAAAGATGTCTCTATGGATCTGACTAAGGCTCCTCCTTTGGAACTAAAAAGATCCTCCTTTGGTGATATTCTAAACTTTCACTTTAGAGAGCTCCCCATGGATTTCTCCTCATCAAATATCATATTCCCCCTCATCATCTATGTGTATCCTATAAAGATCCCTCTCTCTACAGTGGGATCTAACCTTTTCCTGCTATATTTGGAGACATGACAATAGACTATGGATCCAAAAATACGAAAATGGGAGACATATGGCTTCCTCCTAGAGAAATCCTCTTCTGGTGTAATCATTCCAAGAATATTGTGAGGGTTCTTGTTCTGCAAATAAACAATTGTATTGCAAGCTTCAACCCACAAGGATAGTGGCAGTCCCTTGTCATGCAACATTTTTATAACAGCTCCTATAATAATTCTATTTTTCCTCTTCGCAACCCCATTTTTCTATGGGTTGTGGGATGTAATTAACTCCCTTCTAATACCCTCCTTGGCACGTAATTTTTAAAGGCATTAGACACATACTCTCCTCCATTATCACTTCTCAAATATTCTTCTTTCCTCAAGTGTCTCACCACGAGACCTGATTTGAGTAACCAACCCACTTACATGTGTAAAAAATGAGTCTATATTCTCAGACTCTTTCATATAAAGTGTTTCAAATTCTCTCCTCAACATTTGCAGCTTTGCTGTCTTGACTTTTGCCATGCCTTGGTAGGCTGTCTAGAGGGTGTCCCATGCTTTCTTGGACTTCATTGCTGCTGCAACTGTTGGGAAAATACTTTCATGAACTGCTTGGAAAATATAAAACAGGGCTTTTGAATCCTTCTTCTTGTTGTCCCTTAACAAATCTCTTTCTTGTTGAGATAAGGCATTGTACGCTGCTGCATCTGCTGGTTCTTAAAAACCATTCTCCACCAAATCCCAAATGTCTTGAGAAGAAAACAAGCCCTTCATTGTAATAGCCCAATAATCATAACTTTTTCCATTAAACTGAGGTATTTGAGGACTAGTCAAGCTTGTGCTTTATGTTGCCATTTCCGAAGGTAAAAAAAACTTTCTACTTGTTGGTAAATATGCTAAAAACAATCTGCCTTCAAAACAATTCTTACTAGTAAAAACACTTGTTTTTACACTAATAATATTTAACCTGCTCTGATACCATGTTAGAAAGATTGAAGAAAAATTTAGGCGAAGAGGAAGAGTAAAATATTTTGCGAAGCTACTTTCAGCTCAACTTTGCAGAGGTAATTTCGCACAACTCTATGACATTCGCGAAGCTGATATGGCGGACCTCGATTTCACTGAGCTATTGAGAGAATTTTAGGATTGATTTCTAAATCTTGCAAATACATTCACATGAGACTGCAACTTATTCACCAAGTAAAAACAAAACACTTCACGTCGAATAACACAAACTAAAACACAATAAGTGTTGTTTTCACGCTCCCACCAAAATTTGCTCCACCATTTTCTCCTCAGAGAATCTAAGCTCTTTTTCTCTTTAACTCTATTACCTTCTCCCTTACAAAATGAATTTTACATTCATATTTAACTCAACATGTTATTTTACATTTAATTCATGATAGAGAAAAATAATTAATATGATGTTGTTGTTGAGTGTGATCAAAATGCGCAGGTGTTTGTGGAGTGTGGGCAATAGTCGTTCAATGAATGCTTGCCCATATCTATTTATTAAAATACATTAAATATAGGTCAATGATCTATGTATCTCTTTAAGAAATGAGTGTACCAGCGAACAGAAAGATTTGGGTACCTCTTCAAATCTCTATGTTTGAAATCCACATAATACAGTCCGTAGCGGATTGTATAACCATATATAAACTTGAAACAGTCAACCAAACTCCACACAAAGTATGCGCATGCGTTTGATCCATTCCTGCACAAACTTCCACTCCAAATTGGTAAGCACTCAGCCATCACATCCTATGTTGTCAAACAATTTCATAAAAAAGAAATTGTGGACTTTTATCTTAACCACTATGGGATAAAATAAAAGACATTTTTTTAATAAATTTTGAGAAAAATAAAGTAAAATTAAAAAAAAAATTCCCTAAATCAAGATGAATTTATACTCTTCCAAATTTAATAAATATAGATGAATTTATACTCTTCCAAATTTAATAAATATACTTGTCTCCTTATTATTTTCCAAAGAAAAATATAAACAACATTTGAAGTTGGAATTTGATATGGTATTTGGCTAATGTACCTGACAGCTGCAAGCAAGCTTTGAAGATAATCATGGAGGTAGGATGCCCTTGGCTTATTGTTTAATGCATCCAAAAGTGGAAGAGATTCATTGTTGGACCGCCCATATCCTGCTCATTGATGTGAACACAATTCAAAACAGGGTCATAGAATTTCAATACTGTAGTACAAGCGCAAGAGCATACCATTTTCATAAATTATTAGAGGAGGATTAGCATAGTGTCCCTTGAAGTATTCCAATAATGCTTGCATTCCCCGTGGGACAATAGGAAGTCCAGTAGGAGCCAGCTTTAATCAATGGATTTAAAACAATAGTATGAAGATATTAGTCCACCCTCCATCCAGATGAACGTATTAAGTGCTGATAAAAATGGCAATGTTTGTATTAAGAAATAAAACCCACTAGTCAGCTCTACGAAAGAGAGTCTGAACCAGGAGAGTCTGGCTCTACAGAACGCTCTACATTGTTCATCAACATTACACATTAAATAGAATACATGGTTTTAGGGAAGTTAGAACAACATCCTAAGACATAGAAACTAATTCCTATCCTAAGGCTATGTGAACCAACTCTACCTATTCTAGGATATTCTCCATTATCTTAAACACTCCCCCTTAATGGAGAATGGGTTCACATATATGCCTAACATCTCCCTAAACAATTGGAATTTTACTTTTCCAAGGGGCTTAGTGAAAATGTCCGCAAAATTATCACATGTATTACAATATTCCAGATGAATTTCTTTATTTCACTTTCTCCCTTAAAAAATGGAATTGAGTATCAATATGTTTTGCTTTTTTGTGAAACATCAGATTCTTGGCTAGCTTGATTGAACTTTTATTGTTGCATCTGATTATTGTTGCGATTGTCTGCTCTTCCCGAACATCCTGGAGAAGTTTTTTCAACCAAACCGCCTTGTACATTGCTACACACATGGCTTGATACTTTGCTTCTGTTGAGGACAAGGAGACTGTGTTCTACTTCTTACTGCTCCAAGTGATCACCTCGGATCCAAGACTGAATGCATAACTTGTTATAGATATGCGATCATCTACATTTCCTGCCCAATCTGAATCTGCAAATCCTGCCAGTCTAACATTAGAAGAGTCAGTGTAAATAATTCCATAATCTATAGTACATTGTAGATACCTCAAAACATTCTTCGCCACATTCCAATGGATTTCAAGTGGCTTAGACATAAATTGGCTTAACACGTTGACTGCATAAGGCAAATCAGGTCTAGTGGTGATTAGGTAGATCAGAATCCCAACCAGCTATCTGTAAAGTGTTGCATCCGCCACTTTTGAGCCATCCTCACACTGCAATTTGATGTTCTCCTGCAACGGCACCAGTGCCGGCTTACATTGATCCATTCTAAACCTCACTAACAAGCCTTTGACATACTTTGCTTGAGACAAAAATGTTTGACCTGAATCTCTCCAAATTTTAGACCTAAACAATATCTGAGTTCACCGAGATGCTTCATCTCAAACATCTATGACATCTACTGCTTGATTTCATCAATTAGATATATAGCATCACCTGTAATTATGAAATAATCTACATATAACGAAATCATCACTATGCACCCTTGTTCATCTTTCATGGTGTAAAGATTAGGGTCATTCTTACTTCTATAATAGCCAACTTGCAGAAAAATGAATCAATTTTCTCATACCATGACCTGGGAGCTTATTTTAGTCCATGGAGTGCTTTCTTCAACCTACAGACTAAATGTTCTTTTCCCTTTTGGACAAACCCTTCTGGTTGCTCTAAATAAACCTCTTCTTTCATTTCCCCATTCAGAAATGCAGACTTTACATCTAGTTGGTGCATCATCCAATGTTTCTTAGTAGCTAAGGTGATTAACATTCTGATGGTGTTCAATTTAGCTACAGGGGCGAAGGTTTCTTCATAATATATCCCTTCTTTTTGTGTATACCCCTTTGCAACCAACCTAGCTTTTAGTTTTTCTATAGTTCCATCTGCATTGATTTTCAGTTTATATAACCATTGGCAAACTATGACCTGTTTTCCTCTAGGGAGTTCTACCAATTCCCAAGTGTTATTTATGATTATTGAATCATATTCCTGTTCCATGGCTATTTTCCATTCATTACTTTCATTTGCTTCTTTATAACTAGACGGTTCAACAACATTCATCATACTAGTTATAAATGCATTTTCCCTATATCTTGCAGGAATTTGAGCTTTCCTACCTGATCTCTTGAGTGGTGGGGTGGTGGTTTCAAACCTTATTTCTTCCTATTGTTGCTACTATTGCTATTGTTGTTGTTGTCGTTGTTGTTGTTGCTGTTGTTGTTGTTGTTCATCCTCTACCTTTGTTCACTACTGATCCTAATTGTTCTCTGCTTCCTCTTCTTCAAAGTATGGAATGTCCCATCCATCATAGTGCTCATCAGTTTCTTCACTATCCTACTCATGGAATTTAACATCTCTACTAACAAAGATCTTGTGAGTAGAGGGATTAAATAATCTGTATGCTTTATATGACGAACAATACCTTATAAAAGTGCATCTGATGGCTTTTGAGTCTAATTTCTTTCTATCTTCCTTGGGTATGTGGGCAAATGCTTTACATCCAAATATTCTTAAGTGTTTTACTGCAGGCTTATATCCATACAAAGCTTCAAAAGGAGTTTTAAACTCAAGACTTCTTGCAGGACTCCTATTTTTTAAATAAACTGTAGTACTCACCGCTTCAGCCTAAAAACCATTTGAAAGATTCTTACCTTTCAACATACTTCTCGCACATTCCACCAGAGTTTTGTTCTTCCTTTCTGTTACTCCATTCTGCTGTGGAGTATGGGGTACTGTAAACTGCTGCAAAATTCCATGATCTTTACAATATCTGATCAGCTCATCTTTCCTATATTCTCCCCCTTGATCAAAATGGAGAATTTTTATCTGTTTCCATGTTTGTCTTTCAATCATATTTTTAAACTTCTTAAAGTATTCGAATGTATGACTCTTCTTACTTAAGAAATACACCCAAGAAAACTTCGTACAGTCATCAATAAACAATAGGAAATACACTGCACCTCCTAATGATTTTGTTTGCATGGGACCACAAAGGTCTATATGCACTAACTCTAGTATATCCCTCTGTTTCCTTTCTACTCTAACAGGAAATTCTTCTCTATGCATTTTTCCTAAAGTAAAAGCATCACAATCATTATGTACTTGCTTTAGCATAGGAAGATATCTTACCATTTCTTCCCTCTATAGTAACAACAAATCATTGTAATTGATGTGGCCGAATCTCTGGTGCCAAAGCTGTAGTCAGGGTCATAGCTATCAATGCTCGAACAGATGCAGGTCTCACATCCATCTTGTACAGTCCTCCTGTTTGGATCCCTGTAGCAATTTTCTTCATACCATCAAGCAGATCCTTAATGTAACAGTTAGATTTTAAAAATTCAACTTTCAAATCTTGATTTATAATCATTGATACAGAAATCAAGTTCTTTGTTATGTCAGGCACATACATTACATTATAAATTTGTTTGATATTACCATCAAGTAGAATGACAAAAACTTTCCCACATCCTTTGATTTGATGACTTCTGTCATCTCCTAGGTAAATCTGTGCACCTTCATTGATCTTTTTAAAATCCTCTAGCTAGTGCTTGTTCCCTATCATGTGTGTTGACACTCCTCGATCTCCATACCAAATGTCTGCATCAACATTTTCATCACAATCTGCCATGAACAATCTCAAATTCTGCACCTGATCACCATTCGGGAGATGACCTGCATGTCTCTTTAGCTTATGTTGTTCTTCATGATACTTCTTTTTCCTACATTCCCTGGCAATATGACCTAATTTTCTGCAATAAAAAACATTTAGTTTCTGAGTAGTTTTTATTCGGGTGCATACCTTGGGTTAGATTTGGCTGTTTATGTGAACTTGCTCTGTTTTGCTGTTGTGGGCCTCCTTTCCCTTAGTAGAAGTTCTTCCTTGCCACCAATGCAAGATCGACACTCTGAGGCTTCAGAGTCGATCTCCTCTCTTCTTCCTACATTAGTATACCTATCAGCTCTTCAAAACACGAGATCTTTTCTTTGGCATTGATCCCAGTGATGAACATCTAGTAATCATCAGTGACACCATTCATTGTAATGGTCACAAGATCTGTATCGTCCATTGTATGATCAATATCTGATAATTTGTTTTTCAAACCCTTGATCCTTGCTACAAATGAAGCAATCATTTCATTCTTCTCCATCTTCATGGACATGATCTTACTCTTGAGGAACAAAAGACGATTTGAATTTTTGATCTTGTACAATTCCTTCAGAGTTCCCCAAATCTTGTTAGCTGACTTACCTTCTCTGATGTGCGGTATAATACAATCTTTCACTGACATCTTTAACATTGTCCTTGCTCTGCTTTCTCGTTTCTCCCAATCTAGGACCGATGCTGATCCAGCCGCGGGCCTCGGCTCATCCCCATTCACAATCGTCCAAGCACTCTATGCTTCTAGCAGAGTCTGCATCTTAAACTTCCAATTTGCATAATTGGAACCATCAAGCTTGTTATGCTCATTCATGCATGCTTCAAATATATTGTTATTCATCTTGGTGATTTAGAAAAAATAATTCACGAGGTAAAAAATGTTAAATTTACTCAGATTTGTGCCAGAGACAGATCACTGTTGTTCGATCTCGCAACACACGTACAGATCACCATGGCTTTCTTCTCAGCCTCCAGACAACCTCCTGTTGTCAGCTACAGCCTTGTTCTTGGCTTCCCCACTTAGCTTCTCTGACAGCTACAACCTTGTTCTTGGCTCCCTTTGCAATTTCTTTGATTTACACGATCATCACAGATATTTGCCCAATATCTGAGACTAGTCACAGATAAACACCAATTTTCCGAGACTAGTCGCAAAAATACACCAATTTTCTCAGACTAGTCGCAACCGTCACAACTATGCATTGGAAAACTGTAACGATTGAAAAATGAAAATTTTTAGAAGTGTAATAGTGTATCATCTTGACTATCCACTCAAAACCTACGACGATTTTGGTTCAAAAAACCACCCACCAGCCAACGTATAGGTTCCTCAGCCTTGACGCTCTGATACCATGATAAAAATGGAAACGTTTGTATTAGGAAATAAAACCCACTGGTCAGCTCTACGAAAGATACTCTGAACTAGGAGAGTTTGGCTCTGCAAAATGCTCTACATTGTTCATCAACATTACACATTAAATAGAATACATGGTTTTAGGGAAGTTAGAACAACATCCTAAGAAATAGAAACTAATTCCTATCCTGAGGCTACGTAAACCAACTCTACCTATTCTAGGATATCTCCATTATCGTCAACAAGTGCAGAGATGAATATATGATCATATGCCTACCTCACCAATAGGGATGCCATTTCGATACACTGCAGTTATAAAATTGTAGATGGGTTAGAGTCCAAATCCTATTGGGAAAGATTCTTTTTTTGGATCAGTATAAGATGTCTAACTTATAATTAACATAAATATCTTTAGTAGTATATTTAAAAAATACAGACCATTCTATAATTAAAAATTACACACCAACATCTAATGGTTGAGTTTTGAATATGACAACTTAATATATATAATAATCAGATGTTTAATATCTAATTGTCAAATTTTAATGTAAACTTTTGCATGACAGTGTTCAGCTCGATTACAATTGCTATGGCCTGATAAATTTTTTTTTATCTTAATTTACCATCCTTTAAATCATAGAAAATTTATTTCTTAACCTCCATTACCAGCCATGCAAGATATCTAAGATTCTTTGAGTCGCAGCGCTATCTTCGGACAAGTTTGTCATTGGTACATACCACGGGGCATAGATCGAGATGCCGATGTAACCCTTTTGCTTGCTCTGCAAATATTTTAAATGTCATTAAACGAAATCAAAAGAAAAGTGTGGTATCTCGGCTATAAAATACCCATTTACTAGCAGTTAGCAAACACATAGGACCTGGAACTTCTCCCAGTAAATCTGTATGGTCGCCACATGGGATAACAAAACATGTTGACCAACAATGTATGGTTCTACTGTGGAGTTTCCAGCACTAGAATTGCCAAACGGGTAAGAACATCGTTGAGGTGGACATACACCAATGTCATAAGCCATGAAAGGAAACTCATTTGCTTCACTAAAAGTAGTCCAATACTTGACCCTATCACCAAATTCTCTAAAGCAAACTTCGGCATATGCTTTGAAGTCGTACCTGCACAACACACGATCAGCTCATTAATTGCGTTCAGGTCAATTCTACAGCACACTATGGAGTGGATCTATCTGATAGGAATTTTATTTATTTATAAGGGATTTTTGATCTTTCAAAGATACTCGATATATATGAAGAGTGTAATTGACTGCTATTGAAAAAATCTTACCTTGCACTCGGGCATCGTCAATTTGGTTGATATGATTTTTCATATTGCATTTATACAAGTCACATATCATCCAGTCAAATATGTTTACAGTGATGTGAAAACCTTCGAGAAGAAGTAGCCCATCAGAATTCTAATTTAGCCCAATATTGATCATTCTAAAGCTCGAGGATGTTTCGATAGAAGTAGCTTAGGATCCTAGCTATATGTGGTTTGGGAGATTGTCTTATTCATTCAATGATTAATTTTTTTTTTTCAAAGTTATTTTTTACAAGGTAATTATAAGCTTATACAGTGAATGAGAGGGAATTTGAATCCAGAACTCCAAACTTTTATTGGTAGATTTTGATCCACTTACATATGTTATGTGAGAGGGTTATTAGATTATTTAATATAAATTTTCTAAATGTAATTATATATTCTATTATTACATCAAGGTGTCTTATAGTTTAATGGTAAGTTCTTGTGTAAATAAAACCTGTTTAACAGTGAAGAACTCTTCATTTTCAGCCATTAAATCTAACCCTTTTAGCCAAATTTATTTAAAAAAGTTGTTATAAATCAAGAAATTATTCTCAAAGTAAAACTAGGAAAATTTATAGTTAAAAAAAGTAAAATAAAAAATATTTGGAAAACTTCATTTTTTTCATTCAATGAACTAGTTGCTACAAAAAAAAAAATGTTATCAGAGGAGGAAGAATTGATGTTGTTGATGATGTAGGAGCATTCAGCTCAGAAATATCATTGTATTTTAGTAGACATAAGGGGTCTTGTGTTTTAAGGAAGTTGATTTCTTCAGTATTAAATTAATGTAATTATTAAGGTTTTTGAATGATTTTAATGAGAGATATTAAGAATAGGAATTAATTAGATATTGTGAGGCATATTGTAAATGTTCTCGAACATTGGAGAACATGAATGGTTTAGGTTAGTTAAAATTCCATAGGGATTGAGAGACTTGAAAATCAATTGTAAATCTTACATTAGGAATTGGTTTCATGATTTGTGGAACTAGAGAGGATCCTTAGGGATTAGTTGAGTCAAAAGTGGGCTTAGAGGATATTCAAGATTTAGTTCAAAAGATTAAGGATCTAAACAGAAATGGGTTACAAAACCTTTTGTATAAATATAAGCCTAAAAGGCATATACAGAGTTATTAGTTAGTTAGTTAGAGAGTTAGAGAGTTAGGAATTAGAAGAGATTGATTGTAGCCTACGGGCAGATAGAGGGAAGTAGTGTCAAAAGACCACTGATTAGAAAATCAGGCAAGAGAAAGAGATTCATTATGTAAATAATTGTTTATAAAGGCAAAGAATTCAATTCCTGAGTTGTGTGGTGTGTATTGATTAATGGAATTATAAATTGTGTGTGAATTAGAGTAATTCTGCATAGTATATGTATGCAGGTGGAATTAAAGCAGAACACAGAGAAGAAGTGGAGGATGAATGATAATGTTGGATCGTTGAATCCGCTTGAAGAATCAAAATTGAACCTCAGGAGTGATAGCGTTTAAAAGTACATAGAAGTAAGTTTATGAGGAAGTTGCGCTGAAGAACAACCAAAGATCAGAAACCCTAGAGAAAATCTAAACCACAGAAGAACAGAGAGAGGACAGTGCACAGAGGAGGAGTAAAACAATCAAAAGTGATTGAATAATCTCATAAATGATAGGTTCATAAAAAATCGTATAGGCGAGTTAGATGAATAGACCAGAACACTGACAAACCGCATAAAGACAAAGTAAAGGAAGGAAGAAGTAATGAAGTAACAATGCATAGGAACCATTGGATCAGTTAAAGCAACAGAGGGGATTAATAAAATAGGATTGGCGGAGATCTTATCACGCAAAATAAAGTCAAGAAATGAAGGGATCAATCCACGTGACAGCAGAATAATGGAGCGGTCTATGAAAGCGGTAAATAGTATCTCGCATGGTATCAAAGTGGTAAACGATATTTTACGAATTCACATGATTAGCCTTAGCGGGTGACACGTAGCACGATAAAACTACTTTTCTCGCATGCTCTCGATCTGATATCAGTCGTGCAAGTATCTTCGTGAGATGGTGTGATAGCCGTTTGATTAGACGGTTCACATTGACGGTGGAGATTGTCCAGGCTAATTGGCGAGTGGGTGATGCAATAACTATTGGATCTTAAGGAATGAGATCGACGATGAAGGTTTAATGCACTAAAGAGAGCATTGATATATGTGCAAAGGTTTGTGGAATGGTAGAAAGGTAAGGTTTAAGTGTGGTTTATGATATATTTCTACTATAAGGGAATTATAATAGAAATAAGCAGGATTAATGTATTATGGTTTAAGTAAGGTCGTGGAGGCGGCGTAGTGGTAAGGTCGACCTCGTCATGACGGACCGGTCTTGTGTTCGATCCCGAGCAAGGTCGGTGCTCGTCGTGCGAAAAGTAACCGAACCGGGCCAAGCCCACTACCTTTTAAGGTCGTGGAGGCGGCGTAGTGGTAAGGTCGACCTCGTCATGACGGACCGGTCTTGTGTTCGATCCCGAGCAAGGTCGGTGCTCGTCATGCGAAAAGTAACCGAACCGGGCCAAGCCCACTACCTTTTAAGGGATTTCGAGAGCGCTGGAGATCGCGGGAGCGGAGTCGACTGAAGACCTTCTGCGTGCAGCTGCAGCGCCGCCGCCTCGGCCTGGGCCGCGAGGCCTGCCTTCCGGGCCCTGGCTTCAGCCATGGCCCAACCAGATCCTTCCCTTGGGGATGCAGAGAAAGCCTTTTCTGACCTGGTAAAGTCTCTGCCCCCTGCCCGACCGAAACCAGCAACTTCAAAATTTGTTAAGAAGTTGGATATTCTCCAAGAAGTCCAGCTGCCTCCATCTCTTCCTCGAATGGTAGCTCTATCATTAGCAGAAAAAGGGCTCATAGGACAGTTTACAGGCTTATGGCCTTCACCAAAGACAGTCCAGCGATGGGTGGAAAGGAATTGGTCCGATAAAATACAAGGAAAGATCTCGATTCGCTTCTGTGGCAAAGGCTACTATACCTTTCATTTTGAAACCAAGGCAGAAAAGGATCTGATATTCAGGAACGGGCCCTATTTTATGGACTCTCGAGGGCTATATCTGAACAAGTGGACCCCTGATTTCGACCCTGAGCTAGACATCCCTAGTGCGGTTCCGGTATGGGTCCATCTTCCCCATCTGCCCCTGCATTGTTGGGGAGATGAATCGGTCAAAGCAATCGGGAACGCAGTAGGTAAATACATTGACAGAAGCGAGCCCAAAGATAACATGCAAGCCTGTGCAAGGATATGCGTAGAAGTGGACCTCGGAAAAGGACTGCCAGAAGCCATCAAGCTGAAGGTGGATGATTGGAGCTACATACAGCAGCTGGACTACGAACAAATACCCTTTAAATGCAAGGTATGTCACGAATACGGTCATTTTGCTAATAGATGCACTAAAGTAACCAATCTGGAACCTGAAGACCAAGGAGGACAATGGGAAACTGTGAAAAAAAAGAAAGCAGCACCCCTGTCTAAACAAGAACCATCCTCTGAACATCCGGGCTCTTCCTCCCTCCGCCCCACCTCTCCCCTCTCAATCCTCCAGGACCTTCCCAAGAACCCTCTTTCCCCTCATCTTCCAACCCTTTCCTTATTTTATCCTCTGATGATCCTCAACCTGACCAGCCCTCTCTGGAACTGTCCGACCCTCCCTTGATTACCTCGATCCTCTCTCAGCCTTTCTCTGACCCTCCCCCTCCCAGAACTACCAAAAGTTCTTCAAAAGACATTGGCGCCTCCAGTGACCTCCACAAGAAGCTTGGACCAGGAAGAAAGTCAGCCAAACAGCATCGGGAAGAAAGCACGCAAAAGGATATTGCCCTAGGGATCCAAACCCCTATGGACTCCTTCATTACAGGATCCCAAGAAAAAGAAACAGCAGGAAAAGACCATGAGAGGCGAGCACCTCCTCGCTCGAATGCCTCATGATGAAGCTTTTATCTTGGAACAGTAGGGGTATGGGGCACCCCTCTAAATCAGCTGCCCTACGAGATCTTCTCCAAATAGAAAGACCTGAAATTGTTCTGATACAAGAAACCAAACAAAGTCAAAGCGAAATGCAGAAAATTGTAGATGCCCAAAAAAACTTTTCAGGGGCCAGTAGCAACTCCAGAGGAGCTTCTGGAGGAATCACAACCATGTGGAATAATCAACACTGGGACTGTAAGTCTTCCGTCCTCAATCAAAACTGGTTAAGGACTAATCTTAGTAACAAAGAAGAGAGCCGTGACCTCATCATTTACAATGTCTATATCCCCAATCATTATCGGGAAAAGGAACAGTGCTGGAAGGATCTGAAAGAAGATATAGATAACGAGCAGAACACAAATGTCATTCTAGCTGGAGACTTCAACTTAGTCCTTCATGCGAATGAGAAAAGAGGGGGCAATTTCACCTCCGACCCCTTCAGAAGTCAGATGGAAGTGATAATGTCCGAACATGAACTGATGGATATTATCCCAAAAAATAGAAAATACACCTGGAATAACAGAAGGTTGGGGCCAGGAAATATCATGGAACGATTGGACAGAATTCTGGTTAACGTCTCTCTCCTTTCCTCCTTTGCTGCTGGTCACACAAAAATTCTTAGTGCCACAGCTTCAGACCACTTTCCCATCCTCTTAACGTTGGACTCCCATTCTCAATTGGGACCAATTTCGTTCAGGTATAATCCTTTGTGGAGAGACAATGCTGAGGCTGAAGCTATCATAGAAGCAACCTGGAAACATCATGTAGAAGGCTCTCCAAGCCATATATGGGAAACAAAAATCAGAAATACAAGAAAAGCCCTCAAAGACTAGGCAAAAGTCAGCTATCAAGAGCCAGAAAAAATTAGGAAAAAAATACAGCAGGACTTGGAGGAAATCCAAAAACAAATAGAAGATCAAGGATTCACCCACCAGCTGAAAAGCAAAGAATGGGAAGCTCAAGGGCAGCTAATGCACATCAAGAGAGCGGAAGAAATCAATTGGAGAATTAAATCAAGACAGCTATGGCTGAAAGAAGGCGACAAAAACA
The DNA here is from genome assembly GCA_031772625.1 of Pinus tabuliformis. Lineage (NCBI taxonomy): Eukaryota > Viridiplantae > Streptophyta > Pinopsida > Pinales > Pinaceae > Pinus > Pinus tabuliformis. The sequence goes on from CM062808.1 coordinate 571,882,440, forward strand.
CGGCTTACTTCCACAAGCAAGCCACTGTCAGAAAAATAAGAAACGATGTAAATACTATAATGGACAGTCAAGGCAGCCAACATAACGACCAAGAATCCATCAAAATAGCTGCCTCCCTTCACTACAAAAGCCTCCTCACGGAAAATCAAGAAGAAGCTGACTATTCTGCGCTTTTACAGCATCTACCGAAAAGCATCTCTTCAGAGGCGAATGACAGCCTAAATCGAGAAATAACAGAGGAGGAAATCAGAAAAGCTATCTGGACCCTGCAACCGGACAAGTCTCCAGGTCCAGATGGGTTCCCAATCAATTTTTACAGGGATCATTGGCATTTGATTAAAAAAGACCTTGCAAAGATGTTGAGGGGAATTCAAAGAAAAGGGAAAATGGGGGGCTTCACAAATTCAACATTCCTCGCCCTCATTCCCAAGGAAAATCGTCCCACTTCCTTCTCCAGGTTTCGACCAATTTCATTGTGTAACTCCTCTTATAAGATATTTACAAAAATTATAGCTTCTAGACTCCAACCCCTCCTTCCTTCCCTTATATCTGAAAATCAAGGGGGCTTCATGTCAAATAGGCAAATTCATGACACAATCACCTTGGTCCAAGAAGCCATTCATTCCAACACTTCAAGGCAAGAGAAAGGTTTTGTTCTCAAGCTCGATTTAGCCAATGCCTTTGACCGAGTAAGACATTCCTTCTTGTTCGCTGTATTGAGGAAAATGGGATTCAATTCTGCCTTCATTAGCACCATTGCCGCTTGTATTTCAGGTCCCTGGATTTCACCTCTCATAAATGGGCGCCCTTGTGAGGCCTTCCAATCCTCAAGAGGGTTAAGGCAAGGCTGCCCTCTTTCCCCTTATCTCTTTATTCTTATGGCTGAATCATTCAGCAGTACTCTAGATCATAACAGAAGAGTTGGCCTCATCTCTGGCATCAAATTCGGGAACGGAGTCAAGAACATCAACCACTCCCAATTTGCTGATGACACTCTGCTCATTGGAGGAGCTTCCACTACCATTGCAAGGCGCTTCAAGATTCTCCTCGATCAATTTATGGAGTACTCAGGGGGAGAGGTCAACTTTCAAAAAAGTTGCATCTATGGCTGGAATATCTCCAATCAAACTGCTCACAGCATAGCTAACATTTTTGGAGTTGCCTACAAAGCAAACTGGGATCACTTCACCTACCTTGGGATGCCGGTCACCCTGGGATCTTTAAAAGCCGCTACCTGGAATGAAATAATAGACAAAGTCAAGAGGAAGATCCAGCAATGGGGAACTCAATGGCTTAATCCAGCAGGCAGAATAATTCTGCTCAAATCAGGTATATCCTCCTTACCTCTGTATCGATTTACTCTTTACCAAGCTCCTGCTACATTTCATCATAAGCTGGAAACCGCCCTCCGAAATTTCTTATGGCAAGGAGGGAAAAAAGAAAAAAATAGATTCAATTTGGTCAGTTGGAAAAGTGTAATTCAATCTCAGGACAGAGGTGGTCTGGGAATTAGAGCCCCTAAAATCCTAAATTTGGCATTTGGGATCAAAATGGCTTGGAGGTTAATTAATGAGCCAAAAGCATGGTGGAAACAGGTCATAGAAAGCAAATACCTTACCGGCAAAAGGCAAAGACTTCTTGAAATAGACATTCCCAACAGAGATTCCACCAAAATTTGGCATCTCTGCAAGAAAGCAATCCCCATCCTCAATCAAAACACCTCAAAGATCCCTAGGGGAGGGGACAGTATCAACTATGCTGCAGACAAGATAATGGGTCTTCAACCTCTAAATACAATAGAAGAAGCCATCCCTTTCATTCTCCATCTCAATAGTAAAGGCATTCAGAGGCTTGATCAAATATCAAAATGGGATGTAGATACAGGAGCCTGGATTAATTGGGAATTTCCAGTCATCCCTCCAAATCTAGAAGCAAACTTCAAAGTCCTCCAAAAAAACCTTCAGAATAGAGCACCCATTAAAAAAGGAGCAGCAGACAGATTTCGATGGGATCCCACGGGTTGAAGCTACACCATCAAGTCCGGCTATCAATATATCTGTAATAGCACCTATCAGATTCCCATTTGGAACCAATGGAGAACAATCTGGAAATCTGAGGCCATTCCCAAAGTTAAATTTTTCACATGGCTGCTGTTAAAAGGCAAAGTCCTCACATCTGAAAACTTAAGAAAGAGAGGGATCAATGGTCCTTCAATATGCCCCAACTGCTACTCAGCAGAGGAAACCATCCATCATTTGTTCCTTGACTGTCCCTTCGCGAAGAGATGCTGGATCAACTTGTCCAACCTGGGCAATATAAAATGGCAATCCCAACAGAACATTTCAGAGACAATTCATGAATGGAGAAGGAACTGCCCATGGAAAGACAAGAGGAGCAAGATTGTCAAAAGAATTTGGGCTATCATACCTCATAACCTTCTATGGAAAATTTGGCTCACAAGAAATAAAAAGGTCTTCCAAAACAAAGAGAGTAATGTCCGAATGACATGCAACAAAGCTCACATCTTGGCGCAAGAGACAATTGCAGCAAAGTATACAGGAAAAATCAAAGCATCAGATTATTCAGTGGAAGAGAGATCAGTTATCAGGCACATTCTAGGCCGACCAGGCCATCAGCAGGACACTCAGAGAACTGACAGACAGCAGCATGAACAAATTAGGGAGTGGGAAATTAGACTCCCAATCCAGGATTATAAGATGTGGATTCAGAGCAGTAATTGTCCAACTCTATACTTCGATGGTGCATCAAAGTCCAACCCAGGACCAACAAGAGCGGGAGGAGTAATATTAAATGAGTCAGGGGATGAAATCTGCAGTTATGAATGGAGCTTGGGAAAAAAAACAAACAACAATGCAGAGGCTTTAGCCCTTTATCAAGGTCTGTTACAATTAAAAAATATGGGTATCAGAAAGGCATTAGTTTTTGGAGACTCCTCAATTCTTATTCGCCTCATGAATTACAATCAGCGATCTCCTAACAGCAATCTCCAACAACACATTGAGCGAATCAAACTCCTCCTTAAACATCTTGAAAACATCAAATTCTATCACATTCTTCGCACGCTAAACATGGAAGCAGACAAGCATGCGAATAACGCAGTGGGAAAGCAGGAAGGTGCGCTGAGGCACAACAATAGAGATACTTTTCAACCCCTGCCATGACTCAGGAAAATCCTGACACCGCCCAGATTCGCAGGTTCATCAAGTGTGCGAAGGGCATGGTCTCTACAGCAGCAGGACAAATTGCAGAGAGCATAATATGCATAAGCAGTCAAATCCGAGCCACGATAGAGAGAATCACCTGTCATCCAAGGAAAATAAATCAATACAGCGCCAGCATGAAGATCGAAAATACAGCAAATGGAGATTGCATGAAAGATTTGGAAAAATATCTCACCATTTCTGAGAGTCCGGCTCCAGCTAGGCACCCTATCCATTGTTGGATTCAACCTATAAATATGGGCAGTAGCAAGCCAAGATTTGTCAATCAAGGTCAAGCGACAGAGCAGTTACATCGGCTTGAAGCAGACGCTCTTATTCAGCATCTCAGGAGAAACCATACTCTCGTATCGTCCCATTCTGTTTTGTTTAAATTCATTTTAACTTCTGTTGCGGTGTTTTTCAGGAATGCCCAAGCTAGTCTCTGCAGGGTATTACTCAGGAAAGCCCAAGCCCGTTTCTGCAGGGCGGCTCGTTTAGCTGCTCCTCCATCCTCTCATTCTACGCTCTCCTCTCACCGCCTCTGCCTGCTGCTTACAGCATCTCCCCTCTTACTCTGTCGCCACTCCTCAAGCCTCTTCAGCGAGCTCTCCCCTGCCCCCTCCTCCCTCCTTTTCACCGCCCTCACCTCTGATATTCCCCTGTGCCCCATCTGCCTCTCTTCCCTTAGACCTCTGGTTCTTTTTGGCTCGTGCATTTATCCCCCGCCCAACCTCCCTTCTATCCTTGTTGCTCAGGAAGCGGGAAGCACTGTCTCCTCTAACAGCGTCTCCAAATTCTGTCTCCAAGTCAGAACTTTCAATAACGTTCTAAACTCTCCCGCCCTCTGGACCTCTTTTCTTTATCGTATCTTCCTCCCTTCAATGGCGCGCAGTGAGGATTGTTTACACTGTGCTGATCTTCAAGCTGAGCTAGAAGAAATAAGGACTCAGCAGTCATTGTTAGAGGAAAAGCAGGGTCTTCTAGATGCAAGACTAGAAGAGCACGATAGGCGTCTTGATGAGCACAGCAGGAGACTCTTTGAACAGGACCGCATTAACACTGAAAAGTATAAAGCAGAAATCCAGCTTTTCATGCATAGGGTGTCCTCCCTCCAAGAGCAATTCGAGCAGCTCACAAACCGCTGCGGCCATGTCGAGGAATCGCTTTCCACTCTGAAATTCTGGCTGGAAAAGAACGCCATCGCCACTAGCTCCTCCAGTGTCAATCATGGAGCCAAAGATGATAAGCCAGAGGAATCAACAGCAAGACAGATCCAACACATCATGATTGACTGAATGAATTTCAAATGTATTTTTCTGTTATTTTCCTTTATTAGAATCTATACTAGCGCTATCTTTAACAGTAGGAAAAAAAGCAGTCTAAGGATCAAGGGGGCAGCCACATTTTGTAAACCCCTTGTTCCCGCTCAGTCTGCGCAATCTATGTACCAGAGGATTCTAAATCCTTGTTTTTTTTCAGAATATAATATATAGCAACCGACCATTTCAAAAAAAAAAAAAAAATGTATTATGGTTTAAGTTGAGTTTTATCCAAAGTCTAAAATCCATGGTATGGTTAATATGCACAGGTAATAGGAATTAACCAAGGACTGCGAAGGATTTATAAGGTCCCATTCAAAGGTTTATAAAGGTCTAGACTTTGGATAGTTAAATCAAATGTTTCCACATAGAGTTTATTGAAGGAGCATTAAACCTTGAATTGTCAAGGTTTTACTAGGGAGGAATATTAAAATTCCTGATACATAGTGTGACATGCAATTTTATTTGCATAATGTGGGTAGATGCGGCTTAGGTTGCGTCAACTAATAAATTATAAAAAAAACTATCAATGTTAGGTGGTGTACTTGTAACCAATTAAACAAATGGAGGGCCTCTTCATATCAACGATGAGGATGATAATGATAACAACTTTTTCTGTTTATTTGAAACACGCCAACAAGTTCAATAAAATTCGCAAGAAGGATCGCTAGTGACAATGGAAACAATTTCAGGAGGGACAGTGGAAACAATATCCGGAGAGTCTCTTCCAGAGGGGATGTATTTACTATATTAATCTATTCCATTGGAGTGTTCTAGGTTCCACCTGCAGGATTTTTAAATCCAGGCAAAATTTCTAAAGCTCTGTCTTATTTTTTCAAATGAGTTTGGCAGATGTTGTCATGTCTTTATTGGGAAAATCAATAAGAAAATGGTCGTGATGAAAGAATCTGTCTGGTTTTGAATTTTTTTACTAGAAAAAAGTCACATGTAACTTAGTTTTCAAATGACTTTTATAGGAATAAGTGTGTTCGACAGAGTCTATAAATTATATTTGGGTATGAAGGGTGACTTTGGTCTTAAAAAGTGAAGTGTTTGTTAGAATATTAATCTGGACACCTGTTCCCATGATGGTTAGATGGTGGTAGTTTGCGAGGAATTAAGAGTCGGCAAGAGTTGGTGAGAATTGTTGAAATATAAATGACAGTTGATAGATTGCACTATGGAAACTCTGACTGAGATTATGTGAATGTAATCGACAAGCTCACAAAAAGATAGAAAAGATAGATGAATGCCTTAGAATTCAACCTCTTCGAGGGGGAAACCTCCTTTACATTACATAAATGAACAATTTTTTGATGATTCAAATGACAAAACCTCTTTTCTATATATAGGAGTCTAAGGGGTCACAATATAACCAAGCCAACCTAACAATAATAATATAAAGGCACAAAAATAACAATAGAGGGATTCTATGGGGCACAATAATAACAATATCGGGACAATAGGGGCACAACAATATTAATAAGGGATACAACTACAATAGTAATGGGGGCATCACTAGTATTATAAGGACCTAACATGTCCCTATCCTTCAAAAAAGTGTTGTCCTCAACGCTTGAGTAGTTCTGGATGCTTCTGTATAAAATTCTCATCCTCCCATGTGGAATCTTCAATGGCTAAGTTCTTCAACTTTATGAGATACTCCAAAATGGATCGATTTTGTAGCTGTCGAGTTCTTGTTTTTATGACTGCTTCCGGTTCCAATATAATTTTTCCTTCCTCGTCAAGTTATGGCAATATTGTTTGAACTGGGAGCTTGTCACCTATAACCTTCTTTAAACATGAAACATGGAAAACTTGGTGCACTCAAGAAGTTGCAGGAAGCTCCAATTTGTATGTCATAGTACGAATCTTCTGCAACACCTTGTACGGACCATAATACTTTGGTGATAATTTATTATCCTTCTTAGCTTGCTTGAGGGACATTTGTTTATATGGTTGTAGCTGTAGGAATACCCAATCACCTACATCAAAACTTATTTCACTGTGATGTTGATCTGCTTGTTGTTTCATTCTATTATGTGCCAACACGAGGTTATCCTTTAAGAGTTGGAGAACTTGTTGTTGATGCTTGATGTGATGTTCCACTGCTTGAACCTTAGAATTTTCTCTTAAATATGATGTGATGGATGGTGGCTGATATACATAAAGTGCCATAAATGGGGTCATTTTTGTTGTAGTATGGAAGGAAGTGTTATACCACCATTTAGCCAGAGGCAACCATTTGACCCATTGTGTCTATTTATCAAATACAAAGACATGAAGATATCCTTCCAAACATTTGTTTACTATCTCAGTTTTCCCATCAGATTGAGGATGATAAGATGAGCTATGAGCTAGTTGAGTACCGAGACAAGAAAATAATTTTGTCCAAAAATTTCCAGCAATAATGGGATCTTTGTCGCTTACAATAATCTTTGGGTTTCCATGTAGCTTTTGAATTTTCTCCATAAATGCAGTAGAGACTGTACTGGCTTTAAATGGATGTGATAATGCACAAAAGTGTGCATACTTGGTAAGTTTGTCAACTACAACCATGATGACACTCTTTCCCTCAGACTTGGGTAAACCTGTGATAAAATCCATTGAAACCTCCTCCCAACATTGGCTTGGAATGGATAAAGGTTGTAATAGACCTGGTGTATTAATTGTTTCAGCTTTATTTTGTTGGAAAACCAAACATTCCGCCACAAACTTTTGAATATCTGATTTAAGGCCATCCCAAAAAAATTCCTTCCTAACCTTGTGGTAAGTTTTTAAAAATTCTGAGTGCCCTCCTAAGGGAGAAGCGTGCAATTCCAGAAGAATATTTTGTTTGAGTTGGGAATTCTTACAAAGGTATAAGTAATCTTTGTACCATAACGAATCATTTTTCCAGCTAAATGTATTAGATGTACTGGAATCTTGTTGTAACTTTCGAATGAGTGCCCACACTTCTTCGTCATTCTTCCATTCCTCCCTTGCTTCATTTATCCAATCTAGTTGGATAATAGAAATGGCGCACAAGAATGCTTCCACATCCTCATCCTTTCTTGAGAGTGCATTTGCCTCAACATTTTGCTTCCCTTTTTTGTAGATGATTTCAATGTCATAACCAAACATCTTTGTGACCCATTTTTGTTGTTCTTCAGAGGATAATCTTTGTTCTAAAAAGTATTTAAGGCTATCATGATCTATTTTTACCTGGAAGTGTCTTCCCATTAGGTAGGGTCGCCATTTCTTAAGTGCATGTAGTATTTCCAACATTTCATTCTCATAAATAGCTTTATGTAAATACTTCCCCTTGATTGGACTACTTTCAAAAGTAATGGGTCTTTCATCTTGCATTAAAACAACACTAATTCCATTTCCTGAAGCATCACATTCTACAATAAAGGTTTTTGTGAAGTCTGGTGTAGCTAAGACCAGTGCTTGGCACATTGCCTCTTTAAGATGTTAGAAGGCCTTTGTTTCTTCTGGAGTCCATGAAAATGCATCTTTCTTCAATAATGTTGTTAGAGGTGCTACTATTTTACCATAATTCTTAACAAACATGCGATAATACCTTGTCAACTTGAGAAATCCTCGCAAATGCTTTATGGATGTGGGGATTTTCCATTCCTTAATGGCTTTAATTTTGTTAGGGTCTACTTTAACTCCTTCATGAGATACAATATGACCCAGATATTCCACCTCTTGTACTCCAAAGAAACATTTGGATCTTTTTGCGTATAATTGTTTCTCCTCCAATAGTTGTAGCACCCTGTCAACTGTTCAACATGATCCTTCCAAGACTTGTTGTAGATTAGTATATCATCAAAAAATACTAACACAAACTTCTTAAGGAAGGGTTTGAAAATGGAATTAATCAAACCTTGAAATGTAGAAGATGCATTGGTAAGGCCAAAAGGCATGACCAAAAATTCATAGTGACCCTCATGAGTTCTAAACGCTATTTTCAGAATGTCTTCACTTTTCATTCTGATTTGATGATATCTTGAACGAAGATCCAACTTGGTGAAGTAAATTGATCCATGAAATTCATCCAATAATTTGTCAATGACAGGAATGGGAAACTTATATCAAAGAGTGAGCTTGTTGAGCTCCCTATAATCCGAACACATGCGCCATGATCCATCCTTCTTGTGCACCAATACTACTAGAGCAGAGAAAGAACTTTGGCTAGGTTGAATTATACCAGCCTCTAGCATTTCTGCAACCATACATTCAATTTAACTCTTTTGGGAATAGGGATATCTGTACAGCCTGATGTTTGGAGGAACACTTCCTAGAATCAAATGAATAGCATGATCGTGATCACGAATAGGTGGGAGACCTTTGGAAGTCTCAAATACCTTGGAATGATTGTCCAAGGCTTTTTGGAGATCTGGACAAATAGAAGATTTTGATGTGGAAACATCTAGTAAACATAATTGTGTAATTACACCTCGTTGTTCCATTTTTAGAAGTTTTGTCATACCATTAGAGCTGATTATCTTTCCCAGTTTCCCTGCAATACCCCTTAATTCAACTTCCTTTCCTTCCACATAAAATTTCATTAAAAGTTCTTGAAAGTTAAAAGCTATTGTACCTAAGGATTGTAGCGATTGAACTCCTAGTACAACATCATCACCTCCCATTGGAATGGAAAGCATTGGGCTATTCAATACATATTCTCCCATTGATAGCTTGATATTATGGCACTTTCTAGAGAAATTTATCATTCCTGCATTTGCAACCATAACTTGACGCTCTGGTGCTGGATATAGGAAGCAATTCAATTCTTTTGCCATCTTACAATGAATAAAATTGTGGGTACTTCCTGAATCAATCAACACTATTACCTTTTTCTTCTTGATATGCCCTTCTATCTTGATGGTTTGAGGAGTGGTAATTCTAGCCAATGCATTACAAGATATGGTCAGATTCATTTCTTATTTATCTAGGCCTTTTCCCTGGAGTATATCCTCTTCTTTTGACGTTTCTTGTTCCTTTTCTTCTTCCTCTTCACAATCTATGTAGAATAATTTCTTCTCAGCACACTTATGACCTTTAGTGTATTTGTTATCACAACTATAACAAAGCCCTTTTGCTCTTTTTTCTTCCAATTGTTGTGGTGTCAACCTTATATGTCGTGGAAGGCTAGGGCCAACAACACTTCCATCTTTATAGTTGTGAGTGGTGGGCTTCCTAGTTGCCATAATTTTGCTTTCCATTTTTCTTGCTAACTTGAATGCCTTCTCCAATGAATCAGGTTCCCAAAGGTGAACATCACGTTGGATATTCTCCTTTAAAGTCACTATAAACACATCAATCGTATGCTCCTTTGGAATATTTTTTACCCTTATGTTCAATTTTTGGAACTCCTCAATTTGCTCCATCATTGAACCCTTTTGTTTGAGACTTATCAATTGGCTAAAAAAGGTGTTGCTTTTTGTATCCTCATAATGTGCTGTCATTTCTTCCATAAAAATTTCCCAAGTGACAATTTGTTTACGAGAGCAAAGTCATTGATACCATACAAACTGATTTGGTTCCAAATACAAAGTTGCAATACTTACCTTTTGTGTGTTTTGCACATTATGGAGATCGAAAAATTGCGCCATCTGTAGTATCCATGTTGCGAGATCCTTGCCATCAAACTTCCTCATATTGATTTTTGGTATATGGTGGTTCTTCAATCCAACATTAGAGTCTATGAAATCATGAATAACATTTATTTTGTTCTCATCATGAGTTTCCTTTACCACCCCTTCACCATTAGTAAGCATTCCTTGTAGAAACTTTGTCAAATTTGTCTGCAAATCTTCCAGGTCTGTCTTCAAATCTATCTTCAAATCATCCATCTTAGCTTCCACGTCATTCATCTTACATCTTTCTTTAAACTATCCATCTTAGATTCTATTACTTTTTGTGCGAGTGACATTTGTTTCACTTGGTCTCGTAATTTTGATATATCATGTTGCATTTCTTCTTCTTCTTCATGAGTCATGCTAGAGCTTTCAGGTTGCTTACTAGGTGTTTACATTTTCTTTCCTCGAGGCATCAGTTACCAATAATAATGCTTCACTTTGTAGAAGCTCGATATTGCATCTGATGCATCTCTATAATTTCGGATCTTCCAGTTCTGAAATTGCGACCTGTAGTAGCCCTCTGCATCCTCTTTCCAATGCCACTAGTCTGATCGAATTTAGATTCTCCAAGCAAGAGTTATGCACAATATCCCAAGATGACCTAATTATATACCTTTTCAGAAGAGCGAAATTATATGAAGTGCCACATGTCACTGTTTTGACCTTAGGATCTAAAAAATATACACAGGAAACTACAATCCATCCTCTTTCTGCAAATTCTTACGAAATTTCAATCTAATGCTCAAAACAAAAGTTATGACTATTTTCCCCAGGTCACCTGTTTGGAATGTAATTTGGGAGTCTGCAAAAAGGCCAAATTCCTCAAATCATATCTCTGCAAATATAGCACGAAAAGCTCTAAATTTCAGACCCGAGGGTCAGAATGATTTCAACCCAAATGGTCTTTTTTTTTTTAGCATCTGGAATGTCGTAGAAAAAAAAGTTATAGCGCAAATTCCGCGATGCCCTGTTTGGAGCAACAAAACCCTAGAATCCAAAGCTCGGATACCAAATGTTATGAAACCAACTCACAAAAAGATAGAAAAGATAGATGAATGCCTTAGAATTCAGCCTCTTCGAGGGGGAAACCTACTTTACATTACATAAATGAACAATTCTTTGATGATTCAAATGAAAAAACCTCCTATCTATATATAGGAGTCTAAGGGGTCACAATATAACCAAGCTGACCTAACAATAATAATATAAAAGAACAAAAATAACAATAGAGCGATTCTATGGGGCACAGTAATAATAATATGGGGATAATAGGGGCACAACAATATTAATAAGGGATACAAATACAATAGTAATGGGGGAAGCACTAGTATTATAGGGACCTAACATAGTTTGTGAGGAATTAAGAGTCAACAAGAGTCGGTGAGAATTGTGGAAATATAAATGACAGTCAATAGATTGCACTGTGGAAACTCTAACTGTGATTATGTGAATGTAATCAGCAAGCTCTCTTGGAGAGTCTTCAAACTCACTTTGTGAGCTTCAACATAGTATCAGAGCCATGTGAGCTCAATGGTGTCAAGACTAAGTGGTACTCTTGATCTATTGTGCGTTGCATTAAGCCCTGTGAGGAAGAGGTATGGAGGAGACACATGGAGAAGCAACAAGCAAAGACTATTGTGAGAAGCACACCATCGTTGTTGGGAAATTCACACTCATTTAGCCTAAGGAGAATTAGTGTGCTAACTTAGACATTGGATTTTCTGAAAAGATAGCTGCCATGAGCAACAAGTATTGAAAGCATGGTAGTTGAATTTTGGTGTGGTTGTTGGGAATGAGGGAATCCAAGCTAGCATCTGTTGTGAGCTAGTGTGTCTTGTTGTTGTTGAGTGTTAGCTCCTGTGCTTGTTGAAAGAGTATATGCGTGTGTGCGGCCTGCATGTATGGTTAAAAGAACTGCTAGCAAAGTTGAAGCTATTGTTGGTGTGATTGTGGTGCTAGGAGAAGCGGTTTTGTGTATTGCATTGCACATATTGTGCAACATAAGAACTGAAGCAAGCGTTTCTTGATCCCAGAGAGATTCTAGTACTTTAAGGAGCTTGAAGAGCAGTGTTGGAGCATGAGGGGCACTTGATTACCCATTTTTGTGAGTCGTTGTATGCATTTAAGCACATGATTTCTGTTAGAAGTATCAAATTGACTATCCGTTGTAGAAGAGGCACAAAACTTGTCAGAATCTGTATCTCTGGACAAGTGTGTGTGGAAAAATGCGCGGATGATTGGAAATGCTAGTGAATGGAAACCATGGCGTAGTGAGCTTTGAGAGCTTGGCTCATTGATGTTGCATCTACCTGTGTTGAATTGTGAGGCAATGATTTGGTCCATTGGTGTGGCATGGATGCATGCTGAAGAATAATTGTTTTAGTGAGACGACAACAATGATGACACATCCTAGTTGCGAGGACGACAAAATATCCTAGTTGCAAAGGAGTGCCTTGCAAGATCTAGAGGATGATGGTATCATTTCAAAGCCCATGGAGCCAAGAGTTTTGGGTTGCGGTCGTAAGAGTGTTTGAAGTGTGTGATCTAGTTTTATCACAGCCAATGTTTTTCGTGTTGTTGCAACTGCTATCATGAACCGGAGGGATGAGATCTATGAGGTTTTGCCATGTTGATGTGTTGTGACTATTGTCTGTAATATTTGTTGGTGTTTGCATCTACTTGGGACATGCAAAGCAGAGATTTGAGAGAGACAAGATCAGAGTTAGGGATCTGTGTGTGGTTCTTGAAGTTGCGGAAAATCGACATCAAGGTTATCGACACAGCTAAATCTGGTCGTGGAAAAGTTGCTGAGTGAAAGGAGCTTCGAACGTGGAATTTCTAAGTAGTCCCTAAATGAAAGGAGCTTGTAGCCAAGTGTGAAGAAGCCTGGAAGCAGAGGAGCTCCGAGGAAGAGCGCCAAGGGTTGTAGAAAGAAGTTTTTGTGTGAGGAGCATTGGCCTGAGGAGGTGTTGAGACATGTGCAGAGAAAACTCATGAGTTGTAGGGTGTCGACAGAGCTATTGTAGAATAGAGGAGTAAAGCCTGCCTTGGACCTGTGTCCTTCTTCGCGAGTGTTTAACTTATGTGATGGCAAAGGAGGTAGACTTTCATTAGAGTTATCGATAAATTGGTAGCCTGGTTATGCTGTGTGATACAATTGAAGTGCGAAGGTACAATAGTCGATCTGTGTGTGGCTAGCGTGTATGGTTAGTGTATAATTAAATTAAATGGTATGTGAGTCTCGAATTAAAAAAAAAAAAAAGGTATTTATTTTTAAGATTTCCAGCCAGTGATAAGGGTGTGTGCCTCCCTCGAGGGGCATGAAATCTACTATCCTTGGTAAAGTTGTTCACACATTGTAAGTGTGAACAGATACTTGGGTTGTGATATGTGAAGCTGTGTTAAAGTCTTGGTGTGTTGTGAGTCGAGAGTTGTCAAAGCACCAAGGAAGAGTGCCGAGGAGATTCGAGGGCTATGGATGCCGCTGAGGGTGGATCGAGCCACCTGTAGGAGAAGAAAGTCATTGCAGGAGAAGATCGATGTTGGATTATTTCCTGACAGGAGGGGGCATAAACCCGTGCCCAGCCTAAAAATTTTAAATGCCAACACTGAAGTGAAGTGTGTGATCTCCTTTGGCTGTGAGTGGCTACTGACAGTAAGCAAGCTAAGGACATCTAGAGCCAGTGTGAGTGAGCCTGGTGCTTGTGGGACCGAGCTGTGAAGAAGGAGAGCTTGATGTTCATAAGTGTCGATTGTTGGTTGTCGGTAATGGATTGCAGTGCTATTATAAGCACTTGAGAGGAATTTGTCTCTGGTTTTGAGTAGGCATTGAGCACTGGGTGGAGAAGTGTTGCAGATCTGTTATGTCAAGAGTGGAGTTGTGTTTAATGGTCAAGAAGACTAACACTAAAGAGCTGTGATGAGTGTTGTCATTTTTGTTTCCGTGTTTAATGGTCAAGAAGGCTAACACTGAAGAGCAATGATGAGTGTTTTCATTGTTGTTTCCGTGTTTAATGGTCAAGAAGACTAACACTGAAGAGTTGTGATGAGTGTTGTCATTGTTGTTTCCGCATAACATGAGGGCCCATTGTGAAAATATTGAGTTGCTAAGAGATTGAGTAACCGATGTGTTGTTTCGCACTGTTGGAGAGAGCCATCACTGACAACTGATTGCTGGCTAATGACCTTCCAGGTAACCAATTTTTGAAGTAGTCGAAGTGTTTTAGAGGAGAGCTGCCGTATTCAAGGTTCAACACTGTGTGAAGCAAAAATCATGTGGAGTTGTGTGTGGTCCAGTGTTGTCTGGAAGAGGGCATAAGGGTGAGCCTAGGAGCGTGTGAGCTCAGAGCCAGAGCTATAAGCTCAATGGTGTGTAGAGTTGTAGGCTCTGTGGTGTGAAGAGCGAGAGGAGGGATCGATGATTGTGAAGGGAAAATGGAGTTTCCTTGTTGTTGACATTGTTGGATAGCGTTGTTTAAGACACCTGTGTAGCACAGAGAGTTTCCAATGGAGCATTGGCAGATAGGAATGCCTTCAATGAGTGTTCGCTGAAGAGGGTTGTGTTGACCATGATGCTTGTGTGGCATAGAGAGTATCCAGTGGAGTGTTGACAGATAGGAGTTTCTACAATGGGTGTTTGATGAGATAGTTGTGCCGACCGTGATGTCTGTGTGGAAAAGAGAGTTTCCAGTGGAGAAATGGCAGATAGGAATCTCTGCAATGAGTTTCCGCTGAAGAGGGTTGTGCCAACCATGACGCTTGTGTGGTGCAAAGAGTATCCAGTGGAGTGTTGGAAAATAGGAGTGTCTGCAACTTAGTGTTTGCTGAAGAAGGTTGTGCTGACTGTGGAACATGTGTGGTGTAGAACGTAAAGAGTATCTAGTGGAGTGTTGGCAGATAGGAGTGTCTGCAACAAACTGTCTATTGATGACGATTGTGTCAACCGTGAGGCTTGTGTGGCATAGCTTCCGGTGGAGTGTTGGCAGATAGGAGTGTCTGCAACCAAATGTCTAATGAAGAGCATTGTGCCGACCATGACGCCTATGTGGCGTAGATTACAAAGAGTTTGCAGTGGAGTGTTGGTAGATAGATCAACAATATACTGCTAGGTTTCTCGATTGTACACGAAGAAACATATGTGTATGTGTGTTACTAGGTATAAGTCGAGACCAGGAGATAGAAAATCTGTAAGCATCTAACCCCATTTCACTCATGAGAGCAACATCCTCCTGGCAAGTAATATCATCTCCTTATAGTTAATTATCACAATCACATCTTTCTATCAACAAAGAGAGGAATAGTAGAAGTTTAAGTTGCACTGTTGTATTAGTTTGGTGATACCATTAGCGATAGTTTAATGGATTTTTTTGTTTTAGGAAATTTTTGAGAAAATATGGTGAGATTTTTGTAAATCCAAATTACAGTTGTTAATCTTCAAAAATTTAATTATTTTAAATGGTTTTGATAATGCTGAATCCATTTTATTCAAGATTTTTTTAAAAAAATTACCCATATTCCAACCATTTTTGAGGTCAAGAGAATTCTCGTGCCTCGTAAACGACTCATTGTATATATATAAAGTTCTACTTAAATTTTAATGAGAGTATCTTGCTAATAAACAAATCTTATTGGAACCAGTAACCATATTATATGTATATATATAATTTTGGTGAGTTGAACTTTTTGGTGTGTAGTTTTTAGCTCCTTCATGAGAATTTGATAAAAATTGATATTGCTAATTTTTTTAATATATTTTTAAATTTAAAAATGATCGAGTCATAGTTTCTTTTTAATATTGAGAGTCTTGGAAATTTTCAACGCCCATTATATTTACAAATTTAACAATTTAATATTAATACGTAAATTGTTTAATAAAATATATTATATAAATTTTTTAAATCTAAACTTAGAAAAAATAAAACTAAATAAAAAAATTATAAAAATAAAAAGATAAAATATAAAATGTTTTTATAAATTTTATAATAAATATTTTTTTTTCCTTTACTATATATTTATCTATATATATATTATTTTAAAATAAAAGTTAAATTAAATTTTATGTAAATGATTAAATTTTAATTAAAAGTATTTAAAAAAATTATTCAATTTTACAGAAAATTTTAAAAATATATATTAAAAAATAAAAACATAAAATATTTAGAATAACTTAATAAATCTCACAAGTAAATATATGATGATGATGGTGGTTAATAATCACAGAGACCAAACTTTAGTCTATTAGTTTGATTTAAAAGTTTATTCCTATGCTCAAAAAGTTTGGCGAGAAGCCTCTCGAGCTCACTATAATTTTGACATTGTAAAAGGCTAGGAAGGTTAGTATTGCGACAAAGATTATGAAACTAAGATATAATGTGGTTGTACATGGGGAACTCTAAGAGGAAGTGATTTTTATCATCGATGTTCATATTCTTACAAAGATGGTAGATCCTTTCCATCCATGGTGTTTTAGGAACTGCCTAATATATCTATATATATATATATATATATATATATATATATATATAATTTGGTTTTATTTATGGAAGCAAGATTAAATATTATTAAAAATATTTTTTTAAGAGATAGTTCCACTAATTATTATAGGAAATATTAACTGTTTATTTTCATATTATTTACATTGAAATAGTTTTTTATTTATTATTTATTTTGAATTAACATTTTCTCTTAATTCAAGTCTAGAATACCTCATGACAGATCATAGATCACAAAATTATGGTCCTCATTCCAACCACACTTGAAAATAGAACCACATTACAAATATGCTATGAGACCTAGATAGTTAGAAACAAATCATCCAAAATAATTGAAAAAATCCTGAAACCTAAAAACACCCAATCTTCATCACTAATGAGGAAGGAGGATCGGGGCATGATCACCTTGCCTATTACCAAGAGCTGGGGGAACATGGAAATCTTCATGAACATTAGCTTTCATATGCTCAATTCGACCTTCCAAGTGCACTGGACTTTCTAAGATCCTTTTTTCCCACAATTCAACAACACAACCTTATCTACCATACACCACTAGTTCTGTTGGAGGTCATTCATGAAATGATAACCTCATTTATATCCTCATTTTGAACCCGATCCATTATCTCCAAAAACTTTGAAATCTATCAAAGTTCATCATTCAAGAAATCAAAGGGAGGCGACATCTAAATTATGCCTGGAGAGTGCACAATGAGTTGATCAACCTCCTCCCCTATATTGCAATTTGCTTTAGGATGCACTACTTCATGGCCTCATGGACCCACACCCCAACGGGCTCGGACTTTTTGTCTAAGCATGGACCCAGGCTTTACCCAATTGCACCAATAACCTAGAAAGTGCCACCTTCCATGTTCTTGCAAAACAGTCATGCCAAACCCATTGCTAACAAACCTCCACTACTCGAGGACAATTGTCGCACTAGAAGATACCCTTAATTCTCAAGACCACAAAGCAAACACACTGGATCTCCCCTATATGACCCTGTAGAAATAGCTCGAAATTTCTAGCTACTAATGAAGTCAAACTGAAATCAATAGACACAAATTTCTTCCACTCAATCTATGGAAGGGAAAACATACAACATAAACACATGCAATTGTTCAATCATAATGAATATTGTTTTTACTGGGGAAACCAAATCGGAAAAACCCCTCCTCTGTTTGTATTATATCAGATGAGAAAAATGATCTATTACAATGACAACTTCAATCCTTGAAGATCAACTTGCACTACAATACCGATCTCCTCCTCTTGGTTCTAGTCTGCCCAATACTTAGGAAAAATAAGCATTGTTCTTCCTCCTATTTCCTTGCACAATTCTTGCTTGTAAAGAATAGGGAAACTCCTATTTCCTCGTGCAATTCCCAAGACAAATAGCTCACCTTCTATGTGAAAACACTGTACACTGAGTAATATACAATAATGATTAAAATTATGCCATTTTCCTCCACTCAACTAGTTAATTTGAATTGCATGCATGAATAACGCTATTTTTAGTAAATTGACTAGTTAACTAAGAGAATACTGAGTTAACAACAATTACAACTACTCAACTAAACTCATATTGACTTTATTCTAGATTATAGCTCAGATAACTAAGTTTCACTAAATATAAATCCAATAGATTGCTAGATCTTAGAAATCAAATCATGCACAACTCTACTTCTTGCCCACAAACTTAAATTGAGTGACTTAACTGAGTGACTTGGCCATGCCACTCTTGCTAACTACAACTCAAGTCATCACGCTAAAGTGGAAATTTGAATTTCTCCATTTTAATAAGGCACAAGTCAAATGAAGCCTTTTCTTGCTACAATTTAACACTCCCTCTTAGTAAGAAAATGGTTTTGAACAACCCCAATCCTACTCCCGTGGAACTCGAACTTTCCCTTGACAAAGCCTTTGTTAAAATGTCTACATCCTGCTCCTCTGTAGGAATGTATTGTAACATGACAATCCTCCTCTACACACTATCTCTCAAGTGATGGTACCTGACGTCAATATGCTTAGACCTATCATGAAAAACTAGAATTTCATAGAGTTTTATACAACTTTGATTATCGTTGTGGATCAATGTAAGATCCATCCCATGACTGAATGATCCAAGTGGCTCTAGAAACGCACATAGGACAAAGAAGGCTTATGGAATATCAAAAATCAAAGTGATCAAAATGCTCTTAAACTAGGACTACTGTAGATATTGTCATCTTGATCGTGGCGGTGTGAACGGTTCGTCAATCTGAGCTCGTATGAGGGAGAATGAGCCAATCAAAGTTTTGGTTGACTTTTGCTGACTCAACAATCTTAATCGAGACACAATTTGGAATTTTTCTGGTGGACGGAATCCGACCAACTTTGGCCGGATTTCGAGTGAAATTGTCACCTCGTTAAATCGTCTCCTTCGGTCCAAATTCCAATTTTTTTAAAATAGCCCTATTTTAATAAAAATTAAAAAATATATAAATGAGGTGGTGGGCCACCACCCCCACCAACCCAAACTATATTACATATATAAAAAAAGTTTTAAATAAAAATGGCCGACGGTCGATGACCCTCACTAGCGTCCCAACCTTCGCATAACAATTGAACAATAAGAGTGTGGGGTGGGCGGGCCACCTCGGGTGGACCCAGCCCACACCCCAACACCCAAACAACATATAAAAAATGGACTGTGGGTGGTGGGGTTTGAACCCACCCGGCCGATATGGCTGGCCTACCACTCGAGTGCACACACAACTACAAACAACCCCACCATTAATGCATCCCATGTAAAACAAAACATTTATGCTACCACTTAAAATCAAACTACGCGCCATGTAAACGGTCCATCTACCACGTATTAAATGCCACGGGTCCACATTCAAAACCACGCGTTGTGTAAAATAAGAAATATATGGTTCTGTAGGGATTTGAACCTGGAACCACCACCAACAATGTGCCAGACTTAGCCGCAATGCCAAACGGATTTCTCATTGTAACTTTCGCCCTCGAATTTTACATAAACCTTCATTTTTCTTAGTGCACCAAGCATGGAAGAGAAAAGGAGAACTTTCACGGAGAATGACGAGAGCATGCACGTGGATCAAGAAATATTATTTGTTTATTTGTAGGTGGAACCATGAGCCTAGAGAAAAGGCAGGTGGAACCATGATTGGGCGAAATTCTCAAGAGGATGAAATTTTTGTAGTGTCCAAATTGGACAAATTTTTTGTCAATCTTACACCTTTCAGCGACATGAACCCGATGGCATAGTCAGTTTCTTGATTTGAGCAGCAAATTTTCAGAGGACCCACAGGAGGGAATCTTTGAGGAATCTAAAAGATTCCTTAAGCCCTAGATTTCCATTTTATCAGAATTCAGAAATTTGACAGTCGATTTTACCCTATTCAATGCCAAAGATCTAATGGTGCATTTCGATTTTCCATTTGATCATTTCTATTTTTTAGCCACTTTTCAAAGTAGAGTGCAGGTGTCAGCATTCAACGTGCGAGTAGTCCTTCCATGAGATTCGACGCAGCGAGATTGATGGTATGACCAGCTTCAGCAGTTTGACATCCTTTTCTTTAGATGACCCCACGATGTGAGGTATATGTAGTAAGTTCATGTACTTCTTTTTATCATGAGATGCATTATGCTGCATAGATCCTTGTTTGGTGTTTGACTTGGGATCTTGTTTCTTACTTGTCTCATGATTCCTACTTGATGTGATGTGGAATCATTTATGTGATGTACATTTTTTCATGATTCGTCATGTTTTGTTTGAGATCCCTTTGTTGTTATGTTGATGGGGTACTCATGTGTCGCCATGTATGTTTGCCCCGAGATCCCTTTTATGCCATGTCGGTGGGATACTCATTATCATCATGCATGATTCTAGGTTATATTGATAGGAGTCCTTTTTGAATTAGAGTTCCTGCAGTGGAACATCTCTTGGAGCCACTCCTGCGTGAGGGAATTTTCCTTGTATGACAACGATGTCACCACCTATGTACATCATCACTATTGACAACAATTAATGCAGCGGCCTACACCATCTTAACACCAGGGCTCGGAGATGTAGTCCTTCCTGGACGAACTCCATTATCAATGTCTTCTTATTTTATGTTGCTGATGATTGTCATCTTCCCTCTTCTTTACAGCATGCAGATATGTTCAATTATGCTATTTTAAATGCAATTTTAATCACATCACGAAAGTAAAAGATCTTGGTTAAATCTAGGAGTTGAGTCAACTCGGATCAAGTTTGGTATTAGAGCGGTCTTTGCATGGATGTGAATTGCAAGCGTGAACAATGGAACATGCAGTGACAGAGGATGAAAAAGCGATGTACGAGACCATGCTCAAAATTTCCCAAAGGGTGGAAATAATGTATGAAGCTCTACAAAAAGAGAGAGAGGAAAAGGTGCGATTGTAACTTCAGTTGTGAGCAATGGAAGAGGCCCTGGAAGAACTAAAGCACAACAACCAAAACCTTCAAATAGAGAACGCTAAATTGAATATGCGTCTATAAGAAGAGAAAGAGGAAAAAGAAAGTTTGCTATGACAGCTGCAAGCTAAGGATGAGGCCTTGGAAAAGCTGCAATGTGACCCATGTGAGGTAAAAAGTAATTCTTTGAATTCATGTATGTGTCCTGATGATGATTTCACTGTTTTTGAAAATCATACCACAGGAATTGGCTCCAAATTGTTGAAGAAAATGGGCTATGAAGGAAAAGGCTTGGGCGTTAATGGCCAAGGCATTGTCAACCCCATCAAAGTAGAGGAATTAACCCGTAAGGCAGAACTTGGGTATGTCAGAAAGGAAGTTGGGGAATGCACCGAGACAACTAGAAAACCACCAAAAACAGATGATGAGAAGCCCTCATCAGTTCTTTCCAACTCGACAGAGGAGGTAAAATATGTTGATTTCCTTTCGGTTGTTTCTTCACATAGTATGATTTTTGTTGGAGATTTGGAGATCCCAATTACAGGGAAAAACATGAGGCTCCTTACTAGGATGAGATACAAGGAAGGAGAAGAACTTGGTGTTAATAACCAAGGCATAACTCAACCATTGGAGGTTGTGCAGAGACCTCAATTTGCAGGCTTGAGATACACCGAGGGAGAATGCTCGAAGGTGTCAGATTCTTCCGAGACATCATCGAAATCATCAAGGAAAGAGAATGATGGGAAAACATCCCCATCATCCCATGGCAGTTCCCATTGCAGGGAAAGAGCTAAGGCAAGCTCTCATCACCATAATGACACTAGAGGTAGCAGGGAAAGGTATAACCAGTTTTGACATCCAAATGTTCATTTTGATTATAATCATGTTTTTAATGATGGACATAAATCAAGACATGGAAAAACATGTACCTTTTGTGAATTACATAACCATACATTTTCTAAGTGTTGGAAAAGAATGACAATAGACAAAAGGATGAGGCGTGAAAGACCCTCTCAACAACAAGTAAAGAAACATGTTAAGCAGGTATGGAAGAAGAAGATGTATTGCAGTCATTGCAACAGAGGTGGCCATCAAAGAGCCACATGTTGGAGGCTCCATCCAGAGCAATGCCTTAAAGACAAAGCGTCGATGCATGCACCAGGTGAAACAATTGTTCGACAAGAAAAACTACCATAGGGGGATGACCCATTTAGAACGATAAGTGAAAAACGGTTTCTAGATATGTTATCTTGTCAGGGTCATGCTTTTGTAAATCATTTGTTGCATTTTAAAATGTAAAAGTGATGATGTGTTTTCCATCACTTATTAGGCAACAATGATGTCTGGTCTTATTTTGAGTTGCATGATAAAATTTAAAAGTGATGTCATGTTGCCATCACTTGTAAAAACAAAAATAGTGTTTTTCCTTATTGTTGTAAATCATCTATTGCAGTAATGATGTGTTTTCCATCGCTTGTTGAAGCAACAATGATATGTTAGCCTCGTTTTCGTAGCTAGGGTATTGTTTCCATGTAAACTTGACCACCAAGTATGTGTTATAAACTCGTGGAAAGTGTAGGACGCTTGGGTCATTAGTTGGTCATGAAAGTCAAGCATGTAATTTGCAAAACAATGTACTACAGGTTGCAGAGGTGGCAGGTGTCGGCTCATCTCTTAAGGCTCTGAAGAACAAAGGTGAAGGAGATGGAAGCGAGACCTTTCAGGATGCTTGTGATGCAGACAAGGTACAATCTAGAAGTTGCAAACTATTTTTCATGCTTTTGGAGGAACAAAAGCTCCTCAATGGGGAGGATTGATCCAGGTGGATCTAGAGATGCACACAGGACAAAGAAGGCTTATGAAAGCTCAAAAATAAAAGTGATTAGAATGCTATCAAACTAGGACCAGAGCGTAGATCATGTCATCCTAATCGCGATGGTGCGAATGGTTCATCGGTCCAAGCTCATATGAGGGAGAACGAGCCAGTAAAAGTTTTGGTTGAATTTTGCTGACTTAGTAGGCTTAATGGAGACACAATTTGGAAGTTTTCCAGCGGATGGAATATGGCCAACTCTGGTTGGATTCCGGCCAAAATTGTCACCTCGTTAAATCGTCTCCTTTGGTCGAAATTTTGAATTTTTTAAAATAGATCTATTTTAATAAAAATTAAAAGAAATATAAATGAGGTGGCGGGCCACCACCCCCGCCACCCAAAACTATATTACATATAAAAACAAAAATTTTAAATAAAAATTGTCAACGGGCCATGACCCTCGCCGACCTCCCAACCTCCGCGTAACAATTGAAAAATAATAGTGTGTGGTTGTTGGGCCACCTCGGGTGGACTCCGCCCACATCCCAACGACATATAACAAATGGACTGTGCGCGGCGGCGGTGTTTGATCCCACCCAGCCGAGATGGCCAGCCCACCACTCGGATGCCCACACAACTTCAAACAACCCCACCATTAATGCTGTAGGTTTTAACCCTGTACAGAAATTACCTGCATATGAATTTTAAAACACAAAAAACAAACAATGTGAGAGCATAATGCACAAAACACATATACACAGAGAATTTCCCCTGGATCCAAAAACTGGGACTACCAGATTGAGTTTTCATTATGTTCCTTTCAATGTTATAATACATATTTATACATTCTGAAGCATCCAATACCATGGAATGAAAACCATCACGTCCAAAACCATGGACCGAAAACCATCGCATCCAAAAACAGGTGCAAAAAATCATGCACAAAACCATAGGTAGGTCTCCATAGAGTGGGGTTACCTACACCCATCAAACCCCCTGTGACCCCCCCTGCTACACAATTGGCACAATGAAGTGGGGGCTCTGTCCTCCTTCTAACCCCCCGGTTAACTACGTCGACTAGTCGGGGAAAGAATATAACACAACCCAACATTCTCCCACTTGTTGTTTTCTTTCCATAGGGGGCCACAAGAGAGCTTAGTAATTTATCCAGCCCTGCAATGCCCATTATTTATCTACACCAAGAGAACTTCTCAGAGCTCACAGATTTTGTCAATGCATATGTAGTATTCGTCAAAGTGTCCACCTTTACCAACAACACCTTTTTGTCTTCTATCATATCCCTCACAAAGTGATACCGAACATCATTGCGCTTTGTGTTTGAACGATATGCAGGGTTCTTTGCCAAGAAAATTGCACTTTGGTTGTCAAAGTCTATCCTTATAACTCCCTGTACTAACCCCATACTTGAACAAAATCTCTGCAACCAAAATGTTTCCTTGCTTGCATGAGTGGCTGCCATATATTTTGCCTCTGTAGTTGATAATGCCACTATAGATTGTTTCTTACTCATCCAACTGACTGCACCTCCAAATAGGTTAAACACATACCCAATTGTAGATCTTCGCTGATCTAGATCTCCAACCCAGTCTGCATCAACAAAGCCATGAATATCCAACACTCTGTCCAATCCTGGTCTTCCTTGGTAGCACAAAATATAATCACTAGTGCCACACAAATACTTGAAAACCCGCTTCACTGTTGTCCAGTGCTCCTTGCTTGGTTTTGACATAAACCTGCTCAATACTCCCACTACATGTGTAATGTCTGGTCTAATACAGACCATCACATACATCAGGCTACCGACTGCACTTGCATATGGAACATGGGACATGCCCTCTTCCTCTTCTTGTGTTTTAGGACACCGTTCAGCAGATAACTTTACACCTGTAGGAATAGGAACCTTCACCGGTTTATTATCTTGCATATTAAACCTCTACAATATTGTCTCGACATACTTCCTCTGGTTTAACCAGAGCTTCCTCTTTGTCCGATCTCTTTTAATTTCCATGCCCAAAATAAAGTTTGCAACACCAAGATCTTTCATGTCGAATTTGGAGGACAAATGGGTCTTCAAATCCTGGATAATTTCTTTTTCATTTCCAACCAGCAACATATCATCCACATACAAGACCAGATAAATAACACGGTCACCAATTAATTTAAAATACACACAGTGATCTTCTTTGCTTTTGGTGAAGCCAAGTCCCCGTATAAATGTATCAAATTTCTGATGCCACATCCTTGGTGACTGTTTTAACCCATAGAGAGACTTATTTAACTTGCATACCAGTTCTTTCTTACCCTTCACCGCAAAACCTTTAGGTTGCTTCATGTAGATCTCCTCCTCCAGATCCCTATGAAGAAATGTTGTCTTCACATCCATCCGTTCTACCTCAAAATAAAAAGCAGCAACAATAGATAGAAGTAATCTAATAGAAGCTACCTTGGCAACAAGAGAAAAATATCACCAAAATAAATTCTCGGCACCTGGGAATAACCTTTTGCTACCAACTGAGCTTTGTATTTCTCCACCTTTCCTTCTGCATTTGTCTTCTTCTTGAACACCCATTTGCTGCCAATGGGTTTCCTTCCAACTGACAACTCCACCAGATCCCATGCCTCATTTTTGTGCAACGATGCCATTTCATCAACCATGGCCTCTTTCTAGAGTTTTCCATCCTCTGAATCTACTGCTTCCTTCACAGTTCTGGGATCATCACTAGTAATAGATAAAGAAAAATTTGAACAGAAAGCAAATGGACTATACCTTTCTGGCTGCCTTCTTTCTCGAACTGATATTCTCACACTCGGAGTTTGTGGCTCTTCATCTTCTGATTCCTCCTCTGTTGTAGAGTCTGAATCTTCCTCCTTAAGCTCAAACTCTATCTTCTCAGGTTCCTTTGGTTGGAATTCATATTTAATAACATCTTTCACCTCTCTAAAAAGCACATCTCGGTTGTACACAACCTTCTTTGTTATTGGGTTTCAAAGCTTATAACCCTTTAAACCATCCTTATGCCCAATAAAGATGCACTTTTCAGATTTACTATCCAACTTTGTTATTTTCTCCTTTGGAACATGTACATATGCATCACATCCAAATACCCTCAGATGTGAAAGAGAAGGTTTCTTACCAGTCCATCCCTCTTGTGGAGTCTTATCTTCCAATGTTGATGAAGGTGATCTGTTGACGAGGTAACATGCAGTCTCCATTGCCTCTGCCCAGAATTCTTGTCCTAACCTCACACCACTGAGATGCTTCTTGCCCTTTCCATCAATGTCTTCTTCATTCTTTCTACAACTCCATTTTTCTGAGGTGTATATGAAGTAGTCTTCTATCGTGCTATACCACACTTCTTACAGAATTCTTCAAATTCCTTACTGCAAAACTCTCCACCGTTATCTGTCCTCAACACTTTTATCTTCTTCTCTGTCTGGTTTTCCACCGGAGCCTTAAATTCTTTAAACCTGTCAAATACTTCAAATTTCTTCTTAAGGAAATATATCCATGTATTCCTTGAGAAGTCATCTATAAATGATACATAGTACACAAACTTACCTAGTGATGGAACCTTCACAGGTTCAAACACATCACTGTGCACAAGCTCTAATATTTGCTTCGCCCTCTTACCACCAGAGGGGAAACTCACCCGATTCTACTTCCCATATACACAATTTTCACAGAATTCAAAATCTAGAGAGATATTACTCATACCTTCTACCATACCTTTACCATGAAGTATTTGAAGGCCCTTCTCTCCAATATGTCAAAGCCTTTGATGCCACAGCATGGTCTTCTCTCCAGAGACTACTAGATTTTCTGCTCCACTTTTAAGAACCATAGAACTGTTGCACCCGTCAACAATAGTGCTACCTTGCAGCTTGTACAAAGTTCCAATTCGAACTCCCCGCATAAATACTAGCGTCCCCTGAACCATCTTGTAGGTATCCTTCTCGAAAACTATTTTTACACCTGCATCATCCAACATGCTTATACAAATTAGGTTTTTGGCTAATGCAGGAATATGTAGAACACCCAGAAGTGTTCTAATCCTTCCACCTTGCAACTTAAACTTTACTTTTCCGCGACCAGTGATTCTCACCTTTCTGTCATCCCCTAAGGAAACATCACCACCATCATATTTCTCATACTCGCAAAACCACTCTCTATGGGGAGTGAAGTGAAAGGATGCACCTAAGTCAATCAATCATGCCTCATGATCTACGTGTGTACTTGAAAAAGCCAAGTACACATCCCCACCTTCATTTGAGGTGGCTTTTGCCTCTGTAGAAGGAGCATCATCAGATCCCTTTCCTTTATCAGGAACTGTAGATTTACAGTCCCTTTTGTAGTGCCCTTCCTTTCCGCATTTCCAGCGCACCACCTTTACAGGTTTTCCTGGAGATTTAGATCTCCCTCTAGATTTAGATCTCCCACTCGATGACTTATTTTTGTTTCTATTATGGGACCGTCCTCCTATAGACAAGGCATCACCATTCTGGCTCTCCATATTTTTCCGTCTCATCTCCTCCGTAAGCAAGGATGAGACTATTTCATCAAACTGCAAGGCAGTTGCATTGTTACCTATTGCAATAACCAAACTATCCCACGAATCTGGTAGAGAACACAAGAAACTGATGCACTTATCTTCATCTGAAATTTTAATATCAACAGATAATAACTGACTTACCATAGTATTAAATGCATTCAGATGCTCTGTCACTAAGTCCCCATCTTTCATCCTCAGGCTATACAACTTTTTTCATATGAACAATTTATTCACCAGAGACTTAGATTGGTACAAAGTCCCCAACTTGTCCCACAAAGCCTTAGCCGTAGCTTCCCCTGATACATTTAACAATACTAAATCTAAGACACACAATCCTATTGTGCTCTTTGCCTTCCGATCTAAATTCTTCCATTCTTCATCAGACACTCCCGTTGGTTTAGTACCTGGATCTACTGCGATCCACCGATCTTTATCTACCAACAGATCCTCCATCTTGAGTTTCCATAGCTCAAAACTCTGACCATTAAATTTCTCGATCTCTATCTTTCCACAGCTTTCCATCTTCTTTCACCACTAGAATCGATCTCGCATACCTCCCACTGAACAGGGTTAAATCCCTCAGCAACAAAGGTGTCCCCTTGAAGCCAAAACCGCTCTGATACAAAATCTAGGTTTTAACCCTGTACAAAAATTACCTGCATACGAATTTGAAAACACAAAAAATAAAAATGCGAGAGCATAAAACACATATACACAAAGATTTTCCCCTGGATCCCAAAACCATGACTACCAACTTGATTTTTCATTATGTTCCTTTCAATGTTACAATACAGATTTATACATGCCAAAGCATCCAATACCATGGACCAAAAACCATCACGTCCAAAACCATGTGCGAAAAATCATGCAAAAATCCATAGGAAGGTCCGCCCAACCTAACATAGGGTCCAAAAACAAATTTTTCTGGGGCGCTGCCCTGGACCTTAAAGAGTGGGGTTACCTGCACCCCTCAAACCCCCTACAACCCCACCCTCCCCTCCGCGCATGCCACATAATCGGCGCAACGAAGGGGGGTCTCTGCCCCCATTCTAACCCCCCATTTAACTACGTCGGTTAGTCATGGAAAGAATATAACACAACCCAACAAATGCACCCCATGTAAAACAAAACATTTATGCCACCACTTAAAATCAAACTATGCACCATGTAAACGATCCATCTACCATGTACTAAATGCCACGGGTCCACACTCAAAACTGTGCCTCGGTATAAAATAGGAAATATATGGTTCCGCAGGGATTTGAACCTGAAACCACCACCAACAATGCGCCAAACTTAGCCATAATGCCAAACGGATTTCTCATTGTAACTTCCACACTTGAATTTTACATAAACCTTCATTTTTCTTAGTGCGCCAAGCATGGAGGAGCGAAGGAGAACTGGAACAGAGACCGAGGAGAGCATGCACATGGATCAAGAAATGTTGTTTGTTTATTTGCAGGTGGAACCATGAGCCTAGAGAAGAGGCATCCGAAACCATGATTGGGCGAAATTCTCAAGAGGGTGAAATTTTTGTAGTGTCCAAATTGGACAAATTTTATGTGAATCTTACACCTCTCAGCAACACGAACCAGATGGTGCAGTCAATTTCTTGATCTGAGCAGCAGATTTTCAGAGGACCTGGAGGAGAGAATCTTTAAGGAATCTAGGGGGAATATAAAAGATTCCTTAAGCCCTAGATTTCCATTTTCTAAGAATTCAGAAATTTGACAGACAATTTTACCCTATTCGATGCCACAAATTTGATGGTGCAGTTAGATTTTCCATTTGATCATTTCTATTTTTCGGCCACTTTTCAAAGTGGAGCGCAGGTGCTAGCATTCAACGTGCGAGCAATCCTTCCATGAGATTTGACGTCGCGAGCTTGATGGTACGACCAACTTCAGCAGTTTGTCATCCTTTTCTTTAGACGACCCCATGATGTGAGGTATATGCAGTATGTTCATGTACTTCTTTTTTCCATGAGATGCATTGTGCTACACAGATCCCTGTTTGATGTTTAGCATGGGATCTTGTTTCTTACTTGTCTCATGATTCTTGTTTGATGTGATGTGGAATCATTTGTGGGATGTACTTTTTTTCATGATTCATCATGTTTTATGTGAGATCCTTTTGTTGTTATGTTTATGGGATACTCATGTGTCGCCGTATATGTTCTCCTTGAGATCCCTTTTATGCCATGTTGGTGGGATACTCATTATCATCATGGATGAGTTTAAGTCATACTGATAGGAGTCCTTTTTGAATGAGAGTTCCTGCAACGAAACATCTCTTGGAGCCACTCCTGCATGAGGGAATTTTCCTTGTATGATAGCAACATCACCAGCTATGTACCTCATCACTATAGATAGCACTTAATGCAACGGTCTACACCATCTTGACACCGGGGCTCGGAGATGTAGTCCCTCCTAGACGAACTCCATTATCAACGTCTTCTTATTTTATGTCGCTAATGATTTTCATGTTCCTTCTTCTTTACAACATGAAGATATGTTCAATTATGCTATTTTAAATGAAATTTTAATCACATCACGAAATTAAAAGATCTTGGTTAAATCCGAGAGTTGAGTCAACTTGGGTCACTGAAGATACGAACCAGGATCTTCCTCATACAAATAGCCTCATATGATGCTTGACTAGCAACCATATACTCGCCCTCTGCTGAGCTGAGTGCTACAAATATATGTTTCCTACTATACCAAGAAACAACTGCTAACCCAACACTTAAGATAGTTCTCTATGTGCTCTTCCTATCTGAGGGACTCCCTGCCAAATTTGCATTTGTGAAGCCCTGGAGCTTCACTCCATCAGTTTGCCTGTACCATGCACCAAAATTTGTTGTGCCTTTGAGGTATTTGAGAACATGTTTTACTTCTTTCTAGTGAAGCTTGGTAGGCTCCACCATAATTTGACTAAGATGATTAACTACAAAAAAAATATTGGGTCTTTTGTTCACCAAGTACATTAAGGACCCCACCATTTATCTGTAGATAGTGCCATCTACTGCCTCACCTATAGAAGAATCCTATTTCCTCTAGTTAGTACCTAGAGGAGTATCCATGGGCTTGCAGTCCTGCATATGTGATCTCTGAAGGATTTCAGAGGTGTACTTCCCCTATCCAAAAAATATCTCTCCATCTCCCTGCTACACCTCCAAGCCAAGGAAGTAGTACATCAAACCCATACCCTTCACATCAAACTCTCTGGCAAGGTTCTCCTTGCAAGAATGGATCAACCTCTAGTCTCCCATTAAGATCAAATCATCCACACAAAGGACTAATATGAGAAAACTTCCATCTATCATAATGTAGTAGAGATTGGCATCTACTTCACTCTTACTTAATCCTAATATACTTAGATAGGAATCTATGTGAATGTGTCAAGCACGAGGTACATGCTCAAGACCATAAAGGGATCTCTTGAGTCTACACACATGTGCCTCCCTATCAAATGACTCAAACCCCTTGGGATGATAAATGTAAATCCCTTCCTCAACCACTCCATTGAGGAAGGAAATTTTAACATCCATTTGGTGGATCTTCCACCCCAACTGTGCTGCCAATGCAAAAATGGTTTTGATAGACGAATATCTTACCATAGGGGAAAATGTCTCCTCATAATCAACTCCCTTCACCTATGAGAAGCCTTTGGCCACAAAACTGGCCTTGTACTTCTCAGCAATGCCATTAACTACATTTTCATCTTGTACAAAAACCTGGAACCAACAACTGACTTGTTTTCAGGTCTAGGCACCACCTCCCAAACATTGTTCTTCATGATGGAGTCATACTCCTCCACCATGGAATCTACCCACAACTGTTAAGAAACAACCTCTTCAAAGGAAGATGGATCATAATCAATTAGTAATGTCATGAGTTCCATATATCCTATATATATGTCTCATGATCTCCTTTATATGCACAAGGAGCTAGGATCTCCAACCTACTCCTAAGATTCCTGCACCAACCTGTCAACCATCTTGGTCCTCTTCCTACCTTATATGGAAGGGTGTGTGTAAGTGGGTGCCTCCACTCAACCTACTCTCTTCTCCTCCACATGTGGCTACTCCACATCCTCTTCCTGGAATGTATCCTTACCTTTTAGTAAGATGTCTCTATGGATCTGAATAAGGCTCCTCCTTTGGGACTAAAAAGCTCCTCCTTTGGTGATATGCTCGACTTTCGCTTTAGAAAGCTCCCTATGGATTTCTCCTCATTAAATATCATATCCCCCCTCATCATAGTCTTCGTGAGTGAGGGCATGTTCAACTGGTAAATATGAGGATTCTATGTGTATCCTATAAAGATACCTCTCTCTACAATGGGATCCAACCTTTTCCTGCTATATTTGGAGACATGACAATAAACTATGGATCCAAAAATATGAAAGTGGGAGACATGTGGCTTCCTCCTAGAGAAAGCCTCTTCAGGTGTAATTATTCGAAGAATTTTGTGAGGCCTCTTGTTCTGCAAATAAACAGTTGTATTGTAAGCTTCTGCCTAGAAGGATAGTGGCAATCCCTTGTCATGCAACATTGCTATAACAACTCCTATAATACTTCTATTTTTCCTCTCCGCAACCCCATTTTGCTATGGGTTGTCGGATGTAATTAACTCCCTTCTAATGCTCTCCTTGACATGTAATTCTTTGAAGACATTTGACACATACTCTCCTCCATTATCACTTCTCATGGATTTAATTTTATTTCCAGTCTTGTTTTCAACTAAGGCTTTAAATTCAACAAAATTTGCGTATACCTAATCTTTCTTCTTCATAAAATAGATCCAACATTTGTGGGAAAATCCATCTATGAAGATCACATAATACCCATGATTTGTAGTTGAGATTGTGGAAAATGGTCCACGCAAATCTAAGTGAACTCACTCCAATATAGCTCCAGCTTTGCTATCTTGGCCATGGAAGGAAGATTTAACATATTTCCCAAGGGCGCATCCCTTGCAAACATCATGTTGATCAAGGGTGCATAAGACTAGTGGTGATATGTTGCATTTTTTTCAAAGCTCCATGGTGTAGGTGTCCCATGTGCCTATTCGAGATCTCCCAACATCTCATCCCTGAACATGTTCTTCCTTTATACTCAATGTAGTGTGTGCATCCAGCTCTAGCTTGTAGAGATTTTTAACTTGAAAATCAATTTGTTTTACTTGTCTAGTAGGAACTGACTTTAGATATTCCTTCCCTTTACTAAACATCACATCATATCCTTTGTCTTCTGTTGATTTTGGCTAGCATTGGATGTGATCTAGCCATGAAAATTGGTGGAGAGGCTAAAGCACATGAGATCTCCAAGACCTAGAAATGGTTCAGGAAGATTCTACCTGGTTAAGGAAATATTAAAATAATTAATATTTTTAGTGGAGTTCCTAAGTCTAAACTTATGAAAGATAAAATATTAATGGGTATTAATATAAAACCGTGTTAGAAGGTTCTAAAATACATGGATCAAGCCAAATATAATGTTAGATGCTGATTAGAGATGTAATCTCGGCCATTGAAGACTCAACATAAAAATTATAAGAGGAGGTTTGTGGGTCAGTTGGAGGATACACCAGAGTGATGAGTCATTTGATTTTCTAGAGCAGGGTTTTCTAAGAGAAATCGAATTAGTGATCATTTTGCAGTGAGGGGGAGTGAGTATGAGGCTGAGAGGTAGAGATAGTTCCAAAATACCAGCGCAGAGGTAGAGAGGCAAATGCAGAAGCCAGAGGGAGCCACATAGAGGCTAGCAGGGACAACACAGAGGCCAGAAGGGCCTGCGTCATCCACGTAGAGGTTGCAGGAGTGACACAAAGAGCTAGCGAGGTTGCACAGAGCCTCAAAGGGATGACGTAGAGGGTTTCAAGCTGACGCAGAGGCCAAGAGGGCTCACACAGAGCTTCAGATTGTGCTAGAGAGGGTTTCCTGGGGCAGACTTTCAGAATATCTGCTTCCGAAGAGAGAGGTATTACTGTCAGATTATTTTCTCTATTGGGTGAGCTAGTTTGGCACCCAGTTGTTCTTAAAAAAATTGCATAATAATATAACCCTCAGAATTGCTGCACTAGTTTTTCCAAGTTGGGTTTTTCCGGGGAAGATTTTCAAAAAATAATGGTGTCACTTGTGTGTTTGTCTATTTCTTTCAGTTGTTGATATATAGATGTGATCCAAAATGGATCATAAAACCTCTAAGTCTTCATGTGTATCAACTATCAGAAACACTATCGCAAGGGAAAACAGTGAAATAATGGCGGAAAACAGAGCTAAGAAAAGGTGGAAGTAACACTGCACAGGAGTCGTCGGATCGGACTGATCAACAGTCCAGATCAAATCGGTAGATCACATTGGAGGGATCGATGATATCGTAGTTGGTGGAGTATATCGGAGGTGGCCCTATGGAAATCATGATAGCAATTAGTGCAATTTAACAAGGACCGTTCATCGTGCCCGCAGATCAATGACCCAGATCAACTCGCAATATCGCATTGCTATAACACAAAGGGAAGATTTACCGAAGGCTCAAAGACCATGTGATATGCGATTATGATATATCGCAGCGATATAAAGGAGCGAGGCTGATACAACATGCGACTTGCGATAGCCAGACCTGACGGGGTTTATAAATGAGGCTCTATAAGTTTTGAGTTTCGATATAAAAGTATTTGTCAGATTTTTTTGTGTGTTAGTGCATTTCCGTATAAAAACCAAAATAAAAAAGGAAATGACCCAAAGCGATAAAGCCGGACTTGAAATATTTATAGATGTGGCTTTATGTTATTAAAGTTCCATGGTAAGCAGGATTTCAGGTAGACCTCAAGCGGTAAGTGGTATTGGACGGGCTCTGCCCGATCCCATACACTGGCCAACACGTGGCATGGCGCAGGAGAAGGAAAACCACCTTTTCATTTGGGTAATCTCCATGCACATAAGCCACCCGAAATTGATGTCAACCGTTGGATCAGAGTTCAGTCAGATCAAGTGTGTGAAATACAAAGGCGCTTGCGACAGCCATAAAAGGTGGACCCGATAGGATTATAGGGTAGATTCGATATTATTTGAAGTTTGATAGAAAGTGTTTTGTCAAAATTTTCAATGTTTTTTGTGTATTTCTCTATGTAAGCAGAGAAAAAACTTTTTGGGATTTCACCCACACCGGTGGTCCTTTCCGTTACAAACAAGTGGCCACCATACCTTAGGGTGTTTAACAATGATTGCTAAATGCTCCAGAAGGAGATGAAGGGACAGCAGCCGAGAGCCAGAGAGCCCAAAAGGGTAGACGAACAGACAAGCACCGATAGGCTTAAAAGCCATTCAATGGTAGAGATAGAGGGGCAGCTGCTGAGACAGAGAGAAAGCAGAAGATAGAGAGCAAGAGGGAGAGTTTGTGTACTCTTGTAAACTTGAGTATTTCAAGTAAATCCATGTTATTTTGTCACTGTTGTGTTTAGACTCAGTTTGAGCTCACACTTGTAATAATCTACTATTGAAGAAATAATATAGAGGTCGACACTGAAATGTGGACCAGGAGACATAGCCAAGAAGTTTGTTGAACTCCTTGATTATTTTTTGTGTTGATGTGTGTGACTGTTATGCCTTTCTAATTGATCATTGTCTATATTATTCACAATATTTTCGATCCATTGCACTAAGTAATATAGGAATTCTTGCACATGAGTCTGTAATACCTTTATATTGATTTAATATCTCATTTTCAAATCAAGTGGTATCAGAACTTTTGGTTTTGTTAAGGTTAGACAAGCTTGTGCTGGATTTTGAATGCTAACTAGATTAAAGCTCATATTAGGAGAAGGAGAACTTGTTTAGGCTAATCCAGAGAATGGAAGAGTTTATTCTCAAAGGATAATGGCAGAAGAAAATCCATTGGGATCATAATCTCAATTTATTGAAGGTTTTAAGGCACTCCAAGCCATGGTGGAAGAGATGTATTTGGAATTTAAGAAGGGTCAAGGTGAAAGCCCCTCAGCACCTAAGCCAGACAAAGGAGCAGAGAAACCTTTCCTAGTTGCCTCTCCAGAAGGCAAAGGAAAAAGAGAAATTCCTCCTCCACCAACTTCTCCATCATCACCTTCATCATCCTTATCATCTTCTTTGCATAAAACTAGCCCTGATAAGAAAAAGAAGAAAAATTCTTTGATTAAATTAGATGTGAAGTTTGATTTTCCAATTTATGATGGAGAACTAAATGCAGAGAAGCTAGATAATTGGATAAGATAGATTGGTGTATATTGCAAGGTGCAAAACATTGATTCAGAAGGGAGGAAGATTCAGCTGGCTAGCCTTCGACTTGGAGGAATTGCACTAGTATGGTGGGAAGGAAAGACACAAGTTGATCTGCAAAAACATGGTAAAATCATTTCTGCCTAGAATGAATTTGTTTATGCTATCAAAAATCAATTACATGCAGCAGGAAATGATGAGTTGGCAAAATCTTTGCCAGTTGAAGGCTCATAGTGTACAGAGTTATACTCAAGAATTCAGAAAGAGAGCTTTAACTCTAGGAATATCATTAAACTCACCTGAGACTTTATTGAAGTATATAGGTGGTGTTCATAGCTAATTAAAGCATACTATTCTCATGTTTGATCCCACTAGCTTAGATGATGTATTAGTTCAATCCACACATCTGGAAGCCAGAGGTAAGAATGTAAACCCAGAGATTGGGGGAACATCTAAATATTCTGTAAGCAAGAACAAGGAAAAGAAGAAACTAAAATGGAAGGAGAGAAAAGAAAACATTGTAAAGAAGGATAAACCTTCATGCACTCATTGCAAGAAAGAAAGACATGATGAGGTAGGTTGCTGGTTTTTGCATCTAGAATGGAGACCTAAGAAGTTCGGTGGTAAGGAGAAAAAGAATGCTGCAATGATTTAGCAGGACTTGGGATCAGATTCAGGCGATGAAACAACAGTTACAACCACAGGTATTAAAGGTAATGATTCTGAAGCATCCACAAGTAATTCTGCACAATCTGTTGATAATGAAAGTAATGAGAGAGAAAGAAATGATCTTTTTCATATTAGAGATATTTCCAAGCATAATAAGTTTGATACTTTGTTTTATAGTGGATCACAAGATAAATTTGATTTCTGAAACAATTGTAAAGAAGTTGGGATTACAATCGAAACTTCATGAGAAGCCATATCCATTAGGTTGGGTGTGTGATAAAACACTACAAGTAATGAGACAATGTAAACTTAGGTTTGCTATTGGATCAACATTTGTAGATGAGGTTGAGTTAGATATAGTTCCATTGGATATATGTGGTATTGTTTTGGGAAGTCCATACTTGTATGATAGGAAAGATATTTTCTATCAAGCTGAAAATAAGTATCAACTCACTAAAGATGGAATAGGATATATTGTAAGAGCTCATAAACTCAAAAATAACTTTTCTCTCATAAACTCAGGACAGATGAAAAGAATTGTAAATTCAAGTAAGCAGTTTTTACTCATGGTTGGAAAGGCAAGGATCCTGAAAAATCCAATGCATTTGAAGGTTGTGATTCTAAACATAAAGCTAATTTAGTTAAAGCTGTTTCAGAATATGATATCCTATTTCAAGAACCTAAAGGTCTGCCACCCAAGCGAGAAATAGCACATGATATTTGTTTGCAACAAGATGCTCCATTACCTAACATTGGAATGTACAGGTTTTCAGTTTTAGAGAATGCAGAGATAAAGAAGCAGGTACAGGAGTTGCTCGAAAAAGGGTTTATATGACCAAGCACATCACCATGTGGATCTCCAATTGTGCTGGTGAGAAAGAAAGATGGATCGTGGATAATGTGCATTGATTATAGAACACTAAATAAAATAACAGTCAAGAATCGTTATCCTCTTCCTC
Organism: Pinus tabuliformis; assembly: GCA_031772625.1. NCBI lineage: Eukaryota > Viridiplantae > Streptophyta > Pinopsida > Pinales > Pinaceae > Pinus > Pinus tabuliformis. Next base: position 571,919,816 of record CM062808.1, read on the forward strand.
GTATTGATGATCTATTAGATCAATTGAAAGAAGTAGTTTACTTTTCTAAGTTAGACTTACGAAGTGGTTATCATCAAGTCAGAGTTGCAAAACAGGATGCATGGAAGACTGCTTTCAAGACAAAGCAAGGACTGCATGCATGGTTGGTTATGCCTTTTGGCTTAACTAATGCTCCTGCTACGCTTATGAGAGTTATGAATGATGTACTCAGACCTTTTATTGATGATTTTGTAATTTTTTATGTAGATGACATTCTTGTTTTTAGTAAGGCATGGGAAGATCATGTAAAGCATGTAAAGCAGACTTTGAAAAGAGAAAATCACTATGTAAAACTGTCAAAATGTGTATTTGGCAGAACATCTTTAAATTATTTGGATCATATTGTAGGGGGTGGTGAATTGAAGATAGATCCCTCTAAGGTTTAAGTCATTGTGAACTAGACTAAACCCAAATCTGCTACATATATTAGAAGTTTCCTAGGGGCAGCACAATAATGGAGAAAGTTTATTGCTAATTTTTCTTTGATTGCAGCTCCATTACATGCTTTAACAGGATTGAAACATGTGTTTTAGTGCGGAGGCAAACTGCAGAAAGCCTTTGACACCTTAAAAGAGAAAATTAGTACAACACTAGTACTAGCACTACCAAATCTTCAACATCCATTTGAGATTGAGACAGATGCCAATGACTATGCCATGGGAGCAGTGTTGATGCAATACGGAAAACCCATATGTTATTATTCTGAGACATTTACTTCTACAATAGTTAATTATCCCACATATGATAAAGAATTGTATGCATTAGTACAAAGTGTGAAAAAGTGGAAACATTACCTAATGGGTAAGGAAACAATCATACATACAGATCATCAACCACTTCAATATTTGCACTCACAAACTAAATTGCAGTAACCAAGACAACATAGGTGGATGGGTTTTCTACAACAATTTCATCTTGTCATCAGATATAAGAAGGGCATACACAATAAGGTTGTAGACATGTTATCATGACCAATCATAAATGCATTTACTATACTTAAGCATAACTCAGTAATGCATGAAAGTTACATTGAATAATATGCTCAAGATGTAGATTTTAAAGATGTATATGCAACTTTAAGTCATGGAAAATAGGTAGAAGAATTGGATTATTATGTAAAGGACCAACTCTTATATCATTTGGGAAAGTTATGCATTCTACAAACTGAAAGAGTTAACGTAATTCGAGAAGCACATACTTCTCTTATATCAGGTCATTTTGGTGTAAGTAAAACAGTTGCACAATTGCAAAGGTTTTGTTATTGGCCAAGAATGCATGAGACAGTTTCTAGATATATAAAAGGGTGTAATATGTGTGCAACAAGCAAGCCCAGTAATGGAAAATTAGGCTTGTACACTCCACTTCCAATTCCTTCTCATCTTTGGGAAAGTGTTTCCATGGACTTTGTTGGGGGATTGCCAAAATCTAGAAAAGGTCATGATTATTTGTATGTTGTTGTGGATAGGTTCAGTAAAATGTGTATTTTGATACCTTGTAACAAGAAGGTTACAGCTGAACAAACAACAAAGTTGTTTTTTCAGAATGTATGGCTTCATTTTGGTTTACCCACTTCTATTTTATCTGATCGAGATTCTCGATTTGTTGGGAATTTTTGGTCAACTCTATGGGAGTTGATGGACACCATGTTGAAGAAGAGCACAACATTTCATCCACAGATAGATGGTCAGATAGAAGTGGTCAACATGACAGTGATCTAGTTGCTCAGAGGCTATTGTAGCAAGCATCCCAAGCTTTGGGATGAGCATTTGTGTTATGTGCAACATGCTTACAACCGTGCCAAGCACTCTTCTACTCAGAGATCTCCTTTTGAGACTTATTTTGGTTTTATACCAAGGTCTCCCTTAGATTTTGTCTTTGGTAAAGATATAGCAGTTGATGGACACAGTGATGTGGATAAAGAAACCAAGTTCAGTGAACAAATCTAGGAAATTCACCAGGTAGTACAGGAACAGATGGAAAGAAGTCAAGCCAAGTACAAGGCAAGACATGAAAAGCATCTAGTTGAGCATAGTTTCCAAGTTGGTTGATCAAGTCTGGCTGTACATCAACAAAGATAGAATGCAAGGTGAAGGTAAGAAGTTAAAACTAATAAGGTATGGACCTTTCAAGATACTTGATAAAATTGGTGAAAATTCTTTTCACCTTGATTTTCCAGCTTATATGCAGATCTATTTAGTCATTAATGCATAAAACTTGAGATTTTATGAACCTTCATTGATTGAAGATCCTGAAGAGAAAATTCAGTTGCCTTCTATTGAGGATCTATTGCTTGAATATCTCAATGAGTTACAGGAAGATACAGTTCTGGACAGGGAGGTGAGAACTATGCATGGAGGGGATGTTGAGTACCTCAGAATAGGGCTCAAAGGTTCAAATCTAAGAAAAGCAAAATGGATAGAAGTTAAAAAACTGAGGGAGCTATATCCTCACTTGATCAATGCCTAAAATCAACTTTTGGTGGTCCAAAAGCTTTTCAGTGGGAAGCCATGATCCAAAATGGATCCTAAAACCTCTAAGTCTTCATGTATATCAACTATCGGAAACACCATCACAAGGGAAAATAGTGAAAAAATGGTGGAAAATAGAGCTAAGAAAATTTGGAAGTAACACTGCACAGGAGCCATTAGATTAGGCTGATCAACGGTCAAAATCAAATCGATGGATTGCATCGAAGGGATCGGTAATATCGCAGTCAGCAAAGTATATCAGAGGCAGCCCTATGGAAATCGTGATTTAATGAGGACCGTTGATCAAGTGTGCAGATCAACAGCCCATATCAACTCGCAATATCGCATCGCTATAACACAAAGGGAAGACTTACCGAAGGCCCAAAGACCATGCGATATGCGATTGCGATATATTGCATCACAGCGATACAAAGGAGCGAGGCCAATACAACATGTGACTTGCGATAGCCGGACCTGACAGGGTTTATAAATGCAACTCTCTAAGTTTTGAGTTCCAATATAAAAGTATTTGTGCATTTTCGTATAAAAATCGAAATACAAAAGGAAATGACCCAAAGCGATAAAGCCGGACCCGGAAGATTTATAGATGCGGCTTTATGTTATTAGACTTCCATGGTAAGCAAGAATTCGGGCGGACCTTAGGTGGTAAGTGGTATCGGAAGGGCTTTGCTCAATCCCATACACTGGCCAACACGTGGCATGGCGCAGGAGAGAGAAAACCACCTTTTTGGGTGGGTAATCTCCATGCACATAAGCCACCCGAAATGGATGTCAACCGTTGGATTGGAGATCAGGCAGATCAATGGTGTGAAATACAAAGGGGCTTGCGACAGCCATAAAAGGTGGACCTGATAGGATTATAGGGTGGATTCAATATTATTTTAAGTCTAATAGAAAGTGTTTTGTCAGACCGTTCAATGTTTTCTGTGTATTTCTCTATGTAAACAGAGAAACGAATTTTTGGGATTTCACCTGTGCCAGTGGTCTTTTCCGTTACAAATAGGTGGCCACCATACCTTATGGCATTTAACAATGATTTTTAAATACTCCAGAAGGAGATGAAGGGATAGGGGTTAGGTGCCAGAGAGCGCAAAAGGGGAGACGAATAGACAAGCATCGATAGGTTTAAAATCCATTCAATGGTAGAGACAGAGAGGTAGTTGCTAAGACAGAGAGAAAGTAAAAGATAGAGAGCAAGAGGGAGAGTTTGTGTACTCTTGTAGACTTGTAGACTTGAGGATTTCAAGTAAATCACTATTATTTTGTCACTGTTGTGTTGAGACTCAGTTTGAGCTCACACTTGTAATAATCTGCTCTTGAAGATATAATATAGAGGTCGACACTGAAAGTTGGACTAGGACATGTAGTCAGGAAGTCTGGTGAACTCCTTGATTATTTGTTGTGTTAATGTGTGTGACTGTTATGTCTTTCTAACTGCTCATTGTCTATATTATTTGCAATCTTTTCGATCCATTGCACTAAGTAATATAGGCATTCCTGCACATGAGTCTGTAATACCTTTATATTGATTTAAGATCTCATTTTTAGATCAAGATGGTTGAGACTGCATTGTGTTTATTTCAGTATTTATATGGTTAGATAACTTGTTAGTAATTAAACAAGTAGGTGAAATAAACCAGAGGATACAAATAAAATTTCTAATGGGAAATACTTAGAAATTTCAACATCTTCAAGTACAACTACAAAAATTAAATTTCTCTTCAGACCGGACACATACATTACATTATTTAGTTGAATATGGGAGCTGAAATCCCTTTTAAAGGTGATAGTGCGAATCCCTTTGGTTCTATACCTTCCATCTTCACCAAGATTTATGTATAATTGTAGGTCCTTTTCCTCTAAATTGTTGAAGAACTCCTTATTTCCTATCATATGAAATGAAGCACCAGAGTCTAAGTACCATACACTACCTCATACAGTACTTTCCATGCAAGTAATGAGGTTGAAATCCAATTTTAATTGTCATGTGAGAGCATCTCCTCATGCTTCTGCATCAGGCTTCTTATTGGATTTATTGTGTGGACACTTGGTTGCATAGTGTCCATACTCATGGTAGTGAAAACATTTAATTTTACCTAGGTCTTTCTTCTTGCCATTGTTCTATTTGGATTCTGCTTTGCCTTGGGTCTTCTTTCCTTTAGCTTTATTTCCTTTTCCTACTAAAGAGAAGATTTCTTCCTCATTAGTTGTGGATGTGACACCATCTCTAGTGTTTCTTCTAATCTCCTCCTACACCAAGTCAAAACAAAGTCTCTCCCAATTTGGGAGCTTGTCTCTTCCATTAATTGAATTGTAATAGTTATGCCAGGACTTCAGAAGACCAAGGAGTGCTAAGCTCACATGTTCATATGATGGCACATTTTCTCCAACTCCTCTCTTCGTCTCTCACCTAAGTGAACCTAGATAGGTTTTGAACAAAAATTTCATTTTTATTCATTCGAATGTTCTTGAGTTTATCTTTCAATGTCAATTTCCTAGCATCACTTCTACTTTCAAATAGCTCTATGAGGGTTTTCCACATTGCATAAGTTGTCTTCTTCCCATCCAAATTTGAAACCACATGGTCTATGACTCCTTCTAGGGTAATCCTCCTGGAATTTGTTGTATCTTTCTTCCATTGAGCTACTTGCTATGCAACTGATGCTGCTAGTTTTGGAATATCAATTTGTGTGTATTATAATATCCCATTGTCATCCAACACAACTTCCATTTTGTCTTTCCAAGAAATAAAATTTGAAGTTTCCTCTAATGCATACTCAAGCCTCAATCAATTGAAAGACATTGTTACTGCACTCAAATTCCTACACTTGTAGAATTTGAATTCATGCACCACAAACTCTGTTATTCAAAGTTTCTCTCAGAGATGACAATGAACCTAGTTTCCATGTAGTTTTCAATAGCTCTAATACCATGTATAAATAAATCGAATTTTGTAGTTACTACTGAAATCAGACTTAAATCAATCAACAAAAAGGTATTCTACTCAAGTTGCGGAAGGGAAACCATGCAATAGAAATACATGCAATCATTTAATCACAATGGAAATTCCTTTTACTAGGGAACCCAACTGGGAAAAACCCCTGCTAGGTTTGTATTATATCAGATGAGAAAAATGATCTATTAGAATGACAACTTCAATCCTTGAAGTTCAACATGCACTGCAATACTAATCTCCTACTCTCGAGTCTACTCTGCCCAATACTAATTGTTAACGGGAAAAGTGTCTACACAGAACGACCCTATCCCACTAAGGTGTGACAGTGACCTTAGAAACAAACAAGGAAAACTACTTTCGTATTCTTCTTTATGAACTATAAACGAAGAGGAATAGGATGAACCAACCTCTGTCTTGTGCTAGTCCTTTTGATCCAATCTCTCTCCTCTTTGACAACTTCTAGCTACCTGCTCCCTTACTTACCCAGCTTCACCAAGTTCCTGTAAGATCACAGAAGAAGAAAACTACACAAAGACATGGATTTATATTCATAAATAGCTTAGGATCAGATATAAGCTAAACATGCAAATATAACAAACATCAATGATATACAAGCATGTAGGAGAAACTCAAATAGTTTTATTGATATAACAAGAAGGTCCAGGAGGAGTTACAACTGATGATTCCTGATCCAGCATCAACCTCCCAGCAAAGGAATCCCCTCTTCACCTCCAACAAAGCATAAATCACCCAATACTCTGATATCTATCTCAAAGCCAACATCAATTCTCTGCAATGTACAAAATTCCAGCCTTCGGATCTCTGGGATGAGGGATCCATATATAGATGTATGCAAAGAGGATGAGTCAGCTTATGATCTGACTAGTGGCTTCTCTCTGTCAGTTCTTGCTTCCACTTGGAGACTGAGAGCCTCTTACTCATCCTTGGTCAAACTCAGTGAGGCAAGTGTCATTGGGGAAGATTCTGGAAGCTTCCATTGTTTGTCCTCCTCGCGGAATGACACTGCCATTTGTCATTTCCCGCTCAACGCACCTTGGTAGTGCATTTAGGTGCGTTGTAATGCACCTAGCTAGTGTACTTGGGTGCTATGCAACGCAGCTAGCTAGTGGAGCAGCTGAAATGATCCTGATTTGACTGATTTTGAGCAGTTTCTGGTGGAGAACTTCTGGGAGAAGCTGTAATTTGTTGACCTTGTTCCTTTAGGGGCACGAACAACACTTTTAGGGACTTAGGATCCCTTGGTTTATGGACATTTCATGCTTAGAGCTGTAAGGCACAAAAATGTCTATAACAGTTGCCCCCTAAAGTATGAGGCTGTTTATCGGGTGAAATGCTTTATTAGGAGGATCCGAAGTTCTTTCAATGCTGGGAGGAGACCTGTAATAAGATACAATACAATACATTATCTTCATACTGTTTTCGTGATCTAGTTGAGGCGGGCATTCCCATGCTCAGCTTTATAAATTCATTTTCATGTACATAGGACAGACAATCGTCTGATGGTAGACTGATGATTCTGATAGAGCCATCATCCTTTTGGTAGGATGATTATCTGTGCTGCAATGCTGTACATTTCAATGTCTTTATTCTCCTGAATATATATCACAGCCCGGATGGATGAAACTAGATCTGGGGTCTTCAATCTCATCCGATCTTCACTCAAAGTACAAGTCGATCCATGTGAGAAATGTTTTGAAGTCGAACATGGAAAGACATCGCTTGATTACCAGTCAATGATGTAAACTGTTAACAAGCGCGAGAGGAATCACCGATAATGATTATGACCCTCAAGGTACTGCAGTACAATTCATGTGGTGTGAATAAAAGACTTGGCATCGAACACCATGCAAAATCTTTCGGTCGAAGGTCATTGATGTATACCTGTCGCCGGAAGTGAGAAACTTGCCATTGAGGCATGCAAGCTTCAAAGTACTGAATGGGGTGTTCCTGGATCGACTTCTTGGATAATGTGTTAGTGTCGACAAGAAGCGATCCGTCAAAGGAGGGCCTTAATGAATCCCACATCAATGACACGGAACGGAGCAAATGATTTTGATGGAGGTGAAAACAATCTGATGATATACGGTTCAGGATGGCGGTCATGAAAGAATGAAGTATAATGTATGGTAGTGGATGGGACACAGGTGACTTCTCTGGATGACTTCTCTTGAACATGTCGGCGACACTTATGTGATGGATTGGTAGCATTTAACCCAAATGTGGATGGTATGGTGTGACCATGGTGATGTGACCGGTGAATGAAACAACCCAACCCGACTCAGGCACAGAGTGGAAGTGTCATGTTCAAGAGCGACTTGCTACCAATAAAGATTCTTTGAGTTTCTTCCCAATTTTTTCCCCAGTCATTGCTGACCAGTACCTCTTTATTTTTGTCAAGCTTGAGGAGGATAACATATGCTTGTTCTATAATTTTCCCTTCGGGCAAACCCATCGCTATGTTTTAACGAGCTTAGCGATAGTGAAACTCGTTGTTGGTAAGGTAAATCCCCTCTGCGGACAGAGGCGATCCCACTAGCCTATCACAGAACTAGCCACAAACAAACCATGCTGCTACGCAAGTTCCTAGTTATGCATCAAAGGTGAATCAAGAAGACTAACCCGGAGTCCAATGCTATGATTGAAGCAGAGTTGATATCCTCGCTCCCTTGCTCCAACAGATCATGACGAATACCTGTGCATGCAAAGGAAGAGACAGATACCAACATAAAAACTACCAAGGCACAACTATATTTCAGTCAGAAAGGAAATAAATCAACATATCACCATGATAGATAATGAGATTGGAACTATAATAGCAGTCGCTCATCAATTAATAAACAGGAAAAGTTACAACCATTTTTCTGACGTCGACCCTTCTCCTGGCTGGGCGAGTAACTATATGTGTCTTGACATGCATCTCTTCTCCGGCAGCATAATCTCTCTAGCACTCACTAGCATTCCTCCAAGAACTCAACATCTAACACTCCATGACCAATAATCATCACTACTATCACTCAATCACCAAATCACTAGCATAACACTAACACCAACCCTCTCTCCCCCCAATGCATAATGACAAGCTTATATAGATGAAGAAGGGAGGAGGATGCGATGAACCGGGACACCTTTCGTGGAATTAGCAAAAGCCATAAAGATGGATAAAGCTCGGCAAAAAACTGATTTTCTATCCTCAGAAAAGCTCCATGTAATGAAGGAAACAACAGTCGGACGTGCATTAAGGCAAAAAGCACGACTATATTTGGTTGGCGCGACTGTTGCTCTAAGATAGAGCGCCAATGGTCACGCCCTCTTTTGAGGATATCCATCATTGGCGCGGGTAGGATATTGTGGACTTGCGCCAATGGAAAAAGAGCACTTTTTAGGGATGATCTGCAGAAGGTGTCTTCAGGGAACATGGAGTACATACTCAGGGGAACATAATGCAAGTGTTTTTAGCCCTTGTCACTTCTTATAACTCCCGGAATGAGTCCTCTAAGGTACGACAAGAGGAGTAACAGGGATGGTGACAAATTACTGTGTAACAGATGCCCCCTAAAGCATGAAGTCTGAGAGGTGGAGAGGGGTGAAATGCTTTACCAGAACGCACATAAGAGCACACAAGAGCACATATAGTTATTGCCGCCGAGGAGCTGTATTAAGAGACATGACTGATAGTTCAATTACATGATGTACGTGGCATGGTCGCAGCCATCCATAAGAGAGTACATAAATAATCTGGATCCATAGTATGGACGCAGCCATCTGGTTAGGATCAATGAACTGACTCAGGTATGGTCGCAGCCATCCAGTGAATGAGTCAAGTACCAAGAATCACGCCTGGATTACGACAGACACAATCCAGGGTCTTGCGCTCCATCTCGACCCGAACAAGAGTACAAGTCCAAGCATGTGAATATATGAGCTGAAGTCGAACATGCATGAACATCGCCTGATTACCAGTCAATAATGGAAACTGTTAACAGACGCGAGAGGTACCACCAATAATGACAATGGCCCTCAAGGTACTATAGGTACAATCTACGGCGTGTGAATTAATGTGCTGAAGTCGAACACCCGTAGAATCATTCAATCGGAGGCCAATGATGAAAACCTCACGTCGAACACGAAGAACCTGCCATTGAGGCATGCAGGCTCTAAGGCACCGGAAGGGAGTCTCTAGGTCAACTTCCTGGATAATGAGCTGAAGTCGACAGGGAGTGACCTTGATCGAAGGTGGGCCATAATGTTTCCCACATCATCGACACGAGACAGAGAGATAATGTCGTGAATCAAGATTGTGCGAACCATCAGAGGGAGGTTGTTTATTTGCAGAGGTTAACTTCTCTTGAACATATCGACGGCACATTAACGGAATTGGCAGTATTTGACATCAATGTATCAAAGGTCATTATGACGAAGCAATGAGTGAATGAGAGGTCAAATAGGGTACCCAAATCCATGGAAGCAAGTGAAAGATATGAGATGAAATATCCCCACCCTGGACACGAAAGCAAAAAGTGCCATGTTCAAGAGTGACATACTGCCGTTACAGTAACAATTATGGTTCAAAAATTTTATTTTCCCCCACCATTTCTAGCGAGTACCCCAGTTATTTTTAACAAGCTTGATGGGGATAGCATATGCTTGTGTTGTGACAAAATCCGATGTCATTAAGTTTTAACGAGTCTGACAAAGGAAGAACTCGGCGTCTTTTCTTGTTTAGAGAGTTTGAAAAGACAACAGAAAAGGAAACTCCAGGGATGTCCTTTTTCGTACAGTTGTGTCTCTCGGGCTCGCAAAAGTATAAAATAATACCCGAAAGAACCGCCCGATCATTACAATCGAGGAGTACTTTTCATGATTAGTGACTTTGACCTGAAAAAGTAAAAAAGCGGTCAAAACCACGTCGTTTCGTAACCACTAACGAGTTTGAAACGAAAAAAACCCGGTAATCTTTTTATGTTTTAACGGTCGACAAAAAGAACTTAACACGACCGCCCCTTATCACCATTTAATGAGTCAAGAGGAGCGACTCGACAATCTTTTCCTCTTTAAATGGTCAGAAAAGAGCTGAAAGCGGACCTTGAAGTAACCTTTTCTCGTGTTTTACCGAGCTCAAAAACCGAAAAAAGTTCATTATGTTGCTCGAGTGGCACTAATCCCTGTCAACACACAAAAACAACGTAAAATCCTACTTTGACATAAAAATATTCACAAAAATATGATTTTAATGTGTTTTTTAAGCCAAAAGAAGCTATAAATAGTGAAATAGTAAAAAATAAAATTACTTTTCACTTTTTACCTTGTGAGTTTACCGTTGGAGGGTTTTGGGTGCAAATTTCAACTGCTGATTGCGACCAATCCAGGAGACCATTCGAGCCGCCGTTTGAAACAGGTAAGAGGCCTCATCCTTAGCTTCATTTTTATTCCATTCTTTCAGTTTTCTATCCACAGAATTATCCTCTGTAAGGGGTATTGCAAAAAATAGGGTTGCGCCCATTGGCGCGAGTTTCCCACGTGGGTTCGCGCCAATGGGCTGTTTTTCTAAAAGGGGTCGCGCCATTTTCGCGACTGTTTGTAAAACAGTCGCGCCAATTGCGCGAACCAATTTACACATAATTTTGACCGTTGAAAATGCAATTTTCTTTGATTTTTGGTTCCACCATTGATCTTATGATGACATTTTGGTGTTTTGGTTTGCAGGAATTGGTCAAAATGGCTATAGAATGGAGAGAAAGGGAACATGAAGCCATAGATGCTTTGGCATTGGAAGATGACGCATGCATGGATGCTTTGTGAGATTGTGGTTTGAAAAAATTCTTCCTTACCTCATATCTACGTGCACAGCCCGAGTTACTAAGGTTTATTGTGGATGCCTAGGATATTGAGGATTAGGTATTTCGCCTGAAAGACCAGACATTGGAGTTGGATGTCTCTGATGTATATTTTATTACTGGACTATCTCGGTGGGGCGCACGGCCCATCTTGACCGGTAGTAGACCTTCTGGGGAAAAGATGGGGGAGGTAATGGCTAGAGTTTGTCCTGGGGCTCATTTTGGATCCAATAGTGCCAAAGTGGACATTGTCACTATCCCAGATTTGGTGCTACGAGTGGTACTATTCACTATCACTCAGACGGCTGGGGTACAGGCACCCCACGAGGCCAGCAAGAATCATTTGCTGCTGGCAACTGAGTGCCTACACCCTACATTATTTGATTGGGCCACAGCAGTAACAACAAATATAAAGAGGCAGCTTACCAAATGTAAGCGTGATGGCAATAAACAGTTCGGATATGGATCCATCATAGTATCATTTTTTCTGGAGCGGTTACCGATATTCCGGATCCCAGGAGGTATAGTGGCAGATCCAGTGCCACGGGAGCCGAGATTGGCTCGATGGGCACCACTTATGCCCAGAGGAGGTGGGGGCCAGCAGATGTCCTGGAGGCCCGAGTTCTTCATTTGGCTCCAACACCAGTTGATCGTCGTGGAGGACTGGCCCTATGCGGGCACTGATTTTACTGGAGATCCAGATCTCCCGTTGCCTGAGGGAGAGGACTGGGACGAGGAGCTAGGTAAGGACCTTTTATGTTTTCAATACTTTAGCATATTCGAGTTTTTATAATTTATGTCTGTTTCTTACAACATCTATATATGTATGCAGACGTTGGTGCAGAACGACCAGCCGACTTGCCTCACAACGTACGGAGAGTACAACCTGCAGCGGACCCTCAGGCAGAGGGTGACGATGATGACCTAGTACAGAACCTTGAGGCACTTACTCGAGGGATCCCAGATTATGGCAGACTGGCGGACGTGCCTAGAGTGTACCAGAGGCATACGGTGGGAGTGTCTACTCGCGTCCATCGTTTGTTGAGACGTGTGGTGCGGGCGGTGACATGCTATCATGAGCATCACCGCGATTAGACGCCTAGGTTTCATTTTTTGCACGTTTTTTGAGAGACATGTTGTCGACGGCTGTATGAGTTTTGGACATGTATTATTTTTTGGATTATGTAATGCATGGGGCGCAAACATTTTGACACTCACGTATATATATATACATATGTTCATGGTTCATTATTGTGTTTTCATGTGCTTGCTTACATAATGTTTTAATTACAAATTATGCAGATGTCTATCTAATACATGATTGGCCAATGCATCAGATAATGTGTTTAATTGTCTCGGAACATGTTGATATGTAATAAAATCAAAATGTCTTTCCAACAACCTTACACATAAATACAACCTTAGTATATGATGGTTTCTGACGTAATATTGCCTGTTGAGCTGGTGGACAACAAGTTGAGAGTCCAGGTTTACTATCAATGCGTGAATACCGAAATTAATTGCTCTAGCAAGTAACTCGATTACAACATAGTATTCGGCAACATTGTTAGTAGTATGGCCTAAACACACACCTTGGCAATCTATTAGCTCGTTATGAGGATCGTAGATTACCCATGCCGCAGAAGACAAACTGCGGGTACTGCGGTAGGCACCATCAGCGAAACCAACATAAGGTGCATCCGGCATCTGCACAAGAAGCAAAAAACACAATAAGTGGCAGCTGTGTCTCGAAAACCGACACACAACACACCAAAGTACATGTATGTACATAATAAAATGTACCAGCATCACGCATAGTACTTTTTCAAGTAAAGCCCATTTCGGGGCTTCCCAAGAGTGTTTCCTTCATAATCAATCAGCTCGTAGGCCCCTTTCTGCAGGACTCTCTTGACAATATAAGGGCCTAGCCACATAGACTCGAGTTTTCCTGCGCCTAGCTTATCTTTCGCTTGATCATAGAGTAGGACCAAGTCTCCCTCAACAAAAGAATGCGGATGGACGGTTTGATCGAAGTGAGTCTTGACTCGCTTCTTTTGTGTTTCGATGGCCAAAGAGGCCAGGCGACGAGTCTCATCTAACCGTTCTAGGTAAAGAAGGCGTTCTTCTAACGGGGTAGTGTTGGGAAGCAGTTCGATGGCTAATTTCAATGAAGGGATTTCACATTCAATTGGAAGGGTAGCCTCTAGTCCATAAACTAGTTGAAATGGAGTGAAACCAGTGGCATCCTTCACGGCAGTTCGGTAAGCCCATAAGGCAGGGAATAACATCAAATGCCAGTTAGATTTATGCACACCAACGATACGTTGAAGCATTGTGACCAAGATTTTATTGACAGCTTCAACTTGACCATTGGACTGAGGGTAGTATGGAGTTCAACTATCGTGTTGCAAGCCTAGCTGGGTTGTTAACTCCGACATCATATGATTATGGAAATGCTTTCCGTGATCAGTGACAATGGCTTGAGGGACACCAAATCGTGAAATAACATGATTGAATAAAAATTGCGCCGCAGTGTGACCATCTTCAGTTAATGTAGGCATCGCCTCGGCCCATTTAGTAAAGTAATCGACGGCAACGATGATAAACCCATGCCCCCCAGCCGAGCGAGGGTTACAGGTCATATAATCAATTCCCCATTTTGCAAAAGGGCCGACGGAAACTATAGGGTGCAACGGAGCAGAAGGCGCTCGCATCTTCCACTGGTATATCTGGCACTCATGACAAGACCGGACGGCAAGAATGCAATCCTTGAAAATAGAGGGCCAAAAATAGCCAGCACGAAGGATTTTTTGGGCTGTAGCATATCCGGACATATGTCCGCCACAAGCGCCAGCGTGGCAGTCATTGAGAACCCGTTCAGCTTCCTCTAGAGTAAGACAACGGCGAAGAACAGAGTCTGCACCAAGACGATATAATGTATCTCCGATGATACGGTAGGGTTGAGATTGATGACGAATCCTCCACCGAGCGTCTTTAGACACACCCGGATGGAAGGAGGACGTTTGCAGATATGTGATTATATCTCCGTACCATGGATCGAGGGTGCTAATTAGGAACAGGGTTTCATCTGGTATTTGGTCTTTTGCTGGCGAGGTCGAGGACGACGATGGCAAAGAACAAATTAACTCAGCGAACACAAGAGATTTCTTAGACTTGGCAGTGGTAAATTCCAAGTCAAACTCTTGGAGGATAACAATCCACTTTGAGTATTTGCCCCCTAGTAACTGGCGTGACAATATATACGTCATGGGGTTGCAATCAGAAATCACAGTAGTAGTACGCAGAAGAATATAATGACGGAAGCGTTGTACAGCACAAACTGTGGCTAGTGCCAACTTTTCGATATAAGCATATCGAGTTTCCGTGTCTAACAGGTTGCGACTGAGATAGTAAATAACATGTTCAGTGTTATCATCATCGGTTTGGACAAGAACCATGCCGATAGTGGTATCGGCGGCAGCCAAATACAAGGTGTAGTCGCGATAATAATTCGGAGGACGAAGCAATGGAGCAGAAACAAGTAAACTCTTGAGACGTTCAAAAGATTCCTGAGCTGTGGTATCCCAATGGAAAGGGATATCACGCTTTAGTAATCGCGTAAAACCTTTAGCTACTTCGGCATAGTTGGGAACAAAACGGCGTAAAAAATTGGCTTTCCCCTGCAAACTTTGTAACTGATGCAAAGAATTTGGGGGAGGGAGATTGACGATAGCTTCGACTTTAAGGGGATCCAAACGGATGCCTTCTTTAGAAACGATAAAACCGAGAAGTCTGCCAGATTCAACGCAGAAGACACATTTGTGGAGATTTAGCCGGATTTGGTAGTACCGACAGCGAAGAAAGATTTCGCGAAGGTGTTTAGGGTGGTCCTGACGTTTAGTTGAATGCGCAGGAAGATCATCCAGATAAGGTTGCACAATATGCCGAATGTCATGAAATGCATACGACATTGCGCGCTGGAAGGTAGCACCGGCATTTTTAAGACCGAAAGGGAGCTTTTTATAGGCAAAAGTCCCCCATGGGCAAATAAAGGCCGTTTTGTGTTGATCAACAGGAGCAATATTGATCTGGTTATAACCGGAGAAACCGTCCATAAAAGAATACATTTCACTGCCGACACACTCGTCAATGATCTGATCAATGAATGGTGTGGGAAAATTATCTTTAGGACAGGCTTTGTTTATATCACGGTAATCGACACAAACCCGGATTGTACCTTGTTTTTTAGTTACAGGGACAATGTTAGATACCCAATCCGTAAGAGGAATAGGGTAAATAAAACCGGCGTTAAGAAGCTTTTCTACTTCGGCCTTAATCGCCGCAGCCTTCCTAGGATGTACAGGGCGTAGACGTTGACGAACAGGCTTAGCATCTGGGTACGTGATTATTTCATGCATCACTATACTAGAATCAATGCCAAGCATTTCTTCATAGGACCAAGCGAAAACATCACGAAATTCGCGAAAAAGTTCAGAATAGAGTTGAATCTCCTCTGGAGTACAAGTGACTCCGATATGAAGATGCTCGACTATCCCGAGTTTAACAGATATGTCGAGGGGTTGGGTTCGTGTAATGTTTGCCATATTTCCTTCAGAAAAAACCTGATCAATTTGAATAGGCGTTTGAAGGATTTGTGATGGGAGACAAGGAGCGAACCGCTCGAGGCATGTCAGGAAATGCTGCGAGGCAGGGAGAAATGGGGAACGATGGTGAGAACTGTACCAGGGAGGTTCCTCTGGAGACATGGTCTCAATAATAGCTTCGTCGGAGAGGAATATTTCTCCTAGAGAATCCGAAGAAGCCTCATCTAGAAGTCCTGAGGATGGAGTAAGCGCAGAAGAGGGAGTCGAGGCAGCAATGATTTCAACATAATTAAACTCGGCAGGACTCAACGGCATCTGGTCGCCCCAGGAATCTACTTGGTCTGTAGGGGGTACGAGCCACGGATCAGAGCCAGTAGCGATCATATTGATAGAGGCGACATTTATAGGAGGGAGTGGAAAAACACCCATAAGATCAGGATCTTTGAAAAGTCCAGCTCCCAGAGTCTTAGGTAATTTGGAAGTATGGTCCACGAACGGGATGGTGCCTTCGGAAGAAGAAGCAAAAAAGGAGAGTTGGTCAACGGTAACGATCTTCCCTTGATGAGGAAAACGAATAATTTGGAAGAAAGATGAAGCAACAGCTTGCATTGCGTATATCCAGCTACGTCCGAGAAGGAGGTTGTAGGTTAGAGTAGCATCAACAACTTCAACTTCCATCTCGACCGTCTTCCCTTCCAAAGAGATTGGTAAACATTGGAGTATACCGTAAGGACGGGACGCTCTTCCATCAAAAGCTTCCAAGGTGGTGGGAGATTGGCTCAACGCCGGAGATCCAATCGCTTTCCAACAGGCAACGGACATGATGCAAGTTGAGGCACCTTCATCAATAACTGTACGATGAATTGTCTTGGAATCAATAATTACCTGTATGAGGAAGGCGATTTGAGGAGGTAGTCTTAGAGTGTGGCATTCTAAGTCAAAAGTTATTAAATCCGAATCGGCCGGATCTATGCCACCAATGGCAGATAGCATGGACTTCCTCTGAGAAGGGCAGCTCTGAAGAACCTCTAAAGCGGACATAGCCGACGGAGTCTGTGCTAAGTCCTCAACGATGTTGTAGTGCTGTGCAGCACGAGCATTCGGATTATACGAGGATTTACGGAGTACTCCTTTTGGAGGGGGTCGAAGAGGCGTTTCGGTGGTAGGTCTCTCAATGTGGAGTGGACCGGAACTGAACGGGGGAGCACTTGGGGGAACCTCAGGCTCTTTCCCGGCAGATAACGAATAATCCTTCGTTCGAGTACTGATATTAATGGGTATTGTACCAGCCATAAACACTTGAGAACCAAAGGAAGAGGGAGGCTGAGTAGGGTCAGCCACCATTTGAGTTTTTTGAGTGTGTTGGGTGGGAAAGGGCTCCTTGAGCACCGCAGGAGTCCCAGAGGTGCCTTTTAATAAACGACTAACTTCGGACCGCCTCGGGCAATCCTTGGTAAAGTGATTTTCATCGCAAATAAGACAAGGATATCTGGGCTTGCGTTTAGTGCCGTCCTCAGGTTGAGGTTTTGGGGTTTCCTGCTTAGGTTGCTCCGTCTTATTTTTCGCTTTCCCTCTTTTCTTCTCTTTCGAAGCCTTGCTTGCCGTATTAGATTGGACGGCATTAACCTCAGAAGTAACATTCGAACCAGACGATGCCTGGGAAGGTTGTCCATTCGAAGCAGATGTTTTTTGCTTTGCAGGGTTCGTATTTTTCTTAGAGGGTGAATTAACCAAACCGATGATACCGTCAACAGTGGGCGTTGGCGGGGCTTTAGATGTTCCTTGTCTTGGGACATCAGGCAGATAATCATATAACGTACCTGACTGAGAATAAACCAAGTCAAGGTACTGAGCTTGAGCAATAGCTTGCTCTTCAGTGACACACGCCCCCATGGCGATATCCCGAGCTATTGGAGGTACGAACGAAGTCGTAAACCAATCGGTAAGAAGCTGGTCGGGAATCCAAAATTTGATCATATGTCTACGCCGTCTCCATTCATGAATATGATCAGAGATATGCGTAGCTGTCGTTTGTCTTAAGGAAGTGAGGAGGTGCGTACCCATTTCGTATCGAATGGGCAACTGGAAGTGAGTGAGAAACGCCATAGACAAGGAATTGAAATCTTGAAAGGACCCGCGATGAAGTTCGATATACCACTTAGCGGCAGAGCCAGTGAGAGTCCTTTGAAAAAGGCGAAGCCGAATTGAATCGTCAAGCCATGAATTAGACGAACACCACAAATGATAGGTCATAATATGGGCTTGTGGGTCTTCATTGGCTTTACCATCGAATTTTGGACAGTCACCAGGTATTTTAGTTGGAACTGGAGGCCAATAAGGATTATGAAGGATAGGATCATTGGTTAATTTGGATACATCTGGTAATTCTAAAGTCGCTAAGAATGGTAATTGAGGATTGAAAGGCATCTGGGGCTGTTGGTAGGGTGGAGCACCAGGGTTCCACCCAGGTGGTGGTTGCCCCCATAGAGTTTGTCCAGAAGGATTTGGCCCCATAGTGGATTGGCCGTAAGGATTTGTATAGTGCCCCCCAGCATAAGAATTACCAAATGATGCTGCAGGCGTGCCGTATTGCTGTTGTTGGTAATTCTGGTATGGGGCAAATGGAAACTGCCCTTAAGGTTGTTGGTAGCCATACAGTGGTGGGGCTCCGAATTGAGTTGAAGAAGCAGGCTGGATTGGATGAAAAGTTTGTGATTGAGACCCAGCCTGCATTTGAAGGCCAGATGGGTGTTGGGGTCCCATTTGGGGCCATGGACCAGACTGAGCAGTACCAATGAACTGTCCTATAGGTTGGGCTATCTGGCCAGAAGGAAAACCTTGTTGATGGTGAGGTTGGCCGATCTGTCCAGAAGGTTGGACCTGCTGATACTGAGGTTGGCCTACCTGCTGGAACGGTTGTTGCGCAGTTGAAGGTTGTCCTAGCAGACTAGATGGTTGAGGAGATTGGGCAGTTGGTTGGCCCAACTGTGTTTGGGGCTGACCAATCTGCCCAGAGGGTTGTGAATACTGGACAGTAGGTTGACCGAGTGGTTGAGTACCTTGTCCAGACATTGGACTATACTGGACATTAGATTGGTTCGGGTTAACAGTTTGTTGACCACTTTGTCCAGCGGGATAGCCTTGCTGGATACCAGGTTGGACTTGTTGAAAAGACGACTGACCTGAGTTACCAGAAGGTTGCAAAGAGGAAAAAGGAGCAGCAGTAACGAAAGGGTTTCCATAAATGGATTGCCCTAGTTGGTCTTGAGGGGGTTGTATTGGAGATTGCACAGATAAAACTTGACCACCATGGAAAGAGGTGGAGGTCCAATCAATGGACAATGGGACCGATACCTCAACAACCGGTTGAGATGACAAATATGGATCATATGGCTCCTACATTGAGACATTTGTCATGGGGTCAAAGACTCCAAAAAAAGAAGCTGAGGGACGACTATAAATAGAAGTCAAGGGGGCTTCACATACCGTTGGAGCGGTTGTGACGGAGGTAACATATAGACTGCGACTTTGTGGAGTAAAAGGCTCCGTAGCAGGAAAAGTGTGTGATGACCACATGGGACCTGTGAACGGAGTTCCAGAAGGCATAGCATCTCTCAAAGCTTTATAACCCAGTGGTAAATTTGTAGTAGTAGGCGTACTACTAACATGTATAGGGTCCGTTGAGGTGGGAATTTCACCGCTCGTTGCAACAGACTCATCGGTTGTAGTAGGGGATAATTCATCCATGTCGGATGAAACTTGTGGGACTGACCCACGAGGGGAAGGATGGTCCCAAAAAGGGATACCGTCCTCAAAAGGTTCCCACGTAGGGTTCCAATGATACTGGTAAGTCTCGTCACCCGGGGCACGAGAACTAAGTGGTTGTATACTTAAAATCACAGGAAGACTCACCACTGGTGTTTCGGTAGAAGACGAAACTAGTAATTCTGCCAGGATGAAACTTGAGAAGTTTATCGAGACAACTCCTACTTCGGACTGATACAAACGAAAGCTAACTGGGTAGATGTTATCGTGGCCAATAAATTTTAAGACACTGAACTTAACCTTTTCATTTTTTAAGAGTCGAGAAAAGGGTAAAAGATGACTCTAGTCTCCTTCGAATATTTAATGAGCACGAAGTGACAAGACGCTCATAGGCACCTTTTCGTTTAGGGAGTCCGAAAAGGATCAAAAGTGACTGCTCTGGAATTCTAGGTAGAGGGTGTGCCAAACTTTTCGCAAAACCACAGAATACTTTTTAGGGTACGGGTGGTCGATCTTCGTGAATGCTGTGTTCACTGCATTGCGAATCGTAGGGCGACTGACACGGCTTCCTATGGATAAAGGCTTTATTCCTATAGGGGTCTCCCAATATATACTCGACGGTACGTGGGAGCACAGTCCGTATTGGCAGCTACCGTTTCACCGTGGAGGAATCACCCAACCACTCGACGATAAACTACCAGGTTTAACGACGCCGGAACACGTCTCTAACCTAGACCTCTAGATTGTTTACGTTATGTTCCAATGCGTTGTTATGTTCATTGAGTTCATTTTAAAGTTTATCTTTGATTATGTTTCAGTTTTTTGGTCCTACCATATGTGATATCTCGAAAACTTCTTACATGCAAACTATATGCCGAAATTAAATCATTTGGTTCGATGAATTCTATCTACAGGAGGGTTGAGATCTTTTTCACAAACGAAATGATCACTTCAACAAAGAACAAAGATCCTAATGCAGCTAATAACAAGAAACAAAATTTTGTCTTTTTCCTTTTCAATAGCAACAAATAACAATAAATGCTAACTACTATAATGCAAGAGATTTTTTGTTTTTCTTTCCTTTAAGATGGCATGATGCATGTAAACAAATTCTAAGAGATATGCACAATCCAAGTTCAGTCAATGAAATAGAACCAATTCTAAAACACAAAATGAACCATGCAAGCAAGGAAAAACACAAAAACTAGTGAACTTCAAAGAGGCTAGAAGTGAAGTATTCAGAGTATAGAAGATCAAGCTTTAACAAAGCACTGGATAGGTGTAGAACAATCAACAAGCTGACTGGATGATCAAGAGACCGAAACTTCCCACAGAAGGCTAGACATGCAAAGTCACTGGAAATAAGCAAACAACTGAGGGATACAGGCTAAAACCAGTCAAGCAGAGGTTCAACACAGTTCCAGAGGCTGAAAGAGATATATAAAGAGACTGAATGAGCTTTCCACCCACACACAGGCAAAATTTACAGAGATGGCGCGACTGTCAGCCTGCAACTTGCGCTACCACAGAATTGGCGCGAGTTTCTTTTGAGCAACGTGCGCCAACTGGCGCGACTGTCAGAGAAATAACCGCGCCAATTAATCTTGCCAACTAAAAAGATAAAAGATACGACCTCAGGTCGGGTTAACAGTGCTCAGATGGGTCAAACAGTAAAGAATCAACTCAAAACTGACTCAGGAAGTTCATGCACTCAAGCAAGCAGAAGAAAATTAACATGCAAGACAGAAATCAAAGAGTTACTCCCCAGCGGAGTCGCCAATTTGTTGGTAAGGTAAATCCCCTCTACAGACAGAGGCGATCCCACTAGCCTATCACAGAACTAGCCACAAACAAACCATGCTGCTACGCAAGTTCCTAGTTATGCATCAAAGGTGAATCAAGAAGACTAACCTGGAGTCCAACGCTATGATTGAAGCAAAGTTGATATCCTCGCTCCCTTGCTCCAAGAGATCATGACGAATACCTGCGCATGCAAAGGAAGAGACAGATACCAACATAAAAACTACCAAGGCACAACTATATTTCAGTCAGAAAGGAAATAAATCAACATATCACCATGATAGATAATGAGATTGGAACTATAATAGCAGTCGCTCATCAATTAATAAACAGGAAAAGTTACAACCATTGTTCTGATGTCGACCCTTCTCCTGGCTGGGCGAGTAACTATATGTGTCTTGACATGCATCTCTTCTCCGGCAGCATAATCTCTCTAGCACTCACTAGCATTCCTCCAAGAACTCAACATCTAACACTCCATGACCAATAATCATCACTACTATCACTCAATCACCAAATCACTAGCATAACACTAACACCAACCCTCTCCCCCCCCAATGCATAATGGCAAGCTTATATAGATGAAGAAGGGAGGAGGATGCGATGAACCGGGACACCTTTCGTGGAATTAGCAAAAGCCATAAAGATGGATAAAGCTTGGCAAAAAACTGATTTTCTATCCTCAGAAAAGCTCCATGTAATGAAGGAAACAACAGTCGGACGTGCATTAAGGAAAAAAGCACGACTAAATTTGGTTGGCGCGACTGTTGCTCTAAGATAGAGCGCCAATGGTCGCGCCCTCTTTTGAGGATCTCCATCATTGGCGCGGGTAGGATACTGTGGACTTGCGCCAATGGAAAAAGAGCACTTTTTAGGGATGATCTGTAGAAGGTGTCTTCAGGGAACATGGAGTACATACTCAGGGGAACATAATGCAAGTTTTTTTAGCCCTTGTCACTTCTTATAACTCCCGGAATGAGTCCTCTAAGGTACGACAAGAGGAGTAACAGGGATGGTGACAAATTACTGTGTAACACTTGTTCTCGTCTAAAGACAAGTTTGTCGCTATTAATCTTTTTAACGAGTTTAATGACAAAGATAACTCGGTCCTTTTCATTTTTAGAGAGTCTTAAAAGGTACGTAAAGGTAACTCTGAAATTCCTTTTTCGTCATCTAATCCCTTAAGTCCGAAAAAGTATAAAACAATACAGAAGGGATGAATTTTCGATAGTTTTAACAAGCTGAACAAAACAAGTGCTCGATCTTTTTGTGCAATAATCCCTCAGGTCCAAAAAGATTAAAATCTAGAGGAGGGATAGCACTTCCTGTCGCTTTAATGAGCTGGAAGGCCAAAACTCGGCAATCTTTTCATATTTTACGAGTCAGTTTAAAAGAGCTTAAAGAAGACTCGTCTTTTGAGGAATGAGTGATAAAATGGGTAGCAGCTGATTCCAGGTAAGGGTTGGAATTTTCCAATCACGACAGTGTCACAAGGATGGCTAGTGAAATCACTCTTCGCAGCTGTTCCTCAAAATGGGTAAACAATCAAATGGAGGTGAATGATCGGCCAATAGAAAAGTGGAGGTGACGGTGCAAACACGACCAAGGCTTTAATGGCTGAAATGCTTCATTCACGGTGGTTATTTACCAGGGAATAGTTCATTTTTTAACGAGCTTAAACGCGGGTGGAAACATTTTCTCATGTCTTATGTTTATTTTTTAACGAGCTTGAACTATGTGCTAAAACTGCTCGATTAATCCAGTCATATGATAAGAATGTCTCATATAAAACGACAACTTTTAGATTTTTACCCCACATCCTTTCTTTATGCAAGTTAGGAAACGACTAATCCAAAAAAAACAGATAAATAATCGCTCTTTGCTTGCACTCCAAAAGGTTTTCATGCCCCCAGGTATAAAATATGGTTTCAAGGTTACCCCTTCTTTAGTCCAATAAAACATTTGTTGTACCGGGAGAGGCCTACCTCTTACAGGTTACCCAAAGATTGTTCGATTTGTGGTGCAAACAAAACACTTCTTCGGCGATGTCTACCGAGATAAACAAAGGTGAGTGACAATGCCCACCAACTCACATAACTTTGACAAAAGAATCTTATTCTAGAATAACCCCTCTTCCAATCACGGATGGGGTAGAGACTAGTCATATTCTCCCGCGGAAACCTACTCTATACCCGAAGTTTTCTTGCCGAAGCAGACCAGGATGCATGCCCCCTGGGTTTCAGTGATATCCCTCCGAATTACTCGTGCTCATCGGGAGGACAGACTGGGGATTGAGACATTTCTTGCGTGAAGGGACCATTTAGGGATGGTATATGACTATTTGCTATGCATGATCCAGGAAATGAAAGCTGGTCCACGAGCTTGACCACTCTTCCTTCGTGCGGAAAACACATTACTCTAAAGAGTGAGGAGACGATGGCTCCCATGCAATAAATATAGTCTCGTCCAAGGAGTAGGTTATAATCCAAGGGTCCTTGAACAACCATTACGTTCATTTGAACTGTCTTCCTTCTCAATGTTATGGGCACATTGGGAAGGATCCCTAAAGGTCGACTGGTTCCTTTATCAAAGCCTGTCAGATTTCTCATCTCAGGCAAAAGCGATGGCGAATCAAGCGCTTTCCAAGCAATAGAGGAAAGGATACTCACAGAAGCCCCCTCATCTATGATGGTACCAGCCATGACCATTCTATATATTTGAAAGATAATTCGGAATGGTATGCTTGCTGGTAAACGGGGTCTGCCTAGTTGATTCCAATCGAAGGAGACAACTAGGTTGCTTGGAGGTGGGACCGAGTAGACGGCCAGGTATGGCTCTGACGAACTTCCCTCCTATGGTAAGGGAATGGGTAGATTGCCCCCATGTTCGTCGGAGTCTGTGTTGATGAAAAGAATTTGGACGGTGTCATCCTTGTTCTCTTCAGTGACTGTATCATCCGAAGATAAAACCTCTGAAGGCAAAACCGGGTCAACTGCCGCCTCGACCTTTTGACTTTCGTCTGGTATGGATTCAGATGGTTTATCTTCGATGATAGGCGCTTCAGCCGACCACTTGAGCGGGCCAGCTGGATTCTCAACTAGCGACGTGAAACCGGACGATCATCCAAAACTCTTTTCGCTTCGTCTAAGAAGGGACAACGGTGGACGGCATGATTTCCTTCGCACAGTTTACAGGGAAATCTAGCTTTCCCTTTTTGTCCTGGGGCTTCACTTTTGCTAGTTGACGGTGTGTTTTCAACATGATCATCAGAGGTTGATGACACCGGATTGTGCAAACGAGGAGACCAGTCCCTTAGTATCCGAGGGATGCAAGGACAATCTCTGTGAAAGTGGTCTCCTTTGCAAATGACACATGGCGATTTAGGCCTGGTCGGTGCAGTGTGTGGATTTTCGTTAGACGACACTCGTTTTCCCCCATTCGCCTTTGGCTCCTTCTTCTTCTTCTCCTTCTTCTCCTTGGGAACTTGACTTTTGGCTTTGCCAGCATCATCAAGCGAAGAGGAAGGAGGAGAGGAAGAATTAGAGGAAGTAGAAGGCTGGTGGGCAACTTTGGACTCGTCTGGTTGCTGATTCGATTGTTCAGGAATAGTGGTGTTCTGAACGACATTGGTTGAGAAGAGCTATACTGGCAAGCCAATTGTCAGTCCTGGAAGTGACAATGTGGCCATATGGGGTGCACCAACATCTCCCCAAGAGGAGAAGGGACTAGGACTTCCACCAAGGGGAATTCCTTGGTTGGTAGACTCCATTTTCTCAACCTAAGATCAACGTAGGAAAAGGGTATGAATGTTCCGTTTAAAATAAATTTTTAGACGCTTTGACACAATTTTTTTTTTTCAATTTTTAAGAGTCGAGAAAAAACAAAAGATGACTCTAGTCTCCTTCGATTTTTAATGAGCCTGAAGTGACAAGTGCTCAGATGGACCTTTTCCGTTAAGGAGTCTGAAAAGGAATGAAAGGGATTGCTCTGGAGATCTAGGTAGAGGGAGTACCAAACCAATCGCAAAACTGCAGAATACTTTTTACGGTACGGCAGTCAATCTTCCTGAATGCTGTGTTCAGTGCATTGTGATCAGTAGGGCGGCCGACACGAATTCCTATGGATAAAAGGTTTTAAGCCTATAGGGGTCTCCAAATATATACTCGACAGTATGTGGGAGCACAAGTCCGTACTGGCACTTATCGTCTCAAAGTGGAGGAATCACCCAACCATCAGTGAGGACAACAGTTACCAGGCTTTACGATGCCGGAATACGTCTCTAGCCTAGACCTCTAAATGTTGTGCGTTAAGTTCCAAAGCGTTGTTAGATTCATTCAATTTATTTTAAGTTGATCTTTCTTAGAAGTTTGCCTTTTGGGATCACCACGAGATGTAGATGTAATTCCTAAAATGCAATCTAAAGATGATAAGCAAACTTTTATCTCTTTTCAACAATGAAAATCCTAGCTACAAGGGGAAAAGAAAGACACAATATTTTATCAAAGAGCAAAGAGCACACTGTAAATGCACTTTTCCTAAATCAATCCAAGCAGACTATCAATATGCAAATGCACATATGCATGTATTTGTTTTCACTTTCTTAATATTGATGCCTAAAAAGAAAGTTGATGTACAAATCTGAATTCGCTTTCAAGTGACAAACACAAACAAGATTCTTTTCGAAATCAAAAGGTAGAGATGATTACGACACTTTATGATTTTGAAATAAATACTCGTTTCGACACTAGAAAGTCACAAATTCAAACCAAAGGTAAAAGTAAAAGCATAATCGACTATCAACAACAAATAAACTTTCTCCTAAGATCAAAATCGACACTTACGACGGATCTAAATCAAAGGACGACAGTTTGACTATTCTACTTTTTCAAAGGAAAACTCTAAATGATGTAACAAACACACAAAGAACATCTACAACCTTTTTGTACAAAGGAGGCGGAATTAAGGCAAAGAAAAGGGGTTTTTAAACAGACACACACTGATCGCAGGCTGCAAAAATCAGAGACAAAACTGAAAAAATGAAGCAAAGAACCTCAGCTGCACAGGGTTAGGTTGATCAGCGCACCTGTTACACAGAGAAACTGGATTGCAGCGCAGGTAGCCCTCTCGAGAACTGCGTTGAAATGTAGAATCTCTTCACAGAGCCTGCGATGGGGCAGAAACGAGAATTCTATCCGGGTTCTGGGTCACGGTTTGCAGTTTAATCTATGGTTTTTGGCCGAGTAAAAGCAATCAGTAATGCACAATCCGAGGGTGGATTTAAAGGAGGTCTAAGAGCTATCACAAAGGGTAATCAGATCATTTGTGAATCAGCTGTTCAAATCATAAACAAATCTAGTGAATGGATTGAAGTAGCAGATGTCTACTTTGCATTTGATAATGGCAAATGCAGTTCAATTGCTACTTCTATGTTTATGAAACAAACAACAAGAGAAACACAAACAAACTAACTAGACACGATCCCCAGCGGAGTCGCCATTTTGTTAACGGGAAAAGTGTCTACTCAGAACGACCCTATCCCACTAAGGCGTGACAGTGACCTTAGAAACAAACAAGGAAAACTACTTTCGTATTCTTCTTTATGAACTATAAACGAAGAGGAATAGGATGAACCAACCTGTGTCTTGCGCTAGTCCTTTTGATCCAATCTCTCTCCTCTTTGACAGCTTCTAGCTACCTGCTCCCTTACTTACCCAGCTTCACCAAGTTCCTGTAAGATCACAGAAGAAGAAAACTACACAAAGACATGGATTTATATTCATAAATAGCTTAGGATCAGATATAAGTTAAACATGCAAATATAACAAACATCAATGATATACAAGCATGTAGGAGAAACTCAAATAGTTTTATTGATATAACAAGAAGGTCCAGGAGGAGTTACAACCGATGATTCCTGATCCAGCATCAACCTCCCAGCAAAGGAATCCCCTCTTCACCTCCAACAAAGCATAAATCACCCAATACTCTGATATCTATCTCAAAACCAACAACAATTCTCTGCAATGTACAAAATTCTAGCCTCCGGATCTCTGGGATGAGGGATCCATATATAGATGTATGCAAAGAGGATGAGTCTGCTTATGATCTGACTAGTGGCTTCTCTCTGTCAATTCTTGCTTC
This sequence comes from Pinus tabuliformis, assembly GCA_031772625.1. Taxonomy (NCBI): domain Eukaryota; kingdom Viridiplantae; phylum Streptophyta; class Pinopsida; order Pinales; family Pinaceae; genus Pinus; species Pinus tabuliformis. Next base: position 571,947,465 of record CM062808.1, read on the forward strand.
CACTTGGAGACTGAGAGCCTCTTACTCATCCTTGGTCGAACTCAGTGAGGCAAGTGTCATTGGGGAAGATTCTGGAAGCTTCCATTGTTTGTCCACCTCACGGAATGACACTACCATTTGTCATTTCCCGCTCAACGCACCCTAGTAGTGCATTTAGGTGCATTGCAACGCACCTAGCTAGTGTACTTGGGTGCTATGCAACGCAGCTAGCTAGTGGAGCAGCTGAAATGATCCTGATTTAACTGATTCTGAGCAGTTTCTGGTGGAGAACTTCTGGGAGAAGCTGTAATTTGTTGACCTTGTTCCCTTAGGGGCAGGAACAAAACTTTTAGGGACTTAGGATCCCTTGGTTTATGGACATTTCATGCTTAGAGCTGTAAGGCACAAAAATGTCTATAACACTAATGCAAAATAGGCCTCTTGATTCCTCATATTTCTTTACACAATTTCTACTCCTAAAGAATAGGAAAACACATATTTCCTTGCGCAATTTCAAAGAGAATTATCTCACCTTCTACATGCAAACACTGCACACTCACTAGTATACAATAATGATTTCATATATGCCTTTTTCCTCCACTCAATTAGGCAATTCAAATTGCATGCATGAATATGGATATTTTTAGTAAATTGACTAGTTATCTGAGATATCGGTGAGTTAACAACAGTTACAACTACTCAAATGAACTCATGTTGAATCTATTCTAAACTAGAGCTTAGATAACTAAGTTTCACTAAATATTACTCCACTAGACTGTTAGACCTTAGTAATAAACTCATGCACAAATCTACTTCTTGCCCACAAAATCAAATTGAATGACTTAATTGAGTGACTAGGCTATTTCACTATTATTAAATAGAGCTCAAGTCATACTGCTTAAGTGGAAATTCTAATTTCTTCATTTCACTAAGGAACAAGTCAAATGAAACCTTTTCTTACTACAATTTAACACACCCAAATGATTTCCTGGGGAGCTTAGCTCTCAAGACCCTCTCCACTTCTTAGCATTGAACTTATTGATAAAAACCTAACAAAATTTGACTGGCCAACCAAGAAAAAAACCATTCAACCAAGAGAAACTAATAGACCTTCTCTTAAGAACAAGATACCTATGAATTACCAAGGTATAAGAAGTCGTAAAAGACCCCTAATTTCCTTGCAAACATTTCCACCTGCACCTGAGTTGACTAAAATCCCTCTACTAATCGTCGCAACTTGGCAGGCATGGCATGACATAAATAGAATGCCACCCTCCATTAAACAATTCTCAAAAACTACTACCAACACTAGTCCCATTACCCTCAACATTCAAAAGAACTCAAAACCAAATGATTCCAATGCTATAACCCTCCACATCTCCAAAAGCATCAGCCGATCCATGCTGAGAGAGGAATTACTAGCACATTGCATTAAACCATTTGCTGTGTGGGTGAGGGTGATGAACCCCCCATCAAACCCCTCTTGTCACTAGTTCTCACCCCCATTGGTGAAAAGGGAAAATATCTATGATTAAGAATCTTGTTAAACATGTTTTCTTAGATTAGCCTCCCTCTCATCTCAAGGGCTAGAGTGAGGCTATTAGTTCCAAACCATCCCATATGTATAGTCACTCAAGAGTTCACAAGGCACGGAGCCATTAAAACAATGATCATCAGGTCACTGGTGGGGATTTTAACATGGGTGGAGAAGATACATTGTCATCACTTTTTTATCGTGAAATAAAATTTAAAATATTGCTTCTCATTGGTTAAGATATGATTTTCTTTGATGGTGAGGAGGAGCTAAAATATACTCCTTCTAAACTATTCATGAGTTAATTTAAATGGTGTGGTTTTACTTGAATAAAGATGATGAGTCAACCCAATATTCATAGGTGACATTTAGTAATAAGTGACAAAATCTATCTTAATTCAATTGTCACAAAATTCTTTTCACTAATGTAACATGATTTGACACCATTATTTAAGAAAAAAACAAACACCTAAAAAGAAAACTAACCTTTTTCCTTTTTATTTGGGGAAGGTGATAAAATTTTAGCTACTAATAAACCTATGGGGATTTACAACCTATCGTCCTCTCTGTAAACTGGGTCACAGTGGGGAATTTGAACCATGGATCTCTTAGTTTTCACATATTTCACATTACTTCGATCACCAATTGAATTGCCCCTAGGAAGAACAATTATTACTTTTAATTAAAATATATCCTCTATAATATTTTTTAGTTCTAATGATATGTATAACATAATTATATCTCTCTAAATTTTTATAGTTACTTTATATGCATCCCCTATTGAAAGTGGGCACAATAATCCTTTTGTTAATAGTATGATTGAAAATGAAAAATTCTAGCATATTCTCGTTGTCTCCTCTAAATCAATAAATAGAATTTCAAATAATAACGTTTTTACATATCTAAATTATGTATTTAACCCATATTTAAATTAGAAATGTTTTAAATGCAATAAAATTTTTATTGTACCATTTATAATTGATTGATTTACCAAAGTATGGAAATTAATAAAAATTAAATTCATTTGCATTAAAACTTTATAAAACATGTATATGTTTAAATACATGACTTTATAAAAAGTGTAAGTAGACTCAAAACCTAACTTACAAAACCTCTCTTCACTCTTGTAAGACATATTGGATTATGGAGCATCTCCTCCACAACATAGGTTTTTCCATTATTGTATAGCAATAAAATGATACGGTTTAACTTTAGTAAGATTGAGCACTATGTAATTTAGCATTTTGTTTTCAAGTAACTATGCTAAATGTAGTGTATAGTAATTACTAGCCATTGTCCCAAAGTACAAAGAGAGGCTGATAGAATTATGAAATTGGAATTGTTGAATTTCTATAGAAGATTAAAAAGTACAATTATTTTTCTAACAAAATATTATAAACAGAGAATAATGAATGTTGGAAACCACATAACATCTACAGTCTAAATTATATATATATATATATATATATATATATAGTTATTTTAAATTAACTAAATCCCAATTGTATTGTCAATTTGGGTATTGGTTACACACAATATGGGTTATGGTACACCAAAATGACCAACTATATATATGTACAGAATTTGATGTTATTATCTGTCATGAAAATTAAAACTTTTACACAAACATATGCTTCCACAATTGCAACTCTGCTCCAACATTGATTCATATTCTTCCACAACCGCAACTCTGCTCCAACATTTATGCACTATGTCATGTTTTGTGAAACCTACCACACTAGTGCAGTGCATCCAACTCTCAATAAGCATAGATTTTTTGTTTAGTCGATAGCCCCTACACCAACACACTGCACCTGACTCTCTATAATATTAATTTATGTTATTTCTTGTTTTTATGAAAATTTGTTTTCTAAGTTTTGTATAATAAATATATATTTTCGCTCATCTATAAGTTTTCTATATAATAAAAACATTTTTTCCCTCATCCATATGGCATTCACAGCTTTTCCTTGAATCAAAACAACTATTTGTGCCCAATGATAAGAGCTTATTTTCAATTATTCAAGTCCAATGCTTAAAGTTTAAGTTTATTTTTTTATTTTTCTGGTTAGTAATGAAACTGTTGAACTTATGATAACAAATTATGACTGTTTCTGTCAGTTTTGAAAGAAATTTCTTTATCATCTTATCTCTTATAACCAACTTAATTGTAGCAAGTTGTGCAAGTTGGTTCACTTTCATGAATACATAAAGAATGCATGTGCTTTTTTATTTTTCTGTTTGTTGTTCAAAAACATTGAGACACTAAGTGGCATAAGTTACTGCCCATCTCAAATTGGAGTCACCCCTTAATGCCATTTTACAGTTGTATATGATATATTGACAACTTTTTCTTTCCTGTCTATCAACTATTGACAGTTGCTGTAAACAGAATTGGAAGAAAAAAAGATATTGTGTTAAGAAGTTGAAATACAGCTAACAAAAATAGAAATAAATCAATATTGCAAATCATTTGTAAAATATTTTTTACTAAGATGTGAGAATACAAATCCAACATAATGAGAAGGAAGGGAAGGGCTCATTTGCAGAAGAAGGATCTTCATAGCAGCTTGTCAAAAGGAAAAATGAACCTGCTGAACAGGAAATCACAGAGAATCTCCTTCAGGTTGACCTCAGATCGATTTAGAAGACTCCAAATACTCCCCATAAGTAAAGCCATCATAGTCCACCTCTCTTTAAAATTCCATCCAAATATCTCAAACAACCAACAGTGTTTTACAACAAGCAACAACTATAGAAAAAGCTAAAAACGACTCATTTCCCTCTCTTTTAGCCCCTTTCCACCTAATAGAAAAGAATAAATTTTAAAGTTGAAAACCAAAGAAGTTTGTGCAACATTTTTGACATATATGCATATTTAAGATATATTTAAGGTCATTTTTAGAAAGCTCGTATGAAATTTTTCCAAACCTTACATAGAATGTTGTGAAATATGGTGATATTTTTTGAATTGGAAGGTAAGATTTTAAAAATGGAAAAACAGAACCAGAATGTGTTGTGCATCTTAGATGAGTCGGGATTCTGAAACATGAAATTTGTACATCATGTCATGTTTTCATGTGTTTGGTAGCTACGCTACAGATTGGATTCCGTGAGGAAATGGCAGAAGGAATTTTTGAGCATACTGTTGGAGCATCTACAGAATGCAGTTGGAGAAAAAGTAGTGGGAGACCTTCTTTGTTGGGATTATGGTAAAATGGTCTCTCGAGGGCTGGGAATTAATAGCCTATTTAGTGGCTATCTATCCCATGGCTAGGAGTTTGTGGTAAGGGATATGATCTTATGGTTGGGTCACCTTAGCTCTCTAATCACTTCCCTGAGGATATCATTCGTGATTGCATTGACCCTCTCAAAGTCATTGATGATTTTTGATAGTGATACTGCATATCAGTCCCCTGTCTTGCCCATGACTGTTAGAGTTAGGGGGTTTGGACATCTTGTCATCTGTTATTATTGAGCTGGGAGAATGCAGACATTTTGAAGAGATTGGAAGCACAATTATGAAAAAGAACTAAAACCAACAAGAAAACAAATGCTTAGGATGAATACCCAGCTGGACAAGCCTATGCATTTTCTGGGGACTTTCTGCTGCTCAAAGATGTGACCTAAGTTTTAATGAGAATGCATTTTCTACTATTTTCTCCTTTTTTTGTGAAGCTACATGCCTATTCATGATAGGTACCTTTAACAGTTTGATCTAGAAGTGTAGCTTTCTCTTTCAAGGCACACCTATCACACCTCATTTTAACAAAGGCTTTAACAGAGGCCTTATAGTCAACCTTGCACCAATGCAATGTTGGAGTAGGTTGCTCTACCATTGGGGTTCTTGAGACCATGGTCCATTCGTTATGGTCAACATGGAAAGTCTCACCTTGGATATGTAAGTCTTGCATAACATACATTTTCATTGCCATGACATCTAACTCTTTGGAATCCTTTATGTTTAAGCTAACCTCCTCGTGCTTCATAGTTAACTTTTGTCCTTTTCCATATTTTTTGTTTAAGCTAGTGTTCCTATCATCTTCCTACATACAACACTAGTAACAAAGAAATTTTATGCAAAACGAACTATTCTTGTTTGGACAAAACATCCCCTGGGATTGAATGTTGTCAGTTGGCGCAATGCTGTGGCTATGGTTTGATATGTTAGAAATTTGTGGAACTGCCAAATGGCATGCATTCATTGTGGGAGACAAGTCACACCCTCAATATGAGAAAATATATACAATGTTGAACAGCTTGGATAAGCAGATGGAGGAAGGAGGTATGTCGCAGACACAAATTTTTTATTGGATGATGTGGAGGAAGAGGCAAAGGAAGACATGCTGCATAGTCATAGTGAAAAGCCAACTATGCATACAAATCTAGTGAAGCTAGAAAGCATCAGTTTAGCTCCTAAAATTTTTCAAATGAGCAAAGAAGGGAAAGGATATTAATGGGCTGAAACAAACTAGAATAATAGGAGCTTTAGCATTATCTGTTTCAGAAAATTAATAATATATTATTATCTAAAAACAAAGGCGTAATTGAGTGTTTTGGTTGATGAAGCTGTACCAAAAACGTCTTTAAATGATATATTTAAAAGTAAAACATTACCAAGTAGTTATATACAATGATGAGCAAATGAAATTTGAATCATATACAATGTCGACGAGTATTGTCCTAAAAGTGGAAACAATTTTGTACATGCTTTGCAATGTTTTTCATGAAATTTTACTTATGGTCTATACATAGATACATGTTTGTAGTTAAGAACTAAACATATATACAATGAAAGCATTCTATGACATCTAAACATATATACAATAAAATCACTATATGATATATAGATGTAATTGACAATGAGTAGCTAATCATATATGCACGATGGGGCATGGGATCGACAACACCAATTAATGTTTATTGTGGTGCCAAATTGTGCGAGTTGTTCCTGCAATTGATTCCACATTTTCCTGTGTGCGCCCCTTTCATGGATGTGAATTGTTTTTTGAGAATTTTTCTTATCTTCTGTAACAATTCAATAGTTGGACGCAAATGGTAAAGAGGCAATGATTGTTGGTTAGGATCCTTGCTTGCATATCTTGTAAGGTAAGTTCCTGTTGCTGAATTTCTTGGCAATACTCATATAGCATTCGTAGGTAGCCTGTATCCATACCTGTGGCCATCAAAAAAGAAAACATTGTAAGTGACAATGGATGTGTTTGCTGAAAACATATTTTTTTAAGAAATGAAGTAAAATAAACAATTTTTTAAATAATTATGAAACAATATGAGGTTAAATGGAATAGTAAGGAAATGTATGTGAAATTTGGTTAAGTAGCAAGTGGTGTTTACCATGTGGGTAAATATGGAAGATAGGGTGTACGATTGGCTAGAGTGCATTTGGCTAGAGTGCATTTTCTTGTACATATTTTGATGCGAGTAGTGATTCCTCTTGCTACTTAACCACCCTTGAAATTGCAGTGAATGCTAGACCTTGTCGTTCTTTGTTGAAAACATATTGTTTGAAGGTTTGAAATAAAATAAACGATTTTTAAACTAATATAAAATAATATGAGGTTAAATGTAATAGCAAGCAAATGTATGTGAAATTTGGTTATGTAGTAAGTGGTGTTTACCATGTGGGTAAATCTGGAAGACAGGTTGTACGATTGGCTAGAGTGTATTCTCCTACATAGATTTTGATGTGAGTAATGATTCCTCTTGTTGTCTATGCTTAAGATATGGATTCTCGTGCATTTGTGTGATGCATGAGAATGGAAATGCTAGACTGTTGCTTTTTCTAGTGTCATTCCTTGTGACTTGTGTATCATTAAAGCCCATACCATTCGAAGTGGTATATGACGGTGTGTACCCCGTGTGATGGGAGAAATGGGTACATATGTTGGGTGTGAAATGTCGCGGTGTTCCTTTGTATTGCCTAAAGTCAATGACCATGAAGGATGGTAATTCTGGGGGCTTTGAGTCAATTTAATAAAATATTGAAATGACTTTCCCAAGTGCTCCATTGACAAGGGCTACATTTACCCACAAGTTGCTGGTGAGCATAACTTTTTGTTCGTTGCATAAGAGAAATTTTGTGTGCAAATGCTCATCTTCCATTGTAGTAGAAGTTTTTTGCCTTTGTTGTTCTACAGAGAAAAGTGCAACTATAATGTTCAATTTTTTAAGCATTTTCTTATTTGCAAGACAATTGAGTTGTTCATTGCATATAGGTGCATGAATTCTTCAAATGTGCATTGCTCTTCATATGTAAGAGAGGAATTTGTCCTTGACAATAGGAGGTGCCAATCTTCAAGTGTAGATATTCCATTTCTGAGATTTGTGAGTATTTGTTGGAAAGAAACCTAGGACAGGCTATCTACTTGTTGGCGAAAAATGGTTGAAAGTGTTATGAATGTGTCAAAATTGCACCAAAGTGCAGTGCCATGTGATGTCCCAACACATAGAGGAATGCCTTTTATAGGTGGTAGCTAGCCTAAATATTCGGCAAGGATAATTGAACGATTACCAAATGGTGCATTTCTATGAAGGGGGAATTCCTCTCTTAGATGATCGTCAATGCGAGAAAGCATTTTTGGACCGATGAATCTCATTTCATCAATGAGAATGAATTCTACATGATGGAGTTGCTCTTGCAGTTGTAGGAGTGGCTAGCCTTCAAGAGGATGCATTGATTGGAAAGGGATACGAAGGGCGATGTGAATTGTGAGGGTATTTATGTTGAAAGCTACAACTCCGGTTGGTGCAAGTAAAAACAAAGTGTTTTTGTTTGTTGGTGAGTTTTCCACAAAAACATGGTGCAGACATTTAATCAACTGGGATTTTCATATCCCAGCTATTCCTTGTATGATGATTCTGTGTGGGGATTTTGGCGAAGGGGTTTTGAGCTGATAAAAGATAATGGTAAAAGCTATGTTTTGGGTAGGAGATAATGTCTAATCTTGGGGAAGGTTGGAAAAAGAATGATGTTGGTTTTGAATAGTTGAGCGGTTGAATTCAACAAAATTTATGGCAGTTTCTTGCAAGTGGAGAGGGATAGTAGTATGTGACCAATTGTGGTTGGCATCGAAGTCGCAGTAGCCAATCATGTCGAGGCCATCAACTTAAATATTGTAACCTAGGTGGATCTGAGAGAGGATTTGCCATTCATTATGTGGGAGAGGGGTGTCGGAGGTAGATTGATCTTCAACATGTCGGGTTTGTGGGTTTTCAATTTCTCAGTGGACATGCCATGGCGTATATGTACCCTTTTTTTGTTTCTAGTGTGCAATTATTTTTGTATCAGTTGAACCAATATCATTAGGGAGTGTGCAGAAAGGGAAATACAATAGTAATTCACTCCAACAAAAATTGGCATAAGAAGGATCATCAGAGGAAGGAATGAAATTGTAGCATGGCAAGACATGTACAATCATTGGAGGGAATATGTGTTTCCATTGGTTTTTTTCCGACGGGCAGAATATGACCAAGAGTGTGCAACTTCAAGGAGGGGCAGTGATTCCAATGAAATAGGCCTGTTCATGTATGCAAGGATAAAGTTTGGTGTCGAACGGGGATTCTCAGTATCTTGAGAAACACGTTTGAAAACAGTCTTGTTAACATTCAAAGAAACAAATGTATGGATGCAGAGAGAGAGGTAGCTTTTGTAACATATGACATATTTCTTCCGCTCCAATTTCTATATCTACAATGGTTTACGTAAGGAGTTTCCAGATAACAGCGACAATAGGTACTTCTGGAATGGCACTATGCGAAAGTCGTGATAGCATTTGAGGGTAGCTCTTAGATCTTGTTTCTGCTTTTGCTGCATACTTTGAAATATAGTTTAGCACAGCATGGAAAGATAGAACTAGTTGAAAATCAGCATTTTCTCTCCAGACAGAAAGTAGATCGACATTGTGAATATTCAGTCTTTCATCATTGCGAGCAGGGATGTAGGTTTTATGACCTTTATCATCAATGAAAAGTGAATATGTGGAGTTTAACTCCCACGGTACTCCATACTGACATCTAAGTACATTTTCTTTCTTGCGAAGACAAGAAGATTGATGACCCTTTGTATGATGCCGAACGCAGTTGATGAGTTCTGCATAGTCTTCAGACTGGGTGGACTTGAATATTGATGCTGTGTCAAGAAGACATGGGTTATGAATTGTTGATTGGTGAAGCGGAAGATTTTGGTGTTCTGGCTGGCATGGATTCCAGGCAGTTACATAGTGGTCAAAATACTTTTGTGCATCAGCAACTTCTAATGCATTGTTCCAGTCAATTGTGTCCATATTTGGTGCATTTTGCAACTAGAGGAAGCCATGAATGTGTGCAGATCCTCTATGTTGCCATTCATATCTAAATATAATATGAAGGTAAAATTTGGTTAAAACATATATGCAACGTAGAAAATTAATGTAGAGGGAATGGATTTTAAAAAATACCTGCACTAGTAATCTATTGTGTGGAGGCCTTTTTGCAGGATTTCTTTGAGGAAAATTGTAAATTTGCGATTCATATATTAGGATGTTAGATGTGGGTTTTTAATTATGTTTTGAATTCTCCATTGGAAGTGGTTGTCTAAACTGGAAGGAACATTGGTAGGCATGATCATGTGCAAGTCATGTCATTTAGTATCAGCTGCACTGAGAGTGAAAAAGAGTGTCAAACTTCCTATTTGTGTGATCATGTCAGTCAACTCAGATCGTCATTTGTTCTAGAAAGACCGTGTTCCTCGTAGGCCTAAACCGGACTGCATTATTTGCTTGGGTAATTTTGAATTTGAAGGGTAAAGAAGATACTGTCGTAGGTCCGGAACAGTTGTTGGCAAGTTGTTCTCAATGTACTTCTTCACAAAAACACTAGCAGTTGTTTGGCTATGGTGACACATTAGAATGTTATAAAGATAGTAGCGGAAACTTGGGTGTTGGCCAAAGCAGTTATCATGGTAGTGCAACAAGTGCAAAGCGTATTCATGCATCTCAACTTTTGTAATTCTTGGTTGCATGATCATGGCAATGTCTGTAGGAAAGAGTGTGGGGAATGCCATTACAAAGAGGCCTATGGCGTTGTATTCATTCATAGTTGTTAAAGATATAGGAGGCTAGTCAACTGAGCTTGTTGAATTTGAATGGGTTAAATGTAAATAATCACAAATGTGCTCAAGTTCAGTACATGAATTTGGGAGTATTGGAATGAAAGAAGAGGGTTGGATTTCTAATAGAGGTAGCATGACATTAGCATCATAAGTAGAATCCATATTGGTTTGATGGGGTTCAAAAGAGGAGGTGGTTACATTATGGAGAAGAGAAGAAGTATCTGTATGGTGATCTGGTAGAGCAGAAATTGCAGATGAGCTGAATTGAACATTACTGTAGTAAGAGTCATTTTTTTATTTTGTATTCAGGTGCTGCTAGGACACGTGATTTGCAAACGAAGAATTCATAAGCCCTTTCAGATGGATTGTGCATTTTCACAATGAGGATGTCTAAGTTAGAAATCATTCGGGGTAAGTATTTGGCAATAGTAGTGATGTCTTAAGGGAAGCTAATTATATGGCCACTATATTTGTATTGACGACCACGAGCATGAGTGACTTGTAGAATGGGGTTTACACGTGCAATGAGCATTTCTTCAACTTGTGTTAAATGTTGAAGGACATATGGTTGTTCACCAGGGTCCATGTTGTTTAGTTGAGAAAAATGATTGGTAGAATTAGATGATGCACAATGAAAACAAGAAAGGCTACCATGTAAAAGTCTTGTTTTCATTCCTGGGTATGATTCTTTGCATATTGTGCAAACATGCATGGTAGAGAGTTCATCTATCCTTTGTCAAAAGTGACGATGTTCTTCATTAAGTGGAGGGTTATATTGGATTTGATGAAGGTGAGGTGGGTTGGTTTGCATAGTTGGGAGAGAATTTGAGGTAGGAAGGGATGTAGAGGAAGTAGTAGGGTTGTTGCAGTTTTTATAAAGAAGTTGTCGACATGCATTTATTGTATCCTTGTGTTGTGCATAAAGAAGACGACGTCGTTCATTTTTATCTGCATTTTGAGTGTTTTTTGGCATATCTAAACAAGTACAAATAATTATTGTTAGTTTGGATACATAACCAACTTAGAGTGAATCATAAACGAGTTTTTCATGTATAGAGAATGTATTACAAGTTTTAGAATTACATTTTTTTTATTTGAACATCGGTGAAGTATAGGTAGAATAGGTAAAAGGAAAAAAATGCAATTCATAGACACTAAATGAGGGACTAAGAATGATTTGACATTGTTGCAAAGCTTCTTATAGGTTACGTAAATTTTGAAAGGTTAAACATACATATGCTGAAAGTAGTAATTAGGAGTGTTATAAAAATATATGTATGGTGGTCCAAAGAATAAACCTCAGACAACTAACTTAGTGAGTGGGCAGTTGGGAGCTTAGGATGAAAATGATTACTTATTTGTCTTTTGCACAAATAAGTACATCTCATGTCAATAATGATATTTTGTGGCTGGATTTGGGTGTAACCTAACATATCACTAGGTGTAAAGAGTTGGTGGACATGGATGATGATTTAAATACATTGTCAATTGTCATTGAAGCTACTTACCAAGTAAAAGGCAAAGGTAGCATTGTGTTGAGAACGTTAGATCACCAGATCAAGAGTATAAAAAATGTTTGGTATGCCCCAGGTGTTAAAAAAAAAATTTATGTTCAGAGTATTGATAAACAATATTTTTTGGTAACTTTTGATGACAAGGAATGTGAAACCTCAAACAAGACTAACAATGAAGTTATGGCAAGAGTAGCAGTGGATGGTTTATAATTTGGTTGCAATTCTAGTCATTCAAGAGGCATTGAGGTTGTTGAACAAAATGACTCTGATATGTTATAACATTAAAGTTATGGCCACCTTAAGCTTTAGTATCTCTACCTTTTGTATTAGAAACAAATGGTTAGAGGGTTTCCATAAATAAAGTAAGATTGTGTGGTTTGTGAAGGATGTCGTGCAAGTAAGAAACACAGAGACTAGTGTCCAAAGGGGTAGCAAGGAGAGAACTGGGAATATTGGATCTTGTTCACAATCACATGTGCACTGATGTGAATACAATCATGTGTGCACTGATGTGAATTTCTTAACCTTTTTTGATGATTTTTTGGAGAATGTTGGATCTATTTATTAAGAACAATCTGACTGCAAAAATTGTTGTTGCACCCTCCTTACCTGTTGTTAAAGTCCAAAAGATCCCTCCAGTGATGCGCCATCTCTCAAGATATCAAATGTAGAATTTTCCAAATATGCCCACAAGTAGTGGGCCTTCTCTCAAGATATCAAATGCAAAATTTTCCAAATATGCCCACAAGTAGTGGGCCTTGTTTAAAGATATTAAAAATTAAGTATGAAGAATTAAGGAGGATAAATTCAACCTAAAATAAATGAAATGGAGCACCCATCTTCCAGCAATCTCATGCTATGTTTGCATGCCAAAAATAACACAAGGTGAGTTGCTCTCTTGTATGTATAAAAATGATTTTTTGTTTTTCAAAATATCCTTTATTTGAGCACCCCCTTTAATGTGGATAAAGAAAAATATTAATGCCAAAATTTCCCATAAGTGGAGCACCCTCCATCCACTACTCAATCCTCAACTATCACAAAATTAGCATTAAATGTGGCGAGAACTCCCTCTTCTTGAAGCTAATCCTTTGGAAGGAATATTCTCATTACACCATCACCCAAATCAACATATAATTGCACATGTTGTAGTGAGAACGAATCCAGTTCCACATGTCAAGTATACAAGCAAACTCAATGTTGAATTAAAATTAATTACAGGAAATACAAATACACCATCAAGTCACATCATGTATACCAAATTCATTAAATTATGATGACATAAACGGATATGGATGTTGTCCATATCACCCCCCTACCAAAAATAGTGATGTCTTCCAAAAAGTAGGAAACACCTGCCACACATGGTAACTGAATTTCCCCAGAATGGCACCTGCTAAAAATAGCAGTGACCTCCTAAAAAGACAGGAAGTATCAAAACCTGAAGTTCTGCCACTAAGAAGTAAGCATGAATGGTCCCAGCTAAAAATAGAAACTTGTTATCAATAGCAAAATCTAAAAATAGGCTTTACTAAAATAGGAAGTCCTCGGAAATCCAATTATGAACAACGATGACACTTACTGAAATAGTAATGCATATAAACATACATCGTTAAAAATAGACACACTCCCAAACTCATAGTGTAGGTGTCCTGAAGAGCACATGTAGGAAACACTGCATGCATGCATGCAACTGAAATCTATGTCTGCTCTCCATGTCAAACAACTGTGTACCTGTACCTAGAACTGATCCGATGATGGATGCATGCAATCATGCATGTAACTAAAAATGATTAATAAGGCCCTGGAAGATAATACTAATGAAAAGTGGATTGTTGATGTTGACGTTAACAACAAGACTGCATGCAAAACTGGGTGCTAACAGTGGCTCCACATGGGGGTTCATAACCCCCTGTGGGATATTGAGAATTGCAGAAATCTCTAGATGATAAGCTTTCAAAAGGATTCAATCAAGCCATGTGTCCTACTCTGCAGTACCTCTTCTTTTTCCAGGAAATACTTTAGAAATATGAAATGCAATAACATATCAAATTATAATTTTAATGGCCCTGTCTTTGTAATTGCTCCTTTTATCATACACTCCTTACTTGGAGATTCAATATAACAAATATCTTGGTGATTCAACAGCTCAGGCCATTGATCCAAGTAGAGGCAGGCATGCATCATGGTGAAAAAATGTGATGTAAATCATACCAACGATTTTGAAAGTCATAAGATGATTCTAAATAGAAGCTTGTTATTGAAAGGATCAGAATGGATAAATTATAATAATCTTATCAGATCTGGAAATGCATGCCAAAAATAATAAATGGAAGTTCATGATGCATCAACATATTGGAAAATACAAGGATATCTTGATGAGCAAAAACAAAATGCTACAAGTAGAAGGAATATAGACATCGACATTCTCTTAAGGACTATTGGTTTTATTTTTGATGGTTGAAGTTAAATGAAGATTGTCAGAAAGGGATGTTTGTCTGAAGTTAGAGAAAATCAGTGGCACATAGAATATTTATTTCCCAATGGTTACAGTGAAGGAAATTCAGTAGTTGATTGAAGACAATTAATGAACCTGGGATTCAGTTGGAGGAAGAAGGATCTTGGGTAACAAATTAAGGAACATTTTGTTATTAAAATTGTTATTTCATTATCGAGTATTTAGCTATTGACTTGAAACTGGTGGACCTTAATAAAATCTGCAGGGAAGACATACAAGTTTGACAAGATCTCATATGGTATTCCTACTCGAGATAAATTTATTTAATTATGATTTAAAAAATTTCGTTTTTGAGAAATATGTTTTATAGAGTCTCTTTGCCTAAGTTGTTGTGCTTTTGGTGTGGAAATTTCTTAAAATTCAAAATTTCATGCAAAACAGAAAATTTACCTTCAAATCTTTGCCCTGTGAATTTTCAGCCTTAGGTCTGTTGTAAAACAAGGTATGAAACAATAGCAGAAATAGTACATTGTTTCATTTACAAACGCCCAAACTTCTTGGCAATTCAAGGAGAATAACCAAATATGAAACCAGATCACCCAATTGCCAGATCTAAAAACTCCCTTTTACAGCTATGATAACAACAGTTCAACAGTACAACAACAATATGATTGTAGCAAAGTGCAGATTGGGGTTTCTTGCTACAACATACTATAAGATAAAAATGTTTGTTTAATTATAAAGTTTTGTCATCAAATTCTAATTTTTCAAATATATTATCATGTAAATATCGGATGGTCCTAGAGCTGCCTTCTGTCATTTCAATCCTATGGAGCTCTGCCTTCTGTCATTTCAATCCAATGGAGCTCTAATTTAAATAGCCTACGTATGTAGCATAAAGTGGCACGACGGTAACCTACTTGACAAGTGTTATAAACGTGTCGATGAGAAACAGAGTGTGAGAGAAGAAGGATCAACATGGAGATTCATCACGTGATCCCACCATGTTATTTTTCTATGAATCCATCCTCTGCTCATTACTTGCAGCATTCATCCCTCAACTTCTGAAAAAATTAGGGAATACAGGAAGATAAATGGTGCTTAGCCTTGGTGAATTCAACTGTATTGATACAGTTGACTAAAATATACAGTGAAATAATCACTGGTAATTTGAATATGGCTGCAGATCTGGGATGGGGAGTTATTAATGTGGTGGTGTTGGTTATCTTGGCGGGTTTTCCCATGACCATATGGCAGGCCACTTCAGTAGAGTCCGATCAGAACAAGGCGGATAAATTAGCAGAAGACAACAAGATTGGATATGTAAAGGAGAAGGCCGGAGAGGCTATGGAAACCAGTGAGAAGGCAGTCGAAGGTGCAGGTACAACATCATGGGATACAGTCAAAACTTGGGCCAACGTGGCCTCTGAGAAATTGCCTAAATCCTTCAGTTTCAAGAATACGACAGAGCCGGCTTCCCAGTAAGACCTAGAATAGAAATTTTATATGGTCCTGTTTAATTTCATTTAAATGCACAATTTCATGTTAACAATGTACACTGTCAGATTGATTAATTTGATTGCAAGAGTTACTAATCATCTGCTGATATTGTTGATAGTGATTCTCATGGTACAACTGAAATAGTGAAGGAAACAACAACCAAGGGCTATGAAATTGGAAATAAGGCAACCCAAGATGTTACCTAAAGGGATTTAGCGCTCCTTCTCTAGTCTCTTGAGCATTGAACATTGAGCACTGAATGAACAAATTTTGAACAAAATAACCACTGAACTTTGAACAGAACAACCATTGAACTGTGAGCACTGAATGAACAACTTCTGAACAGAACAACCAAGCTGTAAATAGGGTATAGTATAATAGTGAATGAGCACTGAACAACCGAGAGATGTAAGAGTAGAGGACAACATAATTTCATTGTTATGGCAGCAAGGCAGGTCGTGCACAGCAGAAACCGGGTCATGCACAACAGAAACCAGAAGAATTGTTATGGCAGCAGGTCATGGAAGAGAAGAAAGTAGAAAGCAGGTCATCGTGGAAGTGTAGAAATCAGAACGTGGTTTTGGTGGGGGAGAAATAGTATGAGATATTTATCCAGATGTCAGAGAACATATGTCAATCAAACCATATGCTAGATTTATGCCAGATGTCAATCAGAGAATCAAAGTGTAGACTACTAAACTAATTCAAAAGAAGGCCTGTCAGCCTAAATATTAATATCGTCTTTTATGATGTAATCTAGATATCTGCCTCTCCTTTTACAAAAAAGAAAGATCACTAAGACAGTAACATTCAGTTTTAGCCGTAACCTTGAAGGGGTAGGTATGGGAGGAGGAACTTCCATCACGTTATTCACTTTACGTGCGTAGTGATTTGAAACCTTATATCACTTAATAAGAATATAATTATTTAATCCATGGTTAGGTAGGTAATGATACTGTTACAACTAATAACTCATTTTATGTAATAATCCAAGTTATATAAGGGTTTATAATGTGTTTCACATTTCCTTGTTAAAGATGTGTATGATTCTAGACACGTTATTAACTGGCAAGATATACAAACAAGTATAAATGAATTCTGAAAATGCATATATTAATGATTCAAGGCATGCAAACTAATGATTTGAATGATGTCGATAGGTTGAACTGGACGAGGAATTTCTAGTAGAACCTTTGTGTATTCTCTATTGGAGAGAAACCACGATGCGGAAGCAAGTTATCACCCATGTCAAAGTGCAACGGAAGCACATTAGCCTAGAAGAGGCCTCCTGGGAGGACGAGGTTGTCATGCGACAAGCATATCCCAACTTGTTTCAAGGGCAGGAATGAACACCAGGGACGGTGTTCTGCTCGAGGGGGGGAAGGTGTAACACCCTCAGATGCTGAAGTAAATTCCAGAATTATTGTTAATATTTTTATTATTGTTAGTTACAAGTAAAAGAAGGAAAACAATTTATGAAAAACAATAATAAATTTTATTATGTGATAATTATAAAGAAAAGATACTAAGAAGTGGAACAAGGATGAGGACACATTAACTAATTAAAAAATTCCAAGAAACAGTTGAGGGTATTTATTCCTTTCTTTCTAAATCTTGGAGATAAAAGATCTCTTAAGGGATTAGAAGGGGTTAGCCACTCGAAGGAGGTAGAACCACCTAAGGAAGGAAGAGAATGAATGTGAATGTTGATGGAGAGTTTTCTTGAGCTGGTTCTAGGCTAGTGGAAACTCTCGAGTCAGATGAAAATCTAAATGTTCCAGGCTAGACTAGGAAGTCTCGAGGTCTGAGAACTTAACCTGTAGAGTTTAATATTCAACTGTGCTAGAAAGTGAATGTTAGGGGGGAACCTGGACGTAATTGCCAGTTCCATTGGAAGGGAGGAGCATACTCATCCTGAATACACTTTCTTAAAAAAATGAAGGAACCAAAGATAAGGAGGGAATTTTGGTGTTCAAAGTATTTTGTGATCATATACTTTTATTATCTAATGTACAATTTTACAGGAATTCAAATCTTACTAGGGAAGCAGTTTCTATTGAGTAAAGAAGCATCCCTGTTTCTTAATGATCTTTTATTATTGAAAAAATTTATGTGCTTAATGTGAATTATGTCATATTATGCGAGTTTTGTGCTTAATGGTAAATGTGTAGAAGAAAAAAGAGACAAGAACCTAAAAACATTGTTGTGCATGAGTCACGATTACATAATGGTGTGAAAGAACAGTGGAAAATTTAAGCAGTTATCTAAATAGTGACCTTTGGATCAAATGTCGTTAATAACTCGAATTACTTAAAGAAATGGTGCAATGTTAAAAGACAATAACTGCTGGTGTGAATCTAACAGAATACAAGCCCCACTGAAAAGGATAATTTTGGGATTGTTTCTACATCCCATAGATTTCCCTGTTAGAAGGGAGAAGAGAGTTTTAGCTGTGAGAGATGAAACATATTAAGGAACTAGAACTTAGTGTAAATATAGCTTCATAACCACAGGAAGGAAACCCTTGAAATAATAGTAAATAAAGTAATAGGGGTTATGATATGAAACCTCATCTAGGTATTACAGAAGACGAGACAACCCACCTTAGTAGATGGAAAGGACAGGACATAACTTACTCTAGCTTTATTGCTATAGATTTCTAGAAGGGCACTGTGTAAAATATCTGAATCCATCCAACTTTTAAGATGGGAACTCCATCCATCATCAGGGACTAAAGGGAGAGCCTGAAAGTGAATGAGTGTCAGAGTTCCTTTTTATAGGAGTTTTAAAGTTTGAGCATAATGTGTTTGGTGGTTATGTTTGCCACCTGGGTTAGCTCAGAGGCCAAGTTGTTTCTAGTAGCTTCACAGGCATTCCTAAGATGGACACCAACCTTATAATTATTAATGAACTACTAATTTGAAATAGAAACCTTTCTCCCACAAAAATTAAATAGTGTACTCGCAATCCATGCTAAATAAATTAACTAATAATTTGCACTAAATCCGGACAACTTAGGTTGGTATACAACGCATAAATCACCGAAAAACTTGTTTAATGGTTATGGCATGGAAAAGAACACCTTGGGCTAAAAATTGACCAAGGAATAGAAATTTCTTATAACATGGAACCATTAAGCGCATGAGCACTAATACCCCAAAAAGGGTGAGTGAATATGTTCACTCAGAACCTCAGTAAAATAAATGTATATTGTTAACCCAATACATAAATATTAGATAACAAAACTTTGTAGTGAAAGCATACAGTAATTATCAAATTCTAAATGAACTAAACCTGTAGTGAGAGCCTACCATTAATTAACCATACTTAATTTTCACAAGGTTGTAAATAAAATTTACATGTAGAAGGAGGTAAATAAAACAACAAGAAAACCTATTACAAGAATAATCCTCATGCTCTTAAAGTAGTACCAACAACACACATTTGGTGTAGAGAATTAAGAAAAAATAAATAAATCTGCATAAGCTAATTTTATACCATATAAGTTAATTAGTTAACTATGGAATAATAGAACATGGAACCAACTAAAACTGAGAATCAAAAATAGAGATATGCACAAATATACCATTAACTTGAAAACAAGAAAAGACAAAGATAAACCCTTGGTGCATAATAGTTTAGAGCAGGGAAATTGCAAAGGATTGCATAGACCTTGGTCCAAACCAGCAAGTGAGGAACAAAGGGGTCTCAAGACTACCCAATCCTTTTACAACCGACAAGATTTATACATTTATTTAACCGTAAATCGGGTGAATCCCTTAACCTTACTGATTGGAGTTATGACCATAGAAAACCAAAGAATGTCCTTAATGTAGCCAGAAGCCAACCAGGACGTTCTTGAGGTTGGGTCACAACCAGAATCTTTAAACCAGCTACTGTCACAAAACCCTTGGATGTTGTTCGACATCCCTGTAACAGAGAACCCAAAACCCTAATTAGTTTCTACACAGAAACAATTAAGAATTGAAGTATGGATAAATTA
Source organism: Pinus tabuliformis (assembly GCA_031772625.1). NCBI lineage: Eukaryota > Viridiplantae > Streptophyta > Pinopsida > Pinales > Pinaceae > Pinus > Pinus tabuliformis. Next base: position 571,967,562 of record CM062808.1, read on the forward strand.
TGACTTGGTAAAAACCCTCGTTACTTGAGTCTGTTGTAAGGAAGACAACTTCAATTCGTGGCCCACGCAACTCCAAGAGAGGAACCAGACATTCTGAGCTACAACAATGATCTAGATTTAAATAGGAATGCAACAAATTATAGAGATAACCATAAATATAGAGATGCAGCAGAAATAATACTTCATTTCATTAATGTAAAATACTGAAATATGCTTACAAGCATAAATGGAAATAAACTAGCTCTTGCGATGATAGCTTATCTCTGAGGAGAGATGTGGCAGATACATGCCTCTGAACTATCTTACAATGAGGTTCGAAGGCCTATTTATTGTTGAGAAACAATGGAAAACCCTAAACATCCAAAAGCCTAACCTTAGGAGATGAAGCCCAAAACTATGGGCCCTGTTTTGGGTAAATTGGTACATCAACTTCCCGGGGTCATAACTTTGGCATACGATCTTCGTTTTACTTGCACAATACCTCGTTAGAAATATCTATTTGAGGACTACAACTCTGGGAATGGACCAATGTTGCTCCTAGTTTTCCCAAAAACCATCGTTTAGGACCTCAAAACGAATCCGGAAGTTCAAGACCCGAAAAACTGCTAAAATTAGTAAATTGTGCAACAATTAAGGAAAATGAAAAGCTGAAAGAAACAATGGTGGGGGTCCAAGTGGAATTGGTGAGTGGCCACCAATATCCACTTGCATCATTCATCCCCCCTTAGGAAGCAATGGTCCTTATTGCGTTGAGTTCCTCCATGAGATGAAGAAACTTCTGCTGAACTTAGTCCCTAGTGAGCCACTTGCCCTGGTGAAGGAGTTGACCTGCTTTGACAACTCGATACAATTGGATATTCTACTGGCAAGTGTGCTTGATATGTGTGTCCATGATCCGATCAGTTGCAACTTGTTCCATGCAATCTGGATTTAACTCTGTTGGTGTGAGTTGTTCTGCAATGTCAGATGTGTCTAGTAATGGTGGAAAGTATGGCCGAAGGAAGTCCACATTGAACACTCGGTGCAGGCCAAGGAATGGGGGAAATCTGAGCTCAAATGCATTGTCTCCCACAACCTTGGTAATGGTGTAGGGACCATATCAGAGTGGTCTAAGTTCCTGATAGTCTCTGGTAAGGCGTTCCTTTTGCATATGCAACCAGACTTTGTTTCCCACCTAAAAATTGTGTGGCACTCGATGTTGATCATGTCGCTACTTGTACTTGGCATTTGATTTCTCGAGAATGTTGTGGACCTACCGGCGGATATGTTTGATGTGCTCAATGAAGTTTTTTTCTTATCTGTTTTCGATTGGACATGAGTCGAATCTTCCTGAGTAGCTGCAAATGGCATGGCCACATCAATGGGACATAGTGGTTGGAATCCAAAACCCACTTAAAAAGGGTTATGTCCAGTTAAACTATGGAGAGCCTGGTTATAACTTTACTGAACATAGGGGAGGCTCTCATCCCATGTGCATGGATTCTTTGAGTTGTACATGTGCAGAATGTGTACGATCATGCTATTGACAACTCCATTTGGCCATCAGTTTGGGGATGGAAGGCTATGGACTTAGTGAGTTTGGTGTCCAACATTGACCAGAGACTGGACCAAAATGTACTGAGGAACCTACTATCCCGATCTGAGATGATAGACTGTGGGATCCCAAAGTGTACCCACACTCATTCAAAGAAGTGTTTAGTAGTGGCTTATGTTGTGATATTCTTCTTGCAGGTCGCCATGATGGCCATCTTCGAGAACCTGTTGAAGACCACAAAAACACAGTCATTTCCATGCTTAGTAGAAGGAAGGCCCAACATGTAATCCATGGAGATGGATTCCCAAGGTTGACTATGGGTAGGCAGCGGAGTATACAGGCCTTGCTTCTTGATGGTCAGTTTGGCAATGACGCATGCAGTTCAAGATTTGATGTACTTCCTGACATCCTGCCCGATGTTTAGCTAATAGAAATACTTCTATGGTACTGCTACCATTTTCTCGAACCCAAAATGCCCAGCAGCCCAATTGTAGTGTGATTCCCAAATCATCTTGGCACGCTCACTTGAAGGAACACAAAGGTGACCTAGGTGGCATAATAGGGCATCGTTGAGGTGAAAATTTAGAACATGTTGACCCTCGAAGAGTGTCTGGTATGTGTGGCCAATCAGAAGTCTCGTGCCCACAAGAGTTGAGCACGATGGTTAACGCGATGATCGGTGGTCGACTAAGGCAATCTGCAACATTATTGGTGTTGCCCTTCTTATACTTGATATTCAAATGGAACTGTTGCAAGTGTATGGACCACTTCTGATGATGATCATTATGCATCTTCCCTTGTGTCTATATGAACTGCACAGGCCGGTGGTCTATGTGGATGACCATTTCCTTCCCCAAAATGTAATCCTTCCATTGTCGATAGGCCTGCACAATGGAATACATCTCTTTGTCATAAGTGGGATACTTCCGGATTGTGTCTGAAAGTGTCTCACTGTGATATGCCACTAGATGCCTGTGTTGAGTAGGGACTGCCCCAATAGCATAGTCAGAGTCATTTGTCTCAATCTCAAATGGTTGTTGCAAGTATGGTAATGCGAGCACCCGTGCCGAGCAGAGGTGATGTTTCAACTTTGTGAATTCCTTTTGTTGAGATTCAGACTAAAAGAATTTTTCTTTCACTCCTCCCTTGGTGACTTGACTCAAGGGCCAAGTGATATGAGAAAATCCCAACACGAACCTGCAGTAGAAGTTGGCAAGACCTAGAAAGTTGCAGAGCTCTGTCAGAGTGGTTGGAGATGGCCAATCCCGAATGACTTGGATCTTGGATGGATCCGCATGCACCCCTTGTTCATCAATAATGTATCCCAGATACTAAACTTGGGTCATGCCAAAAGTGCATTTCTTCAAATTGGCACATAACTTGTGTTGCCGCAGTGTTTGGAGAACCTGTCGGATGTGGTGGAGGTGCTCTTCCCAACTCTCGCTGAAGATTAGGATGTCATCTAAGTATAACACTACAAATGAGTTGGTGAATGGCCACAATATGTCATCCATTAGCCTCATGAAGGTTGCAGGAGCATTTGTCAACCTGAAAGGCATAACCAACCATTCAGAAAGGCCCTCCTTGGCTTTGAAGGCAGTCTTCCACACATCGGTGGGTTCGATTGGTACCTGGTGATATCTTGACTTCAAATCGATCTCGCTGAAATATTCCCCCCCCTTCAGTTGGTCCAGAAGATCATCGATCCATGGGATTGGTTACCTATTCCGGAGAGTGATCTTGTTCAATGCCTGATAGTCAATACAGAGTCTCCAAGTCCCATCCTTCTTCTGTACCAACACAATCGGGCTCCCATAGGGCGATGAACTTGGTTAGATGTTACCTTTCTGCAGAAGCTCTTGAATCTACCTCCTGATTTCATTGTTCTTTAAAATGGAGTTCTGATAGATTGGTCCATTGGGTAGTGGTGCATCTAGGGTCAGATCGATGGAGTGCTTGACCTGACAGTGTAGAGGAACCCCTGCAGGGGAGGTGAAGATGTCCTCGTACTCCTCCACGACCTTGTCCATCTATAGTTGTCATGTGGAGGGGCCCTGTCTAGAGGTCATGGCCATCATCTTCTTATTTCCTTGAGGGCGTATCATCAAGAAAACAAAGTTCCTGGTTTTGGAAATGAGCTTATTGTATTGTTTTGCAGTAACCAAAGAGATGGTGGTAGGCGGTGCTACTCCCAATATCCTATATAACTTATTTACCAAACTAACAATAACAATATGAGGCCTTGACTCATATACAACATGTTTCTTCCACAAGTATGGTTGGCCTAATAATACATCACAAACATCAATGGAAGCAACGTCACATAATACTTCATCCATGAAGGGATTGATATTGTATGGAAGGTGACAATGCTGGCTCATGCAAAGATCTTGTCCTTGGTGAAGCCACCCGCTGGTGTACGGTTGTGGATGTGCTTTGGTTGGTAAGCCCAGCCGCTTCACGAACTTTTCCAAAATGAGGTTCTTTTGGCTCCCACTGTCAACAATGAACTGTAGCGGGGAGCCCTTTACCCACATATGGGAGTGGAAGAGGCGCTCCTCCTCCTCTAGATCTACAGGTTCCTCCTTTTGGATCTTCGTGGTGATAATGGTGGCGTTGGGCTTCGCATCAATAATCTGCTTCCCTTTTTCATTCCCCTTATTGTGTTCTCGTTCAGAGTCTAATATGCATCTGATTCTGAAAACTTTATCTCAGCCACCAGTGACTTCTTGGCTCGACACTCACTTGTGTTGTGAGTGGAGCTCTTATGGAACTCACACTACTTTCCCATGTCCTTCTTCGACTTCACGGTGTTTTTCTTTGCTTGCAGCTTCGGTGGGTTGTCCTGGGCCACCCTACCTTGGCTTTGTCCTTTGTTCAATAGTTTGCGGGAGCCTTTCCCTTTCTTCGGATTTGTAGATCCAAAGTCTCACTTCTTTTGTTTGAACTTATGCTCGATCTTGACAGTGTATCAGTACGCTGTCGAGCGAGTAGATGTCCAGGAACTCCATCTCATCCTAGATGTACCTGTGTAGGCACCTGTGGTATTTGAGTACTAAATTCAACTCAGAATCCTTGATACCCAACTTAGTGTGAAGGGTATGAAAAATATTGGTAAGCTTAGATACATCTGGGTCCCTTCGCTGCTGTAACATGGTCCACTTTATGTATTTATCCTCATAGCTTTTGACAGGGTAGTACTACTCCTTGATGGCATTCTGGAATGAATTCCAAGTGGGTGCAGCTGAAAAAAGTGAGGTCGTACTTTCATCCTTCTAGTCGCAGTAGATTTCCCACCAGTCCTTCACATGGGGGGTGGCTTTGAGAAGAGCGAAAGTAATCTTTTCCCGACCGGAAAAATCATGAACAGAAAAATACCCTTCTAGCATATTTAACCATTTATCTACAGCGTCTACATCTATCTGACCCTCAAATATGGGAATGTCAAAGTTAACTTGTACCTTAAAGGGTGTGGTGCTTCAAGAGTAGCTGTTGGAAGTAGATGTGTTGCCCCTGGGTAGCCGCTGAAGGATCTGGGCAAAGTTGTCCCTCATCGTGTTCCTTTATCGCTCAAGGGCCTCTTTGAGCAAGATTTTGATAGGATCTCTTGCCTCCTCGTCCTTATTTTCATTCGCCATGGGAGGCCATTGGGATTTGCGAGGCTGGTCTTGTAAAGGTTCGATCAGTTCAAGCCCTAACTCCTTATATCCCGACCTCGTTGGGGACATGCAAAGAAAAACAGAGAAAGAGCAGATCGCTTTAATACCACTGATCTAGATTTAAACAAGAACGTAACAAATTATAGAGATAACCATAAATACAGAGATGCAACAGAAACAATACTTCATTTTATTAATGTAAAATACTTAAACATGCTTACCAAAAAAATGGAAATAAACTAGCTCAGGTGATGGTAGCTTATCTATGAGAGATGTGGCAGCTATATGCCTCTGAACTGTCTTACAATGAGGCTCAAAGGCATATTTATTGTTGAGAAATAATGGGAAACCCTAAACATCCAAAAACTTAACCCTAGGAGATGAAGCCCCAAACTATGGGTCCCATTTTGGGTAAATTGGTACATCAACTTCCTGGGGTCGTAACTTTGGCATACGATCTATGTTTGATGTGCATAATACCTTTTTAGAAAGATCTATCCAAGGACTACAACTTTGGGAAGATAACATAGATCCATGGACCAATGATGCTCCCAGTGTTCCAAAAAAGCGTCGTTTAGGGCCTCAAAATGGCTCCAGAAGTTCAAGACCCAAAAACCTGCTAAAATTAGTAAATTGTTCTACAATTAAGGAAACTGAAAAACTGAAAGAAACTTTGGTGGGGGTCCGAGTGGAATTAGCAGGTGGCCACCAATATCCACCTGGATCAAACAGTCACTAGTCGGTAAGTTTGCAACATACTGAATGGGAGAATGGACAAAGGAAAACCTTCTGCCATGACAAGCATAGGGAAAATACTGGTAAACATGTCGAACTGCCAGGTAAGCATGAGGAACTCTGTGGCGATGGTATCAGTGAAATACTATGATGAAATTTGGCTAGTTTTCAAGCTATAGGAAGAAAGAGAGAAAAGGGGTTGCATAGCCATTTTCTTGATGGAGCGCTACAGAAAATTATCACCGTCAACCATCCATCTGGAGTCAGTTACCCTAACTCCAACTCGAGACACATGAGCTGTCGTATCGTCCAAATCAGCAATGACCATGGGATAGCTTCCATGTGGAAGTCCAAGTTGAGTGCACCAGGAGGGCATGAGGAAGGCCTCGAGAACCATCCAAACTCCTTGATCATTAAATATATTTATGAATCATAAATATAAAATTGTAATAACCAATATACTTAGCATTAATGAATAATAGTTTGCACATAAGTGATTAATAATCAATGTACTTAGTTTGCTAATGAGGGATTATATGATTTGAATGTTTCATCAATACAATAATGGAGTTATGGTTATATATAGCGTGCAATCTAATACTAATGATGGTTAGTGATTAGGTAGCCTTTTACAACCTTTTTTATATGTATGATTTTAACCTTGGGTAAAGAGTTAGTTGTTACAATTTTCATATTAAATAATATATTTTTATATAGAGAGAAAAATAAAGTAATTCGGATTAAAAGAATTCTTACATTTTTTTTTTCATAATGATCGTGATGTGTAATTTATTATATTCTTAATATGGATTTGATATGAGACATTAAAAATATATTAATAACAAAAAAAAATTAGGTTATAAATCAAATATTTGGAGATGCATGTTTGAATAAAAGATTGTAACTTCAAAATATATATAGAGAAAGAGCTACACAGTTCTTATTCTATTAATAGGCTCTTTAATTCAACATATGAAGGAGATTTGCAATTTCTTCAATGCTTAATATGTGACACTTTAAAAAATATTAATTTCATACTAAATAATAAAATTTTATGTCAAATTTATATAGAGAAAAATAAAGTAAATTAGATTACAAAATTTCTTATATTTGTACCTTTCATTGTAAGAGAGATGTGTAATTTATTCCATTATTAATATGGAGTAGATATGTATGATTTAAAAAAAAAAAATTAATAAAAAAAAAAAATTAATGTGGGTAATAAATCAAATATTTCAATATGCATGTTAAGTAAATATCTTAACATCAAAATATATAGAGAGAAGAGCTAAAAAATTCTTATTATGTTAATAGATTCTTTTTAATTCAAGGTAGGAAGGAGATAATATGTAGAGTGATAAATTTTAATCATAAATAACATATTTTAATGTCAACCACGTATACATTGTATAAACAAGTGAAAAATAAAAAAATAGTATAGGTAAAATATTTTATTAATGTGTTTCTCAAAACGAGTATAGATTCATATTAGTTCTACATTTAGCAATATCCTACAGGATTAAAATATCTAAAGAGAAACAATTTCCTCAATTTTCTAATAAAAAAGAGGTTTGTATTTTAAGATGGATCTATGGTTCCATGCAAATGAAATAAAATAGTGTTAAGCACAAATGGAATATTTTAGTGTCCATATTAAATAAAATACTTTATATGGGAAAAATAAACCAATTTAAATTATTATGATTACTATTTTTATATTTTAGCTTTCCATTGCGAGAGATATGTAGTCTCCATATAATACTTGAAAAAATATTAATAACAATAAAATGTTTAATGTAGGTTATAAACCAAATATTAGTAACCATAAAAATTTAATGTGAATTATAAGTCAAATATTTAATTGGCTACGTGGCACTCTAACCCAGTATGAGATATATGTTGTAGTGTCCATAAATCAATAGAAACATTTAAATATTGGCTCAAATTTTAGGTTCCATGGTTATGTTTTAGTTTTCCATTCACATTTTAGTATGGTTTGTATTTACATTTTTTAATGTTTGTAAACAAGGTGTGTCCATAAATCAGTGTAAACATTTAAACGTTGGCTCAATTTTTAGGCTCCATTGTTATGTTTTAGTTTTCCATTGACATTTTAGTGTACTTTGTATTTACATTTTCTATGTTTGAAAATAAAACAAGTATAATATATTTTTAATAGCAGTTGTCTATAACGCGACTTTTTGAAAGTCTTTCGGGCGGGTTTTTTCGGTTGAAATCCGGCAAGAATTTATTGGAATCGCAAGTTTGATAGCTAGTTTCTGCACAATGAAAGCGTCCCAGGGGTTTTCCAGGGTGCTGAATCCAAATATGCAGTTAAAAAACCATTTTAAGTGCAACAAATCAAGATTTAACCTCAATTTCTTCCGCCGGATTCCATCACCGGAATCTCCAAAAAGTTGCATTATAGACAACTCCTTTTTAATATATCAAAACTTGGAATTTATAATAATTACATATCATTTTTATTTTATAAGTTATTTATTATTATTATTTCTTAGGAGGTAAGAACTTGAAATTTAGAATGGAAGTTCTTGTCACATAATATAACATGTAAAAATAATAAAATAATACTTATATTAACAAATTAAAAAATAGCAATTTAACGCTCTCACAAATAAAATAATTCAATTTTCCATCTTAATTTTACATCAATTTATTTAAAAAGTTATATATATATATATATATATATATATATATATATATATATATATATATATATATATGAAAAAAGGATCACTTTATAATATAAGAGATATGTAATATCTTCACTACTTAATATACAATTGATATATGAAATATAAAATAATATTATTGATACTACATGACGTATAATTCATTCTATATTTAGTTAACTTGTAATATTTGAAACCAATATGTATTAATAATAACAAAATATTTTGATGTTAGCATAAATAAAATATTTCAATGTAAATATTAAATAATAGAATTTATATCCACTTTATATAGAAAAAAAAGGTAATTTAGATTAAAAATTTCCTTATATTTTTATTTTTTATTAGGAAGGAAATGTGTAATTTATTTCATTCTTAATATGGAGTTGATATGTAACGTTTAAAAAAAAAAAAAAAATTAACAAAAGAATATTTAATATGGGTTATAAATCAAATATTTCAATATGCATGTGGAGTAAAAGATTTTAACATCAAAATATATGTATAGAGAGAAAGAGTTAGAGAGTTCTTATTCTATTAATAGTTTTATTATTATTATTATTATTAATTCAATGTGCGAAAGTGATGTGTAATTTCTTTAGTATTTAATATGGAATTGACTTGTAATATTTTTATAAAAATATTAATTTATTATTAAATAATATAATTTTATATTGAGAAAAATAAAGTAATTCAAATTAAAAAATTTCTTATATTTTTAATTTTCATTGTGATGGAAATGTATATTTAGTATGGAGTCGATATGTAACATTTCAAAAATATTAATAATGCAAAAAAATTTAATGTGGGTTATAGATTATATATTTGGATATGCATGTTGAATAAAAGATTGTAACATCAAAATGTATATAGAGAGAAAAAGCTAGAGAGTTCTTATTCTATTACTAGATTCTTTTTAATTCATGGTATAAAGGACATTTGCAAATTCGTCAATGATTAACATGGAGTTGGCATGTAAGGCTTTAAAAGTATTAATTTCATGTTAAATAATAGAATTTTATATCAAAGTCGTATAGAGAAAAATAAAGTGATTTAGATTTAAAACTTTCTTCTATTTTTATTTTTCATTGTTGTGTAATTTATTTCATTCTTAATATGATTTGATATGTAACATTATAAATAGTTTAATAAAAAAAACTAATGTGGGTTAGAAAGCGAATATTTAAATATGCATGTTTAGTAAAGATTTTGTTATATATATATATATAACCCTTATATATATATATATATATATATATATATATATATATATATATATATATATATATATATATATATATATATATAACCCTTATTTTATTGATAGGTTCTTTTTAATTCAAAGTATGAAAGAGAGAATACGCAAATGTCAATCATAAATAACATGTTTTAATGTCAACTATATATATGTTGTATAAAACAAGTGAAAACAAAACAAAAAGAACTTACAATTAAAACATTTTATTATTATGTTCATGTTAAATAACATCATCCAATTTAGTGTTCATATTAAATAACATAATTTTATATAAAAAAATTTATTGTTGTTGTTGTTGTTCTTCTTATTATTATTATTATTTAGTTGATATATAATAATTAAAAAATATTAATAACAATAAAATTTTCAATGTGAGTTATAAATCAAATATTAATAATGATAAAGAGTTTAATGTGGGTTATAAACCAAATATTTAATTGGGGGAGATGAGGTCTTCTATAGTCCAATATGGAGGATATGTTGTAGTGTTTGTAAATGAGTTGTAGTGTTTGTGGTTGTAGTTTTCCATTGACATTTTAGTATGACTTGAATTTACTTTTTTTATGTGGATGAACAAAATAAGTATCATATATTTTTAATATATCAAAACTTGGAATTTATATAAATATAATTTTTATTTTTATAAATTCAAATTTTAATAATTTATTATTATTATTTTTTTCCCGTGAGAAAAAGTCGTAATTTCTATTAGTATAAAGAAATTACATTTTGTAGATGCCAATGCATATTCATATGGAGGTTGCTGAGCCTGTAGTGTTCACAGTCTGTAGATCTGAAAGATTGTCTAGAAGTCTCCACGCAGGGAGTCTACAAAATCTGTACTGGTTTGACTATGATTTGATAAAAAATTAATTCCTGCTCTACGCAGAGAGCGACATATAAACTATATACTACCAAAAAAGAGTTGTTAATCATGTCCATACAGTGGTCATATATACATGATAATACAAAAAACAGTGCTTGCTGTATGTGGGCCTTATAGCCCATTTCCTATGGGATCATCAAAAGGTCTATGATAATGCTGATAGAAAGTTCCGTCTATCTCCTCCTGTATCAACCAGTCATTTCCTTGTCTGTGCGCTGCTTCTTTGGATAGTTGATCTGCGACTGTGTTTTGTTCCCTGTAGATGTGTTGACAGACAAATGATTCAAAAGAAGTAATCAGTCTTTTTGCTTCATCTAATATATGCCTCAATGAAAATGCATAGCAATGAGATGCATCATTCAGCCAGTTGCAAACAATTTTAGAATCTCCAAATAGTTGCAGGTGTCTGCAGTGTTTTTGTAATGCAAAGTGAATGATATGTTTTGTCGTGCATAGTTCAGCAAAGTTATTGGTGCCTCTGCCTAGGTTGATTTGGATCTTGTAGCAGTGCAATTCATTGAGATAAAGGATGGCTCCACCCCCACAGCCTGCTTCCTGAGCGGAGCCATCGAAATAAGCCCAGGGCTTGGTTTTATCTATGATCTCAGGTCTGATGGAGCGGGGGGGGAGAGGATTCCACTTCGGGGAGCAAGTCAAAGTCTGCAATCGTGTGGTGCAAAATAGCAGGCCAATGGGGGATCTTTAAGTTAAAGATGGCCTGGTTACGCGCAATCCATAAAGCCCAGCATACCAGCAAAGGTATGTTAATGGATTTTCCGGAGTGATTTTGACACCAATCATTCCAAGCTTCCATGAGATTGTTCCCTTGCCAGTTCTTTAAGCTTGGATAGTGAGAGATGAGGGATTGCCAAAATGCTATAGCTGTGCTGCAATTTAAGAATAGATGCTCTGTACTTTCTTCTTCCCTGTGGCATAAATGGCATCGGAAGGGACCATAAAATGATCTCTTCATTAGATTGGTTCCAGTAGGAATCTTATCGAAGAGGATATTCCACATCAATAAGCGTGTGCGAGGAGCAGCCTTAAGCTTCCAGAGCGTTTTCCAGGTTGGGAGGATGTCCCGAGGCTTGAAGGGTTCCATGAGCCTTTTATAACCTTGTCTCGGGGTGTATAATCCATGTTTAGCAAAGGCCCAAATGATCTCATCCGGTCCTTCTGTAAGCCTGATATGAGCCTGGGTAAGGGCATCCGTATAATCCTGCCATTCGAGCTGCCACTGAACAGGTATCTCCAATGCTTGCGCTGATATCCATGCCTGTTGGAGAAAGGTAGAGTTGCCGTTATCGCCGATGTGCTTTATGTGTGTTACTCCTCTGCTATGTAGATATCTTATAAGGTCTGCAGATAATCTATGGGCATTGCCACAGCCGACCCACGGGTCCAATCCAATTCGAACAACATTTCCTTCCTTTATACGCCATGTAATTCCTTCTCGCAGAAGTGATAGTGAGCCTATGACCGCTTTCCAGATATTAGATATGTTATGACTAGTTCCATGTTGCAGACGGAACCAGTCCATTAAATTCAATGGCTTGATGTATTTTACTTGGGCAACACGGGTCCAGAGACTGTTTGTGGTGAGGAGCTGCCATCCAAGCTTGGCTGCTAATGCTTTGGAGAATATATCAAGCCTCTTTATGCCCCATCCTCCCCAACTTTTGGGTTTTGCAATGGTGTCCCATTTAACCCAGGCAAAAAGCTTCCCCGGTTGATGTCCTTTCCAAAGAAATCGACAGCATATGCTTTGTAATCGGCTCAATATACCTTTTGGTATCCAGGCCAAGGTCATCTAGTAGACTAGAGTGGCTTCAATAATTGCTTTAATGAGAACCAATCTGCCTGCTCGAGAGAGATATTTGTGATACCATACCTGTAGTCTTTTTTCCACTTTCGCTATGAGCCAAGTCCAGTCTGCTATCCTGTATCCGAGTGGTTTTAATCTAAAACCCAGGTACTTTATCCCATCTGTCAAATTCAATGAGGTGAAAGGGAAGCGCTGTGATGCAAAAGTGAATTCATGTTGTGTGCATCCGACTGTAGTAATCGTTGACTTGCTATCATTGATCCTCATACCTGTAGCTTGTTGGAAAAGTAGGATTAAGTTCTGAAGAGTAGTGGTGTCCCCAATGCTGCCATTTAAGAATATCAGAATATCATCAACAAATAATAGATGAGTGAGATAAAAATTATCCGCAATTTTAATGCCAGTCAGTTGATTTCTATCTCGAGCAGATGTAATAATCCTACTTAATCCTTCCATAATAAGCAAGAATAGCAGGGGTGAGAGCGGACATCCCTGTCTGAGGCCCCTCTCTGAGGTGAAAAAAGAAGTAGCTTCGCCATTGAGTAGCACACTGTAGGACACATCAGTGATGCAGCTCATCATCCATTTGATATATTCATAGGGAAAACCAAGATGAGTCAACAACAGTCTAATATAGAGCCAGTTTGTTCTATCAAAAGCCTTGGATAGGTCCACTTTTAGTATCATTCCTTTCTGCTTTTTGACCTGCAAAGTATGCATGAGTTCTTGTGCTGTGGCAATAGCTTCGTGAATCTGTCTGTGATGAAGGAAGGCAAATTTCTCTGGAGATATGTGCCGAGAAAGAATGGGTTTCAGGCGGTTGGCTATGATCTTGGCAGTGATCTTATATAGGCAGTTACAGAGGGATATGGGACGGAAATCATCGAAAGAGATAGCATTGTTTGACTTAGGGATAAGTGCAATGAATGTGGATTTGATGGCAGAGGATATTCTGCCCCTCCTTCTGCAATTCTCCACAATCTTAAGAAGGTCATTCCCCAAGATTTCAAAGAATGCGATGTAGAACTCGATGGTCCACCCATCTGGGCCTGAGCTTTTATCTTTTTTAAACCATTTTATAGTTGCCTCCAGTTCATCCATAGTCACTTCCTTCAGTAGATCTTCTGAATCTTCTTGATGCACAATCCTGGGGAAATGTTCAGCCACCCTCATGATCTCCATGATGTTTATATCTCTAGGAGCTTTGTATATACCCCTGAAGTGCTCTGTAGCTAACATGGCCAGGTTCTTTTGAGATGAAACTGGATGCCCTCACTCATCCCGCAGTTCCCAAATAGTATTGATGGATTTTCACCCATTGGCAAATTTATGATAAAAATTTTTGTTATCATCCCCCTCTGTGAGCCATATTGCCCTGCTCCTTAATCTCCAACTTTCTTCTCTTTCCTTCAGAATATGTGTGCACTTCATGATGAGAGAGGAGTATTGTTCTTTGCTCTCTGGAGTGGGGAAGGTCCCATCTGATGAGTCCTCGAGTGAAGCGATGACTCTTTCAGCCTCCCTCAGAGTATTGTCATCACGGATACGCTTCTGATGTGCCCAGATTTTAGATATCCTCTTAAGTTCAGATAATTTTCTAACGAATCCTTCTGCATGATCCTCATTTTCCCCAATATGGTTGGTTTGCCAATAGTTAGTTACCAACTGTATGTATGAGGGGTCCTTTAACCAAGAGGCATTAAATTTAAAGGGGCTCTTGATCTTATGATTAATGTCTACCATTTCTAAGAAAATTGGTCGATGGTCCGATATGCCTCCAGTTCCAACCCATTGACGAATGCGGGGGAGTCTGTTGTGAAGTGACTCCTTTATAAGAAATCTGTCAAGTCTTCTGGCCAAGCTTTGATCTCCACTGCGGTTGTTTGTCCAGGTATACTGTATTCTAGCAGAGGGAATGTCCACCCACTGGTGTTCCTCCAGTAGATTGGAAATAGTGTCTGATAAAGAGTCTACCTGTGCCAAGTGTCCCCATGATTCACAGAATCCCAGTGAGAAATTTAATTCTCCTCCAAGTATAATGTTATATGCCTGAAATAATTCCGATTCCAGTAAGGATCTCCAATAATTTGCTCTGTCAGCACAAGGGCCATAGACATTGATGATACGAATGTCCATCTCAATGGAATAAGAAAAAATGTCTAACCCAATGAAACCTCTGCCTCCCCAAATATTCCCGATCTCCATTGCTTTGTTACTAATCCCTATGGCTAAGCCTCCAGATCTCCCGGACGCATCTAGTGCATGGAAGGTCCAATTGGGTAGCCAAGAGTTGAGAGTATGGATAAGAGGTTCGGCCAAATAGAGGGATTCTTGAAGAAAAATAATATCCGGCTGTGATGAGGTAAGCAGTCTCCTGAGTGCTAGTTTTTTGGCCAAACTAGCAAACCCTCGGCAGTTATAGGATATAATCTTCATGAGGGGTGTAGGGGCGGCCGTTCTTCGCTCTAAGGGCCCAGGGAATAGTTTGTTGTCGCCCAAGGGTGACTTCTTCGTCAGCAGTGTGTCTAGCTTTGGTGATGCGAGAGGGTCGACCTCGGGAGTTCTTGTGAGCTGCAGGGGCGACTTCAGAGTCCAGACCAAAAGCATCGAGTCCTTTATCCTTCGATCGGGATCGAAGGGAATATCGGGGGGATACCGGGGGGGAAGGAATGGAGAGGGATGCGAGGGAGGATGATATCAGAGATGGCTGGCAAGGGGATGTCACGGGAGGTGGGAGCGGGAGGGAGCAAAAGAGGGAGGGAGGAGGGGGAATGTCCCGAGGATAATGAAAAACCACAGAGGTCGAAAGTGCTGATATAGGTGGTGTGCAAGTAATGTGATGAGATGTAGAGCCAACTGATATGCAAGAAACAGAAGGCAAAGGAGAGGGGGATGAATTTAACATACCCGTCGTCGCGATGCCCTCCTGTTCAGTCGTTGAGTGTACTGGAGCAGGAGATGTAGGATAGGGAGCTGTGGATTCTTTAGCAGCATCAGCATTATCAGGAGTGCCTCGTGGATCTCCATCACCATGTGCTCGCTCCTCTTGATTCTTCTCCGGATTCAGCCTGGGAGTATGGTCCAAGGGAAGCTCAGACTCTCCATCCTGTACATATTCCCTTCTTTTCCGGAGGAGTGGACAATCCCTGTATAGGTGTCCGACTTTGTGACATCTTCGGCAGCGATACGGAATTCCCTCGTAGTCGATAATTTGCTTGCGAGCCGTGTCTCTCCATTGAATGGTAATGAACTCTTGTAGTCCTCCCCTGGTATCCAGATTAATAAGAATCCGGGCATATGCCATCATGCCAGTGTGCTGGTAGGATTTATCGTAGTCCATGTAGGAGCCAATTGCGTTGCCAATCCTCCTGAAGATATCTTCTGACCAGTATTGTAGTGGTAGGCCTGGGAGTCGAATCCATATGGGCCCGATGCCAATCTGCTCCGTCTCGGGGTCGAATAAGGGAGTCCATCGCTTGAGGAGCACCGGGGCATGTTCAAAGTGCCAGTAAGAGGACAAGACCCAGTTGGTATGATCAGCACGAGCGAACCTCAATGCGAACCATCCCCTCACGAAAGTTTGCACGAAAGGGATGTCCACCAAATGTTGACCCCAGACTTCCGCTGCCCAGGTCTTCAAACGTGCTGCCGTGTAGTTCCGACCTCTGATGCGTCCAACCAGTACTCGGTCTGCAAATTCCATAGTCTCACCCCACTGAATGTCCTCCTCTAGCCTGAGAAAGATGTCGTCCGCCTTTGATTTGAAACACCTGTACTTCTTTTTAGGGCCCTGGGGGGGAGGTAGGTTGTGTGGCCGGCCCAAGGGAGGGGCAGTAACAAACAGTGGTGTAGGGTTCCGGTCCGAGGAGGAAGGGTCTCCGATGCCAGTAACAGGGGGGGACCAGAGAGCGGGGGAACAGTGGTGAAGCTACCCGACGAAAGACCGAGAGACCCGGAGAGACCGGCCGAGGCAGTGGGCAGTGAAGAGGTTAAAAACGGCCGGGAAATGGTACCAGATGCCGAGGGATCAAGACCAGGGTTAGGGTTCAAACAGCGAGAAACAAAACCGAGGGTTGCCGGAGAGTGGGGAGGGGTAGAGAGCACTGGCCAATTAGGTGGTACATCTGGGAGGACCACTGGAAATGACCTTGACTGTACCCCTAGTGAAAACGGAGAGTAGCTTTCGAAGAGGCCAGAACTGAACATACCTTCTGATGTGGCGAAAGATGAGCGCCAGATGGATACCCCCTCCAGCGGGTCTTCGGAGTAATCGACAGCTTCCAGGTCTTCCATATCGCCAGCTGCGTCTCGGAACGACGTACACCTCAGAAAGTCGAGAAAACCGGAGAAAATGACAGAACTCCGGGTAAACGGACCGAGCTGGGCAGGTAAGTTGTAACCGTCACGGGTTGTCAACCGGGAGTCGCGACACTGTAACCCTTCCTTCCCTAAAAGTCTACCAGCTCGAAGCGATGGAGGTGCGTTAGGCGGTTGTGGTGAACGGCAGCTGTGCAGTGCGGGTTAACGGAGGTCCGGCGCGGTTCAGTAAACTGCAGAGGGTTTCTGAAACCCTAACCCAAACCCTCGTGCATCTTCTCCCGCCCTGTTTCCATCTTCACTATCTATTATTATTATTATTTCAATGTTTTTTTTTTTTTGCATGACGTAAGATCTTTGAATTTATATTGAAGATCTTGTCACATAATGTTACAATTAAAAATCAATAAAATAATACTTATATTAGCAAATTAAAAAATAATAATAATAATAAATCAATGTATATCAGGAATAAAATAATTCAATTTCCATCTTAATTTTACATCAACTTATTATAAAGAGTTAAGTAATTGAATATATATATATATATATATATATATATATATATATATATATATATATATATATATAGATATATATATACATATACATATACATATACATATACATATACATATACATATACATATATAAAATTTTAGTATGCCAGAGATGCATGTAAAATAATATTATTAATATTAGATGATGTGTAATTCATTTTATGTTCAGTTAACTTGTAATATGAAACAAATATATTATTAATAATAAATATTTTAATGTTAACATAAATACAATATTTCAATGTTGGTATTGAATAATAAAATTTATATCAATTTTATATATAGAAACGTAAGGAAATTTAGATTAAAAGTTTTGTTATACTTTTATTTTTCATTACAAAGGATATGTGTAATTTATTCCATTCTTAATATGGAGTTGATATGTAACATTAAACAATAATAATGAAAAAAAGTTTAATGTGTGTTACAAATAAAATATTTCGATATGCATGTTGGATAAACGATATTTTATTTGATTATATTAATAAGTTTCTTTTAATTAAATGTATGAGGGAGATTCGTAATTCTTTGGATGTTTAATATGGACTTGACATCTAACATTTTAAAAATATTAATTTTGTATTAAATAATAGAATTTTATATATAGAGAAAAGTAAAGTAATTATGATTAAAAAATTGTATTTTTTATTTTTTCATTGTTAGAGAGATGTGTAATTTATTCCATTTTTAATATGGAGTTGACATGTAATATTTAAAAATTATTATTAACAAAAGAAATTAATATGGGTTATAAATCAAATATTTGGATATGTATGTTGAATAAAAGATTGTAACATCAAAATATATAGAGAGATAAAGACCTAGACAATTCTTATTCTATGAATAGTTTCTTTTTAATTCAAGGTCTTAAAATGATTTGCAATTTATTTAATGCTTAATATGGACATAACACTTTAAAACATATTAATTTTATATTAAATAATATAATTTTATATGATATATATATATATATATCATTGTGAGGGAGATGTGTAATTTATTCCATTCTTAATATGGAGTTGATATGTAACATTTAATTGTCATTTATAGAAAACACTAACGAACTTGATCAACCATGTACACACATAATTAACCATATGCTCATCATATTCAATTATGTTTCACTAGAGCAAATATGACCAAACATGGTTAAACAAACTCAATTGTCGTCTTAAACATTATCGCTCATTATCGCCCATGTTCAACCTTACACAACCTTAGTTACTCATATCGAAACATGGTCAACCATATTCAACCATGGTTACTGTTGGTCAACCATAGTTAACCTAGAGCAACCCATGGTCTACCCAGACTTGATGGCAAACCATGGTTAAAATGCTCGAACGTGGTAAACCAAAGGATCTATGGTTGAATATCTTTGACCATTATCAACATGGGAAACCATAATTAATCATATAAAAGTATGGCCAACCTTGTCAAATATCTCAAACAATGTTCATCCATGGTCAACATGGTAGAACCATGGTCATTATGCCCAACCATCGTCAACCATTGTCAATCATAATCTGCATAGTAAATGGTTAATCATGGCCAAAATCTTCAAACCATGTTACCATGGTTGACCATGGTTGACATGGTTGACCATGGTTGACATTGGTCAACTAAGGTCAACCATGGTAAACCAACATCAACCATACTAGCCATAATCAAACAATGTCAACTATAATTCCTCCTCTTTCTTCTTTGTCAACCATGAAAATCATAACCAACCATAACCAACCAAGGTCAACCTTAATTAACCACGGGATAATGAGGTTTATTATGGTACCTCCATCAACCATGGGTTGCTTCAATCAATGATGATCAACCCTCTTCAAATAGTAATGAAATCATTTTTGTAACATTAATGTAACATCAACCATGGTCAACATTAATGTAACAATATAACAATTGACAACATTAATGTTACATTGTTAGATTAATTTAACATAAATACATTGTTATATTTATGGTTGGCTATGGTCAAACTCGGTCAACCATGTTAATCTATAGTTAACAATATTCATCTTCAATCAACTATAGTAAACCAAGGTCAGTCATAATCTTCCCCTTAATCCTTGGTTAACCATCGCAATCAATGTCAATCATAGTCAACTAAGGTCAATGATGGTAATCATTATCAATCATGGTGAACCAAGTTTAGCCATGGAAATAATTGTCAATCATGTTCAACTATAGTCAATCATGATAATCATTTTCAATCATGTTCCACTAAGATCAACTAAAATATACCTTGACCAATAATGGTCAACCCTCTTGAACAATGGTCAACCCCACCAACCCACTTCAACCATTAATGTAACTATTTTTGTAACATTAATGTAATATCAACCATGGTCAAAAATAGTAAACCAAGTTCAACATCTTAATCCCTACTCAACCATGGCAATCATTATTAATAATGGTCAATCGATGTCAACCATGGTCTATCTTAACCAATAATGGTCCACCCTCTTCACCATGGTAACCTTGTTAACCATGGTCAACCCTGTCAGCCCACTTTAATAATAATGTAAACATTTTTGTAACATTAGCATTAACATTAATGTAACATCAACCATTGTCAACCATGGTTGACAATGATCAACCATGGTCAATATTAACAAAACAATAATGTAATAGTGTAACAATGGTCAACATTAACGTAATATCATTAGATTGATGTATAAATATTATATTGTTACATTAAAATTAACCATGGTTAACCATTAAATTAAGTAAACTATAGTATAATCATTTAAATGGGGTGAAGAAGTGGGATGGAAACTAGTGAAAAGAATCATATAGCATCAATCATCACTTCCGGGGCTTGCACCTAGTAACCAGGACTTCTTGAGAGGTCACCCATCACATATCGCCTCTAGCTCAAGCGCGCTTAACTTTGGATTTTTCCCCACAATCAAGCCCACTTAGCTTGCTACCCCATTTGCAAAACCTTAGCAAGTATTGTGCCTCAAAATATTATTAATAACATCATTCAAAATATTAATGATATTTATCTATAAGATTGATACAATATGAATAATTACATTAAAAATATTAATGCAACCATGATCAGGAAATCCACCCTCCACATGTCGACTATCAACTAGCACAAACACATTTACACATTAGTAAATGTGGTTGATATAGGTTAATCATTGGCATTTTCCACTCAACCACATGTACTAATGTGCAAATGTGGTTATGTTAATATTAAAAGAATCAAAATATAATAATTAAAAAAAAAAAAAAAATAACTAGATGAAAAAAATGAGTGCATTGTCAGGCCAGGCAATAACTCCATAAGGCAAAAATGATTCGTGTGTTTTATCCCATTAGGTAGGTCTTCAGATATACATGAGGGAGAGACTGTTCAGTTCATCTCCCGATGATTGTTCATATTTCTAATTTATCTATTTACATAAATTCACCCAATCACAAGGATTAGGTGTTAACATTCCCCCTCTTAATCTGAAGGGATTTTGGTGAGTCAAAGCATCATTCTGAATTGTTCAAGCTTTTCTCTTCCAAGTGCTTTGGTGAAGATGTCTGCAATTTTCTCTTTTGTGGAACAATGACGGAGATGGATTGTTTTGGCCTCAACATGATGTCAAATCAGATGATATTTAGTATTGATGTGCTTCGTTCGATCATGGAATTTTTGGTTCTTGGCCAACCTTATTGCAAAGGTATTGCCAATCATGAGTGGAGTTGATTGTACTTGTTTTACCTGCAAATCTTCAGGAATTTTCCTGAGCCACACAGTTTCTTTTGTTGCTTTAGCTGCTGCCACGTATTCTTCTTCTGTTGTGGAATCTGCTGGAACTGATTATTTACGTGATCTCTAGGAGACAGCTCCTGATCCAAGACTCATAGCAGATCCTGAAGTTGATACCCCAATTTCTTTGTCTCCATCAAAGTCTGAATCAGAGTATCCAATCAAGTTGAAGTCGTCCACATGTGTATAATTGATTCCAAAGCCTTGAGTTCCCTTCAAGTACCTTAGAATTCTTTTTGACGCAGACCAATGTCCCTCACAAGGCTTTTGCATAAACCTGGAGAGGATTCCAACAGCAAATGAAATGTCTAGTCTAGTAGTAGTTAGGTAGTTGAGACTTCCTACAAGCTGTCTATACTTTGTTGCATCCTCAAATTCTTTTCCTTCAATAGATGCGAGCTTTAAGTTTTTTCCATTGGAGTAGTAAGAGGATTGCACTCTGTCATGCCAAACCTGTTCAACAGTTCTCCAATTTATTTCTTTTGAGAAAGAAATATGGACTTTGGATGTTGGGTTACTTCAATGCCAAGATAGTAATGAACATAGCCCAAATCAGTCATTTAAAAACTTTTCCCCAATTCCTTCTTTATGGATGCAATGTAGCTTTCCTTGTTCCTTGTCATCAAGAGATCATCTACATATACCACAAGATATACAACTGTTTTTCCAACTTTCTTGACAAATAAAGTTGCATCATCAAGATCAAAATGTTTGAAATTGAGTCTCAGAAGATGCTCAGTTAGTTTTTCATACCAGGCTCGCGGTGCTTGTTTGAGGCCATACAAGGACTTCACAAGTTTGCATACTTTATGTTCATGTCCTTTCACAACAAATCCTTCAAGATGGGACATAAAAACATTCTCTTTTAGATCTCCATTGAAGAAAGCAGTTTTTACATCCATTTGATGGACTTTCCAACCGTTCTGAGCTGCTAGTGCAATGAGTGTCCGAATGGTAGCCCATTTTGCTGTGCGGGCAAAAGTATCCTCATAATTGACCCCTTCCTTCTATGCAAAACCTTTTGCCACAAGCCTAGCTTTGTACTTGTCAAGTGAGCCATCAACTTTATACTTGTTCTTGTAGACCCACTTGCAGCCAATTGGTTTGGTTCCTAATGGAGGATCAACCAGCTTCCAAGTGTCGTTCTTTATGAGGGCATCATACTCCTTTTGCATCGCTTCTTTCCATTCATCATGAGAAGAAAATTATTTCAAGGAAGTTGGTTCAAAATCTATAGACAAGTTCAATTCACAATCATAAGAAGCATCCATCTCAACAGGTGAATTAGAGTCATCTACATCACCTCCATTTTTCCCGTTTGAATTTCTAGTTCCTGTCTTTCCAACTTCATCAGGATGAACACTTTCAGGTGTCTTTGTTAGAAACTTTGGGGGACCTTTCTCAGATGGTCCAGGATGCTCCGTTGATTGAGTAAGGACTGAATCAAGATTGAGTCCCCCAATTCTATCAATTACATCACTTAAAGAATCATCCGTTGTTGGAGTTTCATGCAGGGGAGAGTGTTCTTCAGAAGGAGATTCCACATGTTGATCTAGTATAGGAATCCCCCCTTCAAGATGTGGAATTTGATTATCAAATTCTTGAAATGATTTTACTTTTGCGAATCTATCCAAGCGATCAAGTTTCCACTCAACAACATTGTCAGTTTTGGATGATTCAACAAAAATTACATCTCTAGATACAACAAACTTCATATTTACTTCATCATAGAGGCATTACACCTTGGAGGTGTTTGAATACCCCAGGAAGATACACTTATGACTTCTAGCACCAAGTTTGTTTCTATGTACCTTTGGTATCAAGGCATAATAGGTGGAACCACAGACCCTGAGATGCTCTACCGAAGGAACATGTCCATACCACATTTCATAAGGAGTCTTGTTTCTAATAGCATTAGATGGACATCTATTCTTTATATATGCAACACATAGAATAGCATCAGCCCAGAACATTATCTTTACATTTTTGAAGAAGAGCATGGATTGTACCATATTTAAGATTGTCCTATTCATTCTTTCAACTACACCATTCTGTTGGGGATTATAAGGCACAGTTGTTTGATGTTTGATCCCATGTTGGAGAAGATAGTTTTCAAATTCATTTGATGTGCATTCTTTTCCATTATCAGTCCGAATAGACCCAATATGAGATTATGCATCATTTTCAATCCATTTATGAAAATTCTTGAATGTTTGAAAAGCATCAAATTTGTTCTTCAATAAATAAACCCAACACATTCTGGTGTAGTCATCAATAAATGTCATGATATATTTATTTCCATTTGCAGAAGGAACAGGCATTGGACCACATAAATCTAAATGAATGAGTTCAAGTTTTCTATGTGCTCTTGAATGTGAATCATGAAAAGACTGTTTGCTATGCTTTCCTAGAATGCACACATCACATTGCTTAAGTTTCCTAGGAATTGTAGGCAAACCAACAACACCATTTTTCTTCAACAAGCAGAGACTGTCATAGTTCAAATGTCCAAATCTAGCATGCCATAATAAACTTGATGGAAGTGTACCTTCTTCATGATGAGAACTGTATGAGAAATGTTGTGCACAAGCAGAGGTTCCTTGTAGCTTGATAAGCCTTTCTTCTTCTATTCCCCTCATGACAAGTGAGTGGTCAGATGCTTTTCTTACCTCAAGCTTTCCATCAAACATATGAATGGAGTGACCTTGATGGCAGATGTGGACCAAGGACAACAAGTTTCTCTTGAGTTGTGGGAGATATTGAACATGATATAGAAGAAAGTCTAGAAGACCACGCAGTTTAAGCCTAATTGTGCCAAGCCCTGATGGCTTGATTTTTTATTGGTCTGCAAAGTATACTGCTCCATCAACATTGTCATTGAAATCCAAAAAAATATTTTCTATGATTCATGTGGAAATTTGCTCCTGAATGAAGCAACCAATCATTTTTCCAAGAAGCAAGTGAAGCATTAAACAAATCTTTATTTACTCCAATGTTACATTGTGCCACAACATAGTGAGCAGATTCAGGTGCTTTACCTTTGTCTGTATCATCAGTTTTACCTTTCTATTGGTTTCTTTTCTGCTCAATTTTGTCCCATGGTAGCTTGCATGTAGAGGCATCATGTGATCCATTTCTTTTGCAGTGAATGTAGTGCAAATCTACCTTTTCTCCTTGAGAATGTCTTCCCCCCTACCCCTGAAATATCTTTCTCTTCCTCTTCAACCTCCTCTTCCTTTTGAAGAATCTTGAGCAGGATGCTTTTCTTTATGAGCAATGCACACAGCCTCTTCAGAAGATTCAAGGGCTGTCTTCTTTCCAAAAGCTTTCTCTCTTTCAACAAACTTTTTCATAAGAGAGTCAAAGGTTATATCTTTGAGATTTCCATTTCCTTACAATGACTCAAGATAATTGGAGTAAGTAGGATAAAGTTCCTTGAGAAAAGCAATAAGAGGAATATCCAATTCAACCTTAGTGGATTTGATATCATGCATTATAGACTTTACTTCAGATGCAAGAGTAAGAGGATCATTATTTTGCAGTTCAAGAGTGAAGAGTTTAATCATGAGTTGAACAACTTCAAGTGCAGAATGTGAGTCATAGAGTTATTTCATCTTTTGTAAGGCTTCAAAGGTAGTTGAATATGAAGAAATATGGCGACTCACCTCTTCATTTACAAATGCTGTGATTAATGCATAAGCTTTGTTGTTCTTGTTTTCCCAAATGATGAGCTCTTTGTTTGAGGTAGGTTGTACTGGTTCATTGTCTCCGTCTCCGACACACACTCCTTTCCACAACTCATTGAAAATGAGGGTTTGTTTTATCATCCGAGACCATTCATGATAGTTCTCCTTGCCAGTGAGAACTATTCCCACCATGGATATGATTGAATGCATTCTGTAAAAAATTATTTCTGCTGATAGAAAAATACTTCTGCTAGCAAGAAAAAATCTGTGTACTGTAAAAAAATACTTCTGCTGGCAAAGAGCAAAACTATATTTTATCCATATAGAATATCACCATTTGTATTTTCAACCTTATTTCATACGATATATCAAGCATCCATGCCCTTGACAAAAAGGAACTACTCACTGCACCATTATCAATATATTGTATTCCTTAAACCTAGAATGACTAATAAAATAAGGAAAAAATCTTGAGCAAAATTGTTTCTTTGCAATATATATCATGATCAATTCCCCCCCCCCCCCACCTTTTTTTTTAGTGATACCAAGGCTAGTCAAACACCTTCACAGTCTCAACATTTAGCACACAAAGATAAACTACTACTCCTTTCAATGCATATGAACCAACACCATTCCAAGACTTAACCTTAATGCCTCTGCGCTGATACAATCATAAAAATATGAACCGATTTTTTTTTTTTTTTTTTTTGGAGCTCAATGCACAAGAGCGGCAAAAAATACAGAGGCTTTTGGGAAATAACCCATCAAGCATCTCCCCTTTCACGACTGATTAAAAATAACATGATTACATCAGTCCTTTATGCATTGGATTGACCTCAAATAAAACCATTATAGCAAACCCTCATTGAAAAACTATATGCGTATTAACAACACTGTAACTGTATTAACAACAAAACTGTATTAATACCAACTGTATTAAACCGTAGATAACATGCGAGAAAAATGTGAATGGGAATGGAGTTGGGCAGTATGGGTGGTGTAACCATGAACCATCACACATTCATGCTACGCTGCCAACAACACAACTCACGAGGAGACCAATAGTCGACGTCCCTCCGAGCACACGTCGAATTCCTGAAAACAGTGTCATTTCCACTGTGGGGGTTACGGTTTGAATGGGATTCAAATCAGCTTCTGAGCTCTTTAAGGCTACAAAGATCTTTAACTAAAAGAAAGGTCGACGGCCTTGAACATGCAAGTGGTAAGGAGAAACAAACTCTATGTTTATGGAACGTTGTTGAGGGGACCATTAGAAATTAAGCAAGAAAAGGTTAAGGAGGAAGCACTCACGCTTAGAAATATTGAGCCAAAAAACCCATCCAGGAAACCCCTGGCAAGAACCGTTGTGCAGGACAGTGAAAAACACACCGTCACCTACAAACCCGCAGCAGCAGGCAGTGTCAGGAGCAGCTAATTATATAGAGGAGCAGCACAGACAGTGAATTATCTGGAGAGCAGAGGAGCAGACTAGGGAGTTACATACGGCATAAAGGCTAAAAAAGGAGTCAGCTCTGATACCATGTTAGGCCAGGCAGTAACTCCATAAGGCAAAAATCAGGTAGGTCTTCATATATACAAAAGGGAGAGACTGTTCAGTTCGTCTCTTGATGACTGTTCATATTTCTAATTTATCTATTTACATAAATTCACCAAATCACAAGGATTAGGTTTCAACATGCACAAAGATGAAGGAAAAGATGAATGAAATTATATAAGAAAAATGAGTGGACAAAGCTCACTGAAGGAAAATATGGTCGAAGGGCTCGTAGCCAAAACTGAAAATAAAGAATACAAGAGGAAGAGGTGTACTTGTGCTACAACATAGATTGAATATTTCAAAAAAAATTATGGGGATAAACCAGTATAGATCAATTGTAAATATGAATCTAACATGAGTGGAGGGGGATCAAATTTCTTTAGGTTCAAACTTCTTTTATAGTGAAACATATAATGTGTAATTTTTCATTGTTTAAATTGTATTTTTGAATGTTATATAGAGTATATAACTCAAAATTGTAAGAGAAAAAAAAAATTGTTGGATTTTGACAAAAAAACATATATTTATAAAAAAGACCAAAATTTGAAATACTAATATAACTTCAAATGTTTTAACCATTAAAATTATCTTTTCAATACTATAGTGCCCGCTCTAGTTGACTGACCTTGATATGACATTAACATTGTTTTAGCCCTAAGGCTCACACATTATTCTTTGAGGACCTCAGCTTGAGGATCCAGGCAGTTGATTCTACTATTAGTGGTTGTGATGGATGTTGTTTTCCCTAGTCAGTGTTAGAATGATGATAACTTTGATGGGTATGTATGTTTTCTATTGATGTTATGATGATGATAGCTTTGACGTATATGTATGTTTTCTACTGATGTTATGATGATGATAGATTTCATGGATATGTATGCCTTCTATTGATGTTATGATTATGATAACCTTGATGGATATGTATGTTTTCTATTGATGTTACGATGATGTTAGCCCTGATGGATATGTATGTTTCCTATTTATGATATGATAATGATAGATTTGATGTATATTTATGATTTCTATTTATGCTATGATGATGAAAACTTTGGTGGATATGTATTTTTTCTAATTATGTTATGATGATGATAATTGTGATGGATGTGTTCCTTATGTTGGCTACTTACATTAGTTCTGGTTCATGATGAACAATGACGTGGATGATTATGTCATGTGATGATGCTAGAATGACAATGACCAACACTGTGAAACTTTGTTACTGATGATTATCAAGTATCACAGGAATTCACTAGATGCACTCACATGTGATGAGTCGACGACATCTAGTTTTATGGAAATGAATATTTTGTCCTTGAAATTTTTTATTTCTAGTTTGAATCTTGTTATATTTTCATGACATGTGAGTGGTTGTAGGCACAAGTTATTTTCTTGGCCAAATGACTCACACATGGGTTATGGCATTGTACAAATGGATGAAACTACATAGGAGGGGTGGGACAATGTCCCTTATTTCTCTCGTTAGCACTTCCACTGTGACTTGGGCTGGAAGGGTTAGTACGTCTTCACCTTGAAGTCGTGATGTCATGGGGACAGGTCCTTAATTAGGTTTCTCACGATGATTTACTGGGTGCACACATCAAGGCGGATTCCATGATCCCCAACACCATTAGTCTCATTGAAGTGGACAACGCAAAGGATGATAACGGTCTCTATCATTACACCCAAAATTTTCCCTCATAGCCACTAGATGTTTGAAGGGAAAGTAACATGGCACCCTTATAACTTCAAGAGAAGTTATTAAACAGCATGACTAACATGGCACCCTTAGCATCATTAATAAACTATTAGGCGTGGTAACCTTGGAGCTTTGAAGGGAATTTCTTGAAGGGAATAATCGACTCGACCCCCTTGGCATCATAAATAAACTGGTAGGCATGGAACACTTGGAACTTTGAAGGGAAGTTCTTGAAGGGTATGACCAACTTGGAACCCTTGGCATAAAAAATAAAGTAATAAATATAATCAAGGTATTAAAATACTACAAGTTCACATGAGGTGGTAAATGAAGTTAGAACTAAGAAAAAAAACAGTCCTGAACCTTGCTACATCCACATCTAATATTAATTGATCCCATATTCTTATCGCGGTGTCTATGTATTTTTGTACAAAGAAACATGCAATGTCTAAGAATATGTCCTTCTCCTCTTCCTCTAGACCGTCATAGCTAATTTTGAGTCTGCTTTGGATATCCTTGGGAAGTGCTTTGGAGATTTTGCGGAATTGGGCATGCCAATACTTCAAATGTTTTTCACCATGCAGATGCGCCCCAAGCACCATGAGAGATAGCGACAATCCATTACAGGCTTCCAAAAACAGACTAACTACTTCTTCAAAACCCACATCTTGATAAGATTTGTCAAAGGCGTGAGAGCAGAAGAGCTCTTTCGACTGTTGCGGATCCAGTCCTGTGAGCTTGTATATGGACGACTCTACAATTCCCCATCTTATAATAACATCCATATTATGAGAGGTAACTAAAATCAAGCTGGAGTATTGTTTGGGACAGAGATGTATGCTACAAGAAAGCATTCAGAGAAGAATAATACTGAATTCGTCGCACGACCTTGCAACCATCATAGGACGGGAATTTCTGGTGAATTGCTTGCAACCACGATAGGATGGGAATATGTGGCGAATGTCGTGAAGTGTGAAGGAAAGAGACACAGGAATCTGAACCTGGACTAGCAGCGAGGTGGAAGAGCCAAGGCACAAGTTTGATATTCGGGCTCTCAGAGCTTGAACTGTCTACGTTTCGTTAATGTGCAGTTGTTCATAGACAAGTTGTGCAAGAGGTTTGGAGGGAGGTATAGGCTACCTCATCCATAGGTACAGATGAGGGAAAAACTCCAGTGGATTGAAGGACTGAAATAAAGTTTTTGGGGCCATTTTTTAACACTGGTGGGTGCAAGTTGTTTTGAATCATATTTTTGTATCATTATACAACAATTTTTGTTGATGTAATTATCCATACATGTGAGAGGCATCCAAATAGCTTTTGGATTTTTATGAATCATTTGGTTTCGATGACACTTGTTTAACTCTCTATTTATTGAGGACAGGGAGGTAGACACATTGCTATTGCGAAAGATAGAGTGGGCGAGCAGGACCAATTCGTATTAATACGATATAATTGTAGAGACATTGCTTTTGTAGGTTTCCCATTAGGCCTTAGATTATTATTCATCTCTATCAAAAGTATCTTGTAGGATCATACACTCTCAGAGATGGATCATCAGAGGAACTAGTGACTGTTTGTTTACTATATTGGTGGTTTTCTGACATTGGGGTAGCTAACTTGACATTAGCGGTTCATTTCAATTTTTCTATTAAAGATTGGTGGTATTTGGGCTTGGTGGGGACATTTTGAATTCTCTGGTTGTATTTATTTTTATCCCCTTTGGTCACTTTCCTAAGTGTACCCACTTAGTACTCTTTCTCTCATCTTTATCATGACACCTAGACTCCTCATAACTCTCTCTCCTTCGTAGTCATTTGTCCCTCTAATTTGCATTTAGTCCATATTTTATTCAGAATAGTGGAGGTCTGTTTTCCCCTTGGTACTTTTCCTTTCAAAACTGGATTTCCTCTGTCATATTTGGTACACTAATCCATTACTCTCCCTATACATCTATCCTTGAACATTAATGCATGCTCTCCATCCAACTCCCATCTTTCCTGGACCCTGAGGCCCTCATGGCTATCACCATTGAAGCTGAGAGTCAGGGAGGTATGGTACCGCTGAGTGACTTTCCTCAGGGTTTTGATTATGTTCTTCCTGAAGCTTCTGAGATTGGTTCTTGTAGGTTTTCCTCTAGAAAAAATGGAGGCGATAGCCATTCCAAATCTCTAAAAGCAAATTACATATTGAAACCTTTAACACTACGGCTTGAGTCTTTCTAGGATAGTATTGAGAGATTGAAATTACATGCATTCCTTAGCCGTTGGAAATTCACTTACCTCACTAGCGAATAAATCAAGAATTGGCTGGAAACTTTTTGGGTCCCAAAACTTGGATACCCTCCGAGGATTAGTTTTTTGCATCCCATTTGGGTTTGCTTTCATTTTCTCAGTCCTGAAGACATCGACCTCATTCTCGCACTGCCCTGGGTTAAGGGTCAGGGGTTCTTGTTGTTGGAACATTTTCAGGCTGGATTCAATCCACATACTGCATCCCGTCGACGTAAGATATTTTCGGCCAAACTTCTCATATTACCCCTCAAACTTTGGAACCACTCCACAATTACTCACATTGCAAATTCCATTGGTAATTTTTACTTCTGGGATGAGGGTTGTATAGGCCAGATGGATAAGAAAGTTGCCTGGGTGCTCGTTGAGGTGGACTTAGGTGGAGGATTATTATCAACCCTGGACTTATCTTGGGATTCCTATACTCTCAGTCTCAACATTAATTATTGGCGTATCATATATTGTTGTCTTGCCTGCCATTCGATGGGGCATCTTCTTCACTCTTGTCCGATGCGCAAATTGATGGGAAAAACTCATTCTAGGAGGCAACCTTTTGAAATTTTGATCGAGGTTTGAGAGGAACAAGTTGTTTCTATAAAACTTCTATCAAATACAAGTATTTACACATCCTCTTCTCCTATTCTTTCCTCTCCTAGCTATAATTTTGTATATGTTCCCTCTCCTTCATCTCCCCTTTTGAATTCAACTGTTATCTTGGATGGTTCGGATGGTGACACTATCCCCTTATCCATTCCAGATCCTAATCTGGTTCATCATACATCCCCTTTGGTTCCTCCTGCTACTGGGCCATCTACTCCTCCTGCTTTGAGTTGTTAGTTCATCTATGCTTCACCTCATCCCTTATTTCCCCAGAAAGAGAGTTGGAGGCACTATGATTCTTTGATTCTATCAATCTTGAACCATTGTCCATAAAGAAATCCTTTTTCCACCTCTGGGAGCCACTGGATAAAGGTAACCTTTCCCTTTTTCCTTTGGCTAATTCATCTTCCTCATCCCCTACAGTTACTCCTTCACAATCCAAGAAGAAGAAATTTGTTAAATTCAAGAATCTCGCCTCTTGTCTATACCCAGACTTTCCTCTGATTGGTTCTGTCCCACCATCCTCACACTTAGGTCCTTAAAGCAGACGAGCCCACTTCCCCTTCCCTTGATGATTATTATATCCTTCAACATTAGGGGACTAGGGGCCGAGCATAAATCCCACACTTTGAAAGGCCTCATTCATAGACTTCAGCCAGATTTGATTCTTCTATAAGAAACCATGATATCCATGGAGAGATCATGGAAAATTCTCCTCAGCATTTGCCATGGGTGGCTTGTCAGTGCCACTAGTTCTTGTGGACTCTCTGGTGGATTAGCGGTGGCTTGGAAGACATTTAGTTTCAAGCTTATGGTTTACTGTACTCCTACAGGTATTTTATTATCGAGTTACCCCCAGGGCTCTACTTCTCATATCCAGATTATCAACTGTTATGCTCCCTATTTTGGTAGGCGAAATTTCTGGGACAGGGTCTTGGAATCTGGCATTTTGGATCTGCCTTCTATTATTGTGGCTGGTGATCTTAATCTAACAGTTGATAGTAATGAAGTTTAGGGTCATAAGGTGAAATCTGATTCCTTGGAAACTTTTTTCAAAAATCTCTTTTTTTCTCTATCCCTCCGAGATATTCTTCCATCTAAGATTGTTCCTACCTGGAGCAATGGATGGACAGGGATTGAATATATCTCTAAGCGATTGGATAGATTCATGGTTAAAGACCAACTGGTCTCTGGATTAATGGATCTCCAATCTTTAGTTTATCCTTCTTTTACCTCAGACCATCTCCTAATTCTTTTATCCTGGACTGGAGACAAGGGCCGCAAGGCTTATCCTTTTAAATTCAACCATACGTGGTTGTTGCACAAGGACTTCATTGATATCATGCACAAGGTTTGGAATGGACAATATCCTTCGCTCGGCCCTATGGATCTTTTATGCAATAAGTTGCAATGTCTTAAGAGGGAGGTTCACAAATGGGTCAAAGATCAAAGAATTGTTGACTCCCATAAATTGGATCTCATAGAAGCCTCTTTGCAAGTTCTTTTTGACTTGGATGATCCACTGTTCACCTCTGAAGTGCGCAAGATGCAGATTTTAGAATTGGAAGCACATAAAAGAGACCTATACAAGGCACATGAATTGGCTTGGAGACTAAAAAGTTGGGTGATATGGGTTGAAGTTGGTGACTGAAATTAGAAATTATTGCATAGATTTGCATCTATGAGGCGAGAGGTGAATGGAATCTAGAACATTTGTGGAGATGGGGGTTATGTTCTCACCTCTCAATCTGATATTGAACAAGCTGCATTTCTTCATTTCAGAACTATTTTCTCTGAAAAAGATCTTGTTTTTAGAGACCAAATGGAATTTATTAATCAAATGCCCTTGATGTCATAGGAGTCTAAGAATGAAATTCTAGGAAGACCTATTTCGACTAACGAATTGCATACTATTCTTCTTGCATGTGTCAAGGAAAACATTTTTGGACTAGACAGTTGGGGTCGAGCTATACATTCATTATTTTGATCTTATGTCACAGGATCTTCTGAACGTTGTGGAAGAATATCAGATTAAGGGATGTGTTTCAGGTGCTATCAATGCTAATTTCATAGCATTAATCCCCAAAAAAATGAGCCCGATTTCTTTTTTCGATTTTTAGCCCATTTCCCTCTGCAATTCGGTCTATAAACTCATTTCTAAACTTATTATTGTCAGACTTAAAGCTCTCATTTCAGATCATATATCACCAAAGCAGTTTGAATTTATAGAGGGGCGTCAGATTCAAGACGCGGTGGCTATAGCGCAGGAAGTTTTACAGTCTATTAAGGTTAAGAGACATAAAGCTTGCCTAATGAAGATTGATATTACCAAGGCTTTCGATAGTGTCGATTGGGAATTTCTTAGACTGATTCTCTATAAAATTGGTCTTAATATCCACAATGCTAACTGGATTTTAGCTTGTGTATCCTCTACCAATTTTGTTGTGATTATTAATGGCCTCCCTACTGATTTTTTCAAAGCACACCAGGGATTAAGGAAAGGATGTGCTTTATCCCCAATTCTGTTCATTCTTATTATGGAGTCTCTCAGCATGAAAATCTCATACTCCAGGGACAAAGGGTTGATCAAGGGAACTATTATGACTAAACATATCTGTATTACACATTTGATTTTTGTTGATGATCTCCTACTCGGTGGTGAGTCTTCTATCTCTAAATGGTCACAATTTCATCATATTTTAAACATTTTCGTATCTGCTTCGGGACTTATGAAGAACTCACACAAATTTGAATTGATTTCTTCACAAGTGCCTGAGGATGTGATCGATCAGATCTATGGTTTATTTGGGATTTCCTCATGGGATGTGGACTTTGGCTTTCAATATTTGAGCTTCCAAATTAAACCGAATCTATACAAAATCATTGATTGGAGTTGGATCATTAAAAAAATCGACCTCAAATTAAAAAATTGGACTTTCAAGTGGCTCTCCATTAGGGGTAGGCTCATTCTTATCAAAGTTGTACTTCAGTCTTTATCTGTATACTAGATGCATCTCTATATGCTGCCATTGGAGATCATACATAAAATTGATGCAATTCTTGCTAGATTTCTCTGGTCCGGTAAAGAGAAACCATGTAAGATTCATCTGGCTAGACTGTCTCTTTTATCTAAAGTTGTTGAACATGGGGGATGGGGGATCCTGGACACCTTATCTTTTAATAGGGAATTCCTATGCAAAATGTTGTGGAGAGGATTTTCGGGTAGGGGTATATGGTCTCAAATCATCAAAGGTAAATATTTGGGCTATCAGGACTTTGAAGTTTGGATTAAAGGTGGTGCTAAAATCCCTTCCTCAATTTCATTTATATGGTGCAGTATGATGAGACAAAGGCATTGGCTATTTGTGGGGCTTTGCTGGGAGGTTGGTGATGGTAGTAGGATCAAGGTTGGGCTGGACATTATTGGTGGTACCCAAGGGGTTCGTATGCTATATGTTCCTCTCTTACAACACTTTCACGACAGAGGTATTTATCTTCTATATCATATTGTTTATTTTTGAGCTCACTCTCCATATCTTCAGACTTGGCTCCAGGCATTGGACATTGATCTTTCAGGTCTTCTGGCTACTAAATGGACTCTTTATATTAGACAAATTGAGGCTATAGGTATTTATATTTCAGATAAGATTGATAAGATGAGATGGGATGGACAAGTCCATAAGAACCTGATTGCGACCAAAGACATTTATAGGTCCATTTCCATCCCAGCTAATCCTTTTGTGGAGCTATCCTAGTTCCACAAATCTTGGAAATGGAACTTCCCATTGAAGCTTAAATGTTTCGGTTGGCTGGTCTTCAACGAAAAAGTTCCCACTAGGAATAATTTAGTTTGCAGAGGTTTCATTGGTCCTAGTATTTGCATGTTATGCAAGAAAAAATTAGAAGATTTTGAACACCTCTTCATGAACTGTCCTGTTTCTACAAAAATTTAATTTTCATTCCTCAGTGCATTCCATATTGTGGAGGATTGGAAGAATAATACACTGTTGACATGTTTTAAGCACTAGTTTCAGACATAACAAGTTTTTGGTACCCTGCCTTTTTTCATCATTTGGGGCATATGGCGCTGCAGGAAGCTTATCATTTTTGAAGATAAGCATTCTACTTGTAGATACACTATTATGGGGATTGTTTCTAATTTTTATTAGATAAGACCTATGAAACAAATTATTGCAGGTCATATGGAATGAATATCCAGTGGGATTCTTTGATGTGGCATGTAAATCTGGACTATGTGGATGTGGTGTTCTCATTGCTACTAAACCTGATAAGTTTTATCACTTTTGGTGGGAGGGTGGTTCAGGTGCCAACAACAAAGCAGAAATCATCGCATTATGGGGGTTGTTATTCACTGCTAGTTGGCTCAACATTTCCAATCTGCATATTTTTGAGGACTCTAAAGGATGCATTGATTGGATAAAGGGATTGTCATGTTTCCAGCCTCATCTTCTGACCTATTGGATGAAGCACATTTGTATCTTGATCAATTCATTTCAGTGCATTGATTTCAACCATATATATAGGGAGCAAAACCTCATCGCTGACATACTCTCCAAAAGAGGCATTTCAGCACCTCTTGGAGTCATACATTATGATGTATACAACCAAGACTCCATATTTGATTTTGGCATATACTGATGTCTTATATAGGACTAACGTATGTCTATTTCTTTTTTCTTTCTTGTTTTTTGTATCAAAGCACTTCTAATAGTTGATGAACTTTCAGTCCATGATAGCACAACAATAGGTCTATGTTTTTACTTTTGGTTTGGGTTTCTTGCTGTTAAGTTTAGTACTATATCCCGGGACAAAAACATGTAATTGTACTTTCTTTACTAATATTAAAGAAGCCATTTTTTTCGACTAAAAAAAAAGGTTTGTTTGTTTTGCAAGAAATGTGGCTCCAAGAGACGAGATTGTGTTTTATTTGAACAACCTATCCTCTCCCGAATGTAACCAATTAGTCTTTTCCACAAGACTTGTATTATAAGATATTACGGCTCAGCTCCAAACTATTGTACCCATATTGTGCATTATGATCATTTTCATATTGCTCCTAGTTAATGCTAATGGCTACAACAAATCGAAATCATTTCACACAACTTGTATAACGATGGTCGTAGGAATGCATCTATTCATAACAATGATACCCAACACAACTACACTTCTCAAAATATTACTTAACACACCTTATATAATTATGGCTTATTGCTTTGGAATACAATCATTTATAGCAATGATGTCAAGCAATATTTTACTTAGGAAACTAATGCTTAAAGTTACATTGCAAACATTCTTCACCCCATCAAAATTTACAGTGAGCTATAAATTATGGTCATCAATTAAAGTAATACCACACCAAAGAATATATCAAGGATGATCCTATTATGATCAATACATAGTTCTATGCACTCAACTGCACTAGTTGATCACCTCTCAGTCAACATTCATTCCATGCAAACTAGACCCCCAATCATTTTAAATAAGTTGTTGTTAGTAATTGTTGCGCTAATCCACAACTCTAATTTACAGTATCCATGAAATTCAATGTTTAGTCTCTACAAATATTATATACGCATGGGGGCCAACCTTAATAATCCACAACTCCAATTTATATACGCATGGGGGCCAGCCTTAATAATCCACAAATCTAGTTTATAGTATCGAGGAATTTCAATTTTTAGTGTATACAAATATTATATTATATATGTGTGGTGGCTAGCCTTAATGTTAGATGGAAGAATGATCTGCCTACTCCTTGAGATAGTTTAATTTCCCCAAAGTGACTCTCATCGGCAACCGCTCCTCATAAAATTCAAACCTATAACTTAATAGAACTAAACCCGAGATCCGCATCTCATAATTCTTAAACCATATAATTTTACAACAAAACCCAACTCATAAAAAAATCTTACTATTACTCTAATACCACATGATACAACTCAAATTTACAAACCAATACACAATTATATTTCATTATTATTTTCAAATTATCAATTAAATACAATATGTTAAAAGGTTAATATGTTAAAAGGTTACATATGATTTGAATACCAACCTTATAAAAAAATACCACACTATTAACTCACACATAAATCAAGAACAAAGAAATTAATCCAATAAATGGCAATTAACCTCTATGATCTTTAGAGAGGTCCCCTTTTATTAATATTTAATTATATATTACTATATATTAAGATCTTAATATATAACATGAATAACATTAATACAATTTTTTTTTAGATAGAGCCAATAAATGTTTTTATGGTCATCATTTTTCAAACCATTTATTATGATTTATCATTAGAATTAAGATAGATAATTTGATCTATTATCATTAAAATTAAAATAAATAATCTAAATTATTAAATATAATAGAGATGTATTAATTAAATCATAAGGGAAAAAATATTATTTAAATAAAATATTAAAATATATATAAATAATTAAATTAAAAAATATTAAAATAAAATAAAATAAAAATCACATATATATGGATTTCAATGAAGAAGAATTCAAAATAGAAACTATCAAAAATATAATTAAAAAAAAAACAAAACTAATAAGTTTAATATTAAAATTAAAAAACACTTTTATATATATATATATATATATATATATAACAAAGTCATTTATAAACTAATAATTTATATATATTTTTAAAATAATCAAAATAAATATATAAAAATAATATTTATTTCATTATTAATAAATAAACTTGAAATTATATATATAGATATATAACAAATTGTATGAAAAATTTAGAAACAAATAATAATAAGAAAATCTATATATATATCACAAATTTTACGAAAGATTTAGAAACAAATGAAATGAATTATACTAATAAGAAGTAAAGGAAAATATATAAAATATAAAATTAATAATATATTAAAAATTAAGGAATTATTTAAATTTATTATAAATATAAACATTATGGGTAAAAGAAAATAAGAAAAGGGAAATGAAATGATTAAAAGAAAAGGAATTTATTAAGAAAGTTTAAAGAAAAATTAATGACGATACCTATGAATAAAGAAAGGGGATATAATAAATGTTCATTTTCTATCGAACATCTTATTTAGTGTATTAGGCATTTTTTCAATTTCGATGGCTTCCCTACATCTTAGCAATAAGACTCATCTATACAAATGTGGTGTTTTGTCTTCTCACCATGTTTGGCCAACGCTGATTATTTGATTTATGGAGCGACCATTTTCTCACTATAAGACCTGGATTAACAATTATGACACCTAGAAGACAAATTAGGGAAAGTGAAAAAGAAGCCTATAATACTTATGCATATGGAGATTTACTAATGTAATGGTGCTAATAAATTTATATATAATAAAAAACATAAATAATTTGTCAATAATAACAATGCAATTAAAAAAATTTAGAAGCATGAAAGAACATTTACATACCATATGACGATCTGTGTAATGTTTCAACTAAAGGATAACTAAAAGATAGACATTACAAGGAAGAAAGATACAACTTGAGTGGGTCTAATGGTTAAAAGCATGTATTTTCTCCTAAGAGTTCAAATGTTTCAAGTAAAGGATAGACATTACAAGGAAGAAAGATACAACTTGAGTGGGGCCTAATGGTTAAGAGCATGTGTTTTTTCCTAAGAGTTCAAAACCAGAGGGGGTAGAGTATACCACAGGGAGTAGAGTATGTATGTCTTCATAGACTTAAAAGTCAAGTAGTACTGGAAAGTAAATCTCTTATCCCACAAACAAAAACAAAAATGTCTCCTACACCAATTTGGTGTAATATATAAATAAACAATATTGACAAATTATCAAAATGAAATCTCTTTTATAATTTCCATAAACAAAAATTATTATAATAATAGTAATAGAGAAACAGACCATGTTTAACGAATTGCCCTGATGAAATTTCTTTTTATAATTTCCAGAACAACTTTCACATAAACCAGACATAAAAGTGGATTGAAGTGTTAGGGTGGAACCGTGTAAGAAATCGAGAGATACCTAATGCATGGAACTCAAAAGAAAATCAAATTACATATTTCCTGATCACCACGATAATTAAGAAACTTATGATTCTAATACCATAAAATGAAAATATTGCAAGCCAGCCGTCTGTCCATTCTGAATGATTTGAAAAACACGTCGTTATGCGCAATAACCTACATTATTCACAAGATTCGTATCCATTGTGATCTATATCGATCCCTTGAAGCTCACTTCCTAAATTGCTTCAAGGAGTGGCTGTTCTTTCCTAAAGGAGTAGACGTTCATGGACAACATGATAGGACAGGCGGATGATCTGTGTATCTCTTTAAGATCATCAAATCTCTATGTTCGAAATCCACGTAATACAGCCCGTAGCAGATTGTATAACCATATAAAAACTCAAAACTGTCAACCAAACTCCGCACAAAGTATGCGCGGGCGTTTGATCCATTCCTGCACACATCCTATGTTGTCAAACAATTTCATAAAATAAATATAGACTTTATCTTAACCACTATGGGAGAGAATAAAAAACAGTAAAATTAAGAAAATTCTCTAAATTAAGATGAATTTATACTCTTCCAAATTTAATAAATATACTTGTCTCCTTAAAATTTTGCAAAGACAAATATAAACAACACTTAAAGTTTGAATGTGATATGGTATTTAGTTAATGTACCTGACAGAAGCAAGCATGTTTTGAACATAATCATGGAGGTAGGCTGCTCATCGTTTAATGCATCCGCAAGTGGAAGAGATTCATTGTTGGACCGCCCATATCCTACCCATGGATGTGAATAAAATTTAAAACAAGGGCATAGAATTTTGAATACTGTAGTACAAGTACAAGAACATACCGTTTTCATAAATTATTAGAGGATGATTATCATAGTATCCCTTCAAGTATTCCAATAATGCTTGCATTTCCCATTGGACAACAGTAATTCCAGTAGGTGCCTATTAGTCCATCCTCCATTCAGATAAACATATAAAGTGCAGATATGAATATATGATCAAATGCCTACCTCACCCATAGGAAAGCCAATATATTACTCCACCACCCATTTAGATAAACATATAAAGTGCAGAGATGAATATATGATCATATGCCTACCTCACCAATAGGAATGCCCATTTTTTTTTGGGATCACTATAAGTTGCTCATGTTTGGTTTTTTACATTTTTTTTGGTGTAAGATATTTAACTTATAATTAACATAAAGAGAGTATATTTAAAAAATACAGATCAACACCTAATGGTTGAGTTTTGGATATATGACAACTTAATATAAATGTCAAATTTAATGTAAACTTTCGCATGACGGTTTTATGGCTTGATATAAAAGAAAATATATTAATTTACCATCCTTAAAATCATAGAATAAAATTTATTTTTTAATCTTTATATGTTGAATACATAATAGTTTTATTTGTTGGTAGAGAATTAGATTAAAAGAATACTCGCTTTAGTTTTTAGTTTTTAAAGACTGTAACCAATTAGTGTTTTCCACAAGTCTTGTATTAGAAGATATATTGGCTCAGCTCCATACTAT
Source organism: Pinus tabuliformis (assembly GCA_031772625.1). NCBI lineage: Eukaryota > Viridiplantae > Streptophyta > Pinopsida > Pinales > Pinaceae > Pinus > Pinus tabuliformis. The sequence continues at coordinate 572,008,199 of CM062808.1, forward strand.
TGTACTCACACTATGCATTATGATCCTTTTCATATTGCTCCTAGTTAATGCTAATCACAAATGGAAATCACTTCACAGAGCTTGTAATGATGAAAATACCCCTAATTTGACTACATATTGGAAAATACCTCTAAAAGTCACATTATTTAACCCCCTACCAATATAAACCCAATATACCTCCCCAATTTAAAAAACCCCTACTTTTACTGGATATTGTAGGTATCCATTTTTTCATTAACATTTTTTATACCCCTTTATATTTTTTCATTAACTTTGAGCTCCATTTTTTACACCCATCAATATAATAACCCTTTACCCCCTTTATATCCGCCAATATATTAAGTCAAATTTTCCTCAATATACATCTCCCAATATGAATATACCTGATAGGGTATTGGTCCCCCACTGAAACCCCCTTGCAATGATACCCAGCAATGCTACACTTCTCAAAATATTACTCAACATAGCTTGTGTAATGAAGGGTTATTCCTTGGGAATACAAAGATTTATAGCAATGATGTCAAACACGTTTTTACATGGGAAACTAAGGCTTAAAGTTGCACTTCAAACATTAACATTCTTCATCCCCATCAAAATTTGCAGTGATGTGTTCTAATGCACAGTTCCATGCACTCAATCACACTTCAGTTGATAGCCTCTCAATTAAAATTCATTGCAAACTAGACTCCCAATCATTTTAAGTAAGTTGTTGTTAATCCATGAAATTCAGTGTTCACTATTATATACCCCTGGGGCCAGTCTCAATAATCCACAACTCCAGCTTACTGTATCTCATAATTTTATGTTAAATTTTTACCAATATTATATTATATATGTGCAAGGGCTAACTTCAATGTTTGATAGAAAAATGATCTACCTATATTTTAAAATAGTTTAATTGTTTTAATAATGACTCTTATTTTTAATCTCTCTTCATAAACTTCAAACATATAATTTAACTGAAACTAAATTTCACACAAACCAATTAATCTCCATCTCATAAATCTTAAACTATATAATTTCTCAAAAAAACTTAATTCAGATCTTAACTATTATTTTAATACCACATAGTAAACTCATAAACCATTACACAAAATTATATTTCATTATTTTATTATTATTTTCAAATTATTATTTCACTGTGTAACTCAAATCTTAACTATTACTCTAATACCACATGGTGCAACCCAAACTCAAACCATTACACAATTGTATTTCATTATTTTATTATTATTTTCAAATTATTAATTGAGTGCAATATGTTAAAAGGTTACGTATGATTTAATACCAACCTTATAAAAAGCTACCATACTATTTAACTCACACATAAATCAATAAGTAATATTATTCAAATAAAACGTTAAAGAATATCTGAATAAAAGAATTAAAAAGAAAAATAAAAAGAATTAAAAAGGCTACACACTATTCAACTCACACATAAATCAATAAATAATATTATTCAAATAAAACATAAATCAATAAATAATATTATTCAAATAAAACGTTAAAGAATATCGGAATAAAAAAATTAAAAAAATTAAAATAGAAATTATTAAAAAAACAAAAATTGCTATCGAAAATTTTATTTTATATATATATATTTTAATGAAAAACTGAAGAATTAAAAAAACTAATAATTTTAATTTTAAATTAAAAAACACTAATTTATATATATATAATTTCAATATATTATATATGGAAAATAAATATATAAAAAGATTATTTATTATTAATAATAATAAAGTTTGGAATTTTATATATATATTCTATGAAATAATGGAAACCAAATGAATTATAATAATGAGAAATAGAAGAAAAAAATATACAATAGAAATGTAAAAATAAATATATTTTTTACCATATACCCAAGAATGAAAGGAATTATTTAAATTTATTATAAGTATAAAGATTAAAGTTAGAATACGAAAAAGGAAATGAAATGATTAAAAGAAAGGGAACAGATTAAGAAAGGAGACAGAAAAATAAATGACTAAGACATAGGAATAAAGAGATGAGATTCTGCAACGGCTAATATTCTACCCATTATCTTATTTAGGGTATTAAACTTTTTTTCAATTTCTATTAAAATTGACAAATGAGTTCTACAATGTTTTATGTCAACCACATGCTCTTGAATCTTTAGTTTATGGAGCAATCATTTTCTCACTATAACATTGGATTGGTCATTATGACACTTCAAACTAGGGATAATGAGATAATACTCTCAACAAATAAGTGTATGAGAATGATGCATATAGACATATATCAACCAAATTTACTTATGTAATTGTGCTAATAAATTTATATATATTAAAAAACATACATAATTTGTCATTAAAAAAATAGAATGTAATAAATAAAATAAAAAAGAATGAAAGAAAATGAAGCCATTACATACCAGATGATGCTCTGTGTAATGTTTCAACTAAAGGACAGATATTACAAGTAAGAAAGATATATGGATAAACAATGTTGATGGATTGCCATGAGGAAGTCTCTTTTTATAATTTCCATAAACAAAAATTGGGAGGGCCTCTTTCGCATAAACCAAACACACAGTGGATTCAAGTGCTAGGGTGGGACACTATAAGAAATCGAGAGATACCTCATGCACGGAACTCAAAACAAAATCAAATTACATATTTTCTTATCACCACGATAATTAAGAAACATATGATTCTAATTCCATAAAATGAAAATATAGTAAGCTAATTTGTGTCCATTCTTAAAGATATGAAAAACATATAGAAATCTCTCCATGGGTCTTTCTTTGGCCAATGACTCACCTCGTGGATCCAAGAATTGTACACTCTCACATAGTGGTCCCTGCATAAACCTTGTGGATCATACAGACTTAAGCTCTTAGGGATGAACTTAAACTTCCTAAAGTAGAAAATTTTAGGGGCAAATGTTCGCCCTTTGGCGAAATTAAGGGGTTTTAAATTTTTAGTGGGCGAATATTTTGTATCATAGTACATTTTTACAAATCACCTCAAATAGCCCACCTTATTTTAAGGGAGAGGGTAAAAAAGGTAAATTTAGCCCTTGAAATTAGGAGTTACAACCTTCCATTCGCCCATTTTCAAGAATAGGTTTTATTTAAGTGAATCCATTTGCCCATTTTCAAGAATAGGTTTTATTTAAGTGAATCCTATGGGCCAAAGGCCCAAATACCATATTTATAAAAGAGGTATGGTAAATTAATAAAAATATAAATAAATGAGAGGTATGGTAAATAAATAAAACATTTTTTATATTTACTCCATAAGTCACCTTATATACATGCAACAGTGTAAACAAATAAAAATATAAGTAAAGTGGAGGTATGGTAAATAAATAAAACGTCTTTTTATGTATGGTAAATAAATAAAAATATAAATAAACTAGACGCATGGTAAATAAATAAAACCTCTTTTTATATTTAGTCCATAACCCTCGTTCTATTTATGAAGGCTCAAGAAAAAGGTTTTATTTAAGTGAATCCTATGGGCCAAATACCATATTTGTAAAAGAGGTATGGTAAATTAATAAAAATATAAATAAACGAGTGGTATGGTAAACAGATAAAACATTTTTTTATATTTACTCCATAAGTCACCTTATATTTATGAACACTCAAAAAATGCGTTATATTTAGGTGAAACCTATGGCCAAAATACTATGGGACAAATACCATGGACTAGATTGTTATTAATACCATGCAAAAAAACATTATTAACCCTAAGATTAGTATTAATAAAAATAAAAATGGCACATGGTATTGACCCATGGTATTCACCAAAATGGCACATGGTATTGACCCATGGTATTCACCTGGAATGTAGCCTATTTAAATGGGGGAATTAAACCAGCATAGATCCATCTTTACTCTGGATCTACTAACCCCCGAGAGGTATCAAATATCGTGATATGCAAACTAGCATAGAGTGAGAAAATATTTGATCCGATCAAGAGTAAAAATGGATGTTGTAATTTAATGTATGTTAAACATTTTAGCTTGGTTAAAATAAAAATAAAATAAAAATCAACTATTAATTTTATTAATTTTTATAAATTACTAATAGTAATTTTTAAGCTCCAGGTTTATGATAACCCATGGTATTGACCCATGGTAATACCATGGTATTCATGTGAGCATAGACTATTTAAAGGGGAAATTCTATCATCTTAGATCCATCTTAATTCTCGGTCTACCAAGTGTTCAGAGGGATAAATAGATTTCATCCCCCTAAGAGTGGTAGATGTGGAGTTAAGATGGATATAGGTTGGTTTTTATGATAATGAAGATATTAAATAGACTTAGGAAATTATATTGTAAAAACATCTTAAGGTGAATGGTTAAATCATAGACATTGGACAAGTATATTTGTATACTTCTGTTTTAATGGATTGATTGCACCAGTCATCCTTTTATAACTTTCCAACATATGCTGGAGTAAACAGATTGTAATTTGGGTAATTTTTCCAATTGCAAACAGGAACATACTTGTGTATTGGCAGGCTGGTTATGAGGTCCCTAGAAGTGATAAATTTGAATTTTTCTTGGTTTTATATATAGTATTAGGTTTTTTCTCATGCTTTCTATGAATGGCACAGGTGAATTTTATCCTACACCCACTAGGTTATTGATATGTAATTTCGGTAATTTTGATTTCAAAAGATATTTTAAAGAAATGCAATGATTTCATTTGTGTATTCAATAAACACAAGATTTTATAATTGAGTAAAATATTCGCCATGCCTGGTGAGAGATTCGCCAAAAAATTATATATACATATCATATTATTGATAAAATCGCCTTCCATTTTTCCTATATACTATGGAGATTCGCCCATTTATTATACATATAAATTTAGGGGGGGTTCTCAAAATTTTCCTTGCTCGGCATCTGCTTCTTTCAAACTCCCAATCGTGTACAACCCAATTCACATAGGAAGCATAGGCCATTGTGCCTTCTTCTTCCTATGCAATCTAGCTGATAACCCTGTCAAGATGTGGTATGCAACCTCCTGCATGACCAGCTTGTCTGTTTCAAATCCTGACAACATATGTAGAGTTTTCTCCATGCTTTACATCCTGATGAAGGTTCCCATGGGTGAGGCATACCAATCTGCAATGTTCAGCAATGCCACCATTACTGCCTAGGACATGCAGGGCCGATCTTGCTCAAAGATCATCGTGTACTCAGGGGCGATGAAATGGTCAGATATTCTAGCCATGACTCTTCGATAATTGCAATCTGAGAGTAACATGCAATATATGTTCACAACACTCTTTGAAGGTGTCCATGCCCAACCCATGCCAAGAAAATGTTGACAGGCACAGATTGCATCGAGCAGTTATGCACGCATGAAGAATTTTTCTTGATGATCCTTGGGAGGACTTCGGGAATTGGGTACATGCACCTTTAGTTGGAGAGACAACATGTCAAACCAGTTGAAAGGTTTTCCTTCACTTGCTAGCTGATCCAACATAGCAACCCAACTATGTGGGAAGGTCTCTATACTCCCTTGGCCATACAAGCGACATGCGAAGATGTCCAAGAACTAGTATGATTTCTTGAGTGTCTTTGTCTTGTATATCTGGTTGGGCATTGTCCTGAACTTTGTTGGATCTATTACCCAATGCTTCAAGATGTCTCTTGTGTTCATGCTACTATTGGGAGTGTAGAATGGTGCATCCATCCTGCTCACCGACAGTGGAAAATGATATATCTGCTGATAATCTTCCATCCTAAAGGAAGCAAGCTTTTCTCCACCGACACTTCTCATTATCATTGTCTTAGGATTAGTGTGTGAGACAATCTAGTGGATCACATCTGCGCATGGGAACGCGGGAAACCTGCATGAAACCTTTCACAATCTTGACTTATGGATGTTCACATAGACCTGTTGGTCCTCCAGATTCTCCTTAAAGCTGTCTAAGAAAATAGTATTGATGTCTTGCCATGTGATCTTGATGCCCATCTCGATGAACAAGTGTGTGTCCATGTACATGGGAAGCTCATAGACCCCTGTTTGACCACATCCCCAGTACTACTTTTAACTATGTATTTTGATCTAGCTCTCTTAGAGGCCATGATACTTGTATTGTTGAGAGGCTGCTAAAAAAAATACTAGAGACAGAGAAGAAACTCATGACGAGATAATGTCAGCTAAAGATATCAAACAACTCTTGAAACATTCAGGCAACAAAATGGTGATTGTTGGGCAAGATTGCACAGCATTGACTCTGGGAAGCTAGGAGACTGTCAGCTGGAACTGTGCATTGCGCAGTTCCAGCTACCAGTGAATTTGATTGTTGGCTAGATTTGTGTAATGCCTAGTCCAGTGATGTTGACTACCAACTGAAATTGTACAATGCGTAGAACAATCAGGCTGGGTTGCTGGCTAGAACTGTGCATTGCATAGTTCTAATGGGTTGGACTGGGAACTGCCTCCCAGGATTATGCAGAGCATAGCTGGGAGACAGGGTGGGCAACTTCTTCGTATTTCTTGGAGGCAAGGTAGAGCATTGACTGTTAGGAATGCATAGAGCATGTTGGGATAGACAAGATCTAGGTAAAGCCAGCCTAGATCTGTCCAATGAAAACTTGAAAACACAAAGGAATGAATGTGTGTTTGAAGCTAGTGCAGGTCTGAGTGAAATAGACATGCATGCAATTCAAGCAAGTGCAAAAATCAATCAAATGACAAAACCAAGAATCCCATGAAGTGAGTCACTGCAACAATGGATGTGAGTGTAGAAACAACGTTATGCATGCGACACAAGGGAAAGGTAATTCCAAACTTGAAACATCACTTCTACAAGCTAAAACACATTGAAACACTAGTAGTCATTCAATAATACCAAGGAAAGAACACTCATACAAGTCGAAAACTAAAAAGCGATAGAAAAAGCGACAAAATGGATGAAAATAAAAACTTACCTCGAAAAGTTGTGCCAACTATGCTAAAGGTTCCTAGATGCCTCGGGAATGCCGTAGCTCGAAGATCAAATGTGAAGAATGAGCTTTGAGGCATCATTTAAATAGGTTTGGTGAAATTAGGGTTTATGTTGCACATGCCACAAATATAGGAAAAGTGACACTTGGCAGGGAGTTTCTTAAAATGACTTTGCATGTAACTCCTGCTGCTAAAAATGGATCCCTAAAATCTACAGATGCTTTTTCGGGAAATGCTACCCAACATCAAAAGAAGGGTTGCACAATTTTGGAAGGAATTGGACAACCTACCATCACATGGGATGAAAAACAACACAGGGAAAACTTATGTGTTGTTTCTAGGTTGAGTGGCCCTAGGTGGATGGCTAGCTCTAAACATTTTTCCAGAACAGTGATGGTGGGTTGCTCTGCGCATTTTTGGAGAGCAATGAAACTAACCAGTTTTGCGCAATTATAGTGAACAGTTCAGTTGGCTTAGGCTGCTCTGTGCATTTCTCGAGAGCAGTGCAACTTAGCCAATTTTGCACATTTCTGGAGGGCAATGTAGCTTGCCTGGGCTGCTCTACACAATTCTGGAGAGTAGTGCCAGCTGGCTGAAACTACGCATTTATGGAGAGTAGTGTCGACTAGCCTGCTCTGTGTAATTCCCATAGCAAGGTTGGCTAGCCTGCCTTGCACGATTTTTGAGTGTAGGGAAGATGTTGGGTTTCTCTGCAAATTCCTGAGGAGAAGACAAGTTTTCCACTAGGTTTGTGTAGCTTTTCCCAACAACCAATTAAGCAGATGTGAACCAAGTGTTGGGTGTTCTTGTGGTTGATCAATAGGACAAGTGAGTGAACAGAAGCTGTTAAATGATAGACGTAATCAAATAAACAAAAGTACCTGATCAATGCAAGATAAATGCGATGATTTCAAGGAGGGAGGCTCCAAAACAAAGCGAAGGAAAAAATTTGGAGGGTGGTTGTAGTTGCTAAAACATTGGCAACACACTGGTAGAACTCCAACTCTCTATACAAATCTTGTTGATGAAAATCGAGTCTAACTCCATTGAAAGTATTGTTTGATTCTTCGATCATCATTGCTTCAAAACTAACATTGAGTTAAAGATACAGTCCCTTACCATTCTCTTGATCGGTCAGCACACATTCCAAGCCAAGTCAAGTCAGTTGTTTTGATTGGGGATGAGGGGTATATTGGTGCACAAGTAATAAAGTTGCGAGAGTCTTAGTTTCATATCTGGTGTTGCTCCGCTGCCAACAGGCCTGTACAGTACCTCGACAGAGTCATGCAAGAACACAAGCATCGCTTTGTTGCTAGCGAGCCTGGTCAGTACCCCGACAGAGTTACTTGCATCACCTCTCTACATAGGAAGCCATTCTCTTCTTTCACCTTGTTTATTTTTTCATTTTTCACTTTTTTTTTTTTTTTTTTTTTTCAAAGAACTGTGCATAGTGTTGAAAAATGGAAACAAGAAATGCTAAAAATAGAAGCGCTAAAAATAGCAGTTTGGGTACCAGTGCTAGATTGAGAAACAAGGAATGAAAAATGGAAGTGATAACAATAGCATTGCTATTTTTAGCAGTTCAGGATGGATTCCAATTTTAGTCAATCCCAGACTAAAATAGGAAGTAAAATTTGAATTTGAACTTAACAACTATTTGAAAATAAATTAATTAATTCACCATGAGTTAATTAGTTGTGAAAAGTCAAACATGAAGTCTATGTGAGGACATGTAATAGTTTCTCCATTAATTGAGGAATTTATCCATCAGTTAAAGAGATAAGGATGAGTTTTAATTTGAGTTGTAATTAGCTGGCTCAGTTAGCTTAGTTAAGTCCAGCTATGATTGATTTAAACAGTTTGTTTAAATTAATGTGAGTTCAGTTAGTTAATGCATGCTTGCATATAACTGCTGCACTTCAGATAACTGAATATTCTCTCATGAATAACTCATGCATGTTAGTTCAGACAGAGACCCAGTTGAGATCAAAGAAGGGACAGTGTACTATCAGTTGGATGAAATTTTTCCTATAAAGGAAGCTCATCCATAGATGAGAATTTATCTCCTTCTGGACTGCGTAGTTGAATCAGAGGTTAGTGAGTGTGTGAAGAGGCCAATTCACACAAGTGGCTGCACTGGACCCCAATCAGAATTGCGCAAAGAAATAGGAGGCTTGGAGGGTAGACCAGAGGTTAGATAGAGGCCTTTAATTGTCTATGAGCAGCAGAGGTACTGCAGAGAGAGCAAGATAGCTTTTGAGCCGATTCTTTTTGTAATACTGGCTATATCTCCACTTTTATGATAATATAGAGTTGGGGTTTTAGGTTGAGGCTTTCCCCTAGTTATATATTCTGTGTTATGTGTGATTGATTTCTCCATATCAGTTATATGTGTTCTTATTGATGTTGCTCATGTTCGATTAAGCTTCCACTAAATTGGTTGTAGAAGTAGATCAAGTATTTTGCTTTAGTATATTGCATTATCAGGTGATCTACAGGTGGGAATTTCTACATGGTATCAGAGCTAGCTGATTTGTAGAAAAATTCTACATGGTATCGGAGCATAGGTGATCAAGGAAGAATAGTATACAAGAAGGGAGAAGTTTGAAGTTTGTGATTCCTAAATATAGAAATTGAGTTCTTATCACATCTCTATTTCACCTATGGCATTCAATGGTTTAAGACTCGAATATTCCCTTTATGGCAGTTTGAATTATATAGCCTGGAAGGATCGCATGGAAGCAGTACTAGAGGACAATATTCTAAAGGACTTCATTGATCAAGAAGTCCCCATGCCAACTGGTGCTGTTGAGTTGGCTTGAATGGAAGAAATGTGTGGCTAGAGCAAGGAGAATCCTTTTGGAGGGAGTTCAAGATCACATAGTCTCGAGTGTCCATGGGAAGGAGACACCATTTTCAATGTGGAAAACATTGAAAGATCTATATTAGAATAGAAGCGATCATGGGAAGCTGACACTAAAAGACAAGCTTCAGAAGATCAAATGTGAAAAGGGTGACACGATCTCTACGTATCTGAACAAGCTCACCACATGCAGGGATGAGCTTGGAAGTGTAGGGATCACAACAGTTGATGATGACATGGTGAGTCTTGCACTCCTGGGTCTTCTTAAGAGATGTCATAGCTACCAGGACTCGGTTAATGGAAGAGAGAAACTGCCAAATTAGGAAAGACTTTGGTTGGATTTGATGCAGGAGGAGATAAGAAGAAGCACCAGAGATGGTTCTTCATCCATGGAGGATGAAGAAAATTGTGCCTTAGCAAGTAAGGCGAAGAAGGGGAAGGAGAAGGTTTCTCATTCTGAATCTAGTTCTTCCCATGGTGGGAATAATTTTGACAAATCGAAAGTGCAATTCTTTCGTTGTCATTAGGTGGGCCATTTTGCTACAAATTTTCCACTGAGGAAATCCAAGAAGTGATATATGGAAGGATCAGAAGGTGAGGCGCTGGCCTCATAGTTCGAGTTGGATTTCACACTGTTCGCATGCATGGTTTCATCCATGGTGGGAAGTGGTTGGTTTCTTGAAAGTGGAGCTTCTTTCCACATGACCGGCGACAAGAGTTTGTTTAGTACTTTGGAGGAGAAAGATCTCTAGATGCTCATAGTGATGGGTAATGATGAAAAGTATAGTGTCTCAAGTGTAGGCACAGTTATTTTTCAGAGGGAGCATGGAGCTCACCTTACCTTGACCGATGTCAAGTATGTACCAGGATTGAAGAGAAATTTGGTGTCGATCGCGATGCTAGAAGACAAAGGCTATGATGTAGTTTTCAGTAAGGGAAAGGTTTTCCTTAGACACATCATCACTAGACAGGTGAAGAAGATTGGTTCACGGGTCAAGAACTTGTATGCTCTTGAGGTTCAATATTCATGCAAAGCCTTGAGGAGCAAGGCAACTGATGGAGACTTGGTGGTTGAGAGAGAGAGTACATTACCACTCAGCATGTAGCTCCAGAAGAAATCTCAAACGATTGTGGAGGAGCCACAATTGGTGAAGCAACTTCATGGGGTTGTGGAGCAACCACAACTAGAGAAGTTGAGAGGAGATTGAGTAGAGACATCTACTCATGCAGAGACCTCCAGTAGGGGGAAAATTTGAGGCAGGTGGGCAAAGGGATCACATGCATCCATACCTCCAGGTAGGAGTTGGGGCGATGTGGAGTGATCGTCCCAAGGAGGAGGGGTAGGATCCTTGAGGTACCCAACCTCTTTGATTCGACTTTGCTACAGGAGCCCTGATAAGGTGTAGTAGGTTTGATTGATTGGGTAGAGACAGATGCGGATGGAGCGGTAGAGAGAGCTACAGTGCAGGAGTCCCAAGATTGTGTAGAGCTAGCAAGCTGCAACAATGCGAGAGGCACAGGAGTGTTGGACTAGTGCAGGATGGCACAAAGAGGTGTACAATAGTGCAAGATGCATGGAGTGTTGCAGTAGCTCAGAGGTCATAGAGGGAGCAGTTGTCAGTAGCAAGTAGAGCTTCAGCATCAGAGCATGTTTCTAGCCCAACAAAGAGGTCAGTTGGTAGTTTTTTTTGTTCGAGAGTTGCAGGAGCAACCACACTTGGTAGAAGTGTTGCATGCAGAACATTCCAAAGGTATAGGATCGAGTTCGAGTTGAATTCCTTTCTTGTTGAGAGGGAGTGTTGAAAAATGGCAGCAAGAAATGTTAAAAATAGAAGTGCTAAAAATAGCAGTTTGGGTACCAGTGCTCGATTGAGCAATAGGGAATGAAGAATGGAAGTGATAAAAATAACATTGCTATTTTTATCAGTTCGGGATGGATTCCAATTTTAGTTGGTCCCCAGACTAAAATAGGAAGTAAAATTCGAATTTGAACTTAACAATTGTTTGAAAATAAATTAATTAATTCACCATGAGTTAATTAGTTGTGAAAAATCAAACATGGAGTCTATGTGAGGACATGTAACAGTTTCTCCATTAATTGAGGAATTTATCCATCAATTAAAGAGATAAGGATGAGTTTTAATTTGAGTTGTAATTAGTTGGCTCAGTTAATTGAGTCAAGTCCAACTATGATTGATTTAAACAGTTTGTTTAAATTAATGTGAGTTCAGTTAGTTAATGCATGCTTGCATATAACTGTTGCACTTTAGATAACTGAATATCCTCTCATGAATAACTCATGCATGTTAGTTCAGACAGAGACCCAGTTGAGATCAAAGAAGGGACAGTGCACTATGAGTTGGATGAAATTTTTCCTATAAAGGAAGCGCGTCCATAGATGAGGATTTATCTCCTTCAGGACTGTGTAGTTGGATCAGAGGTTAGTGAGTGTGTGAAGAGGCCAATTCACACAAGTGGCTACACGAGACTCCAATCAGAATTGTGCAAAGAAATAGGAGGCTTGGAGGGTAGACCAGAGGTTAGATAGAGGCCTTTGACTATCTATGAGCAGCAGAGGTATTGGAAAGAGAGCAGGATAGCTTTTAAGCTGATTCTTTTTGTAATACTAGCTATATTTCCACTTGTATGATAATACAGAGTTGGGGTTTTAGGCTTAGGCTTTCCCTTGGTTATATCTTCTATGTTATGTGTGATTTATTTCTCCATATCAGTTATATGTGTTCTTATTGATGTTGCTCATGTTCGATTAAGCTTCCGCTAAATAGGTTGTAGAAGTAGATCAAGTATTTTGCAATAGTATATTGCATTATCAGGTGATCTATAGGTGGGAATTTCACACATCGGCACTTATTTATTCCAGAGGTGGAAAAGGGATCCCATCTTATTGAGCACAAAAGAGTTTCTCCCTTCAAAGAATTATTTTATATATACCTTTGATAATACTTGTTAAGGTTTCCCCCCTCACCCTACTCTACTTGACTGAGCTAACAAGGGTTAACACAAAAGAACCAATTAGAGTAGGTGGTACTAGTTAAAAGTGCAAGCATTGTGTTTTCACCAAGATTCACTTTGAACACAACATATTTTCCATCAAGGTATCATTGACTAAAGACAACAAGCTCTTTCATAAAGAGAGAGGACAACAAATAACCAAGTGTTGGTAGCTGTACAAGTCATCTTGTACTTTACCTTTCTTGTCTCGAGAGTCACACACGATTTCATGCAAAACTAAACCTATGGGGGGAAAATAAGAAAAAACAGAAAGTAAAGGACAGAAGTAAATGAAAGCAAATAAAGAAAGAAAAGCAAGAAAACAAGCAACACAAACAAAGTAAACAAGGCAAGCATTCAAACAAAAAAATAATGAAAATAACACTACTCCTACTCCTAAACTAAGCAGTGCATGGACCTCTTCATGTAAAGTGATATTTCCAATGCAGCCATAGGCACATTTATTGACACATGTTGGTGAAGGCATGGTATAACAAACAAGAAATATATAACAGTGAAGTCCAACATGCTCTGACTTTAAAAATATCCATAGAAAAGAAAATCATAAAAGCACAAGAAAAGCATTTTACGGACGTATCATGGTTATGCATCACACTATGCACAGACAAAAAACATGCACATTATTTCGATCATGACAAATGAGAAAACATGAGAAAGAAAGACAACTTACATTTAGCAAGAGTTCTCATTGTGTATGATTCCTCTAATGCATGAGCGATGGGATCATGTGATTCAGGTGGAGGATGTGAATTCTGTGAACTATATTGATCTTCAATGTAAACAGGAGAGTGATGAGGAGCCTTGGATGTTTCAATAGATTTCTGATCTGGAGTAGAATCGACCTCAAGAAAATGAGGACCTAACATAACCATCAGCTTGGGATGAAGTGCCTTGACATCTTGTGGGGTTTCCACTTCATCAACATGTAGATCATCAAAGATGGGTGGCTTAGAAAGATCAACAATGAATGAATCAACATCATGATCAAATGAAGGAAAAAAGATATCACAACAACCACGATCAGAAAATTCAATATGTTCATCAACATCCTCATAATTTGATGAATCATACAAAGCGGTTGATGAGAATCGAGAATGTTCACCCTCTGCGTTTCCAGAAATGACAAATGAAATATTGAGTGGATTTGCAAACGTAGATGTGTCCTCTCAACTATGTAATGACATACTGACATCTGATGTATTCTATGAATGATCAAAAGTAGATGCACCCGGGAATGAATTCTCACGCAAAAAATTAACAATGGAAGAATCACCAAATATGTCAAGGAAAATCAGATGAGGTGTGGATAGGAGGTCATCCTTCACCATGGTTTCTTCTTGAGATTCCCACACATAATCATCATAAATGATACCATAAGTTGGCTTCCTAAGAACAACTCCATCGAAACCTTGATCCTCGTGAACAACAAGTGTGGAGTCTAGAACGAGAGAACACAACAAAGTACAATATGGAGGATAAAAAATGTTGGGTGTGGAGCCTGATTATCTTCTTTATTCAGAGGTATCACCGCATTGGACCCCAGTTCGTAATGTGGCAGAAATGTCGTCCATAATATTTGCGCTGCAAGGGGGGTCTGACAGTAGAACTTATGTTTAGTCTAGGGTTTTTTCCCTAGAAGGAAAACCCTTGCTATATATGAGGGAATTTTATTGCGTCTATGTAGATCTGTATTCTGAGTTAGAAAGAGAGAAGTGATTGTGTGAGAGGAAAGAGGGAATTACAATGTATCTACTATAGGTTGTATCTCTTCATTTTTTGGATAATATAAAAGAAGGACTGGTTGTTTCTCCGTGGACATAGCCCAAATTGGGTGAATGTTATAGACATATTTGGGCATTTCAACACCAATCTTATATGTCGATAAACTAGGGCTCTTCTAACCCCTAAAAGTGTTGTTTCATACCCTAAAATATCATGGTCAACTAATTACATCATTCCCCAGAAGTTCCACCTGAAAAACCACTCAGAACTGGCCAAAACTGGACCATACTGACTGCTCCACTATCAGGGTGTGATGCATACTGACTCCTACACTAGCCAGGTGTGATGCATACTGAAGAGGCCTTCCGTGGGGTGCGATGAGCGAGAATGGACAAATGTATGAGATAGTTTGCTAAGTGGATGTTCATGGAATCTTCTAGAAACTTCTCCTTTGACACTTGCCTCTCCAAATTCGCCCAGGGATGAGTAAGAGATCCAAGAAATATCCAACTGGAACCAAGAACAACAAGTGGAATTACAGTAATAAAAAACCTAGTGATGACTCACACCCTTACAAACATCTATAAATGGATCCCTCGTCTGAGAGATCTAGAGGCTGGAATTTTGTAATTTGTAAGGAAGTACTGATAATTTGTCTTTGAGAAAGAGGATTGTATTGTTGGGTGATCTTGCTTTTCATGAGGTGAAGAGAGATTTGATGCTGGGAGAGTGATGCTGGATCAGACAGCTGGGTTGTAATTCTCCCTTCTATTTAATAAAGTTCTTTGAGTTTTCCTCCATACAATCATGTATTTGTCAATATCGTTATTTGTGAATGCTATTGTATGTTCATTGTATTTATGATTCTGCAATGCTTATGATATAATAGATCGAGATTCTTTGATAGTTATTTGTTACTATGTTTCTACAGGTACTCTTCAAGCAGGATAAGTACGGAGAG
This sequence comes from Pinus tabuliformis, assembly GCA_031772625.1. Taxonomy (NCBI): domain Eukaryota; kingdom Viridiplantae; phylum Streptophyta; class Pinopsida; order Pinales; family Pinaceae; genus Pinus; species Pinus tabuliformis. The sequence continues at coordinate 572,023,722 of CM062808.1, forward strand.
GAGTTGCAAGCTCTGTCAAGGGGGAGAGAGACCAAGCAAGGAATTAAGTGGAAGATCCAAGTTGGTTCCTTTGCCTCTCTCTTATCTATTATACATAGAGGAAATTGCAAATTGCTTTGATTGTTTGTTTCTGGGATAGCTGCCAATCCTAGAGGGCTAGCAGATTGAAAAGACATTAGTTTTCCCAGAAACAAAATGGCAACTCCGTTGGGGATCGAATAGATGTTTGTTTGTTGTTTTTGTTTGTTTTATAAACTATAGACGGAGCCTGAAGTTAGCCAGATAGCCTTCGAACTGCTCTTGCTCTGCAATTGCAAAGTAGATGAATGCTGCTTCAGTCAATCTCTGGTTTAGTTTATGAATTGAACACCTAAATTACAAGCATTCTATATGCCCTTTTGGTAGCTTAGTAACCTCTCAAGATCATACCTCTATACTTTGCTCTTTACTGTCCATCATAGCTTAGCTTAAATCACTGAAATCAGCTGCAAATTTGAGCCAAAACCCATCTCAGTTGCGCTCCCTAGCCCATCGCACTATCTATCATTGTCTACCAGTATGCATCGCACCTCCTGAGCCTAAAAAGTGTGATGCATCCCTGTTTCTGTGAAGCCCAGGTGTGATGACTGACTGAGCCTATTTCTCTCCTTGAAATTTGGGGTTTTTTGTCCTTGTTTTCAGCTCTGTTTAGTTGTTTTTTGCTGCTTATGAACAGTACCTCATTGCTGAAGCCTACCTGCATTACATAGTTTAGCCTCCATTGATTAGGATTAGTAAATGTTTTTATGTATTTGTCCATCATTTACAATCCTTTCTCGAAAATTTGCTTAAATCGATCTGTCGTTTTGGTACAAAAGTGTCGTAACTGTCATTTTCTGTCAAAAAAGAGAAGTGTCATTGAGTCTTCCTTCCTTGGATAGTTGATTGAAATTTTTTGTTGAGTATTTGATTTGATTTGTAAAAATTTGAAGTGTCGAAAGCATTTTCTATTTGAAATTGAAAAGTGTCATTTAGTCTTCCTTTCCATTTTGAAAAATAAATTGTTGAAATGTCGCTTTAAGTCAAATATTTCAAATCTTCGCTCTACTTAGTTTTCCTTTTTGGCAGTTTTCACATTAAGGGGAACAAAAACAAATACATGCATTTGCATTTGCATTTAGACTGTGTGTGAAAAATGATTTAAGAAAAGTGCATTTAGTGTGTGCTCCTTGCTCTTTGTTTGAAATAATCGTAATCTTCTTTCCTTAGTAGCTAGGATTTTCATTGCAAAATAAACAACAATTGTTTATCATTGTAGATTTCATATTTAGGAATTTTACATCTACATCATGTGGTGAACCACTGAAAGGCAAACATCTAGACAAGATCAACCCTAAAATAAATTTCAATGAACTTAACAACGCTTTGGAAGCTAATGCAACACATCTAGAGGTCTAGGCTAGAGACGTGTTCCGGTGTCGTAAAATCTAGTAACTATCGTTTTCATTGAAGGTTGGGTGATTCCTCATGTTTGATACGAAAAGTGCTAGCACGGACTTGTGCTCCCCATACTGTTGAGTATATATTGGGAGACCACAATAGGCTTATATCCTTTATCCTTAGGAAGCTATGTCTGCCACCCTATCGATCGCAATGCACTGAACACAATATTCGGGAAGATTGACTGCCGTGCATAAGTCCTTGGTAATTTCTCTTTAATTTATCATCAAGGTGTATATTGTAGTTTTGTGATTGGTTTGGTAATCCCTCTATCTAGATTTCCAGAGTAGTCACTTTTGTTCCTTTTCGACTCCTTAAAAGAAAATGTCCATCTGAGCACTTGTCACTTCAATCTCATTAAAAATCGAAGGGTACTAGAGTTATATTTATCTTTTTCTTGACTCTTAAAAATTGAAAAAGCAAAGTTGTGTCAAAGCGTCATTAAAATTTATTTCATCTAGAATAACATCATTTTCCCCTTAATTTTGAGTTGATCAAGTAATCTGCAATCGTGGAAGAAATTTAATCAAATCCCCATCGTTCATGGAGACTAACGGGTCAACCATCTTTGACCCTGGAAACGAAACCATTCTGGGCAAAACGGTCTCATTTAACTGAGTCTAGTTCTTTTGGTTTATTTGAAACTTGTGTTTCAACATCATCAGAGACTACAGTTACTCTGATCATTTCTGGTACATCTGCCTTTACAGAAGAAGTTCTGCAGTTACAAGAGGACATTAGAACTGATCCTAGTGTAATGGTAGACACTTCTATACCTGAAATAGCTCCAGCTAGAGCTGATCCAAAGATTGAAGCTCACTTACATGAACATCCAGAAGTTGAGTTCTAGAATTCAGAACCCTTCCAGTATCTGTTACTATAGAAGCTATACCTTCTTCGGCTCCAAAAATATTTTACGGACCTGACGGTCTACCTCTTCCACCTGGACTAATTGCTATAGAGGAGATAGTAGAGGATCTTCCATCTAGTACCCCATTACATTTTGGAACTGGGATCCACTTATATCCTTCTACTCTTGAAGTTATTTCTTTTAATCATCCTTCATCACAAGTTCCTGTCGAATCGCTAGGAAATCATTTGGGTAGACTAAACATGCCTGAGAAACCATCAACATCTAGGACTATGTCATCTGATACAGCTACAGCAGAGCTTCCTGCTGCCATTCCTACAATGTTTGCTGGTATACCATCTGTCCCAACTAGTTATCAATCACTAGCTGGAGTCCACTCAGGGACTATTTCGACGACATGGTCTGTTCCTATTTGTTCATCCAAAATCCCATCTGGTATTTCTTATGTTGAAGATCAGCAAATTGATCTTGCATGCTAGTATCAATTTGGGCAGACTAGTCTTCAAAGACCGATATATCCTTTGAACACTAGACTGCCGCTATATGGAGGGTAGTATGCTTTTTCATTGTTCCCTCCTAGAGAACAACCATATGAGAGTTCACAACAAAATTCAGGTCAAACTGGAAGTACATCCAACGGTTGGGTACCAGTACTGCCTCACAACTAGGAGTTGTATATTCAATGCAACCAGTCCAACCTGTGTTGAATATTCCCACTACACCTGCTATTGTGACTATGTTTCAAGTACAAGCATTGCTTGTTGTGTGTCAACCTCAAGTCTCTCAGGTTGCAATACAACAACCTCTTGTCTCTACGACTCAATCACAACCTCAGGTCAGTGCTTCCTTACCAGGAATGACTCAGGCTCAAACGGGTACTATCACTCTACATATTGGTCAATCTTCTAGTATTGGACAACAACAAATGTTCCCACAACCATAGCTGGTACAATATCAACAACCGCAATTCCAACAGACTTACTGAGGACCTGAGCAACAAGGCTTTGTAGGTAATGGGCAACCACATCTTCAAAACGGTTATCAACAACCATACTATAATGGTTATGTCCAACAACCTTATCAAAGTTACCAGCATTAGATACATTATGCTGGTATGCAAAGACCTACTGCTCAGGCGATTCCATCTTATCTTGGGTATGCTTCACCAAGCCTGAATCAACAGTTGCCTTTTGTAGCAACTCTAGAACTACCAGATTTGAACCGACTGACAAATGATCCAATTGCATGCGCCCCTTGGTGGCCAACGATTCCTCATAAAATTCCCTCTAATATTCCTAAATTCAATGGAAATCTAGGTGAAGATCCATTAAATCACGTAATGAATTTTCATTTGTGGTGCTCATCTAACACCTTAAATGATGATTCGATTAGGCTTCGCCTTTTTCAGATAACGCTCACTGGTCCGACAACAAGATGGTATATTGAATTGCCTAGAGCTTCGTTTGACAATTTCAGTGCCCTTGACACTACTTTTCTAACCCACTTTCAGTTACCCATAAGGTACGAAATAGGGACAGAGTTCCTTACCAACTTTAAATAGACAACAGCCACTCACATATATGATCATATTCATGAGTGGCGGTGTCGTCGTCGAATGGTAAAGACGTATGTTCCTGATCAACTTCTAGCTGAGTGGTTTATTAAGTCATTATTGCATTCTATTACTGAAGATGTGGTGAAGGGAGGAGTTGTCACTGAAGAGCAAGTCATTGCTCCTACTCAATATTTAGATTTAATCTATACTCAGTCTAGCATGCTCAACGACCAAATTCCTAACTCTCCTAGACCAGAAATTTTTGTTCCTCCCCCTCCTAAATTGAACAGGGATTCTCACGCCGGTGACGGCGTGATCGGTACCTCAAGCACGCAAACCACAAAGGCTCCATCTGGTAAAGCCCTTGTAATTTCTAGTCAAAAAGCAAATGATAAACCCCTTTCCTCAAAGATTGATGCCGTGTCATCTGACGAGGGCAAGAATCCAAAGTAACCAAGGGGCAAGAAGAAAGGGAAAAATAATAAGAAGAAGCATGAGAATTCAACTCCTGAAAAAATCTTTTGAGAACCCTAATGGGCAAAAGAAACCTCGTTATCCATGTTACATAAGTAACGATGAGAGTTTCATGAAAGATTGTCCACATTGAGCTGACGTTGAAAATTTTTTAAAGACTTCAAATACCTTAGCGGTGTTGACTAATCCATTTCCGAACCTAGAAACTAATTTGGTTGCTATCGATCATGCTTCCACATCCCAAGTGCTTATGCTATCCATCTCGAAACAACAAAATGATGCTTTGATATCGACAAAGAATAAAGATTATGGGAATCCATAGTCGTTGAACAACAAGGCTACAAATCAACCTAGTAGTTTGACAACAACTTCGCAAGAAGTTGTTCTGCCCATCATTCCTGAATTAAATATAAAGATGCCAAAGGGAGTAGTACATAAATCGACATTTAATCCTCATGCTTGAGCAGCAAAAAATTATAATATAGTGGAGGATCTAGCTCAATCACCATCCGCTATGTCGACACTTGAAGTACTGCAGAATTGCCCCTCCCAAAAGCAGGCTTTGTTATCAGCAATAGGTGGGATTGATCCAGTAGATTCCAATCTTGTGGCCTTTAACCATAAAGGATACGAAGCTCAGTTATTGGCCCAACTCACTTTCCTTATACAAGTGAAAGCCCTCAATAAAACTGTTCATCGAACAATCATTAATGAGGGGGCATGTACCTGTATTATGTCAATGAGTTGCTGGAAAACTTTAGGTGCACCACCCTTGTCACGGTCATCAATGACATTAAAAGCATTTGATGGAAGACATACATGCCATATGGGATCTTAAGTAACTTGCAAGTTGAACTAGGGGACAAGACAGTAGAAATTGAAGTCGAGGTCATTGATGGAAACCTTGACTACAATATCTTACTGGGAAGGCCCTGGATTTATGCTATGGCTACTATTGTGTCTGCATATTTTAGAAAGATTGAATTTCCCCTCCAAGGTAGAATTATAATCGTTGACCAACTAACCTTTTTCCCCAATAGTTCACAAGCTACTAGAAGCATTCCATTGATCCATTGAAGTTCTCAATCTCTTCAAAATGTCGAAGTAGGTCTCCTAAAAGACCCTTCCTTAATGGGTACTTTTTCCCTCCCACCTCCCAGTAATCTAGAGGAAGTGGCCATAGTGGAAACCTGTCATATGATATCTTCTACATCATCAAAGATTAAGAAGAACTCTGACCATTTTGATAGTGTGGATCATTGGGAGGTGTTGCCCCCAAGCCCCATAGAATCTTTGTAGCAATCAATTTTCTAGACCTAGACGACAAACCCAAATCAACACTCAATGAGTGTTTGGATAGATAGGTCTCTAGACTATGGTACCTCTTTCAATCCTTGGTCTTGTATACATGCTAAAGACGAAGGAATCATCTAGTCTATGATGATAGGAGAGACGCCATGGGAAGATTACCACCATCATTCCCACCTTCAAGATAACAAAGAAGATTATTCAAACGACCTTAATCATCCTTCAGTTTTTGATTTTCTATCAAACAATGTAAATACAGTGGATTCCAAGTGAAATCTGTCCAATATTGAAGAAACTATCGCCATTAATATCTCGACCAAGCCTAATGTTGTAGAGAATATTCATGTTAGAAAATCATGTTCTCCTTCAGAACTGGAAATATACTGCACTCTCTTTCACAAATTCAAAGATGTCTTTGCATGGTCAGATGAAGAAATGCCAGGCATTGACTCAAGAATCATTGAACATCAATCAAGGTGTATCCAGATGTCAAACCAGTATGACAACAACTTCGACCAGTTCACCCAAAGAAAGCGGACTGATCATCTGCAACATTTGAGAGCCATATTTCTACGTTGCTGACACTACAAGATACGACTCAATCCACACAAGTGTGTTTTTTTTTTGTTGGTTTTGGTCGATTACTTGGTTTCATAGTTTCTAAGGATGGAATTCGAATCGACCCATTTAAGGTTCAGGAAATCCTTGACATGCCTCCACCTTCAAATTTGCTTCAGATTCAGAAACTCCAAGGGAAAGCTAACTTTTTGAGGAGGTTCATTCCACATTACGCTGAACTCGCTAAAGGTTATACGCGTCTTTTGAAAAAAGAAGTACCCTTCAACTGGGATCAGGTTGCGCAAGCTTCCTTTGATGCTTTAAAAGATTCCCTAATAAAAGCATCATTAATGTATGCTCCTGACTATCAAAAATACTTTAACCTGTATCTCGCTACTACAAATACAACCATCACTATGGTTTTAGTGCAAGAAGATGATGGAATAGAACACCCTATATATTATTTAAGTTGCAACCTTAATGATACAGAAAGAAAGTACTCTTATGTTGAAAAGTTGGCTTTAGCAGCTGTTCAAGTAGTACAGAGATTTCGACACTATATTCTCTTTTTCAAAACTACCATTGTGTTAGATTGCAACCCTATGACCTACATTCTGTCGCATCAATTACTAGGGGCCAACTATTCCAAATGGATAGCCATTTTGCAAGAGTTTGATCTGGAATTCACCAAATCCAAATCAAAGAAGTCTCTCGTCTTCGCAGAGTTACTTTGTGACCTCCCATCATCGTTCAATGATTTAACATCTAAAAATTAATGATTTAACGATTGAGCATATGTTATCCCACGGTTCAAGCTCATTAAAAAATGAACTGGGCCATGAGAAATTTTGTTGCATGGTTCAAGCTTGTTAAAAAATAAACCTACCACTAAGCATATGCTCCCCTAGAGTTCAAGCTCGTTAAAAAATGAACCCGCCCTCAGTAAATAACCTTTGTGATTTCCCTGATATCAACCTTTTGAGTCTTGGTTGTGTTCTTGTCATCACCTCCATTCTTTTGGCCAATCATACGCTTCCACTTGATTTTTTACCTTTTTGAGGAATAGTTATGACGAGTGGTCCTGTTAGCCACCCTCTTCACATCACCATGTTTTAAGAAGTTCCAAGTTTACCCGGAACCAGTTTGCTACCCTAAACACCACTTGTTCCAAAAAAACAAGTCTCTTTTAAACTCTTTTTAGACTCGTTAAATATGAAAAGATCGTCGAGCTATTGGCCTTTCCAGCTCATTAAAGTAAGGGGAAGTGCCATCCCTCCTGTATATTTTTAATCTTTTTCGGACTTGATGGATTATCTCACGAAAAATTTCGAGCGCTTGTCTTTTCGGCTTGCTAAAGTTATCGAAAAATCATCCCTTTCGTATTGGTTTATCCTTTTTCAGACTTAAGGGATTATGCTATGAAAAAGAACTACTAGAGTTTCCTTTTCGTCCCTTTTCAAAATTTATAAACATGAAAAGGATCGAGTTATCCTTGTCGTTAAACTCATTAAAATAATAGCGACAAACTTGTCCACCCAGACAAGAACAAGTTTCACTGTTGCTAGGCTCTCTAAAACATAGAGACAGGTTTGCCTGAAGGGAAAATTATAGAACAAGCATATGTTATCCTCCTCAAGCTTGACAAAAATAAAGAGGTACTGGTCAGCAATTACTGGGGAAAAAGGAAAGAAAACTTGAAAAATTTTATTGGTAGCAGGTCGCTCTTGAACATGACACTTTCACTCCATCATCCTGATTGAGTCAGGTTGGGTTATTCTATTCACCGGTCATTTCACCATTGGTCCTCCACACCATCCATTTTTGGGGTTAATGATACCAATCCATCTTAGTGTCACCGATATGTTCAAGAGAAGTCATTCAAAGAATTCACCATCGAGTTAATGTCTCATCCACTGTAATACTTTCACCCTCCATTTTTCATGATCGCCATTCTGAAACCTTGTGTCGTCAGATCGTTTTCACCTCCAGAAAATCATTTGCTTCATTTCATGTCGTATATGTGGGATACATTAAGGCCCTCCTACGATGGATCACTTCTTGTCAACATCAACTCATTATCCAAGAAGTTGACTTAGAAACAACCCTTTCAGTACTTTGAAGCTTGCATGCCTTAATGGCAAGTTTCTGACTTCCGGTGACAGGTTGACATCAATGGCCTTCGACCGAAAGATTTTGCGTGGTGTTCAACATCGGATCATATATTCACACCACGTGAATTGTACTGTAGTACGTTGAGGGTCATTATAATTATCAGTGACTCCTCTCACATCTGTTAACAGCTTACATTATTGTCTGGTAATCAGGCGATGTCTTTCCATGTTCGACTTCAAGACATCTTTTCACATCGATCAACTTGTACATTGGGCGAAGATTGAACGAGTTTGAATACCCAGGATCTAGTTTTATCCATCTGGGCTGCAATATATTCAAGAATGTAGACACATCAAATGTACACAGAAGCTGCATAGATGATCATCCAAGCTAGGGATGATGACTCTACATATGAAGAATCACTAGTCTGCAACTGCAGACGATTATCTGTTCTATTTACATGAAAATGAACTTATAAATCTAAGCATGGGAATGCCTGCCTCAGGTAGATCATGAAAAGAATATGATGATGATGTATTGTATTGTGTCTTATACAAGTCACCTTCGAGTTCGAATACCTCGAATCCTCATGATAAAGCATTTCACCTGACATCAAAAGATTTACGACTTCATGCTTTAGGGGGCAACTGTTATACACATATTTTGGCATTTCAACCCCAATCTTATATGTCAATAAAATAGGGTTCTTCTAACCCCTAAAAGTGTTGTTTCATACCCTAAAAGATCATGGTCAACTGATTACATCATTCCCCAAAAGTTCCACCTAAAAAACCACTCAGAACTGGCAAAAATTTGACCATACTGACTACTCCACTATCAGGGTGCGATGCATACTGACTCCTACACTAGCCAGGTGTGATGCATACTAAAGAGGCCTTTTGTGGGGTGCGATGAGTGAGAATGAAAAAATGTTCGAGACAGTTTGCTAAGTGGATGCTCATGGAATCTTCTAGAAACTTCTCCTATGACACTTGCCTCTCTGAATTTGCCCAGGGATTAGTAAGAGATCCATAAATCTCCAAGTGGAACCAAGAACAACAAGTGGAATGACACTAATAAAACCTAGGGATGACTCACACCCTTGCAGACATCTATAAATGGATCCCTCATCTGAGAGATCTAGAGGATGGAATTTTGTAATTTGTAAGGGATTGCTCATAGTTTGTCTTTGAGAAAGAGCATTGTATTGTTGGGTGATCTTGCTTTTCATGAGGTGAAGAGGGCTTTGATGCTGGGAGAGTGATGTTGGATCAGACAGCTGGGTTGTAATTCTCCCTTCTATTTTAATAAAGTTCTTTTAGTTTTCCTCCATACAATCGTGTATTTGTAAATGTTGTTATTTTTGAATGCTATTGTATGTTCATTGTATTTCTAATTCTATAATGCTTATGATATAATAGATCGAGATGCTTTGATAGTTCTTTGTTACTATGTTTCTACAGGTACTCTTCAAGCAAGATAAGTACAGAGAGGAGTTGCAAGCTCTGTCAAGGGGGAGAGAGACGAAGCAAGGAGTTAAGAAGAAGATCCAGGTTGGTTCCTTTGCCTCTCTCTTATCTATTATACATAGAGGAAATCACAAATTTCTTTGATTGTTTGTTTCTAAGATAGCTGCCAATCCTAGAGGGCTAGCAGATCGAAAAGACAGTAGTTTTCCTGGAAACAGTGAACCCTGTATATCTGTGTCTCTCTTTTTTTATGTGTTTTCTATGTTTATATTTCTGCAATATATTTTATGTCTTCCATTGCTCTGTAATATATAATTTTCTAACAAACAAAATGTGGGGATGGAGATTGAGGAAACAACTCCATGTGACAACCAAGAACTTTGCTAGCCAAATCTTCGTAGAAATCAAGAGCATGTGCGGTGGGAGGATGTGATGGTTCGATAAATAAATGCACATCTTCTCCCGCCTCACACTATGGGGCTAAAGATGTTTGATGAGATGAGGACGAACAATCACTTGTGACAACAACCGTGTCTACCTTAGATTTAGTAGATCTAACACCGAGGTATGTTGGGGTCAGTTCGAATGATTCCAAGATATGTGTATTATCATATATGTGAAGAAGATATTGAAATATTTCATTGAGAAATTTCCAATCAATTTCATCTTCTGGGAATTGAAATGCGATATTATGAAAGTGATCCCAGAATTGCACCAAGGATTCATTAGGGGCTTTCTATAATTTGAGAATTTTTTTATTAAGTGCTTGATGATCAAACTTATGGAAAGCATTAGCTAACTCTATAACAAAGTGACCAAATGAGTGAATATATTTTTTGGGCAGTGTGACAAGCCATTGCAATGGGTGCCCACGAAGCATGAATGCGAACAACATGTATATCACGTAATCCTCACGAGTTTCGAGGTTGTCACATAGATTGGCAAAGGCAAGACTATGCCTCTGCCAAGCTGTTCCACCTTCACCTTCATATGTGTTATGTGACAAGAGATTCCATAACTCCTTTGGGATTTCAAATTCATTTCCATAAGACATACATCTCAAAGGACAAAGTGTAACATAAGACATGATAGATGTGAGAGGATTCAAAACAGACTTTGAGGACTCAACTTGTCATTTGGCCCTCCTTCTAGTTCGATAAATGTTGGTGGTGCTAGACCCACCAACATGTCAGGGGATCTCCCTGTTAAGATGTCCCAACTAGACCTTAGACCATTTGGAGTAGGACTCCCAGCAATGGGTAGTAAAGCTATGCCTTGATTGTGATAATGTGAAGAGGTAAGCAAGATATCCTTGTCAAAAGCAAGTGTGACATGTGTGACCTTGTAGTGGGTCAAGGGAGATGCATGCAGAGGTTCTAACACATGGAGGGGGAAATAAGTATATCCCTTAGAAGCCTGTAATATTATGGAGCCTGAAAAGGAACACATGAACTAAATGGCATCACAAACTGGAAATAAGAATAGTCAACAATCCAAAGTGATGGGTTAAACCAAAAACACACTTCAATAAGATTCATACAATCACATACGCAATAGTCCATACACAATTGCGTAAGTTAAAACTACATGCATTGCTAAAGTAACCAAAATAGTTGAACTACAATAACAACATATGCATGTCACGTGTTGGATCAATTATATTATATAAAGTGAAACTTCCATCGATACATACAACCATGACATCCACTATCCCCAATAGTGGAACTTTACGGTCAACACCGCCTGCTCCTCCAAAGAGACATACTCACTCTGCATTGTGGAGAAGCCAAGGCTCATCACAATACTCTCCAAGCCCTCTCTAAGCAATGCCTAGCAAACACTTGGCTCCTAAAATCTTGTTCTATGAGTTATGAGTTTCTATTTATAACAAAGGTTGGGGAGACCCTTGACATTCCCCTTTGTGACCCTTGGACTACCCTCATGGTTCTTGGAATTTCAGTTTACATCATGTTTAAAAAATGATACATTTTCCACATATACTAATGTGGGACAAAATTGTCTTGAGTTAGCCAGAAAAGACAACACTTAGATTCAGACAGTTGTGGAAAGACCAGCTCATCAACCTCCTCTCTGTGATCCTTAGTGACGAACTAATGCCATGCTTACTAGTGCACAATGGTGTCTGCGTACTCTTTGATGATGTCTTTCTGGAAACAAACTCTTGCCTCCATTGCATCTGGGTATACTGATTTTGAACCTCTGTCCAACTCATCCTGTAACATGCACAACTTAGTCCTGAGTAAGGCTGAACCGACGATGCACATCTGCATGTTATCTGCACTGACTTGCAAATTTGTCTTGGTGTTGGAAATAATACTGAGAGGGGGGGTGAATCAATATTATCAAATTCTTTTCAATATATCTTCCTTATTTATACTTCGAATAATTCTTCAAATATTGATCATTACTTTGTATGTCAGTATCATAAAATAATGAGCAGGAACAAGAAAAGCAAATAGTCACACAAAAGAACACCAGATATAAGGTGGAAACCCAATGTGGGTGAAAACCACCTGCTGCAATATGTCTCTATCTTCTTTTAATAAGAAACTCCTTTTACAATGATTTTGTACTGGTGCAGTCCTTTACCAGTACGCAGGCTACAACCTGCAGAGAGCTACAACCCTCTTAGCTCTTGTACTAGCCAAGATACTAGTATGTAGGTGCTGGCCTACTGAAGGCTACAACCTTCTCTTTCTTCCAGGGACCACGTTTCATAAATTTTCAGACTGGATCCATGAACCTCAATCAATCATCAAGTATATCTGCATCAAACAATCTCCTTTTCCCAATTAGCACTGAATCAAGTAAACACTTCTCTGACAGCTGTACCCAGAACACAGTAACAATAACCACACACCAAATTCTGAACCCAGAATACTGCAGCAATAGACAGAGGCAGCTAGATCATAATTTAAAGATATACGCTACTTCAACAACCTGAAACCTGCGTGTAGATCTATAAAGGATAATTCCTTCTTTCAAATATTCAGACACTAATTAACCCAGATTGTTAGATTTATAGATCAAGCATGCGCCTCATATAACAGATCAAAATCATGCAAAGATACTATTATTCAAGCATAAAGATTATGACCCATCAAAAGAACTTATCCTTCTTTATGCGCTAAGGTTCCTCCTTCATTCAGATCCAGATCTACACCATAACCCAATCACAAATATTTCAGATCTAGCACTTATTAGATATTCAATTCATTCGATGATACTTTGCCAAATGATCTCCTTCCTCTTTTATAGTCTTAGGCCTTCCACAATACCACGGTCCAAAACCATAGGATCAAAAAATTGTTGGACTAATACCATGAACCAACCATGAAAGTGCGTGACATCAACACTTTTGGATGCAATACCACGGGCCAAAACCATAGGATCAAAAACTGTCGAACTAATACCATGAACCAACCATGAAAGTGCGTGAGATCAACACTTTTGGATGCAATACCACGGGCCAAAACCATAGGATCAAAAACTGTCGAACTAATACCATGAACCAACCATGAAAGTGCGTGAACTTTTTCTCTACATGAAATAAACTTTTCTCTGCATAAACGTGCGTGAAATTTTCTCTCCATGAAATAAACTTTTCTCTTCATAAAAGTGCATGAACTTTTCTCTACATGAAATAAACTTTTCTCTGCATAAAAGTGCGTGAACTTTTCTCTACATGAAATAAACTTTTCTCTACATAAAAGTGCGTGAACTTTTCTCTACATGAAATAAACTTTTCTCTGCATAAAATTGAGTGAACTTTTCTCTACATGAAATAAACTTTTCTTTGCATAAAAGTGCGTGAACTTTTCTCTACATGAAATAAACTTTTCTCTGCATAGAAGTGTGTGAACTTTTCTCTACATGAAAGAAACTTTTATCTTCATGAAAGTGCGTGAACTTTGCTGCACTATAATTTATCATCTGAGATGAGTAGGTTGCCATCAAGTACAACATATGTATCATAATGCCAACAATCTCCCCTTTTGGACTTGATGGCAACAACAACCAATCACTCTCCCCCTTTGACATCAAGGGCAAAGGGTTATGCTCCCCCTAAGAACATGCTCCCCCTGATTATAAACCAAATCTGCAAAGAAGAACCATAATCCATCAAACATCATAAATGACCATGAAAGAGATAGAGACGTATTGCAGCAATATTCAGACCAACATCCATGATCTCCTTCTGTACTTCCTCCATAATGCCAACAATGCATGATATGCTCCCCCTGAACCTATGCCATTCGATCTTTGACCAATCCGCAACCCAGCACATGTACGCATATACTTCAAATGAACCTTGCATACAACCAACAATCAGAAGAGATTCAACAACAAGATGATGCATCAACAACCCCCAGCTTTTGCGTGAGGTATTCAAAGGTCTCCCTAGGCAATGGTTTGGTGAGTATATCAACAACCTGTTCCTTAGAAGCAACATACTCCAACTTGACCTTTTGTTAAAGAACTTGTTCCCGGAGAAAGTGATACTTGATTGGTATGTGCTTAGTTTTTGAGTGCATGACTGGGTTCTTTGAAATGCTGATTGCACTTGTATTATCACATAAGATGGAGATAGGTGGTGTACAAGTGATTTGAAAATCCTGCAGGGTCTGCATCATCCAAAGGAGTTGAGTGCAGCAAGATGCAGCAGAAACATATTCTGCTTCAGCTGTAGACAAGGCAATCGAACTTTGTTTCTTGTTGAACTAAGATACTAATCTGGAACCCATAAAGAATACACCACCACTTGTGCTCTTCCTGTCATCCACGCTTCCGGCCCAATCTGCATCAGTATAAGCATGAAGTGTGAGATCTGTATCTCTAGGATACGATAAGCCATAATTTTGAGTCCCTTGAAGATATTTGAAGATTCTCTTTACTGCCTAAAGATGAGTTTCCTTTGGATTTGCCTGAAATCTTCCAACTATTCCCACTGCATGCATGATGTCTGGTTGGGTACCTGTCAAATAAAGTAGACTTCCAATCATAGATATGTAGGTTGGTTGATGTACTGCTGTTGATTCATCATTTGCACTGAGGCTACATCCTGTGACCATGGGTGTACATACTGGTTTTGCATCTTCCATGCCATATTTCTTCAAAATTTGCTTGAGATACTTGGTTTGAGACAAGAAGATCCCTCCTTCCTTTTGTTGGATTTGCAGGCCAAGAAAATACGTCAATTCTCCAAGCAAGGACATTTCGAATTCTTTCTGCATCACCAAGGCAAAGCTTTGACTCATAGATTCTTCATTGCTGCCAAAGATAATGTCATCTACATACACAACAAGTATTAGCAATTTGTCATTTTCAATTTTTATATAAAGATTGCTATCTGCTGATCCTTTTGAAAAACCTTGTTGATGAAGATATTTGTCCAAACGATAGTACCAAGCCCTTGGAGCTTGTTTAAGACCATAGAGAGCCTTTTTCAATCTGCATACAAGATTTGGATCATTTCCAAGAATGAACCCATCTGGCTGCTCAATGTATACTTCTTCTTCTAAGTCTCCATTCAGAAAGGCTGATTTCACGTCCATTTGAAATAATTTGAACTTTTGAAATCTTGAGAGAGCAAGGAACATTCGGATGGCCTCAAGTCTTGCAACAGGAGCAAAAGTCTCCTCAAAATCTATTCCTTCTTGTTGTGCATACCCTTTACAAACAAGTCTTGCCTTGTTTCTAATTACTTCCCCATTTTCATTCAACTTATTTTTGAAGACCCATTTTGTCCCTATAACATTCTTATCCTTTGGTCTAGGAACCAACTCCCAAGTGTTGTTCTTTTCGATCTGCTCAATTTCTTCATCCATTGCTTTGACCCAACATTCATCTTTGCATGCCTCTTTTACATTTTGTGGTTCAGTGGAGGAGAGTAATGCCAAATAGCTTGAAGCTTCTGCAATTGTTCTTCTTGTTTGTACACCTGCTTCTTTCTACCCCAAAATCTGAGATTCTGGATGATTCTTCTAAACGTACCGGGATGGAGTCTTCTCTTCTATCCTTATCTGTTCCTCTGGTGCTTCTTGAGGTTCTTCTTCTTCATCATTCTGTCTTTGAGGGTAGTCTTCATCTTCTTCGATATTTTCATGATTTACTTGCCTAGGAATGTATCCCTTTTCATCAACCACTACATCAATGCTGTCAACAATTCTTCCAAGTCTTTTATTGTAGCACTTATATGCTTTGCTGTGTGGAGAATAACCAAGAAGAATGCGTTCATCTGCTCTAGGTTCAAGTTTGCCAAGTTGCTCATCAGTATTCTTAATATAGCATTTGCTCCCAAATATTTTGAAGTGCTTTACCGAAGGAGTCTCACCATACCAGAGCTCATGAGGAGTTTGAGTGTTGTTCACTCAGACATTTATTTTGTTGAGAATAACAACCGCAGCATATGCGGCTTCACCCCAGAAAGTTGCGGGAGTTCCAGACTCATCCAGCATAGCACGAGCCATTTGTTGGACTGTTCTGTTCATCCTTTCCACCACTCCATTTTGTTGAGGAGTTCTAGCTGTAGAGAATTCTCTTCTTATCCCATGTTCTTCACAGAAATCGAAAAATTCATTTGAGGTAAACTCCCCACCTCTGTCAGACCTGAGGCAGTTAATTTTGTAACCTGATTCATTTTCAACCAAGGCTTTGAAGGATTTGAATTTCTCGAATGCTTCGTCTTTGTGCTTCATAAGTCCTAACCAAACAAACCTGGAGAAATCGTCAATGAATAATATCAAGTATTCTTCTCCTCGAGGTGTCCTTTTCCTAAATGGACCACATACATCTATATGGACTAGCTCAAGAGGCATGCTAGCTGATCCTTCCTTCTCTGGAAAGTTAGTTCTGGTTTGCTTTCCAAACTGACATGATTTGCATATGGTGTTTTCTGGAATTTTGATATCTGGAAGACCACGAACAACTTGATATTTGCATGCTTTCCTTATTTGTGAAAAGCTTAGATGCCCCAACCTCCGTGCCATAACCAGTGTTCATCATCCTTGCTCAAATAGCATTGTTGTTGTCCTTCTTCAAATATGGATAGATTATTTGGAGTTCTTCTACCTTTGATCACTATTTCACCTGTATCAAGATCACGAACACGACATCCGTTTGATCTAAATATCACCTCGGTTCCTTGATCACACATCTGGCTGACACTTAGAAGATTATGTTTCAATCCATCAACATACAAAACATTTCCAGCTTTGACCTTTTCTTTTAACTGAGCAGTGCCTTTTCCTTTTATAGCTGCAGGAGTATCATTTCCAAAAGAAACTTTCTTTCCTTTTCTAAAGCAGAATATGATTCAAGTTTTTCTTTATCACCTATCATATGTTTCAAACATCCACTGTCAATGTACCATAGATTTTCTTGTCCTTCTACATAAAATGCTATCCCGCATCTTTCTGTTTGTGGTTCCTTTATTCTCCATGTTCTGGTGCTTGAGGCTTGTTCCTTTGTCTGCTGAAACCTGCTCCTGCATTCAGAATCTTCATGACCAAAGTTATTGCAAATAGAACATTCAACTTCATTTTCAAGAGCTGAAAAGTTGTTATAGGTCCTTTTTGTAATCCCGATCATACTTCTTTGTTTTTTAGCTTCTCTAGTCATGATTGTTTTATATGCAACACATTGAGCTGCTTTGTGACCAAAGTTATGGCAAGAGAAACATTTCCCATTGAAGAAACTTCTGCGATTATCAAATCTACCGGCCAAATGATTTTAATTTCTATTGTCATCCATTCTTGAAGCAAATTGAGAAGATTTTACCTGTGGCTGGTTGTAGCTTTTGTTCATCCTTAAGACAGATTGCCCCTGGTTTACCTGATAGTCTTTGTTCGTTCTTGATGTAATTCGTCCCTGCTTTACCTGGTGATCTCCATTGTGCTTTTGCTCATTCCTTCTTGCTGCATCAAGATAACTCTTTGAGGTGGATGCTTGAGATGTTTCTCCATTATACCCCAGACCTGTCTTGTTTAGCGGAGAACGTTGTTGATGATCTCATCCAGAGTTTCAGATCCTTTGACAAACTTAAGATTAATAGCCTTTGTTTTCTCAATTTCTTTTCTAAGGCCAACAATTTCACCTTCTAAATTTTCAAGATATTTTTCTTTTTCATCAATTTGAAATTGTAGAGTATCAATGATCATATTCTTTTCTTCTATACATGTCTTAAGTCTACAAATCTCATCATAAAAACTATCCACATCTATAGCATCCATGTAATCATCATCTTCAAATGCCATTAAAAGTTTATAGTCATTACCTCGTTCATCTTCATCACTATTTGATAGACCATCACTGTCTTCATGAGTGTAGTAGCTTTTCTTATTTGCATTCTGTTTCTTGTTCCATCTAGCAGGTTCCTTTCCTTTGTCAATCTTATCCTTATGAGGACATTTGGCAGCATAATGACCTACTCTTCCACAAGCAAAACATTTAAAAGGTAGCTTACCTCTGAACCTTCCAGTACCCCATTGAAGATTTCTGACAAAATTTGATTCTTCTTCTTCTTCTGGCATGTGACTTGATTCATAGTAGTCTCCTTTACCTGAAGCCTTAAAAGCAGCTTCTCTCCTGTCTAATGGACCTCCTTTTCTCATTTCATAAGCAGTTAGAATTCCGTGTAGCTGAGACATAGTAAGATTTCGTAGATTTTCCTTTTCTTCTATTGCAGATACTTTAGATTCAAACTTGGGGGACAATGATCTTAGGACTTTTTCAACCACAACAGCCTCTTTTATTTCTTCACCCAAGTTTTTCATACAATTAACAATATCATCTACCCGAAGGAAATAGCTAGCCACACTTTCATCATTATACATTCTGAGATTCTCATACTGAATCCTGAGGGTTTGAAGTTTTGCACGTTTTACCTGTTCATCTCCTTCGTAGCTCAAAACAATCTTGTCCCATATTTCTTTTGCGGATTTATATTGCATAACCTTCATGAATTCAGATTGAGATAGACATCCTAGAAGAGTATTAACCACCTTTGCATTTGTTTCATATTTCTTCTCAGCTGAATCTGTAAGAGTAGCTGATGGAAAAGTATACCCTGTTTCTATAATGTCCCATACTTCTGTACCCAAAGATTGAAGATAGGCAGTAACTCTTACCTTCCAATATACGAAGTTTGTCCCATCAAAAATTGGTGGCATGATTGATGCTTCCCTCTCGTAGTTGCTCATGATGTTAGATCTTCCTTCAAGCGATCAAGCTTCTTCAGAAGGACCTGCTCTGATACCAAATTGTTGGAAATAATACTGAGAGGGGGGGTGAATCAGTATTATCAAATTCTTTTCAATATATCTTCCTTATTTATACTTTGAATAATTCTTCAAATATTGATCATTACTTTGTATGTCAGTATCATAAAATAATGAGCAGGAACAATAAAAGAAAATAGTCACACAAAAGAACACCAGATATAAGGTGGAAACCCAATGTGGGTGAAAACCACCTGCTGCAATATGTCTCTATATTCTTTTAATAAGAAACTCCTTTTACAATGATTTTGTACTAGTGCAGTCCTTTACCAGTACGCAGGCTACAACCTGCAGAGAGCTACAACCCTCTTAGCTCTTGTACTAGCCAATATACTAGTACGTAGGTGCTAGCCTACTGAAGGCTACAACCTTCTCTTTCTTCCAGGGACCACGTTTCATAAATTTTCAGACTGGATCCATGAACCTCAATCAATCACCAAGTATATCTGCATCAAACAATCTCCTTTTCCCAATTAGCACTGAATCAAGTAAACACTTCTCTAACAGTTGTACCCAAAACATAGTAACAGTAACCACACACCAAATTCTGAACCCAGAATACTGCAACAATAGACAGAGGCAGCTAGATCATAATTTAAAGATATACGCTACTTCAACAACCTGAAACCTGCGTGTAGATCTATAAAGGATAATTCCTTCTTTCAAATATTCAGACACTAATTAACCCAGATTGTCAGATTTATAGATCAAGCATGCGCCTCATATAACAGATCAAAATCATGCAAAGATACTATTATTCAAGCATAAAGATTATGACCCATCAAAAGAACTTATCCTTCTTTATGCACTAAGGTTCCTCCTTCATTCAGATCCAGATCTGCACCATAACCCAATCACAAATATTTCAGATCTAGCACTTATTAGATATTCAATTTATTTGATGATACTTTGCCAAATGATCTCCTTCCTCTTTTATAGTCTTAGGCCTTCCACAATACCACGGTCCAAAACCATAGGATCAAAAAACTATTGGACTAATACCATGAACCAACCATGAAAGTGCGTGAGGTCAACACTTTTGGATGCAATACCATGGGCCAAAACCATAGGATCAAAAACTGTCGAACTAATACCATGAACCAACCATGAAAGTGCGTGAGATCAACACTTTTGGTTGCAATACCACGGGCCAAAACCATAGGATCAAAAACTGTCGAACTAATACCATGAACCAACCATGAAAGTGCGTGAACTTTTTCTCTACATGAAATAAACTTTTCTCTGCATAAAAGTGCGTGAACTTTTCTCTACATGAAATAAACTTTTCTCTGCATAAAAGTGCGTGAACTTTTCTCTACATGAAATAAACTTTTCTCTGCATAAAAGTGCATGAACTTTTCTCTACATGAAATAAAATTTTCTCTACATAAAAGTGCGTGAACGTTTCTCTACATGAAATAAAATTTTCTCTGCATAAAAGTGCGTGAACTTTTCTCTACATGAAATAAACTTTTCTCTGCATAGAAGTGTGTGAACTTTTCTCTACATGAAAGAAACTTTTATCTTCATGAAAGTGCGTGAACTTTGCTGCACTATAATTTATCATCTGAGATGAGTGGGTTGCCATCAAGTACAACATATGTATCATAATGCCAACACTTGGTGGCCATGAGCATCAACTGATCAAAGTATGCATCGAGCTCGAGTCTGACTTGGTACTTCTCTTTGGCCTTGGTGAGCGTACCAATCGACGGGGTACCATACTTTGTCACCATTACATCCAAACTCCTGTACAACAGTCTATATGAAGTCTCAACAATAGTGATGAGCAACGAGAGTTCATAATAGTTCCAAATCAAACTTCAGATGTGTGCTTCGTTCAACTCTACCTGCAACTTCATCATCTTGTGCAATTAAAGCGGGGCTCCCTTGTACCTCATAGTCCATGTCTATACATGATCAACTATGACATGTATATTTGTGATTGTTTGCGCTATCTTGGTGCAGCACTACTGATGACCATGTAGATGGATACCTACCTTGTGCACGGTGATTAACCTATCATATAGTCTTTGCGTGATTGTCTCAAGAGTCGATACTTCAGCAAGTATGGCTTTCTTCATCTTTTCTCTAGTATATCCTCTTGATTATTCCTCTCTCTGCTTGGCTGCTTGCAACTCCATAGCCATGCACTCATTTTCTACTATCAAGAACTTAACAATTGAGCTTGTGGCTTCATTGTAATCCTTTGTAGCATCATCCAAGGTGGCTGTATGTCTTCATACATCTAACGCAATTACCCATTATTCAAAGTTCGTAAGTGATGCATGCTCATCCAGGGTGCACTCTCTACGTGCTTTTATAGCTATGTTATGTGACTCATCAAAGGCTATGTTGTACACCTTTGTTCCCATATGGTCCTCAAGGACAATGTTATCCCATTGTTGACTCAAGACTTGCTCTACTATTGGGGCCAGTGAAGTATGTGGAGTGACCTCGATTACTTTTGGCATGAGGTTGGTATCCTGATCTTGTTTTGATGGCTCCATCTCCATGTCCATCTATTTTGTTATCAATTCATCCTACAGAGCAAGTTCCTGTTCCTACGGCTGCTCATCCTGTTCCTCATCTGCTATTGGTTCAAAGTCTTCAAACTGTATTGATGCAGTTTGCACTGTTTGTGCACATTGCACTTCCTCCTATCCCTGTTCATTCTCATGTTGTGCTTCCTTCTCTCTTCTGCACAACTCTTGTTCTTCTTTGAGCTTCTGTTGGACTTCCTCCAACTTCCTTTTTGCATCTTCCAGTTTTTTCTTATGCCCCTTTCTTTGTGCTATCCTCCTATCGCATTTTCACCTCTTTACATCTATCTTTAAAACTACCTTTTCCACAAGTGGGTCTTCCATAAACTTGTAGCTTTACTCTGTCTCTGTGCTTTCGACAATCTTCCTGTTGCCTATATCTTGCACATGTTTTCTTCTTGCCACTACTATTGTTGTTGCTCCTTGTGGTGCTTCTACCTTGAGTGTTGCTAGTCACTCTATTCCCATGTTGATCAAATCATTGAGCCTAGAGGATTTATAGAAATATCTCCATGGGTCTTCCTCTAGCCAATGATATGCCCCGTGGATTCAAGAATAGTACACTCTCGTAAAGTGGTCCCTGCATAAACCATGTGGCTTGTATGGATTGAAACTCTTGGTGTCAAACTTAAACTTCTTGAAGTCTTCAACCTCAACATCCGCTTCTTTCAAACTCTTGATTACGTATAACTAATTCGCACAGGAAGCATAAGCCATGGTTCCTTCTTATTCCTATGTAATCTAGCTGATAACCCTGTCGAGATGTGGTATGTACCCTCCTACATGACCAAATTTTCCATTTCAAACCTCAAAAACACATGCAGAGCTTTCTCCGCACTGTACATCCTGATGAAGGTGCCCTCAGTTGAGGTGTACCAATATGCAATGTTCTGCAACACATCCATTATTCTCTGGGACATGCAGGGTGGATCTTGTTCAAATATCATAATGTACATAGGGGCGATGACATGGTCAGATATTCTAGCCATGAGTCCTCGATAGCTGCAGTTTGAGAGAAACTCGCAATATATGTTCACAACACTCTCTGAAGGTGTCCATGCCCAACCCATGCTAGGAAACTGTTGACGGGGAGAGATTGCATCAAGCAAGTAGGAAGACATGAAGAATTTTTCTTGGTGATTCTTGGGCGGACTCTAGGCATTGGATATATGCACTTTCAGCTGGAGAGCCGACATGTTAGACCAATTGAAAGGCTTTCCTTCACTTGATAGTTGATCCAACATAACAACCCAACTCTATGGGAAGGTCTATGTACTCCCTTGCCCACACAAGCACCATGCGAAGATGACCAAGAACCTTGTACAATCCTGACTTATGGATGTTCAAATAGACCTATTAGTCCTCTAGATTCTCGTCAAAGCTGCCTAAGAAAATAGTATTGATGTCTGGCCATGTGATCTTGATGTCATTCTTGATGAACAAGTGTGTGTCTATGTACATGAGCAAGCTCCTAGACCCTTGTTCAACCACATCCCCAGTACTACTTTCAACTGTTTATTTTGATCCAACTCTCTTGGAGGCCATGATACCTATATTGTTGAGAAGATGATCAAAAACCTATGTTACCTAGAGATAGAGAAGACACTCATGACGAGAAAATGTCAGCTAAAACATCAAACAACTCGAGAAACATTCAGGCCACAAATTGGTGACTGTTGGGCATGATTGCACAACAATGACTCCTAGAAGTTGGGAGACTATTAGCTAGAACTACACATTGTGCAGTCCCAGCTACCATTGAGGCTGATTGTTCGCTAGATCTACACAATTCACAGTCTAGTGAGGCTGACTGCCGATTAAAACTAAGCAATGTGAAAAATAGTCTGGCTGGGTTGCTGGTTGGAACTATGCATTGCGCAGTTCGAGTGGGCAAGAATGGGCATTGCCTCCCAAGATTGTGCAGAGAATAGATGGGAACAGTGTGGGTAGCCTCTACACAATTCCTGGAGGCAAGGCAGAGCCTTGACTGCTAGGAATGCATAGAGCATGTTGGAAGAGACAAGATTTGGGCCAAGCCAACCCTGATCTGCCCAATGGGAACCTGAAAAGATGAAGGATTGAATGTGTGGGCAAAGTTGATGCATATCTGAGTGAAATAGACATGCATGAAATTCAAGAAAGTGCAGAAATTAGTCAAACGGAAAAACTAAGAAGCTCACGAAGCAAGTCACTGTAACGACGACCGTGAGTGCATAAACAATGTTATGCATGCGACACTAAGGAAAGGTAATGAAAAACTTGAAACAACACTTATACAAGCTAAAACACATTTAAACACTAGTGGTCCTTCAATAATACCAAGGAAACAACATTCATACAAGACAAAAACTAAAAAGCGACAAAAAAAGTGGGAAAAGGCACGAAAAGAAAAAAAGTACCCAGAATAGTTGCGTCGACTATGCCAGAGGTTCCTAGATGCCTCGCTAATGCTAAAGTTCCAATGTTTAGAATGAGATTTGAGGCATTTTTTAGATATATTTGGCGATATTAACATTTATGATGCACATGCCACAAATCTAGGAAAAGTGACACTTGATAGGGGTTTCTAAAAATGACTTTTCATGTAACTCTTGATGCTAAAAATAGATCCCTAAAATATAGGGATGTGGGGGACCACATTATGTTAAAAATTGTCCTTATCATAAGGGGATTGAACAAGTTGCATAGATTCAATAAGCATCGACCATGGGAGAAGTGACAAGGAGTTTATCTAGAATTCATGCTTCTCTAGAAGACCATCAAGTTGAGTATCAATCCACGATGGTAAAATTTGAAGGTAAGATTTTTGGCCAAACCGTATCCATTTAAATTGATCCATAAGCTAGTTTGAGTTATATAAGCCCCCATTAGAGAACTTTTGAGGTCTAAAATGGGTCTCCTAAGAAAAAAGTACAACCAAAATAAACTTTATAAGAACTAATAATATTCAAGGTGACGATGTCAACCAATAATAAAACTACTTTTTCAATTTGTATTTTCAACTTATCTCTCTAATGTTTCACTCAAATTTCGAGTTAGAGTACTCATTAGATGTAAAATTTAATTCCTCATCAAAGGAGTACCCATGTTGCATACTTTCGATGGACCCTGCTACAGAAACAATGAGAAATATGAAAAAACATGACTGTAATCACATTTTCATGTATTTCTCATTTTTCATGTAGTAGAGTCCATTGAAAGTATGCAACATGGATACTCCTTGGATGAGGAATTAAATTCTGCATCCAACAATTGCTCCTACTCGAAATTTGAGTAAACCCATAGGAACATAAGTTGAAAATACGAGTTGAAAAAGTAGTTTTTTCTTTTTTCCCTCTAAAATTTGATGTTGTAATCTAATTTTATTTTTATTATTTCCACTATTATTTTATAATTTCCTTAGGAGGCCCATTTTAGACCTTAAAATTCCTCTAATTTAGGTGGTAGAAAATTTTTCTTTGCAAATAGTTAGATATAAGAATCCATGGTTAGTGCAACTTTCCATGGGGGCTAAAAGAAGGGTGTTAGCTAAGGTCAATAACTGCTCATGGAGCTAGCAAGTTAGCCAATTTTGGCAGACTTGAACATTGTACCCCTAGGATCTTATGATATCCTAATAGGCATTGACTGGCTAGAGAGACATTAGTCCATCATCAATTGTAGAGATAAAACTATCAATTATTTAAATGAAAAAGGAATGAGACAGGAGATTCAAGGGGTAAAAGGATCCCTGAAATTATGACCAATAACCACTTCCGAGATGGAAAAATGCACTCGAGAGGGGTTTCAAATTTATGTTTTGCAAGTAGGATATTCAAATTCAAAAGAGAAAACTACCACCTTGGAAAATCTGCCTGTTGCACAAAATTGTCCTGATGCTTTTTCGGAAGATATTCTTGGATTGCCCATAAAATGAGATATAGATTTTATCGTTGAATTAGTTCCTAGGGCTACTCTGGTATCCCAAGCACCTTATCATATGAGTGTGCCAGAGTTAACGAAACTTAAAATGCAATTACAAGAATTACTAGATAAAAAGTACATTCACCCAAGCATGTCACCTTGGGGAGCTCCTGTACTTTTCGTGAAGAAGAATGATGGAACATCGTGGTTGTCTATTGATTATCGACAGTTAAATAAATTGACAATTAATAACAAATATCCCTTACCCCTTATTGATGAGTTCTTTCATCAAGTGAAAGGGGCTACAATATTCTCTAAGCATTGCTACAATAACAAATATCCCTTACCATTGCTCCTATTTTAAGCATTGCAGATCCTGACAAGGAATTTGTCGTCTGCACTGATGCTTGTAATGATGGTGTAGGGGGAGTATTAATGCAAGAAGGCGGTGTTATAGCTTATGAATCTTGGAAGTTGGAGGAATCTGAGAAAAAATACTGAGCATATGACTTAGAGCTAATTGTAATAATACATGCATTAAATATGTGGTGACATTATTTATTGGGAAATAAATTTTGCTAATGAAAGATCATCATAGTTTAACTAACTATTTTAAGCAACCTACTTTTAACTCTCGACAAGAATGATGGGTTGCCTTTCTGAGTGAGTTTGGCTTTGAAATTAAACATTTAAAAGGGAAAGAAAACCGAGTAGGAAATGCTTTAAGTCGAAAATTAAATTTTGTCTATGAAATTTCATTTAGCAAAGTGGATGTTTCTTTTAAAGAATAGATTAAAGAGGTTGCTCAAAGAGATCCCAAATATCGATTTTTATGGAAGCAAGCCTAGATTATGAACAATAGTGAACAACAAATAGGAATTAAGGTGAATGATGAGAATCTTTTAATCTACTGAGACAAGATGTATTTGCCCAATAAAAAAAGTGTCAAACATTTAATTCTTGACTAATACCATAGAAGTCCTTATGTGGTTCATTCTATTTAACAAAAATTGATCACTGCATTAAAAAATAATACTTTTGGCCCGACACGAAAAAAAGCAGTGGTAGATTATCTAGCTCGTTGTTTAGAATGTCAATAGGTAAAAGCTGAACACCAACATCTAGCTGGACTACTTCACCCACTACCTATTTCAGAATGGAAATGGGAGACTATTACGATTGATTTTGTTACTGGTTTACCCAAGAATAAGAAAAGAAATGACTCTATAATGGTGGTTGTGGACAAATTAAGTAAATATTCTCATTTGATCCTTGTACAATATACTTCTAAAACAGTGCAAATTGCTAACATATTTATGAAGGAAATTTTTAGACTACATGAAATACCAAAAGCAATAAATTCAGATAGAGATGTGAAGTTCACGCCTGCATTATGGAAATCTCTCTTTGAAGGTTTAGGCACTCAAATACAATTTAGTACATCCTATCATCCTCAAACAGAGAGGCAGACCGAGCGAGTAAATCAAGCGATTGAGGATATGTTGAGAATGTACGTAATGCAAAAACCATCTAAATGGGAGGACTATATAAAGGGAAAGAAAACTGAGTAGTGGATGATTTAAGTCAAAAATTAAATTTTATCTATGAAATTTCATTTAGAAAAGTGGATGTTGCTTTTAAAGAACATACTAAAGAAGCCACTCAAAGAGAAACTGAATATCGATTTTTATGGCAGCAAGCCTAGAATATGAACAACTTTGAACAACAATTAGGATTTAAGGTAAATGATGAGAATCTTCTTATCTACCGAGACAGGATATATGTGCCCAATCAAAAAAGTGTCAAACAGTTAATTCTTGATGAATACCATAGAATCCCTTATGCCGCTCATCCCATTTAGCAAAAACTGATCACTGTATTAAAAAAAAAATACTTCTGGCCCAGCATGAAAGCTTTAGTGGCTAATTATCTAGCTCGTTGTTTAGAATGTCAATAGGTAAAAGTTGACCACCAACATCTAGCTAGACTACTTCACCCACCAGGGAAAATTCTAGAGGCTAATATTCGCAAGTGGGCTAATTTTCTATGCTTTTTACAAAAAAAATATTCATTGATTTGGATTTTTTTCTAAAAATGATTTGCCCAAATTTTATGGTATAAAATTATTTTACCTTAAAAATAGCCAAACTTTTATATAAAGACTACATAAAATTATTAGAAATTATAATACTTTTACAAAATATGGCCAAATTTTTTATAGATTTCATATTAAAGGCTAGTGAGATTCGCCAAGGTTTCTAAACTCTAAGATAAATTTCCATCCTTAAAATTTTCCCTGTCACCCATTGCTTATTCCGGAATTGAAATGGGAGAATATTACGATTGATTTTATTATTGGTTTACCCAAGACTAAGAAACAAATGACTATATAATGGTGTTAGTGGACAAATTAAGTAAATATTCTCATTTTATCCTTGTACAGTATACTTGTAAAACAGTTCAAATTGCTAATATATTTATTAAGGAAATTTTTAGACTGCATGGAATACCAAAAGGAATAATTTCATATAGAGATGTGAAGTTTACACCTGCATCCTAGAAATCTCTCTTTGAAGGTTTAGGCACTCAAATACAATTTAGTACATCCTATCATCCTCAAGCAAATGTGAAGATTGAGTGGGTAAATCAAGTGATTGAGGATATGTTGACAATGTACGTAATGCAAAAACCATCTAAATGGGAGGACTATATATATTTGGTAGAATTTTCTTACAACAATAGTTATCATGCATCCCTGAAGATGAGTCCCTTCGAGATATTGTATGTTGAAGATGTAGAACACCCATAAATTGGGGAGGCCCTAAAGACAAATTAATGTTGGGAGCCGAAATGTTAAAAGAAACTAAGTAGGTAGTGAAGAAGGTGAGAATGAATTTAAAGGCCATGCAAAATTGTCAAAAGATGTATGCTGACAAAAAGCATAGTTACTTAGAATTCCAGGTTGGGGATCATGTATACGGATGGGTAAAACCCAAGAAAATCACCTTATAATGGGGAAGGTTCACCAAGCTAGCACCCTAAATTTGTGGTACTTTCCATATTTTAGCTGAGGTTGGACTAGTAGCTTATCATCTAGCCTTGCCAAGTCACATACAGGTAAATAAAATTTTTCATGTTTCTGTATTAAAGAAGTACATGTATGATCCTAAACATTTAACCAATTGGTAGAACATACAGGTAACTTGTGAAGCAGTAATATATATGTGCGTATGTGTCTATTTCTTTCACAAAACAAAAAACTTCATGAAAGAGGAAGAATCTAACAAGTATTTAATCATTATGTGTGTAGGTCGAGTTGGATGGTGAGTTTCCAATCAATCCCCTACATATACTCGATGGGAGAGAAGTCACGCTGTGGAGGCGAGTTATCACCCAAGTTAAAGTGTAGTGGCGGCACTTTAGCCTAGAAGAGGCTACCTAGGAAGATGACAAACTTATGAGAGAAGCTTACCTAGGTTTGTTCTGGCAGTGTAAAAACATCAAGATGGTGTTTGGTTTAAAGGGTGGGAGGGATGTAACATCCCCTGAGAAGATTGTAAATAATAGTTGCTTCAGTAAAAGACATGATAATGGTGACAAACTTCGAAAAGGTAAAAAATTAAAAAGGTGATATTTGATTTTATATTTTATAAATAAATCACATTTTTAATGATGTAGGAATTATGAACAATTCACTTGGAAAATCATGCCTAATTATGCCTCACATGTCAGGGTGGTTAGTTAGTTATGGGTGAGATGTTTACCTGCCCATATCTCTCCTTGAGAATGAAAAGGAAAGAAAGGTAAAACCAACAAGGTATAGGTACACGACATAACCTGAAGGAGAGAATGGCAACCAAAAAAGAGTTATGTTAAGAAACCGCGCTGAAAGGTCACACCGATTCGTGTAACAGAAAAGCTTAGACTAAGTATGGTTAGGACTAGATAGTAACATAAGCTAACTATGAAAAATAGTTATTAATACCCTTCTTATGAGGATAGCATGGGTGGAGACACAGTTCGGGATTGGTCTCGTGGTAGGGAGGAAGAAGGCATTGATTTCCAAAGGAAGCTCCAGAATTCGATGAAATATCAACGGGAAATAGATGAGTACATCCTGACCTCTTTATAGAATGTGGAATGTGTAACAGAGTTATGTGAATGAGTCTATAGTAATTAAGTCATGTACAAGTATTGTGACAAGGTTACTGGTCTATGTGTATTATGAAAACATGTATCTAGACCAGCAGAGCCCTGAATGAATAAATGTATTAAGTCCTTTACTACAAAGTCTGCCAATAGTATGATTAAAGTGATATGTATGGTTAATAAGGATTGAAAAAGGTTGAAAATATTTAGGAAATAACTTCTTTCTTTTCTGTTCAAATGAAATATGAAACCATAGCTTGATATTGTTGAGGGTTGGGAAGAAAATCATGTGCTGGGAACCTGGGTTAATTTCATGTCTTAGTCGGAGTGTCGGCTAGCCTAGAAGCAATCCCTGGTCTTCCAAATACATAATTTCAATAAAGATACTTTTAACCCAAGTGTGAAGTAGGACATGGAGACTGTATCATTGTATTAAAAATAAGACTAATTCTGAACTTGAACTCAATCAAGTAAACATTATCTTAATTCAGAACCTCAACACAAGAAAATAAAATTGAGAAACATTTTGAATAAGATAGGAACAAAAAAATGTGAAAATGGTATTCAAAAAATGGAAAAAATAGTATAGTTTTATCTATAATTATAACTGTAGAGCCACTATGGCTAACCATAAAATAAATATTCCAAACATTTACAATCATTGTATCTTGTCAATCTGAGCAACAACTGTTGTTGTGCTAGAATATACAAAGGAAGAACTGATTTCTAATCTTAACAAGAATTTGCTAACGAGAAATTAACTACAAATGATAACTTCAACCAAATTTTCTACTTGGCTAATGAAAATACTTGAAACCCTCATAGTCTAAATTCAGTAAAAAATTATAGAAAATATCCCAGCCTTGGATAATCCTCTTAGCCATAAAACCCTTAGTGTAGTGGAGCCATTCTTGTACTCGGAACAAGGTGAGTAGCACTAGAATGATTAATGAAACCCTTGATGTTGTTAACGAAAAATAGAAAGAGAATTTCTAGGTACTTGCATTCAAAATATAAAGTGGGTCAAGGAATTAGAGTAATAAAAAAAAACTATCATCAAGAAATCTTGGAACATGTAGCTATTCTGAGAAGCAACTATACCTGTGTTTTGAAAATCGCCTTTGTGACTGGAAGGAAGCCTGCCAGGAGAATAACCGTGCAAGAGTCACGGTCTGCAATAGGATTAGATCAAGATAAAATATAGAATTAATTAACCGTTCAAATTAGGTTTTTACCAAGGTGCATAACCCTTTCGGTAGAAAGTTTTAGACCACCGTAAATGATCAATTAACAACTCATTTCCATGATTGGTACATCGACAAGCCTTACAAGTAAAAATCATTAGATAAATGAAGAATTTTATGCAACTCTTGTGCTTAATAAAGGATAAAAATCACCTTTTGAACTCTCTTACCTCGACTCTATAGGTTTCAAGTATAACGCCTGCATACCGCATTGAGAAATAAACCTCTATGGTAGAAAAATTGTTAAATGAATGATGCAATGGAACCCTTGAGATGGCGGCAACAATATCATGTCTTGCAAGGAGAAAATGAGGTCTCGACGGAGGGTGTGGGGGTGGTAGTTACCATGACCTAGGATGAAACAATCTCCACCATTAATCAGGCATCTCCATCCAGGACCGTGGATGAAATCCAAGACTTGAGACAGGTGCCAAGTTAAGGCTGAGATGCTAAATCCAAAAGTTTCCCAGAGCATGCATTAACCGGTGGGCGACACAACTACAACGGGTAGTTTGTTTTTGTTAAAATGGTCAGCGGTGCAATAAAATAAAACCATGAACATAAATGTTTGTAATAATTCTAAATAAAGTATAGACATTAGATAATGTCACTACACTTATAACATAACTTCAAATGGTAATGCATATATATAAGTTGGTACACGAACATTCTTTTAATGTCATCTTAAGTTTGGTAAAAAATAATTCCCCTGATTATATATGTGTATTATTAACTGCAAATATTTTTATTATTATTAGAACTAGTATGATAATGTTACTACGGAGTGTGACACAATTTTTTGTGTATTTCAATGAAAAGCATTATATTTGAAGATTTTAAAATATATATAAAAAAAATTATTAGTTTCAATTTTAAATTAAAAACACTAATTTATAATTCTAAAATATTGTATATAAAAAATATTATTTATTAATAATAATATTAAAATTAGAATTTAATGAATAAATTATTTGTAATATATATATATATATATATATATATATATATATATATATATTAAAAAATTAACAAATTTTATGAAATAATTGTTGGCATTATGATGAATGTGTTGTACTTGATGGCAACCCTCTTGTAGCAGAACAACTCACTTATACATGGTAACTAGATGAATCTTCACAAGAGATATCAGATGTGACATTAATACATGGTAGTTGTGTTAATAGATGTGATGCAGGGCAGTTCAAAGGAAATGACAGTTCACAGTGCAGCAAGTTAACATTATGATATAGGTGTTGTCCTTGATGATGAAGATCAAAGTACTACAGGTTAATAGTATTGAATCACAGTTCAGGCTCACAGAATGAAAGAAAAAGAGGTATATGCAGGTTTACCTTGACCAAGCTGTGTATACACGCAGGTTCATTGAGCAGAAGGTGCGTATGCGTATACACACACTTTCACACAAGGAAAAGCACGTACATGTCAAAAACTAAGTTTTTGGTCTGTGGTATTTGGACCATGGTATTTTGGTATTGGTCCATGGTATTTGCTTTGAGGTATTGACCCCAAGTATTTGGACCAAGGCATTGGTTCTAATTGGTTTTGGACCATGGTATTGAGTAAGGCCTAAGACTATAAAAGGAGGAGAAGATCATTAGGCAAAGGCACTGAGAAAGTCTCAAATATCTGATGAAGTGTGAGATCCAGTATGCAGGTTATGGGTTTATGATGCTTTACTTGATCTGAGCCAAGGAGGAATCTCAGCGGTTGATGGAGGACAAGATCTAATGATGGATCAGGATCTTAAGGCTTGACATGAATCATCTCTATATGGTTTGATCATGCTTATTCTAAGATCTGTATATTGATGCATGTACTGTTCTGTAAATATTATGATATAACTCAAGTCTAGAATAGCTGCAAATTATGAATGAGTATTTACAGATGTATACGCTAGTTGACTTTGATAAAAGCACGTATACACACAGGTTAGATACATCTAAGTAGTGTATACCATATGAACTATGATGTTTGAAGTTACAAATGGTTTTGGTTGTTGATGCAAAGTTCTGAGTTCTGGTGACTGTTTACTGGTGTTAGTATTCTGCATATTTAGATTGGTTGATTGTGATTATCTTCAGTGCTGATGAATGAGATCTAATAATGGATCAGGATCATAATGAATTATCTTTATGTGATCTAATGGACTAGATCTAGTTTCTAACACACGTATTATCCTTGTGTATGTAATAATCTAGGTATATCTGAAGTCGGGAAGTGCAACGAAGTTATAAGTACGTATTTGATGACATATACACTGGTTCGCTTTGGTGAAGTTTCATATACATGCTATTTCGACTCTTCCAAGGAGCGTATGCACTCTGATGCATGGTTTTTTATTATACAGTTGGCTCTGAATATTGTTGCAGAGTTTTGTGTTCTGCTCTATGTTCTAGTGATTGTGTTTTGTTGACAGGGCTTCAGTGCTTTAGTGTTGGGTAATTCAGAGATTGGTGATGCAAGTGGTGATTGATTTTGTGCTTCAATGTTAGTGATGGGTCCAGTATGAAAATTGGATGAAACGTGGCCTTCAGACTATGATGTTGTGTTCCATGAGTATCCAGTCTGAAAATTCATGAAATGTGGCACCTGGAGGAAGAAAGAAGGTTGTAGCCTTTTGTAGGTCAGCAACTACATACTAGTAAACACATCAGCTAGTACAAGAGCTAAGGGGGTTGTACCTCCCTTCCAGGAGAAGTTGGATAAAAAGAGAAGGTTGTAGCCTTTTGCAGGTAGAAGCCTGCGTACTAGTATGACACTGCACCAGTGTAGAAATATTGCAAAAAGAAGTTTCTTATTAAAACAAGATAGAGACGAATTGCAGCAGGTGGTTTTCACCCACATTGGGTTTCCACCTTATATCATGGTGTTCATGTGTGCTTCTTATGTGTGATGATCTGTTCTATTGTACTACGCCTTTTTACTGTTTATATGGTTAATAATGTTCTGATGCACTCATTAAAGATCCACTAACTGAATCATAAGTTTGTTGAATATACGCTAGTTGCATTAAACACAGTTGCGTATACCAGTGGATTGCCTTAACTGAAGTAGCGTATATGAATCTAAGTATAGAAAAGAAAAAGTTATTGATTTGCTAATACTGATTCACACCCCCCCGGTCTCAATATTATTTCCAACAATTGGTATCAAAGCAGGTCCTTTGGTAGAAGCTTGATCACTTGAAGGGGATCCGTAGAATAATGGGAAAGAAGCTAAAGAAGAAAGCGCCTCAGAAGAAGAAGACATGTTAGAAGAACTATGACAGTGGGAAAATTGATTGGGGAATATGTGGAAGCAACACTTCAGATTCAGAATCACCTCAGAATGAATATGAACAAGCAAAAGAACTATCAGGTATGAATTTGTTATCCTCTGGTGATACATTTCTCCATCCATTTGAAGATGATGAAAGTGATAGCGAAACAACTAAATTTTCTCTTATGGGTGAGAAAGAAAGATATCAAATAGAGGAAGAATTTAAAAGGCTTACAGAAAAAATTAGAGATCAACAAGATCTATTGCACAAAAGGGAATGTGTCTCCAAAGAAGAAGTAACCAAACTAAAAGCTCAACTAAAGGAAGGAAATGAGGTAAGGAAGCTATTCAAGGAAAGAGGAGATCAATGTCAAAAGTTGCAGGATGAAGTGACATCATTAAGAAATGAAGTAAATGAAAGGAGCACAACAATAGAAAAACTCAGAGATAGATCCAGTTACTATGAAAGTCTTGAAGCTAAGATCCTCTCGCTAAAAGAAGATCTTGAAGAATCAAATAAGTAGAATAAAGAACTACTCCAAGCTTTTGAAAAACAAGAAAATGAAGTTCTTGAATTAAAACATCAATTGGAAGAAGGAAGAAAAGTTGAAGGAACCATGAAGAAGTAGTATCTTGAAAAGGAAGAGCAACATCAAGTTGAGGTAAATATTCTAAAACATAAATTAGAAGAAAAGGATAAACTCTTACGATTTCGAGATAGTACTAAGATCTTGGATGACATTCTTAGTAGTCAAAGGTCTCCTGCCATCAAAATTGGCCTTGGTTTTCATAAATCTGTTAAAGGTGAATCTAGTTCACAAAGTAAGACAAGGGACTCTAATGAAAAATCTGAAATGCCCAACAAGGAGATGAGAGGTCAATCCCATCAACAACCAAGGAAAAAAATTCTTCAAAGAAAAAATTTTACTCCTAACTATGGAAGTGATAATCGGTCATTTCCTCAAATGAATAATGTTGAATGTTATGTATGTCATAATTTTGGACATGTTGCAGCCAGATGTAGAAGAAGAATCATTCAAGACCATCACACAGAAAGATCATCACGTTCCAGGTACTTTAAGGGATATTGGTTTTCTTGCAAGATGTTTGGTCACAAAGCCATTGACTGCTATAGAAGGAATATGAAACATATGGGATGCTATGCATACAACAAGCTTGGACATATAGCAAAGGAATGTAGGAACAAAATATGGGCACCATACCAAAAGGAGAAAACATCATCACACTTGAAGATATGGAAGAAAAAGGAAGTACAGTAAAAAAGAGGTGGCACAGCACAATGCACAGACATGACATACTCAGAGGGAGCTGAAAGTGAGAAACACCAGTGTTCTAAATCTCATACGCAAGTTTCATGAAGATAAGTCGCATATATACATGAGTGAGACATTGCGCAGTCACATATATGATAATTTGAGGAAATGCAATAGTACATACTCAAGAAAAAGGGTCTAATATGATTCAGTCCATTATTTGTTGTGTTTGATAATGGTTACAATCTGTTGATGATGTGTGGGAATGTATTGGTACTCATAAGATGTTTATAATTATTTTTAATCCTAACTTGATGATAATGATGCCTTGATACTTATTGCTGATGTATGCATGATCAGATATGACAGTGAACAGATGGCACAGGTTCAGGGGGAGCATATGCTTTGAATAATGCATTGTTGGCATTATGGTTAGAAGTCCTTAGTGATGATGCATATATGGCTAAGTGATACATCTTGCTAAGATATGGTTATGAGTTACCCATGACAAAATCTCATAAGATTCTTGGGATACATAGTTGGTGTTCAGATCAAATTTGTGGATGATTATCTGATAATGCATATATGTTGCTTACATGGTGATATTCATAAAGATAAGGAGAAGTACAAAGCTTGAATACACAACTTCATTACTTGATGATGAGTCACTCATATGTTGTTGTCGTCGTATGCATAAAGATCATATAATACAGTTATGATGTAGAATTCCTATAGTTCTTGGCTCTCACATGATTGAGGATTGTTGCTATTGATGATTTCAAGAAATCTTGACAAATAAGATCATGGTTTGCTAGATACATATTGATATCTCTTTTATGGATATGCAATATGATGGATACATGGATGATTACTTAAGTTACATATTGCTGGTTGGCCAAGAGAATGGTGTTATTGCAGGTCGCATGGAGACATAACTATTCAAATACATGTCTTACTTAATCACTTTGAGTTCTTACCTTATGATGATAGGTTGATACTCACATATGTGGATTATCATGGTCGATGCTTATTAGATGTGGGATGTTCCCCAATGATGATACATGGTTGATATATTGAAGGCTCTTGTGGAAAGATCATACTGTTATTGATGACAATGTTATGATCATAGATGATGACCATGGTGTTTTTCACATATAGATGATATGATGTGAATGATTGGAGATATGACATATGCTGAGGTTATGATAAGTCTCTTTCTACTAAGGAAATGAAGCAAGTTGATCTTGATGAAATGAAGAGGATGAGTTGATATCTATATGCAGACATACCTTGTCACAGATTGATGATATCTACACTAATGGACATATACAGGTTGCTGGTCTGGATGCTGTTGACAAATACCTATGGAGCAGATCATATATTGTGTATGATAGTTGCTGA
Organism: Pinus tabuliformis; assembly: GCA_031772625.1. NCBI lineage: Eukaryota > Viridiplantae > Streptophyta > Pinopsida > Pinales > Pinaceae > Pinus > Pinus tabuliformis. Next base: position 572,060,640 of record CM062808.1, read on the forward strand.
TGACTATCGTGGTATTGTTTAGATATTTGGTCTCTGTTATAAATGTTATGTATATCATTCAATGTAAAGGTCATATCAAGACCCATGATGTAATAGTTTGTTTCTGTTTATTGTAGTCGTTTGATGAATCCCTTTTGGTCATATGATGTAATTTGTACCCCCACTATGCATGGGAAGGATGATGTAATATTTCAGTCATGTATAAACAATTGGTATTTGGTATATCCCCACTTGGTTGGGTGGATGAGTCAAGTTTATCCCCACTTGGTTGGGAGGATGAATGTATGTATGAGTCATTGGTGATAGGAAGGTCAAACTCACATAGTTGAGTTATAGAGTCATGTTATTTTCTTGAAAATGATTTTAGACTCTGCATGTGCTCAAGGGGAGTATGGATGATACAGTACATCTCAGCATGAACAAAGGGGGAGTTCAATCAAAGATTTCAACATGTGCCTAGGGGGAGCATGATTAATATTTAGCTATTCAGATATGAAAGTCTTTTGCTCTTAGGGGGAGAAGATCTTGGTCCGCCCTTTTCCCTTGATGTCAAAGGGGGAGAGTGACTTGGTGTTGTTGTTGCCATCAAGTCCAAAGGGGGAGAAGATCATGGTCCACCCTTTGCCCTTGATGTCAAAGGGGGAGAGAGACTTGGTGTTGTTGTTGCCATCAAGTTCAAAGGGGGAGATTGTTGGCATTATCATGAATGTGTTGTACTTGATGGCAACCCTCTTGTAGCAGAACAACTCACTTATACATGGTAACTAGATGAATCTTCACAAGAGATATCAGATGTGGCATTAATACATGGTAGTTGTGGTAACAAATGTGATGCAGGGTAGTTCAAAGGAAATGACAGTTCACAATGCAGCAAGTTAAAATTATGATACATGTGTTGTCCTTGATGATGAAGATCAAAGTACTATGGGTTAACAGTATTGAATCATAGTTCAGGCTCACAGAATGAAAGAAAAAGAGGTATACATAGTTTTACCTTGACCAAGCTGCATATACACGAAGGTTCATTGAGTAGAAGGCGCATATGTCTATACACACACTTTCACGCAAGGAAAAGCATGTACATGTCAGAAACTAAGTTTTTGGTCCGTGGTATTTGGACCATGGTATTTTGGTATTGGTCCATGGTATTTGGTCTGAGGTATTGACCCTAGGTATTTGGACCAAGGTATTGGTTCTAAGTGGTTTTGGACCATGGTATTGAGTAAGGCCTAAGACTATAAAAGGAGGAGAAGATCATTATGCAAAGGCACTGAGAAAGTCTCAAATATCTGATGAAGTGTGAGATCTAGTATGCAGGTTATGGGTTTATGATGTTTTACTTGATCTGAGCCAAGGAGGAATCTCAGCGGTTGATGGAGGACAAGATCTAATGATGGATTGGGATCTTATGGCTTGGCATGAATCATCTCTATATGGTTTGATCATGCTTATTCTAGACTTGTATATTGATGCATGTACTATTCTGTAAATATTATGATCTAACTCATGTTTGGATTAGCTGCAAATTATGAATGAATATTTACAAATGTATATGCTAGTTGACTTTGATAAAAGCATGTATACATGCAGGTTACATACATCTAAGTAGCGTATACCATATGAACTATGATGTTTGAAGTTACAAATGGTTCTGGTTGTTGATGCAAAGTTCTGAGTTCTGGTGACTATTTACTGGTGTCAATATTCTACATATTCAGATTGGTTGATTGTGATTAGCTTCAGTGTTGATGGATGAGATCTAATAATGGATTAGGATCATAACGACTTATCTTTATGTGATCTAATGGACTAGATTTGGTTGCTAACACACGTATTATCCTTGTGTATGTAATAATTTGGGTGTGTCTGAAGTCGGGAAGTGCAGCGAAGTTATAAGTAAGTATTTGATGACATATACGCTGGTTCGCTTTGGTGAAGTTGCGTATACACGCTGTTTCAACTGTTCCAAGGAGCATATGCACTTTGATGCATGATTTTTGATGATACAGTTGGATCTGAATATTGTTGTAGAGTTCTGTGTTCTGCTCTGTGTTCTGGTGACTGTTTTTTTGACAGGGTTTCAGTGTTTCAGTGTTGGGTAATTCAGAGATTGATGATGCAAGTGGTGATTGATTTTGTGCTTCAATGTTATTGGTGGGTCCAGTATGAAAATTGGATGAAACGTGGCTTTCAAACAATGATGTTGTGTTCCATGAGTATCCAGTCTGAAAATTCATGAAACATGGTACCTAGAGGAAGAAAGAAGGTTGTAGTCTTCTGTAGGTCCACACCTACGTACTAGTAAACACATCAGCTAGTACAAGAGGTAAGGGGGTTGTAGCTCCCTTCCAGGAGAAGCTGGAGAATGAGAGAAGGTTGTAGCCTTCTGCAGGTAGAAGCCTGCGTATTGGTATAAGATTGCGCCAATACAGAAATATTGTAAAAAGAAGTTTCTTATTAAAAGAAGATAGAGATGAATTGCAGCAGGTGGTTTTCACCCACATCGGGTTTCCACCTTATATCATGGTGTTCATGTGTGCTTCTTATGTGTGATTATTTGTTCTATTGTATTGCACCTGTTTACTATTTATATGGTTAATAATGTTCTGATGCACTCATTAAATATCCACTAACTGAATCATAAGTTTATTGAATATATGCTAGTTGCATTAAACACAATTGCGTATACACGCGGGTTACTTTAACTAAAGTAGCGTATATGAATCTAAGTATAGAAAATAAAAAGTTATTGATTTGCTAATACTGATTCACCACCCCCCCCCCCCCCCCCCCCTCCCAGTATTATTTCCAACAATAATTGGAAACAAGTAAATTATAATAATAAGGAATAGAGGAAAAAGTTATAAAATAGAGATGCAAAAATAAATATATTTTTTACCATATACCAAAAAATGAAAGGAATCATTTAAATCTATTATATATATAAAGATTAAAGTTAGAATAAGAAAATGGAACTGATTAGAAGAAAAGGGACCCATTAAGAAAGGAGAGAGAAAAATAAATGACAATACTTAGGACTAAAGGGATTCAATAAGTGCCAATCTTTTACCTATTATCCTATTTAGCTCATTAGAATTTTTTTCAATTTGGATGGGCTCCCTAATTCTTGGCAATGACCTTTTAAACTCATCTATACAAATATGATGTTTTGTCTTCTCAACATTTTCTACCAAAGCTCATGAGTGAGTCATACCATGTTTTATGTCAAGCACATGCTCTTGAATCCTTTGATTTATGGAGCCGTCGTTTTTTCACTATAACACCTTGATTGATAGTTATGGAAACTAGTAGACAAACTAGGAACAATGAGATAATGCTCTCAACAAATAAGATTGTGAGAATGATGCCTATAGACATATATCAACCAGATTTACTAATATAATTGTGCTTATAAATTTATATATAATAAAAAACATACCTAATTTATCACTACAAAAAAATAACAATAAAAATGAAAAAAATTGAAGTCATACATACTAGATGACGATCTGTGTAATGTTTCAACTAAAGGACAGACATTACAAGTAAGAAAGATATATGGATAGACAATGTTGACGAATTGCCATGACGAAGTCTCTTTTTATAATTTCCATAAACAAAATTTGAGAGAGACACTTTTACATAAACCAAACATACAGTGGATTAGGTGTTAAGGTGGAACACTACAAGAAATCGAGAGATACCTAATGCATGGAACTCAAAACAAAATCAAATTACATATTTGCTGATCACCACGATCATTAAGAAATGTATGATTCTAATTCCATAAAATGAAAATATTGTGAGCCAGGCTGTGTCCATTCTGAAAGATATGAAAATCATATCGTTATGCACAGACTGTGTATTATTCACAAGATTCGTATCCATTGTAATCTGTATTGATCTGTTGAAGCTCACTGCCTAAACTGCTTCAAGGAGTGGTTGTTGTTCTTTCCTAAAGGAGTAAACGTTCAAGGAACTTTGAATACAGTTTGCTTGGTCGTAACAACATGATATGATAGTGTTACAGATCCATTTGGGCACATCAACCCCAAATTACATATCGATACTATTAGGGCCCATCAACCCCTAGTGCAGTTGTTACATGCCCTAAAGAAGTTAGTCATTAGAATGCCTCACTTCCCATGAAGTTCCATCACTGAAAACATCCAAAAACTACCTCTAAGAATATCAACGCAGGTAGGCCTTCATTAGGGTGCACTGCAATGCAAACCATATACTGACAGGGTGCTATGTAGCACACTTGGTCCCTCTTTGCCTTGCGCTCAGCAAATTTGAGAAAACTTCCATGAGGGTTTGAAGATTCCTTATCCATTGGAAGCCTCTAGAAGTTTCTCAATGCCACCTGCTCCTTTGAGTTCACATTTGGATGAGAAAGGGAATTAGGAAACATCAATCCCCTATCCCTTCTTCCATGGAACTGATTTCTAAATTTAGAAAGGCATTCATTATCACCATTGATGGCATAACCTCCTTCACTCACCTATAAATAGATCACTCATCTAAGAGATTAGGGGGCTGAAAAATATTGAGTTGTAAGGAGATGCTGGTGATATGAGATTAGAATTGAGTGCAAGTATTGTAATAGTGTTGGAGTGTCTTGCTTCTCATGAGGTGAAGAAGGATTGAATTGGAAAGGTGTCACTGGATCGAACACATATGGGTTGTAATCTTTCCTCTTATCAATAAAGTTTTCAAGAACTTTTCCTTATGCTTGTGTTATATGTTAATGCTATCATATGTATATCATGTTCTCGATTCCATGTTATTTATAACCAATAGATCATTATCATTTGCCTTGATGGGTTTTTGTTTCTGTGTTTGTGCAGGTACTTTCCAAGCGGCTTAAGTATAGAAAGGAGAAGCAAGATCGATCAAGGGAGACAAGGAGCTAGCGAAAACTACAAGTACTTTCCAAGCAGCTTAAGTATAGAAAGGAGCAGCAAGATTGGTCAAGGGATACAAGGAGCTAGCGAAAACTACAAGTAGGTTTCTCTTCTCTCTTGGTTTATCTGTTGATTATAGAAAAGGTTGAGATTACTTTGTCTCTTGTTTCTAGACCTGCTACTAGATCTAGAGGGTTAGGAATTTGTCTAAGAACACTAAATATTCCCGAAACAGACAGGCCGATGATCTGTGTATCTCTTTAAGAAATGAGTGTACCAATGAACAAAAAGATTTGGGTACCTATTCAAATCTCTATGTTTGAAATCCACGTAATACAACCCGTAGTGGCTTGTATAACCATATAAAAACTCGAAACTGTCAATGAAACTCCACACAAAGTATGCACGGGCATTTGATCCATTCCTACACAAACTTCCACTCCAATTTGGTAAGCACTCAGCCATCACATCCTATGTTGTCAAACAATTTCATAAAAAAAAATGTAGAATTTTATCTAAACCACTATGGGATAGAATAAAAAACAGTTTTTTAATGAATTTTGAGAAAAATAAAGTAAAATTAAAAAAAAAAAAAAAAAAAAAATCTCAAAATCAAGATGAATTTATACTCTTCCAAATTTTATAGATATACTTGTCTCCTTATTATTTTGCAAAGAAAAATATAAACAACATTTGAAGTTGGAATGTGATATGGTATTTGGCTCATGTACCTGACAGCTGCAAGCAAGCTTTGAAGATAATCATGGAAGTAGGCTGCCTTTTTTGGCTTATCGTTTAATGCATCTGCAAGTGGAAGAGATTCATTGTTGGACCGCCCATATCCTACTCATGGATGTGAACACAAATCAAAACAAGGTCATATAATTTTCAATACCTTTGTACAAGGACAAGAGCATACCATTTTCATAAACTAATAATGGAGGATTAGCATAGTGTCCCTTGAAGTATTCCAATAATGCTTGCATTCCCCATGGGTCAATAGGAATTCCAGTAGGAGCCAGATTTAATCAATGGATTTAAAACAACAGTAGGAAGGTATTAGTCCACCCTCCATCTAGATGAGCGTATTAAGTGCAGAGATGAATATATGATCATATGCCTACCTCACCAATAGGGATGCCATTTCGATACATTGCAGTTATAAAATTGTAGATGGGTTAGAGTCCAAATCCTATTGGGAAAGATCAGTTGACTTCGAACGTTCAGGCATGCGTTTAGGCATAGGTTCCGTGACACTTCAACTTCATTGATGTATTTGTATTTGAAATGTTTTGTTTTGTCATCAATCATGCTTATAATATTCAGAATGCTTTGGATATAGTTAAGTTTTACTGTTGTATTAGTTTGGTGATACCATTAGCCAATAGTCTAACGAGATTTTGAAAGTTATGGATATTTATATTATATTTTGAGAAAATCTGGTAAGGTTTTTGTAAATCTAAGTTACAATTGTTAATTTTCAAAATTTTATATGCTTTAGAAGTTTTTGATGGTGCTGATTCTATTTCTATTATCAAAAACATGATCAAACACTATTTCTATAAAAAAAAAATTGAATTTTTTTTACTCAGATTCCAACCACTTTTAACCCTCCCGACAATTCCTCTACTTTTGTAAACTACTCATATTATATATATATATATATATATATAAATAATTTTACTTAAGTTTTGATAAGAGTATCTTCCTAATAAGTAGATCTTATTGGAATCAATAGCCATATTATATATATATAGATATATATATAGATATATATATATATATATATATATATATATATATATATATATATATATATATATATATACTTTTGGTCAATTGAACTTTTTGGTGTGTCGGTTTTAGCTCCTTCATGACAATTTGATAAAAATTGATATTGCTAATTTTTTTAATATACTTTTAAATTTAAAAATAATTGAGTCATAGTTTATTTTTAATATTTAGAGTCCTGGAGATTTTGGATGCTTATTATATATACAAATTTAACCATTTAATATTACTTAGTAAATTGTTTAATAAAATATATTATATATATATTTTTTAAATCTGAAATTTTCTATAAAATTTACGGAAAAATTAAAAATAAATAAATTAAATCAAATTTATAAAAATGAAGAGACAAAAATATAAAATATATTTATAAATTTTATAATAAATATTTTTTTCCTTTATTATATATATATTATTTTAAAATAAAAATTAAATTAAATTTTTTGTATATGATTAAATTTTAATTAAAAATTTTATTCAATTTTACAAAATTTTAAAAATATATATTAAAAAATAAAAACATAGGATATTTAGAATAAGTTAATAAATTTCACAAGTAAATAGAAATTTTTATATTTTTATATTTTGAATTGAGTGACTTGGCTAAAGTGAAAATTTGAATTTATCCATTTGAATAAGGCACACGTCAAATGAAGCATTTCTTGCTATAATTTAACACTCCCTCTTAGTAGGAAAAGGGTTTTGAATAACCCCAATATTACTCCTATGGAACTTGAACTTGCCCTTGACAAAGCCTTTGTCAAAATGTCTACATCTTGCTCCTCTGTAGGAATGTAATGTAACATGACAATCCTCCTCTACACACAATCTCTTAAGTGATGGTACCCGATGTCTATATGCTTATACCTATCATGAAACACTAGAATTTCATAGAGTTTTGTACAACTTTGATTATCACAGTGGATCAATGTAGGATCCATCACATGACTGAAGAGACCAACCAGGATCTTCCTCATCCAAATAACCTTGCATGTTGCTTGACTAGCAACCATATACTCGCCCTCGGCTGAGATAAATGCTACATATATCTGTTTCCTACTATACAAAGAAACACATGTTGACCCAACACTTAACATAGTTCTTGATGTGCTCTTCCTATCTGAGGGACTCCCTGCCCAATTTTCATCTGTGAAGCCTTGGAGCTTCACTCCATCAGTCTGCCTATACCATAAACCAAAATTTGTTGTGCCTCTAAGGTATCTAAGAACATGTTTTACTGCTTTCTAGTGAATCTTGGTAGGCTCCACCATAATCTGACTAAGATGATTAACTACAAAACAAATATCGAGCCTTTTTGTCACCAAGTACATCAAGGAAACCACCCTTTTTTGTAGATAGTGGCTTCCACTCCCTCACCTGTATAAGAATCCTCTTTCCTCTAGCTAGTACCTAGAGGAGTATTCATGGGTTTTCAATCCTGCATATGGAATCTCTGAAGGATTTCAGAGGTGTACTTCCCCTGGTCAACAAATATCTCTCCATCTCCCTGCTACACCTCCAAGCCATGGAAGTAGTGCATCAAACCCATACCCTTCAACCTCTGATCTCCTGTCAAGATCAAATCATCCACATAAGGACTAAGATGAGAATACTTCCATCTATCATAATGTAGTAGAGATTGGCATCTGCTTCACTCTTAGTAAATCCTAATCCACTTAGATAGGAATCTAAGTGAATGTACCAAGCACGAGGTGCCTGCTTGAGACCATAGAGTTCTCTCTTGAGTCTACACACATGTGCCTCCCTATCAAATGTATCAAACCCCTTGGGATGCTCAATGTAAATCTATTCCTCAACCACTCCATTGAGGAAGGAAATTTTAACATCCATTTGGTGTATCCTCCACCCCAATTGTGTTGTCGATGCAAGAATGGTTATGATAGAAGAATATCTTGCCACAGGGGAAATGTCTCCTCATAATCAACTCCATCCACCTGTGAGAAGACTTTGGCCACAAATCTGGCCTTGTACTTCTCAACAATGCCATCGGCTGCATTTTCATCTTGTATAACCACCTGGAACCAACAACTGACTTTTTTCCAGGTCTAGGCACCACCTCCCAAACATTGTTGTTCATGATGGAGTCATACTCCTCCACCATGGAATCTACCCACGATTGTTGAGAAACAACATATTCAAAGGAAGATGGCTCATAATCAATTATTTATTTCATGAGTGATATATATCTTGTATATATGTCACATGATTGCCTTAATGCACAAGGAGCTAGGAGGTCCACCCGAGTCGTGAGATTCCTGCACCAACCTATCAACCATATTGGTCCTCTTCCTCCCTTCTATGGAAGGGTGTGTGTAAGTGGGTGCCTCCACTCAGCCTGCTCTATGCTCCTCCACATCCTCCTCCTAGAATGTATCCTTACCTTTGAGCAAGATTTCTATATGGATCTAACTAAGGCTCCTCCTTTGGAACTAAAAAACTCCTCCTTTGGTGATATGTTTAACTTTCGCTTTAGAGAGCTCCCCATGGCTTTCTCCTCATCAAATATCACATCCCCCCTCATCATAGTCTTCCCGAGTGAGGGAATTTTCACCTGGTAAATGTGAGGAGTCTCTGTGTATCCTATAAAGATCGCTCTCTCTACTGTGGGCTCCAACTATTTCGCACTATATTTGGAGACATGACAATAGACTATGGATCCAAAAATACAAAAGTGGGAGACATTTGGCTTCCTCCTAGAGAAAGGCTCTTCAAATGTAATCATTCCAAGAATTTTTTGAGGGTTCCTGTTCTACAAATAAATAGTTGTATTACAAGCTTCTGCCCATAAGGATAGTGGCAATCCCTGGTCATGCAACATTCCTATAGAAATTCCTATAATACTTCTATTTTTCCTCTCTGCAACCCCATTTTTCTATGGGTTGTGGGATGTAATTAACTCCCTTCTAACACCCTCCTTGATATGTAATTCTTTGAAGGCATTAGATACATACTTTCCTCCATTATCACTTCTCAGGGATTTAATCTTATTTCCAGTCTTGTTTTCAATTAAGGCTTTAAATTCAATAAACTTTGAATATACCTCATCTTTCTTCTTCATAAAATAGATCCAGCATTTGTGGGAAAATTCATCTATGAAGATCACATAATACCCATGATTTGTAATTGATATTGTGGAAAATGGTCCACACACATCTTAGTGAAATCACTCCAAGGTAGCTTGAGCTCTTCTATCTTGGCCCTAGAAGGAATATTTAACATATTTTCCAAGAGTACATCCCTTGCAAACATCATGTTGATCAAGGGTTCATTTTGGAAGTCTAGTGGTGATATTTTGCATTATTTTCAAAGCTCCATGGTGTAGGTGTCCCATGCGCCTATTCCAAAGCTCTCCAACATCTCGTCCCTAAACATGTTCTTCCTTGCTACTAAATGTAGCATGTGCATCCACCTCTAGCTTGTAGAGATTTTTAACTTGAACAACATTTTTTTTACTTTTCCAGTAGGAACTTGCTTTAGATATGCCTTCCCTTTAATAAACACCACATCATATCCTTTGTCTTCAAGTAAAACTACAAAAATTAAAATTTTCGTCAGACTAGAAACATACATTGCATTCTTTAGTTGAATATGGTAGCTTAACTCCCTTTTAAAGGTGATAGTGGCAATCTGTTTGGTTCTATACCTTCCATCATCACCAAGCTCTATGTGTAATTGCAGGTCCTTCTCCTCCAAGCTATTGAAGAAATCCTTATTTCATGTCATATGAAATGAAGCACCAGAGTCTAAGTACCTGTTGAATTCTCGAAAACCATTACAACAATATGGGGGAAACCATCGGGTCGCGGACTTGAATACTGTCCCTTATCCATTTGGATTAGTGGCTCCGACTAGGTATAGTGGGGTCAATTTCCAAATAAAAATGTGATACGATGGATAGGGTGTTGATTACCAAAAACTAAGTGATAGATGGGGTGGTTTTCAAATGAAATACATAAAAATTTCACCTATCTATATATTACCCGAGATTTTATTTATACTTATGTGATCTACAATGATTATCTTTAGTGTATGATAATGAAGATTAATCAAACACTAACAGAAATGAAAACCCTTTAAAATAATAATTATTATTTTGATTAAACAGTTAATCAAAATAATTATTAAACATATATCGCGTCAAATATCATTCAAACATTTTGTCATCAATGTATTAAAGATAACAATCCAAGCATGTTTAGAAGTGAATGAATACAGAACTACATGAAAAGAGATACATATGATAAACAATATAAAGAGAAATCGCTATCAATTTATGAACAAATAAATACCTAATGATAGAAGTACCCGATGCATATAACTCTACTCACAAAGTAAATAGCTCCAGTCCAGTATTTTTTTTAAGATGGCTTCCAAAAGTACAAAAGTGCAAGCTTCCAAAAGCCTTCTTCATAAAACTTTGGGACTCTAATCAAGTCATTCTACTAGGATAAACTTTAAAAGTATAGAAGTGCAAGCTTTTAAAGTGTTTCTTTATAAAATTGTGGACCCTTTCTTCAAAGACATGAAAGGGTATATCTAATAAAAATAAAGTGCAAAAATATATATTACATGAAATTTATGAGGAGGTTTAAAAAACTCTCCTTAAAATAAGTGACAGGATTACATAAAACATAAATTATTGAAATGACAAGCTCAAGTTTGTAATGGTGTCTATTCCTTCATTCGTTGTCTGAGCTCATAGATATCCATCATCGGCTTGACTTAAGGAGGCTGGCATGTCCCCGTGCGCAATTTTCTTGTATACACTACATCTAAGAGAGTAGGAAGCATGTGCATGGATGAGTCAACGAGGCAGTGTAGAATTAGCCACTAACTACGGGGCTTTACCAGATATCTCCAATATACTTCCTAGTCAAGTTTTGTTAGTTATTTAATCACCTCTTCTCTCACTCTGAAAGTTTCTTGCCATTGTGTTTCTACGGCTTTGATATTAGGGAGACTCCTATGTGGGCATTCCTGTATCACATTAGCATTATGCAAATTATCATTGATGGTTTCAATGATGTTATTTGTAGCATCAATGACTGTTATGAAACCAGCTCAAGAAAAGATAGAAAAGATAGATCAACGCCTTAGAATTCAGCCTCTTCGAGGGGGCAACCTCCTTTACATTACATAAATGAACAATTCTTGGATGATACAAATGACAAAACCTCCTTTCTATATATAGGAGTCTAAGGAGTCACAATATAATCCAGCCGACCTAACAATAATAATATAAAGCCACAAAAATAACAATAGAGGGATTCTATGGGGCACATAAATAACAATATGGGGGTAATAGGGGCACAACAATATAAATAAGGGGTATAACTACAATAGTAATGGGGTAATCACTAGTATTATAGGGACCCAACATGCCCCTCTCCTTCAAAAAAGTGTTGTCCTCAACGCTTGAGTAGTTCTGGATACTTCTGCATAAAATTCTCATCCTCCCATGTGGAATCTTCAGCGGATAAGTTCTTCCACTTGATAAGATACTCTGAAATTGATCGATTTCGTAGCTGTCGAGTTCTTGTTTCTGTGACTGCTTCCGGTTCCAATATAATTTTTCCTTCCTCGTCAAGTTCTGGCAATATTGTTTGAATTGGGAGCTTGTCACCTATAACCTTCTTTAAACATGAAACATGGAAAACTGGGTGCAATCGAGAAGCTGCAGGAAGCTCCAATTTGTATGCCATAGTACCAATCTTTTGCAACACCTTGTACGGACCATAATACTTTGGTGATAATTTATTATCCTTCTTAGCTTGCTTTAGGGACATTTGCTTATATGGTTGTAGCCGTAGGAATACCCAATCACCTACATCAAAACTTCTTTCACTGCGATGTTGATCTGCCTGTTGTTTCATTCTATTTTGTGCCAACACGAGGTTATCCTTTAAGAGTTGGAGGACTTGTTGTTGATGTTCGATGTGATGTTCCACTGCCTGAACCTTAGAATTTTCTCTTAAATATGATGTGATGGATGGTGGTTGATACCCATAAAGTGCCATAAATGGGGTCATTTTTGTTGCTGTATGGAAGGAAGTGTTATACCACCATTCAGCCAGAGGCAACCATTTGACCCATTGTGTCTGTTTATCAGATACAAAGCAACGAAGATATCCTTCCAAACATTTGTTTACTATCTCAGTTTTCCCATCAGATTGAGGATGATAAGATGAGCTATGAGCTAACTGAGTACCAAGACAAGAAAATAATTCTGTCCAAAAATTTCCAGTGAAAATGGGATCTCTGTCACTTACAATAATCTTTGGGTTTCCATGTAGCTTTTGAACTGTTTCCATAAATGCAGTAGAAACTGTACTGGCTTTAAATGGATGTGATAATGCACAAAAGTGTGCATACTTGGTAAGTCTGTCAACTACCACCATGATGACACTCTTTCCCTCAGACTTGGGTAAACCTGTGATAAAATCCATTGAAACCTCCTCCCAACGTTGGCTTGGAATGGATAAAGGTTGTAATAGACCCGGTGTCTTAATTGTTTCAACTTTATTTTGTTGGCAAACCAAACATTCCGCCACAAACTTTTGAATATCTGATTTAAGGCCATCCCAAAAAAATTCCTTCTTAACCCTGTGGTAAGTTTTTAAAAATCCTGAGTGCCCTCCTAAGGGAGAAGTGTGCAATTCCATAAGAATCTTTTGTTTTAGCTGGGAATTCTTACAGAGGTATAAGCGATCTTTGTACCATAACGAATCATTTTGCCAGCTAAATGTATCAGAAGTACTGGAATCTTGTTGTAGCTTTCGAATAAGTGCCCACACTTCTTCGTCATTCTTCCATTCCTCCCTTGCTTCGTTTATCCAATCTGGTTGGATAATAGAAATGGCACACAACAATGCTTCCACATCCTCATCCTTTCTTGAGAGTGCATCTGCCACCACATTTTGCTTCCCTTTTTTGTAGATGATTTCAAAGTCATAACCCAACATCTTTGTGACCCACTTTTGTTGCTCTTCAGAGGATAATCTTTGTTCTAAAAAGTATTTAAGGCTATCATGATCCGTTTTTACCTTGAAGTGTCTTCCCATTAGGTAGGGTCGCCATTTCTTAAGTGCATGGAGTATTGCCAACATTTCCTTCTCATAAATAGCTTTGCTTAAAAACTTTCCCTTGATTGGACGACTTTCAAAAGCAATGGGTCTTTCATCTTGCATTAGAACAGCACCAATTCCATTTCCTGAAGCATCACATTCCACAATAAAGGTTTTTGTGAAGTCCGGTGTAGCTAAGACCGGTGCTTGGCACATTGCCTCTTTAAGATGTTCAAAGGCCTTTGTTGCTTCCGGAGTCCATGAAAATGAATCTTTCTTCAATAATGTTGTTAGAGGTGCTGCTATTCTCCCATAATTCTTAACAAACTTGCGATAATACCCTGTCAACCCAAGAAATCCTCGCAGATGCTTTATGGATGTGGGGATTTTCCATTCCTTAATGGCTTTAATTTTGCTAGGGTCTACCTTAACTCCTTCATGAGATACAATATGACCCAAATATTCCACCTCCTGGACTCCAAAGAAACATTTGGATCTTTTTGCATATAATTGTTTCTCCTCCAATAGTTGTAGCACCCTGTCAACATGTTCAACATGATCCTTCCAAGACTTGCTGTAGATTAGTATATCATCAAAAAATACTAACACAAATTTTCTAAGGAATGGTTTGAAAATTGAATTCATCAAACCTTGAAATGTTGAAGGTGCATTGGTAAGGCCAAAAGGCATGACCAAAAATTCATAATGACCCTCATGAGTTCTAAATGCCGTTTTCGGAATGTCTTCAATCTTCATTCTGATTTGATGATATCCCGAACGAAGATCCAACTTGGTGAAGTAAATTGATCCATGCAATTCATCCAGTAATTCATCAATGACAGGAATGGGGAACTTATCTTTAATAGTGAGCTTGTTGAGCTCCCTATAATCCGGACACATGCGCCATGATCCATCCTTCTTGTGCACCAATACTACTGGAGCTGAGAAAGAACTTTGACTCGGTTGAATTATACCAGCCTCTAGCATTTCTGCAACCATACGTTCAATTTCACTTTTTTGGACATAGGGATATCTGTACGGCCTGATGTTTGGAGGAACACTTCCTGGAATCAGATGAATAGCATGATCATGATCACGCATAGGTGGGAGACCTTTGGGAGTCTCAAATACCTTGGAATGATTGTCCAGGACTTTTTGGAGATCTGGAGAAATAGATGATTCCAATGTGGAAACATCTAGCGAACATAATTGTGCAATTACACCTCTTTGCTCCTTTTTTAGAAGCTTTGTCATACCATTAGAGCTGATTATCTTTCCTGGTTTCCCTGCAATACCCCTTAATTCAACTTCCTTTCCTTCCGTAGAAAATTTGATGAAAAGTTCTTGAAAATTAAAAGCTATTGTACCCAAGGATTGTAGCCATTGGACTCCTAGTACAACATCAGCACCTCCCATTGGAATGGAAAGCATTGGGCTAGTCAATACATATTCTCCCATGGATAGCTTGATATTATGGCACTTTCCAGAGCAATTTATTGTTCCTCCATTTGCAATCATCACTTGACACTCTGGTGCTGGATATAGGAAGCAATTCAATTCTTTTGCTACCCTACAATGAATAAAATTGTGGGTGCTTCCTGAATCAATCAACACTATTACCTTTTTCTTCTTGATTTGTCCTTCTATCTTGATGGTTTGAGGAGTGGTAATTCCCGCCAATGCATTACAAGATATGGTCGGATTTATTTGTTCTTCATCTAGGCTTTGTTCCTGGAGTATATCTTCTTCTTTTGACCTTTCTTGCTCCTTTTCTTCTTCCTCTTCACAATCTATGTAGAATAATTTCTTCTCAGCACACTTATGACCTTTAGTGTATTTGCTATCACAATTGTAACAAAGCCCTTTTGCTCTTTTTTCTTCCAATTGTTGTGGTGTCAACCTTATAGGTTGTGGAAGACTAGGGGCAACAACACTTCCGTCTTTATAGTTGTGAGTGGTATGCTTCCTGGTTGCCATAATTTTGCTTTCCATTTTTCTTGCTAACCTGAATGCCTTCTCTAATGAATCAGGTTCCCAAAGGCGAACATCATGTTGGATATTATCCTTTAAAGACCCTATGAACACATCAATCCTATGCTCCTCTGGAATATCTTTTACCCTTATGTTCAATTTTTGGAACTCCTCAATGTGCTCCATTATTGAACCCTTTTGTTTGAGACTTATCAATTGGCTAAAAAAAGTGTTGCTTTTTGTATCTTCATAATGTGCTATCAATTCTTCCGTAAAAATTGCCCAAGTGATAAATTTTTTACGAGAGCAAAGCCATTGATACCATACAAACTGATTTGGTTCCAAATATATAGTTGCCATACGTACCTTTTGTGTGTTTTGCACATTATTGAGATCGAAGAATTGCTCCATCTGTAATATCCATGTGGCGGGATCCTTGCCATCAAACTTCCTCATATCGATTTTTGGAATATGGTGATTCTTCGATCCAACATTAGCATCTATGGAATCATGATTAACATTTCTTTTGTTCTCATCATGAGTTTCCTTTACTACCTTTTCACCATTAGTGACCCTTTCTTGTAGCAACTTCTTCAATTCTTCCATGTTTGTCTTCAAATCTATCTTCAAATCTGCCATGTCTCTCTTCAAATCTGTCTTCGAATCATCCATCTTAGCTTCCATGCCCTTTATCTTAGATTCCACACCACTTATCTTAGCTTCTGTTAGCTTTTGTGAGCGTGACATTTGTTGCACTTGTTCTTGTAATTTTGATATATCATGTAGCATTTCTTCCTCTTCTTCATGAGTCATGCTAGAGCTTTCAGGTTCCTTACTAGGTGTTTGCATTTTCTTTCCTCGGGGCATCAGTTACCGATAATAATGCTTTACTATGCCCTTTGAATTCCGTTAAACCAAGCTTACACAAAAATTTAAAAAAAAAAACTACACACCTTTTTTCACTTTATAGAAGCCTGATATTGAATCTGATGTATCTCTGTAATTTCGAATCATCCAGTTCTGAAATTGCTACCTGTAGTAGCCTTCTGTGTCCTCTTTCCAATGCCACAAGTCTGAGCCAAATTGGATTCTCCAAGGAAGAGTTATGTGAAATCTCCCACAGTGACTTGCTTTTAGACTGGTTCAGTAGAGCGAACTTGTACGACGTGCCACGAGTCACTGTTTCAACCTTTGAATCTGAAACACACACACAAGAAACTACAGTCCGTCCTCTTTCTGTACCTTCTTACGAAATTTCAATCCGATCCCAGAAAGAAAGTTATGACGATTTTCCCCAGGTCACCTGTTTTGAATGTAATTCAGGAGTCTGCAAAAAGACCAACTTCCTCAGATCATATCTCCGCAAATATCATGCCAAAAGCTCTGAAATTAGGACCCAAGGTTCAGCGCTATTTCTTCTCAAATGGGTTTTTTTTTCGACTTCTGAAACATCACAGAAAAAAAGTTATAGCGAAAATGCCACGATGACCTGTTTGGAGCAGCGAAACCCTAGAATCCAAAGCTCTGATACCAAATGTTATGAAACCAGCTCAAGAAAAGATAGAAAAGATAGATCAACGCCTTAGAATTCAGCCTCTTCGAGGGGGAAACCTCCTTTACATTACATAAATGAACAATTCTTCGATGATACAAATGACAAAACCTCCTTTCTATATATAGGAGTCTAAGGAGTCACAATATAATCCAGCCGACCTAACAATAATAATATAAAGCCACAAAAATAACAATAGAGGGATTCTATGGGGCACATAAATAACAATATGGGGGTAATAGGGGCACAACAATATAAATAAGGGGTAATCACTAGTATTATAGGGACCTAACAATTACTCTCGAAACTTCTCTTTCTGCTTGCTTTAGATGAATATCCCAATCGGTAAAGAGGATGTGTTCATGAGATTCCTCTATCCTGGGAAGATCTGTTGCTCTTCCCTCTAGAGTATCCTGCCATGTTATGTATCCTGAAATCTTATCGTCAATATCATTAAAAGTGATCCTCAGATCAGATGCTTGATTCATTAGTGAATCACTTTGCTTGCACATTGGATTGATGACCGATAGCTTCTGACAAAATGTTTCTGTTACTTAGGTAATAAAGAATTGAGTTCTAATGCTTCCTTTATAAAATCCTCAACCTTAGGATTATCTTTCAACTAATCCATAGGAAACTACAGCTGTTGTATTTGATTATCTTTGGTGCTTGTTTCCACTTGGTATGGGAGCTTCAATTGGTCAAAGCTATGCTATAATTGGGCCATTTGTGCCTTCATTTGATGGTTGACACTCTGTATTTCTTCTGCTAACTATTTCTCTAATTGTTGTATTCTTTCTTCGTTATCTCTTACCAATTGTTTGAATTCCACTGCTTAATTGGGTCTCATGGTTCCTCATTCTCAGTTGCAAAATGCTCGAGGAAGGCTTTATCATACACCTTCTGTGGGTCTGGTATATGATACATTCTCTTCAAGTCTTCTGTTGTGAAGGACCCAATAACCGTTTTCCTTGAAGTTTGGAATGCCCAGTTGGAAATGTTAATATTGTCTATTATCCATTTTACCATATCAGTGTATGGTAAAATCTTGGGTCTAGCAACAATTCTATGAAGGAAAGAACTTGCAGCTTCAAAGTGGGAGGCTTCAGAAGAGGTAGTGGCATCTGTTGTTGCTTTACTTTGAATTATCCTAGGACCCTCACTCTCCAACAACTGGTACATGGTTTCCCATGAGGAAGTACCATTGTCGATAGTGCATGTCGTGTCTGAGAATAATGGGGGCATTTCTGTTACATTAGATGTAGAAGATTGTGTAGCTTCATTGGGTTTCTTTCCTTTCTTCGACTTAGTCATCTTGTTACACAATTCTTTCTCAGGCAAAACCTACAAATTGAGAATATAGAGGAATGAAGAGAAATAGGAGTTAAATGTGGAAGCATACAAACACATAAGGCTTTGAAATGACAGAAAGGGAAGTTTAAGTGCGAATCAATCCAAACAGGCCATCAAATATCCTTGTTCTTTAAAATCATAAATATCGTTAGAATCCTTTAATAACTGAAATCATGGCTTCTCATGGTTATTGATTATTCATTAATATATCGCATCACAAAACCTTTCAAATGGTAAATAAAATGTATTTTTCAAGTACCCCACTGATATTCGATGGTGATATCACTGTATCGGCTTATTAAGTATGAGAGATGTGCGATTGTGATAATCGCATTATCATAATATCGCAATTGGCGGTTTCGTGAGTAGCGGAGAATGGATATGGCTAAAAGCTTTAAGCGATTGCGAATTTGTGAGAAGTGACATGGAATTGTAGTGGGCCCATGGGTTTATTATTAAGTGTGGATTTTGTTTTTTAGCTTTAGCTTTATGATTTTCCTTAGGCCCGTTCTTTAAGAAATAACTTTATCGCAATTGGGGAATTGGGAATGATACAAGAGAGGAGCATGTTGATACTGTTGCGATTTATTCGGACGTGATATTTTTAAAGAGTGTATTTTATTGTTTTTTCGGGTCTAGTAGCTTATCACATTTCAAAATCAGGATGTTCCTCGCTCTTATGATATATCATTTTTGTTATAAGATTGCGATGCGGGGAATTTCTGTAGCAAATGAATATCATCAATACATATGTTCTTTTAAGGAATATATATGTTTTGGTTCCTGGGGGCTATCTTTTATCGCAATTGTAGGTTTCAAAAGGGTAAATGAAACTTTGTCTCTTTGAAACTTTGCAATATGAAATATTGTCGGGTTTTCTTTTAAGGTAAGCCTTACTCAAGTCATTCAAGCTTTTATGAGGATTTGTTTATTAAAAAATCAAATTTCTTCTTAATAAAGACCCTAAAATAAACTATATTCCTATGTTTTTCAAATTTTTAAGGGTCACTATTTATTTATACAATAATCTGCTAAGCTATTTAAAAAAAAAAAATAGGGGGTTGACGTACAACACAACAATTGGTGATTCACTGGAAGAACCAATTATCTCTAATAACAGTGAAAATTTTAAAACTTTTCTAGGTAAAAATAATTGAGGAAAGGAGGACTAATTTTGAAATATTTAGATAAGTAACATTACTCTAAACATAAAAAAATCACTTAATTATAATTCTTTTTATATCCTCTTATAGATGAAAATCCTTTTTGTCTATATCAGTCATTAATTAGTTGTAAAGATAAAGTAGGGGGCTTTTACAACTTAGTGATTTTAATATACTCATTTGTCACAGGTAGAGCCACTACTACCAGCAAGCGTTCATAGCCTCGACAGGGTTACCTTTTAACCATCAATGATTCAGAATCCCATCCATATAAGAGTGTAGTATTTAGAGATAATTTCAAAAGTATATATATATATATATATATTTCATTTTTTCTTTTTTATTTATTTACTTTTCTTTTAACAATTTTTTATTACCTAAAAGCCATTGTCCTGGTTTGGTGACCAGAAAGTGACAATGCCATTCATTGGTTGTAATTGAACTGAACAAGCTGGCTCATGATGAGACCCCTTGTCTTAAGATTAAAATAATCATAAGCCATTACCCTGGTTTGGTATTCAGTGTTGGTAATGTCAGTCTATTATTTCCCTATGAACATGGTAAGTAGGCTCATGATGAGACCCCTTATCTTTTAAGGTTAATATATTTTTGAATTACACTCTAAAAATAGTAAAGTTAATGGATGGGGAGAATCATTGACTCCTTAAGAGTTTTGGATGACAATTTTAGAGTTGGAGATGCTTAGCTGTAAATAGTCTTTACTTTGTTAAAGATAACCTTTCTTGACTGATAATAGAATAAAAGGATTTTATAAAGTTGAGGTTTTCAAAGAATTTACAACTTCAATGGAAAATAAAATTTCAGATTTTTATGATACTTAGCTAATTTTCTTTTCTTTTGGTCAAGTAAGAATAGAGCTTTCTATTAACTGTACAAGTACATTACATATTTTACACGTCCTTGCAAGTGCAAAGACCCAAACAAGGGTCAGCCTGTTGTGGTGATGCCAACAACAGGAAAAACATCGCCAGGATCAAACCAATCCTTTTCCAAAATCTTGTAAACAGGAAGGAGTGCTAAACTCCCAAGGACTCTCTGTCAACTACTTACAACTTTTAGAGCTTCCGCTAAGAAAGAAAAACTCCTCGAAAAGTCACAGAGTTCCACTAATCTTCCACTAATCCAGATCTGATGGTGACACAAACCACAAATTAAAAAATTTGAAATCTGCCCCTCAAAGGAAATGATGACATTTCTTCACCATTGATCTATCCAAGATCCAATCATCACAACACTTCTGGACCTTGATACATGCTCCTTGGTGGTCAACCGTTGATATTGCCCCACTAGATCTAACGGCTCACACGTATTTTGGCCGGTTAATTTGCACAATTCAAATCCGCCCGAAAAGTGGTTTCCTTCTCTTGCCCCGCTGAATTGTGTCATTGAGTTAGTGGAATCGGAGCCAAATGGGGGATACCACTTATGGAATTTTCTCCACCCAAAATCCATAAGTGGGTTTCCCAACCTGGCTCTACTGCTCCAGATCCGACGGTAACTCAAACGAAATTTTATAAAAGTTTGAAATCTGCCCTTCAAAATAATTGTCGGCACATCTACACCATTGATCTAATCACGATCCAGCAGTCACAACCCTTCCTGACTTTGAAACAAGCTCCTCTTCTGTCAACTGTTGATCTCGCTCCATCAGATCTAACAGCTCACACCTATTTCAGCGGGGTAACTTGTGCACTCCAAATCCACCCGAAAAGTGGTTTCCCTCTCCCATCACATTGTTACATGTCACTATGTGTATGGAATCGGATCCAATGGGGAATTACTGCTTACGGCCTTTCCTCCGCCCAAAATCCACTTGTGGGTTTCAACAAACCATTCCATAAAAGATCTCCTTTATTTGTCCCTGTTCAGCTCTTATGACCCCCCTAAAACCAGCTAAACTTGGGTTGTCCTTAGACGCTCCATCTATATTGAATTTTAAGAAACCATGTGGAGGAGGCTTCCAGATATTTATATCTACATTTATTTGGCTCACACCCTTGATTATGCCCTATGGGCCTATAGACTGGAGACACAAATGCAGTAGTATACATGCCTCTTGGGGCAGAGGAGGGTCCTTGGGAAGTTTCCACAACAAGCTTCTGAATGTGTCTTTGAGCTACCTTACAATTTGATCAATTATGTATTGGGGCTTGCTTGCTTTATTCTTGAAGATTCTACTATTACGTTCTTTCAAAACATCCCAGATAACAAAGCCTGGAACCAGAGTCCAAGCTTTATTAATGATTTCATTTCCTGAGAAGTTTTTCCTCCAATTCTTCAAAGTGTTGGAGATTCTAAATCTATCCCTGTTAGTGTCCCTAAAGACTGAAGCCACCCATTCCCACATGGTAGAGGTATAAAGGCAGAGATTGAGAAGGTGATCCATCGTCTCCTCTTGTAAACCACATAGGTAACATTTGGATGGGCCAGTGAAGCCTTTTTTCAGGAGATTCTCCCAATTTAAAATTTTCCTTTAATGAGCTAGCCAAATGAATAACTTAATTTTCATCCAGTGGGGGCTCTACCAAAGATTCTTCCATGCTTGGTTAGGGTTTTGGTAGTTAAACCCTGTTATTACCCATTTAGCTTCTTTGAGGTTGAAGTTTCCTTGGGGGCTCCTTCCCCATCTTAGTTGGTCATGCAAGGAGGGTACTAAAATCATCCTATGTTCTAGCCCTGAGCAAGAGAGTCTGCCTGGGCCTTTAGAGGACTCTCTTCACTGTGGCCTAGATCCTTCCAAATTCTCCATTTTCCATTGTTCCTTACCTGGTCCCAGAAGTAATTTACCATGAGTAGACCTTTGTTGTTAGTATCATGCTTGAGAGCTTCTAATTCATCCTTGTACACGTTGGGTTCCTGTTGCCAGTTATCCTCCCAAAACCAAGCCAGGTTCCCATCTTGGATCTCCCAGAAACTATGCTGCTGAACAATACCTTTATTTTGCCAAGCAAGGTTCCAAATTTGGGATCCCTTGATATGCCTTGACATTCGAATGTGATCCTTCTCCTGCCAGTTCTTGGCATATTTTTGTGTCCAAAGCTTAGACCAGGGGGTTGCCGATTCTTTGATCCACCTCCACTAGAGTTTAGCTCCCAAGACTCTACTAAGGGTTTCAGGGTCATGAACCCCCAAACCACCATGGCTCTTGGGTTTACAGATATTTTCCCAGGCCACTAGAGCCCATTTCTTTTTCCCTTCTCCTCTGCCCCATAGAAAATCCCTTTGTATGCTCCTGATCTATTGCAGAACTCCTTTAGGAGCAAGAAGAGCTAAGGACATGAAAATGGGAATTGCCTGCAAGACAGCCTATGTGGGCACAAGGAACCTTGCCAAATTTAAAGGCATGCATTTCCATTGTCTGATTTTGTCCTGAAGTTTATTTATTATTGGCTCCCATACTCCCTTGCTTAGAGGCTTATCTGTGAGAGTTATGCCCAGATACTTGGAAGGTAACCGGTCCCTTTGAAACCCAAGAATCCTGGTGATGTTTCTCTGAACAACAATGTCAATGTTAAAGAAAAAAAACTTTTGATTTGTTGAGACTTACCTCTGTGCCAGCTACCATTGCAAATTCATTTAAGATTTGTTTGATCACTCTGGCTTCCCTAACTGTGGGTATGCCCTGCAACATTATGTCATCCACAAATTGTTGATGAGTATTTGCCTCTCCATCCAAGGTGAGTTTGATACCTTGGATTCTTCCTTCAGAATTTTCCATTTTAATTGCTCTGCCTAGCCCTTCCATCATGAGAACATAGAGGAAGGGTGAGAGCAGATCCCCTTGTCTGAGAACTATCGAGGGTGTGAAAGTTCTTGAAGGAGCACGATTGAGCAGGATGGAGAAACTGGTCGTGTTGACTAGTGCCATAACCCATCTTATCAAGTTTTTGTTGAAGAAATATGCTCTAAGAACTTCCCTTATGTAAGACCAACTTAGCTTATCGTAGGCTTTCACTAGGTCCAGATGAATTATCATACTAGCTTGTTTTTTGATTTTGAGAGAGTGTACCACCTCGTGAGCTTGGATGATGTTATTGAGGATTTGTCTTCCTTTCACATATCCTGTTTGCTCCTCTGAGATGAGAGCTGGTAAGAGAGGCTTGAGTCTATTGGCGATCACCTTGGAAATAATTTTGTACACCACATTACATAAAGCTATGGGTTTGAAGCCATCTAGAGTCATTTCTTTATCCTGTTTTGGGATTAAAGCTATGAAGGAAGCATTAAAAGCCTTCAGAACCTTTTTGGGACTTCTTGAGTCTTCCACCACCTCAAGGATGTCTTGTTTGACTTTTTTCCAGCAGGCTTTGAAGAAGTCTACGTTGAATCCATCTGGGCCTGGAGCTTTTCCATTTTTCATTTCATTAATCACTTCATTGACCTCCTCTTCCAACACTAGCCTGTTAAGGTTTTGGTTGTCCTCTCTGGTGACCAGCTGAGGTATGTACTGAGTGAAATTGTTGATGAACCTAGATCTCTCCACCAAAGGCTCCTCTGCTATACTGAGGAAGTGTTGAATAAGGACAAATTCCATATCTTTGTGAGAGACAAGTTCTATCCCTTAAGAATCTTTAAGCTTTGTGATGCTATTGTGTGCCCTATGATCCAAGGTAGATTTATGAAAGAACTTCATGTTTATTTCACCCTCTCTAATCCACTGCACCCTCGATTTCTGTCTCCATAAAATTTCCTCTTGTCTGCACCGATCTTCCCATTCTTCCTGCAAGGAGTCAGCTAGCTTTTTCAGCTCCTCAGTAAATCCATCAGTGATGCTAATCTGATTGATCTCCTGGAGTTTCTGTTGAACTTCGTTTTTGGCTTTGAATATATTTCCAAATTCCTTTTTTTTCCAATATTTAAGCCTAGATTTGATATGTTTAAGTTTTTTTTGGAGTAGGAACATTCTAGTGCCTTGAATGTTCTGATCCTCTCTCCACCATTTGTCAATATTGTTGGTGAATTCAGGGTGAGAGAGCCAGGCATTTTCAAATATGAAGGGTGTGCTTCTTGGTGTACCCATAAAAGTGGCTTCTAGTTGTACAAGCCAATGGTTCGAACCTCCAAAGGGAAGAATAGAAGCTGACATGGTAGGGCCTGAAAGAAAGAGGTCCTCTAAAATGATAAATCTATCGAGTTTAGAGGCGACTTGTGAAGCCCCTCCTCTTTTGTTTTTCCAGGTGAAGGTCCCATTGATTGTTTTAGTGTCCACTAACCCCATGTTCCTTATGAAGTTTTGGAAGTCCATGGAGTCTCTACCTAGTTGTCTGAGACAACCTTTTTTCTCTGTAAAATATCTTATCATATTGAAATCTCCTGCAATGATCTAGGGAATACTACGGTGTCTTGCTCTTAGTTCCTCAAGGGAGGTGAGAAGCCTAATTTTATCTTCTAGCTTTTGAGGTCCATAGACATTTGTGATCATGTATATCTTCTGATCACCTAAAGGTTGACATACCAAATAAAGATAGATTCTTGACGCTTCAGCATCCAGGATTCAAAATTCTGGGGATTCTAGAGCATAAGAATCCCCCCTGCCGAGTTATTTGCTTTAACCTATAAATACTCATACTTGATTAGCCATTTATTATGAATTTCTCTAATCTTATCCATCGAACATTTTGTCTCTTGAATAAAAACCATATCATGTTTTTCTTATTTTATTCTATTACTGAGATTTCTTTGTTTCCTTCTATTTCATATGCCTCTAATATTCCAAGTTGTGAGCTTCATTAAGAAAGGTTTGTAAAGGAATAACTAGTGAGATCTTTCATCTTACCTGAGTTAATCAAGAGTTTCCCACATTCGTTCAGCAACTCCTTCTGTTTTTTCCTTCCTCTCTTCCTGTCTGAGTTCTTTGGAGATTGTGCCTATATCTCCTCCATCATTTTGACCTCTCTATGCTCCTGGCTTTCATGATTTCTTCTGACTCCAGAGCCCTTCACTTGTGATCTCCATAGGAAGAGATTTTGAAACCTATCACATTCCTCTTTTATCAGGGAGTCCACTCCTTTGGTCATCCCTTGTTCCAGAAATTTCTCTAGATATAGATTTTCCCTTTCTAGAATTTCCTGCAGTTCATGGTCCTCCGTTCTTGCCTCACTTGGATTCATCTCACGGTCCCTAATTATCTCCATGGTGCTTGGCATATCCTCCTTTTGCTAGTTGTTTTCTAAGATATCTTCCATGCTATCATCCCTTTCCTTCTCAGTGATAATATTCTTCGTTTCCTTGTTTGTTTCTTTATTTTCATCTTCTTCTTCTAGGATCTTAAAGCTATTGTGGCTCAGTTGCCTTTCCTCATTGATATTTTTTTGTGGCCATTTCCCGCCTTTCCCTTTGCCCCCAACCCTAGTGAAACCCTTGGGATTTTTATCTGCCATTGTTTTCACATTTCTCTCCATATTTTTTGTTGGGAAGTATCTGTATAGATTCCCATGTTCATGGCATTTGCAACACCTAAGTGGGATGTGCTCATAGTCCACCTCCTGCACCCATTCTTCATCATATGCTTCTAAAATTATCGCATCCGGAAGTGTTCTAGATAAGTCCATTTCCACACACATCTGGGCAAAGGAGGTGTATTTTCCTTTCAGAGTCACATCTGAGATCTTTAGGAAATGCCCCCGTTTGTTGCCTATTGTTTTCAAAGATCCCAGGAGCCAATAATCTAGAGGAAGGGAGTATAGTCTAGTCCATACCAGTACCGATGTGAATGTTTCACATTCTGGGACAAAGTTCATCATCCATGGCCGCATGTAGAGGCCTGCAGCTGCGTAGAAGTATGGTCCTCCTTCGAACACTCTATCTTTATCCTCTAGGCTTGCGAAAACTATTGTGAAGAAGCCCTTAGATCCCAAATGAAGGCTTATTTCTCCTTTTGGTTTCCAGTGGCTCCTTATCCATACATGCAGTGCCCTCTCCATTGGCCATAACCCCATGAATTTTCATATCACCACATATTCCGCCATATGATCCCTATACGCTTGTAGTGATAGGTCACTTAAGATGACACAAGGAATGATGTTCGCCTTGGGTTTGCATACCCCAGTTGTCCTTACAAGAGTGGTTTTTTGACTGCTGCCCCTTTTCTCCTTCTCCTTGCTAGCTTCCTACTTATCCCCTTCCTATTCATGAGATCTATTTCTTCCCAATATTTCCGTGTTACTTGCCTCTGTTGTCTTTTCCAAAGGTTTCTTGAAACACTGCTTTCCAACGTCCTTACTTCTATCCGTGAATGCTTGACTGTAGGAGGGAGTAGCACTCCCCCCTATGCCTCTCACCATGGTCCCCAACGTCAAACACTAGCGCCAACCCTGGATCAAGTTGCAGAGCCTCCTTCCACCCACTTCGACCAAATACAAAGGTTCTGACTTACTAATCATTCCTATACGTAAAAAGATACTTAGCAAATTTTCAAATATTGTGATCATTTCCCTTAGAATTTCTACTTTCAAAGTGAAAGATCATAAAGTATTTGAAGAGATTTTATTTGAAAATCCAAAAGTGATTCTATTTAACATTATTTTTCTAAGAAAACACAAAAAGTAAATGCAATAATGTTACAGTAGAAGATGTAATCTTCTAAGAAAATAATTTTTTCAAAATAAGCCCATTGACAAGAAGAGAATCTCTCTTTCCTAATAAATCTTGCAATATGAATGTTGATGGGCCTACTTGTTCAACAATTTGAAATGGTCCAAGCCACATTTTTTGGAATTTAGTATGCTTTCCTTTTTCCTCATGTGCCTTGTCCCATTTAAGGATGAGATCTCCAATTTGAAAAGATTTTGTGGAAACAAAACTTGCATCAAAGGAAGATTTGACTAGTTGTTGATGATGAGTATGTGTAAGTTTGGCTTTCCCCCTTTCTTCTTCTAATTTAAGAATTTGAGATTTTCTTAGTTGTAAGGAAGAAGAAAGTGTTTCTTTAATAAATTGGACTAGGGATAATGAGGGAAGGACTAGATTGGAAGGGATGATAGCTTCTTTCCCATATAGTAGATTGAATGGAGAAGTGCCTATTGAGGCCTTGTGGGTTATTCGATCTTCCCATAGCCAAAATGTCAAAGATTTATGCCAATTATTTTGGCTCTGATCAACAGCTCTTTTAATAATCCTTATGAGGTTCTTGTTGCTTGATTCCGCTAAACCATTTCCTTGAGGGTAGTAGTTAGCAGAGTTTTTAAGTTTAAAACCCCTCTTAAGAGCAAATTCAACCATATTATTTCCTGAAAAGTACTATGCATTATCGAACATAAGTGCAATTGGTAAGTCAAATCTAGTAATAATGGATTGATCAATGAATTCAATGATAACATTAGAATTGGCTACCTTTAGTGGAATTGCTTCCACCCACTTAGTAAAATAGTTTGTAGTTGTAAGGATATACTTATGTTGCTTTGAGGAATGAGGAACAATCTCACCTATAATATCTAATACCCATTGTTCAAAAGGTTGTTCAATGTTGATTGGTTGTAGAGGTAAGGTAGGTTTTCGTTGCCTTCCAATAGCAACTTGACATATTTTTCATTTCTTCACGTATTCATGGGTATCTTTGAACAAGTTTCGTCAATAGTACCCAGCATGCCAGATCTTATGTGCAGTAGTATCTCCTCCAAAATGTCCACCAGTTGGTCCATCGTGGAGTTCTTGTAAAACCTTATGTGCTTTAGAATTTTCAAGGCATCTTAATAATACAGAATCATAATTTCTCGTGAATAACACATCATTAATGATTTCATATTGATCTGCTTTCAATCTTAAAACCCTTTTCCTTTTGTGATTGATTTTGGGGGAGGGGGGCATATCCATTTTTCAAATAGAAAATAAGATCAACATATTGGAACTCTAAATCATTTAGGATTACCTCTGATATGTGTCCAATATTACCTAAGTCATCATTTGCTGGTAAGTTGGAAGATGTTGTAAGTAATCTACAAAAACCTTGTCCTTTGACATTTTTGGTTGGTCTAATGTCAATATCATATTCTTGCAGAGCTATTAACCAATTTTCCCTTTTTTCTCCTACTTCCATTTGCATAAGTAATTGTCTCACTATTGAGAATGGTACTTTTATTTTAGTATGGGTTTTGAGGAGAAAAGGCCTTATGTGCTTTACAAATTTGAAAACAGCAAAAGCTTTTCTTTTCCACCTGTGAATAATTTAGTTCAACACCTTGAAAATTAGAACTAAAGAAAGAGATGGGTGCACCGATTTGTTGAACATTAAGTGATGTTAAAACAACATCATAAGGTGTTTCAGAAGTGAATGTATAGAAGATGAAATGATTAGAAAATTTTGGAGTTGTTAAAGAGGGAGCATTCATAATAGCTTGTTTGATTAAATCCAAAGCTTCTCTTTCATTATGTCCCCACTTAAAGATTGATTTTTTCTTAATCATGGTTTTTAATAGTAAAACAATATGGGAAAAGTCAGGGACAAATCGCGTAACAAAATTTATCTGACCTAGAAAAGACTGCATAGAATTTTTATTATGGGGTAAAGAAATTTCAGCAATTTCTTTTATTCTGTCCGGAACAATACAAATGCCCTTTGTGGATAAAATAAACCCTAGAAGCTTACCTTCATTTACAACAAAATAAGACTTCTTTGGATTTAATGAAATTCCATGCTTTTTGCAACGTTAAAAGATCTACTTTAAGTCATGTAAATGGTTATTTTCTTCTTGGAATAAACAATTATATCATCCAAATAAATGACAACGATTTTTTTTATCATACCTTTGAAAGCTATATCCATAGCTCTTTGGAAAGTTGCCCCTGCGTTAATTAAACCAAACGACATTTTCTGATAGGCATAGGTTCCCCATTTAGTCCTGAATGTAGTCTTTAATTTGTCATTTGGATGAACCATGCTTTGGTTATATCCTGAAAATCCATCAAGAAAATGCATTAGTTCTGAACAATCTACTGATTGCAATATTTGCTCCATAGTTGGTAATGTGAAATTTTCCTTGTAACAAGCTTTGTTGATATTTCTAAAGTCTATACAAATGCGAATGTCACCATTCTTCTTCCTGACAGGTACTAAGTTTGAAACCCATTTTGAATTCCTAACAGGAAAGATAATCTTGGCTTTAAGGAGTTTATTCAACTCAAACTTGATTTAACTCTCTAAATTTAGATGAATTTTCCTTAATTTTTGTTTTACAAGTTTGTCATTGGATATCATGGGAATCGTGTGTTGTATGATGGAGGTATCATAAGTTTTGAGATCATCATAGTTCCAAGCAAAGATACCTTTATATTTTTTTAAAAAATAAATAAAGGTTGATCTCTCATCAGGAGACAGACCAAGTCCTAAATTGATGTTTTGAGATTGATATCAGTTCCAAGGTTTACTAGTTCAAACCTTAAGGTTGAACTTTGGAGTTTAGAATTAGTAACCTTCTTAAATTTGTCCTTAAGATTGTAAATATCTTCAAGTTTTACCACATATTTAGGTATGGGATTCTCATTGGACTTGTGTTTTAACTAATTATCATGCTCACTCTCATCAATTATCTGATTTTCATATGGTCCTTTAGATGTCAAAAATATTATGATATCCTTGTCATCATTAAAGACTCACCAATTGGTGACATTATCGGGAATGGAAAGTCAAAAAATTAGCAACCCATGGTCTACCCAGACTTGATGGCCAACCATGGTTAAAATAGTTGAACATGGTCAACAAAAGGATCTATGGTTGAATATGTTTGACCATTATCAACATTGGAAACCATAATTAATCATATAAAAGTATGGCCAACCTTGTAAAATATTTCAAACAATGTTCATCCATGGTCAACATGGTTGAACCATGGTCATTATTCCCAACCATCGTCAACCATTGTCAATCATAATTTGTCATAGTAAATGGTTAATCATGGTCAAATTTTTCAAACCATATTACTGTGGTTTACCATGGTTGATCACGCTCAACCATGGTTGACATTGGTGAACTAAGGTCAACCATGGTAAACCAACGTCAACCATGGTAAACCAACGTCAACCATACTAGCCATAATCAAACAACGTAAACTATAATTCTTCCTCTTTCTTCTTTTTAAACCATGAAAATCATAACCAACCATGACCAACCAATGTCAAATTTGATTAACCACGGGTTAATGAGGCTTATTATGGTACCTCCTTCAACCATGGGTTTCTTCAATCAATGATGATCAACCCTCTTCAAACAGTAATGAAATCATTTTTGTAACATTAATGTAACATCAACCATGGTCAACATTAATGTAACAATATAACAATTAACAACATTAATGTTACACTGTTAGATTAATGAAACATAAATACATTGTTGTATTTATGGTTGGCCATGGTCAAACTTGGTCAACCATGTTAATATATAGTTAATAATATTCATCTTCAATCAACTACAGTAAACCAAGATCAATCATAATCTTCCCCTTAATCCTTGGTTAACCATCACAATCAGTGTCAATCATGGTCAACTAAGGTTAACGATGGTAATAATTATCAATCATGGTGAACCAAGCTTAGCCATGGCAATCATTATCAATCGTGTTCCACTAAGATCAACTAAAATCTACCTTGACCAATAATGGTCAACCCTCTTCAACGATGGTCAACCCCGCCAACCCACTTCAACCATTAATGTAACTATTTTTGTAACATTAATGTAATATGAACCATGGTCAAAAATAGTAAACGAAGGTCAACCATAATATTTCATCTTAATCCCTACTCAACCATGGCAATCATTATTAATAATGGTTAATCGAGGTTAAACATGGTCTATCTTAACCAATAATGGTCCACCCTCTTCACCATGGCTAACCTTGTTAACCATGGTTAACCCTGTCAACCTACTTTAATCTTAATGAAAACATCTTTGTAACATTAACATTAACATTATTATAACATGAACCATTGTCAACCATGGTTGAGAATGGTCAACCATGGTCAATATTAATAAAATATTAATGTAATAGTGTAACAATGGTCAACATTAATGTAATATCATTAGATTGATGTAGCAATATTATATTTTTACATTAAAATTGACCATGGTAAACCATTAAATTAAGTAAACTATAGTATAATCATTTAAATTATTTTTATGTTAATATTAAGCTATTATTTTAATATTAATTT
Organism: Pinus tabuliformis; assembly: GCA_031772625.1. Taxonomy (NCBI): domain Eukaryota; kingdom Viridiplantae; phylum Streptophyta; class Pinopsida; order Pinales; family Pinaceae; genus Pinus; species Pinus tabuliformis. The sequence goes on from CM062808.1 coordinate 572,092,624, forward strand.
TAAATTATAGTATTAACAAATATTTTTACTAATAATAATGATAATATATTAACATTAACATTAATAACAATATTATTAATAATATCATTCAAAATATTAATGATATTTATCTAGAAGATTGACACATTATGAATAATTACATTAACAATATTAATGTAACCATGATCAAGAAATCCACCCTCCACATCTCCACTGTCAACTAGCATAACCACATTTACACATTAGTAAATGTGGTTGATATAGGTTAATCATTGGCATTTTCCATTCAACCACATGTACTAATGAGAAAATGTAGTTATGTTAATATTAAAAAATATCAAAATATAATAATTAAAAATAAAAAAATATAATTACATGAAAAAATGAGTGCACAAAGATGAAGGAAAAGATGAATGAAATTATATGTTTTCTATTGATGTTATCATAACATGAAAAAATGGGTATGTATGTTTTCTATTGATGTTATGATGATGATAGCCTTGATGTATATGTATGTTTTCTATTGATGTTATGATAATGGTAAATTTCATGGATATGTATGCCTTCTATTGATGTTATAATGATGCTAACTTTGATGGATATGTATATTTTCTATTGATGTTACAATGATGTTAGCCTTGATGGATATGTATGTTTCCTATTGATGTTATGATAATGATAGCTTTGATGGATATGTATGATTTCTATTAATGTATGATGATGAAAACTTTGGTGGATATGTATGTTTTCTAATGATGTTATGATGATGATAGTTGTGATGGATGCGTTCCTTATGTTGGCTACTTACAATAGTTCTGGTTCATGATGAACAACAACATGGATGATTATGTCATGTCATGATGCTAGAATGATAATGACCAACACTTTGAAAGTTTGTTACTGATGATTATCAATTATGAAAGCACTAGATTCACTCACATGTGATGAGTCGACGACATCTAGTTTTATGGAAATGAATATTTTCTCCTTGATTTTTTTTTTTAAGTTTAGTTTGAATCTTGCTATAAATTTTAATGACATGTGAGTGGTTGCAAGAACAGGTTAGTTTCTTGGCCAAATGACTCACACATGGGTTATGGCATTGTACAAATGGATGAAACTACATGGGGGGGTGGGGGGGGACAATGTCCCTAATTTCTCCCGTTAACACTTCCACCATGACTTGGGCTAGAACATTTGGTACACCTTTGCCTTGAAAATCATGATGTCATGGGCTACGTCCCTAATTAGGTTTCTCACGATGATTTATGGGGGGTGCACATCAAGGCAGATTCCTTGATCCCCATCACCATTAGTCTCACTATAGTAGACAACACAAATGATGATAATAGTCTTCATCATTGCACCCAAATTTTCCCCTTGTAGCCACTAGATGTTTGAAGGGCGAGTGACATGAAACCCTTATAACTTCAAGAGAAGTTATTAACTGGAATGACCAATTTGGTACCCTTAGCATCATTAATAAACTATTAGGCATGGCAACTTGGAACTTTGAAGGGAAGTTCTTGAAGGGTACAATGAACTTGGAGCCCTTGGCCTAAAAAATAAACTAATAAATATAATCAAGGTATGAAAATCCTACGAGTTCAAATGAGGTGATAAACGAAGCTAGAACCAAGACAATTAAATAAAGAATAAACTTAGGGTAAAGGGAGAATATGAAGAAACAAAAATATTGTACCTTGAAGATTCTACCCTTCCCGTGTTGGAAAATATTAGGTAAATAATGCACATAAGTATATAGTTATGTAAAAAGGGGAATGAGGGACATAGATTTAATTACGAATATTAATCCTAAAATAGTTAAACTTAATTATGAGAATAGGGTGGTGAATTAAAATAAAAATTAATAAAAATTAGATAAAATTTGAGAACCTCCATGTGGCAAGAGCTAACCTAAGAATATCAACATAAGATGAAAATTGAGTTAAATTAAGAGGTAGTTAGGGGACCAAATATGAGACTTATTAGTTGGCTTCAGTAAGGAACACAAATTAAGGAGCATAAAATGGGGATTAAGAGACAATTAGGAGAAGAAATAGGGAGTCTTGTTCGGGTGAGGAAAAATATTATTTTTAATTAAAAAATCAAGTAAATAATTTTGGAGAGATTTGGGGAGATAGTGACACATGGGTGGGTGAATAACCAAACATTTGGATTAATAAAAATAATTATATGCATGAAGTGCCAAGTGTCACCTATGAAGCCTCGTATAAAAGAAAGGGAAAGCCATGGGAGAAAGATCTTATTCCTTACCCTATTACTGGATGGGGAGATTATGTCTTTGTGAGAGGATACAAGATATAGTTGAGTTTGGTAAGATAGAGATCTTTAGAAAGTGGAATCTTGAGCCAAGGAGTGCTCACCTCTATCAACTAGAACACTTTCTCCATTGTGCAACCCCATTGCAGCACAATGGTCCACTGGGAAGCAAAGTACCCAAGGAGTGGTATGGGAGGTCAACTAGTGGGTCACTACTTTCTGTTGGAGCACAACAACATTCACACTTTGGAGTGGATGACAACAAGGGAGTGCAAGTAGCAGCAAGGCCAAGATCGAATCTCCTCTCTAGGTGAATGGTACCTGTGGTATTTATGGCGTTCTGTTATATGATTTCAATGTGCCAATAGTTAAAAAAAATGTAAAACATATGATATTTGTAATGTAGTGTAATTCATGGATGTTTGATGTAAGTGCTTTAATATTTTTGAGTTCCCGATGATTATATACTTATGGTTGTATTCCTAGTTTATCTGAATTGTTTAATATGTGTGTGTGTGTGTGTGTAGGGATGATTTAACCGCTACACAATATAGGGCTTGGACACTAAAAATACCATTATATATATATATATATATATATATATATATATATATATATATATATATATATATATATATATATATATATATTAAAAGAATATATAATATATACATAAATCACATTAAATTTGTTTACATAACATGTGCATCAAGAATATTAAAATGGTTTTTTTGTTAATATATTTTTAAGTATACATCAATATTAATTCATATTAAAATATCTTATTTTAACATTTTTTATATATAGAGATATATATGGAGTTGATATCAACATAAATTAGTTAACATAGACGTTCAAATAGTTTATTTAAATCTCATGTTGAAATATTTTTTAAAAGTATAAGTTTTAAACATCTTACTCACACATTTTTTTACATCTAATTATTTTAAATGAAATTATATTATGATATATGGACAACTAACTAAACATTAGCATATTAATTTTGTTTTTTTATTATAGCTGACATTGATTTTCTATTTAGAGAATATTTTACTTTATTGTAAGAGGAACACATGTCAACTCCATGTTGAGCATAGATGGAATTTCACATCGACCTCATACTAGGCTATAGAATGAGCCTCTTGGCTCAAAAAAAGCAACACAATAACTATGCGAAGAGATTTTTGTCTATATATAGACAAAGATTTTAGAGATGGGTTTATTTAAGAACAATTAGTTTTGGTAATTATGAAATTTATATAAAACTTTAAATAAATTTTAAAATTTAATTTTAAATATTATTATGATTTTAAGTAGGGTAATTTAGATATATTTAGCGCAAATCATGTAAATTTTAAAGAGGGAAAAGTAAACACTTATTTAAAATTGGAATAAGGATTAATAAAATCTATCTTCCAAGGAGGGTGCCCAAGAGTGGGCATTCCTCCAAACTTTGATATGATGCCAATTCACACGAAAGGGGGTTGCAGATCCCACTACACTTGGCACATTACATGCACTATCGTCACTTCATGGAGCATGACACAAATTTGGAATAAGGTTAAATGTTCTTTAAATATTGCATGTGGCATAGGGAGGCATAAGAGGATGCAACAGGAGAATTCTACGAGATTGGTAGAGTTGGAGGGAAAATTTGACAATGTAGATTGCAAGTTGACCATTCTAGCTAGGAGATCAGCTAACATCTCCTCCTCAAATGAGGGTAGTGACCAACCAACGTGGATTCCTAGAGATTCTTCCCAATAGTTGTTAGGACTCATTGGTTTTTTCTTACAACACTAGTAATCTTTTTTGTCTTCTCATTGCATGTCAAGGTTTGGTGCAACTGGTGTGTTTTTATAAGTTTCTATTTACAATGTGCTCTAGTTATAGAAGATCTTAGCAACCTCAAAACTCTGAACTTATGTTACTAATATGTTTTCTCTCCAGGTAGACCAGTAGAAAAAAAAAAAAATGTTCTATATAATCCTCATTTGACATAATGTTAAATGCCTTGAAAAAATCTACAATAAAATAAAATATCAAAAGATCTTATAAATCACTTAAGCCATAAATAAATGTGAATTATCATCATAAATAATTGTGAATTATTATTAAGGAAAGTGGAATGGAGTTCACACAAATAAGAAAATGAAAGAAATATAGAATTAATGGAAGCATTTGGAGAGAAGGCTTAATATATTATTTATTTCAATTATTATAGAAATGTAGATTTTAAGGGAGTTAGAATTAGGTATGGGGAGAAGGATTCAAGTAGGTGTTTGTGCGATCCCATAAATATTAAGGTTTTTATGTTAAAAAATAAAATGGTCTTGTTCTTAAAATTGTTATTTAGTGAAAATTAAAATTCATTAGAAACTAAGAATTTAAAGAAGACATTGAAAAGATATATGATAGAAGTAGAGCTAAATAAAGGGTTATAGGAATATGTGCTAATAATTTTTAAGAACTAGTGTGATGTAGAAATCAACATATTTACAGGTTAAAAACTAACTTTTCTATTACTGTTAGTTTTTCTTGGTTGTTTTTTTTGGGAAAGTGAAGAGGAGGTATGATGTGGGTAATTTAGATGCTTTGAACCCTAATGGATGATACAAATCAATTATTATTATTATAATTTCCATTAACCACTCAATGGTTGAGCTCAAATAAGGAAGAAAAACACTAGTCCATCTATTTACATAATCTACATGTAAGCATTATAGCATTGTTTCTTCACCATACATGGAGTAGAAATAAAAATAGGTATACAAAATGTTATAATATAATTCAATATGTAGGATTTCTAGTAAAAATTTGTTTGTTTGTTTGTTTTTCTTGTAGATTAAAAAGTTACACTAGGATGGGGTTTCAACAAAAGGAATTTGGGAAATATTTTTAATATCCATTAAAATTAGGAGTATTCCATAATATCCCATGAATTATTGTGCTATATCATATGTTCAATGAGTGAATATCCATGAATTTTACTCCCAATTCAATCCACAATCTAGTTTTATAGTGTGTTATAGAAATTACTTGAGAAAAATGGATACTCAAAGATGTATATCTCATGGAAATCATGAAAGATATGAGGAAACATTGTTGGGTATGCATTACATTATTTGAATGATTAGCTTCATGCATTATACATTTCACATGGAGGAAAGGAGGGTTTTTTTGTCCCTCCTAGTTATAGGTTTCAAGGTGTAGTACCAGAAAATAAATGAATAAATAAGGTTTTCTTTGTCTTGTTTTGGCCTTTTTTTTGGGTGTTTTTCAAACAATAGTTTTTCAATCCATTATAATGTAATTCTAGTTAAGGAATATAATTTGGGTTAATAAATTAAGATTTTGAGTGTCATAGTGTTACAGGTCAATTTGGGCACATCAACCCCAGCTTCCAGATCCGTATTATTAGGGTTCATCAATCCCTATTTTAGTTGTTTTCATTCCCTAATGAAGTCAACCTACATCATGCTTGCCTCCCAAGAGTTTCATGTCACCATTCATCCAAAAAATTCCCCTAGAGAGATCAGCGCAGGTGGCCCTTTATCAAGCTGCATTGCAATGTAGCGATTGCATTGTCTAGGTGCACTGCACCGTAGTTAGCCTTTGTTTCACCTGCATTGAGCGAGATTCATTGAAGTTTTGAAATGAATCCATTGGATTCCTCATCCAATGGATGATTCTGGAAGTTTCCAAATGGATTGAACTCTCTTTTGGATGAGGAAGAGGATGAATGAACCTTAATCCACTATCCCTTCCTCCATGGAACCACTTCCAAATTTTGGCAGAGCATTCAAGAGGGCCATTAATGGCTTAACCTCCTCCATTCAGCTATAAACAGACCAAGCATTCAAAGGCTGGTCTAGGTTGGAATTTCTTGACCTAAGGAAATATTGTTTGAATGAGATTAGTAAAAGTATTGTAATGATGTCAAATTGTTGCTTCATAAGGAGAGAAGGGTTTGAAGCTGGAAGGATGACACTGAATCGAGCATCCATCTACATGGGTTGTAATATTTCCTTCTATCAATAAAGAATTCTAAGCTTTTTCCATTCATGTGTTTATATGATGTATCGTATTCTTGATTCTATGATATGTTTAGTTAACAGATCATCATTATTGTATGCTTTGATGGGTTTCTGTCTCGGCTTGTGTGCAGGTACTTTCCAAGAAAGTTATGTACAGAAAGGAGTGGCGAAATCAGTTAAAGGAGAGAGGGATCAAGTGAAAGTTATAGATTGGTACCTTTGTTCTTCTTTCTCTTATCTATTAACTATAGGAAAAGCAAAAAATTACTTTGTCTGTTGTTTCTAGACTAGCTACTAGGTCTAGAGGGTTAGGCGTTTGAAGAACACTAAATTTTCCTAAAACAAAATGGCAAATCCATTGGGGAACGATCCTATCCCTTGTAGTAGCTTATCAATATCTTAAAACAATTTGACATATTGTACCTTTTGTTATTCATCGAATTCAAGTTCAATTCACTGAAAGTTGAGTCAATTTTGAGCATAAAATTGTCATACTATAATCAACACACCTCTATGACTGACATAGTGCACTGCAGTGCACCTTATACATAGAATCAATGTGATTCAGCACACTGTCTCTAACTGTGGCCTGCACTAATCCCTTTAGGATCATTTTTCCCATCTAGGAACGGAAACCTTTAGTCAATTTTCAGCTATTTGAATTGATTTTTGGATATAGATGAGGTCTAGTCTCTAAAAACAGTCTTCGTTTCCTTATTTCGACTCGATTTAGACTGGATTGTTGAATTGTTTTATGTATTTATTTTATCATTTGCAGTCCATTGTCAAAAAGTAGTTTTGATCGATTGTTTTGTCCAAAACAAAGTGTCGTAAAGTCTTCCTTCATAAATAATCGATTGATCTATTTGTGCATTTGATTCATATTTTTGTTTAAAGTGTCGAAAATCTTTGTTTCTTTAAAAGTTGAAAGTGTCGTTTACTCTTCCTTTTCCTTTAAGAGAAATTGTCATAAATCAACATTTTTTGTGAAAAGAGTTTCTAAATCGTTTGTGCATTAGTTTTTCTTATTGCATCATTCACATTAAGAGGAATTGAAAAGAAAAAGAAATACATGTAATTGCATTTTAGAGTTTGAGTTTGTGTGTTCAAAAGGAATGGTTTAGGGAATTGCATTATTTTGTGCTCTTTGTTGATTGTTTGAAAATCACATGTATGCTCTATCCCTCATAACTAGGATTTTCATTGTTGAAAACAAATGGAAAGAGTGCTTTGCATTCTAGTTGCATTCTTAGGAATTTCGAAAAACATCTCGTGGTGAACCCTCAAAGGAAAATATTAAGCAAGATAAAACTAAAATCTACATCAATTAGCCTAATAATGCATTGGAACTTAATGCAAACATCTAGAGGTCTAGGCTAGAGACGTGTTCCGGCGTCTTAAAACCTAGTGGCTATTGTTTTCATTGAGGTTGGGTGATTCCTCCTCTCTGATTCGATAAGTACTAGTACGGACTTGTGCTCCCTATACCGTCGAGTATATAGTGGGAGACTCCAATAGGTTGAAATCCTTTATCCCTAGGAAGCTGAGTTTGTCGCCTAACCAATCACAATGCACCGAACATAACATTTGGAAGACTGACTGTCGTATGGTAAATCCTTGGTAATTTCTCTTTCATTTACCACCAAGGTGTATATTGCAGTTTTGTGATTAGTTTGGTAAACCCTCTTGTCTAGTATCTCCAGAGTAGTCACTTTCATTCCTTTTCGACTCCTTAAAAGAAAAGGTTCATCTGAGCACTTGTCCTTTCAGGCTCATTAAACATCGAAAGTGACTAGAGTCATCTTTTGTTTTTTCTCAACTCTTTAAAAATGAAAAAGCAAAGTTATGTTCTAGTGTCGTAAAAGTTAATTGACCATGAATAACATCCTTATTCCTTAGTTGAGTTTAGGTTGATAAGAACAATCAACAATTCTGGAGGAAGATCAACCTCCACTCCGTCGTTCGAGGAGAGTTATGAGCAAACCACCCTTGCCACTGGAAGCGACTCCCATTCAGTCAAGGCAGACTCGTCAAACTGAGTCTGGTACTTCAAGAGTTTCTAGTACTTCATCTAAATTACCAGAGCCACCTATCACGGCTAGTACTGAGCCTCAAGTTACTCCAACTATTTCTGGTACATCTGTTACACAAGAAGAAGTTACTCAACTACCTGAGGCCACTATAACGGAAACAAGTGAACAAGTAACTGAAGTTGATCCAAAAATTGAAGTTAATCAACTAGAAATTACTTCAGAACTTGAACCAGTTCAATTGGAATTTGATCCAGAACCTATAGCAGTTGAAACTGAAGATATTCCTGAACCTGAAGTTGTTCACAAACCTTCCCTTGAAACTGAAGTTATTTTACCAGAACATCTATACTTTGACCTTGAACATTCCAAGGTTGTTACTAAAATACCTCAGTCATATGTAGTTCCTGAAACTCCATCTTTAACACCAGATATCTTTTTTGGACCTGACGATGAAATCAGTCCACCTGGATTAATTACTGTAGAGGAGGAAGGTGAGGAAGATTTTACCACTGGGACTCCACATCATTTTGGACCTAGTTTGTATCTTTATTCTCAATCTCTTCCTTGTTTTGTTGCTGCCTCTGAGATACCACTTGATTCATTAGGTCAAATTTTGGGTCAGTTAACCATGGCAGAACAACCGCAAACATCCCAGACTGCTTCATCTGATGCAGCTGCGGCAGAATCTTTTGCTGCTACTTCTTCGATGTTTACTACCACACTTGAGTCACATTTATATGGACAACCATCCGTCCTGGCTAGTTACCAGTCTATGTCTGGAATCCACTCAGGGGTTTCTTCTCTGCCATGGTCATCACCCATGTCGTTATCAGGAATTTTATTTGGTTCTTCTTATCAAGAACAACAGTTTGATCATGCTTATCAGTATCAAACTAGGAAATTCAGTGAACAAAGACCCGTATATCCTCTTAACACTGGACTGCCACCATATGGTCAGCAATATGCCTATCCACTGCATCCTCCTTATCAAGGAGGACAACCCTATGGTTATGTCCTACCATATCCAGGTCAACCTGAAATGAGAGTCTGTCAGTGGTAGCCAACTATGCCACCAAAACCAAGGCTTGTGTATCCAACACAACCTATGCAAACTGAGTCGATTATTTCAACCCAACCTGTCATAACTATGGAACCACAAATACAAGATCAACCTATTGTATCTCAACCTGTGAAAGTTAGTTCCACTACCTCGCAACCACAAGTTTCAAGTCAGCAAACCCAAACTTCTCAGGTTGTTATATAACAATCGCTTGTTTCTGGGGTACAATTACCTCAGGTTAGTGTGCCATTATCTGGAGTGACTCAAGTTGCTACAAGTTTAGTTTATTCTTAGCCTGGTCAAATTGGCATTGGGGGGCAATATCAAACTTCACAATTGATACCCCAACAACCTTGGTAGCCACAGTATCAACAACCTCCTTTTCAGAATGTCCAACCTCAGTATGGGCCTGCTTTCCAAGCTCAACCTAGGCAAGGACAATATCAAGTGTATCAAGGTCCTATGTATCAAGCCCAACCCAATTACGAACAAATGCAAGGTCAACCTGGTTTTAATCCATATACCGGATATGTCCCACTGCCCTATCAAGGATATCCGCCTTATGTGGGTATGTAAAGGCCTATGGCACAGGAAATTCCATCTTATCCTAGATATGCTCAACCTGATTTGAATCGGCAGTTGCCATTTTTGGCAACTCTAGAATTACCGAATTTAAACCGGCTTACCAATGATCCAATTTTGTATATACCATGGTGGTTGGTAATTCCTCATAAGTTGCCTTCTGATATTCCAAAGTTTAACATAAATCCTGGAGAAGACCCGTCAAATCACGTTATGACTTATCATTTATGGTGTTCTTAAAACTCCTTGAATGATGATTCGATAAGATTCCATATTTTCCAAAGAATGCTGACTGGCTCGGCTACTAAGTGGTATATTGAATTGCCGAGAGCTTCTTTTAATAATTTCACTCATTTAGCCACTACCTTTTTGACCCACTTCCAATTACTGATTAGATATGAAACTGGAATGGAAATTTTGACCAACTTTAAAAAAATGACTTCTACTCACATATCAAATTCACGAGTGGCATCGTCATCGTCGAATGGTTAAAACTTATGTTCTTGATCAGCTTTTAGCTGAGTGGTTCATTAAGTCCTTATTGCCATCTATCACCGAGGATGTGGCTAAAGGTGGAGTTGTTACAGAAGAGCAAGTGATTGCTCGTGCCCAATACTTGGATTTAATTTACGCGCAATCTTGCATGCTCTATGAAAAAATTCCACATGCACCACACCTAAATCAATCCATTCCACCTCCATCATTGAATAGGGACTCTCATGCCGAAGATGGTGTGATTAGTTCCTTGAGCACACAAATGGCAAGTAGACCATCTAGTCAATCACTTGCCATGAATCAAACTATAAATGCATCTGAGGTTCCTACTTCCGAGATTAATGTTGTGTCATCTGACAAAGCTAAGAATCCAAAGCAACTAGGAAGTAAGAAGAAAGGGAAAAATAAAAAGAAAACTGAAAATCCTCCTCAAAAGAAATCATATGATTCCTCTAATCTAAGAAAGAAACCTCATTATCCATGTTTGATATTTAATGAGGAGCACTTTACAAGAGATTTTCCTCACCGCTTGGAAGTTTCTAAGCTATTAAAAACTTCTACCACATCTGTAGTGTTGACAGATTCGTTTCCGAACCCGGATACCAATATGGTTGCAATAGAAAATTCTTCAACATCCTAGGTATTAAGGTTATCCATCGCAAAACCTAAAGATGAGATTTTGGTTCGGACACATAGTAAATATTATGGTAATCCGCCATCGTCGTCAAATAATCAGTCCACTAATCAACCTGGTTCTTCGACATCGACCGCATCGGAAAATATTCCACTGCCCGTTGCACCAGAATTAAAAATAAAGCCACCTAAGGGAGTTGTGCATAAATCAACGTCTAACCCTTGAGCTCAAGCTACTCAAAATTATAACATAGTAGAAGATCTCACTCAGTCTCCTTCTGCTATGTCAATGCTTGAGGTATTACAAAATTGCCCCTCCCAGAAGCAGGCTTTACTATCGGCGATAGGTGGAATAGATCCAGCGGATTCTAATCTTGTGGTTTTTAATCACTTTGGATATACACCATAGTTACTAGATCAATTAGCTTTTATACTTAAGGTTAAAGATCTCAAAAAAAATATTCATCGAATGATGACAGATGAGGGAGCTTCTACCTGTATTATGTTAATGAGCTACTGGAAAACACTGGGGTCACCTACGTTGTCAAGATCACCAACCACATTGAAGTCTTTTGATGGAAGAAATTATACTTCATGTGGGATTTTGAATAATTTGCAAGTAGAATTAGGGGCAAAAATGGTAATTGTTGAGATTGAGGTGGTTGACGGTCCCCTTGATTACAAAATTTTACTTGGACAACCATGGGTTTATGCTATGGCTATTGTTGTTTCCATGTACTTTTGTACGATTGAATTTCCTCATAAAGTTGGAATAACAATTATCGACTAAACCGCATCCTTTGCCTCTAGTTCTCAAGTTATGGGAAGCATCCCGTTTGTTAACGAACCCCCAATTTCACTTCAACCTGTTGGTGTAGGCATTTTCAAAGATCCCTCCTTAATGGGTACTTTCACACTTCCTCCACCATCTGGAATTTTGGAAGTTGCGAGAGTCAAGACATGTAATATGTTATCCTTTACTTCATCTGATTTAAAGAGGATCACCGATAGTATTGAAGACGATATTTTTACTGAGGTTATGCTGCCAAGTCCCATCAAACTCGCATAGCAATCAATTTTTCTTACTTGTGCGGCATTCTCAGATCCACAATCGCCAATTGTATGGGTAGATCGTTCACTTAAATATGGTACTTCTTCCGATACTTTTGCCTGTATATATTCTGCAGACGAGGAAATCATCCAATCAATGATGATAGGAGAAGAACCATGGGAAGATTATCATCATAATTCCCATCTTCTGGATTCCAGTGAAGATTATTCAGAAGAACTAGTACACCCTTCAATTGTAGATTTCTTTTCGAATTGTATTAAAATAGATTCAGGAGATTCTGAGCATAATTTGTCTAACATAGAAGAAACCATTCATATAGACATTTCGACCAAGCCAAACATTGTAGAAAACATTCATGTCGGAAAATCTTGTTCTCCTTTGGAACTTGATATTTACTGTGCTCTGTTTCGTGAATTTAGAGATATGTTTGCATGGTCTTATGAAGAGATGTCAGGCATTGATTCAAGCATTGCTTGAACATCAAATCAAAATGTACCTTGATGTCAAACCAATACAACAGTAGCTTTGACTTGTACATCCAAAGAAAGCTACTGCCATTAAGACAGAGGTTGAAAAAATTTTGCGTGCTGGCTTCATTTACCCTGTACCTCTTATCGATTAGGTATCAAATATTGTTCTCGTGATGAAAAAACAAGGAACAATCCGAGTGTGTGTTGATTACCGGGATGTAAATAAAGCATGTCCAAAAGACAATTATCTTACACCCTTTATCGACCAGATGATTGACGAATGTGCCAGATGTGAAATCTTTTCATTCATGGATGGATTTTTCGGTTACAATCAAATCAATATCCGCCACAAGGATCAGTCAAAAACTGCATTTATTTGTCCCTAGGGCACATTCGCATATAGAAAGCTACCTTTTGGTTTGAAGAATGCAGGGGCTATGTTTCAGAGGGAAATGAATTATGCCTTCCATGACATTAAAAAAATTGTACAGCCATATCTTGATGATTTGCCTACTCATTCACGAAAGTGGACTGATCACCCGCAACATCTTAGAGCAATATTCTTATGGTGCTGACACTACAAAATAAGACTCAATCCGCACAAGTGTGTGTTTCGTGTTATCTCTGGTCGATTGCTTGGATTTGTGGTATCAAAATATGGAATTCGACTCGATTCGACTAAGGTTCAGGAAATACTTGGCTTGCCTCCACCTTCGAATTTATTAGAGTTACAAAAACTTCAAGGGAAGGCAAACTTTCTGAGGAAGTTCATACCAAACTATGCTGAAATGGCTAAAGGTTTTACTTGTCTATTGAATAACGAGGTACCCTTCCATTGGGATCAGGTTGCGCAAGCTTCCTTTAGTGCTCTTAAAGATTCCCTGATTAGAGCATCATTAATGTACGCCCCAAACTATCAACAAGACTATTACCTGTATCTCACCACTGTAGATACAACCATAAGAATGGTTTTAGTCCAAGAAGAAGATGGAATAGAACATCCTGTATATTATTTGAGCCGTAATCTCAATGATACAGAAGAATATATTCTTATGTCGAAAAGTTAGCTTTGGCAGTCGTTCAAGTTGTGCAGAGGTTTCGTCACTATATTCTCCTACATAAAACTAAAATAATCTCTGATTGCAACCCTATGACGTACATTTTGTCACGTCAATTGTTGGGGGAGAAATATTCAAAGTGGATAGTTATATTGCAAGAATTTGATTTGGAATTCATTAAATCTAAGTCAAAGAAATCTCTCATATTTGCCGAACTACTTTCCGATCTTCCCTCATCCTCCAACGATTCAACATCAAAAACAACAATCTTGGATGAGTCTCTATTTCTCATTTCGTCTAGTGATCCAAGGTATGGAGATATATTGATCTATCTCCAAACCCAAGCTTTCAGGCCCAATACCTCTCGCTCTCAATAGGAATGTATCTGATACCAAGCCAAAAATTATCTGATTATTGGTGACATGCTTTATCGCCTTGGTATCGATACAATTTTACGAAGGTGCCTCACTCATGAGGAGACCGAGAAAGATTTTAATGAATGCCATTCAGGTGCTTGTGGTGGACATTTTTCCGGATATGCAACAGCAAAGAGAATTCTCCATGCTGGTTACTTTTGGCCAACAATATTCAAAGAATGCATAATTACCGTCAAAAGTTGTCATGCATGTCAAATATTTGATCGGAAGGCTAGACTACCACCTGCACCTTTGCATCTAGTAGTTGTTGTTGGACCATTTGCAAAATGGGGCATCGATTTCATGAAACGTAACCCCACCTCGACCGGGGGCCATGGGTATATTATAGTCGTTGTTGACTATTTTACCAAATGGGCCGAGGCGATGCCTACATTAAACAACAACTGCGAAACAGCTGCATTGTTTTTCTTCAACCACGTGGTTACTAGGTTTGATGTACTACAGGCCATAGTTACAGATCATGGGTCGCATTTTCGCAATCACATGATGGTTGAGTTAGCTGATAAGTTAGGACTTTCACATGATAGTTCTACTCCATATTATCCGCAAGCTAATGGACAAGTTGAGGCTATCAACAAGGTCCTTAAGTGCATGATACAACGAATGATTTGAGTTCACAAAATAAATTGGCATTTAATCCTATACTTGGTGTCGTCTGGATAAGTCGTTCTTGTAGACAAGACTAACCTCCCTAGTATCTAATGATATCTAGAAACAAGCAAACCAAAAAAATTCTATCTTTCTCTAAATATGCAATTTATAGATAAAGGAAAACAAGTGTTTTAGGCCTACCTTGGGTCCAGTGCAAGTTTGTGGAAGCCACGCTCCGTTGATCCAAATGAGCTCCCTTGTAAAGGATCTGCAAACGCAAACAAGCACACACATTAAATAACACCCGAAAAGCCAATATAATAAAGCATACTTATCATGATGATCAAGGAATTCATGAAACAAATCACATAAGACAATTTGTTGAGAAAAATGAATCTGATTGTATTGATTTTAATCGAAGAATAACTTTACAACTTTGGTGCCTTCATGCTGTACAAGCTCCTCCCAGGGTCCAGCAAGAATCTCCTCTACTTTGACAAGTTTCACTCTCTTCCCAATGAAGCCAAAAGGTATGTAATCTCTCCTCTCAAGCTTAACTAGGAAGTCTTCATTCCAACAACATTTACCCTAAAAAATGTTTAGCCTCTAACCTCTCTAGCAACCAGCCCAATGCCTTAATTTATAGTGCAATGGAGGGAAGTTACTAGGTCCACCTTCAAAGGGATAAAGCCCTCCTTCAAAGGGATAAGCTCCTCTCATCAAGGGATTAGCTCCTTCAGTTTTGGGATGCATGAACCACCTAGGAGCGAACCATCCATTTCAAGATTCCTTCTAGAATCATCCAGAATTAACCACAAGTGAGTTTTTAAGAATAAAATTGCGCCTTTTTTACTTTCACAGGGGTCCACACCCACTCCTTTAGAGACAGAGCGGGCAGGTCCGCAGGTAACATGAACAAGGGGTGCGGGACCGCAGACAATAGTGAGAGACAGTGCGGAACCAGAGCTTTATTGATTTTTAAGGTCTTTCTCTCATTTTCAAAGCTTGACATGAAGAGCTGAGGTTTGAGACTTGCTAAGGAGAACAGTATGAATGATGATAGACCCATACTGACTGCAAATAGTCATGGTGACAATATTTTGTGTAACACTTGGCCTTGTGGGCATATCAAACCTCAGTGAGAAATGCTACCGGGTTCACAGCCTTTCAGCTAGTGTATGGTTGGGAAGCAGTCTTGTCGATTCAATGTGAAATTTCGTCACTCAAACTCATAATTGACCCGTTACCTGACACTTCTGAGGAAGAAGCATGTTTCTTGAATTTATCCATTTGGATGAAACCCATCATGATGCCGCATTGGCTAACGAAGCACACAAGAAATGAATAAAGGTGCAATATGATCAAAATGTCAAGCCTCGAGTCTTCTCATAAGGTGACCTGGTCTTGCTTTATGATTAGGAGTCAGATAAAATTGGTGCAGTGAAATTCGAAGAACTTTGGATGGGCCGTTATATTGTTAAGTGCGTTTTGACGAAAGGTGCCTATGAGTTAGTAGATTATGACGGAATTCTATTATCTAAGCCTAGAAATGGGTTGTATTTAAAATGTTACTATGCTTAGTTAAGTATGGTAAAAGTCATGTAAATATGCTTGGATTGCATGTGTGAGTGTGTTTCTTTAAGGGTTTTTATTTGGTTAAGTAATCCACTTCGCATTTGTTGCAGATGTCAAACTTTTTGGAACCATTTGTTGGTTATGCCGATGGTGCTAGTCGTAGTATGCTGAACCTACCTTCTGCAGCATGGGCCATTTTCACTCTAGGCGGCGAGTTGATGAGTTTTAGAGGGATTTGTATTGGTTAATCAACAAACAATATCACTGAGTATAGCGCGTTGATTGAACTTCTCTCTGATGCCATTTCACTTGGCATTTGTCGAATCATCATTAGGCTGGACTCACAACTCGTTGTGCTACACATTACAGGCATTTATACTATCTGAAACCCAACAATTCATTGTATTTTCCTAAGAGTTCATATTTTGGAAAGGTATTTCGAGTTTATTCAATATCAACATATTTCTAGAAGTCTAAACACACTAACTGACTCTCTAGCAAATTATGTGTTAAATGGACATTTTCAACATATGTAAAGTAAATATTTTCAATTAACATCATGAGTTGAATAGGATTTCATCACTCAACCATAATAAAACCTTGAAAGTAAATTGTAAAAATGTTTTACAAACAGTTTGTGTCCAAGACAAAAATTGGTCATCTGACCCAAAAACTAAAATGTATGCAGAAAAGGGATCTTAGTAAACTAGTGGTGCTCATGATAACAGGTCACTGCCTGTGCTATCATGCACAAAAGTCTCATCCAATGACCCGGCACACCGATGGTGTGGCATTGCAATTGCATAGGTAGCTCCTCGATCTAGATATATGGAATACCCAGGGTTAAACCCTCTATGTGATCTTGCAATTCAGCCAGAGTCTCGGCCAAATCCAAGTCTCGGAGAACCACTCTCCCTACAGGTCTTTGTGTTGGTCCAGCTACATCTCATGGGTCTCCCACAGGTTGAATAGGTCCAATATCTATATACATAAAAAATTTATTTTGTTTAGTCTTGGAGTTAATCAAAAACACAAAAAATGCAAAAACTTTAAAAAATTAAAAACACTTGGTCAAACAATTTATCAATAACACCCCACATTGCTCCTACTAGTGGTGGTAAATTTGGATGACCACAGAAATCCATTCCTGAATATGGATATTTTGCGAAGGTCATCTCCTATTTATTGAACCATTCAAAGAATGTAGGTATAAATACAATCAAAGAGTGGGCACCATGCCTAGCCATTAGATCTGTCCACCTCTGCATCCGTGGGTTTCTTGGTCCATATACAGCCAGTGAAATGAGTTGTGGCTACAAGAGGGGTATAAGGCAAAATAAATCACGATTGATCCATAGCCAAAAAATTTTATCTTTCCTTTTTTCACCTTGGTTAGTTTCTCTTTCACAGATGAAAGGACAACCCCACACTAGTTGAATACTTTTGGCTCTAAACATTCTAAGGCATACTGCATGTATGATTTGTTGGCCAAATGAAGCGTGAAACTGCTAGCCAATCTAGAAATGGTAAAAAGGATCATCCTTAGCAGTAAATCACTAACATCCTTGATAAGTACCTTTATGTCTCTGCTAGGCTGGGCACCTTGCCTACAGAACTGTCGCACATAATCTTTCACCGGTCTACCTCCGTGGACAAGACCTGTTAGTGAAATAGGGGCACTCCGCCTCGACAATGTAGTTAGGAAGTATATATCATCAACGGTGAAAGGGATTTCTTTGTCCTGAATGTGAAAAGTCTGATTGGTCGGATCCCATGATTGAACAAGAAATCGTAGAGGATCCATCTGTGGTTGCATGTTTGATAACTAAAAATACTTGAGTAATCCACAATTTCTTAGGGCCTCGACTGTTGCCCGATTACTCAAGGCTATGATATCTTGCTCTTCATGCTCTCGTTCTCTCCATATTTTTACCATTTCAAATTCCTAATTTGAAAAAGAAACCCTAGGGACCTCAAAACCCTAAAATGTTCTTGACTAAAACAAGAGATAAATGAAATGAAAGAGAATAGAGTTAGTTCCTACCTGGTCCAAACAGCACAAGGAATGATCCCCTCAATCCTCTGTAATCTATTGGTGAACTTCGGGAAAGAACTGCTTCAGAATAAGAAGGTGAAACAAGATGGTGAAAATGAATGGTAAGAACCAGTTTTTATGTTTATTTCTTGCACATTAATCGAGTAAACATTGGTTTTCACTTATTTAATCCATGAACATGTATTGTTTAATATTTTGATGGTATCTTGAGCAGGATTAACAACTAGCAAGTAGTTATGACGTTCTTACGTGTAAATTGAACATCTTTGACCATAAAGCAAACTTTTATCGCTTTTTCTATCTTTGTTAAAAATGAAAAAGGAACCCCTTGGAGTCCTCTTTAAGCTCTTTTCAGACTCTCTAAACATGAAAATATTATCGAGTGCTTGTCGTTTCTAACTTGTTAAATGGATTAGAATCGATATCTACTCAGTATACTTTTACCCCTTCTTTGGGCTAAGATAGATTAACTACGAGAAAGGTACTCATTGGTCAAACATGATCAATAGGTTCTCTATTGTATTTTTTTATGCTTTTCCAGGCTTGAGAGACAAATGTACGAAAAATAACCTTTGGAGTTTCCTTTTAGTCCCTTTTCAAACTCTCTAAATGTGAAAAGGACTAAGTTATCTTTGTCGTTAAACTCGTTAAAAACGTTAAATAGTGACAAACTTGTCCATCCAAACAAGACCGAGTTTCACCTTCGCTAGACTCGTTAAAACATAAAATAGAGATGGATTCACTTAAGGGGTGGAATTATACAACAAGCATGTGTTATCCTCCTCAAGCTTGATAAAAATAAAGAGGTACTGCGCAGAAATGACTGGGGAAAATGGGAAAAAGCTAGGAACACTTTATGGTAGCAAGTCGCTCTTGAACATGACACTTTCACCTCATCATCGTGACTATGTGGGTTGGGTCATTTAGCTTGATGGTTATCACACCGTTGGTCGATCATACCATCCATTTTTTTGTTTTGGGTCAATGCTACCAATTCACCTCAGTGTCGCCGATATGTTCAAGAGAAGTCATTCAGTTCAAAACTTCATCCTTTGCAATACAGTAAACCTTCATTTTCATGCCCGCCATTCCTGAACCTTGTGTCGTCAGTCGATGTTTCATCTCCAAAATCATTTACCTTGTTTCGTGTCATTGATGTGGGATACATCAAGGCCCTCCTGCAACGAGTTGCTTCTTGTCGACATCAGCACATCATCCAAGAAGTTGACTTAGAAACACCCCTTCAGTACCTTGAGGCTTGCATACATCAATGGTAGGTTTCTCGCTTCCGACGATAGGTTGACATCAATGGCCTTTGACTAAAATACATCATATGGTTTTAGACATCAAATCATTTATTCACACCATGTGAAATGTACTGCAGTACCTTGAGGGTCATTATCATTATCGGTGATTCGTCTCGCGTCTATTAATAGCTTACATCATTGGCTGGTAATCAGACAATGTCTCTCCATGTTCGACCTCAGATCATCTATTCACATGGTTAGGCTTGTACTTGAGTGAAAGATTGGACGAGATTGAAGACCCCGAATCTAGTTTCGTCCATTCGGGTTGCGATATATTTTTCAGGAGTACTATATCAAATGTACAATGGCCTTACATTCATGGTCATCCATTCATGGGTCTACGTCTGTAGATGACTATATTTGTACATGTAAGGAAAGTTTATAAGTTGAGCATGGGTATGCCTTCCCTCAGCTGGTTCATGAGAAAAAATCAAAGTATCATGATATTTTTATTGTAATTGATGCAGGTTTCCTTCCGTTTCAAAACCTTCTCTCCAAGTGGTAAAGCATCTCACTTGACATGTTTATTTTCAACTTCATGCTTTCGGGGCAACTGTTACAGGTCAATTTGGGCGCATCAACCCCAGCTTCCAGATCCATATTATTAGGGTCCATCAATCCCTAATTCAGTTGTTTTCATTCCCTAATGAAGTCAACCTACATCATGCTTGCTCCCAAGAGTTTCATGTCACCATTTATCCAAAAAATGCCCCTAGAGAGATCAGCACAGGTGGCCCTTTATCAAGCTACATTGCAATGTAGGGATTGCACTGTCTGGGTGCACTCCAGCGTAGTTTGCCTTTGTTTCACCTACGTTGAGCGAGATTCATCGAATTTTTGAAATGAATCCATTGTATTCCTCATCTAATGGATGCTTTTGGAAGTTTCCAGATGGATTGAGCTCGCTTTTGGATGAGGAAGAGGATGAAAGAACCTTAATCCATTATCCCTTCCTCCATGGAACCAATTCCCAATTTTGGAAGAGCATTCATGAGGGCCATTAATGGCTTAACCTCCTCCATTCAGCTATAAATGGACCAAGCATTCAAAGGCTAGTCTAGGTTGAAATTTCTTGAGCTAAGGAAATGTTGTTTGAATGAGATTAGTAAGAGTATTGTAATGATGTCGAATTGTTGCTTCATGAGGAGAGAAGGGTTTGGAGCTAGAAGGATGACATTGAATTGAGCATGCATCTACATATGTTGTAATCTTTCCTTATATAAATAAAGAATTCTAAGCTTTTTCCATTCATGTGTTTATATGATGTATATTGTATTCTTGATTCTATGATATGTTTAGTTAACAGATCGTCATTATTGTATTCTTCGATGGGTTTTTGTTTCAGCTTGTGTGTAGGTACTTTCCAAGTGAGTTAAGTACGGAAAGGAGTGGCAAAATTAGTCAAAGGAGAGAGGGCTCGAGTGAAAGTTATAGGTTGGTACCCTTGTTCTTCTTTCTCTTATCTGTTAACTATAGGAAAAGCAGCGAATTACTTTGTCTGTTGTTTCTAGACTAGCTACTAGGTCTAGAGGGTTAGGCGTTGAAGAACACTAATGTTTCCCAAAACACATAGGATATTATATATTATATTGTAAATGGCGAAGAAAATATAATGAGAGTTAGAGGTGAAAATCTAAACATTTGTCCATTTTCTTAGTTAAGGGTTGTTGGGGTAAATATTTGAGTATTATAGGAATATTTTCTATTGTTTGTTATTTTTTTTTATAAAGAATACATGTATGAATTTCTTTATTGTAAAGGTTTAAAAATTACACTTGGTATCATCCTATTTTTTGGCTTCAAGGAGACACCTTTATTGCTAAAGGTTTAGTTATCTTGAATCTATGAACTTGGTTTCAATGTGGTTTCAATGGGAGCTTTGTGATAGTGATTCTTGTGATGAAACAAAATGAAAAATAATTTGAAAATCAAGATAAGAAATTTATTGGGAAAATATTTGAGCTATGGAAGCTAAAGATGTAATACCTTTTGGTAGAAAAGAACAATGAGTCATAGTGGATCCTAGCGCTGCACCTATGATTATGTGGACAAAAGTTTGGAAGATGTTGGAAAGGAAGGAAAAGAGCACAATCTAGTTGTGTCTTTTAGATTCATTATTATTAAAAGTTCTCAGAGAAACTACAACCAAGGAATTATGTGATAAGTTAGGAGCTTTGTATGAATCTAAGTCTTTGGTAAATAAACTTTTCTTTTAGAATAATTTGTACCGCTTAAGGATGAATAATGGAGACTCGATGAAAGATCATATACATGCATTTAATTGTATGGTAAATAAATTGTTATTAAAATTTCTTAAAAGTGCCTTAGTCTATTATATTTGTCTTCTCAGTTTGTTCATTTTCTCACCATAATGCCACTTAATAGACAAACTAAAATAGTGAGATAATACTCTCAACAATTAAGAGTATGAGAATGATGAGTATGGACGTATATCAACCAGAGTTTTGAAACACGTCATTCATCACGTATAATTATGTTGGAATTAACTGGTTACATCACTTACTTGACTTAAATACATGGTTGTTCATGTCACTAACTTGATGATTACTAATGTAATTGTGCTAATAAATTTATATATAATAAAAGATCTACATAATTTGTCAAAGAAATAGCAATGTAATTAAAGAAAAAGAAAGTATGAAAGAACATGAAGTCATTACATACCATATGACGATCTGTGTAATGTTTCAGAACTATGAAAGAAAATGAAGTCATTACATACCATATGACAATCTGTGTAATGTTTCAACTAAAGGAAAAACACTACAAGTAATAAAGATATATGGATACATAATTTTGATGAATTGCCATGACGAAGTCTTTTTTTATAATTTCCATAAACAGAAATTGAGAGAGCCTCTTTCACATAAACCAGATATACAATGGATTCAAGTGTTAGTGTGCAACATTGCATGAAATTGAGAGATACCTAATGCATGAAACTCAGAAAAAATCAGATTAAATAATTCTTGATTGTTATATAACTAATCCTCGGGATTAACCTTGTGCTAATTTGGGTAGTTATGTGTGTCCAATAACTCCCAGGAACTAATTGAATTGTTTCCTATATGTATTTATATTTACAACATGCGCATTATTATTTGAGATCATTTAATATATTGTTTATTTGGTTTCAGGTCTTGTGTGTTTTATAGTGGTATCAGAGCGGTTAGTTCATTTACCTATTGATTAATGAGCCACTAGTTTTGTGGCGATCTATAGCTTTGAACGGGGGATCTTGCAGAAGATTCTTAGTCGATGCATTGTGCATAATGATTCTGTCTTTGATTCCTCATTATGTGTGTTGCTAATTGGAGCATTCGAAGTACCACATTTGTCAAGGGTATTCGGGTTGTTGATGCATGATATCCAATCAAGTAAACGAAGGTATGTAACATCCGATTACACGTGTTATTGAATCTAAATATCTTGAAGAATTGTTGGAGGAGTCACGGCCTAAACTTAATTGCCAGTGACTGATCCTTCCCCTGTTTAACAGTGGTGTAACAAGACGGATTAATGAAGGTAAAATTGATTAGGCATTAAGGAATTTTTCAGTTCTTCTCCATCACTTCCACATCTGTTAGATTTTCAACACTCTTTGTTTAGAAAACGGGGCCTCGAATTTGAATAGTCAACATATGATCTTATATTATTAATTCACTTTATAAAAAAACAAAAAAAGGAGTGAATAAAAAAATGTGGATCTAAAAATGAAAATAAAAAGTAGCGATAAGGGGGTGATTTCAAAGTGACTGTTTCAAACAAAGTTTCAGGTGCAGCGTCGATTTGTTTTTCTGCATTTTCTACCTATGTAGCCCCTGTAATTTGTGGTTTGAAGAGACAACAGGTTGAATTGAGCCATAAAATAGCAGATTTATTTTTTACAAAGAAGTTGGGTGTGCGCCTTCTTGCAAACAGTCTCTGTCTCACACAACGCCTAGCTCTCAGGAAATGCAGATGTAAATGGGTGCTTTTTGTGAGTTTGAGTTAGATTTCCACTAGAACTAAGTTGATTGAAGAAACCATTGATTGTTGATTAAAGCGTTGTTTGAAGCTTTGAAATTTCATTTAATGTAGTGTTTTCAAACTTATATACAAAAGGTACACCAATTTGTATTTTTTGCGTGTTAAAGAACAGAGCCATTTGCATCACTATGTAGATCTAGAGATAATAGTGTATATTTCCGCTATCGAGATTGACTATGAGAGAATGGTGGTTTTCATGACCTTTCTTCATGGATTAATTTAGTTTAGTCAGATTCTTTTGTTATAATTGACAAATTCTTGTGAGAGTTTCGATTTCCAAACCCTGCAATTTCATTGAATGGAATCATTTCGATTTGTGGCAAGTGAATTTTTTGAAAATAATTTTTTTGGTATCCGCTTTGCCTACAAAATCATAGAGTTAAGAATAATTCTCTTTTCAAAAGAATTTTAAAAGAGTTTATTTGAAATTTCTCCTTTTAAAGGTGCGTGCACGTGTCGTTTTTTTTTTGCACTTACAAGAGCAGGATAATGAAACAGGGTCGACATATTATTAAAATTTAACATACAGTTTAAAGCACAAATCAACGTCGTTGTTTCTTCATGTGATTTCTGAGAATCCACATGTAATCCAAAATCTTTTGCTTATAGATGTGTTAAAGAATTACATGCATAAATTGTAGTGTAACATAGAAAACTTAATGTGCACATGAGAGAAGCGGAGAAGCACATAAAGCATGAAAGAAGACAAAAAGACTTGATAACGGAGTTTGTCCAACTTGGACTACATCTCTGGGCCCTGCTCGATCAGTGGGGAGGCCTCATTCATTAAGTGGCATGAGAAATAAGAGTACAATCATCAGTTACAAAACAGAGTTTTATACCTCCATAGTGAAAAATGACTAAAAAATGCAGAACTATGATGGAGAAACGGATAGCGCCATTGTGTTCATGGCGTCGAGAAGTGCTGAAACCATATAAAATTTTTCAAATTCTCACAAAGTGAAAATTCGGCCCTTGTGCAAAATTCTGCCTTGAATTACATGCACTGCCTCCTTTGCCCATGGGTGTACTGATAAACTGCGTGTTAAATAGAAAATGTGTTGATGTATTTCACAAGAAATTCGTTGGCTGAGTTGGTTTGAGATCCAAATATTGGGGAGGATGTCGGGCGGTCAAACCCTGCCTCCTCCCCTTTTTTACATAACAAAATCTTAAGTGGGAAGGGAGGTTGGGTTGGGGCTCACCTTGGGTAGCCCGCCCACCTCGCCTATCCCTCTCCTTGCACATTGTTTTCTTTATTAATGGCTAGTGGATGGAAGGTCAGGTCCATGCCCCAAGGGCCGACCCACCTTTGATGGTCACGTTCTTCGTGTGGTGTCATTATGATGGTTGTGGGGTGGTAGGGTCATGGCCTCCCACCCTGTGCTTAAATGATGCATTTCATGGGCTGTGGGGAGGGGTCGGGGTTCATGGCCCACCCCTCCATATTTAAAATTGCAGTTACATAGGGTTGGGGGGGTGGCGGGGTTGGTTGCCACCACCCCTTTTTCTATTTTTTTTGTTTTTTTGTTATAATAACAAAATGGGACATTTTTTAAAATTCTATTTTTAAGCCGAAGGAGTCTTTTTAACTAGGCCATGATTTTGCCTAGAATCTGGCCAGATTTGGCCGAATTCCATCTGCTAGAAAAGTGAAAAATGTGTCCTCGTTAAACCTGCCCAGTCATCAAAAGTTAACCCAACTTTGACTGCCTCTATCTTCTTCATCTGGACTCGGATTGGAGTGTCGTTCACACCGTTGGAATTGTTAGGTTCCTATACCAATAGGAGTCATAATTTTTAAATGTCTAAGATCAAATATCTAATATGTACATACCTTTGCTTTCTGCAAATGTTTTCCATATTCAAAAAATTAAAAAAAAAATAATGTAAATAGGGTATGTCTTAAAAGAAAAATCAAAGGACAAAAAGAATGAAAAAGGATCAAAAAAGATTAAAAATGAACCCCAAGAAAACAAATATTGTTACTTTTAATACAGAATAAAGATTGTGTGCAGCTTGTTACCTTTGCCACAATCCATGGATAGTCAAAATGTTTAAACTTGACTATTTCATGTTTTCAATTTTATGCTTAGAGATAGAGAATAAAGTCTAGCCAAACTGTTTAATCTTGGCAGATAGTTAGATTAGGTAGAGTGAATAAAAGGAGCTCAACTATTTAATCCGAGCCCCTGGATGTAATAAGGTTAGACTTAGATAGATTACTCTTGTAAAAGAAAAGAAAATGTTTTGATAAGGGTTTGCCAGCTTAAGTGCACCCTAAGAAAGAGAAGTAAAAATGGTAGGATGAGTAGATGGGTAAGTAGAAGAATGGTTGCAGAATTGTGATGATTGATTAGATAAATATCATATTATTCACCTTCATCATCAAAGTTCTAAGTATGGATTAAAACTGAGCATGTATCAGAGTTCACAAAGTCAATTGATTAACCTCCCTCACTCATTACACCTTTCACTTAACTAATTTCCAAGGAAAGTATTAAAGTACCTAAAATCTTAAGTTAAAGGGGATCAAAGCATTTCTCTGACTTCTGGAGGGATCGGACCCTTGGCCTAATGACTTATAGGTCCTAAGTACTAAAAGTCTCCTCATAAACATTCAACCCCTTCAAATTCACTCATATTCCCAAATAAATTCTTTCCCTTATGAAAAACATCAATTTCCTAGGGAAACTCACTTTCCCCTAATAAACCTCTTTTTCCTAAGGATAAAACCTTAGAAAAAGTGATCACCCCCCATGAAAAAACCCATTTTCTTCAAAAACCCAAAAACAATTCAAGCCTAAGTATAATGCGATATGGCAATAATAAAATCACAAAACATCACACTTGGCATTTTCATTTTTCATATTAATTTCTAATTCTATGTGTACTAGACCCCAAAAAGTATTAAACCCTTCCCCTATAGTTATAAAATAAATCCTTGTATTAATATCCCTCCCTGAAAGTTTGAAACATAAACTTTATAAGAACCCTTAACCTGATGAATGAATTAATTAACTGATCTACGGTTAATTAATAATCGACCTCTGCCAATGAAATCACCTCCGATGCCCTTAATCCACCTTTAAACCTTCATTTAA
The DNA here is from genome assembly GCA_031772625.1 of Pinus tabuliformis. Taxonomy (NCBI): domain Eukaryota; kingdom Viridiplantae; phylum Streptophyta; class Pinopsida; order Pinales; family Pinaceae; genus Pinus; species Pinus tabuliformis. The sequence goes on from CM062808.1 coordinate 572,119,446, forward strand.
CTAACCCACCGATGTTTAAACTCCATCAGGCCCCTCCATTAAACCTCGTAACAAAACCCTGCCCCGATCACCGTGCGATTTGCCCCCATTTGATCCGACAGTTGACGATCATATCGAGCGGCCTCCGTAGGCCAACCTTTACCCACCCGATATGGGTGGTTTCATTTTTTTCCTCGCTACTACGTGGTGCCCGATGAATGGCATCGGGTAGCCTCCCCCTGAAACCACTCTAGCCCAAAAGTGGTGCGATCAGACTTGCTTACCACCTCCCGTAGATGACAAAAACGTCCCATCTCCCACTAATATCCAATTGTATCTTTTCTCGTGTACCCGCCAAATAGTTGACTTTACCAATAAAACTAAAAAACTCATTGTTTTTGGTTTTATTGTGAAAAAGACGCTCAGACTTTCATGCAATCGACAGACTACATGCAACTGTCAACCTACATCCCCGCCAACCTGTTGAAGCTGTCGAAACTTCTATTCCACCCTTTAGTCACCTACACCTCTGTTATATCTCCAAATATCACCCTCGGTATTTTTGATGCTTGGTTTATGGCCTAGGGAAACCCCTCCTTCTAGACTTGGTCCAAATATTTTAAAAACAGTGTTTTACTCCCTGTATGCTACTTTTCCCTGTGAAAAAAGTGTGTACACGTGGGTTAGTCAATACCAAACCCGCGTATAAGTGTTAAAACACTTAAAAAAAATAAATTTCCTTAACTATGGGAAGAGTTCACAGGTTTTACCTATTGATTACCTCCTAGTGCCTATGGCCCAACTATTCCCAACTGTTTCCCCAACTAAAAAACTAATTGGGAGAAGTATAAAAATACTTCTATGGGAAGGCCTTAAGGAGGAGAGAAGAGATAGAATTACTATAGTGAGATTATCCCCTGATCAAGTCTTAAGTATCCCTATGCTTCAAGCACTTCCCCAAGTTCAGGAAACCCTTGTTTCGTTGAGTGTTGATATTCTCCCACTTTCTTGAGATATCATGGTATTGGTTATGGAAGGAGGTTGTTGAAGACTATGACTAGATGAACCTAGAGGATGGTTCCACTTGGAGTCGGAAGAGGAAGTCTCAGGTGAACTCTTGCCATGTTTATTATAGTTTTCTACAATAAAAAGAAATGTTGTCTTGTTCCTGAGATCGACTTTGTTTATGCATCAGATGTTATTATTATAATTCATGTATGAATGATTATTTTGATGTATATCTAACCATTTACTTATATGATATAAAGTTGATTTCATTAAAATGCTTTATCTATATGTTTCTATGTGTATTCGAATTGGTTGATTTGTAGATTCAAAGATCATCAGGAGTTGCAAAGGGTTTGAACCCTGTCTGGAACTACCCAAACAAAGGACATTCGGGTATGTTCATTCTTGCATAGTTTGATTATTTAAGCATGTTGCCTGAGTTGTATGCGTTGCTGTAGATTACTCCTGCTCTGTTGGGGTTCTAACCCAAAGCCCTAGGGGACTTATTCTCGTAATATAATTGGTGACTCCACTAGGGATAAAAATCTTGTTATTCCTATTTTGGGTTGTTCAGTGTCAATCAGGGCTCAATTCTTGGTTTTCTTGCTATGTTAGTATTGCCTGCTCTTGTAGGTACTCAAACCTCAAGTCTGATCTTTTTTATCAAGCCTTGTTTTTTATTTTTCTTGTAAAACTTAGTATACACATCTTTGTCTATTTACAGAAGTGCACACACACTTGTTTCTTTGAACTGAAACCACGTATACGCGAGTTTCTTTTGTCAGAAGCATGTGTACATGCACCTATGTTGGGACACAGTCGCATATACCATTTTTTGCATGCTTTTTTCAAATCTTTCTGCCCAGATAGATTTTTTTCTTGGTCTATTTGGTTTTTGTATTTAGATTTTAATTATTTAGTGAGCTTACTGTTTTGAATTCTTTCCTACATTGAAAAGTTTTGGGCCTAGGTTTGCTTTTGAGTGAGTTTTATGATTTGTGTTTGAACACAAAAGGCTTCTTATCGAGGTTCTTTATTGTTTTGGTCTTCTGGAACAGCAGATTGTTTTTTATCTTTGTGTCAAACTTGATTATTGGTCTACTCGCTTTGCTTTTCGTCATTTCGTGGCCTTACACCTTTTCTTTCTTTTTGAAAGTTTCTTTTTGGTGAGTTTGAAAGTGTTTCTTTCCTGACTTCTTGGTCAGTTTCTCAAAGCTCTTTTGTTGCTTTTAGATTGTTTAGTGCAAGTTGAAGCCATTTTTTGTTCAAGTTTTCATTCGTGTTGAATTGATAACTTACAAAGTTTCCTTGTGCTTTACTTTCAGTCTTTGAGTCTTTAGTGGCATTTTGAGTGATTTTGAAAAGTTATTTTCAATGTTTCTTGAAAAATAAAAGTTCTTAAAAACATTGTTTTTTGATTTCTTTTGCCAAGTTTGCTTTTGGTTTCTTTTGGTTTTTGAGAGTGATTTGTGATCTTTTTTATTAGTCCTTTTTGTTTGGGGAAGATCTTGTATTCAAAATTCATATTCTTTTCAAACACTTAAGTTGGCTTATAAAAAATTGCTTTCATTTCCTTTTAGAGTAATCTAGAATTTTGCATTATCATGTACACCTTGCATTAGGGTAGTTTTTCACAATTAAAGCATCAATAGTCTTTTTAGTTTTTGTGAGTGTGAAGTCTGTTATAAGAAAATAAAAAGAAAAAAAAAATTCTTTATAGAAGTTTCTTAGAACCCAAGTAGAAGTTTCTTTTCATCGAAGAACAAACAAGTGCATTTCATATAAGTTAGTTTTTCATTAATTTCTTTTGCGTCATACAAACACCATCAGTTTCATTTCCATATTATCCCTTTGACTTAAAAGAAAATCCACTTAAAATCAAGCGCTTAATAGAATAAACTAGAACTTTTTGTATTGTCATCAGAATACACCAACAAGTTTTAGGTTTATTTAGGGCTTTGGATTAGGTGAGGGGAGAGTAAACTCTCCAAGGCCACTCTAAATTGTAAAACATAGAAGTTTGATTAAAGAGTGAAATCCAACAGTGTTAGGGAGACCGGGAAAGCTACGTCATTGGGAGTTAAGCACGAGGGTTTGTGAAGATAAGGACGAGAGATACCCCCTCTCTTACTTGTCGGATCTTACCTCATGACTGTTCTGCATGGCTTCTGATATGAGTTGGTGTCTTTAGTTGCCAATACTAAGGATATACATAGGTGGCTAGTGTTATGAAACCAGCTCAAGAAAAGATAGAAAAGAACGCCTTAGAATTCAGCCTCTTCAAGGGGGCAACCTCCTTTACATTACATAAATGAACAATTCTTTGATGATACAAATGACAAAACCTCCTTTCTATATATAGGAGTCTAAGGAGTCACAATATAATCCAGCCGACCTAACAATAATAATATAAACCCACAAAAATAACAATAGAGGAATTCTATGGGGCACAAAAATAACAACATGGGGGTAATAGGGGCACAACAATATAAATAAGGGGTATAACTACAATAGTAATGGGGTAATCACTAGTATTATAGGGACCCAACATGCCCCTCTCCTTCAAAAAAGTGTTGTCCTCAACGCTTGTGTAGTTCTGGATACTTCTGCATAAAATTCTCATCCTCCCATGTGGAATCTTCAACGGATAAGTTCTTCCACTTGATAAGATACTCTGAAATTGATCGATTTCGTAGTTTTCGAGTTCTTGTTTCTGTGACTGCTTCTGGTTCCAATATAATTTTTCCTTCCTCAGAAAGTTCTAGCAATATTGTTTGCACTGGGAGCTTGTCGCCTATAACCTTCTTTAAACATGAAACATGGAAAACTGGGTGCAATCGAGAAGCTGCAGGAAGCTCCAATTTGTATGCCATAGTACCAATCTTTTGCAACACCTTGTACGGACCATAATACTTTGGTGATAATTTATTATCCTTCTTAGCTTGCTTTAGGGACATTTGCTTATATGGTTGTAGCCGTAGGAATACCCAATCACCTACATCAAAACTTCTTTCACTGCGATGTTGATCTGCCTGTTGTTTCATTCTATTTTGTGCCAACACGAGGTTATCCTTTAAGAGTTGGAGGACTTGTTGTTGATGTTCGATGTGATGTTCCACTGCCTGAACCTTAGAATTTTCTCTTAAATATGATGTGATGGATGGTGGTTGATACCCATAAAGTGCCATAAATGGGGTCATTTTTGTTGCTGTATGGAAGGAAGTGTTATACCACCATTCAGCCAGAGGCAACCATTTGACCCATTGTGTCTATTTATCAGATACAAAGCAACGAAGATATCCTTCCAAACATTTTTTTACTATCTCAGTTTGCCCATCAGATTGAGGATGATAAGATGAGCTATGAGCTAACTGAGTACCAAGACAAGAAAATAATTATGTCCAAAAATTTCCAGTGAAAATGGGATCTCTGTCACTTACAATAATCTTTGGGTTTCCATGTAGCTTTTGAATTGTTTCCATAAATGCAGTAGAAACTGTACTGGCTTTAAATGGATGTGATAATGCACAAAAATGTGCATACTTGGTAAGTCTGTCAACTACCACCATGATGACACTCTTTCCCTCAGACTTGGGTAAACCTGTGATAAAATCCATTGAAACCTCCTCCCAACGTTGGCTTGGAATGGATAAAGGTTGTAATAGACTTGGTGTCTTAATTGTTTCAACTTTATTTTGTTGGCAAACCAAACATTCCGCCAAAAACTTTTGAATATCTGATTTAAGGCCATCCCAAAAAAATTCCTTCTTAACCCTGTGGTAAGTTTTTAAAAATCCTGAGTGCCCTCCTAAGGGAGAAGTGTGCAATTCCATAAGAATATTTTGTTTTAGCTGGGAATTCTTACAGAGGTATAATCGATCTTTGTACCATAATGAATCATTTTGCCAGCTAAATGTATCAGACGTACTGGAATCTTGTTGTAGCTTTCGAATAAGTGCCCACACTTCTTCATCATTCTTCCATTCCTCCCTTGCTTCGTTTATCCAATCTGGTTGGATAATAGAAATGGAGCACAACAATGCTTCCACATCCTCATCCTTTCTTGAGAGTGCATCTGCCACCACATTTTGCTTCCCTTTTTTGTAGATGATTTCAAAGTCATAACCCAACATCTTTGTGACCCACTTTTGTTGCTCTTCAGAGGATAATCTTTGTTCTAAAAAGTATTTAAGGCTATCATGATCCGTTTTTACCTTGAAGTGTCTTCCCATTAGGTAGGGTCGCCATTTCTTAAGTGCATGGAGTATTGCCAACATTTCCTTCTCATAAATAGCTTTGCTTAAAAACTTTCCCTTGATTGGACGACTTTCAAAAGCAATGGGTCTTTCATCTTGCATTAGAACAGCACCAATTCCATTTCCTGAAGCATCACATTCCACAATAAAGGTTTTTGTGAAGTCCGGTGTAGCTAAGACCGGTGCTTGGCACATTGCCTCTTTAAGATGTTCAAAGGCCTTTGTTGCTTCCGGAGTCCATGAAAATGCATCTTTCTTCAATAATGTTGTTAGAGGTGCTGCTATTCTCCCATAATTCTTAACAAACTTGCGATAATACCCTGTCAACCCAAGAAATCCTCGCAGATGCTTTATGGATGTGGGGATTTTCCATTCCTTAATGGCTTTAATTTTGCTAGGGTCTACCTTAACTCCTTCATGAGATACAATATGACCCAAATATTCCACCTCCTGGACTCCAAAGAAACATTTGGATCTTTTTGCATATAATTGTTTCTCCTCCAATAGTTGTAGCACCCTGTCAACATGTTCAACATGATCCTTCCAAGACTTGCTGTAGATTAGTATATCATCAAAAAATACTAACACAAATTTTCTAAGGAATGGTTTGAAAATTGAATTCATCAAACCTTGAAATGTTGAAGGTGCATTGGTAAGGCCAAAAGGCATGACCAAAAATTCATAATGACCCTCATGAGTTCTAAATGCCGTTTTCGGAATGTCTTCAATCTTCATTCTAATTTGATGATATCCCAAACGAAGATCCAACTTGGTGAAGTAAATTGATCCATGCAATTCATCCAGTAATTCATCAATGACAGGAATGGGGAACTTATCTTTAATAGTGAGCTTGTTGAGCTCCCTATAATCCGGACACATGCACCATGATCCATCCTTCTTGTGCACCAATACTACTGGAGCAGAGAAAGAACTTTGACTTGGTTGAATTATACCAGCCTCTAGCATTTCTGCAACCATACGTTCAATTTCACTTTTTTGGACATAGGGATATCTGTACGGCCTGATGTTTGGAGGAACACTTCCTGGAATCAGATGAATAGCATGATCATGATCACGCATAGGTGGGAGACCTTTGGGAGTCTCAAATACCTTGGAATGATTGTCCAGGACTTTTTGGAGATCTGGAGAAATAGATGATTCCAATGTGGAAACATCTAGCGAACATAATTGTGCAATTACACCTCTTTGCTCCTTTTTTAGAAGCTTTGTCATACCATTAGAGCTGATTATCTTTCCTGGTTTCCCTACAATACCCCTTAATTCAACTTCCTTTCCTTCCGTAGAAAATTTGATGAAAATTTCTTGAAAATTAAAAGCTATTGTACCCAAGGATTGTAGCCATTGGACTCCTAGTACAACATCTGCACCTCCCATTAGAATGGAAAGCATTGGGCTAGTCAATACATATTCTCCCATGGATAGCTTGATATTATGGCACCTTCCAGAGCAATTTATTGTTCCTCCATTTGCAATCATCACTTGACACTCTGGTGCTGGATATAGGAAGCAATTCAATTCTTTTGCTACCCTACAATGAATAAAATTGTGGGTGCTTCCTGAATCAATCAACACTATTACCTTTTTCTTCTTGATTTGTCCTTCTATCTTGATGGTTTGAGGAGTGGTAATTCCCGCCAATGCATTACAAGATATGGTCGGATTTATTTGTTCTTCATCTAGGCTTTGTTCCTGGAGTATATCTTCTTCTTTTGACCTTTCTTGCTCCTTTTCTTCTTCCTCTTCACAATCTATGTAGAATAATTTCTTCTCATCACACTTATGACCTTTATTGTATTTGCTATCACAACTGTAACAAAGCCCTTTTGCTCTTTTTTCTTCCAATTGTTGTGGTGTCAACCTTATAGGTTGTGGAAGACTAGGGGCAACAACACTTCCGTCTTTATAGTTGTGAGTGGTATGCTTCCTGGTTGCCATAATTTTGCTTTCCATTTTTCTTGCTAACCTGAATGCCTTCTCTAATGAATCAGGTTCCCAAAGGCGAACATCATGTTGGATATTATCCTTTAAAGACCCTATGAACACATCAATCCTATGCTCCTCTGGAATATCTTTTACCCTTATGTTCAATTTTTGGAACTCCTCAATGTGCTCCATTACTGAACCCTTTTGTTTGAGACTTATCAATTGGCTAAAAAAAGTGTTTCTTTTTGTATCTTCATAATGTGCTCTCAATTCTTCCGTAAAAATTGCCCAAGTGATAAATTTTTTATGAGAGCAAAGCCATTGATACCATACAAACTGATTTGGTTCCAAATATACAGTTGCCATACGTACCTTTTGTGTGTTTTTCACATTATTGAGATCGAAGAACTGCTCCATTTGTAATATCCATGTGTCGGGATCCTTGCCATCAAACTTCCTCATATCAATTTTTGGAATATGGTGGGTCTTCGATCCAACATTAGCGTCTATGGAATCATGATTAACATTACTTTTGTTCACATCATGAGTTTCCTTTACAACCTTTTCACCATTAGTAAGTATTTCTTGTAGAAAATTTGTCAAATCTGTCTTCAAATCTGCCATGTCTGTCTTGAAATCTGTCTTCAAATCTACCATTTCTCTCTTCAAATTTGTCTTCGAATCATCTATCTTAGCTTCCATGCCCTTTATCTTAGATTCCACACCATTTATCTTAGATTCCATGCCATTTATCTTAGATTCCATGCCACTTATCTTAGCTTCTGTTAGCTTTTGTGAGCGTGACATTTGTTGCACTTGTTCTTGTAATTTTGATATATCATGTAGCATTTCTTCCTCTTCTTCATGAGTCATGCTAGAGCTTTCAGGTTCCTTACTAGGTGTTTGCACTTTCTTTCCTCGGGGCATCAGTTACCGATAATAATGCTTTACTATGCCCTTTGAATTCTGTTAAACCAAGCTTACACAAAAATTAAAAAAAAAAACTACACACCTTTTTTCACTTTATAGAAGCCTAATATTGAATCTGATGTATCTCTGTAATTTAGGATCATCTAGTTCTGAAATTGTGACCTGTAGTATTCTTCTGCGTCCTCTGTCCAATGCCACAAGTTTGACCCAAATTGGATTCTCCAAGGAAGAGTTATGTGAAATCTCCCACAGTGACTTGTTTTTAGACTAGTTCAATAGAGCGAACTTGTATGGCGTGCCACGAGTCACTGTTTCAACCTTTGAATCTGAAACACACATACAAGAAACTAAAATCCGTCCTCTTTCTGTACCTTCTTACGAAATTTCAATCTGATCCTCAGAGAGAAAGTTATGATGATTTTCCCCAGGTCACATGTTTTGAATGTAATTCAGGAGTCTGCAAAAAGACCAAATTCCTCAGATCATATCTCCGCAAATATCGTGCAAAAAGCTCTGAAATTCGGACCCAAGTTTCAGCACGATTTTTTCTCAAATGGGTTTTTTTTTGCGACTTCTGAAACGTCACAGAAAAAAATTTATAGCAAAAATGCCACGATGACCTGTTTGGAGCAGCGAAACCCTAGAATCCAAGCTCTGATACCAAATGTTATGAAACCAGCTCAAGAAAAGATGGAAAAGATAGATCAACGCCTTAGAATTCAGCCTCTTCGAGGGGGAAACCTCCTTTACATTACATAAATGAACAATTCTTTGATGATACAAATGACAAAACCTCCTTTCTATATATAGGAGTCTAAGGAGTCACAATATAATCCAGCCGACCTATCAATAATAATATAAAGCCACAAAAATAACAATAGAGGAATTCTATGGGGCACAGAAATAACAACATGGAGGTAATAGGGGCACAAAAATATAAATAAGGGGTATAACTACAATAGTAATGGGGTAATCACTAGTATTATAGGGACCCAACAGCTAGGGAGGGGAATCTCGTGGCACCTGAGGTTGACGTTGCATCACGTTCAGCAGTACTTCTGGAGGGCACCCTTGCGAAGCTTGAGGGCTTGCACTGGCAAAGGCTATTGTTTGGAGGTTAGTGTAACCACCTTTGATACCTTCACTAATAGACCTAGGGCATAATTACCCCAGTCTATTTTCAAAAGGCCCTTATTATTCACTTTCTTATATTTGGTGTCTGTTCCTAATCACCAGGAGTGGAAATACTTGGAAGTTGTTTGATTGCTGATTTCTTTAGGGACATTTTTAGTGTGTTTTCTATGCTCCTAATTGGCTTGGATTTTAATTTTCTTGAGTCATTAGGTAAATATTATAAAACTGACTCAAAGTGGCTGACCAGCCACCTCGATCGTCCCATAGACTTCGTGGGATTTCACCTGCGAGTCCAGAGCCTTCTCCTAGAAGGCGTAGGAGCGATTCTGCCAGTGGTTTTCAACCAATGGAAGCAGGTGCATCAGAGATTGATCCTCCGCTTGGGAGCATCAGTTCAAAAGATAGACCTGGTACTACTACAGAGTTAGAGAAGAACAAGCTAGTTCTTTCTCGAGTACTCTTCTAGTCGAAAGATAGTATTGAAGTGGAAGAGCTTTTAGAGTCGGTTGTGGATCTGAATTCTCCTCTCCCTCCTGATCATCCAAACATATTGTTATACATTGACACTCCAACTCACAGGCCTTCAATCCCAGGTCCACACGCATCTATCCCTTTGATGACCACTGCCAGAAGCATGGCATCCACCACGAGTGCTACAAGTATGCAGACTCCCATATCTGTGCAAGAGGGAGGAACTATTTCCATCCTTTCTACATCCTTATTTGGGTCTACTTCCAACACATCCTTATTTGGGTCTACTTCCATTCCGTTGACGAGTGGAAGTTCCCAAGCTAATGCATCCATTTTTTTATTTTTCCCTTTTGGAATGCCCTCTCAAGGTATTCCTTCAGTTCCATTGAATGTACCATCAACCGCCTCCACATCCATGATGAGTGGATTGGCTTCTTTTCAGGGTTTCCCATTCAGAAGTGGCCATATACCACATTCTAATTCGACAATCGGGTCTATGCCTTTTTCTTTCACAAGTCAAGGCAGCAATCCCTTTCAGAGTTGGACAAACCCTGCAGTTAGTGGGATAGGAGCTCGGAATTCATTTTTTGGCCAACAAGATAATGTGCTGTACTCCTCAGTCAATTCATTTCAAAGTTTTCCACCCTTAGCTAATGCTTGGAACCCTTACCAGGGGCTATCAGCTCCTTACAATACTTCATTAAGGGGAAACTTTAACGATTACGGAGGATTTACAGCTAGAGTTGGTCAACCTCCGAGTTTTGCTGGACCACAAGGGTCACCGTTTTGTCCATCAGGTTCTACCAATTACTTCAGGAAACCTGGTGCCTTTCAAAACCCAGGTCATTCTTTTCAGACTTTTGGGAACCCCACCCCTTCTGGGTGGAATCCCCAAGGTCCTCCACGAATTCCATTTCTGGCCACGCCTAATCTACGAGACTTGACTACGTTGACAAATGATCCAATTAGATACAATCTGTCTTGGCCTCTAGTCCCAACCAAACTTCCATTGGATATTCCAAAATTCGAAGGGAAGAATGGTGAAGATCCAGGCAACCATGTAACTACATTCCATTTATGGTGCTCATCAAACTCCTTGATCGATGATTCAACCAGGTTGAAGTTATTTCAACGCACCTTAACAGGGAATGCGACTAAGTGGTATATAGAGTTGCTAGGGGTCACCTTTACTTCTTTCACTGATTTGGCTAACATTTTCTTAAACCATTTTCAGTTCCTTTTCCATTACAATGCCGGAACTGAACTTCTGGCCAATTTTCATCAGGACATGGCTACTCACATTTTGGATCATATCTAGGAATGGAGATAGAGAAAGAGGCTCATCAAAGTTGAAATTCCACCTGAATTCTGTCTCGAATGGTTTTTAAAAACATTACAAACCAGGATCTCCAAGGATGTTTCTATGTCCAGTGTCTATTCGGAAGAGCAGGATATCTTTCGTGCTTAGCAGTTAGAATTAATATATTCTCAGTCTGGGGCTCTTTAGAAATTACCTGATGCTCCTAGATCCACGGTTGATGTAACCAAACCGAAGCCAAGTCCTCACGCTGATGGTATAATTGGATTGGTTGATGCCAATATGGTGAACCTCTTGAACCAATTGCAACAGTTGTCTCTACAAACTACTTTTTCCAATCAGGGTGCACCATCCACTGCTTCACCTTCGCAACCTTCTTCCATAAATGTCGTCCAAGCCTCTAACCCCAAAGGAAATCAACAATCCTATGGGAAGAAGAAGGGACAAGGTAAAGATAAGAATCAGGAAGGGAAGGGTAATTCAAATAAGCTCGTCAATGGTGCTGAAGAGGGTAGAAAAGAGTCTAAGAAGAAAGTTAAATTTCCATGCAAGTTGTGCAGTGGATATCATTTGACTCATCTCTGCCCGAAAATTCAAGATGCTTAGCGCTTGTTAGTGCAGCAAGGGTCTTCTAGCTCCCAAGCTGTCTTAACTAACCCTTTCCCCCAAGGGCAGTAGTTGCTTGCTGGCGTGAATTCAAACCCTGGTACCTCTGCAAGGGGCAACTAGGAGGGGGATAATTCCTCAAATGTTTTCATGATGAGTTCTGATGTCAATGTGGCTACATGGTCACGTGATTATGGTGAAGTAGAAACATCCAAGGATAAATCTGTTACCGGAACTATGGATCCACTTCATACTGAGTGACACTTTGTCGAGTCTATACCTCGGATACTGAAAGGTTCCACCAAACGCGCGACTATCAACCCTAATGCTAGGGTAGCCCAGAACTACTCCATTGTAGAAGATCTAGCTCAAATTCCTTGCGCTATGTCTACTTTGTAGGTACTCCAGTTGCATCTAGCTCAACAAAGTGCTTTGCTTTCAGTGATCGGAGCAGTAGATCCAAAAAATTATTTAGTGCTCACTTTTGATATGCTCAATGTCAAAAAGAGACTTCCTCATCATATGGCTTTTCAAATAAAGTATACTTACCGGAAAACTAATATTTTTCGAACAATTATAGATGAGGGAGCTTCCACATGCGTAATGTCTATGTCATGTTGGAAGGCCATTGGATCGCCTTCGGTTGTTCCTTCACCCACTCTCTTGACAGCTTTTGACAGACATTCTCATAGGCCACACGGGATTATCCCAGCCTTTCCTATATGTGTTGGAGGAAAGGTCATTAATATCGAAGTAGAAATCATTGATGCCAACCTGGATTACAATCTCCTCTTAGGGAGGAATTGGATTTATGAAATGGATGCCATAGTGTCATCTTTATTCCGCATCCTTTGTTTCCCTCATGAGGGGAGAATTGTTAAAGTTGATCAATTGGATTATTCTCCAGGTGATACTCAGGCAACATTAGACTCTACAGTTCCATTAGTCGATGAAACCCACCAACCTATCGAGAAGTTAGGAGTTGGGATGTACTCTCCATTCATGGCTATATGTGGTCTTCCCACTCCTATAGTTAGAATCAATGCCATTTCTTCCTCAAAGAGTCTTCAGGCGAAGAGTTCTTTCGAACTCATTATTTTTCAGACCCTTGGATCTTACCTTCGCCTACAACCACATTAGATGAAGGGCAGGTTGGTGGAATGGATTTCCCCATGTCTACAGTAGAGCTTAGATATCAATCTATCGTTAACTATACAGACGACCATCCTACTCCTTTTCCGGAGGAGGAGTTAGATGGTGATGTGGCCCCAGCTTGGACCCTTGACTCTACTTTTGCTATGGATTTCTTAGATACGGTTTTACCATCTGAGGAAGTAATCTTAGAAGCAATGATGGTGTAGATTGACCGTGGGAATATTTACATAACCATTCATACTTTCTTCCTCCATTGCAGAAAGTCGAATCTAGGTTCTCCAATCTGCTTACTAGCGATGTTTGTATGGTTTCAAATCCTTTGGCTCCAGCACACATACGTGCCGAAGGTAATATGTCGATTATTTCAAAAACTGTACCAATAACATCTCTAGGAACCCTAATGTGATAGAAAATGTCTTCATTGGAGTTGAATGTTACCCTAAAGAGATTCAAGTTTACACCGACCTCTTTAAAGAGTTTCGAGATGTATTTGCTTGGTCTTATGAAGAAATGCCTAGTATTGATCCATCCATCATTCAACATGAGATCATATGAAAACGCTAAGCTGATTCATCAGAAGCTTCGACCGATCAATCCTAGGAAAGCAGCAGCTATTAAAGCTGAAGTGGAAAAGCTGCTCAAGGTGGGTTTTATATACCTGGTTCCTCTAATAGACTAGGTTTCTAATCCAATCCTAGTTGATAAAAAACAAGGAACGATTCGAGTGTGCATTGACTTTAGGGATTTGAACATAGCTTGTTCGAAAGACAATTATCCCACACCATTTATTGAATATATAGTTGACGAATCTGTGGGTAATGAGATTTTCTCTTTCATGGATGGATTCTACGGTTATAATCAAATATCTATTCGTCCAGAAGATCAGCATAAGACAACTTTCATTTTTCCCTAGGGTGCCTTTAGATACAAAAAGATGCCTTTTGATCTTGTCACACGGAATAAGTCGATCTTGCAGACAAGATAGACCTTCCTAGAATCTAAAGAAGACCTAATGACAAGAAAACCAACCAGACACTATCTTTCTCTAAATATGATTTTATAAACAATAGCAAACAAGTGTTTTTAGGGCCTACCTTAGGTCCAACGCTAGCTTGTGGATGCCCTCGCTCCTTCGATCCAAATGAGCTCCTTTTCGCGAATCTGCAAACACAAACAAGGCAAACAAATTAAATATCACCTGAAAAGCCAATTGCATAAAACATATTTAACTTGAAAGTCAAGGAGTCCATGAAACAAATAACATAAGATACTTGTTAAGAAAAATGAGTTTGATTGTATTAATTCAAAAGAAGAAGAACTTTACAACCTTTGCCTTGACGTTGTACAAGCTCCTCCCAGGGTCCAGCAAGAAGTCTCCTCTACTTTGACAAGTTTCACTCACTCCCCAATGAAGCCAAAAAGATGTGTGATCTCTCCTCTTAAGCTCAACTAGGAAGTCTTGATTTCACCAGCGTTTACCCTCGAAAATGTTCAGCTTCTAACCTCCTTAGCAATCAGCCCAATGCCTGTATTTATAGTGCAATGGAGGGAGGTTACTAGGTCCTCCTTCAAAGGGATAAAGCCCTCCTTCAAAGGGATAGCTCCTCTCATCAAGGGATTAGCTCCTTCTATTTTGGGATGCATGAACCACCTCAGAGCGAACAATCCACGTCAAAATTTCTTCTAGAAACCTCTAGAAGTAACCCAAAGTGAGTTTTTTAAGATAAAAATTGCACCTTTTGACTTTCACAGGGGTCCGCACTTACACCATTAGGGACAGAGCGGGCAAGTCCACAGCTTTTGTACACAGAAGGTGCGGGACCGCAGGTGACCATGAGAGAAAGTGCGGAACCAGAGTTACATTGATTTTTAATGTCTTTCTCTCATTTCCAAAGCTTGATTTGAAGAGCTGAGGTCTGAGACTTGCTTAGGAGGAAAGTACAAGTGGTGATAGACCCATACTGACTGCAAATAATCATGGTGACGATATTTTTGTGTAACAGATTGCCCCTAAAGTGCGAAGTCTGTAGTAGATGAGGATTTATTATCATTTAGGAAGAGTGAAGTACTTTATCATTTCGAGGATCATCTTGTGGAGAACCCTGTTGGAACCTGTAAAAGAATTCAATGCAAAAAATATATATGAGATCATATCATCGTTGAGGTAGGCATTCCCATACTCAGATCAAAACTGACTAGAAAAACTAACTACTGCTCTGATACAAGAATGATCTTGTAAACCATCACAAGTAAAGACTCATGTGGACACAGTATGGACGCAGCCATCTGTTTATGAATAGTCCATTATATAATGAATACAAAATTCCTCGCAGCCTGGATTATGGAAACTAGATCCAGGGTCTTCATTTCTACTTCCCGAAACAGTATGATTCTATCCATGCAAATGAATGTGTTGATGTCGAACATGGTAGAAACCACTTGATTACCAGTCAATGATGTAAACTGTTAAAAAGCGTGAGAGAAACCACCAGTGATGTCAATGGCTCTCAAAGTACCCAGTACAATCCATGAGATGCGAATAAATGTGTTGATGTCGAGCATGTCACGGAATCCTTTGATCGAAAGTCAATGATGTAAACTATTGTCAAAAGAGAGAAACCTGCCATTGATGCATGCAGATCTCAAGGTACTGACGATTCCTAGATCATCTTTCTAGATAATGAGCTAATGTCGATAGAAAGCGATCCGTCGTAGGCAAGCCCACAACATGAAATCATAGATCAAGTTGAAGAAATTTAGTTGCAAGAACTGACTCAGGGATGGTCAAGATGGATGACAGATATTTTGCAGATGAATGGCTTATTGGCAGTGACCTCTTGAACACATAACGACACGACAGATGGTTTGATGACAATTCACCCAAAGTTAATACCCAGAAACCGGCTGAAGACTTTCAATGTGGTTTGATCAACTGTTAGGCAAAGGATTTCCCAACCCAGGTGAATAAAAGTGTCGTGTTCAAGAGTGGTTACAAAGTATGACAAACAGGCTCATTTTTCTCTCTTTTCCCCCACCATTTCTGGCAAGTACCTCTTTATTTTTGACAAGCTTGAGGAGGATAACATTTGCTTGATTATAAGCTCATCCTTCGGATGAGTCCAACTTAGTTTAAATTCGAACCCTAAGAAGGAGTGGTTCGTTCTTGTTTGTAATTGAACAGGTCCTTTACTGTGAAATTTTAACGAGTCCAGTATAGGAGAAACTCGACGTTTTTCAATTTTAGAGAGTCTGAAAAAATTTAAGAAGACTCCAGGGTTGACCTTTTTCGTAAATTTGTGTCTCCCAAGCCCGAAAAAGTATAAAATAATACTTGAGAGAACCGCTTGATCTTTTACGACCAAGGAGTACTTTTCGTCATTAGTGCCTTTGACCCAAAAAAGTAAAAAAGCGATCAATGACACGTCGTTTTATAACCAATATCAAATTTGAAACGACAAAAATCTAGCAATCTTTTCATGTTTTTACGGTCGGAAAAGAGCTGTAAGTGGACCGTCTTTTAATTCTGTTTTAACGAGTTTAAAAGAAACACTCGGCAATATTTTCATGTTTTAGGAGTCAGAAAAGAGCTTAAAGATGACTCTACATGTTTTTTTGTTGAAAATGATAGATTTCACATGAATAATCCTTTATTCTGCACAAGAACACAAACATTACTCATACATGTTTGAAATGGATAAAAACGTCACAAAATACCTTTTCAAAGTGAAACATAAACAAATTTGCGATTTATTTACTCAAAAAACTTATAAAAAGGGCCTTTGTCAATTCATTTTTACCATTTGAGTTTGGGTGAGAAAATAGTGCTTTTGCTTAGAAAACTTCCCGTGAAGATTGCGGAAAATCCAACCGTCGGAATCGAGCGCCGTCTTCTCCAGGTAATCCACATCATACTACTCTTCATTTTTAACCGTTTAATTTTTTTTTTTAGTCCTTTATTTCATTTTTGGGAGGGTTTTTAGGCGCAAAACCCACGCGTGGGGGCCCGCAAGTTTACCATTGCGGACCCGCGGACCTTGACTTTTTCTCCATTGGGAAAAAGCTCGGGGTCCGCACCTTCCGTGTAGACAAAGTACGGTCCCACGCACTGTGTCTAACCCAGAGGGTGCGTACCCCGCCGCAAGGGTTTTGAACCCAAAAATTCTCAAAAATGGACCAACCAAAATATTTTCTAGCAATTTAATTAATCTTTATACTTGATGCAGAGAGTACATCATGCTAGATTGGCATGAACGAGAGCATGAGGAGGTGAATGCTGCCACATGGAATCATCAGCCTTCACTTGATGCTTTGAGGGCGTGCGGACTGTACAAATTCTGGGCTATTCTTGGCATGAGGGCTCAGGTGGATTTCTTACAGTGGCTGGTTGACAGATGGAGCATACAGGACCAGTGCTTCTTCATTGGCGGCCACCAGCTCGAAATCGAGCTGGCGACATATATTTCTTGACTGGTTTGCCTAAGAGAGGCGAAGACTTGACTCTGCACGGGACTAGGCCAGGTGGCCAGTCAGTCGATAGCCTCCAGCTAGAGTACTGCAACAACCAGGCTAGAGACAAAGGGATAGACATAAAGACCATATCCCGTCTTGAACTCATGGTGATTGCGTTTACTGTCACCAGACTTTGCGGAGCTGCTGCATTACATATTGCCACTGGATCCCAAATGCGTATGGCAGTTGATTTCTTTCGAGGCACCATCTTCAACTGGTGTGATGCCGTGTTGGCCAATGTGAAAGGCCAACTGACCAGGGCCAAGAACAGACGACTAAAGACCTTTGGTTATGGGGCTTTGGTCGTGAGTTTTAGCCTGGAGAGGGTTCCTATGCTGATCCCATAGCACCTCACTGTTGGAGCTGGGCTTCCTCGAGAGCCCAAACTGATGCGATGGGTCACAGTCATGGCTCGTCACCCGGACGAGAGGACAGAGGTTGCTCGATTCAAACCTAAGTATTTCCAATGGCTGGAAAACCAGGTCTTTTCCATTCAGAAATTCCCTTACGCTAGGATAGATTTTCGTGGTGACCCAGACATGGCTCTTCCACCAGGACAGCAGTGGGACGAGTTAGGTAAAATCCTTTCCAACATTTTTCCTATTTTAATTTTTTTTTTATTTTTCCATCATCTCAAAACTGATAGTAAAAATTTTAAAATGCAGATGTGGGTCCACAGCGACCAGCCGCTCTCCGGCCTTTCGAGAGGAGGCAACTAGTTGCACCCGCGCCAGCCCCATAGGACGAATCAACAGAGGTTTTGGCCGAGTTGGAGGGTCATCTCGAGCACTTGACAGGAGATATTCCTGAGACCACTATAGACGACATTCCTCGTCGACTTCAACGCTATGTGATTGGAGTCCCAGGACCTTTTAGGAGGTTCCTTTGCAAGGTGGCCCATGCGGTGGTTTCTTATAGAGATCATCACTAGTGATAGGATGATCGCCTATTGTGGGCACATGTGACATTTTTGTTTTTTGTACTTATCATTTTTGCCGATCATAAGGTGTTTTTCAACCTATGATCAAAGACGATGTATTTTTTGACACACTCCTATATATATATATATATATATATATATATATATATATATTACCGGCTTATCTTGTAAATCATGTTATGGAATGATTTTAAATTCACATGTATGATTATTGCAAATGTCTATTTAACATTCAAGAAGCAATTGCATCTGCTAATGTATTTAAAGACCTTGGAATATGATAATATTCAATGTAATCAAACTCACGTTCCAAGAGACGCACTCTCAAAAATAATTTTAATAACACTGGATTTCTAATGGCATACACTCTATTAAGCTGTAATACAACGAGTTCAGAATCTAACCTCACTATCAAACTCCGAATCCCAAATGAAATAGATTCAGACAATAACTCAATCACTGCACTGTACTCGGCAATGTTGTTCGTTGTTTGACCGAGGCTTACCCCATGCATAGATACTAACTCGTCAGAGGGTGAATAGATAACCCAAGCTGCGGAAGAGATGTTCCGTGTATTATGACAAGCACCATCAACGAAACCAATGTATGTTTGGAGAGGCATCGACATCTGCAATATCAAGAATAAAACCAAGATAAGCAGGAATAATGACGAAAAAACACTCTCTAAGCTAAGCACACTATTTAAACTAAAACACACCAGCTAGAAAGAAAAATTATCCTAACTAAAAATCTCCATACCCATTCTTTTAAGCATAATACCTCTTCAAGTAAAGGCCATTTCTGGGTTTACCCAAAGAGTCCCCATCAAAGTCTACCAATTCATAAGCCCCTTTGGCTAGCTTTCGCTTGACAACATAGGGACCATGCCACATAGGAACGAATTTTCCAGCGCCTAATTTATCATTAGCTTGATCATACACTAAGACTAGATCTCCTTCCGAAAAATTTCGAGGGGTCACATTTCGATCATACTGAGCTTTCATTCGTTTTGCACAAGTCTCGATCGCCAATGCAGCATCACGTTGATTCTCATCTAATTGAGCTAAGTATAAAAAACGCTTTTCCTCTTCGGAAGTGGTTGGAAGTAACTCGATGGCCATTTTCAGTGATGTGATTTCGCATTCAATGGGTAACACAGCTTCCAAACCATAGACTAGTTGGAAAGGAGTGAACCCTGTTGATGTTTTTACTGAAGTTCGGTATGCCCAAAGTACTGAAAATAGCATGTTGTGCCAATTCGACCGATGAATCCCAATGATTCGTTGGATCATGATAACTAAAACTTTGTTGATGGACTCAACCAGAACATTCGCTTGTGGATAATAAGGGGTTGAACTATCATGACATAAACCAAGCTGGCTTCTAAGTTTGGTCATCATAACATTTCGAAAATGATGCCCATGATCAGTGATTATCGCTTGTGGGACACCAAACCTAGCAATTATGTGATTGAACACGAAAATTGCAGTTGTCTTGCCGTCTCCCTCGAATGTAGGCATCGCCTCAGCCCACTTAGTAAAATAATCTACCGCAAGGATGATATACGCATGCCCCCCGGCCGAGTGAGGGTTACATGTAATAAAATCGATACCCCATTTGGCAAAAGGACCAACGGCAATTATAGGGTGGAGAGGAGCAGGTGGAGCGCGCATCTTATGATCAAAAATCTGGCAGTTGTGGCATTTTCGGACCGTTGTAATACAATCTTTAAATAAAGACGGCCAGAAGTAGCCAGCGTGCAATATATTTTGGGCTGTGGCAAACCCAGACATATGACTGCCACAGGCTCTAGAGTGACAGTCATTTAGAACCCTTTCAGCTTCCTTGTGAGTTAAGCAACGTCAAAAAACAGAGTCCGCCCCACGGCAATAAAGAGTATCTCCAATAATTCTGAATTGTTGGGACTGGAATCAAATTTTCCGACGTTCTGACCTTGAAATTTCTGGCTGAAAGGATTGGGTCTGGAGATAAACGATGATATCCCCATACCATGGGTCTAAAGTGCTAATTAGAAACAAGGATTCGTTCGCAATGGGCTCCTCCGCCACACTTTTCGTGTCAGCACGGGGGAAGTCACACATTAACTCCGCAAAAACTAAAGATTTCTTAGACTTAGATTTCTCAAATTCCAAGTCAAACTCTTGCAGGATAACGATCCATTTAGAGTACTTGCCCCCTAGCAATTGCTTGGTCAAAATGTAAATCATAGGGTTGCAATCCGAAATGACTGTAGTTTTACGCAGTAGAATGTAGTGACGAAAACGTTGGACAGCTTGGACGGATGCCAATGCCAAGTTCTCCACATGTGAGTATTTTAGCTCAATTGGATTTAACGTTCGACTAAGGTAATATATCACATGTTCAATTCCTGATTCATCTTCCTGAACTAAGACCATTCCAATGGTGGAATGGGAAGCAGTGAGATACAAGAAGTAATCCTGGTTGTAGTTGGGAGGATGCAACAACGGTGCATGGGTCAACGCGTGTTTGAGTGCATCCAAATATTTCTGAGCTATCTCATCCCAATAGAATTGAGTGTTTTGCTTCAACAACCGGGTAAAACCCTTTGTAACCTCGACGTAGTTAGGAATGAATCGTCGTAAAAATTTTGCTTTCCCCTCCAAACTTTGGAGTTGGCGAAGACTCGAAGGAGGAGGCAATTTGATGATAGCTTTGACCTTCGAGGGATCAATGGGAATGCCGCTTTCGAAACTACAAATCCCAGCAATCGACCTGTTTCTATATAGAAGACACATTTGTGTGGGTTCAACCGAATAAGATAATGCCTACACCTCATAAAGATTGCTCGTAAATGGAAGAGGTGATCAGCTCGATGTAATGAATGAGCAGGCAAGTCATCGAGATAGGGTTGCACAATGTGCTTGATGTCATGAAACACATAAGACATCGCCCTTTGAAAAGTTGCTCCGACATTCTTAAGCCCAAAAGGTAATTTGCAATAAGAAAATGTCCCCCATGGACAAATGAAATCTGTTTTTGGTTGATCGGCAGGTAGAATGTTGATTTGATTGTATCTGGAAAAACCGTCCATAAAGGAGAATATTTCGCTTCCTACACAATCATCAATGATTTGATCGATATAGGGAGTTGGGTAATTGTCCTTTGGACAGGCTCGATTAATGTCCCTATAGTCGATGCATATTCTTATTGTTCCCTGCTTTTTGTTAACCAGAACAATATTCAATACCCAATCCGTTAACGGGATCAGATAAATGAAACCTGCTTTCAACAGTTTTTCAACTTCTGCTTTAATTGCAGCAGCTTTCCGCGGGTGAATCTGACGCAAACATTGCCGAACGGGTTTAGCGTCCGGGTAAGTCTTGATCTCATGAACAACAATCGTGGGATCAATTCCTGGCATTTCTTCATAGGACCAGGCAAACACGTCGCAGAGTTCTTGAAATAGGGCCTTATATAATTGAATTTCGTCATCTGTACACGAGGCACCTATATGAATGTTCTCAACAATTCCAGGCTTAACTGAAATGTCAATAGGAATAGTTCGAGAGATGTTTCCCAAATTTAACTCTGAATCGGGATGTCTCATTGGATTTTGAGGTTTCTTGACATATTCAGTTGTAAAAATTGATGAGAAATCATTTTCAAAACGATCATCCTCAGGTAAAAACGAAGATCTGTGATGGAGATCTTCCCATGGTAAATCATCTACACATAGGATTTCACGAATTTGCTCATCAGAGTGAACAAGTTCAGAAAACGTAGTTAAATCCGAGGTTGATGTGAAAAGTGATTCCTCACAGACCACATTCATTAAGTCATTTTTGGTTGAACACGGGTCGGCAAAAGACTGCACGGCTTCATAGGCAATTTCATATGGACTCAAAGGCATGGAATTACCAAATGAGTCTATCTCAGATTCAGAAGGAATGATCCAAGGATCATCATAAACAATGGTGTCTGATGTAATCATATGAATGGTTGCAAATGAAGATGATGCGTTGATTGGAGGAAAAGGAAAAGTTCCCAATAAACCGGCATCTTTAACTAATCCTACTCCAACATCCTTATATGGGATAGTCGTTTTACCAACATGCTGAATACTCTCCGAAGAGGCTGGGTCAGATGAAAAGTAAGCCAGCTAGTCTGTTGTTACAATCTTTCCATTATGTGGAAACTTTATTACTCGAAAGACCGATGAAACGACCGCTATCATAGCGTAAGACCAACTTTGACCCAAGAGAAGGTTGTAGTCTAGAGGGGCATCAACTACCTCCACATCTAGACTAATGGTTTTTCCTTCAACCCCTATAGGCAAATCCTGTAGAATGCCAAAAGGATGAAACCCACGGCCATCAAAGGCCTTTAGAATCGTCGGGGATTGATTTAGTGAAGGAGAACCAAGCGATCTCCAACACTGTATCGGCATAATACACATTGAGGCTCCCTCATAAATTACAGTCCGATGAATAGGCCTGTTTTTTACTATCACTGGAATCTGGAAAGCCATTTGATGAGGCAAACACGGTGTACTATTTTCTAGATCGAAAATTATTAGGTTCGGGTCCTGAACATCAACAACTCCTATATCCAATAAAAGTAATTTACGTTGTGCTGGGTATGATTGCAGCACTTCCAAGGCCGACATTGCTGAGGGTGAAACAGCTAAATCCTCAACAATGTTATAATTCTGAGCCGCTCTCGCATGTGGATTGAAAGCTGACTTTTGAATTATACCCTTGGCAGGCGGTTTGATTACCAAGTCTGGATTAGGTTTCTCGATCTGTAGTGGATCGGAACCGGGAGCCGAGGTTGATGGATTAGAATGAGAAGATTCTGCTTCTTTACCATCAACAGGACTCTTACTACCATAATCTTGCGATTGAGTCGCAATCCTAACATGGGACATCATCAGTATGGGTTCTTCATTGGCACTCGATGATGAACCTATCATCTTACTGTCTTGAGCCAGAAAAGGATCCTTCAAAACAACAGGAGTTTGGGAACCCTTGACGATCTTTGCAACCTCTGCACGATGAGGGCAGTCTCTCGTAAAATGTTCATCGTCACAAATGAGACAAGGATAACGAGGTTTGCGCTTTTCGTCATTGGATTCCGCCTTTTCAGGTTTCTCCTTTGAACTTTTGTCCGTTTTATTCTTCTTCTTTCCTTTCTTCTTCCCACTGGATTTTGATTTGGCTGTAGATGACTCTACAACGTGAATATCGGCAGAAATCTCTGCAGAAGAATCTCCTGTTGGGGAATCAGGCAAGGTTATAATGGGAGAAGAATTCTTGGAAGACTTCTTCTTACTTTTAGTGTTAATCGTGCCAATCATACCATCAGCGGCATGAGATCCCGAAGGAGCTGCAGCGATTTGATTTTTCTTGGGAAGATCGGGGATTTTTTCGTGTAACGTACCCGACTGAGTATAGACCAAGTCAAGGTACTATGCTTGAGCAATGACTTGCTCCTCAGTAACCACTCCGGCTTTAGCAACATCTTCAGTGATCTTTGGCAACAAAGATTTTACAAACCACTCAGCCAAGATCTGATCCGGAATAAATACCTTCACTAAACGACGTCGACGTCTCCACTCATGAATATGATCTGAAATGTACGTGGATGTCGATTTTTTTAGCGAAGTTAACAATTCTGTGCCATTGTCATATCAGACTGGCAACTGAAAATGAGTTAAAAACGAGGTAGCTAACTGACTAAAATTATAAAAAGTGCCTCGCAGTAACTCAATGTACCACTTGGCCGCGAGACCAATTAGAGTGCGCTGGAAAAGTCTAAGACGGATTGAATCATCTGTGATGGAGTTAGACACACACCAGAGGTGGTAAGTCATCACATGGTTCGACGGGTCTTCTCCTGATTTACCTTCGAACTTGGGAATGTCACTGGGCAACTTATTCGGCATTGGCGGCCAAAACGGAAGATAATTAATGGGATCGTTCGTTAGGCGCGACAAGTCAGGTAAGTCCAAAGTTGCGATAAACGGTAACTGCCGATTAGGATCCCTAAAACTCTAGGTCATGAGACCAGCCCCAGGAGGAGGATATCCAGGATAACTAGAAATAGGAATCGCGTTCGGGATATTGTATCCTCCCGGAAAACCAGGATTAACCAAACCGTACTGGGGTTGTTGAGGTTGTTGATAAGTGTACCCAGGATACGGTTGATACTGATAAACTAGCTGCTGGACAGTAGGACCGAATTGGTACTGTCCCTGGTACGGTTGATAGGTGAATTGTGGTTGACTTGTGACAACCGTACTTAAACCAGGTTGTCCTACAGGCATCTGAACCGAAGTTTGAATCATAGATCCAGACGGTGGTAAAGATGTCTGAGGAGTAGATACAGGAACAGTAGAAACTGGAGCTGTCGATACTCCAGAAGTAGGTGGGGTAGATTGAACAGATGTAGCGGTAGTTGTAGCAGTTGTTTGAGGCGGAGTACGAGGTGTATTAGGCCCAGGCTGAGAAACTACCGAAGGTACAGAAGTTTGAATGTTAGACTGGACTGGTTGCTGGGGTGTACCAGAAACTAAGGGTTGTCCAGTTTGAGATGACAACTGTACACTTGGCTGCAACACCTCTTGGGTTTGTGATGGATCCCACACTATATTCATTCCGAGGTAATGACCCATAATTGGTTGAGAATATTGAGGACCATAACCGGGTTGAGGGTAGGTTTGATAATTGAAAGGTACATTTCCCGTTCCTTGAACATACGTTTGACCTTGGGGTGGTTGGAAACCTTGGTTCGAGTATTGACCTTGGGGTTGATACCCTTGAGGCACATACTGATACTGGGGTTGACCTTGAGGTATAAATTGATACTGGGGTTGACCTTGGGGTACATATTGAGTCTGGGGTTGACCTTGAGGAACGTACTGTCCCGTAGGTATGTACTGTCCTTGAGGTTTCCCCCCAGATGCAAATTGTGTATCTTGAGGTTGCCCCCCAAGCGTTAATTGAGGCTGCCCCCCAGGCGGTAACTGGCCACCTTGAGGTTGAGGATTGGGAATTGAACCTGACATCATAAGAATGTCTTCTATGCTCAACGGCTTTGTACCATTGCTTCCAGTTAATAACCCTTGCTCAATGGGTTGAGGAGATGCTCCCAAAAAAGTACCAGAAAGAGACTGATACCCAGAGGGAACAGATGGACCGCCGTACAAAAAAGATTCAGGCGATTGAGTAAACATGGACGACTGTCCTGCCATATTGACGGGAGTATAAAAACCTCTAGGTGTTGAGTGATAAGGAGCACGAGGTGGTGAAAAACTTAACCCTGAGTTCTCTAAATAATTATTCAAAGAAAGATACCAAGAACTACTCCTGGGTGGACTGTAAAAAATTGATTCACGCTCCCTTAGTTCAATGATAGGTTGATTTTCAGGGATAGGGATGCCTACTTCTTCTTCTGGAGCAAGTTATTCAATAGAAATAAGTCCAGAAGGAAGATCTTGAGTGATTACTTTTTCTACCCTAGGTGAACTAGGACCACTAAAAGTTGGAGAAACAAACCCTGATGTTGGAGTAGCAGAAAATTCACTTTCAGGCTCGGATATTTCAGGTTCTTCACCTATATCACTAGTAGATGAAAAGCTACTAGCGATTTCGGAGACAGACACTGACTGTGAATTATATTCTGCTACTGGCGTCTGAAAATCAGGATGTACTATCAAAGAAGATTCTCCTTCTTCCGGTGACCCAACTCTACTGTCTCTAGGAGTTACGAGGACTTTTAAGCCTCCAAGTTGGCTCGGTACTTCCTCAGGAGGTTGGCCCCGAAGTCTACGGGACTTCCTCAGTAACTCAGCCACGTTTATAATCTCAGGAGACTGGCCCTGAAGTCTACGGGACTGTCTTGGTAATTCAGCCACAGTTAAAGACTTTTAACTACTTCACACGCAAACAAAGTAAAATCTCAATGAAAAGCACCTAAGGTCTCTAAAGAACCAAACAAATTTGAATCACACGCCTAAAGAATCTAGGAGATCAAACACACACAAACAGTAACTTTCTGGACTGAAAACGCTAGTTGGTGATGAAATCCAACATCGCAGAGTTCAATACAGAAATGGCGGTTGGAACAGTTACCCCGGCAAACTGCTTAATGAATAGACTGGCACAAGTTCCTCCACTTAACCGTCTCGAGTGAAGTGAACCCCCCAGAAAATCCAAGTGAGTCTAGCCGACGTCTGCTCCAGGTACAGTGGGATCTTCCCACCACTGTCACCTCAGGAAGAGTCCTAAAGAATATGGCCACTAAGGTTACCAACTGAGACAAATACACCTGGTGGAACAGTCTATGATCTGATACGCATGCAAGGGCAGAGCAGCAAGCTCAATCCCCTTGAAGGCTCCTTGACATAATCCAAGGTTTACCAACAAGTGACCCCAGGCTCGTCGACAATGGTTAATCCGAGGTTTACCGTTTTTAATACGTGAATATCTGGCGTCGTTCCCAATGAGGAAGGATTGATTCCCACACTGGTTTGGACACGATCTCGTGCTTCTCCTTCAAGAGGATCTTTCCCAGAGCATAAATGCAACAATTGGATTTCTTCCCTACCACAAGATACAGCTACTTGTTTGTTTTTACTGTCTTGGAGAGTTAATTACTCTCCTACT
The DNA here is from genome assembly GCA_031772625.1 of Pinus tabuliformis. Lineage (NCBI taxonomy): Eukaryota > Viridiplantae > Streptophyta > Pinopsida > Pinales > Pinaceae > Pinus > Pinus tabuliformis. The sequence continues at coordinate 572,146,344 of CM062808.1, forward strand.
CCAAGACACTAGCGTAAGCTAAGTTGGTGTATCAGAGCCCTAGAAATAAAAATGTTACTAGGTGAATTTTACTTTAAGCGTTAATTTTAGTGGTTTTTGTTTAAGTCCAAAGGTGCGGAGATGAAACTCGTGGTATGAAGACTCGACTCAAAATCACTAAAAATGCACCTAAGATGATCTAAACAATCTTTTTCTCTTTGATGAACTTCTAAACTAAGAAAGAGTTTGAGAATGCAAATACTTTGTAAACACAAATCTTTCTCAATTAAACAAATTAAAAGAAGAGCTTTTCCTTTCCAAAGCACTCAAAACGAGACAACTAATCATTTCACAAAAATTTCCCTTTTTTGTTTCAAAGCATTCAAACACTACAAAAAACAAACTTTTTCAAAAGAGATTTTCTTTTTATATTTTGTAAATAAAACACTTAAAACTATGCAAATGACTAACTTTGAGAGCTACAAATTATAAAAACCTATTTGAAGTCAAAACCTACTAAAAGTCTTTTTAAGGATGTTTTATTCAGCTAGATGCAAGCTAAGGACTAATTTATGCAGAATCACAAATCAGTCAAGAACAACCAATTTCGTTTTCTTTTTGAAAATGAAAATCCAAACTCTCAAACACAAGCTTTTCGAAGTTTTGTAAAGAGAAAACTCAAAGCGGATTCCTCAAACAAGGGGATATTTCATTAATGGTCAGACTCATAAGAAAGCTGGTAGACACTAAGGTGATCTGAAGTTCCTACAGCCTCTAAGCTCAGAGCCACTACACAACCAAAACGAAAAACAAACCCAACAAGCAAAACTCCTAGGAATTTCACCTAAAACCCTAACACTAACGAAATCAATCCAAGGAAAGCTTCTGACAAGTTATATGCAAGTCTGGGCAGTGGATAACAATTTCTAAAGACAAAGTAAGCTGACTAACAGAGGAAATTTTAGGGTTTTCAAAAGTTTGATAGGGTCTGCAGGCCCACAGTTGGCACAGGTGCGGTCCCGCTCTGTGCTAAAAGCCAAGCTGCAGGTAAGTACGCACTGTGTCAAACGGCTAGGGTGCGGTCCTCTCCCAAAGCTATGAAAAACGAAAAATAACCCTGGATCTACAAACTGTACCCAATTTTCCACACAACAAGCCAAAAATAGAAACAAAAATAAAGTTTCTCAGGTCAAAGTAAAAACAGGGAAAACGATCAAGTCCCCAGTGGAGTCGCCATTTTGTCACACGGAATAAGTCGATCTTGCGAACAAGATAGACCTTCCTAGAATCTAAAGAAGACCTAATGACAAGCAAACCAACCAGACACTATCTTTCTCTAAATATGCTTTTATAAACAATAGCAAACAAGTGTTTTTAGGGCCTACCTTAGGTCCAACGCTAGCTTGTGGATGCCCTCACTCCTTCGATCCAAATGAGCTCCTTTTCGCGAGTCTACAAACACAATCAAGGCAAACAAATTAAATAACACCTGAAAAGCCAATTGAATAAAACATATTTAACATGAAAGTCAACGAGTCCATGAAACAAATAACATAAGATACTTGTTGAGAAAAATGAGTTTGATTGTATTAATTCAAAAGAAGAAGAACTTTACAACCTTTGCCTTGACGCTGTACAAGCTCCTCCCAGGGTCCAGCAAGAAGTCTCCTCTACTTTGACAAGTTTCACTCACTCCCTAATGAAGCCAAAAAGATGTGTGATCTCTCCTCTTAAGCTCAACTAGGAAGTCTTGATTTCACCAGCATTTACCCTAAAAAATGTTCAGCTTCTAACCTCCTCAGCAATCAGCCCAATGCCTGTATTTATAGTGTAATGGAGGGAGGTTACTAGGTCCTCCTTCAAAGGGATAAAGCCCTCCTTCAAAGGGATAGCTCCTCTCATCAAGGGATTAGCTCCTTCTCTTTTGGGATGCATGAACCACCTCAGAGCAAACAATCCACGTCAAAATTCCTTCTAAAAACCTCTAGAATTAACCCAAAGTGAGTTTTTTAAGATAAAACTTGCGCCTTTTGACTTTCACAGGGGTCCGCACCTACACCGTTAGGGACAAAGCGAGCAGGTCCGCAGCTTTTGTACACAGAAGGTGCAGGACCGCAGGTGACCATGAGAGAAAGTGTGAAACTAGAGTTACATTGATTTTTAATGTCTTTCTCTCATTTCCAAAGCTTGATTTGAAGAGCTGAGGTCTGAGACTTGCTTAGGAGGACAGTACAAGTGATGATAGACCCATATTGACTGCAAATAATCATGGTGACGATATTTTTGTGTAACAGGTCTTAAAAATGTTGGAGCTACGTTCCAGCGGGCCATGTCATACGATTTCCATAACATCAAGAATGTCATCAAAGCATACTTGGATGATTTAGTTGCTCGTTCTCGAAAGAGAATCAATCATCCTAGTCACCTTCGGTTAGTTTTTGAGAGATGCCGATTTTACAATATCTGGTTGAATCTAAACAAGTGTGTTTTCGTGGTTACATCTGGTCAGTTGTTAGGGCTCATTGTGTCAATTGAATGGATTCGAGTTGATCCCTTCAAGGTTGAGGCAATAATTCAGTTGCCTCCCCCGTTTTCCATTTGACAACTCCAAAGTCTCCAAGGAAAGGCAAATTTCTTGAGACGGTTTATAGAAAATTATGCTGAGATAACTAAAGGATTTATGCATTTGCTGAAGAAAGGAGTTCCATTTTTATGGGACGACTTTGTGCAACGATATTTTGATGCCTTGATACAAGCATTAATCTCTACCCCAATTTTGAGTCCACCGGATTATGGTAGAGATCTCCTTTTATATCTTGCAGCCATAGAATCAACTATAGGAATTGTTTTGGTTCAGGAAGATGATGCTCTCATGGAGCATGTGATTTACTACTTGAGTCAAGGCTTGGTAGGCCCTGAACTAATCTATTCTCTAGTTGAGAAATTGGCCTTGGTAGTTGTCCATGCTATCCAGCGGCTCCGTCATTATATTCTGCTATGCAAAACATTCATCTTAGCGGCGGTCAATCCTTTCCAATTTGTCCTCAATATGTGAGTGATTGGGGGCAAATACAATCGATGGATTGTTATTTTTCAAGAATTTGATCTCGAGTTCTTGTCTTCCAACTCTAAGAAGTCTTTGGTTTTTGCAAAATTAATTTCCGAGCTGCCTTGTGAAGAAGATATTGTTTATGAGGAAAGTTTCCCAGACGAACATCTATTCCTCATCTCTTCACAAGATCCTTGGTATGGATATATCATCATCTATCTCCAGACTTCGAAGTTTTCTCCTGCTTCCTCCAATGATGAACATAGAAACTTATGTCACCTTTCTAAGAACTATGTCATCATAGATGATACATTATATCGCCGAGGGGTTGATTCAATTCTTAGGTGTTGTTTAACTTTAGAGGAAGCAGAGTCTATGCTCAATGATTGCCACAGTGGAGCTTGTGGTGGTCGTCTTTCAAGGCTTGCTACGGCCCAAAAGATCTTGTGTGCTGGCTACTTTTTTCCTTTGATTTTCAAAGATTGTTTTGAAGCAGTCAAATGTTGCCACCCTTGTCAAGTCTATACTCAGAAGATGCACGCGAATCTAGCTCCTCTTTTTCCTGTTGTCACTGTCGGTCCTTTTACAAAGTGGGGTATTGACTTTACTACATGTAATCCGCCTTCAACAGCGAATCACAAGTACATTATAGTGGCCGTAGACTACTTTACGAAGTGGGTTGAGGCCATTCCTACTTATAAAACGATAATGAAACAACAACATTGTTCCTCTTCAATCATATTATTTCATGTTTTGGTATCCCGAGAGAGATTGTCAATGATCATGGCAGTCATTTCCAGAACCAACTAATGACAAGATTGGTTCTTAAATTGGGGTTCCAGCAGGAGCCTTCATCTCCATATTATCCTCAGGCCAATGGGAAAGTCGAGGCCATGAATAAGTCCCTCAAGACAATCTTACAAAGGAAAAATGACAAAAATCGCTCCAATTGGCATATCATGTTGTACCCGGTTCTTTGGGCATACCGAACCTCTATAAAGACTCCCATCGGTTTTACGCCTTTTGTGTTAGTTTACGGGCTAGAATCTATTTTTCCTATTGAATGTGAAATTCCATCTCTTAAGCTAGCTATTGAGCTTCTTCCAGAGACCTCTAGTCTCGAATAGCGCCTCGTTCATTTGAAACATCTCGATGAGTAGCGTCGAGATGTCACCCTAATAAACGAGGCCCATAAGAAAAGGGTTGGAATTCAGTACGATAAAGTTGTCCATCCTCGAGTCTTTTCTAAAGGCGACCTTGTCTTGGTCTTTGACCAAGATAAAGATGCCTCGGGGGCAGGCAAATTCAATTCTATGCGGTATGGTCACTTTATTGTGAAACAAATTTTAGGAAAAGGGGCTTATGAATTAGTCGATTTTGAAGGGAATAAGTTGGTAGAGCTCCGAAATGGGCTCTACCTCAAGAAGTACTTTTCTTAGCTTACGGCCGAGTAATGGCTTCTTTGTATATTTTGTATTTTTGTATATATTTTATCGGGATTTTTTGTGATATCAACACTTTTTTTATCTTCTTTGGCAGGTGTTGATGGATGACTCGGTGTATTTCATATTCACCAATGGTGCTAGTCGGCACACTCGGAATCTCACTTCTGTAGCTTGGGTGATTTATTATCCATTTGGTCAGTTGATGGTGTCAAGGGGAGTATGTATTGGTTCTGATTCAAATAATATTGCCGAATATAATTCTGTTATTAATTTAATATCTAAAGCTATTTCTTATGGAATTGATTCATTGGTAGCGTATCTTTAATCACAACTGATAGTGTCACAATTAAATAACATTTATCGGGTTCGGGATCCTTATTTATATCGCCAATTTTTGAGAGTGAGGGTGTTGCAAAGATCATTTGTTTATATTACTTATTTGCACATTCCACGATCTGAAAATTCATTAGTGGATTCTATCGCTAATCAAGCATTAGATTGGCATATCAATCATTCATCAAGTTAAAAACAAACATCAAAAATTTGGAACTGTATATCTATATATATATATATATATATATATATATATATATATATATATATATATATATATATATATATATATATATATATATATATCATAAAACTGCCTGTGTGTACATAAAGTGTTCAAAAATAATATACAAAATCAGGACTAAATTCCCATAATCATGTCCAGTCTATCTATCGACCCGGCTCAGGATGAGCGGCTAAGAAGGTGACTACTGCGTTGGCCACACGCCGAAGTATGCGAACCCAGTCTCGTGGTACTCCTACCACGCGGCGCTGCATCTCCTCAGGTAGGTCTTCTATGACCACCATCAGTACCTGGTGAGTCAATCTCACCAAGTTTCTTTGGACTGCATATAAGACCCTCTCTGTCTCAGCAGCCACCTCTTCGGCACCTCTTCCGCGATTCTTGTGCCGTGGAAATCCGTCTGGTCTTACAAGACCTACCTCTAGAACATGATCACTATGTCAGTATTTTAATCCCATCAAAAACATTTCTAATTTCATTTTCATATTTAAAAAAAAACATAAAAAAAAATGTTAAAATTGATAAAAACTTTAAAAATGGTTACCTATTCTCCCCATGCTGCGTTTGGTGGCAGCACCAAGTCTGGATCTCCTCTAAAATCCATGCCAGCATAAGGATAGTTGTCCGCAATGATGATTTGTTGTTCCCACCAGGAGAAGAACTCATCATCAAAAGTAGTCCTCGGCACGTCCCCGCCTCCAAGGTGTTTTATCAAGTCAGCCCACCTACCCATCTGAGGATCTCGGGGCTACTGATAGAGACTGATACTCTGGGACACAACCCAGGCACCTTCTTGAAGAAGAAGGAGCATAAAATGGTCCCATATCTGAAATTTTTGGTCTGCCCTTTCTGAATGGAGGACAATTGGCTCTTCATATTGGTAAGAAGAGGTGTACACCAATCAAAAACAGTGGTGAGGCACTCCACAGCCAAGCTCATGGATACTCGTGAAGCTTGGTGCAATGAGGCTGATCTATTTATCCTAGCTATGGTGAATAGTAGAATCCTCAGGGATAAGCTCTCCACATGTTTTATTGGAATTTGACTTCCAATTTTTTCCAGATGCCTAGGACAGTAAATGTGTACGTAGTCTTCCACTGAGAGACTACCTTGTGTCTGGCCCATCGAATGTACAACTTCTCCTCTCCGAGATAGGCCAGTGATAAAGTAAATATCCTCCACCTCTATCCTCAAAGGCATTTGATCAATCATAAATGCATCATCTTCGATACTCCAATAGTGGATTAGCATTTCAAGCAAGCGGGTGTTGGCCTTCATGTTGGGCATTTTGAAAATTTTCAACAAGCCACATCCCCTCAATACATCTAATGCCTGCTGATCATTCATAACTTCATTATCAATGGTAGTATGCTCCCTCTCTCTCCATGTGATTGTCATCCTGAAAAAAATGAGTTCTAACCATTAGATTTTTGTCTTTAAATTCCAAACCATGTATGCGCGGGTCCCTTTCACACGTAGTTGCATGTAGGGCCTTTGTATACGCGGGTCTATAACATCCAACCCGCATATACGCCACGTTGAAATTTTTAACATAAATTCCTATGGTCAAACCTTAATAAAAATTTCTAAAAACAATCACAAAGTAATGCAAGCTTGAATTAGGGGTTACCTAATGATTTTGATCCAATTTGAATGGTCCAATTCTTTGGGGGGCAAGTTTGCTCTTTTTTCTCCACAGCTTTTGCTCTCAACACAAATGGTACAAATGGTGAGTCAAAAGGTCATTTTATAGCTTTGAAAATGTCAAATTTTTTCAAAACTTTATTTTTTTTTGTCTCATGAATCTTTTAACTTGTGAGCTTGGATTGTCGGGAATAGGTTGTTTTCTCAAGATATTATGGACACTTCTTTGAGCTTTCATATCGGTTCTATGACCACTGACCCGTCATGGCATGTATCATTTACTCGCTGGCATATAGGTTAGGGAGACCATTTTTTCCATTACATCTTGCATACTAGCCTCCATTTGTCAATACACTAGCCATAGGGTCGATCCCATCATGTTATGGTTAGTAAACCATGTTCACTCATCGATTTTTAAATCATGACACGATGGTAGAGCCATCCTTTACATGGGCATCGTAGTTAGCACCTCACTAACATTTGTTGCCCATGCTGATATATTGAGTAGGCTCGAGAGTCCTCTTTAGTTCCGCCATGACTTGTGCATTGAAGAATCATTTCTCTTTGCTTCTTCGCTTCATTCTAGCCTTATTCCCTAGAGGCTCCTTTGTGTTGAGTTGTACTATTGCATTGCATTTTGACTATTTGCACCTTTTGGCCTTCATCCAACCTCACTTGGACTCGTGTTTAAGCCACTTATTTGACCATGTCTTATGCAAACTAAAACATGCAATCACTTAGCTTCTGCAACTTGACACACCTTTTGATCCATGGAAGGAACATGCCCTTGAGTGTCCTTGACCAGTTTTGCCTCCCTACATTAAGCATAGGATTGTTTCCATCCCAGGAACTAGATCATCTGTTTCACTGACACTCGTTCTTTCTAATGTACTATAACATTCTTTTATTCTTTTTTCAGCTTAAAGAAAAAAGACAAAAAAACTATATATTCCAAAAAGAGCGGGAATAGGACAACATTTCCATATTTTGTTGGTATCTAGAGTCAGTTGTGTCGCCCTTGAACAAAGCACTCAAAAGAAATTCTCTCCTCCATTTTGGGTGGGATTTAGTTTGACTTAGGTACACCTTAACCTTGTTATTGAGTCAGTTCTCCTCCGATTGGTTATCTCTTCCAATCATATGGAGAGTTCGTGGTGCCTCCTGCATGACGAGCTTATACAGAGTTATCATATGTTGCCACATAGTCATCATTGAGTCGCTCTTTTGTTTAAGGGAAGTAAGCCTGAGTCGGCCTCTCTGCGGTGTCTCTTGACCTATTTTTCAGTTGGCCATCCCTGGCTGTCAGTGTCTTGTTTTTCATCACATCAGTTATATTAGTACTTTGCTCATTCCGGTTTGAGAAGGTCCCCATTGACTTCTTGCTGGCAGGTCTTGTCCATATCGAAGACGATATATTTCTCTGACGGCAGGCCTAGAGCCACACCCTGGCCCTATTTTCATTATTGATAGGTCACCTTGTGCTCAACATTGATCAGTATCATGGGTCTTTTGACTGAGTGGTTTCCCTTGTGTTCGACATCAGCTTTCATTATCACACATTGGGATTCATGCAATGCCTTGGTTTCCACTTGACCCTATTGGTGGATTCCTCGCGTCTGTGTCAGCTTTCATTATTGGTTGGTTCAAAGGGTTTCTATCGTACGCTAGCTACATATTGTGTATGCTGGAAACGTGCTTCAGTTGGGTTACTACATCTTTTTTCATCTGATTCCTTCCACATTATTGGCCTACGGGTTACACCCATGCTAGATTGATGAAGGATGATTTAATGCCTTCCTTCTAGCGGATCTTTCCCTATCCACTACGACTCATTGCTCTAGGGCAAAGATGTAGAGTCCATTTGGCAGTACCTTGGGGTTTGCAGTCATTAGTGGTAGATCCTTTGCTATTGAGAATGGGAAACCATCATTGTCCCCTGATTGATAGATTCTTCCAGATGTTCAACCTTAGCTCATTCATTCGCACTTGTTAGATTGTACTGGGTACCTTGACTCTCATTATCATTATCGATGAGTAGTCTCGCGTTTGTTAACGGTATACATCAATGACCGGTAATCAAATATTTCTCACATGGTCAACTTCAGATCATTTATTCCCATTATGTAGAAATGTACCACGGTGGTTGGTGAATACCTCGGGTTGCATCAGCATTCTTTGGTTGACTTGTCAGTTGCTCCCATTGCTTTTGGTTGACACCATCCACATTATATGTTGCAGTCCTTCACAACGACATCTTATATGTTGGCATCCGAGTTGCGATGTAGTATCATCTTATTCCATCATGTTCATTTGGTACTATTGGGATCAGTTTTTTTCATCAGTGATCAGGTTCATCCTTCATCTTCATTTATCATCTCCTTATATATATGTGATGTTCAGACATGTACTTGTTCGATCACGATCAGATGATCCATTATGTACTTTCAGTCTTTTATACTTGTATACATAGTGGATCCGATTGTACTTGATATGTGGACAAGCTTTACTTTCTCTGAGCATGGGTATACCCGCCTCAGACAGTTGTTTCTTTTTTATCTTCTTTTTTATGGCTTGGCAGGCTGAAATATGGTGAAGTCCTTCTCCGTTTTTGATAGGTTTCCTTTCCATATACTTAATACATTTCGGTCATCATGTACCCCTTCTGACCTCATATATTAGGGGGCATCTGTTATAACTCCAAATATCACTCTTGGTATTTGTGATGCTTGGTTTATGGCCTAGAGCAACCCCTCCTTCCAGACTTGGTCCAAATAGTTTAAAAACAGTGTTTTAGTCCCTATATGCTACTTTTCCCTGTGATAAAAGCCTGTACACGTGGATTAGTCAATACCCAACCTGTGTATATGTGTTAAAAAACTTAAAAAAAATAAATTTCCTTAACTATGGGTGGAGTTCACAGTTTTACCTATTGATTACCTCCTAGTGCCCATGGCCCAACTGTTCCCAACTATTTCCCCAACTAAAAAACTAATTGGGAGAAGTATAAAAAGAATTCTATTGGAAGGAATTACTATATTGAGATTATCCCCTGATCAAGTCCGAAGTATCTCTGTGATTCAAGCACTTCCCCAAGTTCAGGAAAACCTTATTTCCTTGAGCGTTGATATTCTCCCACTTGCTTGAGATATCATGGTATTGGTTATGGAAGGAGGTTGTTGAAGACTAAGACTGGACAGACCTGGAGGACAGTTCCACTTAGAGCCGAAAGAGGAAGACTCAGGTGAACTCTTTCCATGTTTATTATAGTTTTCTACAATAAAAAGAAACACTATCTTGTTCTTGAGATCAACTTTGTTTATGCATCAGATGTTATTGTTATAATTCATGTATGAATGATTATTTTGATGTATAACTAACCATTTACTTATATGATATAAAGTTGATTTTATTAAAATTCTTTATCTATATGCTACTATGTGTATTCGAATTGGTTGATTTGCAAATTCGAAGATCATTAGGAGTTGCAGAGGGTTTGAACCTTGGCTGGAACTACCCAAACGAAGGACATCCGGGTATGTTCATCCTTGCATAGTTTGATTATTTAAGCATGTTGCCTGAGTTGTATGCGTGTTTCTTGCTGTAGATTACTCCTGCTCTATTGGGGTTCTGACCCAAAGCCCTAGGGGACTTATTCCCGTAACAACCTCCTGAACCTGTACATAGTCGTCCATCGACCCATTTTTTGAGCAGTAAAAAGGGTCTTTTTAACCTCTATTTACCCTACATTAATTATCAATCCATGTACGATTTTTTATCTCAAGAGTGTACTCAGTCTGAGGCGGTCACTTGTTCAAAAGTAATGCTAGTAGTATAGTGCTTTACAAAAGTAAACAAATGCTGGAAACAAACTCTAAATGTAATGGAAAGAAACTTAAATGCTTTGTAACTAAATCATTCACTTAAGAAACTACAGAGATCATGAGTCAAGGATGTCGTAATGATAATTCTTTCCCCTATAAATTGATGTAAATGAAAATCAATCAAAGGCAAGATCTCCAATCTAGGAACTAGACAACAGTAGTCAATGTTCGTTGTAGTTGTAGATCTTTCTATTCACACCAAAGAAAATACTTGAAATGACAATTCAATTAACAGAAAAGGAACAACAACTAATCTATTGAAAAGATTGAATATCAAAGCTTAATCTACAAGAATGAATTAAGCAGCAATCTTGACTGAAAGGAATTGAACAACAATCTTTAACTAATAAAGGAATTGAACAACAATCTAAGAAAGGAACAACAAACCTAAGTAAGTCTACGAAATATTGAACAACAAACTTAATCAAATGTAAACACACAATGACTATGGAATCAGTAATATTATTCTAACATAAGGAGTATTAACCATAGTTATAAAGGAACGACAATTGCAGTTGTAATGGAACAGTAATTGAATGAATAACAATCACAGTTTTAGGTAAACCGTAGCTAAATGAACAACAATATCAATCTATAAATGAACAGCAGTATCAATCTGTACATGAATCAGTGATATCAATCTGTAAATGAACAGCAATATCTGAATTAGACAATGCGATATTGTTTTGGAATGAATCAACATAACATTTTCAGTTGCAAATAACAATCTTACTATTCAATTACGAATTCAATATAACAGAGCAAGAAATGTTTAGGAACAAAACATTACTAAATAAAGCAAGTAAAGGAAATCAAACCACACACGACTGTAATCGTAAAATAATGATACAGAAAGCAAGTGATCCACTAGGGTTGAGCCCTTAGCCACCAGGGATGCACTACTGCGGTTACTCCAAGATCAGAAAATGGAACAACAATGAAGTTATATATTAATTATAAAAACAGAGTTACAATTATCGCTCTTTAAAGAGAGTCGATGATCAAAGTTTAGATTACAACAGTGAATTCTAAAAATCAACAATAACATCTGCCCCTTGGGCTAGCAGCGTTGTCCCTTTTTATAATGTCCAGGCAGAAATACTAAAAATATAGATAGCCTTGAGGTAGCGATCCCTCAGGATCAAAGGATCATGAGGGATTCGCCATATCTTTAATCTTCAGTTATCTCTTCGTCCTCTTGTACCGATACCACATTTCTTCTTCCTTTTCTTGGTCCATGCGCTCCGATCTTGATTTCCTCATCTGGATGTCATTTCCTGTCAAAGGGACAACAGTTGGTCTTGCTTTGTCTTTTCCTCTGAAACGGCGATTTTCCATTTTCTTCACTTTATGCATAGAAAAATACAATAATTAATCATTTTACATCAATCACAAATCCCCTCAATTCTATAATAATGTTTTATCATATGACTATCTTAGAATGTAAAGAAGTTATGATTTAAAGGAAAAGATAAAGAAATAAGTGGTAATTACATACTTTTTCCAATGCTTCTTCTACTTCTTCTTCATCATGCATTTCTTCGTGTGTACTCTGACTGTGAGCAGATGGTTCCTGAGATTGTCCTTCTTCTTCCTCCTCATCACCCATCTCCCCATATGCACTCTTATCATGAGCAGAGTGTTCCTGTGGCCCTTCTTCTTCCTCCTCATCACACATCTCCTCAGATGCACTCCTACTGTGAGTAGAGTGCTCCTGCGATGGTCCTTCCTCGATATCGGGGTTGAGTGGGCTATGGGGTTGGACATACTCACCCATGTTGGCCAAAATTTGGGCCAATTCGTCTTCTTGCAGAGGGTTTTGCAATGGGCTTTCGTTGGGTTTCTCTGCTTCCTCCCCTTCTTCCTGATCGAATTGCTCAGTTTCCTCTTCTAGTTCCTCTTCTTCATTTTCTTCTAATTCTTCTTCATTTTCCCCTCCTTCAAGTTGTGGGGGTTGCTCGTCCTCTGAGTCGTGTGTTTCTACAGGATGGCTACTGTTTCCCTGGGAATTTCTCAGCATTCCTCTGCTTCTTCCCAATCTGACAGATTGTCTTTGTTTTTGCGATCTAATTGATGTGCTAGCAATGTTTTTTCATTTTGGGGTTGGTAAGGACAATCCCCCATCTATTGAGAAAATTAATTCTTCCCAACTACTCTGCTTTTGGGTGAGACTATAACTGACTATTAGCCGAATTAAACTGTGATGGCTTACTACTGATTCTACATGACGAGACTTTCTTATACTTCGAGCAACATCATGCAATAAAAAATTTAAGTATGCGAGCAAATTCACAGCACATTTTTGTTTTAATACAACTAATAGTTTGAGATGGCATGGTCTTACCACATCTTTTCCACCATCGCAAGTGATGTAGCTTTGAACAATTCTGGCCAATTCTGCCCAAGGTTCTCCCAGAGTCGCTGGAAGGAATCCTTTTCTTTTGATAGTAAGGTTCTGTCCTTCATCCCAGAAGATGGTTATAGCGTCTTTCAGTCTCATCTTTTTCAGGGTCCATACTGGTCCAATGGCTGGCAGTCCCGAAACTTCAGCAATTATCTCATCTGTTACTGCTATTTGTCTCCCCCTCACCATGGAATGGTCTTCCTGTAGATTTTGCAAAAATGTAATGGCCACTGTCTTGTTAGACTGCTGTAGATGGCTAAGGTAGGTAATCCATCCTACTCTTACTAAGATTTCTAGTGCAGCGTTAGAGACCATTAACACCTGCGGTTTGCTGCAAATTGATCTACCTCCCATTTTGTTCAAGCTTAGCACACTGTTAAAAAAACACATAGATGACGATGGAACAACAAGTTGTTCAAACTTTAGCTCACTGTTAAAGAAAACACAGAGGTGACGATGGAATAGCAAGCTTTTCAAACTTTAGCTCACTATTAATTTTTACACAGCCAAAACACAAAAATGGCATTGGAATAGCAAGCCATGCATATTGGGAAATACAATACCGTTAAACTTGTTATTCCCGAGTTTTGATGGAGTCATAAGATCTCCAAATAATGATTTGACACGTATGCCAGTGAGTTATGGAGATCACCCGTGTTGGGCCCCAGTATTGCAGCAATAATGCTGCAACTCCTGGGACTCCCTTCTTTAATTTTATCAACCCGGTAGTTCGTAGCAAACTTGGAAGCGACGGTGCTGTATGCACAAGTACTAGCTCTTGCCGCGACTGTCACTTGATCAACTGGCACAAGTCCGCTAGGAGCTTAAGCCAACTTCTATGAGCTCTTAGAAGAAGCTTTTTAACTGATGGATGAAAGCTAACTCAAACAGGGCTAATCTACTTGCAGAAAGAAACTGAAAGCGGAAAGGAAATGCAAACCCTAGCAAACCGTAGTTTTACCAACTAGCCCTACTGATGCAAGAAAGAGGATGCAAGCTACTGAAAGAGATGTCGTTGACTTCTAGGAAGGTAAAATTCATGTGTCTAAGCTAATTCTACAGTAACATCTGAAAAAAAAAAACATCTTTTTGTATTTTTGAATAAGTTGTTAGAATTATCATGCATGTGCTTTTAACTGTTTTTGACTGTGCAGAGGTGGATTGGTGAGAGGAAATGCTTGGAGGAGGTTGGGAAGGTTCAGAGAGGGCCTAAGGGGTCCCTAACACCCTTCCAGAGAGTTTCATAGAGTTTGGCTATCAAGAAACCTCATTCGTGAGCTTCTACAACAAGTCTGTAGGGGTTCTACAGGATGTTCAAGAATTTCTACAAGATGTTTAGAAATTTCTACAGGATGTTTAAAAATTGGATTTTGGATGATGGGTGAGTGAGGGAAGATGCATGAATGGATATGGAGGTAGGATAGGGGTCTGAAGTGGCCCAGGGACTGGTGGATGGAGTGGTGAGAAGGTGTAGATGGCTAAATTGGCTCAAAGAAGGCTGAAACAATGATTGCACAAAAAGGTAGGGTTACGTGGGCAGGAGGATAGATGTGAGACGAGGAACCTAGCTAGGAGATGGAGCAGATGGCTATGATGAAGCTTAGGTGGATGAAAGAGTGGTAGAGATGCTCTGCACCGTATACATTCAACTGAATCAACAAAGTCTTGCAAGTAATCAAAGTCCTAGCTAATCTAATCTAACTAACAATAAAGTGAATGAACAACAACTTTATTTGGAAGAGAACCATGTATATCAGCTATGCAATGAAACATTTCAGAGATCTGAACACATAACCAACTTCTGCAAATGAAAACAGTACACTAAGGATTGCATGGTAAAGCAAACTAGTGTTTTTGTTTGGGATAGCATGGTTACTTCAATTCCAGCCCCTGATCCAATAAGGAAGAGGTGAAACCAAAAGTGTTTGTTGACCCTTTTTTGGAGCCTTTTTCCTTTTATTAACCTATCAACTAAATCTGAACATGAAAAGCCTTTTTAACCATCAAAAGAAATCTAAATAACAAAGCAAGATTTAAATCTAAATAGTAGATTTTATTCTAAGAATGCAGCAAAAACACATAAAGATAAACATAGGAGGTACTGGGCACTTGAGATGGGCCCAACCCCAAGAGCTACAGCCTCCTAAGAGAGATTTAGAGCTGCTGCAAAGCTGGATTCATCTTTATTGAGCAAGAAATAATAGTTACATCAAAAACTGTCCACAAGGAATACTTGAAAATGTGCTGAAATGCAAAGCTAATCTACTGACTAAAATCGAACTACAAACTAGCTAACTTCTGCCTACAAAGTGACTAACTACTGGCTACAAAATGACTATAAAGTGACTAACTGAAATGAGGCCCTAAGCCCTCTTATTTATACAAATTGAGGACCCCAACAGTCCTCCTAAACTTTAGGGACTCGGCTGCCCAAAACTTGCAGTTAACAGCAGTCCTACTTGACTTGCTTGGCTGCCCTTGTGTTAATTGATTTGGTGGCCCTTGAACTCCGAGCTGATGGTGGAGAATTCGAGGTAAGGGCCCATAAATGAAGGGGACACCTTCCTACAAATCCTCTCCACGAATTTGGCTGCCAAGTGCTCATTTCAACCCTTGATTTTGTCTCCAAATTGACCAAAAAGGCTACACAAAGCACACATTAGACTTGTTGGCATAATGACTAACCCAATTCACTCTATTAGCATAAATATAATAAAAAACATGCAATAAACTAATGAGAATTGTGGATTAAGTCAAATTAGGAGGTTGAATGAGCCCATATAATTATCCATTTTTGGGGCTCATCATCACCCCCCTACTGAAAGTGTTGCTCATCCTCTGAGCAACCAATCTATCTGCTCATCTTTGATGGCCTTGGTGGCCTCCCTGTCATGCTTAGCTTCTGAAGTGATGTCCTCTTCTCGGTCATGAAACCATGTTTTTCTCTCTGCTTCTTCCCACTGCCTGCTCCTTTTCCTAGAGAATTCTCAACTTTGGTATGATTGTGCAAGTATATTCAATCAGATGGTGGCAATGGTGGTGAAAGGCAATGAAACCAGTGGAGGATGGAAGAAAAGAGTGGTTTCATGCCTCCTTAATAGAATTCAAGCTTCAAATCCCTCTCCATAATCGATTCTGGCCTACCCAAAGGCTCTACAGGATGTTTCTGGTAGAAATACAGAACTTACTATAGAAAGTCCTATAGCTTCCTGTAGAAGGTTGAACCATGACTAGATTGTGTCTGAACCCTTAAAAAATGAGTGTTCATGGAGGGGATGGATGTGAGGATTCCTGGGAACTTGTTAGGGACCCTTCTGCTTGTGTTGGGAGGCCCCCTTTCCGCATTGTGTCCCTGCAACCTGCAACAATTTCCAGGGATTAAACTTGTTTTTTTCCCCTCTCTGTTTCTTCCTTCTTTTCTTTCTTGCTTTTCCTCTTGCTTCTCTTATGGCTTTTCCTGTGATGGCTTGCCCTAGGTTTTCTTTCCCTTAGCTTCCTTACCCTTAGTTTTCTTCTCTGCCTCGCTATCTTGCTTCCTCACGCTCTGTTTTGGCTTGTGCACTGATCAGAATGGGCATTCTGTATATGGTTTCCTCCCCAGAACGTGGAGGACAGTATCCCTCAAGTGTTTTTTTCTTTGCAAACCATTCAACCAGTCCTGTCATGTTTTTCACTCTATCGAGTCTTGCCATAGAAAAGATAATGGGCTTTTTACGGTCGTTCAAAATACACATGTGTTCAGCTGTCTGTTCAGGATTGAACAAGAGTTCCTCAATTGAACCATGTAATGCAGTAAGACGATGCTGCTTCTCTGTATAAGGGAAATAACTCTGCATGTCTGCTCCAGGAGAAACAATGTTGAACTTGGGATCAAAAACATCAATTCCATGAACCACACGATAAAGACCAGGAAGGGTGAAAGCAGTGTGGCTCTCATACTGGCCAACAGTATCCTTGCTTCCAACAATCTCTTGATATGTGCTAGTGATAATAAAATCTGCATGATTCATTGCAATTAGATATGCAGTAAACTGGCAAGAGAAATGGTATTTTCTTCATATTTTTTTAGTATATGTTTGAATCTGAGTATTTGGTCTTCTCCAAAGCATGGGCTATGTTGCACTCACTGAGAATTTCCACCCTCGACGTGAACAGTCCAAGCTTCTTCGTATGTTGGGTCTCCTGTAACACAACTTCCTATAGAAACGCCTGTAGAGTGCCCCTGCGCCTCTGAGCGAGCCTGATACGCAGCAGAATATCGAAGACAGGTAGAAAAACTCAGTGGAGGACGATAGGTTAACCGATTGTGCACACTTCAGTTGAGGATGTGGAAAGTGCAGATGAACAGCAGTTCGTGAGTTTCAGCTAAGCCGTCTTTAATTGCTGCGTGATTTGTGGTGAGGTGGAAAAAACATGTGCGCTGGCTTTTTTCGAACTGCAGTGATGTTATGAACTACATGTCTTCTTCTATCTGTTAATCATTTGATGTCCTGTGCGCTGGAGTTCAACACGTCTACCACTGCCTGTGTTTTTCAACTTCCACGTGAATGACTATACACGCATGCTGCGTGATTTTTGCCTGGATGAGTGCAATCAAATATGGCTAGCTTCCTGGCTGAATCCCCCCATCTCATTCATTCATGCAGTGCTTAGATTAGATTCATGCAATAGAGGAACAAGTTTTAGTCACGTACCTGAAGTCAAATGGTTGCTGTGAGGTGCTTTTTGCTGTTGCATGCATCTGTTTCGGTGGTTGCATGATGGCTCCTTTGTGCTATAAGCTCTTTGCTGTCTGATGTGTGGTTATTTTTCTTGTGCAGGTATCCTCTAGCTGGATCTAAGCTGCAGGAGTTCATTTCCACATTCAGATCTGCACCCTCAAGCTGCTGCTGCTGAATTTTCACAGGACCGAAACTTGTTTTCGCCATTGTTCCTGAACGATAGATCAGATCGATCTGAAACTTGTTGAGCATGTTCCTATCATCATGATGAACCTCCCATAGCAAAATTGTGATCAATGGATGCACAGATTTTGAGAAAAATGGAAAATGGTTGAAGATTTCAGAGATCAATTTCTCAGAAACCGTGCATCGGAATTGGCTGAAACTGCTTGGGTAACTATCACCCGTATGCATATCCCCATGAAACAGGTTTTGAAATGGATGCACGAATATGGAGAAAATGCAAAAATGGTTGACGGTGATGGAGGCAGATTTCTTGGAAACCGTGCACCGGAATTGGATGAAATTGCTCAGGCATGTTGTCATAGTCCCTATAAAACTCCCCGTAAAACGGTTTTTCAAATGGATGCATGGTTTTCAATTTAGGGCAAAAACAAATTTTGTTCTATGTATTTTTTTCTTCAAAGCATGAGGGATGAAAACATGGGTGCTTGCGAGCCTCACAGACAGATTCCCAACCTTCAGGTCCTCTTCAGAGATCAATTTTTGCTTGTTTGTAAGCTTCCTGTAGAAGACACATAACTTCCTATAGAAAACACAAAACTTCCTGTAGAAGGCACAAAACTTCCTTTGTCTTTGTTTTGAGCGATCCTCCTGACCTGCAATGTCCTTCTTGCAACCTGCAATTATTCAATGGAAATTAGCTTTATTTTTCTCTTCTTTTTTTTTGAAAAACAACTAGGGCGCCTCATGGAGGTTTTCACCCTAATTGCCTGCCCTGGGCGCCTCCAAGGGAGGTTTTCACCCAGGGATCTTATTCCCTTTTTATTTTCTCTTCTTTCCAACCCATTGACTGCCTCATGGAGATTTTCAATCAATGAGCTAATCTAAGGCGCCTCCGAGGAGGTTTTCACCTTAGATTTTTATTTTCATTTTTTCTTTTTCTTTTTTTTCTCTTTTTTTTCTACCCTACCCTACTTGAAAAAAACAAAATTCTTTTCAAGTATAAGAATACTTCCAATGGAGCCATGTGCACATCGAGATTAGAGATAAAATGATGTGGCGGCTTGAAATGCATGCTTTGACAGCTATCCAGATCTCAGAGACCAAATGATTTGACTTTGAAGGGATCAAACATAGCTGAGGAAGAGAGTACTGTTGCAACTTAGTGACTGTCTGGAACCATGTCTCAATATAGCTTTGATATCCTTGGTCCTTTTGTTGATCTGGACCATTCTCCATATCTTCTTCTATCATGACCTTCACATCTTCCTCTTTTTGCTGACTTTTCTCTTAACTACATGGAGGGTTTGATGGTAACCATGAGGGAGCTTTCTCGATCTCTAATTCTGATCTCTTCTCTTCATCAAGTGCAGCCCATGGTTCTTTGATCTCCTCTTTTGAATCTTCTTTTGCCTTTGGTCCTTCAATGTTGTTAATATAATATTTGCTTTGCAACACTCTTTTTGAGCTATGGTGAAGATCGTTGAGCTCAAGAGGAGTCATTTGGACATGTTGTGCCTCAGCTTTGCAATTGGGTTGAGCTACTCCATTGTATGGTTTTGGAAATGGTGGTACGGGTAGTTGAGTGGGGGTGTATATTTGAGATGGATGTGGATGGGGTTGTGGTTGGGCAGGAATGTGGTGTTGCCTTCGTGGAGGAGGAGGCGATGGTTGTGGTTGAGCAGGTGGTGGAGGCAAAGGAGCGGGATGAGAGTTGTACTGGGGCCTCCACCCCTGATGACGTGCATTCCATTGAGGCTGTGGCTGAGCATAATATTGAAATGGATGAGCAGCTAGTTGAGCATGATATTGAGGAGGATATGACCAAGGAGGGGGTGTGGACCAGGAAGGATGAGCAGGGGAACCCCAAGAAGGCATAGAAGTGGTTTGATAAGGGTCATAATAGGTCTGGGATGTACCTCGCATTCCCTGCTAGTAAGGTATGGGTCCATGTGGCCTCCTTTGGTTCATATAATAGAGTGATTCAGTGGCTCCTTTGGCTCTCTGGTATGAAGCTTTAAGTCTAGGCAAGGAAGGGCATTGATTCATAAGATGGTATTCTTCACAGACAAAACGCACTTCTAGAGAGTGCATTGGACATTCATTCCTAGGATGCTTTCTAGTGCACCTAGGAAAAAAAATGGCCAAAGCCCTCTTGGATTATTCTTGCTTCTTTTGGATCCGCAAGGTATCCAGTTGCATGGCAAGAAATAGCCTTACCTTGCTCTTGAAATCTTCCATCTGATTTGCAAATTCATTTTTGGATAAGGTATTGCTCCCAACATTTCTGCTTGTAGCCATTTGCTCCAGAGGAATGGTTTCTTCTTCTTCTTCCCTTGAGGTTCTTCAGATATGTCTTGTTGTCCACCTAAGGGTTCTTTAATCACAGCCATCGAAGAAGAGAGAAGGTTGGCTGTGTGAAGCAGTGGGGGTGTTGTGCAATCATTTTTCTGAATTATCTCTACTCCTACAAGGAATGAAAGGAAATCTTTTTCGTTGATTTTTATTTTTTTCGCTTGTACCTACAAAACTAAAGTAGATTGAACTGCAACTAACTATCTTGCTGAAATGAAAATGTGGAATTGAAATGAAAGCAGGAAAGGGCTAATCTATTTTGCTCAAATGAAATTGCAGGAATGAAATGCCAGGCTACGCTTGCAGAATTGAAATTCTAATATACTCTTGCAAAAATGAAATTGCGGAATTGAAATGCTAATCTATGAAAGAAATAAATACTAATCTACTTTTGCAGAAACAAAATTGCATAATGGAAAAGAAATAAACTACTTAGCAGAAGGTTGTAGTGGAAAATAGAAGAAAAGCAACAATCACCAATACTCTGACACTTCCCCGGCAACGGCGCCAAAAAATATGGTGGGCCCCAGTATTGCAGCAATAATGCTGCAACTCTTGGGACTCCCTTCTTTAATTTTATCAACCCGGTAGTTCGTAGCAAACTTGGAAGCGACGGTGCTGTATGCACAAGTACTAGCTCTTGCCGCAGCTGTCACTTAATCAACTGGCACAAGTCCGCTAGGAGCTTAAGCCAACTTCTATGAGCTCTTAGAAGAAGCTCTTTAACTGATGGATGAAAGCTAACTCAAACGGGGCTAATCTACTTACAGAAAGAAACTGAAAGCGGAAAGGAAATGCAAACCCTAGCAAACCCTAGTTTTACCAACTAGCCCTACTGATGCAAGAAAGAGGATGCAAGCTACTGAAAGAGATGTCATTGACTTCTAGAAAGGTAAAATGCATGTGTCTAAGCTACTTCTACAGTAACATCTGAAAAAAAAAACATCTTTTTTTATTTTTGAATAAGTTGTTAGAATTATCATGCATGTGCTTTTAACTGTTTTTGATTGTGCAGAGGTGGATTGGTGAGAGGAAATGCTTGGAGGAGGTTGGGAAGGTTCAGAGAGGGCCTAAGGGGTCCCTAACACCCTTCCAGAGAGTTTCATAGAGTTTGGCTATCAAGAAACCTCATTCGTGAGCTTCTAGAGGAAGTTTGCAGGGGTTCTACAGGCTGTTCAGGAATTTCTACAGGATGTTCAAAAATTTCTACAGGATGTTTAAAAATTGGATTTTGGAGGATGGGTGAGTGAGGGAAGATGCATGAATGAATATGGAGGTAGGATAGGGGTCTGAAGTGGCCCAGGGACTGGTGGATGGAGTGGTGAGAAGGTGTAGATGGCTAAATTGGCTCAAAGAAGGCTGAAACAATGATTGCACAAAAAGGTAGGGTTATGTGGGAAGGAGGACAGATGTGAGATGAGGAACCTAGCTAGGAGATGGAGCAGATGGATCTGATGAAGCTTAGGTGGATGAAAGACTGGTAGAGATGCTTTGCACCGTATACATTCAACTGAATCAACAAAGTCTTGCAAGTAATCAAAGTCCTAGCTAATCTAATCTAACTAACAATAAAGTGAATGAACAACAGCTTTATTTGGAAGAGAACCATGTATATCAGCTATGCAATGAAACATTTCAGAGATCTGAACACATAACCAACTTCTGCAAATGAAAACAGTACACTAAGGATTACATGGTAAAGCAAACTAGTGTTTTTGTTTGGGACAGCACAGTTACTTCAATTCCAGCCCCTGATCCAATAAGGAAGAGGTGAAACCAGAAGTGTTTGTTGACCCTTTTTTGGAGCCTTTTTCCTTTTATTAACCTATCAACTAAATCTGAACATGAAAATCCTTTTTAACCATCAAAAGCAATCTAAATAACAAAGCAAGATTTAAATCTAAATAGCAGGTTTTATTCTAAGAATGCAGCAAAAACACATAAAGATAAACAGAGGAGGTACTGGGCACTTGAGATGGGCCCAACCCCAAGAGCTACAGCCTCCTAAGAGAGATTTAGAGCTGGTGCAAAGCTGGATTCATATTTATTGAGAAAGAAATAATAGTTACATCAAAAACTGTCCACAAGGAATACTTGAAAATGTGCTGAAATGCAAAGCTAATCTACTGACCAAAATCGAACTACAAACTAGCTAACTTCTGCCTACAAAGTGACTAACAACTGGATACAAAATAACTATAAAGTGACTAACTGAAATGAGGCCCTAATCCCTCTTATTTATACAAATTGAGGACCCCAACAGTCCTCCTAAACTTTAGGGACTCGGCTGCCCAAAACTTGTAGTTAATAGCAGTCCTACTTGACTTGCTTGGCAGCCCTTGTGTTAATTGATTTGGTGGCCCTTGAACTCCGAGCTGATGGTAGGAAATTCAAGGTAAGGGCCCATAAATGAAGGGGACACCTTCCTGCAAATCCTCTCCACGAATTAGGTTGCCAAGTGCTCATTTCAACCCTTGATTTTGTCTCCAAATTGACCAAAAAGGCTACACAAAGCACACATTAGACTTGTTGGCATAATGACTAACCCAATTCACTCTATTAGCATAAATATAATCAAAAACATGCAATAAACTAATGAGAATGGTGGATTAAGTCAAATTAGGAGGTTGAATGAGCCCATAAAATTATCCATTTTTGGGGCTCATCAACCCGCACCCCCCTGAAATGTGATAGGTCATCCTCGACTGTCAAATAAGGGAGCAGCATGCCGAACTGCAATCGTATAGTGGAATAAAGGAACAATGTATATATCCATGACATGTTTCCAAAAATGAGTGGATTACTGAAATCGAGGCTTATGATGGGAATCACTAATAAATATGGAAATGTCGTGATATGATGCGAAAAATAGAGGATAGGAAACCTAATGTAAGTAAAAGTTCTTATGCGGTCATTATCCACTTTAACCATTATGATTGATTTATAAATGATTTTCATGTATAAAAGGTTATAAAGGGTTATATAACATAATCTCATTTGAAATCAATATAAAGATAAAAGAAGAAGGGTTTATAATGACTATTGGTGTATGAAAAATATGACCTCAATACCATTAGCAAAGCTCTGTTGCCCAAAGGTGTCCATAACCTTGACAAAGTTGCTTATTTCACTCTTGGAACCATAATCCTTTGTGTATGCCTAGGAAAGTGTTGTGCGATGTTGGAATGGAGGCCATTGTGCTGGCTCGATAACCAGATGAATCACAACGCCATTCACTAGGAAGGAGTGAAAGGTGGGTAGGTTGGCTCGTGATGAGACCTCCTATTCCAAGGACTTTTTATTTTTCTGATGTGCCTCTTGGATCATATCCCTGGTGTGATGGCCATAGTGGGAATGCCACTTCACTTTCTTCCTTATGATCATGGTAGGCTGGCTCTTGATGAGACCCCCTATGCTTCATCTAACAAATCATGTTAGTAATCATATAGATATGTATATTTTCTTTTATATAGCACTCTCCTATTTATATACAGAGGGTGGCTCATCACTCCTTAAGAGTAGGGATGGTGGAAGAAGTTTGAACATCTCAATAGAGGAAAATATGCCCTTATTCTTATTCAATAATAATTATCAAAGAGAATTATGAGGATTTAGAAAGAACCAACATGATAAAAGTAACCAATCAAATTGGTGTTAGTGAAAATAAAGACAGCGAAGCGATATAAATAGTTGTGTCCTTTCCTCTTTTCTCTTATCGATTCAAAGCAATTTCTCTAAAGATGATGATTTTTCTTTGGTTTGTTGATTTCAATACCCTCTAGTTTATGTATTCTTGCATAAATGTATAGTTGTGCCTTAAATGACCATCATTCACAAAAATCCTCTAAATGGTGAAACACACATACACACAAAAAGAAAAAATGCACTCAAAAAGTGTTGCTCTTTAGATGGAACAGCTGGTGTTCCTTAAGAGGGACATCAAAAGAACATATGCACGCAAAAATCATGGTTCCTTTAAGAGTAACATCAAGCAAAAGAAAAAAAACATACTCGAAACTGTTGTTCCTTAAAAGGAACAACAGCTGTTCCTTAAGAGAGACAGCAGTTGTTCCTTAATCGGAACAGTAAATAAAGAAAGCTCGAAATAAAATACTGCTCTTTTAGCGAAACAACCTAAGATCATCTAAAATCGAAATTGCCATTCCTTCGGAAGGAACGACAAAAAGGAAAAAATGCAACGGAGGGTTTTTCCTTTAAAAGGAATGGAAAAACAATCTGGCGGAAGTGATGTTCCTTCGAAAAGGAACATCAAAAATGTGGAAATGCTATTCCTTTGGAAAGGAATGGCAAAATGCGAAAGTGTTGTTCCTTTGGAAAGGAACGGCAAAAAACGAAAGTGATGTTCCTTTGGAAAGAAACAACAAAAAACGAAGTGTTGTTCCCTTGGAAAGGAACAACAAAAAACAAAAGTGTTGTTCCTTCGGAAAGGAATAGAAACAATGTGAAAGTGTTGTTCCTTAAGAGGGACAGCAAAACATGAAAGTGATGTTCCTTCAGAAAGGAACAAAAAAAAGGCAAAAATGTTGTTCCTTCGGAAAGGAACAACAAAATGCAAAAGTGTTTCTCCTTCGGAAAGGAACAGCAAAACAGCGGAAATGTTGTTCCTTTGGAAAGGAACAACAAAACAAAAAAGTGTTGTTCCTTATTGTTGTTCCTTCGGAAATGAACAACAAAATGCAAAAGTTCTGTTCCTTCGGAAAGGAACAACAAAACGGCGAAAATGTTGTTCCTTCATAAAGGAACAGCAAAATGAAAAAATGTTGTTCCTTTGGAAAGGAACAGCAAAATGAAAAAGTGTTGTTCCTTCAGAAAGGAACAACAAAACGATGAAAATGATGTTCCTTTGGAAAGGAACAAAAAAAATGCAAAAGTGTGATTCCTTCAAAAAGGAACAACAAAAAGGTGAAAGTTTTGTTCCTTCGGAAAGGAACAACAAAATGTAAAAAAAAATGCAGAAATGCAAAAATCTGTACAGAAAGTAATTTATACAGGCAGGAAAGAAAAATTTATGTACAAAATTTAGGAATAATGAAATTACTTAGTGAACTAATGCCGAGGAAGAATTATTTTCCTTAGCAAGAATCTGCATATCAGAATCTTCCCAGAGCTGTTGGTAGAAGGATTCCCGAGTAATCAGTTTATGGTACAGTCGCACTCGATGGCCATTTGCTTTAAAGGTATGTCTAGATCCATCAATAGTAGTCAAGGTAATGGTGCCATTGTTGTGCACTTTCTAGATTTCATACGGTCCAAGCCATCAAGTCTGAAGTTTTCCAAGAAAATCCTGAAACCTAGAAACATATAGGAGTGCCCAATCTCCTTCGTGGAAGATTTTCCTTTTGATCAGGGCGCTGCACAATTTTGCTCTCTGTTGTTGGATTAATGCAGTGTATTGAAGAGCCAAGAGCCTAATTTCATCTAGCTCGTTAATTTGTTGTAATCTGATAGTATGGGCCTCATTTAAATCCAAACTGATCTCTTGTGCTGTTCTTAATGTTTGTATTTTGAACTCTATTGGAAATATGGGTTCCTTTTCAAATACTAGCTGATATGGTGAATAACCAGTGGTGATTCTCCATGTTTTTCGGTATGCCCACAAGGCTTCCAGCAACCTTGAAGCCCAATCACGACTGTGTGATGCAATGGTTTTTGTCAATATTTCCTCTATCACATTATTCATGCTCTCTACTTGGCCATTTGCCTGTGGCTGATATGGAGTGGTAATTTTGTGCTGAATGTGATAATTTTTAATGTTGCAGTGATTTTATTACCTGCAAACTGTGGCCCTCCAATTTTGATTATATCTCTTGGGAGGCCATATTGCACAAATATTTGGAACATGAAATGAATCACAGAGTCCTCTGTAGCTCTTGGAAGTGCCTTTGCTTCAACCCATTTGGTCACATACTCTGTTGCCACCAGAATATATGTTTTCGGATTTGATGATGGATTGATCCAACCAACAAAATTGGGTGCCCAACGCTCAAATGGTTTGATTACTAGCTATGGGTTTAAAGGCATTTCGTTGGACTCTCCAGGGCATCCTTCTCTTTGGCAACTGTCACAGGCTTGAACAAATTTCTTCGCATCTTTGAAGATTTTGGGCCAGTAATAACCTATTTGCAAAACCTTGTGACCAATCCTTCGATCTACGAAATGTCTGCCACACGGTCCATCATGACAGGCTTTCAGAATGTCAAATATTTTGTCTTCACAGATGCATCTTCTGATGTTCATATCTACCCATGTATGAAATAGGTAGCCCCCAATCCAAGAAAATTGGGTACTACGTTGCATAATCTGTTTTCGTTCATTAGCGGTCAGATGCTTTAGTAGTTTGCCTACTACTAAATAATTTGCAACATCAGCATACCAGGGTGTCTTGACAGTAACAACAAATAAATGTTCATCTGGGAATTGATCTTCGACTGCTACTGCGTCCACTGGCTTTGGCATTCGTGAGAGAAAATCAGCTACAAGATTCTCTTTCCCAGGTTGATCTTTTATTGTGATGTCAAATTCCTGCAATAAAATCAACCATCTTGTTACTCTACCATTTGTAATAGGTTTATTTGCTAAATATTTTATGGCAGAGTGATCTGTATATAAAACAATAGGATATCTAGTGATATAATGCCTAAATTTATTTACAGCATGTATTACAGCTAAAAATTCTTTTTCAGTAACAGTATAGTTTAGCTCAGCAGGAGACAAATTCTTGCTAATATAATAGATTGCATATGGTTTTTTGTCTTCTTCCTGCCCAAGGACTGCTCCAATAGTTGTGTTTGAAGCATCTGATGAAATTTGAAATGGCAGGTCCCAATTTGGGCCTCTGAGCACTGGGGCTGTTGACACAAGCTTTTTTAGATCCTCAAAAGCACGTCGCATTTATCTATCCAAAAAAAATCAACATTCCCTGTCAGTGCGTATAAAGGTGCAGCTATTTGAGAAAAATGTTATATGAATCTCCTATAATAACCAGAAAATCCAAGAAAACTACATACCTATGTCTGTGTGGTAGGAGTAGGTATTAACAAAATTATTTGTATTTTGGCTGGATCTACCTGTATTCCAACTGCTGAGATATAATGACCTAGGATGAGCCCTTCGGTCATCATCATATAGCACTTTTCATGGCTCAAGCAGAGCCTGGTGGTGATACATCGTTGCAACACCTTTTCCAATGTGTCTAGTGCTGGATCAAAATCATCTCCAGGTGTGAAATCATCCATATATACTTCAAGCCCTTCATTTATTAAATCTGAAAAGATCCTGAGGATGGCCCTCTGAAATGTGGTAGGGGCATTGCATAGGCCAAAGGGTAGGATTTTGTAGGCAAATGTTCCCCAAGGACAGGTAAAAGTAGTTGTGTCCTAGTCTTCAAGGGCAATTTGAATCTAATTGTTTCCACTAAAGCCATCCAAGAAAGAAAAGAATTTCTTTCCTGCTAATGTGTCTAATACCTGATCAATGAATGGAAGGGGAAAGTGGTCTTTCTGGGTTTCTTTGTTTAATTCTCTATAATCTACACAAATCCTCCACTTTCCATTCTTCTTTGGCACCACTACTAGTGGAGAGACCCACTTTCTATCGGAGATTGGATAAATAAATTTTACATCCAAAAGTTTTTGTAATTCAGCTTTCACAATATCTTTCAAGTGAGGGTTGAGTCTCTGTTGGGGTTGGCGAATGGGTCTCACATATTTTTCTGTATAAATGTGGTGCATACACAGCTGGGGATCAATTCCCTTCATGTCCAGATAATCCCATGCAAAAGATTCCTTATATTTTCTCAGTAGTTGGACCAACTTTTCTTCTTGTTCAGGAGTCAGGTTATTGTTAATGTTCAAGGTTTTTCCTGGCTCAATCTCTATAGTTTTGCTGTTTGAAACAGAGGTAGTGGGTATTGTTTGATCATGAGTGTCTTTGAGAGGATCTTCTTCTAGTTCATTGTCAAATGCTACCTCTATCATGTGACATTGTACATGGGATCTGGATTCAGCTTGGTTAATGAAGTTGTTAATAACATCATCCTCTGTTTGATCTTTAAAATCGAGGGCATCTTCTATGGTTAATGGGGACCTAATGTTTTCTATGAGGTATGATACAGGGTGTTTGTTATTTTTTATTATTGTTACACTTGGTTGGGTTGAAGGGTATAGAGCTAGATTCTTGACGTTACTCCCTCTAGTTATGGTCATACTGCCTTGTCGGCAGCCAATGTAAGCATCAGCAATGGCAAGCCAAAGTCTACCTAAAATTAACAGGTGTCCATCGATTTGGTTTTTGGGGTTGATTATTAGAAAGTCGACAAGGTATTCCCAGGAATCAACTCATACCATTACATCGTGTAGTGTACCTTCTGGCCTAACTACTAATCGATCAACCAGTTCTAATAAGGTGGAGGTTGGTTCCACTGATGTAATTCCTAGTTTTTGACAAGTGGTGGTTGTTAAAATATTAATTGCAGCCCCTAAATCAACTAGGGCATTTGAAAAGGATTTTCCATTGATTTTCACTGTCACTATTGGATTCCCTGGGTCTTCATATTTGACAGGTGCTTCTCTTCCTGATAACAGATCATATAAGGTGCCAACTACTTGGACTATTGGGTTATTTGTTATTCTCCTCCTTGGTTTTTTTATACATAGATCTTTGATGGTTTTTGCATATATTGGGATATCTTGGATAGCTTGGAGGAGTGGGATCTTTATATACAAATTCTTTAGTTCTCCCAGAATATCAAAGTCAGGATGCTCTATAAGGCACGGTATGATTAATGATTCTGGGAATGGGGGAGAAGATGTGGTTGCTTCGTCATGAGTCTGTTGTCTAACCACATCTTCATCTTGTAATGGTTTTTCTACGGGTAACTGATTTTCAACTTGAACATTTTTATATCCCTCGGTTTCTATAATGCGCCCAGACCTTAATTGAAGGTCGTTGCACTCTCTTAGATCAGTTTCTAGTTCTGGTGTTTTGATTATTTGAATGGATTGAACTGGTATGTTATTTAGGTTCGAGTTGGGTTGGACTGGGAATTGCAGTCTTAAGTTCGACTAGGGATTTTTTTGTAGTGCATATGGCACTAGCAGTGTAGGTTGAGGGAGTGGAATGGTTCCTGCTGGCTGATTCATCAGTCTTTGCCAGTTTGTCTGCCAGGCTTGACTCTGCAAAGTGGGATGGGACCATTGTGTTGGATATGCATTGTTTTGCCAATATGGTGGAGAGTAGGGAAAATTTGGCCAATTAGATTGGCTTGTTTGATTCGGCCATGGAGACGATGAAGGAAATGTTTGTTATGATCAATTTGAGAAGGGAGGTTGATTTTGCCACATTGTATTATATTACTGAGCATGATATTGCGGAGGCTAGAAAGAAGAAGACAAATCAGAGGACATACCTGATTGTCACGGCTGCCATTGACGACGCTAATTAAGTAGGTACACTGGTTCTAATTCTTCTTCTGCTTCTTTGTATACTACTTTCAAACTAGGAAGTGAGAGACAGTTCTCTGTGGAGTGATCTTTTGTATAGATAGCATAGACTTGAACTGCATCTAGTGGGCACTCTTTGTGGCTGTGTTTATTTCTGCATCTAGGGCAGAATATTTCCAGATTTTTCTTTGCTTCTGCTTGTTTCTATTTTGCTTGCATAATATTGAGCTGCATTGTTAGAGTCCCCAATGTATCAGTTTTGAAATTCTCCAGTAAATTTCTGATTTCTGCGTGGTTTACTCCTCCTCCAGCGATCTTGTGTGAACCTGTCATGTTGCGCTGGTTTTAGCCTTGTGCTGCCTCGTGAACTCCTGATACATAACTCAATAATGTCAACAAAATTTTCCTGATAAATGTCTCCTTTTCCCATAATATTTAGTGTTTTTCAATCCATTGTTCCTCCATGCCTTTAACTAATGTTGTTTTTAATACATTGTCAAGTAAGGGTAATGATGCATAAGGAGATCTTTGAAGATTATATTGAAAATGTTCAACATATTCTTCCAGTGTCTCATTAGGTCTAGGTACCATCTAAAATATTTCATCCTTTAACTCTCTAGACCTACAATAATCCTGAAATTTTTTAGGAAAGCACCTCTCCTCTAATCCCAGTCATTTATAACACCTCCACCTAACCCCATAAACCATCGTAAAGCAGCCCCTTTTAATGTAGAGGGAAATAATTTTAGCTTTTGGGGATTGGTGTTATAGTCGTACCCCCTGCACAGCACATTGAATTCAAACAAAAATGCGTTTAGATCTTCCGATATTAGGCCATGGAATGTAGGGATATGATGGAGAGGAATGGCCTTCATAGGTGCATTAACTGCAGTATCTACAATGGGATATTGGAGTGTGGAGGTTTGGGGGGTTTGCTGATTCTGGGCGATTTGGTCAAATATGTGCCAATAACCTTCTGGAATTTCTAGGAGGGTATTCCTAGGTTGGCTAGAAGGAGCAGGAATGGCCTTAACAAGGATGGCCTTAATAGGACTTCCTTTGTCTAGGATGATGAGAGTTCCTTGCTGAACTAATGTCTGGGGGGATTTTAGCTCTTTAGGTTCTTCAGCTTCGTTCTGGGTGATTTTTACGGCACTTCCTTTATCTGGGCTACTTAATGGTTGAATTATTCCAAGAGGAGATCTTGGTTCTTTAGTTTCCCCTGTTTCTTCTCTTCCTTCGTAGAGATTACTAAGGTTCCCTTCTTGGAATGATTTTGGGCTAGAATTCTAAATTTCTTGAAAATCTTGATCCTTTGTTTGGCTGTGCACTTCAGTAAACGCTACAGATGGTGATTCTGTGTCCCGAAGGGAACTAGTAGGTTGTCTAGAAGCAACTTTTCTAGGTCCTACTAAAGGCTGAGATTTTGGTTTTTTAAGGATTTCGTCTATAAAGGTCAATCGGCCAAGGGTCACTGGCCCCTTAGCTTTATTAGGCTTGGGTAGTGGTTTAAGATTCTTTTCAGGCTTTTTCTGCTTAGTCATGCACACAAATCAAATACTTATTTCTACCCAAAATAACAACAAATCTGCAGGAAAGTGGGCGGGGGAGTAGGGTTGTTACATGCTCCGTACGCAGGTTCTTACCTTCCGTTTTTAAGACCCAACTCTCTCCTAGTAGGTACTTAGACTACTCTCTCTTCAAAAGAAACAAATGGCTACACTCTTCCCTGGAAACAACACCAAAATGTTGAGTAGTAAAAAGGGTCTTTTTAACCTCTATTTACCCTACATTAATTATCAATCCAGGTACGATTTTTTATCTCAAGAGTGTACTCAGTCTGAGGCAGTCACTTGTTCAAGAGTAATGCTAGCAGTATAGTGCTTTACAAAAGTAAACAAATGCTAGAAACAAACTCTAAATGTAATGGCAAGAAACTTAAATGCTTTGTAACTAAATCATTCACTTAAGAAACTACAACGATCATCAGTCAAGGATGCAGTAATGATAACTCTTTCCCCTGTAAACTGATGTAAATGAAAATCAATCAAAGACAAGATCTCCAATCTAGGAACTAGACAACAATAGTCAATGTTCGCTACAGTTGTAGATCTTTCTATTCACACCAAAGCAAATACTTGAAATGACAATTCAATTAACAGAAAAGGAAGAACAACTAATCTATTGAAAAGATTGAACAACAAAGCTTAATCTATAGGAATGAATTAAGCAGCAATCTTGAGCGAAAGGAATTGAACAACAATCTTTAACTAATAAAGGAATTGAACAACAATATAATAAAGGAACAACAAACCTAAGTACGTCTATGAAATATTGAACAACAAACTTAATCAAATGTAAACACACAACGACTATGGAATTAGTGATCTTATTCTAACATGAGTGTTAACCACAGTTATAAAGGAACAAAAATTGCAGTTGTAATGGAACAGTAATCGAATGAACATTAATCACTGTTGTAGGCAAATCATAGCTAAATCAACAGCAATATCAATCTGTAAATGAACAACAATATCGATATGTACATGAATCAGCAATATCAATCTGTAAATGAACAACAATGTCAATCTGTAAATGAACAGAAATATCCGAATTAGACAATGCGATATTGTTTCAGAATGAATCAGCATAACATTTTCAGTTGCAAATAACAATCTTACTATTTAATTATGAATTCAATATAATAGAGAAAAAAATGTTTAGGAACAAAAGATTACTAAATAAAGCAAGTAACAGAAATCAAACCACACACGACTGTAATCCGAAAATAATGATACAAAAAGCAAGGGATCTACTAGGGCTTGGCCCTTAGCCACCAGGGATGCACTGTTGCAGTTACTCCAGGATCAGGAAATGGAATAGCAACGAAGTTATATATTAATCATAAAAACAAAGTTACAGCTATCGCTCTTTAAAGAGAGTCGATGATCATAGTTTAGATTACAAGAGTGAATTTTACAAATCAACAATAACATCTACCCCTTGGGCTAGTAGCACTGTCCCTTTTTATAATGGTTAGGCAGAAACACCAAAAATATAGATAGCCTTGAGGTAGTGATCCCTCAGGATCAAAGGGTCTTGAGGGATTAACCTTATCTTCAATATTCAGTTATCTCTTCATCCTCTTGCAATGATACCGCGTTTCTTCTTCCTTTTCTTGGTCCATGCACTGCGATATTGATTTCCTCGTCTGGATGTGGTTTCATGTCAAATGGACAGTAGTTGGTCCTGCTTTGTCTTTTCCTCCGAAATGGTGATTTTCCATTTTCTTCACTTTCTACATAGAAAAAGACAATAATTAATCATTTTACATCAATCACAAATCCCCTTAATTCTATCATAATCCTTTATCATATGACTATCTTAGAACGTAAATAAGTTATGATTTAAAGAAAAAGATAAAGAAATAAGTGGTAATTACATACCTTTTCCAATGCTCAACACCATTCAGGGCAAAAACCAGGTATTTATCGAAATTCACCAAGAAACCCTGTCTAATTCCCAAACCTGTTACTCAATTGCTTTAAGTGATTAAGTAATTAAGTGAAACAATTGCCCAACAACCCCAAACCACTCTGAACTGAACCAATTTGCCCCCAATTTGACTGAAAACCCTTTCCCCCATTCTTGTATCTAGAAGAACCAAGAATGGCTACTCCAATTGCAATGAATGTCTAGCCAATTACCACTCCCCACATGGATTTAGACCATCTCCCTTTGGCAGACAAAGATTTTCAAATAAAGGACACCACTGTTGAGGAATCCCCATTGAAGTTATATTGCAGGTACAGAGACCAGTACTTAAACCACGTAGACAAGATAGGTCTTTGGGAATCAAACTTGCCCAAGTACCAATTCCCTAGAGTCCATATTTTTCTTGAAATTGTCCACTATTGCCATATGAACTACAGTCCCAGCTTAAGAGCAGTGATGTCCCCTGACCATACTGTACTCTTCACCATCACTGCTGAATCCATCAATGAGATGTTGCAGTTGCAACCAGGGAAAAACCTGACCCCCATTTCTATTGGAGACCTTTTGGACAGATTCCCTAGAATTACCCCTCCCAGACTTGCTCAATTATTCCAGACCTTCATTATGGAAGAGAAACACATACCAAAGGACCCTCCCCCATACATGTGGACCATTTTTTCCAAAATTGGCCAAGACATTATATCTATGATATCTAGTGTTTTAGGCTACACTACCAGTGAGTATGTTGATGAAATTATTATTTCCTTCATGTCCATTTTCACTCCTAGACAGCCCCCTGCCATCATGTTTGATTATGCCAAATTCATTGTAGATAAAATGCATGATCAATTCATGAGAATGGACAATGAAAGAGTATTTAAGTACTCATCAGTATTGTATCACCTTTTCATATACTATTATGCTGACAAATTCCCATTCACTCTGCAAAAGCTTGATACCAAAGGCAACCCTAGATCAATAATCTTCTGGACCCCATTAATCCACCAATATGACACTCCATATACTTACATAGACTTCATAGATATTTTTGTGCATCCAGTAGCAACCATGCTATTAGGAAGTCCTCCCCCAAGGATCAGTGCAGATATCAAGAGGATCCTATAGCTGTCCAAACAACACAAAGTGGGAGATTGATACTTGTACCAAAATAACACTAAAAATAGAATATATGGCTGTGAATTAGCACCCTACAAATTTCCAAGATACCTCAAAATGAGATTATTTTCCCTGGAGTACTATAGACAAACAATCAACTCAAATGCGGTCCATTTTGTAAAGGCCAGGAAAAAGGCCCAACTCAAAATAAAAGACCAGCTAGGCCCCTTTGTATGCAACAGTAGAGAAGCTGGTAAGGAAGGAGATGAAATCCTCCAAAGGCTCAAAGTAAAACAAAGCTTCATATGGAGATATGACCCCTTTGACTTCATCTGCAATAGAAGGAATAAGAACAAATTGTCTCCCTACATCCACCACAGAATTCCTGAGATTGAACAATATGCAAACCAACTAGAATGGGTGGAAAACACTCTAGTAGATAGAGATAGCACAAAAGT
This sequence comes from Pinus tabuliformis, assembly GCA_031772625.1. NCBI lineage: Eukaryota > Viridiplantae > Streptophyta > Pinopsida > Pinales > Pinaceae > Pinus > Pinus tabuliformis. Next base: position 572,181,112 of record CM062808.1, read on the forward strand.
TGTTGTCAATAATGTATTTATTGATCTAGAGGGGAGACTTGATGAAGATTCTTTTATATATGTACCAAGAGAATCACAATCTCAAAGGGAAACAGAGCAACACAGTGAGAAACAAGCAGAAAAATAACATCAGGAGTAAGAAGAGTCATAGTAACCAGATACATCAGAAGAGCTGACTCAAACCAGATAGCTAGAACCCACTATGAGTACTCCTCCTGTTGTGCGGACTCCTCTCAATGAGGAAAAGAACCCCACAAGAGACAGGGAAGAGGCCACTCCTTTTGGCAGACTAGTTGCACAAACCTATGTTAAAAGACAAAGTTTGAACCCTTTTCTAGAGCAAGAGTACATAGAAGAAACTGTTGGAACCACAGGTACAGAAAGAGCAGAGAGCAGACAAGTCACCCCATCTAGAGGAACACAAGAACCTTCCACCACACCTACTCAAATGCTAGAAAGAAAACAGAGTGTGGAAGTATCCTCTTTCAGGTTTCTAGCTAGCCAGGACTAGGACATTAGAGAAAAATATAAAGAGATAAAGGCCAGAAATGAAAAGCTGAAGGCTCAGAGTTATGTACAATACCTTAAACTGGATCCCACCAATCAAACAAGGCTAATGTCAGCCTCTGACGTGAAAAAAGGTAAAATGCAAATGACCTTCATGAAGCCTACCACACAGCAGCCTAGGTAAATAGCTAACTATTTGAAAACAGATTTTGAAGTGCTAGTGAAGGATATACAACCTATCGACCAGATAGAATTACATAGGCAGACGAGAGAGATGGTTTATTCTACATTAACCAACAAGGCCATTGTAGCACATCAACTAAAAATTCGCTGAATAATATAATAGCACAATTCCAACTAGAGAAGGCCTCTTCACAGGCCAAGGATACCAAGATAAAGTCCTTAGAGGACTTTATTATAGAGTTGGGACATGATCCCAAAGATGTCAAAGCTACAAAAAGGCTTATCAAAAAGAAGAATGATGATATAGCTGCCTTGAAGAAAAAACTCAAAATTCCTCATTTGCATCATCCATAGACAGCTAAAGTACTAGAAACCCAGAAGGAACAGGAAGAGCTTATGGACTTGGTCCTTAAGCTAAATGATAAATTAAAAGAGATAGAGAAAGAGCTAGACAATATGATTCAGTCTAAATAGAGTGAGTTGGCCACCACTCCACAGTCTGTTATTCCTACAGTCTCTATAGTAGTTCCCTCTACACTGGCAGCTACATTAGCACCAACAGTTCCACCTGCTACAACATTTCCAATCACAGCAGAATCCACTAGAGCAGGTACATCTACAGAGAAGACACCAGAATTAGTTAAAGCCATGGAAGAAACGAATATCCAGGCTATAGAGCTTAAGGGACTTAAAGAAAAAGTGTCAAACATAGAAACAGACTGCAAGCTGGCACAAATACAACAAAAATAAGAAGCTCAGAAGAGTCAAAGGATGGGTGAAAGGATAAAATTCTTTGAAAAATACTTAACATTACAACAGCCACTAGGACAAATAAAGGAAATTCTCTAGGCCAACATCATTGACTCTGTCAATGATGTTTGGCCATCAATTCAAGTAATTTTTCAGCAGACTGAGCTGGTGAAATTGGCCACCAAAGCCATTCAAAAGACAAAGGAAGACTTGGAAGACCAGCCTGAGGAGGCCAACCAACTTATTGCTTTCTTGAACAACAAGAACATGTATCAATTGGATGAACTTGGTATTGAAGACAGAACAGAAACCATCATAGAAATCCAAAAGGTTCTAACCAAGAGAAACCTTATGCTCAATTTGGAGAAAAGATGCCAAGGTATGCAAGCAGAAATTAACAGGTTTATGAAAAAGTTTGGTGTTTTGAGCGAAAAGGGCCTTCCCAGTCCTATGGTCATTCATGAAAATCTTATGACCCAATAGGACTATGTTGATAGACTAAATAAATTGGCAAAAGACCAAGCTAGCACATCAGGAGTTAAAGCATTGCCTACAGGAAAGGTATTGTATGACAATCTAGAAAATCTGTTCTTCCTGGAACATGAAGTAAAGCACCTGTTCGTCAATAAGCCAAACTTTGCCAAGTACACTGAAGCATATGAGATATACAGGAAAATGTTGAAGGTAAAGTTACCTAAAGATGAATGGTGGGTAAAATTAACAGATTTAGTATGAAGTTGCTGCAGTAAATCCATATGGCAGTCAGGTAAAACAGGTGAAACAAGATCAAAGTGCAGCAAGTAAAGAGTATCAGTAGGTTGAAGACACAAAGTGATTCCAGCACACAGACATTAGGTCAACTGAAAGAGCCAAATTTGAACTACAACAGCCAAGACAATCTTAATAAAAGGGACAACAAGAAGCAATTTTCCATCTGTCTCTATATTCATGCATGAAGATATTTTTAATTCCCTAGAATAATTCTCAAACTGTTATGAGATATTTTGTAATATTTTTTTTATAAATAATTCACATTTTGAAGTAATTAGGGTGGATTCAAAGACATTTATGTAGACATTTCTCATCAAGTTAAGGAGCTATTGTAATCAAGATTGGATTGGCTTGATGGATTATGGAATAAAGTTAAAGAGATTTCACAGTATTCTTGAAGACAATGGAAATCAAAAAAGTATTATCACTCATGTTTATTACTGTTTTCTCTGCAAGTTTATAAAATTTCACATGTATCTCTATGAAATCCGAATGGTAAACTAGGAATGAAATTTCAGAATTAGCTTCAATGCTCTCTGTCTTGACTATTTACATTCTCTATATTTTCTGCTAAACTATCTTAGTCTGGGAATTCTTAATTGCTCCCTTACTTCCGTAGTTTCCACCCTTAGGTCCATAGTAAAGGATTCTTAGTTTCCCTTTGCTACTGTCTTCCTTCTGCTCTTCATCTTGATCCCGGTCTAAGGATTCTTGATTGCCCTTTCACCCTGGTCAGGACTACCTCATCCATCTGAATCTATAGATTTTCCTTTTGCTTTGCTAGCCTGCCCTGTGAACTCTTCCGTTAGTGATTGATCTGATCCAGTTAGGTCACCCTTTGATTGACTCCATAGCCCAATGGCTTGAGAGCCTTGTTCTGTCCATCCACTCCTAGAATTCCACCACCCAATCAAAATCAAAACCTTATGAGCATTAAGAGCTAGCCTAATATCCCACCAAAACAAAGTTAAATTATAAGGAGAGAGCCCTCTTTGGACTTAGATTGGCTAGAACCCAAGTCTAAAATATTACATTTGTGGTTACCTTGAATTATTCCTTCTTTTTATAACTTCTAGGGAAGACTTCTGAGTGATAATAGGAATCCGGGCAACGAGCACTTCAATCTGATGTCAAGTTCATTTCCTTTCCACCACTTTGAATTTTGAGCTTTTTCCATGCCATTGTGTCTAGAGATCCACCTGGATCAATCCTCCCCATTGAGGAGCTTTTGGACCGCCAAAATCTTTATTAGTCAATTGGCAAGTGAGGGAATTGTTCCCTCACTCTTTCCTTTTCTAGCCATTTTTCCTTCCTAGGGTGCATCCCCTTGAAACCAACTCGAAGGTATTCCACATCTCCCCATCATGAAGTCCTGGTTCTTTTGTCAAGGATGATGTCTTTAGGTAACTCATCGTGAGACTCTGGTGCAAAGTCATCAACTGTAGGAACTGTGCCCACCTCCTCGGTGTCCATAACCAATGGTGGCTCATAAAACTTTAAGTTCTCCACATTCACTACAGAGTACATTTGCATACATATCGGAAAATTGAGATGAAAGGCATTGTTTCCAATCTTCTCCAAAATGGTGAATGGACCATATTGGATTGGTCTCAACTTCTTCCTTCTCCCTTTATCCTGTCCTTGCTAATATGGAACCACACTTTGTCTCCCACTTGAAATTGATGGTCGACTCGGTGTTTGTCATGTCGAGCCTTGTACCGGGCTTGACTTTTCCCCAACTACGCCTGTATAGCTTGGTGAATCAAATGGATCTGTTGAATGAAGCATTGCGCTTTATCCTTGTCATCATGTGCACTAGAGTCATATTCCCTTCCAAAGACCATCTCAAAAGGGTCTTTTGGCAGGTAGCCAAAACATGTCTCAAATGGTGAACGATGTGTAGATGAGTGCATCACTTGGTTGTAGGAATGCTGCACATATGGAAGATTCTCATCCAACAACTTAAGATGTTTCCCACAATAGCCTCGCAACAAGTGTACCACAGTGTGGTTGACAACCTTTGACTGTCCGTCAGTCTATGGATGGAATTTCGTGCTTCTTTTCAACTTGGTCTCCATCATCTTCCACAAGCTGGTCCAAAACTCTCTGAGAAAGTGAGAGTCCCAATATGACACAATTGATGTGGGCAACCCAAAATGGACCCAAACATGCTAAAATAAAAGATGAGCAGTCTGCTCTATAATGATCTGCTTTTTACAAGGCATTAAAATGCACATCTTGGTTTGTGGTTATCCTTAAAAACCATTTCTTGACATACATTCAGCTCTTGGCTGAGATGCATTTTTTCATTTTAAGCTCTCGTTCTTGCACTTTGGTATATCCCTTTAGATTAAGGGGACACTGTCAGATAACTAATCCTCGAGATTAACCTTGTGTCAGTTTGGGTAGTTATTGGAATCCAATAACTCCCGGGAACTAATTGAATTGTTTCCTATATGTATTTATATGTACAACATGTACATAATTCTTTGAGATCATTTAATATACTATTTATTTGGTTTCCAGTCTTGTGTGCCTTACATTAATCACTACGATAATTAAGAAACGTATGATTCTAATTCCATAAAATGAAAATATTGCCAGTCGTTTGTGCATTCTGAAAGATATGAAAAACATGTTGTCATGGGCAAAAACGTACATTATTCAAAGGATTCGTATCCATTGTAATCTATATCGATCTGTTGAAGTTCACATTCTAAACTCATTCAAGGAGTGGTTGTTCTTTCTTAAAGGAGTGGACTTTCAAGGAACTGTGACTACAGTTTGCACGGTTGTGACAGCATGATAGGAAAAGCCGATGATCTTTGTATCTCTTTAAGAAATGAGTGTACCATCGAATAGAAAGAGTTGGGTACCTCTTTAAATCTCTACTTTTGAAATCCACGCAATACAACCCGTAGCAGATTTTATAACTATACAAGAACTCTAAACTGTCAATGAAACTCCGCACAAAGTATGTGTGGCCATTTGCTCCATTCCTACACAAAATTCCACTCCAATTTGGTAAGCACTCAACCATCACATCCTATGTTGTCAAACAATTTCATAAAATAAATATAGACTTTATCTTAAACACTATGGAAGAGAATAAAAAACAAATCCTTAATAAATTTTTGAGGAAAAAAAATTAAAACTAACAAAATTCTTTAAATTAAGATGAATTTATACTCTTCCAAATTTAATAAATATACTTGTCTCCTTATTATTTTGCAAAGACAAATATAAACAACACTTAAATGGGAATGTGATATGGTATTTGGTTAATGTACATAGTTGCAAGCAAGATTTAAACGTAATCATGGAGGTAGGCTACCCTTGCCTTATCATTCAATGCGTCCGCAAGTTGAAGAGATTCATTGTTGGACCACCCATATCCTACTCATGGATGTGAGCACAATTTAGAACACAATCATAGAATTTTGAATATTGTTGTACAAATACAAGAACATACCGTTTTCATAAATTATTAGAGGAGGATTATCATAGAATTTTGAATACTATTGTACAAGTACAAGAACATACCATTTTCATAAATTATTAGAAGAGGATTATCATAGTGTCCCTTGAAGTATTCCAATAATTCCTACATTCCCCATGAGACAACAGGAATTCCAGTAGGTTCCAGCTTTAAACAATGGAATTAAAACAACAATACGAAGATATTAGCCCACCCTACATTCAGATAAACATACAAAGTGAAAAGATGAACATAAACATACAAAGTGCAAAGATGAATATATGATCATCTGCCTACCTCACCAATAGGGATGCCATTTCGATACACTGTAGTGCCAACTTTAATCAATGGAATTAATACAATAATATGGAGATATTAGTCCACCCTCCATTTAGATAAACATATAAAGTGCAGAGATGAATATATGATCATCTGCCTACCCCACCAATAGGGATGCCATTTCGATACACTACAGTTATAAAATTCTAGATGGGTTAGAATCCAAACCTTGATAGAAAAATTATTATTATTATTATTTTGGGATCGGTATAAGTTGGGAAATACTTTTTTTCCATATTGATATTTTTTTTAATCAGTATAAGATGTGTAACTTATAATTAACATAAATATCTTTAGTAGTATATTTCAAAAATACAAAGCATTGTATCTTTAAAAATGACAGACCAACATCTAATGGTTGATTTTGGAATATATGACAACTTAATATAAATGTAAAATTTTAATGTAAACTTTTGCATGACCCTTTTATGGCCTTATATAAAAAAAATTATCTTAATTTACCATTCTTTAAATCATAGAATAAAATTTAAAAAATTATCTTACTTTTCCAGCCTTTAAAGCATAGAATAAAATTGATTTCTTAATGTTTATATGTTGAATACATAATAGTTTTATTTATTTGTAGAGAATTCAATCAAAAGAATACTGGCTCTAGTTTTTAGTTTTTAAAGAAGGTAACCAATTAGTGTTTTCCAAAAGTCTCGTATTAGAAGATATATCGGCTCAACTCTAGACTATTGTACTCACACTGTGCATTCTGATCCTTTTCATATTGCTCCAAGTTAATGCTAACGACTGCCACAAATACAATACTTCACACAGCTTGTAACAATCATCGTAGGAATGCATATTTTCATAACAGTGATACCCAACATGACTACACTTCTAAAAATATTACTCAACACAACTTGTATAATGATGGGTTATTCCTTGGGAATAAAAATATTTATAGCAATGATGTCAAGCACGGTTTTACTTGGGAAACTAAGGTTTAAAGTTACACTGCAAGCATTCTTCACCCCATCAAAATTTGTAGTGAGGTGTTAATGATCAATGCAGAGTTCCAGGCACTCAATCACACTTCAATTGATCACCTCTCAATTAACATTCATTGCAAACTAGACTCCCAGTCATTTTAAATAAGTTGTTGTTAGTAATTGTTGCGCTTATCCACAGCTCCTATTTACAGTATCCATGAAATTCAATGTTCACTGTCTACAAATATTATATACCCATGGGTCCAGCCTTATTAATCCACAGCTCTAGTCTACTGTATTACAAAATTTCAATGTTAAGTTTTTACAAATATGTGCAAGGTGAACTTCAATATTAAATGGAAGAATAATCTACTCACATTATGGGATAATTTAATTACTCTAATAATAATTTGTATTTTCATCCTCTCCTAATAAAATTAAATTATATAATTTAACTAAAACTAAACTCATACAAACAAATTAATCTCCATCTCATAAATCTTAAACCATATCTTATCTTATTGATATATAAAGATTTTCGGAAGAAATCACATTGAAAATATTTGGTTGACGTGTTTCAAACCAGAGAGTGTGGTTTGTTCTTCTTCAGGATAGGATGAAGAGATAGATCTCACAAGCAGGCTAAATAAGAAGAAAGGTCAACTTAAAGGTAGTCGTTTACATCTAACCATTAAGTTGACCTTTCTTCTTATTTAGCCTACTTGTGAGATATGTCTCTTCATCCTGTCCTGAAGATCAACCACACTGGCTGGTTCAAAACACATCGACCAAATATTTTCAATGTGATTTCTTCCGAAAATATTCATATATCAACAAGTTATGGATCACCGAAGCTTGAATTCGAACATATCTTATCTATTATTCTAATACCTCATAGTGCAACCCAAACTCATAAACCATTACACAAAATTGTATTTCATTATTATTTTCAAATTATTAATTAATTGCAATATGTTAAAAGGTTACGTATGACCCATCTTGGCCCAATGATTTGAATGCTAAGTCTACGAAGGCATACATACTCTACCCCCTCTAGTTTTGAATCTGTGACCTCTTAGGGGGAAACACATGCTCTTAACCATTAGGCCCACTCAAGCTGTATATATATAATTTACTTACAAAAATAGATTTTAATGAAAAACTTTATATTTGAAGAATTTAAAATAAAAACTAATAACTTTAATTTTAAATTAAAAAACACTAATTTATAAACTACTATATATATAATTTATAAAATAATTATTTATTAATAATAATAATAATTAAATTTGGAATTCAATAAATATATTATTAATAATTCTATGAAATAATAGAAACAAATTAATTATAATAATAAGGAATATAGGAAAAAAATATAAAATAGAAATGTAGAAATAAATATAGTTTTTACTATACTAAAAAACAAAAAGAATTATTTAAATTTATTATAAATATAAATATTAAAGTTAGAATAAGAAAAATGAAATGAAATGATTAGAAGAAAAGGAAAGAACTAAGAAAGGAGACAAAAAATAAATGACAACACATAGGAGTAAAGGGATGGGATCCAACAACTGCTAATTTTCTACCCATTATCCTATTTACTGTATTAGACTTTTTTTCAATTTCGCCTACCTAAATTTTGGCAATGACCAGGAACTCATTTATACAAATATAGTGTTTTATCTTCTCAACATGTTCTAACAAAGTTGGGGATTGAGTTCTGCAATGTTTTATGTCAACGGCCTGCTCTTGAAACCTTTGATTTATGGAGTGACCATTTTCTCACTATAACATTGGATTGATAGTTATGACACCTCAGACTAAAGACAATGAGATAATTTTTTTAGGTGTAAATAGATGCATGAGAATGATACATATAAACATACATGAACCAAATTTACTTATGTAATTGTGCTAATAAATTTATATATAATAAAAAACATGCATAATTTGTCATTACAAAAAATAACAATGCAATTAAATAGAAATGTAAATAAATAAATAAAAAAAGAATGAAAGAAAATGAAGTCATTACATACCAAATGACAATTTGTGTAATGTTTCAAAACTAAAGGACAAACATTACAAGTAAGAAAGATATATGGATAACAATGTTGGCAAATTTCCATGACAAAGTCTCTTTTTATAATTTCCATAAACAGAAATATTATTAATATTTATTTATTTATTTATTTTTCCAGTACGAAAAAAGCTTGATTTATATTATATTAGAAAATGGATATACATATGACATAATTCATATCAAGTTCCTCTTCGGGAAATCAAAATACAGATCCCTTGAGCTTTTAAAGTCTGTTGTGACCGAGAAATAAGCAGTCCATAGTTCGTTTACATCATGAAAAACTAGATAGCAAAATAATTTAATATAAGATGAATTCCCGTAATTGGAAATGATTGATGACAGTAGATTCATATTTCAATAGTTACTAGTCAGTAATATAGATATGCATCAATTCAGAACTGTATTGTTGTCTTGCATCAATATTGAGTTGAGGTGATGAAAAGCATAGATAGAAACCACACAGTGTTGATGCCACATGAATCGGTTGTAAAATTGTTACTCCCACATGAGAGTCCTGTAGCATTTGGAGGTAATTACACCGAGACCATTTCTGTTAGTACAATGCACACTGGTCAGAACAGAGATATAGGTACTTAAAATTACACCATCTAATGAGGAAACTAGTAAAAGTCCCTCATAGAGGACACTGTTTATGCCCAGTGGCTAGGCAAACAAGTTCAAAAATGAAAATGGAGAAATAGGTAGTCATCTAATAATGGTCAGTGCATCTTTCCATGGGGGCTAAAAGAAGGGTGTTAGATAAGGTCAATAACTGCTCATGGAGCGGGCAAGTCAACCAATTGTGGCAGATTCGAATGTTTTATCCCTAGGATCTTATGATGTCCTAATAGGCATGGATTGGCTAGAGAGACATTGGTCCCTCATCAATTGTAAAGATAAAACTATCAATTATTTAAATGAAAAAGGAATGAGACAGGAGATTCAAGGAGTGAAAAGACCCCTGAAATTAAGACCAATAACCACTTCCCAGTTGGAAAAATGCATTCGAGAGGGGTTCCAGATTTATGTGGTGCAAGTAGGATATTCAAATTCAAAAGAGAAAACTGCCACCTTGGAAAATCTACCTGTTGTACAAAATTGTCCTGATGTTTTTCCTGAAGATATTCTTGGATTGCCCCTAAAACAAGATATATATTTTACCATTGAATTAGTTCCTGGGGCTACTCCAGTATCCTGAGCACCTTATCATATGAGTGTGCCAAAATTAATGGAACTTAAAATGCAATTACAAGAATTACTAGATAAAATGTACATTCACCCAACCACATCACCTTGGGGAGCTCCTGTACTTTTCATGAAGAAGAAGGATGGAACATCGTGGTTGTCTATTGATTATCGACAGTTAAATAAATTGACAATTAAGAATAAATATCCCTTACCTCGTATTGATGAGTTGTTTGATCAAGTGAAAGGGGCTACAATATTCTCTAAGATTGACCTTCGTTCAGGTTACCATCAAATAAGAATAAAAGAAGAATATGTATACAAAACAACCTTTAGGACTCACTATGGGAATTATGAATTTGTTGACTTATATTTTGGACTGACTAACACCCCAACAACTTTTATGTTTCTTATGAATAGTATTTTTCATCAATATTTGGATAAGTTCATATTGATCTTTATTGATGATATATTAGTGTATTCCTGGAACATGGAAAAGGCTAAAGAACATCCACAGATTGTTTTATGGACGTTAAGAGAACATCAGTTGTATGAAAACTAAAATAAATGTGATTTCTTTAAAGAACAAATTCAATATTTTGGGTATATCATAACTAAGTATGGAATTGTTGTGGACCGAGAGAAAATAGAAACCATAATGGAATATCCAATTCCGAAAAATGTGGCTGACATAATATTTTTTATGGGAATGGTTGGGTACTATCAAAGATTTGTTGAAGGATTCTCCAAGGTAGCATATCCTATTACCTCCTTGCAGAAAAAAGGAAGAACATTCAAGTGGAAAACTGAGTGTTAATATAGTTTTGACCAATTGAAGAACTTGCTTACCACTGCTCCTATTTTAAGCATTGCAGATTCTGACAAGGAATTTATCATCTGCACTAATGGTTGTAATGATGGTGTAGGGGGAGTATTAATGCAAGAAGGCAATGTTATAGCTTATGAATCTTGGAAGCTGGAGGAACATGAGAAAAGATACTCAGCATATGACTTAGAGCTAATTGCAATAATACATGCATTAAATATGTGGCGACATTATTTATTGGGAAAGAAATTTTGCTAATGAAAGATCATCATAGTTTAACTAACTATTTTAAGCAGCCTACTTTGAACGCTAAACAAGCATGTTGGGTTGCCTTTCTGAGTGAGTTTTATTTTGAAATTAAACATTTAAAAGGGAAAGAAAACCGAGTAGCAAATGCTTTAAGTCGAAAATTAAATTTTGTCTATGAAATTTCATTTAGCAAAGTGGATGTTTCTTTTAAAGAACATATTAAAGAGGTTGCTCAAAGAGATCCCGAATATTGATTTTTATGGCAACAAGCCCAGATTATCAACAACAATGAACAACAATTAGGAATTAAGGTAAATGATGAGAATCTTCTAACCTACCGAGACAAGATGTATGTGCCCAATCCAAAAAGTGTCAAACAGTTAATTCTTGATAAATACCATAGAATTCCTTATGTGGTTCATTCCATTTAACAAAAATTGATCACTGCGTTAAAAAAAGAATACTTTTGGCCCGACATGAAAAAAGCAGTGGTAGATTATCTAGCTCATTGTTTAGAATGTCAACAGGTAAAAACTGAACACCAACATCCAGCTGGACTACTTCACCCACTGCCTATTCCAGAATGGAAATGGGAGACTATTACGATTGATTTTATTACTGGTTTACCCAAGACTAAGAAACAAAATGACTCTATAATGGTGGTTGTGGACAAATTAAGTAAATATTCTCATTTTATCCCTGTACAGTCTACTTTTAAAACAGTTCAAATTGCTAACATATTTATGAAAGAAATTTTTAGACTACATGGAATACCAAAAGCAATAATTTCAGATAGAGATGTGAAGTTTATGTCTGCATTCTGGAAATCTCTCTTTGAAGGTTTAGGCACTCAAATAAAATTTAGTACATCCTATCATCCTTAAACAGATAGGCAAACCAAGCGAGTAAATCAAGTGATTGAGGATATGTTGAGAATGTACATAATGCAAAAACCATCTAAATGGGAGGACTATATAAAGGGAAAGAAAACCAAGTAGTGGATGCTTTAAGTCAAAAATTAAATTTTGTCTATGAAATTTCATTTAGCAAAGTGGATGTTTCTTTTAAAGAACATACTAAAGAAGTCGCTCAAAAAGAAACTGAATATCGATTTTTATGGTAGCAAGCCTAGATTATGAACAACTTTGAACAACAATTAGGATTTAAGGTAAATGATGAGAATCTTCTTATCTACCGAGACAGGATATATGTGCCCAATCAAAAAAGTGTCAAACAATTAATTCTTGATGAATACCATAGAATCCATTATGCGGCTCATCCCGTTTAGCAAAAATTGATCGCTGCTGCATTAAAAAAAATACTTCTGGCCCAACATGAAAGCATTAGTGGCTGATTATCTAGCTCGTTGTTTAGAATGTCAATAGGTAAAAGTTGAACACCAACATCTAGCTGGACTACTTCACCCACCAGGGAAAATTTTAGGGGCTAATATCCACAAGTGGGCTAATTTTCTATGCTTTTTACAAAAAAATATTCACTAATTTTGATTTTTTTCTAAAAATGATTTGCCCAAATTTTATGGTATAAAATTATTTTACCTTAAGAATCGCCAAAATTTTATATAAAGACTATATAAAATTATTAGAAATTTTAATATTTTTACAAAAATATTGCCAAACATTTTATAGATTGCATATTAAAGGCTAGTGAGATTCGCCAAGGTTTCTAAACTTTAAGATAAATTTCCATCCTTCAAATTTTTGCCTGTCACCCACTGCCTATTCCGGAATTGAAATGGGAGAATATTATGTTTGATTTTATTACTGGTTTACCTAAGACTAAGAAACAAAATGACTCTATAATGGTGTTTGTGGACAAATTAAGTAAATCTTCTCCTTTTATCCTTATACAGTATACTTTTAAAATAGTTCAAATTGCTAACATATTTATGAAGGAAATTTTTAGACTACATGGAATAGCAAAAGAAATAATTTCAGATAATGATGTGAAGTTTACCCCTGCATCCTGGAAATCTCTCTTTGAAGGTTTAGGCACTCAAATACAATTTAGTACGTCCTATAATCCTCAAGCAGATGGGCAGACTGAGCGAGTAAATCAAGTGATTGTGGATATCTTGATAATGTATGTAATGCAAAAACCATCTAAATGGGAGGACTATATATATTTGATAGAATTTTATTACAACAATAGCTATCATGCATCCCTAAAGATGAGTTCCTTCGAGATATTGTATGGATGAAGATGTAGAACACCCATAAATTAGGGAGGCCCTAATGACAAGTTAATGTTGGGAGCCAAAATGTTAAAAGAAACTGAGTAGGCAGTGAAGAAGGTGAGAATGAATTTAAAGGCCACGAAAGATCGTCAAAAGACCTATGCTGACAAAAAACACAATTACTTAGAATTCCAGGTTGGGGATCATGTATACGGATGGGTAAAACCCAAGAAAATCACCTTATAATGGGGAAGGATCACTAAGCTAGCACCCTGAATATGTGGTCCTTTCCATATTTTAGCTCAGTTTGGACTGGTAGCTTATCATCTAGCCTTGCCAAGTCACATACATGTACATAACGTTTTTCATGTTTCTGTATTAAAGAAGTACATGTATGATCGTAAATATTTAATCAATTGGTAGAACATACAGGTAACTTGTGAAGCAGTAATATATATGTGTTGTGTGTGTGTGTGTCTATTTCTTTTACAAAACAAAAAACTTCATGAAAGAGGAAGAATCTAACAAGTATTTAATCATTATGTGTGTAGGTCAAGTTGGATGGTGAGATTCTAACCAATCCCCTGCATATACTCGATGGGAGAGAAGTCACACTGTGGAGGCGAGTTATCACCCAAGTTAATGTGTAGTGACAGCACTTTAGCCCATAAGAGGCTACCCAGGAAGATAAAAAACTTATGAGAGAATCTTACCCAGGTTTGTTCTCGCAGCGTAAAAACATCAAGACGGTGTTTGGTTTAAAGGGTGGGAGAGATGTAACATCCCTTGAGAAGATTGTAAATAATAGTTGCTTCAGTAAAAGACATGATAATGGTGACAGACTTCAAAAAGGTCGAAAATTAAAAAGGTGATATTTGATTTTATATTTTATAAATAAATCACATTTTTAATGATGTAGGAATTATGAACAATTCAGTTGGAAAATCATGCCTAATTGTGCCTCACATGTCAGGGTGGTTAGTCAGCTATGGGTGAGGCGTTTACCTGCCCATAAACTCTCCTTGAGAATTAAAAGGAAAGAAAGGGAAAACCAACAAGGTAGAGGTACCTGACTTAACCTGAAGGAGAGAATGGAAACCAAAAAAGAGCTATGTTAAGAAACCATGCTGAAAGGTCACACGAATTCATGTAACAGAAAATCTTAGACTAAGTCTGGTTAGGACCAGATAGTAACAGAAGCTAATTGTGCAAAATCATTATTAATACCCTTCTTATGAGGATAGCACAAGGGGAGACACAGTTCGAGATTGGTCTCGTGGTAGGGAGGAACAAGGCATTGATTTCCAAAGGAAGCTACAAAATTTAGTGTAATATCAACAGGAAATAGATGATTACATCTTGACCTGGTTATACAATGTGGAATGTGTAATAGAGTTATGTGAATGAGTCTATAGTAATTAAGTCATGTACAGATATTGTGACAAGGTTACAGGTCTATGTGTATTATGAAAACATGTATCTAGACCAACAGAGCCCTAAATGAATAAAGGTACTAAGTCCTTTACTACAGAGTCTACCAATAGTATGATTAAAGTGATATGTGTGGTTAATAAGGATTGAACGAGGTTGAAAATAATTAGAAAATAACTTCTTTCTTTTCTGTTCAAATGAAATATGAAACCCTAGCTTGATATTGTTGGGGGTTGGGAAGAAAATAATGTGTTGGGAACCTAGGTTAGTTTCATGTCTTAGTCGAAGTGTCTGCCAGCCTAGAAGCAATCCCTAGTCTGCCAAATACATAATTTCAGCAAAGATACTTTTAACCCCAGTGTGAAGTAGGACATGGAGATTGTATCATTGTATTAAAAATAAAACTAATTCTGAACTTGAACTCGATCAAGTAAACATTATCTTAATTCAGAACCTCAACACAAGAAAATAAAATTGAGAAACATTTTGAATAAGATAGGAACAATGAAATATGAAAATGGTATTCAATTAATGGAAAAAATAGTATAGTTTTATCTATAATTATAACCGTAGAGCCACCATGGCTAACCATAAAATAAATATTCCAAACATTCATAGTTATTGTATCTTGTCAATCTGAGCAACAACTGTTGTTGTGCTAGAATATACAAAGGAAGAACTAACTTCTAATCTTAACAGGAATTTGCTAACGAGAAATTAACTACAAACGATAAATTCAACCAAAGTTTCTACTTGGCTAATGAAAATACTCAAAACCCTCATAGTATAAATTCAGTAAAAAATTATAGAAAATATCCCAGCCTTGGATAATCCTCTTAGCCATAAAACCCTTAGTGTAGCTGAGCCATTCTTGTACTTGGAACAAGGTGGGTAGCACTAGAACTATTACTGAAACCCTTGATGCCGTTAACAAAAAATAGAAAGAGAATTTAGGTACTTGCATTCAAAAAATAATGTGGGTGAATGAATTAGAATTAAAAAAAAAAAAAAAAAAAACTATCATCAAGAAATCTTGGAACATGTAGCTATTCTGAGAAGCAACTATACCTGTGTTTCGAAAATCGCCTTTGTGGCTGGAAGGAAGCCTGCCAGGACAACAACCGTGCAAGAGTCAAGGTCTGCAATAGGCTTAGATCAAGATAAAATATAGAATTAATTAACCGTTCAAATTAGGGTTTTACCAAGGTGCATAACCCTTTCAGTAGAAAGTTTTAGACCACTGTAAATGATCAATTGACATCTCATTTCCATTGCTGGTATACCGACAAGCCTGCCAAGTAAAAATCATTAAATAAATGAAGAATTTTATGCAACTCTTCTGCTTAATAAAGGATAAAAAACACCTTTTGAACTCTCTTACCTCGACTCTATAGGCTTCAAGTATAACCCCTAGAAAAAATGTTAAATGAATGATGCAATGGAACCCTAGAGATGGCGGCAACAATATCCTGTCTTGAATGGAGAAAATGAGGTCTCGACGGAGGGTGTGGGGGTGGTAGTTACCATGACCTAGGATGAAACAATCTCCACCATTGATCAGGCATCTCCATCTAGGACCGTGGATGAAACCCAATACCCATCTGAGATGCTAAATCCAAAAGTTTCCCAGAGCATGCATTAACCGGTGGACGACATAACTACGATGGGTAGTTTATTTTTTTTAAAATGGTCATCGATGCAATATGATAAAATGATGAACATAAATGTTTGCAATACTTCTAAATAAAGTATAGACATTAAATAATGTCACTACACTTATAACATAACTTCAAATGGTAATGCATATATATAAGCAGGTTCACGAACATCCTTTTAATGTCATCTTGAGTTTGGTAAAACATAACTATCCTGATTATATATGTGTATTATTAACAGCAAATATTTTTATTATTATTAGAAATAATGTGATAATGTTACTAGGGAGTGTGACACAAATATTTGTGTATTTTAATGAAAAATAAATGACAATACTTAGGACTAAAGGGATTTAATAAGTGCTAATCTTTTACCTATTATTCTATTTAGCTTATTAGACTTTTTTTCAATTTGGATGGACTCCCTAAATCTTGGCAATGACCTTTTAAAGTCACCTGTACAAATATGATGTTTTGTCTTCTCAACATGTTCTATAAATATGGTGTTTTGTCTTCTCAACATGTTCTACCAAAGCTCATGAGTGAGTCATACAATGTTTTATGTCAACCACATGCTCTTGAATCCTTTGACTTATGGAGCCGCCATTTTCTCACTATAACACCTTGATTGATAGTTATGACAACTAGTAAACAAACTAGGAACAATGAGATAATGCTCTCAACAAATAAACTTGTGAGAATGATGCCTATAGACATATATCAACCAGATTTATTAATATAATGTGTTAATAAATTTATATATAATAAAAAACATACCTAATTTATCATAAAAAAATAACAATAAAAATGAAAAAAATAAAGTCAAAAAATAATCATAAAAATGGGAAAAAAATAAATAAAAATAAAGTCATACATACCCGATGACGATCTGTGTAATGTTTTAACTAAAGGATAGACATTACAAGTAAGAAAGATATATGGATAGACAATGTTGACGAATTGCCATGACCAAGTCTCTTTTTATAATTTCCATAAATAGAAATGGAGAGAGCCTCTTTCGCATAAACCTGACATACAGTGCATTAAGTGTTAGGATGGAAAACTGCAAAAGATCTGGAGATATCTAATGCATGGAACTCAAAACAAAATCAAATTACATATGATCACCACGATAATTAAGAAACGTATGATTCTAATTCCATAAAATGAAAATATTGTGAGCCGACCTGTGTCTGCATTATTCACAGGATTCGTATCCATTGTAATCTATATCGATCCGTTGAAGCTCACTTTCTAAATTGCTTCAAGGAGTGGTTGTTGTTCTTTCCTAGAGTGAACGTTCAAGTTTTATTGTTGTATTAGTTTGGTGATACCATTAGCCGATAGTTTAATTAGATTTCGCAAATTATGGAAATTTTGATTATATTTTGAGAAAATCTAGTAAGATTTTTGTAAATGAAAATTACAATTGTTAATTTTCAAAATTTTAGATTCTTTAGAAGTTTTTGATGGGGTTGAATCTATTTCTATTATCAAAAACATAATCAAACACTATTTCTATTAAAAAAAATTGAAATTATTTTACTCAGATTCCAACAACCATTTTTACCCTCCCGACAATTCCTCTGCTTCTGTAAACTACTTATTATATATATAAAATTCTACTCAAGTTTTGATGAGAGTATCTTCCTAATAAGTAGATCTTATTGGAATCAGTAGCCATATTATATATATATATATATATATATATATATATATATATATATATATATATATATATATATATATATATATATATATATATATATATATATATATATATATATAATTAATTTGGGTGAGTTGAACTTTTTGTTGCGTTGTTTTTAGCTCCTCCATGACAATTTGATAAAAATTGATATTGCTAATTTTTTTAATATATTTTTAAATTTAAAAATAATTGAGTCATAGTTTCTTTTTAATATTCAGAGCCCTTAGGGTTTTGGAGAGAGGATGGAGAGCGACGGAAGTAGCAGGAATCGAACCTAGGCAACCTAGGCCGATGGCCTAGGATGCTTCAGTCCGGGCTTCGGTAGGTTTTGGCAGGTTTCTTGACGGTACGGGACGAGACAGATGGTGGATACCCCGAGGCATAGGATGCGTAAGACAGATTAGGAAGGGCCGTTTAAGGGCATAAGCAGCGTTTTAACATCGGAACGGAATTGCCTTACATCAAACCGGGGTGGTTTTTGTTTTTTTGTTGTTTTTTCAGTTCTGGAGAGCCGGCGGTCGACGTTCCCAAGCGGTCTCGACAGCAGCAGGTAACGGGCCGCTAGCGGTGTCAGTTATTGGTTTTTTACTGTTTTTACCATGGTGAAACCTAATGAGTCTGTTGACCTAGACCCTGCACCTGAGGACATCCTGTCGGTGTGGGGAAAGGAGGTAAATGCCCAGAATATAGTCAAGTTTTTCGGGTCAGATGGCAGCCATGCACCCGCTGATCTGTCTGTGGAAGGCTCGTGGAGCATCAAAGGGTCAAAAGCCCTGTTAGGGGAAAATCTGGAGTTGTCTGGGCTGCGTTTCAAAGGAGGTTTCCCGGAGAAAGACTCCCAACTGTTTCCAGTCGGCTCGCATGTCAGTAAAAACAGACCTCTCTCAAGTGCAGTTCGACTATCTGGGGGGCTCGAGGATATTATCAATTTCCAAACAAATCAGGGAGTTTGGAGGTCTGTTGGTGGGGAATTAAAGCCTGGAAGGGTTGTGACGGAAGGGAGCGGTCAGCCGACTGTTATTAGGCGCTCTTCTACAAAAGAGCCTCCCAAATCCAGTCTGGGCGGAGGAGGGTTTATCACAGAGACTGTCGAGGCTTTGAAGACTGGGAAGGAGGGGAAAACCCTAGGCGATGGACGGGAAGCAGTGGTCTCAGGGCTCGGCACAGCTGTTAAGGAAGGTTTCGAAGGCGGTCTCCAGGCTTCTCGCTCTGAAATAGCCGATAAAACCCTAGCTGGAAAGCAGTCTGGTCATCAGGAGACCCTGGACAATTCAGTCCCATTATCTTTAGAAAGGGAGGAAGAATCCGGACAGGAGAAGGCGGGGGGAAAACGGAAGAAGGAGAAACCTTTAAAGAAGAAGAAGATCGAAGGTAACCTGGTTCTAGGCATGGATGTCCAGGTCGAGGAAGCGCTGGTAGTGGCGGAATGTACGTTAGTGGGTAGAGTTAGAGGGAAGGCTTTATCTGGCAAAGCTTTGAACCAGTGGGCGGAGAACCAATGGAAGGAGACCCCGGTAAATTCGTTCAGAATCGCAGCTCTTGTGAAGGGCTGGTTCATGGTCAGATTTGAAAAAAAGGAAGATGCCGACTGGGTCGCAGGGAGAAATTGGGCTTTTGGGAATCGTCCAGTCTTGTTCAAGAGGTGGTCGCCATTATTTGACGCAAAAAGGGAGAAGGTAGACGAGTTTCCGGTTTGGGTCAGGGCGCCCGGTCTTCCTCCTTTCCTGTGGGTGGAATCTGTCTTCAGATCCATTGGGAATCTGCTGGGCACATACCTTGAAGCCGACATGTCGTTCCTTCACACCCACGAAAGAGCCATGGCCAGGATTCTTGTTCGTTTAAACCCAAAAGAGGGGTTAGCAGAATCCATAAATCTGCAGTATAGAGATTATGTTTTTGAACAGCCGTTGGATTATGAGCACCTCCCCTTTAGATGTCACAGGTGCCATGAATATGGGCACTTGGCAAGGGATTGCCCCCTTGGTAATCGCAGAAGGAGATCGCAGAAAAAAGGTGAGCAGAGGGAGAAGAAATTGAGGAAGGATAAGGATTTCGTGACTGAGGATCATCCTAAGGATACCGATATGGAGGAGATCCATCCCGAGAAGGAAGCTGTTGACAGTCAGGCCATAAAGTCTGCGCCCGAAGGCATCGAGACCCAAGGTACTCCGGAGAAGAAAGCCAAGGAGACTACAATTGAAGGTGTTGACATCGTTGTGGAAGATCCAAACGGTATGCACCGAGACTTATGTAATTCCTCTCCTTTTTCAGAATCTAAAGATGACTGTTTAAAAGATGGATCTCCTCTTAAAAACTGTAGTATTGATGATCAGTTAAATATAGAAAATCTTATTGATGCTATTCCATCCATCGACCTGAATTGCGAAGATGTTCCCCTAAATAGCCTGGATCCTGTCCTTTCCTCTCCGGTGTGCCATTATAATCTGAGATCTCTTGACAAAAAACATGGCAAAATGTTAGAATCCCCTGACCCGATTGGTGGGTTAGGCCCTTCTTCGTCTCAGGTCTCCAAAAGGAAGGCTAGAGGTAGAAAATCAAACCTGTCAAAAGCACAGGTTAAAGCAAAGTTTGATGTTGCTGATGGAAAACAAATGTCCATCCCTGGGGCGCTTAGAGCAGTAAACCCCCTTGATCAGGTTGTAAAATGATCTTATTATCTTGGAATTGTAGGGGTTTAGCCAGTAAACCCAAAAAACTGGCCTTAAAGGAGTTAGTTACGCGTTACAACCCGGATATCTTATTTCTTCAAGAGACCCTTGGCAGGAGTTTTGAGGTGGAATCTGCTCTTAGGATCTCTTTTCCAGGATGGGTTTTCCATGCCATAGATGCTGAGGGGCATTCGGGGGGTTTGGCTATTGGAGTCCGGGAAGGTAGGTTGCAGATAAATAGTCTTTGGGGAATGGCTCATGTCCTCGGCATGGAGGTCTTTTCTCCTGAGATTGGATTTCCTTTTCTGATTATAAATATCTATGGGCCATGTCAGGGAAGAGAGTCTTTTTGGAACAACCTTTTATCCAAATCTCTTTTGAAAGACAGAAGTTTGATTTTAGGAGGAGATCTAAATTTCTCAATAGGGAATGCGGAAGCCTGGGGTCCCTCAGCCAGGGAAGACCCACTTTCGGATTTCTTTTCAAACGCTCTCCTCTCCCACAATCTGATAGATGTAAATCTAATCAAAGTAAAACCTACCTGGAGGAACAGAAGAGCAGGGGAGGAGAGAGTGGCAAAGCGGTTGGACCGTTTTCTCATAAGTGAAGATATGGCAGCCAGTATCCCTATGTTCAGGCAATGGGTGGGTGAAGGGGGGAACTCTGATCATTTTCCCATCCTAATGGAAGTTCAAAAACCTCCCCTTAAACCAGCAGCCCCTTTCAAATTTAATGCCTCCTGGCTGCAGGAGGAATCTTTCAATATTCTATTCAGGGATACCTGGAGGCATCCGGGCAGATCTTCGTCGGAGAATAAAGGGGCCCTGTTTATGGAAAATTTAAAAAGACTCAAAAAAGCTACTATGGAATGGGCAAAAGATAGGAAGAAACATCAGAATGAGGCGCTATCCAAAATCGATGCTGAACTTCGGGATATGGAGGAACCTGAGGCAGAAGGGTATGCAAATCAGGAGTCAAAAGATAAGATCCTGATGCTAGAAAAACAAAGAGGCAAGATATTATTGGACAGAGAAGAGGAATGGAGGCTAAAAAGCAGGGCGATCTGGTTGAAAGCTGGAGATGAGAATACAAAATTTTTCCATAACTATGCAAAAGGCCGGAAAAATGTAAACACAATATGGAAACTAAAGGATCAGGAAGGAAGAGAAGCTACCTCTTTTGAGGATCTATCAAAAATGGGAAAGAACCACTTCCAGAATCTGTTTACAGAACAAGAAGGGATCACCTTAGCAGAAGTAATCAGAACAGCTCAATGTTTTCCCCGCTTTGTAGAAGAGGAGGAAGCAGAAGATTTAGCTGGAGAAGTGACAAAGGAGGAAGTGGAAAACATTGTAAAAACAATGGCAAAAGATAAAAGCCCGGGTCCGGACGGGTGGACTATCGAGCTGTTCCTCCATTTTTTTGATTCAATTGGAGAAGAACTTACTGAGGTAGTGGAAGAATCGAGGAAAAAAGGTGAGATATACCCCCCTTTCAATGCTACTTTTATAGCCCTCATCCCAAAAAAGGAGGACCCGGACTCTTTTGAAGACTTCAGGCCAATTTCCCTGTGCAACTGTGTTTATAAAATCATAGCAAAACTTATTGTTGTTCGCCTGAAACCGGTCCTTTCAAAAGGCATATCAAGTGAACAATTTGGATTTTTGGATGGTCGACAAATACATGAAGCCATAGGGGTAGCTCAGGAGACAATCCACAGCATTAGACAGTCAATCAAGAAAGGGGCTGTGATTAAAATAGATTTGTCCAAAGCATATGACAGGATCAGCTGGACATACCTCAGGATGCTGCTGACTCATCTGGGTTTTAAGCTGGATTTTATAAACTGGGTAATGGGATGTGTAACCAGCGTAAGTTTTGCAGTTTTAATTAATGGGGCTTCGTCTCATTTCTTCAAAGGGCAAAGGGGTCTGAGGCAAGGATGCCCTCTATCCCCACTGCTTTTCCTCCTAGTGGCAGAGGGTCTAAGCAGGTTGATCTTGGAAGCTAGAAGAACAGGTTTGGTAAAAGGTTTGGAAGTAGCTGTAAATCTGTTCATTTCTCATCTCCTTTTTGTAGATGATATTTTATTATTTACAAATGGGAGCCTGAATGAAATAAAAGAACTAAAAAATATTCTTGATCTGTTCATGAAAGCCACAGGGATGCAAATAAATCTCAGGAAGTCTCAGCTAATAATGGAAGGTTTCAGCAGAAACGAAAGTACCCAGATCACAGCTATTCTGCCCTTTGAGGTCTACAATATGGAGAATCCGTTCAAGTACCTGGGTTTCTGGCTGAAGCCAAATTCTTACAAAAAGCAGGACTGGAACTGGCTGGTGGCCAAAATTGAAGCAAAAATCTCTCACTGGAGTTTCAAGTGGTTATCCAGAGCTGGCAGACTGACCTTGGTAAATTCAGTGCTGCAGGCCATGCCAGTTTTTTGGGCAGCTTTGACTTGGATTCCAAAAGGGATCCTCCATAAGATAAAAAAGATCTGCAGTAGGTTTCTTTGGTCTGGGTCAAAGGAGGACTCTGTTCTTCCATGGGTAGCTTGGGAAAAGATTGCAAGGCCAAAAGACTGGGGTGGCTGGGGAATTAAAAATCTCTATGACTTCAGTATTTCGCTGGCAGCCAAATCCGGATGGAGAATCATAAACTCTGAGAATTTGTGGACAAGAGTAGTGAGGCGAAAGTATATAGATCCAGTTCCTCTGGAAGAATGGATCCGTAACCAAAATAAGAAAGGAAGGAATGTTTCAGTGATATGGAAGGCTACCACTGAGGCATTTAAAGTCATTGAACAAGGTCTGGCATGGCAGGTAGGGAACGGAGAAAATGTGAGGATAGGCAGGGACCCCTGGGTGGGTTGCAATGATCTTTTCGCTTTGTCCCCAGGGCTCATCAGACATCTGGAATCCAAAGGCATCTTTCATTTAAATCAGATTGAAAAAATAGGGCAGTCTACTATATGGGGGCAAGCTTGGAAATCGGGAGAAGAATTAGAGATTAGACCTTTATGGTGGAATGAATGGCAGGCTTTCATTCAGGAACTATCAAGATCCAATGTAAGAATAAGAGATAGACCTGACCAGTTGGTCTGGGCCCATGCAGACTCAGGATCTTATTCCCCGAAAGCCGGTTACAGTTTCTTAATGTCGAAAAAAGGATGGGAAGATCCAGGATGGTGGGCAAAATCTCTGTGGAAATTAAAATGTCCTAAAAAAGCCAGGCTGTTTTTTTGGTGTGTGCTAAAAAAGAAGATTCCAACCTGGGATGTTCTCCAAGCTAGATATAAACAAGGGCCTGGAAGATGTCCATTATGTAGAGATGACTCGGAGACCATCTACCATCTCTTCTTGGGATGCCCCTTCGTCAAAAAGGTGTGGGAGGAGGTACAAAAATTATTGAAGAAGCAGTTAAGTTGGGAAGGGGAAAACATAATGGCTGCTTGGGAGCATTGGTGGAGACATCGTTCAGAGGGGAATATGAGGAATCTTCCACCCATCATCTGCTGGGGAGTCTGGATAGCAAGGAATAGAAGCATTTTTAATGACAAAGCCCTCTCAGCAGAATCTATCGCCATTCAAAGCTCAGCCATCCTATCCAGCATTCCTGATCCAGAGGAGACAAGGAAAAATTCTCAGAGCAGGGAGGAACAAATAAGAACAGGTATTCCGTGGGCCTACTTTGATGGGGCTTCACAGAATAATACAGCTGGGGCAGGGATAATCATTCACTTAAATGAATCACACTCTTTAAAGGCTTCAGTGGGTATTGGTTCCGGATCGAATAATTTTGCTGAGCTAACAGCTTTAAAGCTTCTCCTTTGCTGGCTTATCCACAGACACATCTTCGCAATTCAGATCTTTGGGGACTCTTTGAATGTAGTGAAATGGGTTAATGGAAACAGTAGATGTCTAAATTATTTGTTGAGGCCGCTTTTAGAAGAGATCTTGACCTTAAAACTCTCCTTTAATGTGTTTTCAATTGAACATATTTACAGGGACCGAAATGAAGCCGCGGATAAACTTTCTAAAGATGGTCTGCAGCAGGCTGTGGGCATTTGGAAACTAACTGAACAAATCCATGAACAGATCCGTGTGTCGGATCTCCCTCCTTATGCTTAAAATTTTCAATTATCTGCTGTTTTGGTGATGTTTATTTACAAATTGTATATAGTTGTACGTGTCACAGCTTCTGTTTGTAATGGACTTGTTATTTTGGACTGTATGCGCGGTCTGCCCAAGTGTTTTTGTTTTTGCTGGTGGGTCGTTTTCCTATCAAGGAGGCCCACGAAAAATATGTACTGTTGAAAACACGTCGCTGTTTGAAAACCTCGCAAAAAAGACTGAGGGCGCAGTATATGCCGTAAGGGTGATCAACCTGTTTCAGTGACAGGGGAACAGAAAATTTTGGCTTATATGGTTAGTTCAGAGAAGCTTGTTTCTTTCTCTGAGTCTGCTGTGGGTGTCGTCCTCACAGTAACTGAATGCTATGCATCTGCTTGTAACTTTTTATCTACTTTATATAAAAAGTTTGTTTTTTTTCTCCGGAAAAAAAAAATATTCAGAGCCCTCGAGATTTTGGATGCTTATTATATATACAAATTTAACCATTTAATATTACTCGAGTAAATAGTTTAATAAAATATATTATATATAGTTTTTTAAATCTGAAATTTTCTATAAAATCATATGTATATATATATATATATATATATATATATATATATATATATATATATATATATATATTATTTTAAAATAAAAATTAAATTAAATTTTATGTATATAATAAAATTTTAATTAAAATTTTTATTCAATTTTACAAAAATTTAAAAATATATATTAAAAATAAAAACATAAAATATTTAGAATAAGTGAATAAATTTCACAAGTAAATAGAAATTTTTATATTTTTATATTTTGAATAAAAAATAATATATATATATATATATATATATATATATATATATATATATATATATATATATATATATATATAAAGTAGTATTTGGTTTTATTTATGGAAGTAAGATTAAATATTATTAATATTTATTTTTTTAGAGATAGTTCCATTAATTATTATAGGAAATATTAACTATTTATTTTTATTTTTATATTATTTACATTGTTAATAGTTTTTTATTTTTTATTTATTTTGAATTAACATTTTCTATTAATTCAAGTCTAGAATACATCATGACAGATCATAAATCACAAAATTATGTTCCTCATTCCAACCACACTTGAAAATAGAACCACAATACAAATACGTCGAGAGAACTAGATACTTAGAAACAAATAATCCAAAATAACTGAAAAAAATCCCTAAACCTAAAATCACCGAATCTTCACCACTAATGAGGAAGGAGGATCGGGGCATGATCACCTCGCCTATTACCAGGAGCCGGGGGAGCATGGAAATATTTGTGAACATGAGCTTCCATATGATCAATTCCGCCTTCCAAGTGCATTAGACTTTCTAAGATCCTTTTTTTCCCACAATGCAACAACACCACCTTATCTAGCATACACCACTAGTTATGTTGGAGGTTGTTCATGAAACGATAACCTCATTCCTACCCTCATGCCGAACCCGATCCATTTTCTCCAAAATCTTTGAAATCTATCAAAGTACATCATTCAAGAAATCGAAGGGAGGCGACATCTAAATTCTGCCTAGAGAGTGCACAATGAGTTGATCAACCTCCTCCCCTAGACTGTGGTTTGCTTTAGGATGCACTACTCCATGGCCTCATGGACCCATGCCCCAACGGGCTCAACCTTGTTGTCTACACATGGACCCGGGCTTTACCCAATTGCACCAACAACCCAAAAAATGCCACCTTCCATGTTCCCGCAAAATAGTCACACCAAACCTGTCACTAACAAACCTCCACTACCAGAGGACAATTGTCACACTAGAAGATACCCTTGATTCTCAAGACGACAAACCAAACACACCGGATCTCCCCTTTACCACCCTGTAGAAATAACTCAAAATTTTCAGCTGCTAATGAAATTAGACTGAAATCAATAGACACAAATTTCTTCTACTCAATCTATGGAAGGGAAAACATACAACAAAAACACATGCAATCTTTCAATCATAATGAATATATTTCTTACTAGGGAATCTAACAAGGAAAAACCCCTCCTCTGTTTGTATTATATCAAATGAGAAAAATGATCTATTACATTGATAACTTCAATCATTGAATCTCAACCTGCACTACAATATTGATCTCCTCCTCTTGAGTCTCATTTGCCCAATACTCAGGAAAAATAGGCATCATGCTTCCTCCTATTGCCTTGCACAATTCCTACTCCTTAAGAATAGGGAAGCTCTAATTTCCTTGCACAATTCCCAATAGAAGTAGCTCACCTTCTATGTGAAAACACTATACACTGAGTAATATGCAATAATGATTACAATTATGCATTTTTCCTCCACTCAACCAGGTAATTCAAATTGCATGCATGACTAGTCCTATTTTTAGTAAATTGACTAGTTAACTGAGAGATTAGTGAGTTAACAACAATTACAACTACTCAATTGAACTCATATTGACTCTATTCTAGACCAGAACTCATATAGCTAAGTTTCACTAAATATAAATCCACTAGACTGCTAGATTTTAGAAATCAAATCATGCACAACTATACTTCTTGCTCACATACTCGAATTGAGTGACTTGGCCAAAGTGAAAATTTGAATTTATCCATTTGGATAAGGCACAAGTGAAATGAAGCATTTCTTGCTATAATTTAACACTCCCTCTTTGCAAGAAAATGGATTTGAACGACCCCAATCTTACTCCTATGGAACTTGAACTTGCCCTTGACAAAGACTTTGTCAAAATGTCTACATCTTGCTCCTCTATAGGAATGTACTGTAACATGACAATCGTCCTCTACACACAATATCTCAAGTGATGGTTTCTGATGTCTATATGCTTAGACCTATCATGAAACACTAGAATTTCATAGAGTTTTATACAACTTTGATTATCACAGTGGATGAATGTAGGATCCATCCCATGACTAAAGAGACCAACCAGAATCTTCCTCATCCAAATAACCTCGCATGTTGCTTGAATAGAAACCATATACTCACCCTCTGCTGAGCTAAATGCTACATATCTCCATTTCCTACTATACAAAGAAACAAATGCTGACCCAACACTGAAGACAGTTCTTGATGTGCTCTTCCTATCTGAGGGACTCCCTGCCCAATTTTCATCTGTGAAGCCTTGGAGCTTCACTCCATCAGGCTGCCTGTACCATAAACAAAAAAATTTTGTGCCTCTAAGGTATCTGAGAACATGTTTTACTGCTTTCTAGTGAAGCTTGGTAGGCTCCACCATAATATAACTAAGATGATTAACTGCAAAACAAATATCAAGCCTTTTTTTCACCAAGTACATCAAGGACCCCACCATTTTTTTGTAGATAGTGACATCTACTACCTCACCTGTATAAGATTCCTCTTTCCTCTAGTTAGTACCTAGAGGAGTATCCATGGGTTTGCAATCCTGCATATGGAATCTCTGAAGGATTTCAGAGGTGTACTTCCCCTGGTCAACAAATATCTCTCCATCTCCCTACTACACCTCCAAGCCATGGAAGTAGTGCATCAAACCCATACCCTTCAACCTCTGATCTCCTATCAAGATCAAATCATCCACATAAGGACTAAGATGAGAATACTTCCATCTATCATAATGAATAGAGATTGGCATCTGCTTCACTGTTAGTAAATCCTAATCCACTTAGATAGGAATCTATGTGAATGTACCAAGCACGAGGTGCCTGCTTGAGACCATAAAGGGCTCTCTTGAGTCTACACACATGTGCCTCCCTATCAAATGTATCAAACCCCTTGGGATGCTCAATGTAAATCTATTCCTCAACCACTCCATTGAGGAAGGAAATTTTAACATCCATTTGGTGGATCCTCCACCCCAACTGTGTTGCCAATGCAAGAATGGTTATGATAGAAGAATATCTTTCCACAGGGGAAAATGTCTCCTCATAATCAACTTCGTCCACCTGTGAGAAGACTTTGGCCATAAATCTAGCCTTGTACTTCTCAACAATGCGATCAGCTATATTTTAATATTGTATAACCACCTGGAACCAACAACTGACTTTTTTCTAGGTCGAGCCACCACCTCCCAAACATTGTTCTTCATGATGGAGTCATACTCTTCCACCATGGAATCTAACCATGATTGTTGAGAAACAACCTCTTCAAAGGAAGATGGCTCATAATCAATTAGTTATTTCATAAGTGTTATATATCGTGTATATATCTCACATGATCTCCTTTATATGCACAAGGAGCTAGGAACTCCAACCTACTCTTGAGGTTCCTGCACCAACCTATCAACCATATTGGTCCTCTTCATCCCTTCTATGGAAGGGTGTGTGTAAGTGGGTGCCTCCACTTAGCCTTCTCTCTGCTCCTCCACATGTGGCTACTCCACATCCTCCTCCTGGAATGTATCCTTACCTTTGAGCAAGATGTCTATATGGATCTAAATAAGGCTCCTTTGGAACTAAAAATCTCCTCCTTTGGTGATATGCTCAACTTTCACTTTAGAGAGCTCCCCGTGGCTTTCTCCTCATAAAATATCACATCCCCCCTCATCATAGTCTTCCTGAGTGAGGGAAAGTTCACCTAGTAAATATGAGGAGTCTCTATGTATCCTATAAATATCCCTCTCTCTACAGTGGGCTCCAACTATTTCCTGCTATATTTGGAGACATGACAATAGACTATGGATCCAAAAATATGAAAGTGGGAGACATTTGGATTCCTCCTAAAGAAAACCTCTTCATATGTAATCATTCCAAGAATTTTGTGAGGGCTCCTGTTCTGCAAATAAATAGTTGTATTACAAGCTTCTACCCACAAGGATAGTGGCAATCCCTGGTCATGCAACATTCCTATAGAAATTCCTATAATACTTCTATTTTTCTTCTATACAACCCCATTTTTCTATGGGTTGTAGGATGTAATTAACTCCCTTCTAACACCCTCCTTGGCACGTAATTCTTTCAAGGCATTAGACACATACTCTCCTCCATTATCACTTCTCAAGGATTTAATTTTATTTCCAATCTTGTTTTCAACTAAGGATTTAAATTCAATAAACTTTGAATATACCTAATCTTTCTTCTTCATAAAATAGATCCAGCATTTGTGGGAAAATTCATCTATGAAGATCACATAACACCCATGATTTGCAATTGAGATTGTGGAAAATGGTCCACACACATCTTAGTGAAATCGCTCCAAGATAGCTCGACCTCTACTATCTTGGCCCTAGAAGGAAGATTTAAGATATTTCCCAAGAGTGCATCCCTTGCCAACATCATGTTGATCAAGGGTTCATTTTGGAAGTCTAGTGGTGATATGTTGCATTATTTTCAAAGCTCCATGGTGTAGGTGTCCCATGCGCCTACTCCAAAGCTCTCCAACATCTCATCCCGAAACATGTTCTTCCTTGCTACTCAATGTAGCATGTGCATCCACCTCTATCTTGTAGATATTTTTAACTTGAACAACAATTTGTTTTACTTGTCCAATAGGAACTTTCTTTAGATATGCCTTCCCTTTAATAAACACCACATCATATCCTTTGTCTTCAAGTAAAACTACAAAAAATAAAATTTTCATCAGACCAGAAACATATATTACATTCTTTAGTTGAATATGGGAGCTTGACTCCCTTTTAAAGGTGATAGTGCCAATCCGTTTGGTTATATACCTTCCATCATCACCAAGCTCTATGTGTAATTGCAGGTCCTTCTCCTCTAAGCTATTGAATAAATCCTTGTTTTATGTCATATGAAATGAAGCACCAGAGCCTAAGTACTTGTTGAAGCCTAAAAAATCATTACAACAACATGGGGAAAACCACTGGGTTGGGGACTTGAATACTGTCCCTTATCCATTTGGATTAGTGGCTCCGACTAGATATAGTGGGACCAATTTCCCAATAAAAATGTGATAGGATGGATAGGGTGTTCATTACCAAAAACTAAGTGATAGATGAGGTGGTTTTCAACTGAAATACATGTAAACTTCACCTATCTATATATTACCTAGGATTTTACTTATACTTATGTGATCTACAATGATTATCTTTAGTGTATGATAATGAAAATTAATCAAACACTAAGAGAAATGAAAATCCTTTAAAATAATTATTTTGATTAAATAGTTAATCAAAATAACTATTAAACATATATCGCATCAAATATCGTTCAAACATTTTCTCATCAATATATTAAAGATAACAATCCAAGCATGTTTAGAAGTGAATGAATACAGAACTACATGAAAAGAGATACATATGATAAACAATATAAAGAGAAATCAGTATCAATTTATAAACAAATAAATACACAATGACATAAGTACCTGATGCATATAACTCTGCTCACGAAGTAAATAGATATAATCCAGTCTTTTTTATTAAGATGGTTTCCAAAAGTACAAAGTGTAAGCTTCCAAAAGCCTTCTTCATAAAACTTCAGGACTCTGATCTAGTCATTCTACTAGGATAAATTTTAAAAGTACAAAAGTGTAAGCTTTTAAAGCGCTTCTTTATAAAATTATGGATCCTTTCTTCAAAGACATGAAATGGTATACCTAATAAAAATAAAGTACAAAAATATATATTACATGAAATTTCTAAGGAGGTTTAAACAACTCTCCTTAAAATAAGTGAGAGGATTACATAAAACATAAATTATTGAAATGACGAGCTCAAGTTTGTAATGGTGTCTATTCTTTCATTCGTTGTCTAAGCTCGTAGATATCCATCATCAGCTTGACTTAAGGAGGTTGGCCTGTCCTCATGTGCAATTTTCTTGTATACACTGCATCTGAGAGAGCAGGAAGCATGTGCATCAATGAGTCAGCGAGGCAGCATAGCATTAGCCACTGACTATGGGGCTTTACGCGATATCTCCAATATACTTCCCAGACAAGTTTTGTTAGTTATTTAATCACCTCTTCTTTCGCTCTGAAAGTTTCTTGCCATTGTGTTTCTAGGTCTTTGATATCACGGAGACTCCCAGGTGGGCATTCCTGTATCAAATTATCATTATGCAAATTATCATTGATGGTTTCAATGATATTATTTGCAGCATCAGTGACTCTTGAAACTGCTCTTTCTGCTTACTTTAGATGAATATCCCAATTGATAAAGAGGATGTCTTTATGAGATTCCTCTATCCTGGGAAGATCTGTTGCTCCGCCCTCTAGAGTATCTTGCCATGTTATGTATCCTGAAATCTTATCATCAATATCATTAAAAGTGATCCTCATATCGGATGCTTGATTCATTAGTGAATCACTTTGCCTTCACATTGGATTGATGACCGATAGCTTCTAACAAAAATTTTCTTGTTGCTTAGATAATAAAGAATTGAGTTCTAACGCTTCCTTTATAAAATCCTGAACCTTAGGATTATCTTTCAACTGATCCATAGAAAACTACAACTGTTGTATTTTGACTATGTTTGGAACTTATTTCTACTTGGTGTTGGAGCTTCAACTAGTCAAAGCTATGTTATAATTGGGCCCTTTGTGCCTTAATTTGATGGTTGACACTCTGTATTTCTTCTACTAACTATTTCTCTAACTGTTGTATTCTTTCTTCCTTCTCTCTTACCAATTGTTTGAATTCCACTACTTAATTGGGTCTCATGGTTGCTCATTTTTGGTCGCAAAATGATCCAGGAAGGCTTTATCATACACCTTCTGCGGGTCTGGTATATGATACATGCTCTTCAAGTCTTCTATTGTGAAGGACCCAATAACCATTTTCCTTGAAGTCTGGAATGCCCAGTCGACAATATTAACAGGGAATTCCTCCTCTATCTAAAATGTTAATATTGCCTATTATCCATTTTACCATATTGGTGTATGGTAAAATCTTCGGTCTAGAAATAACTCTGTGAAGGATAGAACTTGCAACTTCAAAGTGGGAGGCTTCTGAAGAGGTAGTGGCGTATGTTGTTGTTTTACTTTGGATTATCCTAGGACCCTCGCTCTCCAGCAACTGGTACATGGTTTCCCATGAGGAAGTACTGTTGTCGATAGTGCATGTCGTGTCTAAGAACAATGGGGGAATTTCTGTTACATTAGATGTAGAAGATTGTGTAGCTTCGCTGGGTTTCTTTCCTTTCTTCGACTTACTCATCTTGTTACACAATTCTTTCTCGAGCAAAACCTACAAATTGAGAATATAGAGGAATGAAGAGAAATAGAAGTTAAATGTGGAAGCATACAAGCACATAAGGCTTTGAAATGACGGAAAGGGAATTTGAAGTGCGAATCAATCCAAACAGGCCATCAAATCTCCTTGTGCTTTGAAATCATAAATACCATTAGAATCCTTTAATAACTGAAATCACGACTTCGCATGGTTATTTATTATTCATTAATATATCACATCGCAAAACCTTTCAAATGGTAAATAAAACTTATTCTTCAAGTACCCCACTGATATGCGATGGCGATATCACTGTATCAGCTTATTAAGTATGAGAGATGTGCGATTGTGATAATCGCATTATCACAATATCATAATTGGTGGTTTCAGGAGTAGAGGAGAATGGATATGGCTGAAAGCTTTTAAGTGATTACGAATTTGTGGGAAGTGACGTGGCATTGTAGCAGGCCCATGAGTTTATTATTAAGTGCGAATTTTGTTTTTTAGCTTTTGCTTTATGATTTTCCTTAGGCGCGTTCTTTAAGAAATAACTTTATCACAATTGGGGAATTGGGAATGATACAAGCGAGGAGCATTTTGATACCCTTGCAATTAATCAGGATGCGATATTTTTAAAGAGTTTATTTTATTGTTTTGTCGGGTCTAGTAGCTTATCACATTTCACAATAAAGATGTTCCTCAGTCTTATGATATATCACTTTTGTTATAAGATTGTGATGTGGGGAATTTCTGTAGTAAATGAATATCATCAATACTTAAGTTTTTTTAAGGAATATATATGTTTTGGTTCCCGGGGGCTATCTTTTATCACAATCGCAAGTTTCAAAAGGGTAAATGAAACTTTGTCTCTTTGAAACTTTGTGATATGAAATATTGTCAGGTTTTATTTTAAGGTAAGCCTTATTCAAGTCATTGAAGCTTTTATGAGGATTTGTTTATTAAAAAATCAAATTTCTTCTTAACAAAGACCCTAAACTAAACTATATTCCTATGTTTTTCAAATTTCTAAGGGTCACTATTTATTTATACAATAATATCCTAAGCTATTTAAAAAAAAAAAATAAGGGGTTGTTGTACAACACAACAATTGGTGATTCACCGGAAGAACCAGTTATCTCTGATAATAGTGAAAATTCTAAAACTTTTCTAGGTAAAAATAATTGAGGAAAAGAGGACTAATTTTGAAATATTTAGATAAGTAACATTACTCTGAACATAAAAAACACACTTAGTTATAATTCTTTTTATATCCTCTTATAAATGAAAATCCTTTTTGTCTATATCAGTCATTAATTAGTTATCAAGATAAAGTAGGGGGCTTTTACAACTTAGTGTTTTTAATATACTCACTTGTCACAGGTAGAGCTACTGCTACCAACAAGCGTTCATAACCTCGACAGGGTTACCTTTCAACCATCAATGATTCAAAATCCCATCCATATAAGAGTGTAGTATTTAGAGATAATTTCAAAAGTATATATATATATATATATATATATATCATTTTTAATTTTTTTTATTTACTTTTATCTTAACATTTTTTTGTTACCTAAACGCCATTGTCCTGGTTTGGTGACCAGAAAGTGATAATTCCATTCATTGGTTGTAATTGAACTGAACAAGTTGGCTCATGCTGATACCCCTTGTCTTAAGATTAAAATAATCATAAGCCATTACCTCGGTATGGTATTCAGTGTTGGTAATGTCAGTCTATTATTTCCCTATGAACATGGTAAGTAAGCTCATGATGAGACCCCTTATCTTTTAAGGTTAATATATTTTTGAATTACACTCTAAAAATAGTAAAGTTAATGGATGGGGAGAATCATTGACTCCTTAAGGGTTTTGGATGACAATTTTAGAGTTGGAGATGCTTAGTTGTAAATAGTCTTTACTTTGTTAAAGATAACCTTTCTTGACTGATAATAGAATAAAAGGATTTTATAAAGTTGAGGTTTTCAAAGAATTTACAACTTCAATGGAAAATAAAATTTCAGAGTTTTATGATACTTAGCTAATTTTCAAATGTTGTGATCATTTCCTTAAGAATTTCTACTTTCAAAGTGAAAGATCATAAAATATTTGAAGAGATTTTATTTGCAAATCCAAAAGTGATTCTATTTAACATTATTTTTCTAAGAAAACACAAAAAGTAAATGCAATAATGTTATAGTAGAAGATGTAATCTTCTAAGAAAAGAATTTTTTCAAAATAAGCCCATTGACAGGAAGAGAATCTCTCTTTCCTAATAAATCTTGCAATATGAATGTTGATGGGCCTATTTGTTCAACAATTTGAAATGGTCCAAGCCACATTTTTTGGAATTTATTATGCTTTCCTTTTTCCTCATGTGCCTTATCCCATTTAAGGACAAGATCTCAAATTTGAAAAGATTTTGTGGAAACAAAACTTGCATCAAAGGAAGATTTGACTAGTTGTTGATGACGAGTATGTGTAAGTTTGGCTTTCTCCCTTTCTTCTTCTAATTTAAGAATTTGATATTGTCTTAGTTGTAAAGAAGAAGAAGGTGTTTCTTTAATAAATTGGACTAGGGCTAATGAGGGAAGGGCTAGATTTGAAGGGATGATAGCTTCTTT
The DNA here is from genome assembly GCA_031772625.1 of Pinus tabuliformis. Taxonomy (NCBI): domain Eukaryota; kingdom Viridiplantae; phylum Streptophyta; class Pinopsida; order Pinales; family Pinaceae; genus Pinus; species Pinus tabuliformis. The sequence continues at coordinate 572,216,943 of CM062808.1, forward strand.
CCCATATACTAGATTGAATGGAGAAGTGCCTATTGAGGCCTTCTAGGTTATTCGATCTTCCCATAGAGAAAATTTCAAAGATTTATGCCAATTCTTTTGGCTCTGATCAACGACTCTTTTAATAATCCTTATGAGGTTCTTGTTGTTTGATTCTACTAAACCATTTCCTTTAGGGTAGTAGTTAGCAGGGTTTTTAAGTTTAAAACCCCTCTTAAGAGCAAATTTAGCCATATTATTTCCTTAAAATTACGATGCATTATCGAACATAAGTGCAATTGGTAAGCCAAATCTAGTAATAATGAATTGATCAATGAATTCAATGATAACATCAGAATTGGCTACCTTTAGTGGAATTTCTTCCACCCACTTAGTAAAATAGTCTGTAGTTGTAAGGATATACTTATGTTTCTTTGAGGAATGAGGAACAATCTCACCTATGATATCCAATCCCCATTGTTCAAAAGGTTGTTCAATGTTGACTGGTTGCAGAGGTAAGGTAGGTTTTTGTTGCCTTCCAGCAACAATTTGACATATTTTTCATTTCCTCACGTATTCATGGGTATCTTTGAACAAGGTTGGCCAATAGTACCCAGCATGCAGGATCTTATGTGCAGTAGTATCTCCTCCAAAATGTCCACCAGCTGGTCCATCGTGGAGTTCTTGCAAAACCTTTTGTGCTTTAGAATTTTCAAGGCATCTTAATAATACAAAATCATAATTTCTCCTGAATAACACATCATTAATGATTTCATATTGATCTGCTTTCAATCTTAAAAATATTTTCCTTTTGTGATTGACTTTGGGGGCGGGGGGGCATATCCATTTTTCAAATAGAAAATAAGATCAACATATTGGGACTCTAAATCATTTAGGCTTACCTCTGATATGTGTATAATATTACCTGAGTCATCATCTACTAGTAGGTTGGAAGCTCTTGTAAGAAATCTGCAAAAACCTTGTCCTTTGACAATTTTGGTTGGTCTAATGTCAATATCATATTCTTGCAGAGTTATTAACCAATTTGCCCTTTTTTCTCCTACTTCCCTTTGCATAAGTAATTGTCTCACTATTGAGAATGGTACTATTATTTTAGTATGGGTTTTGAGGAGAAAAGGCCTTAAGTGCTTTACAGATTTGAAAACAACAAAAGCTTTCTTTTCCACCTCTTAATAATTTAGTTCAGCACCTTGAAAATTAGAACTAAAGAAAGATATGGGTGCATTGATTTGTTGAACATTAAGTCGTGTTAAAACAACATCATAAGATGTTTTAGAAGTGAATGTATACAAGATGAAATGATTAGAAAATTTTGGAGTTGTTAAAGAGGGAGCATTCATAATAGCTTGTTTGATTAAATCAAAAGCTTCTCTTTCATTATGTCCCCACTTAAAGATTGATTTTTTCTTAATCATGGTTTGTAATGGTAAAACAATTTGGGAAAAGTCAGGGACAAATCTCTTAACAAAATTTATCTGACCTAGAAAAGACTGCATAGATTTTTTATTATGGGGTAAAGAAATTTCAGCAATTTCTTTTATTCTGTTTGGATCAATACAAATGCCCTTTTTGGATAAAATAAACCCTAGAAGCTTACCTTCATTTAGAGAAAAATAAGACTTCTTTGGATTTAATGAAATTCCATACTTTTTGCAATGTTCAAAGATCTGCTTTAAGTCATGTAAATGGTTATTTCTCTTCTTGGAATAAACAATTATATCATCCAAATAAATGACAACAATTTTTTTTATCATACCTTTGAAGACTATATCCATAGCTCTTTGGAAAGTTGCCCCTGCGTTAATTAAACCAAAAGGAATTTTCTGATAGGCATAGGTTCCCCATTTAGTCCTGAATGTAGTCTTTAATTTATCATCTGGATGAACCAGGATTTGGTTATATCCTAAAAATCCATCAAGAAAATACATTAGTTCTGAACCATCTACTGATTGCAGTATTTGCTCCATAGTTGGTAATGCGAAATTTTCCTTGTGATAAGCTTTGTTGAGATTTATAAAGTCTATACAGATGCGAATGTCACCATTCTTCTTCCTGACAGGTACTAAGTTTGAAACCCATTTTTAATTCCTAACAGGAAAGATAATCTTGGCTTTAAGGAGTTTATTCAGCTCAAACTTGATTTGACTGTCTAAATTTAGATGAATTTTCCTTAACTGCTGATTTACAAGTTTGTCATTGGATATCATGGGATTGGTGTGTTGTATGATGGAGGTATCATAAGTTTTGAGATCATCATAGTTCCAAGAAAAGATACCTTTATATTTTTTTAACAAATGAATAAAGGTTGATCTCTCATCAGGAGAGAGACCAAGTCCTAGATTGATGTTTTGAGATTGATATCAGCTCCAAGGTTTACTAGTTCAAACCTTAAGGTTGAACTTTGGATTTTAGAATTAGTAACCTTGTTAAATTTGTCCTTAAGATCCTAAATATCTTCAAGTTTTACCACATATTTAGGCATGGGATTCTCATTGGACATATGTTTTAACTAATTATCGTGCTCACTCTCATCAATTATCTAATCGTCATATGATCCTTTATATGTAAAAAATCTTATGATATCCTCATCATCGTTAAAGGCTTGCCAATTGGTGACATTATCGGGAATGGACAGTCAAAAAATTAGAAACCCATGGTCTACCTAGACTTGATGGCCAACCATGGTTAAAATAGTTGAACAAGGTCAACAAAAGGATCTATGGTTGAATATGTTTGACCATTATCAACATGGGAAACCATAATTAATCATATAAAAGTATGGCAAAACATGTAAAATATGTTAAACAATGTTCATCCATGGTCCAACCATGGTCATTATGCCCTACCATCGTCAACCATTGTCAATCATAATTTTTCATAGTAAATGGGTAATCATGGTCTAAATTTTCAAACCATGTTACTGTGGTTTACCATGGTTGACATTGGTTAACTAAGGTCAACCATGGTAAACCAACATCAACCATACTAGCAATAATCAAACAACGTAAACTATAATTCTTCCTCTTTCTTCTTTGTCAACCATGAAAATCATAACCAACCATAACCAATCAAGGTCAACTTTGATTAACCACAGGTTAATGAGGCTTATTATGGTACCTCAATCAACCATGGGTTTCTTCAATCAATGATGATCAACCCTCTTCAAATAGTAATGAAATCATTTTTGTAACATTAATGTAACATCAACCATGGTCAACATTAATGTAACAATATAACAATTAACAGCATTAATGTTACACTATTAGATTAATGAAACATAAATACATTGTTGTATTTATGGTTGGCCATGGTCAAACTAGGTAAACCATGTTAATATATAGTTAACAATATTCAACTTCAATCAACTACAGTAAACCAAGGTCAGTCATAATCTTCCCCTTAATCCTTGGTTAACCATCACAATCAGTGTCAATCATGGTCAACTAAGGTCAACGATGGTAATCGTTATCAATCATGGTGAACCAAGTTTAGCCATGGCAATCATTGTCAATCATGTTCCACTAAGATCAACAAAAATCTACCTTGACCAATAATGATCAACCCTCTTCAACAATGGTCAACCCCACCAACCCACTTCAACCATTAATGTAACTATTTTCGTAACATTAATGTAATATCAACCATTGTCAAAAATAATAAACAAAGGTCAACCATAATATTTCATCTTAATCCCTACTCAACCATGGCAATAATTATTAATAATGGTCAATCGAGGCTAACCTTGTTCTATCTTAACCAATAATGGTCCACCCTCTTACCATTGCTAACCTTGTTAACCATGGTTAACCCTGTCAACCCACTTTAATCATAATGCAAACATTTTTGTAACATTAACATTAACATTAATGTAACATGAACAATTGTCAACCATGGTTGAGAATGATCAACCATGGTCAATATTAATAAAATATTAATGTAATAGTGTAACAATGGTCAACATTAATGTAATATCATTCGATTGATGTAGAAATATTATATTGTTACATTAAAATTGACCACGGTCAACCATTAGAGTAAGTAAACTATAGTATAATCATTTAAATTATTTTTATGTTAATTTTAAGTTATTATTTTAATATTAATTTTAAATTATAGTATTAACAAATATTTTTACTAATAATAATGATAATATATTAACATTAACATTAATAACAATATTATTAATAATATCATTCAAAATATTAATGATATTTATCTATAAGATTGACACATTATGAATAATTACATTAACAATATTAATGTAACCATGATCAAGAAATCCACCCTCCACATGTCGACTGTCAACTAGCACAACCACATTTACACATTAGTAAATGTGGTTGATATAGGTTAATCATTGGCATTTTCCATTCAACCACATGTACTAATGTGAAAATGTAGTTATGTTAATATTAAAAAAATCAAAATATAATAATTAAAAATAAAAAAAATATAATTACATGAAAAAATGAGTGCACAAAGATGAAGGAAAAGACGAATCAAGTTATATGTTTTCTATTAATGTTATCATAACATGAAAAAATGGGTATGTATGTTTTCTATTGATGTTATGATGATGATAGCCTTGACATGTATGTATGTTTTCTATTGATGTTATGATAATGGTAAATTTCATGGATATCTATGCCTTCTATTGATGTTATGATGATGATAACTTTGGTGGATACGTATATTTTCTATTGATGTTACAATGATGTTAGCCTTGATGGATATGTATGTTTCCTATTGATGTTATGATAATGATATCTTTCATGGATATGTATGATTTCTGTTAATGTATGATGATGACAACTTTGGTGGATATGTATGTTTTCTAATGATGCTATGATGATGATAGTTTTCATAGATGTGTTCCTTATGTTGGCTACTTACAATAGTCCTGGTTCATGATGAACAACGACGTGGATGATTATGTCATGTGATGATGCTAGAATGACAATGACCAACACTATGAAACTTTGTTACTGATGATTATCAAGTATGAAAGCACTAGCTTCACTCACATGTGATGCGTCGATGACATCTAGTTTTATGGAAATGAATATTTTGTCCTTGATTTTTTTTTTTTAAATTTAGTTTGAATATTGCTATAAATTTTAATGACATGTGAGTGGTTGTAGGAACAGGTTAGTTTCTTGGCCAAATGACTCACACATGGGTTATGGCGTTTACAAATGGATGAAACTATATGGGAGGGGTGGGACAATGTCCCTGATTTCTCTCATTAACACTTCCACTGTGACTTGGGCTAGAAGGGTTGGTACACCTTCGCCTTGAAGATCACGATGTCATGGGGATAAGTCCCTAATTTGGTTTCGCACGATGATTTACGGGGGGCGCACATCAAGGTAGATTCCTTGATCCCCAACACCGTTAGTCTCACTATAGCAGACAACACGAATGATGATAACAGTCTTTATCATTGCACCCAAATTTTCCCCTTGTAGCCACTAAATGTTTGAAGGGCAAGTGATGTGGCACCCTTATAAATTCAAAAGAAGTTATTAACTGGAATGACCAATTTAGCACCCTTAGCATCATTAATAAAATATTAGGTGTGGCAACTTGGAACTTTGAAGGGAAGTTCTTGAAGGGTACAACGAACTTGGAACCCTTGGCATAAAAAATAAACTAATAAATATAATCAAGGTATGAAAATCCTACAACTTCAAATGAGGTGGTAAATGAAGCTAGAACCAAGACAATTAAATCAAGAATAAACTTAGGGTAAAGGGAGAATAGGAAGAAACAAAAATATTGTACCTTGAAGATTCTACCCTTCCCATGTTGGAAAATATTAGGTAAATAATGCACATAAGTATATAGTTAGGTAAAAAGGGGAATATGGTTCATAGATTTAATTATGAATATTAATCCTAAAATAGTTAAACTTAATGAGGAGAACAGGGTGATGAATTAAAATAAAAATTAGATAAAATTTGAGAACCTCCATGTGGCAAGAGCTAACCTAAGAATATCAACATAAGATGAAAATTGAGTTAAATTAAGAGGTAGTTGGGGGACCAAAATATGAGACTTATTAGCTGGCTTCAGTAAGGAACACAAATTAAGGAGAATAAAAGGGGGATTAAGAGACAACTAGGAGAAGAAATAGAGAGTCTTGTTCAGGTGAGGAAAAATATTATTTTTAATTAAAAATTTAAGTAAATAATTTTGGAGAGATTTAGGGAGATAGTGACACATGGGTGGCTGAATAATCAAACATTTGGATTAAAAAAATAATTAATTATGCATGAAGTTCCAAGTGTCACCTATGAAGCCTCCTATAAAAGAAATAGAAAGCAATGGGAAAAAGATCTTTTTTCTTACCCTATTATTGGATGGGGAGATTATGTCTTTGTGAGTGGATACAAACTATAGTTGAGTTTGGTAAGATAGAGTTCTTTAGAAAGGGGACTCTTGAGCCAAGGAGTGCTCACCTCTATCAACTAGAACACTTTCTCCATTGTGCAACCCCATTGCAACACAAGGGTCCACTTGGAAGCAGAGTACCCAAGGAGTGTGATGGGAGGTCAACTGGTGGGCCACTACATTCTATCGGAGCACATCAACATTCACACTTTGGGGTGGATGACAACAAGGGAGTGCAAGTAGCAGCAAGGCCAAAATTGAATCTCCTCTCTAGGTGAATGGTACCTGTGGTATTTATGGCATTCTGTTATATGATTTCAATGTGCCTATAGTTGAAAGAAAATGTAAAACATATGATATTTGTAATGTAGTGTAATTCATGGATGTTTGATGTAAGTGCTTTAATATTTTTGAGTTCCCGATGATTATCTACTTATGGTTGTATTCCTAGTTTATCTAAATTGTTTAATATGTGTGTGTGTGTAGGGATGGCTTAACGGCTACACAGTATAGGGCTTGGCCACTAAAAATACCATTATATGATATATATATATATATATATAGATATATATATATATCTATATATATATATATATATATATATATATATATATATATATATATATATATATATATATATATTAAAAGAATATATAAAATATACATAGATCACATTAAATTTGTTTACATAACATGTGCATCGAGAACATTAAAATAGTTTTTTTTGTTATTAATATATTTTTAAGTATACATCAATATTAAATCATATTAAAATATTTTATTTTAACATTTTTTATATAGAGAGATATATATGGAGTTGATATCAACATAAATTAGTTAACATAGACGTTCAAATAGTTTATTTAAATCTCATGTTGAAATATTTTTGAAAATGATAAGTTTTAAACATCTTACTCACACTTTTTTTACATCTAATTATTTTAAATGAAATTATATTATGTTATATGGACAACTAACTAAACATTAGCATATTAATTTTGTTTTTTATTATAGTTTGACATTGATTTTCTATTTATAGATTATTTTACTTTATTGTAAGAGGAACACATGTCAACTCCATGTTGAACATAGATGGAATTTCACATCGACCTCACACTAGCCTATAGAATGAGTCTCTCCGCTCAAAAAAAGCAACACAATAACTATGCAATTTTGAAGAGATTTTTGTCTATATACAGACAAATATTTTAGAGATGGGTTTATTTAAGAAAAATTAGTTTTGGTAATTACGAAATTTATATAAAATTTTAAATTTAATTTTAAATATTATTCTAATTTTAAGTAAGGTAGTTTAGATATATTTAGCAAAAATCATGTAAATTTTAAAGAGGGAAAAGTAAATACTTATTTAAAATTGGAATAAGGATTATTAAAATCTATCTTCCAAGGAGGGTGCCCAAGAGTGGGAATTCCTCCAAAGCTTGATATGATGCCAATTCACACAAAAGGGGGTTGCGGATCCCACTACACTTGGCACATTACATGCACTATCATCACTTCATGGTGCATGACACAAATTTGGAACAAGGTTAAATGTTCTTTAAATATTGCATGTGGCATAGGGAGGTATAAGAGGACTCAACAGAAGAATTCTACGAGATTGGTAGAGTTGGAGGGAAAAATTGACAATGTAGATTGCAAGTTGACCATTCTAGCTAGGAGATTAGCTAACATCTCCTCCTTAAATGAGGGTAGTGACCAACCAACGTGGATTCCTAGAGATTCTTCCCAATAGTTGTTAGGACTCATTGGTTTTTTGCTTACAACACTAGTAGTCTTTTTTGTCTTCTCATTGCATGTCAAGGTTTGGTGCAACCGGTGTGTTTTTATAAGTTTCTATTTATAATATGCTCTAGTTATAAAAGATCTTGGCAACCTCAAAACTCTGAACTTATGTTACTAATATGTTTTCTCTCCAGATAGACTAATAGAAAAAGAAAAAAATGTTCTATATAATCCTCATTTGACATAATGTTAAATGCCTTGAAAAAATTGATAATAAAATATAAATATCAAAAGATCTTATAAATCACTTAAGCCATAAATAAATGCGAATTATCATCATAAATAACTGTGAATTATTATTAAGGAAAGTGGAATGGAGTTCACACAAATAAGAAAATGAAAGAAATATAGAATTAATGCAAGCATGTGGGGAGAAGGTTTAATATATTATTTATTTCAATTATTATAGAAATGTAGATTTTAAGGGAGTTAGAATTAGGTATGGGGAGAAGGATTCAAGTAGGTGTTTGTGTGATCCCATAAATATTAAGGTTTTTATGTTAAAAAATAAAATGTGTTTGTACTTAAAACTGTTGTTTAGTGAAAATTAAAATTTCATTAGAAACTAAGAATTTAATGAAGACATTGAAAAGATATATGATAGAAGCAGAGCTAAATAAACGGTTATAGGAATATGTGCTAATAATTTTTAAGATTTAGTGTGATGTAGAAATCAACATATTTACAGGGAAAAAACTAACTTTTATCACTATTAGTTTTGCTTGGTTATCTTTTTGGGAAAGAGAAGAGGAGATATGATTAGATGCTTTGAACCCTAATGGATGATACAAATCAATTACTATTATTAAAATTTCCATTAACCGCTTGATGGTTGAGCTTAAATAAGGAAGAAAAACATTAGTCCATCTATTTACATAATCTGCATGTAAGCATTATAGCATTGTGTCTTCACCATACATGGTGTAGAAAGAAAAATAGGTATACAAAATGTTATAATATAATTCAATATGTAGGATTTCTAGTAAAAAATTGTTTGTTTGTTTGTTTTGTAGATTAAAAAGTTGCACTGGGATGGGGTTTCAACAAAAGGAATTTGGGAAATATTTTTAATATCCATTAAAATTAGGATTACTCCATAGTATCCCATGAATTATTGTGCTATATCATTCATATGTTCAATGAGTGAATATCCATGACTTTAACTCCCAATTCAATCCATAATCTAGTTTTATAGTGTGTTATAGAAATTACTTGAGAAAAATGGATACTCAAATTTGTATATCTCATGGAAATCATGAAAGTTATGAGGAAGCATTGTTGGGTATGCGTTACATTATTTGAATGATTAGCTTCATGCATTATACATTGCACATGGAGAAAAGGAGGATTTTTTTGTCCCTCCTAGTTATAAGTTTCAAGGTGTAGTGCCAGAAAATAAATGAGTAAATAAGGTTTTCTTTGTCTCTTTTTGGCCTTTTTTTTTGGGGGTGTTTTTCAATCCATTATAATGTAATTCTAGTTAAGGAATATAGTTTGGGTTAATAAATTAAGATTTTGAGTGTCACAAAATATTATATATTATATTGTAAATGGTGAAGAAAATACAATGAGAGTTAGAGGTGCAAATCTCAACATTTGTCCATTTTCTTAGTTAAGGGTTGTTGGGGTAAATATTTGAGTATTTTAAGAATATTTTCTATTGTTTATTATTTTTTTTATAAAGAATACATGTATGAATTTCTTTATTGTAAAGCTTTAAAACTTACACTTGGTATCATACTATTTTTTGGCTTCAAGGAGACACGTTTATTGCTAAAGGTTTAGTTATCTTGAATCTATGAACTTGGTTTCAATGTGGTTTCAATGGGAGCTTTGTGATAGTGATTCTTGTGGTGAAATAAAATGACAAATAATTTGAAAATCAAGACAAGAAATTTATTGGGAAAATATTTGAGCTATGGAAGCTAAAGATGTAATACCTTTTGGTAGAAAAAGAACAATGAGTCATAGTGGATCCTAGCACTGCACCTATGGTTATGTGGGAAAAAGTTTGGAAAATGTTGGAACGGAAGGAGAAGAGCACAATCTAGTTGTGTCTTTTAGATTCATTATTATTAAAAGTTCTCAGAGAAACTACAACCAAGGCATTACGTGATAAGTTAGGAGCTTTGTATGAATCTAAGTGTTTGGTAAATAAAATTTTCTTTTAGAAGAATTTTTACCTCTTAAGGATGAATAATGGAGTCTCGATGAAAGATGGTATACATGAACTTAATTGTATGGTAAATAAATTGTTATTAATTGATATTAAAATTTCTTAAAAGTTCCTTAGTCTATTATATTTTTTGGCATATGCATGCGATAGTTTAGTTGTAGTTATTTGTAGTAATTAACCACATTAAAAATTGATGATTTGGTTCCATCCTTGTTATCAAAAGAAATGAGATGTTTTTACGGTCATTTCGTTCTAACCACTTAATGTGATTTATTATTAGAACTAAGATATGATCCATTAAATTTAATAAAATACATTGGTTAAATTATAAGAGAAATAAAATAAATAATATTATTCAAATAAAACGTCAAAATAATATATAAATAATTAAACTAAAAGAAATATTAAAAAATAAAAATAAAAAGAATTCAAAATAGAAATTATTGAAAATAAGACAAAAAATAGTACCTTTAATATCAAAATTAAAGTATATATATGTATACAATTCCAAAAATTATTTATATATATAATTTATTTATAAAAATATAAATATTTATGGATTTTAATGAGAAAATCTATATTTGAAAAATTCAAAATCAAAACTATCAAAAATATAAGTAAAAAACTAAAATTATTGGTTTTTAATATTAAAATTAAAAAATACTAATTTATTTATCATATATATATGAGTTGTTTTTAATGTTATTTTTTTGGAAGTTATTTCTGTGGATTTGTCTGATCTAATTTCTCTAAAATTCAGCATGAATTAATTGAAATCACAAGTTTGATGGGTAACCCCTAAACAATAGAAGTGCCCTAGGGATTTTTCAGTGTGTTGAATCCATATATACAGTAAGAAAACTAGTTTAAATAACACAAATCAAGATTTAACCACATTTTTTTCCATCAACATAAAAACTCCAAAAAATCACACTAAAAACGACTCCATATATATATATATGAAAAAGATCAAAATAATTATAAATAATAATAAATAATTTATTTATTAATAATATTAAATAAATAAATTTGAAATTGAATGAATAAATCATTAATAAAGTCTATATATGTATGTATATTAATATTATTTTAACAAATTTTATGAAAGATTCAGAAACAAATGAATTATTTTTCAATTATAATAATAAGGAATATATTAAAAAATGTAAAATAGAAATGCAAAAATAAATATAATTTTTACATAAAATTAGTAATATATTTAAAAAGTGAAGAGATTATTTAAATCTATTATGAATATAAAGGGATTTTTAAAATCTATTATGAATATAAAGATTAACGCTAGTAGGAAAAAGGAAAATGAAATGATTAAAAAAGGGAACCCAATAAGAAAGGAGGAAAAAAGATAAATGAGTACACTAAAGGGATGGGATACTACCTTTTTACAATTTCTATGAATTCTCTAAATCTTGGCAATGCCTTTGTTTATATAAATGATGATGTTGGAAATGACCTAGGACTCATCTATATAAATATGGTGTTTTGTCTTCTCAGTCTCTTCATTTTCTCACCATAACACCTGGATTGACAGGTATACCACTTAATAGACAAACTAAAATAGTGAGATAATACTCTAACAATTAAGAGTATGAGAATGATGAGTATGGACGTATATCAACCAGAGTTTTGAAACACGTCGTTCATCATGTACAATTATGCTGGAATTAACTGGGTACATCACTTACTTGACTTCAATACATGGATGTTCATGTCACTAACTTGATGATTACTGATGCAATTATGCAAATTTATATATAATAAAATATATACATAATTTGTCAAAGAAATAGAAATGTAGATGAAGTCATTACATACCATATGACGATCTGTGTAATGTTTCAGAACTATGAAAGAAATGAAGTCATTGCATAACATATGATGATCTGTGTAATGTTTCAACTAAAGGACAAACATTACAAGTAATAAAGATGTATGGATAGACAATGTTGATGAATTGCCATGACGAAGTCTTTTTTTATAATTTCCATAAACAGAAATTGGGAGAGCCTCTTTCACATAAACCAGATATACAATGGATTCAAGTGTTAAGTGTGGAACATTGCAAGACTCAAATCATATTAAATAATTCTTGATGGTTAGATAATTAATCCTCGGGATTAACCTTGTGTTAGTTTTAGTAGTTATTTGTGTCCAATAATTCCCAGGAACTAATTAATAAATTATTTACCATATGTATTTATATTTACAACATGTGCATAATTATTTGAGATCATTTAATATATTGTTATTTGGTTTCAGGTCTTGTCTGTCTTACAGTGATATCAGAGCGGGTAGTTCATTTGCCTGTTGATCAATGAGCCACTAGTTTGGTGGCAATCTATAGCTTTGAACGGGGGATTTGTAGAAGATTGTTAGTCTACGCATTGTGGGTTCTGTCTTTTATTCCTCGCTGCGTGTGTTGCTAACTGGAGCATTCGAAGTACTACATTTGATGCATGATCTCCGATCAATTAAACGAAGGTATGTAACATTCCTTTACGCGTGTTATTGAATCTAAATATCTTGAAGAATTGTTGGAGGAGTCACAGCCTAAACTTAATTGCCAGCGACTGATCCTTCCCCTGTTTAACAGTGGTGTAACAAGACGGATTAATGAAGGTAAAATTGATTAGGCATTCAGGAATTTTTCAGTTCTGCTCCATCAATTCCACATCTGTTAGATTTTCAGTGCTCTTTGTTTAGAAAAAGGGGCCTCGAATTTGAATAGTCAGCATATGATCTTATATTATTATTTCACTTTATAAACAAAAAAAAACAAAAAAACGGGAGCGAATCAAAAAATGTGGATCTAAAAATAAAAATAAAAAGGAGCGATAAGGGGGTGATTTCAAAGTGACCGTTTCAAACAAAGTTTTATGTGCAGCGTCGATTCGTTTTTCTGCATTTTCTACTTATGTAGCCCCTTCAATTCGTGGTTTGAAGAGACAACAGGTTGACTTGAGCCATAAACGAGCAGGGTTATTTTTTACAAAGAAGTTGGGTGTGCGCCTTCTTGCAGACAGTCTCTGTCTCACACAATGCCTAGCTCTCAGGCAACGCAGATGTAAATTGGTGCTTGTTGTGAGTTCAAGTTAGATTTCCATTAGAACTTAGTTGATTGAAGAAACCGTTGACTGTTGATTAAAGCATTGTTTGAAGCTTTGCAATTTCGTTGAACGTAGTTTTCAAACTTATATACAAAAGGTACGCCAATTTCTATTTTTTGTGTGTTAAAGAATAGAGCCATTTGCATCACTACATAGATCCAAAGATAACAGTGTATATTTCGGCTGTCGAGATTGACTCTGAGAGAATGGTGGTTTTCATGGCCTGTCTTCACGGATTCATTCAGTTTAGTCAGATTCTTTTGTTATAATTGACGAATTCTTGTGCTAGTTTCGATTGCCGAACCATGCAATTTCATTGAATGGAATGATTTCGATTTGTGGCAAGCGAATTTCTTAAAAATAAAATTTTTGGTTTCCAATTTGCCTACAAAATCACAGAGTTAAGAATAATTCTCTTTTCAAAGGAATTTTAAAAGAGTTTATTTGAAATTTCTCCATTTAAAGGTCCGCGCACGTGTCAGTTTTTTTTACACTTACGAGAGAAGGATAATGAAACAGGGTCAGCATATTATTAAAATTTAACATACAGTTTAAAAAAAAAATCAGCGTCGTTGTTTCTGCGTGTGATTGCTGAGAATCCACATGTGATCCAAAATCTTTTGCTTATATATGTGTTAAAGAATTACATGCATAAATTGTAGCGTAACATAGAAAATTTAATGTGCACATGAGAGAAGAGGAGAAGCACATAAAGAATGAAAGAAGATAACAAGACTTGATAACGGAGTTCGTTCGACTAGGACTACATCTCTGGGCCCTTCTCAATCAACGGGGAGACCTTCATTCATTAAGTGGCATGAGAAAGAAGAGTAGAATCATTAGTTACAAAAAGGAGTTTTATACGTTCATACCGAAAAATGGCTGAAAAATGGAGAACTCTGATGGAGAAACGAACAACTCCATTGTGTTTGTGGTGTCGAGAAGTGCTAAAACCATATAAAATTTGTCAAATTCTCACAAAGTGAAAATTCGGTCCCCCTGCAAAATTCTGACTCGAACTGCGTGCACTGCCTCCTCTGCCCCTGGGCACACTCATAAATTGCGTGTTAAATAGAGAATGTGTTGACAGATTTCACAAGAAATCCATTGACTAAGTTGGTTTGAGATCCAAATATTGGGGAGGAGCTGGGGCGGTCAAACCCCACCTTCTACCTTTTTTTACATAACACAATCTTAAGTGGGGAGGTTGGGCTAGGGCCCGACCACCTCACCTGTCCCTCTCCTTGCATGCTGTTTTATTTATTAATGGATGGTGGATGGAAGGCCGGGTCCATGCCCCAAGGGCCGACCCACCTTTGATGGCCACGGTTCTTCGTGTGGTGTCATTGTGATGGTTGTGGGGTGGCGGGGTCATGGCCACCCACCCTGTGTTTTAATGCTACATTCTGTCAGATGTGGAGAGGGGTCGGGGGTCATGGCCTGCCCCTCCATATTTAAAATTGTAGTTACGTAGGGTTGGGGGGGTGACGGGGTTGGTGGCCCCCACCCCCTTGTTTTATTTTTTTGTTTTTTGTTATAATAACAAAATGGACCATTTTTTAAAATTTTGTTTTTAAGCCGAAGGAGTCTTTTTAACTAGGCCACAATTTCACCTAGAATCTGGCTGGAGTTGGCCAGATTTCACCTAGAATCTGGCTAGAGTTGGCCAGATTTCATCCGCTGGAAAATTGCAAATTGTGTCCTTGTTAAACCTGCCCAGTCATCAAAAATCAACCCAATTTTGACTACCTCTATCTCCTTCATCCGGACTCGAATTGGAGTGTCGTTCACAACGTTGGAATCAGGGTAACGAGCACTTCGATCTGATGTTAAGTTCATTGCCTTTCCACCACTTTGAATTTTGAGCCTTTTCCATGTCACTGTGTCTAGACATCCACCTGGATCAATCCTCCCCATTGAGGAGCTTTTGGACCGCCAAAAGCTTTATCAATGAATTGGCCAGTGAGGGAATTGTTCCCTCACTCTTTCTTTTTCCGGCCATTTTTCCTTGCTAGGGTGCATCCCCTTGAAACCAACTCAAAGGTATTCCCCATCTCCTTGTCGTGAAGTCATGGTTCTTCTCTCAAGGATGATGTCTTCAGATAACTCATCGAGATACTCTAGTGCAAAGTCATGAACTGTAGGAACTGTGCCCACCTCCTCGGTGTCCATAATCAATGGTGGCTCATACAGCTTTAAGTTCTCCACATTCACTACAAAGTACATTTGCATATATATCGGCAAATCGAGACAGAAGACATTGTTTCCAATCTTCTCCAAAATGTTGAATGGACCATATTGGATTGGTCTCAACTTCCTCCCTTCTCCCTTCATCCTGTCCTTGCTGATATGGAACTACACTTTGTCTCCCACTTGAAATTGATGGTCGACTCGGTGTTTGTCATGTCAAGCCTTGTAACAGGCTTGACTTTTCTCCAGCTACTCCTGTACTGCTTGGTGAATCAAATGGATCTGTTGAATGCACTGTTTTGCTTTGTCCCTGTCATCACATCCATTGGAGTCGTCTTCCCTTCCAAAGACCATATCAAAAGGGTCTTTTGGCAGGTAGCCAAAACATGTCTCAAATGGTGAACGATGCATAAATGAGTGCACTGCTCGGTTGTAGGAATGTTGTGCATATGGAAGATTCTCATCCCACAACTTAGGATGTTTCTCACAATACCCTCGCAACAAGTGTACCATAGTGTGGTTGACAACCTTTGTCTGTCCATCAGTCTATGGATGGAATGTCGTGCTTCTTTTCAATTTGGTGTCCATCATCTTCCACAAGTTGGTCCAAAACTCTCCAAGAAAGCGAGAGTCTCGATCTGACACAATTGATGTGGGCAACCCAAAATGGACCCAAACATGCTAAAATAAAAGATGAGCAGTCTGCTCTGCTATGATCTGCTTTTTACAAGACATTGAAATACACATCTTGGTTTGTGGTTATCCTTAAAAACCATTTCTTGAGATACATTCAGCTCTTGGCTGATATGCATTTTTGCATTTTGAGCTCTCATTCTTGCACTTTGTTATATCCCTTCAGATTAAGGGGACAATGTTAGATAACTAATCCTCGGGATTAACCTTGTGTTAGTTTGGGTAGTTATTGAGTCCAATAACTCCGGGAACTAATTGAAATGTTTCCTATATGTATTTATATGTACAACATGTACATAATTCTTTGAGATCATTTAATATGTTGTTTATTTGGTTTCCAGTCTTGTGTGCCTTACATTGATCACTACAATAATTAAAAAACATATGATTCTAATTCCATAAAAAGAAAATATTACCAGTCGTTTGTGCATTCTAAAATATATGAAAAACATGTCTTCATGCACAAAAACCTACATTATTCATAGGATTCGTATCCATTGTAATCTATATTGATCCGTTGAAGCTCACATTCTAAACTCCTTCAAGCAGTGGTTGTTCTTTCTTAAAGGAGTGGACGATCAAGGTGTCACGTGGAATAAGTCGATCTTGCGGACAAGATAGACCTTCCTAGAATCTAAAGAAGACCTAATGACAAGAAAACCAACCAGACACTATCTTTCTCTAGATATGCTTTGATAAACAATGACAAAGAAGTGTTTTTAGCACCTACCTTAGGTCCAATGCAAGATTGTGGATGCCCTCACTTCCTCGATCCAAATGAGCTCCTTTGTCGCGAATCTGCAAACACAAACAAGGCAAACAAATTAAATAGCACCTGAAAAGCCAATTGCATAAAACATATTTAACATGAAAGTCAAGGAGTCCATGAAACAAATAACATGAGATACTTGTTGAGAAAAATGAGTTTGATTGTATTAATTCAAAAGAAGAAGAACTTTACAACCTGTGTCTTGACGCTGTACAAGCTCCTCCCAGGGTCCAGCAAGAAGTCTCCTCTACTTTGACAAGTTGCAATCATTCCCCAATGAAGCCAAAAGGTATGTGATCTCTCCTCTTAAGCTCAACTATGAAGTCTTGATTTCACCACCATTTACCCTCAAAAATGTTTAGCTTCTAACCTCCCTAGCAACCAGCCCAATGCCTGTATTTATAGTGCAATGGAGGGAGGTTACTAGGTCCTCCTTCAAACGGATAAAGCCCTCCTTCAAAGGGATAGCTCCTCTCATCAAGGGATTAGCTCCTTCTCTTTTGGGATGCATGAACCACCTCAGAGCGAACAATCCACGTCAAAATTCCTGCTAGAATCCTCTAGAATTAACCCAAAGTGAGTTTTTTAAGATAAAACTTGCGCCTTTTGACTTTCACAGGGGTCCACACCTACACCATTAGGGACAGAGCGGGAAGGTCCGCAGTTTTTGTACACAGAAGGTGCAGGACCACAGGTGACAGTGAGAGAAAGTGCGGAACCAGAGTTACATTGATTTTTAATGTCTTTCTCTCATTTTCAAAGCTTGATTTGAAGAGCTGAGGTCTGAGACTTGCTTAGGAGGATAGTACAAGTGATGATAGACCCATACTGACTGCAAATAATCATGGTGACAATATTTTTGTGTAACAGATTGCCCCCTAAAGTGCGAAGTCTGTAGTAGATGAGGATTTCATTGATCATTTAGGAAGAGTGAAGTACTTTATCATTTTGAGGATCATCTTGTGGAGAGCCCGGTTGGAACCTGTAAAAACATTCAATGCAAGATATATATATGAGATCATATCATCGCTGAGGTAGGCATTCCGATACTCAGATCAAAACTGACTAGAAAAGCTAACTACTGCTCTGATATAGGAATGATTTTGTAAAACATCACAAGTAAAGACTCATGTGGACACAGTATGGACGCAGCCATCTATTTATGAATAGTCCATTATATAATGAATACAAAATTCCTCGCAGCCTGGATTGTGGAAACTAGATCCAGGGTCTTCATTTCTACTTCCCGAAACAGTACGATTCTATCCATGTGAATGAATGTGTTGATGTCGAACATGGTAGAAACCACTTGATTACCAGTCAATGATGTAAATTGTTAACAAGTGTGAGAGAAACCATCAGTGATGTCAATGGATCTCAAAGTACCCAGTACAATCCATGAGATGCAAATAAATGTGTTGATGTCGAACATGTCACGGAATCCTTTGATCGAAAGTCAATGATGTAAACTGTCATCAAAGGTGAGAAACCTGCCATTGAGGCATGCAGATCTCAAGGTAATGACGATTCCTAGATCATCTTTGTAAATAATGAGCTGATGTCGATAGAAAGCGATCTGTCGTAGGCAAGCCCACAACACGAAATCAGAGATCAAGTCGAAGAAATTTAGTTGCAAGCACTGACTTAGGGATGGTCAAGATGGATGACAGATATTTTGCAGATGAATGGCTTATTGGCAGTGACCTCTTGAACACATAATGACTCGACAGATGGTTTGGTGACAATTGACCCAAAGTTAATACCCCGAAACCGGCTGAAGACTTTCAATGTGGTTTGATCAACTGTTAGGCAAAGGATTTCCCAACCCAGGTGAATAAAAGTGTTGTGTTCAACAGTGGTTACAAATTATGACAAACAGACTCATTTTTCTCTCTTTTCCCCCACCATTTCTGGAAAGTACCTCTTTATTTTTGACAAGCTTGAGGAGGATAACATTTGCTTGATTATAAGCTCATCCTTCGGATGAGTCCAACTTAGTTTAAATTCGAACCCTAAGAAGGAGTGGTTCGTTCCTGTTTGTAATCGAACGAGTCCTTTACTGTGAAATTTTAACGAGTCAAGTATAGGAGAAACTCGGCGTTTTTCAATTTTAGAGAGTCTGAAAAAACTTAAGAAGACTCCAGGGTTTACCTTTTTCGTAAATTTGTGTCTCCCAAGCCTGAAAAAGTATAAAATAATACTTGAGAGAACCGCTTGATCTTTTACAACCAAGGAGTACTTTTCCTCATTAGTGCCTTTGACCCGAAAAAGTAAAAAAGCAATCAACAACACGTCGTTTTATAACCAATATCGAATTTGAAACGACAAAAATCCGGCGATCTTTTCATGTTTTTACGGTCGGAAAAGAGTTGTAAGTGGACCGTCTTTTAATTCCATTTTAACGAGTTTAAAAGAAATACTCGGCAATCTTTTCATGTTTCAGGAGTCAGAAAAGAGCTTAAAGGTGACTCTAAATGTTTTTTTGTCGAAAATGATAGATTTCGCCTGAATAATATTTTATCATGCACAAAAACACAAACATTACTCATACCTGTTTGAAATAGATAAAAATGTCGCAAAAATACCTTTTTAAAGTGAAACATACACAAATTTTCAATTCATTTACTCAAAAAACTTTTAAAAAGGGCCTTCATCAATTCATTTTTACCGTTTGAGTTTGGGTGAGAAAATAGTGCTTTTGCTCAGAAAACTTCCCGTGAAGATTGCAGAAAATCCAACCGTCGGAATCGAACGTCGTCTTCTCCAGGTAATCCACATCATCCCACTCTTCATTTTTAACCATTTCATTTTTTGTTTTAGTCATTTATTTCATTTTTGCGAGGGTTTTTAGGCATAAAACCCGCGTGCGTGGGCCCACAGGTTTACCACTGCTGGCCTGCGGACCCCGACTTTTTCTCCATTGGGAAAAATATCGGGGTCCGCACCTTCCATGTAGACAAAGTGCGGTCCCATGCACTATGTCTACCCAGAGGGTGCGGTCCCCGTCGCAAGGGTTTTTAGCCCAAAAATTCTCAAAAATGGACCAATCAAAATAATTTCTAGCAATTTAATTTATCCTTATACTTGATGCAGAGAGTACATCATGCTAGATTGGCGTGAACGAGAGCATGAGGACGTGGATGCTGCCACATGTAATCATCAACCTTCACTTGATGCTTTGAGGGCGTGCAGCTTGTACAAATTCTGGGCCATTCCTGGCATGAGGGCTCAGGTGGATTTCTTACAGTGGATGGTTGATAGATGGAGCATACAGGACCAGTGCTTCTTCATTGGCGGCCACCAGCTCAAAATCGAGCTAGCGGACATATATTTTTTGACTGGTTTGTGAAGACTTGACTCTGTTTGGGGCTAGGGAAGGTGGCTAGTCTGTCGATAGCCTCAGGTTAGAGTACTGCAACAGCCAGACTAGAGACAAAGGGATAGACATAAAGACCATATCCCATCCTGAGCTCATGGTGATTGCGTTCACTGTCACCGGACTTTGCGAAGCTATCGCATTACATATTGCCACTGGATCCCAGATGTGTATGGCAGTTGATTGCTTCTGAGGCACCATCTTCAACTGGTGCGATGCTGTGTTGGCCAATGTGAAAGGCCAACTGACCAGGGCCAAGAACGGACGATTAAAGACCTTTGGTTATGGGGCTTTGGTCATGAGTTTTGTCCTGGAGAGGGTTCCTATGCTGATCCCGCAGCACCTTACTGTTGGAGCTGGGCTTCCTCGAGAGCCCAAACTGATGCGATGGGTCGCAGTTATGGCCCGTCACCCAGACGAGAGGACAGAGGTTGCTTGATTCAAACCTGAGTATTTCCAATGGCTGGAAAACTAGGTCTTTTCTATTCAGGACTTCCCTTACGCTGGGATAGATTTTTGTGGTGACCCAGACATGGTTCTTTCACCAGGAGAGCAGTGGGATGAGTCAGGTAAAATCCTTTTCAACATTTTTTCTATTTTAATTTTTTTTGTTATTTTTCCATCGTCTCAAAACTGATAGTAAAAAATTTCAAATGCAGATGTGGGTCCACAGTGACCAGCCGCATTCCGGCCTTATGAGAGGAAGCAACCAGTTTCACCCGCGCCAGCCCCACAGGACGAATCAACAGAGGTTTTGGCCGAGTTGGAGGGTCATCTCGAGCGCTTGATAGGAGATATTCCGAAGACCACTATAGATTACATTCCTCGTCGACTTCAGCGCTATGTGATTGGGGTCCCGGGACCTTTTAGGAGGTTCCTTTGCAAGGTGGCCCGTGTAGTGGTTTCTTATAGAGATCATCACCAGTGATAGGATGATCGCCTATTGTGGGCACATGTGACATTTTTGTTTTTTGTACTTATCATTTTTACTGATCATAAGGTGTTTTTCAACCTATGATCGGGGACGATGTATTTTTTGACACACTCCTATATATATCACTATTACCGGCTTATCTTGTAAATCATATTATGGAATGGTTTTAAATTTACATGTATGATTATTGCAAATGTCTATTTAACATTCGAGAAGCAATTGCATCTGCTAATGTATTTAAAGATCTTGGAATATGCTGATATTCAATATAATCAAATTCACGTTCCAAGAGACGCACTCTAAAAAATAATCTTAATAACACTGGATTTCTAATGGCATACACTCTATTAAGCTGTAATACAACGAGTTCAGAATCTAACCTCACTATCAAACTCCGAATCCCAAATGAAATAGATTCAGATAATAACTCAATCACTGCACTATACTCGGCAATGTTGTTTGTTGTTTGACCGAGGCTTACCCCATGCATAGATACTAACTCGTCAGAGGGCGAATAGATAACCCAAGTTGCGGAAGAGATGTTCCGTGTATTACGACAAGCACCATCAACAAAACCAATGTATGTTTGGAGAGGCATCGACATCTGCAATATCAAGAGTAAAACCAAGATAAGCAGGAATAATGACGAAAAAACAACACTCTCTAAGTTACACACATTGTTAAACTAAAAAACACCAGCTAGAAAGAAAAACTATCCTAACTAAAAATCTCCATACCCATCCTTTAAGCATAATACCTCTTCAAGTAAAGACCATTTCTGGGTTTACCCAAAGAGTCCCCGTCAAAGTCTACCAATTCATAGGCCCCTTTGGCTAGCTTTCGCTTGACAACATAGGGACCATGCCACATAGGAACGAATTTTCCAGCGCCTAATTTATCATTAGCTTGATCGTAAACTAAGACTAGATCTCCTTCCGAAAAATTTCGAGGGGTCACATTTCGATCATACTGAGCTTTCATGCGTTTTGCGTGAGTCTCGATCACCAATGCAGCATCACGTCGATTCTCATCTAATTGAGCCAAGTATAACAAACGCTTTTCCTCTTCGGAAGTGGCTGGAAGTAACTCGATGGCCATTTGCAGTGACGGGATTTCGCATTCAATGGGTAACACAACTTCCAAACCATAGACTAGTTGGAAAGGAGTGAACCCTGTTGATGTTTTTACTGAAGTTCGGTATGCCCAAAGCATTGAAAATAGCATGTTGTGCCAATTCAACCGATGAATCCCAATGATTCATCGGATCATGATAACTAAAACTTTGTTGATGGATTCAACCAGACCATTCGCTTGTGGATAATAAGGGGTTGAACTATCGTGACGTAAACCAAGCTGGCCTGTAAGTTCGGTCATCATAATGTTTCGAAAATGACGCCCATGATCAGTGATTATTGCTTGCGGGACACCAAACCTAGCAATTATATGATTGAACACGAAAATGCATATGTCTTTCCGTCTGCCTCAAATGTAGGCATCGCCTCGGCCCACTTAGTAAAATAATCTACCGCAAGGATGATATACGCATGCCCCCAGGCCGAGTGAGGGTTACATGTAATAAAATCGATACCCCATTTTGCAAAAGGACCAACGGAAATTATAGGGTGGAGAGGAGCAGGTGGAGCGCGCATCTTTCGATCAAAAATTTGGCAGTTGTGGCATTTTCAGACCGTCGTAATACAATCTTTAAATAAAGACGACCAGAAGTAGCCAGCGCGCAATATCTTTTGGGCTGTGGCATACCCAGACATATGACCGCCACACGCTCCAGAGTGACAGTCATTTAGAACCCTTTCAGCTTCCTCATGTGTTAAGCAACGTCAAAACACAGAGTCCGCCCCACGGCGATAAAGAGTATCTCCAATAATCCTGAATTGTTGGGACTGGAATCGAATTTTTCGACGTTCTGACCTTGAAATTTCTGGCCGAAAGGATTGGGTCTGGAGATAAATGATGATATCCCCATACCACGAATCTAAAGTGCTGATTAGAAACAAGGATTCGTCCGCAATGGGCTCCTCCGCCACAGTTTCCGTGTCAGCACGCGGGAAGTCACACATTAACTCCGCAAAAACTAAAGATTTCTTAGACTTAGATTTCTCAAATTCCAAGTCGAACTCCTGCAGGATAACGATCCATTTAGAGTACTTTCCCCTAGCAATTGCTTGGTCAAAATGTAGATCATAGGGTTGCAATCTGAAATTACCGTAGTTTTACGTAGTAAAATGTAGTGACGAAAACGTTGGACAGCTTGAACAGCTGCCAATGCCAATTTCTCCACATGTGAGTATTTTAGCTCAGTTGGATTTAAAGTTTGACTAAGGTAATATATCACATGTTCAGTTCCAATTCATCTTCCTGAACTAAGACCATTCCAATGGTGGAATGAGAGGCGGCGAGATACAAGAAGTAATCCTGGTTGTAGTTGGGAGGATGCAACAACGGTGCATGGGTCAACGCGTGTTTGAGTGCATCAAAAGATTTCTGAGCTATCTCATCCCAATAGAATGGAGTATTTTGCTTCAACAACTGGGTAAAACCCTTTGTAACCTTGGCGTAGTTAGGAATGAATCGTCGTAAAAAGTTTGCTTTCCCTTGCAAACTTTGGAGTTGGCGAAGACTCGAAGGAGGAGGCAATTTGATGATAGCTTCGACCTTCGAGGGATCAACGCGAATGCTGGCTTTCGAAACTACAAACCCCAGCAATCGACCCGTTTCTATACAGAAGACACATTTGTGTGGGTTCAACCAAATCCGATAATGCCTACACCTCATAAAAATTGCTCGTAAATGGACGAGGTGATCAGCTCGATGTAATGAATGAGCAGGCAAGTCATCGAGATACGGTTGCACAATGTGCTTGATGTCATGAAACGCATAAGACATCGCCCTTTGAAAAGTTTCTCCAGCATTCTTAAGCCCAAAAGGTAACTTGCAATAAGAAAATGTCCCCCATGGACAAATGAAAGCCGTTTTTGGTTGATCGGCAGGTAGAATGTTGATTTGATTGTATCCGGAAAAACCGTCCATAAAGGAGAATATTTCGCTGTCGGCACAATCATCAATGATTTGATCGATATAGGGAGTTGGGTAATTGTCCTTTGGACAGGCTCGATTAATGTCCCTATAGTCGATGCATATTCTTATTGTTCCCTGCTTTTTGTTAACTGGAACAATATTCGATACCCAATCCGTTAACGGGATCGGATAAATGAAACCTGCTTTCAATAGTTTTTCAACTTCTGCTTTAATTGCAACAGCTTTTCGTGGGTGAATCTGACGCAAACGTTGCCGGACGGGTTTAGCGTCTGGGTAAGTCTTGATCTCATGAACAACAATCGCGGGATCAATTCCTGGCATTTCCTCATAGGACCAGGCAAACACGTCGTGGAATTCTTGAAATAGGGCCTTATATATTTGAATTTCATCATCTGTACATGAGGCACCTATATGAATGTTCTCAACAATTCTAGGCTTAACCAAAATGTCAATAGGAATAGTTCGAGAGATGTTTCCCAAATTTAACTCTGAATCGGGATGTTTCATTGGATTCTGAGGTTCCTTGACATATTCAGCCGTAAAAATTGATGAGAAATCATTTTCAAAACGATCATTCTCGGGTAAAAACGAAGATCTGTGATGGAGATCTTCCCATGGTAAATCATCTACACATAGGATTTCACGAATTTGCTCATCAGAGTGAACAAGTTCAGAAAACGTGGTTAAATCCGAGGTTGATGTGAAAAGTGATTCCTCACGGACCACATTCATTAAGTCATTTTCGGTTGAACATGGGTCAGCAAACGACTGCACTGCTTCATAGGCAATTTCATATGGACTCAAAGGCATGGCATTACCAAATGAGTCTATCTCAGATTCAGAAGGAACGATCCAAGGATCATCATAAACAATGGTGTTTGATGTAATCATATGAATAGTTGCAAATGAAGACGATGCGTTGATTAGAGGAAAAGGAAAAGTTCTCAGTAAACCGGCATCTTTAACTAGTCCTACTCCAACATCCTTATATGGGATAGTCATTTTACCGACATGCTGAATACTCTCAAAAGAGGCTGGGTTGGATGAAAAGTAAGCCAGCTGGTCTATTGTTACGATCTTTCCATTATGAGGAAACTTTATAACCCGAAAGACCGATGAAACGACCGCTGTCATAGCGTAAGACCAACTTCGACCCAAGAGAAGGTTGTAATCTAGAGGGGCATCAACCACCTCCACATCTAGACTAACGGTTTTTCCTTCAACCCCTATAGGAAAATCCTGTAGAATGCCAAAAGGATGAAACCCACAGCCATCAAAGGCCTTTAGAATCGTCGGGGATTGATTTAGCGAAGGAGAACCAAGCGATCTCCAACACTGTATCGACATAATACACGTTGAGGCTCCCTCATCAATTACAGTCCGATGAATAGGCCTGTTTTTTACTATCACTGGAATCTGGAAAGCCATTTGATGAGGCAAACGTGGTGTACTATTTTCTAGATCGAAAATTATTAGGTTCGGGTCCTGAACATCAACAGCTCCTATAGCCGACAAAAGTAATTTACGTTGTGCTGGACATGATTGCAGCACTTCCAAAGCCAACATTGTTGAGGGTGAAACAGCTAAATCCTCAACAATGTTATAATTCTGAGCCGCTCTCGCATGTGGATTGAAAGCTGACTTTCGAAGTATACCCTTAGCGGGTGGTTTGATTACCAAGTCTGGATTAGGTTTCTCGATCTGTAGTGGATCGGAACCGGGAGCTGAGGTTGATGGATTAGAATGAGAAGATTCTGCTTCTTTACCATCAACAGGACTTTTACTACCATAATCTTGCGATCGAGTCGCAATCCTAACATGGGACATCATCAGTATGGGTTCTTCATTGGCATTCGAGGATGAACCTATCATCTTACTGTCTTGAGCTAGAAAAGGATCCTTCAAAACAGCAGGAGTTTGGGAACCCTTGACAATATTTACAACCTCTGCACGATGAGGGCAGTCTCTTGTAAAATGTTCATCGTCACAAATGAGACAAGGATAACGAGGTTTGCACTTTTCATCATTGGATTCTGCCTTTTCAGGTTTCTCCTTTGAACTTTTGTCCGTTTTATTCTTCTTCTTTCCTTTCTTCTTCCCACCAGATTTTGATTTGGATGTAGATGACTCTACAACATGAATATCCGCGGAAATCTCTGCAGAAGAATCTCCTGTTGGGGAATCAGGCAAGGTTATGATAGGGGAAGAATTCTTGGAAGACTTCTTCTTACTTTTAGTGTTAACCGTGCCAATCATAACATCGGTGGCATGAGATCCCGAAGGAGCTGCAGTGATTTGATTTTGCTTGGGAAGATCGGGGATTTTTTCGTGTAACGTACCTGACTGAGTATAGACCAAGTCAAGGTACTGTGCTTGAGCAATCACTTGCTCCTCAGTAACAACTCCGGTTTTAGCTACATCTTCAGTGATCTTTGGCAACAAAGATTTTACAAACCACTCGGCCAAGATCTGATCCGGAATAAATACCTTCACTAAACGCTATCGACGTCTCCACTCATGAATATGATCTGAAATGTAAGTGGATGTCGATTGTTTTAGCGAAGTTAACAATTCCGTGCCATTGTCATATCAGGCTGGCAACTGAAAATGATTTAAAAATGAGGTAGCTAACTGACTAAAATTATAAAAAGTGCCTCGTGGTAACTCAATGTACCACTTGGCCGTGAGACCAATTAGAGTGCGCTGGAAAAGTCTAAGACGGATTGAATCATCTGAAATGGAGTTAGACGCACACCAAAGTTGGTAAGTAATCACATGGTTCGAAGGGTCCTCTTCTGATTTACCTTCGAACTTGGGAATGTCACTGGGAAACTTATTCGGCATTGGCAGCCAAAATGGAAGATAATTAATGGGATCGTTCGTTAGCCACGACAAGTCAGGTAAGCCCAAAGTTGCAATAAACGGTAACTGCCGATTAGGATCCCTAAAACTCTGGGTCATAAGACCAGCCCCAGGAGGAGGATATCCAGGATAACTAGGAATAGGAATTGCGTTCGGGATATTGTATCCTCCCGGAAAACCAGGATTAACCGGACCGTACTGGGGTTGTTGAGGTTGTTGATAAGTGTACCTAGGGTATGGTTGATACTGATAGACTGGCTGCTGCACAGCAGGACCGAATTGGTACTATCCCTGGTACGGTTGATAAGTAAATTGTGGTTGACTTGTGACAACCGTACTTGAACCAGGTTGTCCTACAGGCATCTGAACTGAAGTTTGAATCGTAGATCCAGACGGTGGTAAAGATGTCTGAGGAGTAGATACAGGAACAGTAGAAACCGGAGCTGTCGATACTCCAGAAGTAGGTGGGGTAGATTGAACAGATGTTGCGGCAGTTGTAGCAGTCGTTTGAGGCAGAGTACGAGGTGTACTAGGCCCAGGCTGAGAAACTACCGAAGGTACAGAAGTTTGAATGTTAGACTGGACTGGTTGCTGGGGTGTACCAGAAACTAAGGGTTGTCCAGTTTGAGATGACAACTGTACACTTGGCTGCAACACCTATTGAGTTTGCGATGGATCCCACACTATATTCATTCCGGGGTACTGACCCATAACAGGTTGAGAATATTGAGGACCATAACCGGGTTGAGGGTAGGATTGATAATTGAAAGGTACATTTCCCGTTCCTTGAACATACGTTTGACCGGAGGGTGGTTGGAAACCTTGGTTTGAGTACTGACCTTGGGGTTAATACCCTTGAGGCACGTACTAATACTAGGGTTGACCTTGGGGTACATATTGAGTCTGGGGTTGAACTTGAGGAACATACTGTCCTGTAGGTATGTACTGTCCTTGAGGTTGCCCCCCAGATGCAAATTGTGTACCTTGAGGTTGCCCCCCAAGCGTTAATTGAGGCTGCCCCCAAGCGTTAACTGACCACCTTGAGGTTGAGGATTGGGAATAGAACCTGACATCATAAGAATGTCTTCTACGCCCAACGGCTTAGTACCATTGCTTCCAGTTAATAACCCTTTCTCAATGGGTTGAGGAGATGCTCCCAAAAAAGTACCAGAAACGGACTGATACCCGAAGGGAACAGAAGGACTGCCGTACAAAAAGGACTCGGGCGATTGAGTAAACATGGATGACTGTCCTGACATATTTATGGAAGTATAAAAACCTCTAGGTGTTGGGTGATAAGGAGCACGAGGTGGTGAAAAACTTAACCCTGAGTTTTCTAAAAAATAAGTCAAAGAAAGATACCAAGAACTGCTCCTAGGTGGACTGTAAAAAATTGATTCACGCTCCCTTAGCTCAATAACAGGTTGATTTTCAGGGATAGGGATGCCTACTTCTTCTTCCAGAGCAAGTTCTTCAATAGCAATAAGTCCAGAAGGAAGATCTTGGGTGATTACTCTTTCTACCCTAGGTGAACCAGGACCACTAGAAGTTGGAGAAACAAACCCCGATGTCAGAGTAGCAGCAAATTCACTTTCAGGCTCGGATATTTCGAGTTCCTCACCTATATCACTAGTAGATGAAAAGCTACCAACAATTTCGGAAACAGACACTGACTGTGGATTATAATCTGCCACTGACGGTTGAAAATCAGGATGTACTATCAAAGAAGATTCTCCTTCTTCAGGTTACCCAACTCTACTGTCTCTAGGAGTTACAAGGACTTTCAAGCCTTCAAGCTGGCTTGGTACTTCCTCAGGAGGTTGGCCCCGAAGTCTAGGGAACTTCCTCAGTAACTCAGCCACGTTTACAAACTCAGGAGACTAGCCCCGAAGTCTACGGGACTGCCTTGGTAATTCAACAACAGTTAAAAACTTTTAACTACTTCACACGCAAACAAAGTAAAATATCAATGAAAACCACCTAAAGCCTCTAAAGAACCAAACAAATTTGAATCACACACCTAAAGAATCTAGGAGATCAAACACACACAAACAATAACTTTCCATACTGAAAACACTAGTTGGTGATGAAATCCAACGTCGCAGAGTTCAATACAGAAATGGTGGTTGGAACAGTTACCCCGGCAACCTGCTTAATGAATAGACTAGCACAAGTTCCTCCACTTAACCATCTCAAGTGAAGAGAACCCCCCAGAAAATCCAAGTGAGTCTAGCCAATGTCTGCTCCAGGTATAGTGGGATCTTCACACCACTGTCACCTCAGGAAGAGTCCTAAAGAATATGGCCACTAAGGTTACCAACTGAGACAAATACACCTGGGGGAACAGTCTATGATCCGATACGCACGCAAGGGCAGAGTAGCAAGCTCAATCCCCTTGAAGGCTCCTTGACATAATCCAAGGTTTACCAACAAGTGACCCCAGGCTCCTCGACAATGGTTAATTCGAGGTTTACCATTTTTAATATGTGAATATCTGGCGTCATTCCCAATGAGGAAGGATTGATTCCCACACTGGTTCGGACATGATCTCGTGCTTCTCCTTTAAGAGGAGCTTTCCCAGAGCATAAATGCAACAATTGGATTTCTTCCCTACCATAAGATACAACTACTTGTTTGTTTTTACTGTCTTGGAGAGTTAATTACTCTCCTACTCCAAGACACTAGCTTAAGCTAAGTTGGTGTATAATAGCCATAGAAATAAAAAGTTACTAGGTGAATTTTACTTTAAGCATTAATTTTTATTGGTTTTTGTTTAAGTCAAAAGGTGCGGAGATGAAACTCGTGGTATGAAGACTCGACTCAAAATCACTAAAACTGCACCTAAGATGATTTAAACAATCTTTTTCTCTTTGATGAACTTATAAACTAAGAAAGAGTTTGAGCATGCAAATACTTTGTAAACACAAATCTTTCTCAATTAAACAAATTAAAAGAATAGCTTTTGTCCTTTTCCAATGCACTCAAAACGAGACAACTAGTTATTTCACAAAAAATTCCCTTTTTGTTTCAAAGCACTCAATCACTACAAAACAAACTTTTTCCAAAAGAGATTTTTATATTTTTTAATAAAACACTCAAAACTATGAAAATGACTAACTTTGAGATCTATAAATTATAAAAACCTATTTGAAGTCAAAGCCTACTAAAAGTCTTTTTAAGGATGTTTTACTTAGCTAGATATAAGCTAAGGACTAATTTATGAAGAATCACAAATTAGTCAAGAACAACCAATTTTGTTTTCTTTTTGAAAATGAAAATCCAAACTTTTAAATACAAGCTTTTCAAAGTTTTGTAAAGAGAAAATTCAAAGCAGATTCCTCAGCAAGGGGAGATTTCATAAATGGTCAGACTCTTAAGAAGGCTGGTAGACACTAAGGTGATCTGAAGTCCCTACAGCTTCTAAGCTCAGAGCCACTACGCAACCAAAATGAAAAACAAGCCCAACAAGCAAAACTCCTAGGAATTTCACCTAAAACCCTAACACTAACGAAATCAATCTAAGGAAAGCCTCTGACAAGTTATATGCAGGTCTGGGTAGTGGATAACAATTTCTAAACAAAAACTAAGCTGACTAACAGAGGAAATCTTAGGTTTTTCAAAATTTTGACAGGGTCCGCAGGCCCACAGTTGACACAGGTGCGGTCCCGCTCTGTGCTAAAAGCCAAGCTGCGGGTAGGTACGCACTGTGTCAAACGGCTAGGGTGCGGTCCTCTCCCAAAGCTATGAAAAACAAAAAATAACCCTGGATCTACAAACTCTACCCAATTTTACACACAACAAGCTAAAAACATAAACAAAAACACAGTTTCTCAGGTCAAAGTAAAAACAAGGAAAACAATCAATTCCCCAGTGGAGTCGCCATTTTGTCACGTGCAATAAGTCGATCTTGCGGACAAGATAGACCTTCCTAGAATCTAAAGAAGACCTAATGACAAGCAAACCAACCAGACACTATCTTTCTCTAGATATGCTTTGATAAATAATGACAAACAAGTGTTTTTAGGGCCTACCTTAGGTCCAACGCAAGCTTGTGGATGCCCTCGCTTCTTCGATCCAAATGAGCTCCTTTGTCGCGAATATGCAAACACAAACAAGGCAAACAAATTAAATAGCACCTGAAAAACCAATTGCATAAAACATATTTAACATGAAAGTCAAGGAGTCCATGAAACAAATAACATGAGATACTTGTTGAGAAAAATGAGTTTGATTGTATTAATTCAAAAGAAGAAGAACTTTACAACCTGTGCCTTGATGCTGTACAAGCTCCTCCCAGGGTCCAGCAAGAAGTCTCCTCTACTTTGACAAGTTTCACTCACTCCCCAATGAAGCCAAAAATGTATGTGATCTCTCCTCTTAAGCTCAACTAGGAAGTCTTGATTTCACCAGCATTTACCCTCAAAAATGTTCAGCTTCTAACCTCCCTAGCAACCAGCCCAATGCCTGTATTTATGGTGCAATGGAGGGAGGTTACTAAGTCCTCCTTCAAAGGGATAAAGCCCTCCTTCAAAGGGATAGCTCCTCTCATCAAGGGATTAGCTCCTTCTCTTTTGGGATGCATGAACCACCTCAGAGCGAACAATCCACGTCAAAATTCCTTCTAGAATCCTCTAGAATTAACCCAAAGTGAGTTTTTTAAGATAAAACTTGCGCCTTTTGACTTTCACAGGGGTCTGCACCTACACCGTTAGGGACAGAGTGGGCAGGTCCGCAGTTTTTGTACACAGAAGGTGCGGGACCACAGGTGACAGTGAGAGAAAGTGCAGAACCGGAGGTACATTGATTTTTAATGTCTTTCTCTCATTTTCAAAGCTTGATTTGAAGAGCTGAGGTCTGAGACTTGCTTAGGAGGATAGTACAAGTGATGATAGACCCATACTGACTGCAAATAATCATGGTGACAATATTTTTGTGTAACACAAGGAACTGTGAATACAGTTTGCACGGTCGTGATAGCATGATAGGACAAGCCGATGATCTTTGTATCTCTTTAAGAAATGAGTGTACCATCGAATAGAAAGAGTTGGGTACCTCTTTAAATCTCTATGTTTGAAATCCAGGCAATACAACCCATAGCGGATTGTATAACCATACAAGAACTCGAAACTGTCAATGAAACTCTGCACAAAGTATGTGTGGGCGTTTGATCCGTTCCTGCACAAACTTCCACTCCAATGTGGTAAGCACTCAACCATCACATCCTATGTTGTCAAACAATTTCATAAAATAAATATAGACTTTATCTTAAACACTATGGAAGAGAATAAAAAACATATTTTTAATAGATTTTTGAGAAAAAAAATAAAATTAAGAAAATTCTTTAAATTAAGATGAATTTATACTCTTCCATGTTTAATAAATATACTTGTCTCCTTATTATTTTGCAAAGAAAAGTATAAACAACACTTAAATTGGAATGTGATATGGTATTTGGTTAATGTACATAGCTACAAGCAAGCTTTAAACTTAATCATGGAGGTAGGCTACCCTTGCCTTATTGTTCAATGCATCTGCAAGTGGAAGAGATTCATTGTTGGACCACCCATATCCTACTCATGGATGTGAACACAATTTAGAACACGATCATAGAATTCTGAATACTTTTGTATAAGTACAAGAACATAGCGCTTTCATAAATTATTAGAGGAGGATTATCTTAGAATTTTGAATACTGTTGTACAAGTACAAGAACATACCATTTTCATAAATTATTAAAGGAGGATTATCATAGTGTCCCTTGAAGTATTCCAATAATTATTGCGTTCCCCATGGGACAACAGGAATTCCAGTAGGTTCCAGCTTTAAACAATGGAATTAAAACAACAATACGAAGATGTTAGTCCGCCCTGCATTCAGATAAACATATAAAGTGCAGAGATGAATATATGATCATCGCCTACCTCACCAATAGGGATGTCATTTCGATACACTACAGTGTCAGCTTTAATCAATGGAATTAAAACAACAATATGGAGATATTAGTCGACCCTCCATTCAAATAAACATATAAAGTGTAGAGATGAATATATGATCATCTTCCTACCTCACCAATAGGGATGCCATTTCGATACACTACAGTTATAAAATTCTAGATGGGTTAGAATCCAAATCTTGTTAGGAAAATTGTTATTATTATTATTTTGGGATCAGTGTAAGTTGGGAAATATTTTTTTTCCTGTTGATATTTTTTTATCAGTATAAGATGTCTAATTTATAATTAACATCAATATCGTTAGTAGTATATTTAAAAAATATAAACCATTGTATCTTTAAAAATGACAGACCAACATCTAATGGCTGAGTTTTGAGTATATGACAACTTAATATAAATGTCAAATTTTAATGTAAACTTTTGCATGACCCTTTTATGGCCTTATATAAAATAAATTATCTTA
Source organism: Pinus tabuliformis (assembly GCA_031772625.1). NCBI lineage: Eukaryota > Viridiplantae > Streptophyta > Pinopsida > Pinales > Pinaceae > Pinus > Pinus tabuliformis. The sequence goes on from CM062808.1 coordinate 572,250,737, forward strand.
ATTTATCATTATTTAAATCATAGAATAAAATTTAAAAATTATCTTAATTTGCCAGCCTTAAAGCATAGAATAAAATTTATTTCTTAATGTTTATATGTTGAATACATAATAGTTTTATTTGTTTGTAGAGAATTCAATCAAAAGAATACTGGCTCTAGTTTTTAGTTTTTAAAGACAGTAACCAATTAGTGTTTTCCACAAGTCTTGTATTAGAAGATATATCGGCTCAGCTCCAAACTATTGTACTCACACTGTGCATTCTGATCCTTTTCATATCGCTCCAAGTTAATGCTAACAACTGCCACAAATCCAAATCACTTCACACAGCTTGTAACGATCATCATAGGAATGCATCTATCCATAAAAATGATACCCAACACAACTACACTTGTCAAAATATGGATTATTCCTTGGGAATAAAAATATTTATAACAATGATGTCAAGCATAGTTTTACTTGGGAAACTAAGGTTTAAAGTTACACTACAAGCATTCTTCACCCCATCAAAATTTGCAGTGAGGTGTTAATGATTAATGCATAGTTCCATGCACTCAATCACACTGCAGTTGATCACCTCTCAATTAACATTCATTGCAAACTAGACTCCCAATCATTTTAAATAAGTTGTTGTTAGTAATTGTTGCGCTTATCCACAGCTCTTGTTTACAGTATCCATGAAATTCAATGTTCACTGTCTACAAATATTATATACGCGTGGGTCCAGCCTCAATAATCCACAGCTCTAGTCTATTGTATTCCAAAATTTCAATGTTAAGTTTTTACAAATATGTTCAAGGCGAACTTCAATATTAAATGGAAGAATAATCTACTCACATTATGGGATAATTTAATTGCTCTAATAATAATTTTTATTTTCAACCTCTCCTAATAAAATTCAAACATATAATTTAACTAAAACTAAACTCATACAGACAAATTAATCTCCATCTCATAAATCTTAAACCGTATCTTATCTTATTGATATATGAAGATTTTGAGAAGAAATCACATTGAAAATATTTGGTCGATGCGTTTTGAACTAGCCAGTGTGGTTTGTTCATCTTCAGGACAGGATGAAGAGATAGATCTCACAAGCAGGCTAAATAAGAAGAAAGGTCAACTTAATGGTAGTCGTTTTCATCTAACCATTAATTTGACCTTTCTTCTTATTTAGCATGCTTGTGAGATATGTCTCTTCATCTTGTCCTGAAGATGAACCACACTGGCTAGTTCGAAACGCATCGACCAAATATTTTCAATGTGATTTCTTCCGAAAATCTTCTTATATCAACAAGTTATGGATCACAGAAGCTTGAATTCGAACATATCTTATATATTATTCTAATACCACATAGTGCAACCCAAACTCATAAGCCATTACAAAAAATTGTATTTCATTATTATTTTCAAATTATTAATTAAGTGTAATATGTTAAAAGGTTACGTATGACCCATCTCAGCCCAACGATTTGAATGCTAAGTCTACGAAGACATACATACTCTATCCCCATTGGTTTTGAATCTATAACTTCTTAGGAGGAAACACATGCTCTTAACCATTAAGCCCACTCAAACTGTATATATATAATTTACTTATAAAAATAGATTTCAATGAAAAACTTTATATTTGAATAATTTAAAATAAAAACTAATAACTTTAATTTTAAATTAAAAAACACTAATTTATAAACTACTATATATATAATTTATAAAATAATTATTTATTAATGACATTAATTAAATTCGGAATTCAATAAATAAATTATTAATAAAATATGTTATATATATATATATATATATATATATATATATATATATATATATATATATATATATATATATATATATATATATATATATTCTATGAAATAATGGGAAACAAATGAATTATAATAATTAGGAATAGAGGAAAAAAATATAAAATAGAAATGTAAAAATAAATATAGTTTTTACTATACTAAAAAAATATATATATTTAAATTTATTATAAATATAAATATTAAAGTTAGAATAAGAAAAGGAAATGAAATGATTAGAAGAAAAGGAAAGAACTAAGAAAGGAGACAGAAAATAAATGACAACACATAGGAGTAAAGAGATGGGATCCAACAACTACTATTTTTCTACTCATTATCCTATTTAGTGTATTAGACTTTTTTTCAATTTCGCCTGCATAAATTTTGGCAATGACCAAGAAGTCATTTATACAAATATAGTGTTTTATCTTCTCAACATGTTCTGCCAAAGCTGGGGATAGAGTTCTACAATGTTTTATGTCAACAACCTGCTCTTGAATCCTTTGCTTTATGGAGTGACCATTTTCTCACTATAACATTGGATTAACAGTTATGACACCTCAAACTAAAGACAATGAGATAATTCTTTTAGGTGTAAATAGATGTATGAGAATGATACATATAAACGTATATCAACCAAATTTACTTATGTAATTTTGCTAATAAATTTATATATTATAAAAAACATGCATAATTTGTCATTACAAAAAATAATAATGCAATTAAATAGCAATGTAATTAAATAAATAAATAAAGAATGAAAGAAAATGAAGTCATTACATACTGGATGATGATCTGTGTAATGTTTCAAAACTAAAGGACAGACATTACCAGTAAGAAAGATATATGGATAAAGAATGTTGACGAATTGCCATGACGAAGTCTCTTTTTATAATTTCCATAAACATTATATATATATATATATATATATATATATATAGATATATATATATATATATATATATATATATATATATATATATATATATATATATATATATACATTTTTTTTTATTATTTTTTTTTGCAGTACGAAAAAAGCTTGATTTATATTATATTAGAAAATGGATATACATATACTATAATTCATATCAAGTTCCTCTTTGGCTATAAAAATACAGATCCCTTGAGCTTTTAAAGTCTGTTGTGACCGGGAAATAGGCAGTCCATAGTCCTTTTACATCATGAAAAACTAGATAGCAAAATAATTTAATACAAGATGAATTCCTGTAATTGGAAATGATGGATGATAGTAGATTCATATTTCAATAGCTACTAGTCAGTAATATAGATATGCATCAATCCAGAACTGTATTGTTGTCTTGCATCAATATTGAGTTGAGGTGATGAAAAGAAGAGATAAAAACCACACAGTGCTGATGCCGCATGAATTGGTTGTGAAATTGTTACTCCCACATGAAAGTCTTGTAGCATTTGGAGGCAATTACAACGGGGCTATTTCTGTTAGTACAATGCACCCCAGTCAGAACAGATATATAGGTCGTAGAAGACACTATTTATGCCTAGTGGCTAGGCAAACAAGTTCAAAAAGAAAAATGGAGAAATAGGTAGTCATCCAATAATGTCACAAAAATTTAAACATAGTGGATCAACCTTAGAAGGACCTATCTGTATGCCAGCTTTGCACAATGTGCTGCCATATGAAGATTTTGGACATATTGAACTACACTATGTAGATTATAAGTCTATATAACAAAATTTACGAAAAGACCATGAAAAAACATGCAGAGAGGAAATTTAACCTGGATTTGGAAAATTCCCCATATCAAAAGTGTTCTGCTCCCATGATATCTCTAGATACCATTTTCCAATGCGACCCTGCGAACCGTTTTTTCATAATCTGTGTACTTCCTTGTTAAGGCTTCTTCCAATGTGTTAGATTGTATAGCTATCTTGACATTGCCATAGAAGTTCGATTCTTTCCATCCATCCTTGAAGTCTAGGATTGTTGATGAATGCCCTCCCTAATACTTGATCAATTATAGTCATCAAATCACCATATATGTGCAGAGTGGGGTTCCCAAGGAAGCTGTTGAACCATAGGAGACCCCAGAGAGCCACTGCTTCAGCTTTTTTGTTTGTACCACCACCATAGTTCCAATACATTCTGTATGAAAAATCAGCATTTATGGCAATCCAACATCCACAAGCATAGGTGTTCCCTTGTGCAGCCCCATCAAAAATCCCCATAGGGTATGTGAATTGAATATCATCCTTCATTTAGGGTCGCCTTTAGAGCGTATATGTTGTGAGGAAAAAAAAAAAGATTGGAGGAATTTTTTCAATTATCATAGAGAACTCCTCCGTACAGTTCTAGAAAATACTTCTATTTCTTCAATTCCAGACTGCCCAGAAGAGGAAGAGAGGAATAATTCTCCAGGCAGACTTTTGTGAGCTCCACCATTTCAATGAATCTTTAACGCAAGAGTGTTGAATATATCGGAAGCCAAATAGGGAAGCAGTCTTTTTCCAAACCTGAGTGGTGAAATGGCAGTGTAGAAAGATGCGATCATTATCTTATGAATAATTTTTGCATAAGTATCATATACCAGGGCCATACGAAGTCCTTTTTTGCAGGTTAGCCCATACAAGATTCCTGTTATGATAAAAACAATGTAAACTTTGAAACGGGAACTGATACTGTTACCCGTTTCATAGAGATAGCAAAAAAATGACCCGATTTTCAAAAGTGGTGATGCATAATACACATGTTTTTTTTAGAACATGGTTTTTGGAACTTTAATTTTTTTTCATGTTCAAGGATGAAATCAAGTTTTAGAATGGTAGTGATTTTCATGCTGATTTTAAAAAGTGAGTATTCTGCATCACACCCTTTTTTTAAAAGACCTATTTTTTGAACACATAACAACTTTAATTCATTGATTATTCTTTTCATGAAATGTCAGAGTCCCCCACGCCCCCTATCCTACCCCCCAACCCCCCCCCCCCCCCCCACGTCCCCTATCCTACCCCACCATCCCCCCACCCTACCCCTACCCCTACCCCCCCCTCCCTACCCCATTCCCCCCCCCCCGCCCCCTATTCTACCCACCTCATCGCCCCCCCCCTCGCCCCCTATCCTATTCCCCCATCCCCTACCCCCCCCAATTCCCCCTATCCTACCCCCCCATCCCCCCACCCTACCCCTACCACCCCTCCCCGCCCTACCCCATTCCCCCCCCCCACCCTACCCCATTCCCCCCCCCCTCCGCCCCCTATCCCACCCCATCCCTACCTGGCCCAGCCGCCCTACCCCGCCTGACCCAGCCCTATCCTACCCCCCCATCCCCCCCACCCTACCCCTACCCCCCCCATTCCCCCTAACCTACCCCCTATCCTACCCCCCCCAACCCCCCTATACTACACCCCCCCCCCCCCCCTATCCCTACCCGGCCCACCCGCCCTACCCTGCCCAACCCGCCATACCCCCCATCCCCCCACCCCCCCCAATCCCCCCCCCGGCCCCTATCCCACCCCATCCCTACCTAGCCCACCCGCCCGACCTCGCCCTATCCTACCCCCCCACCCTACCCCTACCCCCCATTCCCCCTAACCTACCCCCCTATCCTACCCCCCCCCCCCGCACCCTATCCTACCCCCCATCCCCCCACCCCCCCCCCCCCCCCCCCGTGCCCCCTATCCCACCCCATCCCTACCCGGCTCACCCGCCCTACCCCGCCCGACCCGGCCCTACCCCCCCTACCCCATTCCCCCCCCCACCCCGCCCCTTATCCTACTCCCCCATCCCCCCCACCCTTCCCCTACCCCCCCCATTCCCCCTAACCTACCCCCCCCCCACGCCCCCTATCCTACCACCCCATCCCCCCACCCTACCCCTACCCCCCCCCCTGGCCCTACCCCATTCCCCCTCCCCCCGGCCCACCCCATCCCTACCCGGCCCACCCGCCCTACACGGCCCACCCGCCTGACCCCGCCCTACCCAGCCCACCCGCCCGACCCAGCCTAACTCGGCCCACCTGCCCGACCCCGCCCGCCCGACCCTACCTGGCCCACGCGCCCACCCCGCCCGACCCGACCCACCCGCCCGACCCTGCCCACCCGCCCGACCCGGCCCACCCTGTAAGGCCTTCGCGACTCGGGCAGGCACGCGACGGGCGGGCGCTCCTTGCACGACGGGCGGGCGCTCCGTGCACGACGAGCGGGCAGACGGTGCGACGGGCGGGCGCTCTTATGCGACGGTCATCCGATCCTTATGCGACGATATGCGACATTAATATGCGACGTTTGGAGCTAAGTGCGACGACACTCATGAGAGAGCACGACACTTAGTGAATAATGCGATGAAGCGAAAGGCTTTATACCACGATTGGAGAGGCTTGCACGATGGAGCAAAGCCGACACACACTTTAGTATTGTGTGGGCGTTATGACAGAGTTTAGGGGGTCGGCCTTAAGGCTGGACACCCCTTACACTTGAGCAGGCTAGCGTATATATTAGTGAACGCAGAGCCTCATTTGCAACACACAACTTCGCATCTCTCTCTACGCATTGGATAGGGGTAAAAGGGAGGCGCAGAAATAAAGTAGAGTGCGCATAACTCATGCGCTCTACCGTAGAAGTGCGCAGTTTTACCGGGAGACAAGTGTAGGTGTTGAGGTACGGTTTTGAGGTGGATTTGTGCAGAACTTAAAGGAGGAGTTCTTGGTGTCTCGGGTGAGCACCCTCCTACCATATGAGGTTGGCACATGTATTGTAAAGGCTGTCTTTGCCTTGGTTGTAAATATTTCTAAGTATAGACTTGGAGTTTTGCCAAGTATGCTTGATGATGTATTATTGAAGAACTGTTATAATATATTATTGTCGGGCAAACTTTACCGGGAGTTGCCCCTCCCTTTATACTTGTGTGCAATTGTTATTGTTCTTGGTTAATTGCATTTGGATAATGAATGAGTATGGGCTTCATTAAGTATAAAGGATAACTGCATTTTACTTGGTTGCGAAACACAAACTAAGGACAAGTGAATTAGGCGTAGTCCATGTGCATGAATATTGTTAAAAAGAAAGTGTTCGGTGGTGTCGCACCTCGCCGGCACGGTTGAAAGACTACCGTAGGCTTGGGGGCGTGACAGGTGGTATCAGAGCTGATATCCTGGTTGATGATTGAAGCATTGAAGCTGCTACACAACTTCACCGAAGTGAAGTTGGTATCAGAGCTCGGTCTAGAGCTATTGAGCAAGGTTTTCTCGTAAAGACTTGGAAATTGACAGGTGCTGCAGGTGAAGGAAATCGTTTCACACAAGTGGAACAAGGGTTGGTTCTAATTGCAGGTAACTTGGTAAACATGGAGAAGGCTGAAAAGGCGGTGATGGTGGATGATGGTGAATCTAGCCATAATGCGGTGAAGGCTCTCCGGTACGAAGTATTGGAACACATGAGTCGATGGAGTTCTAACTGGGTTGCGATGCAAGCTAAGAACATGAAGATTCGAGAAAGTTGTTCAGAACTAAGGAGAGAACTTGAAGAACTTAGGAGCCAATACAGAAGTACGACAGATGTTGAACTCAATGAACTTGATGAGGAGATCCAACGAAGTGGACTTGGTCTTCAAGAGCCTGGTTAAGGAAGGAAAGTGTCAAGGTGGAAGCTGAAATCAAGCAGATTGTGGAAGAGATAAAGAAGAAGCTTCTTGGTAAGAAGGTTGTTGTGATTGAGCAAGAAGAGCTCGACTACATTGACAAGTTGGGGACTCACTACCGAGAGCATCCACAGGACATTCGGAAGTTTAGTTCCATGAGCTTGATCAATGGACACTTGGTTGGTGCACTTGAGCAGAACACGGTGGAAGGAAAGCTTGAAGCAAGTCAAGCTAGACCAGGGCCGAGTTCCCTAGAAGAGCCAAGCAAGGAAGTGAGGTATCTTAAGAGGAATGTCAAGAAGGAACATAAGCCTATTGACACTTCTGAGGCAGAATTCTTGAAGAAGGTTGCTGAGATAAGGCGCAAGACAAAACCAATAGAGGAAGATGGTTCCTTGAAGTTAAGTTTTGTGCAGGTGACCGTGAAGGGCAAGAGATTTGCAGCTTTGGTTGATACGGGAGCTACTCATAGCTTCGTGAGCAGGAAGGCAGCAAAGTCTTTTGGGAAGAAAGCAAAGATGGAGAGGGAATGTAGTGCTTTCAAAGCAGTTAACTCTTCCATTAGAGCTGTTGATGGTGTATTGAAAGACACTCAGGTGAAAGTAGGATCATGGTTCGGGAAGTTGGACTTGAGAGTTGTGGACATGGATGATCATTCTATGGTGTTGGGGCTGGACTTTATGGAGCTTGCACAAGCCATACCGATGGTGACCCGGGACATTCTCTTGATCACAGCTGGAGGGAAGAACATGATGGTACCGATGAATAGAAGAAGTTGCTTGGGGTATAGACCAAGGATGGCTTCTATGACTTTGTATCCCAAAGATCCAAATGTGAAGCATGAGAATGTGGAGCAAAGATAACTTGGGAGTGTGGTTCAAACAACGAAGAAAAGGAAGCTTGTCGACTTCATTGCAAGAGCTGGAAAGAAGAATGAAGGAAGTGAGAAGGAAACCTCACGAACATGGAGACACTTAGTGGGAGAATCTTCTACTGATGATCTTCACAATGGAGCTACAAATGAAGGGAGCCCGAGTGCTACTTCAGAGGCAGTGGTTGATGAAGGTTATGAGGGTAGAGATCCTGCTGGGATAGTGGACTTCTGCAGGTATGCTATGGGCATATATGACTTTCAGTTGACAAAGAACAAGCTAGGAGAGCTTGGATGTACATGTGAGGAGATTGAAGCTGTGCATAGATACTTGAGGACACAACATCAATCTGACACATGGGTGGATGAGAGTCAGGGAGGAAACTTCCTGGCCCTCCTTTCTCTATAGATAACCTTGGGGAAAGGTTGGTGTGGAGGCCTTGGTAGGGAGGAACCACATCAACTTTATAAGGGGCCTTGGAGGAGGCTTCTTTATGACAAGTGAGAACTTGGATGCAGTTGACCAAAGGTTGAGATGGAGTCTACATGGATTGGACATCATGGACAACTAGAGTCATGGACATCAGGTTGGAGACATGGAGCATGGCAGTCTTATGTAGGGACATTATGTGAAGCACTTGGAGAGGTGTCACTTGTGGGCATCTAATGAGGAGTGCCAAGGCAGAGATGTTGTGCAGATGGAGTTGCTAATGTGACATGGAGAGTTGGAGTTGAGAAGATGGTCTCTTCATATGAAGGAGACACACATATGGATGATGTTGGGGTAAAACATCATGGATAACATGTTGCAGATGAGATGAGGACTACTTCATGAACCTGAGCATGGGTTTACTTACATGGATGGATTCTTGATCGAGTTCAGGATGTGGCAGTATGTTTTGAGAACCGACTGATGGTGACATGAGGATGTGCATTCTCATAGTTTGAGCATGACAGTTGGACTGATCACCCGACTAGTTCAAACATGGGGACTAGTAGTGTACAGAAGTATGTTGACATTGTGTTGGAGTATCATGGCAGCAGTTCACATGAGGACGCCACATGATGATTAATCATCATGGATTGAGATGACTTCTTGTTGGCATAGCATGGGCAGTTTTGCACATGGCGATGATGATATGATGGAGTTTGACACACTTTTGCGGTGGACATGTAGCTTGAGTTGGAGGGATCAACCTTCCATGGTGGAGAGTAGCATGGGGAGATTGTGACAAGTGGTCATGGACATCTGATATATGACATACATTAGTATGGAGTATCTTGGTGACAGTTGGTTGCTAAGATGGAGCATGATGGAGATGGGATTCTACATATGTTGCAGGGATGTTTGCCTTATGTGGAGGAGTTGACATCATGGTTGATGATGATTTTGGTGGAGAGCTACCGAGATGGTATGTTGTCGAGGACGACAACGATTTCAGGTGGAGGAGGATGTAAGGCCTTCGCGACTCGGGCAGGCACGCGACGAGCAGGCACTCCTTGCACGACGGGCAGGCGCTCCGGGCACGACGAGCGGGCGGACGGTGTGACGGGCGGGCGCTCTTATGTGACGATCATCCAATCCTTATGCAACGATATGTGACGTTTGGAGATAAGTGCGACGACACTCATGAGAGAGCACGAAACTTAGTGAATAATGCGATGAAGCGAAAGGCTTTATACCACAATTGGAGAGGCTTGCACGATGGAGCAAAGCCGACACACACTTTAGTATTGTGTGGGCGTTATGACAGAGTTTAGGGGGTCAGCATTAAGGCTGGACACCCCTTACACTTGAGCAGGCTAGCGTATATATTAGTGAACGCAGAGCCTCATTTGCAACACACAACTTCGCATCTCTCTCTACACATTGGATAGGGGTAAAAGGGAGGCGCAGAAATAAAGTAGAGTGCGCATAACTCATGCGCTCTACCGTAGAAGTGCGCAGTATTACCGGGAGACAAGTGTAGGTGTTGAGGTATGGTTTTGAGGTGGATTTGTGCAGAACTTAAAGGAGGAGTTCTTGGTGTCTCGGGTGAGCACCCTCCTACCATATTAGGTTGGCACATGTATTGTAAAGGCTGTCTTTGCCTTGGTTGTAAATATTTCTAAGTATAGACTTGGAGTTTTGCTAAGTATACTTGATGATGTATTATTGAAGAACTGTTATAATATATTATTGTGGGGCAGACTTTACTGGGAGTTGCCCCTCCCTTTATACTTGTGTGCAATTGTTATTGTTCTTGGTTAATTGCATTTGGATAATGAATGAGTATGGGATTCATTAAGTATAAAGGATAAATGCATTTTACTTGGTTGCGAAACACAAACTAAGTAAGGACAAGTGAATTAGGCGTAGTCCATGTGCATGAGTATTGTAAAAAAGAAAGTATTCGGTGGTGCCACACCTCGCCAGCACGGTTGAAAGACTACCATAGGCTTGGGGGCATGACACACCAGTCCCTACCCGGCCCACCCGCCCACCCCGCCCGACCGGCCCACCCACCCTACCCCCTTACCCTGCCCACCTGGCCCACCCCGCCGCCCCTCCCCCTCCGCCTCCCCCTCCCCCGCCCCTCCCCGGGCCCCCTCCGCTGCCCCTCCCCCTCCGCCTCCCCCTCCCCCACCCCCCCCCCCCCCCCCCCCCCCCCCCTCCGCCGCCCCTCCCCCTCCCCCTCCCCCTCCCCTCCCCGACCCCCTCCGCCCACCCCTCCGCCTCCCCCTCCGCCCGCACAAGGCCACCCCCGGGCCGCCCCGCACCGCTCGACCGGCGGCGAGTCGATTCCGGAATCGACCCGCTGCCGGTCGGGCGAGGCGGGGCGGCCCGTGGGTGGCGCTGCACCCGCGCAGGGCCACCCCGGGCCGCCCCGCCCGCCCGACCGGCGGCGGGTTGATTCCGGAATCGACTCGCCGCCGATCGGGCGGGGCGTGGCGGCCCGGGGGGCGGCGCTGCGCGCCCGGGGGTGGCCCTGCGGGCGCAGCGCCACCCCCGGGCCGTCCTGCCCCGCCCCACCGGCGGCGGGTCGATTCCGGGAATCGACCCGCCGCCGATCGGGCGGGGCGGGGCGGCCCGGGGGTGGCCCTGCACGGGCGCAACACCACTACTATCTACCCCTTTCTTAGGATTTTGCTAGGCTGTAGCTTTACTGGGCGCATTCCACCAGAGCTCGGCAACCTACGAGAGCTCGTTACTCTGTAAGTAAATCAAACGCTCAATTTTTTGAACAATAAGACAAGTACACAGTATGAGCTCCTGAACTGTCATTGTCGTTGATAGGGACGTGAATTCGAACCGTTTAAGCGGAAATATTCCTCCTCCTTTAGGTAATCTTACCAAACTCTACTGGTTCGACATTACCAACAATTCCATTGGCGGACAACTTCCAGTAGAGGTGAAGGGGCTTGTTAGTTGCGGTCACTTGTCAGTATTATTTTATATTTGCGAGCGTGGCTTATATGCATGGTATATACTGAAACGTGAACTAACTCATTGGTGGCATTGTCGTTGGTCGTTCAAGCCACTTTAGTCAAAATCAATTCAGTGAACCGATTCCACCACATATTTTCCATGAAAATATGACCCTAAAACATGTGTAAGTACCATAAGGGTTTAATTCAATTCAATTCACATGAAACTATATCATTCAAATTAGAAGCTGATCAGTAGTTCCATCATTATTATACACAGCCTGTTCGATGGCAATTCGTTTAGCGGGGAGATTCCCTCTACTCTTGGAAATGTCTCAACCTTGGAGATCTTGTGAGTCTCGGATACGATCCAATCCTTTTTAGTTTATTCAGTTTTAAATATCAAAACATGTGACCATCGAAATCTTGCCATGATTGACATGAAGTTTGATGGAAACTCTTTTGAAGGTCAAATACCGCCCAGCATCGGAAAACTAGGAGAACTTACTCAATTGTAAGTTCAACTGTGGACTCTATTTGGACTGTTCATAGGTTTTATAGCTTTGTATTAAGCAAAAATATGTACTCATGGTTCTGTGCATTTTGCTAGGCGTCTATCAAATAATAAACTGAACGGTTCTATTCCTGACTTATCTGGATTAAACAGCCTTCTGTACCTGTAAGTAGAAGGTTCAAATTAGCTAATTAAACCAATCATTTATCAACTGGAGATTTACAAAATAATATTTGTAATTGTCAGGGACCTAAGTAATAACCCATTCGAGGTATCCAATGTACCAGCCTGGTTATCTGTTTTAGGATCATTGACCACTATGTAAGTTCAATGGACTTGATGTTTACTAGCAATTAAAAATAATATCCACCCCCGGGCCGCCCCGCCCCGCCTAACCAGCAGCGGGTCGATTCCCGGAATCGACCTGCCGCCGGTCGGGCGGGGCGGGGCGGCCCGGGGGTGGCCCTGCGCGGGCGGAGGGGGCCGGGGAGGGGAGGGGTAGGGGGAGGGAGAGGGGGAGGCGCTGGCCCAAGTTGCACCCAGGCCTCTAAATCACCACGAGGCCTCCTGTTCGAGCACCGACCCACCGACTTCTCTTTGTCTATCGTTGCCCGGCACTGACGCCCCTGCAAGACCTAGCGTTGCCCCCAGTGCCCTGCCCCCGCCTGTCACTTCTTCTCCCGTTGCTCCTCCCGGATACATCAAGGCTGAAGAAGCCATGGAATGGATGAACTCTGCCATAAACACCACATTGACTCAGGTGCTTACCCCTTTTCTAGCCCCAGCTCGTTCACATGGGATAATGCCTGAAACCCTGGGCTCCTCTGGTTTACTGGCAGTAATGCAAGAGATGGTGGCCAAAGAGGTTCGTGATTACATGTCTTCAATGCAGCACCGCAACAACAACAACAACACAGAGTTCAGGGGTTGCGTTGCCTCTCCTCCTCCTCCTCCTATGGGATTGCGTGTCTCCAACTCCAATGCCCTGGGTTAAGCTATATGCCAAGCTGAGACAAAGACTGGAATAGCTGCCAATCAATCAATCCCTTGAGATGGTAATCCATAATTTTCCTTTGCAAAACTTTCCTTCCTTCATTTCAACTCTACAATGAAGGCAATGGCATTAGCTGTGATGTCCTCTGTTATCAACACTTACTTGCCCCAATAATTCTGAAGCAACAGAAACCCAAATTTAATCTTTTCTCTTTTATATGAATCTGAAGGCTATACTATACTATAAATATAACTATGCATCTATTTATTGCTTGTTGTTGAGTTATTGCTATAAATCAAATTTTTCTGCAATGCTCATTCATCAAGTATTATTGCTTGCTGTTGAGTTATTGCGACAAATCAACACTCTTTCTGCAATGCTCATTCATCAGGTATTTTTAATGGAAATGCAATGCTCATTCATTAAGGAATTTTAATACAAATGCAATGTTTGCATGTTGAAATTGCAACACATACAGATACAGTGAAAGTCCATTGACCAAATGGCACAAGAATCATGAAGAAGAATCCTTGATAGGAACCAATTTAAGTTTCTGGGCAAAATCTAATTAACCAATTAAGTTTGTGGGCAAAATTTAATGAAGTGTATATTGTAATAATCCAATTAACCCAGTTAAGCATCTCTTATTCTTTGTGATGCAATGTTTACTCCAGGCTTTTGTGATGAAACCAAGATAACTGAAAACTGAAAATAATAGCTGTGACAGAAATGTTTACAGGATTTTGAGGTGATATCAGGAGAACTGAAAATAGTGGTTGTGACAGAAATGTTTACAAGATTTTGCAGGATTTTGAGGTGAAATCAAGAGAACTGAAAATAATGGCTGAGACAAAAATGTTTACAAGATTTTGCAGGGCTTACTGGTAACTTGTGATTATTAGCAAGATTACAAATTAGGCATGAGCAAACCGTAAGCGGTTGTAATAACAATATTCCCATATCTAATAAACTGCCACAGTTGAAAAAATTAATGAACTACTTACTACAATTAGAAAGTGTGCATCAGAAGATAGTGTGTCAATATGTTATTGTATGGAGGAAAATGTCACTGGCATATCTGATATTGTTAGTGTATGGAATAAGATATCCTCTTATCATGGATAGCACATACAGAACAGCTGCTAACGACTTTATGAAAGACACAGGGCCTCCGTGCCAGCTCAATTATTATACACATCACACAGATGAGCCAGATAAGGGTACCAACAGTTAAAGAATTCCACAAACAGTAGACTATGAGCCAAGGGAGTGTACAAACAATTAAAGAATTCAACACACCATGATAGGGAAATAGTGCAATTATTAAAGAATTCCACAAGGTACGATGGGAAACAGCCCAATTAGTTCAGCTATCACACAGGTGACAACACCAGCCAAAAGAAATCACAAATAAGTCAAAATACTCCCCATATATAATATTAAAATATTTCAATTATTGTATCTTTCACACAGCAACTTCACAAAGTATGATATACAGAAATTAGTACTCTATAACAACTCAGGTCATGGGTTCTGACAAGTAAGTCAATAAAAATGTAAAAAATATAATGTTCAAAGATTTCAATTATTATAAATATCATATCATATAGATGTGAGCTTTACTAAGTATGATATTCAAATTAATTATGCAAAATCCAGAAATAAGTCAATAAAAGTTTCAGTAATTATGTTTGTCATATTTTTATGTGATGATATTAAATTAATAAAAAATAAAAAATATCTCACTTTACTTTTTAAATAGTTTAGTTGATACATTTGAATAAATTGTATTAAAGTTATTAATTATAGAAAAATATTTTATTTTAAATTTGAAATTTATGTGAAGTGTATTTTATTATAAGTAAATGAATATATATAAATAAAACGTTCAAAATATAATTTATAAAATTTATAAAATGTAATGAGGTTTAGTTTTTATTAGGGTTTAGGTTCTAATAAGAATAAAAATGATCGTTGGTGAAATTAAACTATCCCAAAAGGTGTTTAAGCTTAGTCAAGTTTCTCATAATTTTAGTGATAATATTTCAATAGATAATGTTGTTCTATTAGATAATAGACTGACCCTAGTCTAAATTTAACTTAACTATATAATAATAATAATAATAAGTTTATCAATTATTTATATTAAAATCATTAATATATATATTTTTAAATTATATTATAGGAATAAAATTAATATAATAAAAGTAAACCAGTGCAATTGATATTTACTAAAATTTAAAGTACAACCTAAAAAACTGAGAAATCAATAGTTATATTAATATCAAAATGTTAGATGGAAATAAAAAAAGTTGAATAAATAAAAAATGAGGAGATCCAATTCTAGAATATCAAACCTAGTGATAGAAGATCAAAAGTGAAGAAGTCACATACATACAAAAACTAAGAACAAGTAAATGGAAGTCAGTTAGAATTAAAGGAAACTTAATGATTTGTAAGGTAAAAATTGATCCTACTGAAATCTCATGTAAGGAAATTAATAAATCGATATTTATATTGATATCAAAATCTTTAACGAAAGTGAAAAAAGGCTAATATATAGAAATTGAAGAAATCAGTATATAGAAAATTAGTAAATATAGAAAATTGAAAGTTATGAGAAGTTATGAAGCATTTTTATGTTGTTGGATTATGTCTTAAGTATGATAAATTTTATTGTTTAAATATCTACAATGCAATATCAAATTAGAGATATAATGTCTGTTTTATTCAGTATACAAATAAAGACTTTTGATTTCATTGAGTGATATACTTTGTTCATAATGTCATTGTTTTTTAATTTTATAGTTGAAAAAATTTCAATTTCTTTTGTATCTAGCATGGTGTGGTTGAAAACATGTTAAATTTATACTTAGGAAAGAAAAATGATATTCTACCAGAAACATTAATGTGTTTTTTCCTTAAAAATTAACTTTGTTTGAGACATAAAAAATTGGTTTTATTAGCATTTTTTAAAAAGTTTGAAAATTGACCCTAAAAAAAAAAAACATTATTCCAGTAGCATCATTTTCGTTTTGAAGCTATATTTTGCAGGAAAATTTCGTAGTAAGTTTCATAGTCACCGCCATTTTTAAAACATGTTCAAAATTGGCACCTAAAAAAAAAACATCATTCCAGTATACACACTTTTCGTTTTTAGCACTGTTTTTGATGTTTTTTTGGGGTTTTTGGGCCAGAGTTCCCGTTTTGAGTGTATAGTTCCCGTTTCAAAGTTTACATTGTTTAAACAAGCCATATGAAAAGTATAATTTTTATTGGAGCTTTAGTTTTCCAAAAAGCATAAAGAATATGATGCTCCCCTTTTCTAGCGACCATATTTGATAATGCATGATAAGTGTTTGGCACAATAATGTTATCAGAAATCATTTTTCCCAACCATATAATTCTGTCCTGAGTCCCTAATCAGCAGATGCCAAGTTGCTTCATTGTTGAGGTGGTCTAAAACCATTCCCCTTCCAAGTGGCCGGTTAACCCCATCTCGAGGGCACTTTTCCATATGGGGAGCGTACCCTGCCAGCTTTTTATGACTTGGCCCCGAAAAAAGAAACCATTCATGTCCAGGTGTTGAATGATAATGTCAAAAATGGAGAAGTTCGATTCAGCACCCAATATTGGGTCAATGCCAATAAGAATACTATTTCCAGACTAGAATTTCCATGCCATATGCTCAATGAAAAAATTCTTGAGTTTTAGGAAACTTAACCAGATTGCTGAACCTTGTTTTATATCGATTGTTCCAAATCGGTACCAAAAAATGAAGTCTTTATTCCTTAAATACTTATGATGGATAATTTTACTCCATGTGCCTGCTCCAAATAAACCCCTCCAGAGAGATTTGATAAGCAATGCCTCACCAAAACGACAAAGGTCCAAAACTCCCCAACCGCCCATGTCTTTTAGAAGAGTAATATTTGATAGTTTGGTTAGATGGAATTTTTTTTACTGTGGTTGCCTACCGAGATGAAATTTTCCATAAGTAGGTTTATGTCACTAATGATGGAGGCAGGAATATGAAAAAGATGTGCCCAATAAACACTCAGTTGAGATAGAACAACTTGATTAAGGATGGGCCTACCCCCTAAGGACAAGCATCTAAATTCCCACCCAGAGATCATGTTATAGAATCTTTCAATAAGCCTTTTCGAATCATAGATTCTATAGCAGGAGGGTTGAAGTCAGTAACCAAGATATTTCAATCCATTTTGCATAGGTCTAGCCTCGATTCCAAATAAGTCTTTAATATATGCAATAGTTACCATATCAGATTGACTATGATAAAGAACATATTTATTGGAATTCATGTGCAGTCCCAAAGCATTTTCAAATCTACTGAAAATATGAAAAATATAATACCAAGAAAAAAGGCAAAGCATACCCATTATAAGGATATCATCAACAAAGAGGTTATGAGAAATACTGATTTTGTTCCCCATCTTCAATGGTTTGAATTGGTCCTCCAGGACCGCCTTTTTTATATGAAAACTCAGACAATCCATGACTAGAATGAATAATAAAGGAGATAACGAACATCTCTAATGAAGACCTCTGCCAGCCTGAAAGAATCTTGCTGGGAATCCATTGATAATGATAGCATAGTTTACATTATCCACACAATCCATGATCCAGTTAATCCACCTAGGTTGTAAAGCAATCTTACTAAGAATTAGTGTAAGAAAACCCCAATCCAGACAGTCATATGCTTTATGAAGATCAACCTAAAGAATAGGCGCGTCCATGTTTTTTGAGTGGATGGAGTGCATGTTTTCTTGTGCATTTGCCACAGGATCATGGATGATTCTGCCCAGAAGAAATCCATGTTGTTCAGGGGATATGCAGTGAGAGAGAGTTTTGCGCAACTACCCTGCAATAGTCTTTGATATGATTTCATAGATGACATTGCACAGTGAAATAGGCCCGAAGTCCATGAAACCTTCCATTGATTTGTTTTTTGGGATGAGAGAAATGTATGGGGAAGTAATCTTATGATGAATGAAGCCAATATTCCTGGATTCTTCAATAATACTCAGTAGGTCCATCTTCATAATTTCGAAGAAGTGAGAGAAAAATTCGATAGTCCACCCATCAGGACCGGGACTTTTGTCACTCTTAAAAGACTTGAGGACTCCCAATAGATCATCTTTAGAAACTTCCTTAAAAAAATCCTCATTTTTCTCCTAATCAAACATGATAGGGTATGGATCAATTCCCCAAATCATATCTTCCACAGAAGAATTTTCATTGCATCCATAAGCATTTTGAAAAAAATTACAGCAACATCACTTATTTCTTCTTATGTCTGGAATATGCGTCAAGCTGAGTCTGTGATTTCCCATATGGAATTTATATTTCGGTGGTAGTTAGCATATATGAGGAAACAATTTGTGTTTCAGTCACCTTCTTTTAACCAATGTGCCCTGCTCTTTAGTCTCCATGTAGATTCTTCCATCATTAGAATTTGCTTCTTCCTATGTTCCAATGTTTGAATGTTTGATCGGATGTGATCAGGAAAGAAATGGGTGGACATGGAGGCTTGGAGTGAGTCCAGACATTTTTGGATTTTCACAAGCTCCTTTCTACTGTCCCTAATTTTCTTTTTCTGCCAGTATTTAACAATTCCCCGCAGGGAGTCTAGTTTCTCCAGGATATTGAGCATGGGAGAGGATCCTGTGACATTAATACTACCCCATGATTCAATCACCAACTTATTAAAGTCAGGATCCTCCAAGACTATTCTATTGAATTTGTAAGGGAAACCCAAGAAGATTTCCCTTTTCCTCCATTGCAGAGTGATGGGCCTATGATCCAATATAAAGTTACTGATGGTGTTAACCTGAACATCTCCCAAGTGGTCCAACAATTGCTCATGGATCAGGAAACGATCCAGTCTCTTAGCAACGTAGGCAGATCCAGAGCATCAATTGTCCCAAGTAGGGGCAATTTTGGAAGGGCAAACATCCACAAAGTTGTTCATGATCATGGCATTTTAAATTTTCCCAGCCAGCAGATTGACTTTCCTGAAGCATCCCCAAACTTCATCAAGACTGATAGCAGAGTTTAAGCCTCATGCTATAATGAGCATCTCTAGGTCCATCAAACCTAACGATATGAACTGGTCCTAGAAGTTCCCTCTATCTCTGTATGGGACATATATGTTTAAGATATGTACAAGACCCGACACGCCAGAATACTACCTTCCAGTAGTATACTAGTGAAACATTCAAAGGCCTTAATGTTGATCCAGATCGAGTCCCATAAGGCCACCAGACCACCCGAAAGGCCCATGGCAGTAGTTGCAGATATATACCAATTCGGAAACATTTTCCGAAAATATTGAATTGTGTCGAGAACATTATGCATTGTTTCTTGAATAAGGATAATGAAAGGTTTTAAAGATAATAGTAGGTTTTTGAGGGCTAAAT
Source organism: Pinus tabuliformis (assembly GCA_031772625.1). NCBI lineage: Eukaryota > Viridiplantae > Streptophyta > Pinopsida > Pinales > Pinaceae > Pinus > Pinus tabuliformis. Next base: position 572,270,377 of record CM062808.1, read on the forward strand.
ATTTTGGGGTAGTCCCTAGACCTCGAATATTAAGGGAGATGATGCACATCATGGAAGGGCTTTCTCAAGCATCTGTGCTCTAAGGGCCCATGACAGGGAGATGTTAGCAATGGGTATATCAACGAGAAACATATCCAAGGGAGAGGAAAAAGGATTTTTATTGGATCGTCCCCAAAAGTGGCGACTGCCACGGTTTAGTTTCCTGCACACTGTAATGTTTCCCACCGAGGTCGGGCTAATGTGGGGAGATGAGCTGCCTGAAAGTTTGTGGATAGTGAGGGTACAGAGATCAAGGGTCTTCCTTTGTAGGAGGAAGTCTAAGTCACTCCCAACCAAATTTGTAGGCAAAGCTGTGGGAGAATTTGGAGGAGTAATACTGAGGCATGGGCCCTTATCTTTTGATTGTCGGTGAGGTGGAGCCAAAGGAGCAACATATGCAACTTGCGAGGTGGACAGAATGTCCGGATATGGATGCAGAGCTATAAAGGGAATTGGTATGTCCTGGCTAGTTGCAGGCTCGGGAGGTGAATGACACATTAAAGCTGGTTGGTTATTAGAAGAAGGGAAATCTGATTTGGCCGAATTATTCGGTGATGATGGAATGGTAATGCGCAAAGAAACAATTGATCCAAAAGCATGGGGAAGGTGGGAATTCTGGTGTGAGTGCATACCTGATTATGAGGAGGATGCTTATGTGGCTTGTTCTTTTTAACTTTTAGACTCTGATGGCCCATATCCGAGTGAGGCCCCATGGCGCCATTATAGAATCTTCTGCCATGGAAGCGTCCGCCTGAACAGAAAGGGCATTGATCATGCAAGTGTCTAGTTCTATCGTAGAAAGAGCATCTGAAGGGAACCCCCCAATAGTCCAATCTTTACTAAAGGAAGGTGTCACCCCAATGAAGTTCCATGTGATGAGGGAATCCCCCTCTATTATCCTTTTCAATGAGGATCCAGGCTACCCTTTTGTCCTGTGCTCCCAGACAGCCAGGGTCCACATAGATAAATTTTCCAATGATGTCACCAATGTCAGAAAGTGCCTATTTGGTCGATAATTCCAGAGGGAGTCCTAGTAATTTACCCATACCAGCTTGTTGGAGGGTGTATTACGAAGGGGATTGTACCCGATGTACCACTTATGGAGGGCAAGGAAACTTTTTCCATGAATCCATGGGATGGCTATAATTTTCTCCAAGTCTTCCTCACTGAGAAAATGAAAGTTGTACCATCCCTTCAGAAGGCTAGCAACCATAGGCATGTACCCTAACATCGATTTCCATTTCTTATCTATCCATTTACGTGTTTTAGAGTCCTCCATCTCCGAGAAATACCATCTACCAACTAAGGCACATTTATGGATACTTGTAATACGGTTCGTCGAGGTATCACTATCCAAAGCCAAAGTCATACGTGAAGGAGCAGTTTTAATGAAGCGATGTTTTGAAAGTCAATGTTGAAATGTAAGTCCACCACCCACTTGATCAAGAGGCATCTGTGCGACATCTGGCACACTGTCGTCACCCCAGATAGTGCGCCATGCATCAAGTGAGTGTGGACTGCTTTGGCCTACATGGATATCAGCACCAATCCGATGGGATTCGGCCTCCATAGTGGCACAAATGAGAGCAAAGGTGGCAGAAACGTCAAAAGGATAATCTGCCATGAAATAATATTTCAGGGTATGTAATGGCGTATAAGTCAGCAGATTCTGACAACTTTTTAAAGAATTTCATATCTGACATTAGGGAAAAGGAGAACGTCTGACATGGTTATCTGTACAACCCCTTGGGAACACCAAGTTCCAAAAAAAGAGGTAATCTGAGGGGGACAGCTACAAAGTTATATGGAACCTTGTGTTCGGATGCTGCCGATTGACAATCCGAAATGGGAAATATTTATTAAAAAATTGACAAAAGAAATGATACTCCCGATATGGCCTAATGTGGAAATAAATAGGTGTCTTGAGATGAGTGTGGATGACGAGTATAGAATAAGTGTCATAAATGAGATGTGGTCGGAATCCCACCTCTAGTCTGAAACCAACGGATAATTGAGAGGGCCAAGAAGGAACAAGACCAACGAAGGTGACGAGCTATGGCAGGGTTCTATGACGATCATGAAAATGACGAGGCTGACAGAAGTATGTTAGAGCCGAGAGGGAAGGAAATCAATGTTAGTTCATTAAGACAAGGTTTAATGCAGCTAGAACAACGAAATTTAGCATCCGAAGTTCAAACACCAGTAGTAGCCACAGTTACAGACAAACCACAAATTACAGAACCGAAACCCGCATTGAAAGGGGCTAGAGATAATTAAGAAGTTGGAAAGCTTGAGCCATGACAGGAAATGACAGTCGAATTGATTAATAGATAAACATTATGCGACAAAACCTGTTAAACTGTCTTTTAAATTTTGTAATCCCCACGCCATATGGAAATGGGGGGATAGGTGTAAACCCCTAAAACCAAAAACTTAACTATATGCATAGAGAAAACAGGGCTATTCGCAGACAATCCAGTAAAATTACGAAGACCATTAAATAGGATATTATACCCACAATGAACATTTAGAGTGCAAATTAGCTAAAAATCGATTCAAATCTCAGACAGTTGAGGAGTTAATGAATACCGTTCTAAAAGATTAGCCCAAACAATTACAGTATAATTTCAATTATCCAGCAAACAGACCGTAAATTTAACCGAGAAAACCACATTTAGCAAGCAACAATACCTATGTATTAGGCTTAATATTTGACGATGGGGACATACCAGTTTAATGGTTTTCTTTTTTGATTATCAGTCTCAGCACTTCCCCAGAAATCCATGCGGAAACCAGAACGACATTGTCCTCCGTGATAAGGCTCGAAAAAAAAAAAGAAAAAGAAATCCGACCACGGTAAAAACACCATCTACGAAAGAGACAAAAATTGGGAAAACTGCTTTAATAAACAGCTTATTGTTTCAAAACATGATCAAGATTGGTTGTTAGATTCCGGGGCATCTAACCACATGTGTATTCATAAAGATTGGTTTAAGACATATAGATCAGTTGATGATGGAGTCGTGTACATGGGTAATGATGTCACTTGCAATATTGTTGGAATAGGAAGTATACAACTGCAAATGTTAGATGGCACAACTAAATTGTTAACTGATGTGAGACATGTACCAGATCTAAGAAAAAATCTAATTTCATTAGGAGCACTGGATACGAATGGATATAAAACTGTAATTCAAGGTGGAGTTATGAAAATCTATAAAGGTATTTTACTAGTGATGAAGGCTAAGAAGGTAGGAAATCTTTTTCAATTAGAAGGTTGAACTGGGTCAGATCATGTGTCAGTGTCTGAACAGGATAGTAGTTCCATTCGCCTATGGCATCAAAGGTTGGGCCATATGAGAAAACGAGGGTTGAAAATTTTGGCTGATCGCAAGTTACTTCCTAATCTAAGATCTGGAAAGTTAGATTTCTGTAAACATTGCTTGTTTGGAAAGCAAAGTAAACAAAAATTTAAAACAAGCAAACATACTAGTAAAGGAATACTTGATTATATCCATTCAGATGTTTGGGGTCCAGCCCCTACAACGTCATATGGTGGCTCGTCATATTTTGTATCGTTTATTGATGAATTTTCTAGAAAAGTGTGGGTCTACATGTTGAAAAGGAAGTCTGATGTTTTTACAGTTTTCAAGCAGTTTAGAGCATTGGTAGAAAACAACACTGGTAGAACTATAAAATGTTTAAGAACTGACAATGGTGGTGAGTTTACTTCCAAGGAGTTTGACATCTATTCCAGGGATGCAGGGATCGAGAGACATAAGACCACGGTTTATACTCCTCAGCAGAATGGAGTTGCTGAACGCATGAACAAGACTCTTCTAGAGAGAGCAAGGTGTATGCTGAGTAATGTCGGGTTGCAAAAGGAGTTTTGGACGGAAGCAGTGGCAACAACTTGTTATGTGATAAACCGATCTCCATCAATGGCGATAGGCTGCAAGGTTCCGCAAGAGGTATGGAAAGGACACCCTTGTGACTATTCTAAACTCAGAGTGTTTGGTTGTGAAGCATATGCTCTAGTGCCTAAACATCAGCGAACTAAATTAGACCCGAAATCAAAAAGGTATGTCTTTGTTGGGTATGGTGATGGAACAAAGGGATATAGATTGTGGGATCCTACTACCTGCAAAATCATCATCAATAGAGATGTAAAGTTTAATGAATCCTCTCTTGTACAGTTAGATGTAGATAGTAGATTGAAACAGGATGATGTATTTGATTTCCAGCACATTCAGTTTGACAGCATTTCTAATGATAGTCATAATGCCCATAGTTCAGATTCTAGTCATGAACAGGTTTCAGAATCAGATTATGAACAGGGTTCAGATGGAGGTCATGAACAGGTCTCAGATGGCGATCATGAAGAAGTTCCTACAGATGATAGACAGCCAATTGTGGAAGCACCAGAAACATTCTTAAGGAGGTCGCCAAGGATCAAACGCCCTCCGAGAAGGTATGATGATCATTTTACTTCAGTTGCTTTGACCGCTAATGATGATGAACCTTTGTGTTATCAGGAAGCTATAGAAGGTTCAAATAGTGACAAGTGGAAAGCAACCATGAAGGACGAAATGATGGCCTTAAGTAAGAATGATACATGGGATCTGGTTGAGCTTCCAAAAGGCAGGACAACTGCGGGGTGTAAATGGGTGTTGAAGCTGAAACGGGGTGTGAATGATACGGAAGATAGGTACAAATCACGGCTGGTTGCAAAAGGGTTTTCTCAGAAAGCTGGTATTGACTTTCATGAGATTTTTTCACCAGTGGTTAAAATTGTTTCAATTAGAATTGTGTTAGCATTAGTGGCTTTGCTTGATTTAGAGTTGCAGTAGTTAGATGTTAAGACTGCATTTCTACATGGTGACTTAGATGAGGAAATATATATGGAACAACCGTAAGGGTTTGCTCACCATCACAATGATAAATTTGTCTGCAGGCTCAAGAAGTCATTATATGGCCTGAAGCAGTCGCCTCGGCAGTGGTATAAGAAGTTTGATTCTTTCATGTTGAGTCAGAAATATGTTAGAAGTGAATATGATCATTCTGTTTATTTTAAACAATTGAATAATGGCATATTCATTATCTTGGTATTGTATGTTGACGATATGCTTTTAGCAAGCAAAAGCATAGAAGAAATCAACAGGTTGAAGGCTCAGATGGCAAGGACATTTGATATGAAAGATCTAGGAGCAGCAAGACAGATTTTGGGCATGGAGATTTTCAGAGACATGAGCAATGGTAAGCTATGGCTATCACAACAAAAGTATATTGAGAAAATACTTTTGAGGTTTGGTATGAATAATGTGAAGCCTGTGTCGGTCCCTTTAGCTTCTCATTTTAAGCTTTCTTCGAGTTTATGTCCTAATACAGATGAAGAAAACGATTATATGTCTCGAATTCCATATGCCAATGTAGTAGGATGTTTGATGTATGCGATGGTGTGTATGCGACCAAATACTTCACATGCAGTTGGGGTTGTCAGCAGGTACATGGAAAATCCGAGTAAAGAACACTGGTCAGCAGTAAAATGGGTGCTTCGGTATATGAGAGGCACAGGTAGTTATTGTATTACTTACAATAAGAGTAGTGAATCTGTTTGCGGATATGTTGATTCTGATTTTGCAGGTGATTTGGATAAGAGAAGGTCAACTTCAGGGTATGTCTTTACTCTTGCAGGTGGAGCTATTAGCTGGATGTCAAAGCTACAAAACATTGTTGCTTTATCCACTACTGAAGCAAAATACATTGCTGCTTCGCATGCTTGCAAAGAGGCGGTTTGGTTGAAAGGTTTGCTTGGTGAGTTTGGTAGGTTACAGGACAACATCAGGTTACTTTGTGATAGTCAAAGTGCAATACATTTGGCTAAGAATCCGGCCTATCATAGTAAATCAAAGCATATTCCAATTAAGTACCATTTTGTAAGACAGGTTATCACTGAAAGGGGAGTCTCTCTTGAAAAGGTGCATACAAAGGAGAATTGTGCCGACATGTTCACGAAACCAGTTTTGTTAGAGAAGCTACGCTGGTGTTTGGCTTCTCTTGGCTTGTAGAAAAGATAAAATAATAATAACAGGGCATCAGGCTAATTGTTGTCAAGGTGGAGATTGTTGAGATTTTCTGTTTGGAGTAAAATAGGCAAAAATCTCTGTAGGTGACAACAATAGAAATTCAGTTCCTAGATTAGCTCCAGGTTGTTGGGAGATGATTAATGCCTCCTATATTTGATGTGAGTTAGTTAATGAGGTTGTTAGATTCTCTTTGCTATATAACAGGCAACCATTCGGATTGTTTGCTATGAGGGGGTGAGAGTTTTGTGAGGATTTCATTTTGTAATCTCCTGTTTGAATAATAAATTGTTGATGCCTATGTTGTGTGGACGTAGCCCAGATTGGTTGGGTGAACCACGTTAAATTCTTGTGTCTTGTGTGCTTGACATATCAGCTGTATATTTTTGTTTAATTTCTGTTGTGCATCTGATCTCCAACATGCATGATCTCCGATCAAGTAAACGAAGGTATGTAACATCCCGTTACACGTGTTATTTAATCTAAATATCTTGAAGAATTGTTGGAGGAGTCACAGCCTAAACTTAATTCCCAATGACTAATCCTCCTCGTGTTTAACAGTGGTGTAACAAGACGGATTTATGAAGGTAAAATTGATTAGGCATTAAGGAATTTTTCAGTTCTTCTCCATTAGTTCCACATCTATTAGAGTTTTAGCACTCTTTATTTAGAAAACAAGGCCTCCAATTTGAATAGTCAACATATGATCTTATATTATTAATTCACTTTATAAAAAAACAAAAAAAAGGGAGTGAATCGAAAAAGGTGGATCCAAAAATAAAAATAAAAAAGGAGCGATGAGGGGTTGATTTCAAAGTGACTGTTTCAAACAAAACTTTATGTGCAGTGTCGATTCGTTTTTCTACATCTTCCACTTATGTAGCCCCTTCAATTCGTGGTTTGAAGAGACAACATGTTGACTTGATCCATAAACCAGCAGAGTTATTTTTTACAAAGAAGCTGGGTGTGCCCCTTCTTGCAGACAGTCTCTGTCTCACACAATGCCTAGCTCTTAGGCAACACAGATGTAAATTGGTGCTTGTTGTGAGTTCGAGTGAGATTTCCATCAGAACTGAGTTGATTGAAGAAATCGTTGACTGTTGATTAAAGCATTGTTTGAAGCTTTGATTATTTTTTGTTAAAGAATAGAACCATTTGCATCACTACGTAGATCCAAATATAACAGTGTATATTTCCACTGTCGAGATTGACTCTGAGAGAATGGTGGTTTTCATGGCCTGTCTTCACGGATTCATTCAGTTTAGTCAGATTCTTTTGTTATAATTGACGAATTCTTGTGCTAGTTTCGATTGCCGAACCCTGTAATTTCATTGAATGGAATGATTTCGATTTGTGGAAAGCAAATTTCTTAAAAATAAAATTTTTGGTATCCACATTGCCTACAAAATCACAGAGTTAAGAATAATTCTCTTTTCAAAGAAATTTTAAAAGAGTTTATTTGAAATTTCTCCTTTTAAAGTCTATGCACGTGTCCTTTTTTGTGTCCTTTTTTTAACACTTATGGAGAATGAAAGAGGGTCGGCATATTATTAAAATTTAACATACAGTTTAAAGAAAAAATCAGCGTCGTTGTTTCTTCATGTGATTGTTGAGAATCCACGTGTGATCCAAAATCTTTTGCTTATATGTGTTGAAGAATTACAGGCATAGATTGTAGTGTAACATAAAAAATTTAATGTGCACATGAGAGAAGAGAAGAAGCACATAAAGCATGAAAGAAGATAACAAGACTTGATAACGAAGTTCGTTCGGCTTGGACTACGTCTTCAGACCCTGCTTGATCAATGGGGAGGCCTTCATTCATTAAGTGGCATGAGAAAGAAGAGTAGAATCATCAGTTACAAAAAGGAGTTTTATACGTCCATATTGAAAAATGGCTGAAAAATGGAGAACTCTGATGGAGAAATGGACAAATTCATTGCGTTCGTGGCATCGAGAAGTGCTGAAACCATATAAAATTTGTCAAATTCTCACAAAGTGAAAATTCGGCCCTCCTGCAAAATTTTGCCTTGAACTACGTGCACTGCCTCCTCTGCCCCTGGGCGCACTCATAAACCCCGCCTCCTCCCTTTTTGTACAGAACAAAATCTTAAGTGGGAGGGGAGGTTGGGCTAGGGCCCGCCCACCTCACCTGTCCCTCTCCTTGCATGTTGTTTTCTTTATTAATGGCTGGTGGATGGACGGTCGAGTCTGTGCCCCAAGGGCCGGCACACCTTTGATGGCCATGGTTCTTCGTGTGGTGTCATTGTGATGGTTGTGGGGTGGCAGGGTCATGGCCGCCCACCCCGTGTTTTAATGCTCCATTCCGTGGGATGTGGGGAGGGGTCGGTGGTCATGGATTGCCCCTCCATATTTAAAATTGTAGTTACGTAGGGTTGGGGGGCGGGGGGTCGATGTTGGTGGCCCCCACCCCCTTTTTTTTATTTTTTTGTTTTTTCGGTTATATTAACAAAATGGGCCATTTTTTAAAATTCCGTTTTTAAGCCGAAGGAGTCTTTTAAACTAGGCCATGATTTCACCTAGAATCTGGCCAAAGTTCGCCGAATTCCGTCTGCTGGAAAAGTGCAAATTGTGTCCTTGTTAAACCTGCCCAATCATCAAAATTCAACCCAACTTTGACTGCCTCTATCTCCTTCATTTAAACTCGGATTGGAGTGTCGTTCGCACTGTTGGAATCAGGGTAACGAGCACTTCGATCAGATGTCAAGTTCATTACCTTTCCACCACTTTGAATTTTGAGCATTTTCCATACGACTGTCTAGAGTTCCACCTAGATCAATCCTCCCCATTGAGGAGCTTTCGAACTGCCAAAAGCTTTATCAATCAATTGGCCAGTGACGAAATTGTTCCCTCACTCTTTCTTTTTCCAGTCATTTTTCTTTGCTAGGGTACATCCCCTTGAAACCAACTCGAAGGTATTCCACATCTCCCCGTCATGAAGTCCTGGTTCTTCTCTCAAGGATGATGTCTTCAGGTAACTCATCGAGATACTCTAGTGCAAATTCATCAACTGTAGGAACTGTGCCCACCTCTTCGGTGTCCATAATCAATGGTGGCTCAAACAAGTTTAAGTTCTCCACATTCACTACGAAGTACATTTGCATATATATCGGCAAATCAAGCCAAAATGCATTGTTTCCAATCTTCTCCAAAATAGTGAATGGATCATACTGGATTGGTCTCAACTTCTTCTCTTCTCCCTTCATCCTGTCCTTGCTGATATGGAACTACACTTTGTCTCCCACTTGAAATTGATGGTCAACTCGATGTTTGTCATGTCGAGCCTTCTAACGGGCTTGACTTTTCTCCAACTACTCCTGTACTGCTTGGTGAATCAAATGGATTTGTTGAATGAACCATTGTGCTTTGTCCCTATCATCACACCCACTGGAGTCATCTTCCCTTCCAAAGACCATATCAAAAGGGTCTTTTGGCAGGTAGCCAAAACATGTCTCAAATGGTGAACAATGCATAGATGAGTGCATTGCTCGGTTGTACGAATGCTGCACATATGGAATATTCTCATCCCACAACTTAGGATGTTTCCCACAATACCCTCGCAAAAAGTGTACCATGGTGTGGTTGACAACCTTTGTCCGTCAGTCTATGGATGGAATGTCATGCTTCTTTTCAATTTGGTGTCCATCATCTTCCACAAGTTGGTCCAAAACTCTCCGAGAAAGCAAGAGTCTCGATCTGACACAATTGATGTGGGCAACCCAAAATGGACCCAAACATGCTAAAAGAAAATATGAGCAGTCTGCTCTGCAATGATCTGCTTTTTACAAGGCATTAAAATACACATCTTGGTTTGTGGTTATCCTTAAAAACCATTTCTTGAGATACATTCAGCTCTTGGCTGAGATGCATTTTTTCATTTTGAGCTCTCGTTCCTGCACTTTGGTATATCCTTTCGGATTAAGGGGACACTGTTAGATAACTAATCCTCGGGATTAACCTTGTGTCAGTTTGGGTAGTTATTGAAGTCCAATAACTCCAAGGAACTAATTGAATTGCTTCCTATATGTATTTATATGTACAACATGTACATAATTCTTTGATACATTTAATATATTGTTTATTTGGTTTCCACTCTTGTGTGCCTTACATTGATCACCGCGATAATTAAGAAACGTATGATTCTAATTCCATAAAATGAAAATATTACCAGTCGTTTGTGCATTCTAAAAGATTTGAAAAACATGTCGTCATGCGCAAAAACCTGCATTATTCACAGGATTTGTATCCATTGTAATCTATATCGATCCGTTGAAGCTCACATTCTAAACTCCTTCAAGGAGTGGCTATTCTTTCTTAAAGGAGTGGACGATAAGGAACTATGAATACAGTTTGCACAGTCGTGACAACATGATAGGACAAGCCAATGATCTTTGTATCTCTTTAAGAAATGAGTGTACCATCGAATAGAAAGAGTTGGGTACCTCTTTAAATCTCTACGTTTGAAATCGACGCAATACAACCCGTAGCGGATTGTATAACCATACATGAACTCGAAACTGTCAATGAAACTCCACACAAAGTATGTGTGGGCGTTTGATCCATTCCTGCACAAAATTCCACTCCAATTTGGTAAGCACTCAGCCATCACATCCTATGTTGTCAAACAATTTCATAAAATAAATATAGACTTTATCTTAAACACTATGGAAGAGAATCAAAAAATATTTTTAATAAATTTTTGAGAAAAGAAATAAAATTAAGAAAATTCTTTAAATTAAGATGAATTTATACTCTTCCATCCTTATTATTTTGGAGAGACAAATATAAACAACACTTAAATTGGAATGTGATATGGTATTTGGTTAATGCGCATAGCTGTAAGCGAGCTTTAAACATAATCATGGAGGTAGACTACCCTTGCCTTATCGTTCAATGCATCTGCAAGTGGAAGAGATTCATTGTTGGACCACCCATATCCTACTCATGGATGTGAACACAATTTAGAACACGATCATAGAATTGTAAATACTGTTGTACAAGTACAAGAACATACCGCTTTCATAAATTAATAGAGGAATATTATCTTAGAATTTTGAACACAGTTGTACAAGTACAAGAACATACCATTTTCAAAAATTATTAAAGGAGGATTATCATAGTGTGCCTTGAAGTATTCCAATAATGCTTGCATTCCCCATGGGACAACAGGAATTCCAATAGGTTCCAGCTTTAAACAATGGAATTAAAACAACAATATGAAGATGTTAGTCCACCCTGCATTCAGATAAACATATAAAGTGCAGATATGGAGATATCTTTAATCAGATACCAGTGTCAGCTTTAATCAATGGAATTAAAACAACAATATGGAGATATTAGTCACCCTCCATTAAAATAAACATATAAAGCGCAGAGATGAATATATGATCATCTGTCTGCCTCACCAATAGGGATGACATTTCGATACACTGCAGTTATAAAATTCTAGATGGGTTAGAATCCAAATCTTGTTATAAAAATTGTTATTATTATCATTTTGGGATCGGTATAAGTTGGGAAATATTTTTTTTCCGGTTCATATTTTTTTTATCAGTATAAGATGTCTAACTTATAATTAACATAAATATCTTTAGTAGAATATTTAAAAAATACAAACCATTGTATCTTTAAAAATGACAGACCAACATCTAATGGCTGAGTTTTGAATATATGACAACTTAATATAAATGTCAAATTTTAATGTCAACTTCTGCATACTCCTTTTATGGCCTTATATAAAAAAAATTATTTTAATTTACCATTCTTTAAATCATAGAATAAAATTTAAAAAATTATCTTAATTTTCCAGCCTTAAAGCATAGAATAAAATTTATTTCTTACTGTTTATATGCTTAATACATAATAGTTTTATTTGTTTGTAGAGAATTCAATCAAAAGAATACTGGCTCTAGTTTTCAGTTTTTAAAGATGGTAACCAATTAGTGTTTTCCATAAGTCTTGTATTAGAAGATATATCGGCTCAGCTCCAGACTATTGTACTCACACTGTGCATTCTGATCATTTTCATATTGCTCCAAGTTAATGCTAACAACTGCCACAAATCCAAATCACTTCACACAGATTGTAACGATCATCGTAGGAATGCATCTATCCATAACAATGATACCCAACATGACCACACTTCTCAAAAATATTTATAGCAATGATGTCAAGCACACTTTTACTTGGGAAACTAAGGCTTAAAGTTGCACTGCAAGAATTCTTCACCCCATCAAAATTTGCAGTGAGGTGTTAATGATCAATGCACAGTTTCATGCACTCAATCACACTTCAGTTGATCGCCTCTCAATTAACATTCATTGCAAACTAGACTCCCAATCATTTTAAATAAGTTGTTGTTAGTAATTTTTGTGCTTATCCATAGCTCTTGTTTACAGTATCCATGAAATTCAATGTTCACTGTCTACAGTCTACTGTATTCCAAAATTTCAATGTTAAGTTTTTACAAATATGGGCAAGGAGAACTTCAATATTGAATGGAAGAATAATCTACTCACATTAGGGGATAATTTAATTGCTCCAATAATAATTTTTATTTTCAACCTCTCTTAATAAAATTCAAACATATAATTTAACTAAAACTAAACTCATAATAACAAATTAATCTCCATCTCATAAATCTTAAACCATATCTTATCTTATTGATATATGAATATTTTCAGAATAAATCACATTGAAAATATTTGGTCGACATGTTTCAAACCAACCAGTGTGGTTCGTTCATCTTCAGGACACGATGAAGAGATAGATCTCACAAGAAGGCTAAATAAGAAGAAAGGTCAACTTAAAGGTAGTCCTTTTCATCTAACCATTAAGTTGACATTTCTTCTTATTTAGCCTGCTTGTGAGATATGTCTCTTCATCCTGTACTGAAGATGAACCACAATGGCTGGTTCAAAACGCATCGACCAAATATTTTCAATGTGATTTCTTCCAAAAATCTTGGTATATCAACAAGTTATGGATCACAAAAGTTTGAATTCGAACATATCTTATCTATTATTCTAATACCACATAGTGCAACCCAAACTCATAAACCATTACACAAAATTGTATTTCATTATTATTTTCAAATTATTAATTAAGTGTAATATGTTAAAAGGTTACGTATGATCCATCTCGGCCCAACAATTTGAATTCTAAATCTATGAAGGCATACATACTCTACCTCCTCTAGTTTTGAATCTGTAACCCCTTAGGAGGAAACAAATGCTCTTAACCATTAGGCCCACTCAAGTTATATATATATATATATATATATATATATATATATATATATATATATATATATATATATAATTTACTTATAAAAATAGATTTTAATGAAAAACTTTATATTTGAAGAATTTAAAATAAAAACTAATAACTTTAATTTTAAATTAAAAAACACTAATTTATAAACTACTATATATAATTTATAAAATAATTATTTATTAATAATAATTATTAAATTTGGAATTCAATAAATAAATTATTAATAAGATATGTTTATATATATATATATATATATATAAACAAATTCTATGAAATAATAGCAAATATGGGCAAGGAGAACTTCAATATTGAATGGAAGAATAATCTACTCACATTAGGGGATAATTTAATTGCTCCAATAATAATTTTTATTTTCAACCTCTCTTAATAAAATTCAAACATATAATTTAACTAAAACTAAACTCATAATAACAAATTAATCTCCATCTCATAAATCTTAAACCATATCTTATCTTATTGATATATGAATATTTTCAGAATAAATCACATTGAAAATATTTGGTCGACATGTTTCAAACCAACCAGTGTGGTTCGTTCATCTTCAGGACACGATGAAGAGATAGATCTCACAAGAAGGCTAAATAAGAAGAAAGGTCAACTTAAAGGTAGTCCTTTTCATCTAACCATTAAGTTGACATTTCTTCTTATTTAGCCTGCTTGTGAGATATGTCTCTTCATCCTGTACTGAAGATGAACCACAATGGCTGGTTCAAAATGCATCGACCAAATATCTTCAATGTGATTTCTTCCAAAAATCTTGGTATATCAACAAGTTATGGATCAAAGAAGCTTGAATTCGAACATATCTTATCTATTATTCTAATACCACATAGTGCAACCCAAACTCATAAACCATTACAGAAAATTGTATTTCATTATTATTTTCAAATTATTAATTAAGTGTAATATGTTAAAAGGTTACTTATGATCCATCTCGGCCCAACAATTTGAATTCTAAGTCTATGAAGGCATACATACTCTACCTCCTCTAGTTTTGAATCTGTAACCCCTTAGGAGGAAACAAATGCTCTTAACCATTAGGCCCACTCAAGTTATATATATATATATATATATATATATATATATATATATATATATATATAATTTACTTATAAAAATAGATTTTAATGAAAAACTTTATATTTGAAGAATTTAAAATAAAAACTAATAACTTTAATTTTAAATTAAAAAACACTAATTTATAAACTACTATATATAATTTATAAAATAATTATTTATTAATAATAATTATTAAATTTGGAATTCAATAAATAAATTATTAATAAGATATGTTTATATATATATATATATATATATATATATATATATATATAAACAAATTCTATGAAATAATAGGAAACAAATGAATTATAATAATAAGGAATAGAGGAAAAATATATAAAATAAAAATGTAAAAATAAATATAGTTTTTACTATACTAAAAAATTAAAAAAAAAAATATTTAAATTTATTATAAATATAAATATTAAAGTTAGAATAAGAAAAAGGAAATGAAATGATTAGAAGAAAAGGAAAGAACTAAGAAAGGAGATAGAAAATAAGTTACAACACATAGGAGTAAAGAGATGGGATCCAACAACTACTAATTTTCTACCCATTATCCTATTTAGTGTATTAGATTTTTTTTCAATTTCGCCTACCTAAATTTTGACAATGACCAGGAAGTCATTTATACAAATATAGTGTTTTATCTTCTCAACATGTTCTACCAAAGCTGGGGATTGAGTTCTACAATGTTTTATGTCAACAACCTGCTCTTCAATCCTTTGATTTATGGAGTGACCATTTTCTCACTATAACATTGGATTGACAGTTATGACACCTCAAACTAAAGACAATGAAATAATTCTTTTAAGTGTAAATAGATGTATGAGAATGATACATATAAAAATATATCAACCAAATTTACTTATGTAATTTTTCTAATAAATTTATATATAATAAAAAACATGCATAATTTGTCATTACAAAAAATAACAATGCAATTAAATAGCAATGTAATTAAATAAATAAAAAAAAATGAAAGAAGATGAAGTCATTACATACTGGATGACGATTTGTGTAATGTTTCAAAACTAAATGACAGACATTACAAGTAAGAGAGATATATGGATAAACAATGTTGACGAATTGCCATGACGAAGTCTCTTTTTACAATTTCCATAATAATAGTTTTTTTTATTTTTTTTATCAGTACGAAAAGAGCTTGATTTATATTATATTAGAAAATGGATATACATATACTATAATTCATATCAAGTTCCTCTTTGGGCAATAAAAATACAGATCCCTTGAGCTTTTAAAGTCTATTGTGACCGGGAAATAAGCAGTCCATAGTCCTTTTACATCATGAAAAAACAGATAGCAAAATAATTTAATACAAGATGAATTCCCGTAATTGGAAATTATGGATGACAATAGATTCATATTTCAACAGCTACTAGTCAGTAATATAGATATGCATCAATTCAGAACTGTATTGTTGTCTTGCATCAATATTGAGTTGAGGTGATGAAAAGCAGACATAAAAACCACACAGTTTTGATGCTACATGAATTGGTTGTAAAATTGTTACTCCCACATGAGAGTCTTGTAGCATTTGGAGGCAATTACAACGAGACTATTTCTATTAGTATAATGCACCCTAGTTAGAATAGATATATAGGTACTTAAAATTACACCATCTAATGAGGAAACTAGTAAAATTCCCTCGTAGAGGACACTGTTTATGCCCAGTGGCTAGGCAAACAAGTTCAAAAAGAAAAATGCAGAAATAGGTAGTCATCCAATAATGTCACAAAAATTTAAACATAGTGGATCAACCTTAGAAGGACCTATCTATATGCCAACTTCACACAATGTGCTGCCATATGAAGATTTTGGACATATTGAACTACACTATGTAGATTATAAGTCTATATAACAAAATTTACAAAAACACTGTGAAAAAACATGCAGAGAGGAAATTTAACCTAGATTTGGAAAATCCCCCATATGAAAAGTGTTCTGCTCCCATGATATCTCTAGATACCATTTTCTAATGCATCCCTATAAACTGTTTTTTGATATTCTGTCTACTTCCTTGTTAAGGCTTCTTCCAATGTGTTAGATTGTATAGCTATCTTGACATTGCCATAGAAGTTTGATTCTTTCCATCCATGCTTGAATTCTGGGATTGTTGATGGATGCCCTCCCCAATACTTGATCAATTATAGTCATCGAATCACCATATATGTGCAAAGTGGGGTTCCCAAGGAAGCTGTTGAACCATAGGAGACCCCAAAGAGACATTGCTTCAGCTTTTGTGTTTGGACCACCACCACAGTTCCAGTACATTCTGTATGACAAATCAACATTTATGGCAATCCAAAATCCACAAGCATAGGTGTTCCCCAGTGCGACCCCATCAAAAAACCCCATAGGGTATGTGAATTGAATATCATCCTTCATTTAGGGTTGCCTTTAGAGCGTATATGTTGTGAAGAAAAAAAAGAAAGATTGGAGGAAATTTTTTCAATTATCATAGAGAACTCCTCCCTATAGTTTTGGAAAATGCTTCTATTTCTACAATTCCAGATTGCCCAGAAGAGGAAGAGAGGAATAATTCGCCAGGCAAAGTTTTGTGAGCTCCACCATTTCAATGAATCTCTAACGCAAGAGTGTTGAATATATCAGAAGCCAAATAAGGAAGCAGTCTTTTTCCAAACCTGAGTGGTGAAATGGCAGTGTAGAAAGATGTGATCATTATCTTCTAAATAATCTTTGCATAAGTATCATATACCAGGGCCATACAAATTCCTTTCTTGTAGGTAGCCCATACAAGATTCTTG
Organism: Pinus tabuliformis; assembly: GCA_031772625.1. NCBI lineage: Eukaryota > Viridiplantae > Streptophyta > Pinopsida > Pinales > Pinaceae > Pinus > Pinus tabuliformis. The sequence continues at coordinate 572,287,667 of CM062808.1, forward strand.
TTATGATAAACAAGCCATATGAAAAGTATAATTTTTATTGGAGCTTTAGTTTTTCCAGAAAGCATAAAGAGTATGATGCTCCCATTTTCCGCTAACCATATTTGATAATGCATGATAATTGTCCGGCACAATAATGTTATTGGAAATCATCTTGCCTAACCATATAATTCTGTCCTGAGTCCCTGATAGGAAAATGCCACGTTGCTTCATTATTGAGGTGGTCTAAAACCATTCCCCTTCCAAGTGGCCAGTTAACCCCAGCTCGAGGGCACTTTTCCATATGGGGAGCGTACCCTGCCAGCTTTTTATGACTTGGCCCCAAAAAAAGAAACCATTCACGTTCAGGAGCTGAATGATAATGTCAGAAATGGAGAAGTTCGATTCAGCACCCAATATTGGGTCAATGCCAATAAGAATACTATTTCTAGACTAGAATTTGCATGCCAGATGTTGAATGAAAAAATTCTCGATTTTTAGGAAACTTAACCAGATTACTGAACCTTGTTTTATACTTATTGTTCCCAATCGGTACCAAAAAATGAATTCTTTATTCTTTAAATACTTATGATGGATAATCTTGCTCCATGTGCCTGCTCCAAATAAACCCCTCCAGAGAGATTTGATAAGCAATGCCTCACCAAAACGACAAAGGTCCAAAATTCCCCAACCACCCATGTCTTTTGGAAGAGTAATATTTGATAATTTGGTCAGATGGAATTTTTTTTTACTGTGGTTGCCCACCCAGATGAAATTTTCCATAAGTCGGTTTATGTCAGTAATGATGGAGGCAGGAATATGAAAAAGATGCGCCAAATAAACACCGATTTGAGATAGAACAACTTGAGTAAGGATGGGACTACCCCCTAAGGACATGCATCTAAATTCCCACCCAGAGATCCTATTATAGAATCTTTCAGTAAGCCTTTTCTAGTCATAAATTCTATAGCAGGAGGGTTTAAGTCGGTAACCAAGATATTTCAATCTATTTTGCATAGGTGTAGCCTTGATTCCAAATAAGTCTTTAATATATGCAATAGTTACCATATCAGATTGACTATGATAAAGAACAAATTTATTGGAATTCATGTACAGTCCCGAAGCATTTTCAAATCTACTAAATACCAGGAAAAAAGGCAAAGCATATCCATTATAAGGATGTCATCAATAATGAGGCTATGAGAAATACTGATTTTGTTCCCTAGCTTCAGTGGTTTGAATTGGTCCTCCAAGACCACTTTTTTTTATATGAAAACTCAAATAGTTCATGACCAGAACGAATAATAAAGGAGATAATAAACATCCCTGACGAAGACCTCTGCCAGACCAAAAGAATCTTGTTGGGAATCCATTGATAATGATAGCATAGTTTACATTGTCCACATAGGCCATGATCCAGTTAATACACCAAGGTTGCAAACCAATCTTGTTAAGAATTAGTTTAAGAAAACCCCAATCCAGACAGTCATATGCTTTACGAACATCAACCTGAAGAATAGGTGCGTCCATGTTTTTTGCGTGGATGGAGTGCATACTTTCCTGTGCATTTTCCACAGCATCGTGGATGATTCTGCCCAGAAGAAATCCATGTTGTTAAGAGAATATGAAGTGAGAGAGAGTCGTGCGCAACCACCCCACAATAGTGTTCGATATGATTTTATAGATGACATTGCACAGTGAAATAGGCCTGAAGTCCATGAAACCTTCCACTGATTTGTTTTTTGGGATGAGAGCGATGTATGTGGAAGTAATCTTATGATGAATGAAGCTAATATTCCTAGATTCTTCAATAATACCCACCAAGTCCATCTTGGTAATTTCGAAGAAGTGAGAGTAAAATTCGATAGTCCACCCATCAGGACCAGGACTTTTGTCATTCTTAAAAGACTTGAGGACTCCCAGTAGCTCATCTTTAGAAACTTCCTTAAAAAAATCCTCATTTTTCTCCAAATCAAACATGATAGGGTATGGATCAATTCCCCAAATCATATCTTCCACAGAAGAATTTTCATTGCTTCCATAAGCATTAAAAAAAAAAATTACAACAACATCACTCATTTCTTCTTGTGTCTGGAATATGCGTCCATCTGAGTCTGTGATTTCCCATATGGAATTTATATTTTGGTGGTAGTTAGCATATCTGAGGAAAAATTTTGTGTTTTGGTCACCTTCTTTTAACCAGTGTGCCCTGCTCTTTAGTCTCCATGTAGATTCTTCCATCATTAGAATTTGCTTCTTCCTGTGTTCCAATGTTTGAATGTTTGATCGGATGTGATCAGGAAGGAAATGGGTGGACATGGAGGGCTGGAGTGAGTCCAAACATTTTTGGATTTTCACAAGCTCCTTTCTACTGTCCCTAATTTTGTTTTTCTGCCAGTGTTTAACAGTTCACCGGAGGGAGTCTAGTTTCTCCAGGATATTGAGCATGGGAGAGGATGCTGTGACATTAATACTACCCCATGATTTGAGCACCGACTTATTAAAGTCAAGATCCTCCAAGACTGTTCTATTGAATTTGTAAGGGAAACCCAAGTAGATTTCCCTTTTCCTCCATTACAGAGTGATGGGCCTATGATCTGATATAAAGTTACTAATGGTGTTAACCCGGACATCCCCCAAGCGGTCCAGCAATTGCTCATGGATCAGGAAACAATCCATTCTCTTAGCAACATAGGCAGAACCAGAGCGTCCATTGTCCCAAGTAGGGGCAATTTTGGAGGGGCAAACATCCACAAAGTTTTTCATGATGATGGCATTCTGAATTTTCCCAGCCAGTAGATCGACTTTCCTGAAGCATCCCCAAACTTCATCAAGACTGATAGCACAGTTTAAGCCTCATGCTATAATGAGCATCTCTAGGTCCATCAAGCCTAACGATATGAACGGTCCTAGAAGTTCCCTCTATCTCTGTATGGGGCATATATGTTTAAGATATGTACATGACCCGACACGCTAGAACACTACCTTCTAGCAGTATACCAGTGAAACATTCAAAGGCCTTAATGTTGATCCAGCTCGGGTCTCATAAGGCCACTAGACCACCCGAAAGGCCCATGGCATCAGTTGCAGATATATACCAGTTCGGAAACATTTTCTGAAAATATTGAATAGTGTCACGAACATTATGCATTGTTTCCTGAATAAGGATAATGAAAGGTTTTAAAGACAATAGTAGGTTTTTGAGGGATAAATATTTTGGGGTAGTCCCCAAACCTCGAATATTAAGGGAGATGATGCACATCATGGAAGATATTTCTCAGGCATCCGTGCTCTAAGGGCCCATGAGAGAGAGATGTCAGCAATGGGTATATCAATGAGAAACCTATCCAAGGGGGAGGAAAAAGGATTTTTATTGGATTGTCCCCAAAAGTGGTGACTGCCACGGTTTAGTTTCCTGCGCACTGTAATGTTTCCTGCTGAGGTTGGGCTAATATGGGGAGATGAGCTGCCTGCAGGTTTGTGGATAGTGAGGGTACAGAGATCAAGGGTCTTCCTTTGTAGGAGGAAGTCTAAGTCACTCCCGACCGAATTTGTAGGCAAAGATGTGGGAGAATTTCGAGGAGTAATACTGAGGCATGGGCCTTTATCCTTTAATTGTCAGCGAGGTGGAGCCAGAGGAGCAACGTATGCAACTTGCGAGGTGGACAAAATGTCTGGATATGGATGCGGAGCTGTAAAGGGAATTGTTATGTCCTGGCTAGTTGTAGGCTCGAGAGGTGGATGACACATAAAAGCTGGTGAGCTATCAGAAGAAGGGAAATCTGATTTGGCCAAATTATTCGATGATGATGGAATGGTAATGGGCAAAGAAACAATTGATCCAAAAGCATGGGGAAGGTGGGAATTCTTGTGTGAGTGCATACCTGATTGATGAGGAGGATGCTTATGTGGCATGTTCTTTTTAACTTTTAGACTCTGATGACCCATATCCGAGTGAGACCCCATGGCACCATTACAACATCTTTTTCCATGGAAGCGTCCCCCTGAACGGAAAGGGCATTGATCACACATGTGTCCAGTTCTATGGTAGAAAGAGCATCTGAAGGGAACCCCCCAATAGTCCAATCTTTGCTAAAGGAAGGTGTCACCCCAACGAAGTTCGATGTGATCAGGGAATCCCCCTCTATACTCCTTTTCAATGAGAATCTAGGCTACCCTTTTGTCTTGTGCTCCGAGAGAGCGAGGGTCCATTTAGATAAATTTTCCGATGGCACCACCAATGTCAGCAAGTGCCTATTTGGTCCATAATTCCAGAGGGAATCCTAATAATTTTACCCATACCAGCTTGTTGGAGGGTGTATTATGAAGGGTATTGTACCCAATGTACCACTTATGGAGGGCAAGGAAACTTTTTCCATGAATCCATGGGATGGCTATAATTTTCTCCAAGTCTTCATGACTGAGAAAATGAAAGTTCCCTTCAGAAGCCTAACAACCGTAGGCATGTACCCTAACATCGATTTCCATTTCTTATCTATCCATTTACGTGTTCTAGAGTCCTCCATCTCCGAGAAATACCATCTACCACCTAAGGTTATCACTATCCAAAGCCAAAGCCGGAGGTGGAGGAGCGGTTTTAATGGAGCGATGTTTTGAATGTCGATGTTGAAATGTGAGTCCGCCACCCACTTGATCAGGAGGCATTTGTTCGACATCTGGCACACTATCGTCACCCAAGATAGTGCGCCATGCATCAAGTGAGTGTGGACTGCTTTGGCCTACATGGATATCAACACCAAGCCGACTTGATTCGGCCTCCATAGTAGCACGAATGAGAGCAGAGGTGGCAGAAACGTCACAAGGATAATCCACCATGAATTAATATTTTAGGGTATGCAATGGCGTATAAGTCAGCGGACAACTTTTTAAAGAATTTCAGATGTGACGCTAGGGAAAAGGAGAAAGTCTGACGTTATCTGTACAACCCCTTGGGAACACAAAGTTCCAAAAAAAGAGGTAATCTAGGAGGGGGACAGTACAAAGTTATATGGAACCTTGTGTCCGGATGTCACCGATTGACGGGACTCCTATTTCAGACCCTATAGCATTTTAAATGCGACCTGACATGGCAGATCGATACCTAGAGCATATTGATCTCCGTTTCTTTTTCAATGGCAATGGCATGGCGGCGGTATCGAGCAGCCATGTCAGGCCGCATTTAAAATGCTATAGGGTCTGAAATAAGAGTCGCCCCTATTGACAATCCAAAATGGGATATATTTATTAAAAAACTGACAAAAGCAATGATACTCATGTGGAAATAAATAGGTGTCTTGAGATGAGTGTGGATGACGCGTCTAGAATAAGTGTCAATGTGGCCGGAATCCAACCTCTAGTCTGGAACCAATGGATAATTGAGAGGGTCAAGAAGGAACAAGACCAACGAAGGTGACGAGCTATGGCAGGGTTCTATGACGAGGAAAATGACGAGGCTGACAGAAGTATGTTAGAGCCGAGAGGGAACGAAATCAATGTTAGTCCAATAAGACAAGGTTTAATGCAGTTAGAACAACGAAATTTAGCATCCGAAGTTCAAACACCAGTAGTAGCAATAGTTACAGACAAACCACAAATTACAGAACCGAAACCCGCATTTACAAGGGCTAGAGATAATTAAGAAGTTGGAAAGCTTGAGCCATGACGGGAAATGACAGTGGAATTGATTAATAGATAAACAGTATGCGAGAAAACCTGTTAAACTGTCTTTTAAATTTTGTAATCCCCACGCCATATGGAAATGGGGGATAGATGTAAGCCCCTAAAACCAAAAACTTAACTACATGCACAGAGAAAACAGGGCTATTCCCAGACAATCCAGTTAAATTATGAAGACCATTAAATAGGATATTATACCCAGAATGAACACCCACAATGAACATTTAGAGTGCAAATTAGCTAAAAATCGATTCAAATCTCAGACAGTTGAGGAGTTGATGAATACCGTTCTAAAAGTTTAGCCCAAAAACTTACAGCATAATTTCAATTATCCAGCAAACAGACCGTAAATTTAACCGAGAAAACCACATTTAGCAAGCAGCAATACCTATTTATTAGGCTTAATATTTGACGATGGGACATACCAGATTAATGTTTTTCTTTTTTGATTATCAGTCTCAGCACATACCAGTTTAATGTTTTTCTTTTTTGATTATCAGTCTCAGCACTTCCCCAGAAATCCCTGCGGAAACCAGAACGGCATTGTCCTCCGTGATAAGGCTCGAAAAAAAAAAAAAAAGAAATCCGACCATGGTAAAAACACCATCTACCAAAGAGACAGAAATTGGGAAAACTGCTTTAATAAACAGCTTAGTGTTTTCAATCCTGGTAGAGGACGCTGAATCCAAGCAGAATCCATCCATAAACAGAAATTGAAAGAGCCTCTTTCGCATACCTAAAATCAAGAGATACCTAATCAAATTATATATTTGCTGATCACCACTATAATTAAGAAACGTATTATTTTAACTCCATAAAATAAAAATATTGTAAGCTAGCCTGTGCCCATTACGAAAGATATGAAAAACATATCGTTATGCGCAATAACCTGCATTATTCACGGCATTCGTATCCATCGTAATCTATATCGATCCGTTGAAGCTCACTTTCTAAATTGCTTCCAGCAGTGGCTGTTCTTTCCTAAAGGTGTAGACATTGACGAAACTGTGATCATTGTCGTAACAACATGATCGGACAGGCCGATGATCTGTGTATCTCTTTAAGAAATGTGTGTACCAGCGAACAGAAAGATTTGGGTACCTCTTCAAATCTCTATGTTTGAAATCCACGTAATATAGCCCGTAGCGGATTGTATAACCATCTAGAAACTCGAAAGTGTCAACAAAACTCCACACAAAGTATGCGCGGGCGTTTGATCCATTCCTGCACAAACTTCCACTCCAATTTGGTAAGCACTCAGCCATCACATCCTATGTTGTCAAACAATTTCATAAAAAAAAAATGTAGACTTTTATCTTAACCACTATGGGATAGAATAAAAAACTTTTTCTTAATAAATTTGGAGAAAATAAAGTAAAGAAAAAACAAAACAAAACCTCCGAATCAAGATTAATTTATACTCTTCCAAATTTAATAAATATAAATGAATTTATACTTTTCCAAATTTAATAAATATACTTGTCTCCTTTTATTTGCATGGTCTCCTTATTATTTTGCAAAGAAAAATATAAACAACATTTGAAGTTGGAATACGATATGGTATTTGGGTAATGTACCTGACAGCTGCAAGCAAGCTTTGAAGATAATCATGGAGGTAGGCTGCCCTTGGCTTATCGTTTAATGCGTCCGCAAGTGGAAGAGATTTATTGTTGGACCGCCCATATCCTACTCATGGATGTGAACACAATTCAAAACAGGGTCATAGAATTTTCAATACTGTAGTACAAGCACAAGAAATACCGTTTTCATAAATTATTAGAGGAGGATTAGCATAGTGTCCTTTGAAGTATTCCAATAATGCTTGCATTCCCCATGGGACAATAGGAAGTCCATCTGGAGCCAGCTTTAATCAAACAACAGTATGAAGATATTAGTCCACCCTCCATCGAGATGAACGTATTAAGTGCACAGATGAATATATGATAATATGCCTACCTCACCAATAGGAATGCCATTTCGGTAGTCTGCAATTATAAAATTGTAGATGGGTTAGGGTCCAAATCCTATTTGGAAAGATTTTTTTTTGGATCAGTACAAGATGTCTAACTTATAATTAACATAAATCTCTTTAGTAGTATATTTAAAAAATACAGACCATTGTATATTTAAAAATGACCTACCAACATCTAATGGCTGAGTTTTGAATATGACAACTTAATATAATTTATAAATAATAATCAGATGTTTAACATCTAATTGTCAAATTTTAACGTAGACTTTTGCATGAGAGTGTTCAGTTCGATTACAATTGCTATGGCCTGATAAAAAAAAAATCATCTTAGTTTACCATCTCTTAAATCATAGAAGAAAATTTATTTCTTAACCTTTATATGCTGAATACATAATAGTTTTATTTGTTTGTAGAGCATTCGATCAAAGGAGTGCCGGCTCTAGTTTTTAGTTTTTAAGTATATACCTGAAACGGTTGCCAACATATCTTCTAGTAAGTCTCTTGGGGTTAAATCCCTGTAACTAGGAGCATCCGAAGCATAACCAGTAGTATAATGCATGAGACCAATGAAATCGAAGGAGCCCCTCAGCTTTTCGGATTCTTGTTTGGTGAAAGAAGGCAATCTGGAGCCTACAATCTTCTTCATAGAAGAAGGGTAATCTCCATAAATAACAGGCTCTATTATCCTGCTCAATCAGAGAATGAATTCACACATTAACAATGGAATTTAGTCAGACAAACGCTGAGTGACTTTATCATTATTTGTTGGGTTTTCTGGTTCTGCCATTACCAGCCATACAAGAAATCTAAGACTCTTTGAGTCGCAGCGCTGTCTTCGGACGAGTTTGTCATTGGTACATACCACGGGGCATAGATCGAGATGCCGATGGAACCCTTTTGCTTGCTCTGCAAATATGTTAAATGTCAATAAACGAAATCAAAGAAAAGTGTGATAATTGGGCTGTAAAATACCCATTTACTGGCAGTTACCAAACACTGCAAAGATTAAATACATGCAGTAAGGTAATGATTGACAGACTGTTTTTACAATTAAATATAACTAACCTGTTTGCTCCCGGTATGAAAATAAAAAGGTCTGACTATAAACATGAGTCCGTGATTAACTTACTACATTGTATTTAATATTTACCTTACCATAAATATATTAGTGATCATATTTCAATTCTACTCAGTAATATAATGATTATAAAGATGGAAGAAATAAATAAATGAGATAGTCTGATTATGTTTTTTTTCTCGTGAAAGTTATGAAAACTCTGGTTATATTTTGAAGAAATTTGGTGGGGATTTTTGTAAATCTAAATAAAAGTTGTCAAACTTCATAATTTTAAGCACTTTACGGATTTTTGATGGTGTTCAATCTATTTCCATCATCAAAAACATGATTTAAATACTGTATCTACAAAGATTTTTGAATTTTTTTCTCAAATTCCAACCACTTTTAACAGTAAAAACAATTCTTACTTCTAATTACATGTTCAGATAACCTGGGGCAAAATGGATTAAAATATAAGACCTGGAACTTCTCCCTGTAAAGCTCTACTGTAGCCGCATGGGATAACAAAACACGTTGAGCAACAATGTATGGTTCCACTGTGGAGTTTCCAGCACTACAATTGCCAAACGGGTAAGAACATCGTTGAGGTGGCCATACACCAAGATCATAACCCAGGAGAGGAAACGCATTCGCTTCGTTAAAAGTAGTCCAATACTTGACCCTGTCACCAAATTCTCTAAAGCAAACTTCCGCATATGCTTTGAAGTCCTTCCTGCACACAACACATGATCATGTCATTAATATAATATTTTTAAATTTAATCACACATTCAACTACTACATTAAGGTGTCTGGTGTTGGAAATAAAACCCGTCTAATAGTAAAAAAAAAAATTAACTTTCTACCATTAAATTTAAATTTTTTAATCAAAAATTAAAAAAAAAAAAAAAAATTATAAATTGAGAAATGATTCTCAAAATAAACTCAAGAAAAATTATATTTAAAAAAATAAAATAATAAATATTTTAAAAAACTTAATTTTTTATATATCCAGTCAATTCAATGAACTAGCTGCTGCAAATTATAAAAAAACCTTTATCAAAGGAAGAAGAATTAATGCTGCTAACAAATTATAAAAAAACTATCAATGTTAGGTGGTGTACTCGTAACCAGTTAAACAAATGGAGGGCCTCTTCATGAAGAGGCATCTTTCATATATTGAAGGAAAAACCTACAGTGCAGATCAACACTAAGGAAATAATGATAACAACTTTTTATGTTTATTTGAAACAGATTAACAAGTTTATTTACTGGTGACATGTATTTCAATAAATTTTATAGAAATAAGTGTGTTTTAAAAAGTGAAGTGTTGTGATGTTAGGTTTTTATAGTATTAGTGATTTCCTATTACTATTGTCATTGTAGGTCTTACTGTTATCGTCCCCTGTTATCACCATATTGTTATTATTATGCCCTATAAAAGCTCACTATTGTTCTTATTGTGACATTATATTATTATTGTTATGTAGAATATTGTGACCTTTAAACTCCTATATATAGAAATGAGGTTTTGTTATTTGAATCATCCAAGAAATTGTTCATTTATATAATGTAAAGGAAATTACCCCTAAAAAAAACTTATTTTGAAGTCGTTGATCCATATTTTGTTCTATTTTGTAAACTAATTTTGTAAACTAATTACAATATAGTCTCATAATATATATAGGAAATCCCAATTTTTTAAATACACTTTAACACTGACTTGTGAACATTGTCATGGTGGATCCAGATTTTTTAAATACATTTTACACTAGGCTTGTGAACATTAAATAAAACACTAGACTTGTGAACATTAAATAAAACAGTAGTAAAACATTTCACGGTCAGAGAAGTATAGTAATTCCGTATCTCGATTTCTTTTTAAATTATTTTATATACAAATCTTTTGGTCAAATAATTCTTAATTCATCCTATATCAAATTATTTGCGAACATTACAAAAAGAAAATATAAAAATAATAAAGCATTACACTATCCGGGGATTGAGCCATCCGTCATAAGCATCTTCCAAACTTTGAGGCAGATCGAAGTGATACAATGTGATATGTGGCTCAACACCTGCAAGATTTGTACCAATCAATCACAATGCAATGACAGCGTTGGCACTATTTGGATTTTAATGAAAGGCAGGAAAGTTCAAGTTCATGATGCTTTTCTCATCATATTACCATGGAGGATAAGTTCGTTGATAAGATTATTGTAGTATTCAACGCCCTTGGGATTGACGACTCCCCTTCCATCTGCAGGGATGCAATTCCTGTAAGTTAAAAAGAATTATATTAACAAATATACTTCTAGGTTTCTCAATTGTCTATGAAGGAACATATGTGTATGTGTATTACCAGGTATAAGTCGAGACCAGGAGATGGAAAATCTGTAAGCGTCTAACCCCATTTCACTCATGAGAGCAACATCCTCCTGGCAAGTAATTTCATCATCATCCATGAAAGCAAACACTAATTATAAATAATAAAATTTGAAGTAGTTAATTATCACAATCACATCTTTCTTTCAACAAAGAGAGGAGTAGTAGAAGTTGTTACTTTATAATGGTGATATTGATCTGCTGCAACATCTCCTGTGCTTTTATCGGGCATGTTACCTGTAGATCATTCGATGCTTGATGTTAATATCCAAAAATGAACTATGGAAACAAATATTGTTGAGTGAAGGGTAAGGGGCGACCTGCGTGGGTGAAAGTATCCCAAATGCTGGGTTTCCGGCCATCCAATGCTGCAGCGCCTTCAACCTGCACATAGCCCGGCAAAGCTTAGCATCAATGTGTATATAATATATAAGGCAGAGTCATGAGAACAAGCATTGGCGGACCTGGTACGCAGAAGTGCCTGCGCCAAAAATAAAATCTGAAGGAAAGTCATGTCTGGTTATCATAGACTTAGACTCCGCTCGATAAATGTTAGGAGTGGTGAGAAAATAGAACCCAATTAACACCCAACAGACCAGTGCCGATCTGTCTGCCATGCTAATAATAAGATACCAAATATTTCGTGGAACTCTGATAAACTACAAATAAAGAACGATAATTGAGCTGTGGATGAAGAAGAAACAAACAGCGTGGAAATGAGATATAACACTACACGACACAGTGAATGATATTGAAAGGAGAAGATTCGAACCGCATGAGAAGGATTAGTTGACTTCGAACGTTCAGGCATGCGTTTACGCGTAGGTTCCGTGACACTTCAACTGCAATGATGTATTTGTATTTGACATGTTTTGTCCTCGATTCTCATAAATGCTTATAATATTCGGAAGGTTTCGAATATAGTTTAAGTTAGATGGCTGTATTAGCTGGAAAAAAATTTGGAAAGTTGTTAATTTTCAAAATTTTAGGTGTTTTGGAAATTTGTGATGATATTAATATAATTCAAACACCCTCTGCAAGATTCTTTTAAATTTTTTCCAGGTTTCAAACCGATAGTCTAAAGAATTCATCCAACTCCTTATATATATAAAATTTGACTTAAATTTTGATGAGAGTATCTTATTAGTGAGTAGACCTTATTATTAGAATCAGTAGCCATATTTTATATATATAAATCTGGTGAGTTCAACTTTTTGGTGCGTCGTTTTTAGCTATTTCATGAGATTTTGATAAAAGCTGATATTGATAATTTTTTTAATATATTTTTAAATTTAAAAATGATTGAGCGATAGTTTCCTTTTGATATTCAAAGTCTCGGAAATTAACCCTTTAATATTACTTATTGTAAATGGTTTAATAAAATATATTATATATATTTTTTAACTTTGAATAAAATTTATGGAAAAAATAAAATAAATAAAATAAAATTATATATATAGATATCATTTAAAAATAAAAAATAAAATAATTTTTATGTATATGATTAAATTTTGATTAAAAATATTTAAAATTTTATTAATTTTATAGAAAATTTTAAAAATATATATTGAAAAATAAAAACATAAATATTTAAAATAAGTTAAATAAATTTAAGGTAAATAGATTTTTTTGAATAAAAATTAAATTATATATATATGTATATATATATATATATATATATATATATATATATATATATATATATATATATATATATATATATATATATATATATATATATATATATATATATATATAGTATTTGGTTTTATTTATGGAAGTAAGATTAAATATTATTAAAAATATTATGTTTTTCAAAAATAGAAAAATAGTTACACTTTTATTATAGGAAATATTATCAGTTTATTTTTATTTTCATATTATTTACATTGCAATAGTTTTTTTTTAATTGTGAACTAACATTTTCTATTAATTCAAGTGTAGAATATGTCATGATAGATCACATATCACAAAATTATGGTTCTCATTCTAACCACACTTGAAAATAGAACCACATTACAAATACATTGAGAAAACTAGATGGTTGAAAATAAATAATCCAAAATAATCGAAAAAATCCCTAAACCTAAAAACACCCAGTCTTCATCACTGATGAGGAAGGAGGATCGGGCCATGATCACCTCGCCTATTACCAGGAGTCGGGGGAGCATGGAAATCTTCATGAACATGAGCTTCCATATGCTCAATTCGGCCTTCCAAGTGCACTAGACTTTCTAAGATTCTTTTTTTCCCATAATGCAACAACACCACCTTATCTAGCATACACCACTTGTTTTATTTAAGGTCGTTCATGAAACAATATCCTCATTCCTATCCTCATGTCGAACCTGATCCATTTTATCCAAAAGCTTTGAAATCTATCAAATTCCATCATTCAAGAAATCGAAGGGAGGCGACATCTAAATTCTGTCTGGAGAGTGCATAATGAGTTGACCAACCTCCTCCTCTAGACTGTGATTTTCTTCAGGATGCACTACTCCATGGCCTCATGGATCCATGCCTCAATGGGCTCGACCTTATTGTCTAAGCATGGACCCAGGTTTTATCCAATTGCACCAACAACCCAGAAAGTGCAACCTTCCATGTTCTCGCAAAGCAATCATGCCAAACTCGTCACTAACAAACCTCCACTACCGGAGGATAATTGTCACACTAGAAGATACCCTTGATTCTCAAGACCACAAACCAAACACACCAGATCTCCCCTTTACCAGCATGTAGAAATAACTCGAATTTTTAGCTGCTAATGAAATTAGACTGAAATCAATAGACATAAATTTCTTCTACTCAATCTATGGAAGGGAAAACATACAACTGAAACGCATGCACTAGTTCAATCATAATGAATTTTTTTTACTAGGGAAACCAACCGGGAAAAACCCCTCCTCTATTTGTATTATATCAAATGAGAAAAATGATCTATTACAATGACAACTTCAATCCTTGAAGATCAACCTGCACTACAATATTGATCTCCTCCTCTTGAGTCTGATCTGCCCAATACTTAGGAAAAGTAGGCATTGTGCTTCCTCCTATTTCCTTGCACAATTCCTGCTCCTAAAGAATAGGGAAGCTCCTATTTCCTTGTGAAATTCCCTAGAGAAGTAGCTCACCTTCTGTGTGAAAACACTGTACACTCAGTAATATACAATAATGATTACAATTATGCCTTTTTCCTCCACTCAACTAGGTAATTCAAATTGCATACATGACTAGTGTTGTTTTTAGTAGATTGACTAGTTAACTAAGAGATTAGTGGGTTAACAACAATTACAACTACTCAACTGAACTCATATTGACTCTATTCTAGACCAGAGCTCAGATAACTAAGTTTCACTAAATATAAATCCACTAGATTACTAGATCTTAGAAACCAAATCATGCACAACTCTACTTCTTGCCCGCAAACTCAAATTAAGTGGCTTAATTGAGTGACTTGGCCATGTCACTCCTGCTAACTACAACTCAAATCATCTTGCTAAAGTGGAAATTTGAATTTCTCCATTTGAATAAGGCACAAGTCAAATGAAGCCTTTTCTTGCTACAATTCAACACTCCCTCTTAGTAAGAAAATGGTTTTTAACAACCCTAATCCTACTCATGTGGAACTCAAACTTTCCCTTGACAAATTCTTTGTCAAAATGTCTACATCCTGCTCCTCTCTAGACTGTAACATGACAATCCTCCTCTACACACAATCTCTCAAGTGATGGTACCTGATGTCTATATGCTTAAACCTATCATGAAACACTAGAATTTCATAGAGTTTTATACAACTTTGATTTTCACAATGGATCAATGTAGGATCCATCCCATGAATGAAGACACCAACCAGGATATTCCTCATCCAACTAACCTCACATGATGCTTGACTAGCAACCATATACTCACCCTCTACTGAGATGAGTGCTACATATCTCTATCTCCTACTATACCAAGAAACAACTGCTAACCGAACATTGAAGACAATTTTTGATGTGCTCTTCCTATCTAAGGGTCTCGCTTGCCAATTTGCATATGTGAAGCCTTTGAGCTTCACTCCATCAGCCTGCTTATACCATAAACCAAAATTTGTTGTGCCTCTAAGGTATCTGAGAACATGTTTTTCTGCTCTCTAGTGAAGCTTGGTAGGCTCCGCAATAATCTAACTAAGATTATTAAATGCAAAACAAATATCAAGCCTTTTGTTCGCCAAGTACATCAAGGACCCCACCATTTGTTTATAGACAATGCCATCTACTGCCTCACTAGAAGAATCCTCTTTCCTCTAGTTAGTACCTAGAGGAGTATCCATGGGTTTGCAATCCTACATATGGAATCTCTAAAGGATTTTAGAGGTGTACTTCCTCTATCCAACAAATATCTCTCCATCTCCCTGCTACACCTCCAAGTGAAGGAAGTAGTGCGTCAAACCCATACCCTTCATATCGAACTCTCTTGCAAGACTGGATCAACCTCAGATTTCTTATCAAGATCAAATCATCCACATAAAGTACTAAGATGAGAAGACTTCCATCTATCATAATGTAGTAGAGATTGGCATCTTCTTCACTCTTAGAAAATCCTAATCCACTTAGATAGGAGTCTATGTGACTGTACCAAGCATGAGGTGCCTGCTTGAGACCATAGAGGGCTCTCTTGAGTCTACACACATCTGCCTCACTATCAAATGTCTCAAACCCCTAGGGATTCTCAATGTAAATCTCTTCCTCAACCACCATGGAGGAAGGAAATTTTAACATCCATTTGGTGGATCCTCCACCCCAACTGTGTTGCTAATGCAAGAATGGCTATGATAGAATAATATCTTGCCACATGGGAAAATGTCTACTCATAATCAACTCCCCCCACCTGTGAGAAGCCTTTGCCCACAAATATGACCTTGTACTTCTCAACAATGAAATCAGCTGCATTTTCATATTGTATAACCACCTAGAACCAATAGCTGACTTGTTTCCAAGTCTAGGCAATACCTACCAAACATTGTTCTTCATGATGGAGTCAAACTCCTCCACCATTGAATCTACCCACGACCGTTGAGAGACAACCTCTTCAAAGGAAGATGGCTCACAATCAATCACTTATGTAATGGGTGCCATATATCATGTATATATGTCTCGTGATCTCCTTTATATGCACAAGGAGCTAGGAGATCCAACCTACTACTGAGATTCCTGCACCAACTTGTCAATCATCTTGGTCCTCTTCCTCCCTTCTATGGAAGGGTGTGTGTAAGTGGGTGCCTCCACTCGGCCTGTTCTCTACTCCTCCACATGTGGCTACTCCACATCCTCCTCCTGGAATGTATCTTTACCTTTAAGAAAGATGTCTCTATGGATCTGACTAAGGCTCCACCTTTGGAACTAAAAATCTCCTCCTTTGGTGATATGCTCAAATTTCGCTTTAGAGAGCTCTACATGGCTATCTCCTCATCAAATATCACATCCCCCCTCATAATAGTCTTCCCGAGTGAGGGAATTTTCACCCAGTAAATATGAGGACTCTCTGCTTATCCTATAAATATCCCTCTCTCTACAGTGGGCTCCAGCTTTTTCCTGCTATATTTGGAGACATGATAATATACTATGGATCCAAAAATACGAAAGTGGGCAACATCTGGCTTCCTCCTAGAGAAAGCCTCTTTAGGTGTAATCATTCCAAGAATTTTGTGATGAATCCTGTTCTGCAAATAAATATTTGTATTGCAAGCTTCTGCCCACAAGGATAGTGGCAATCCCTCATCATGAAACATTGCTATAGCAACTCCTATAATACTTCTATTTTTCCTCTCTGCGATCCCATTTTTCTATGGGTTGCGGGATGTAATTAAATCCCTTCTAATACCCTCCTCGGAACATAATTCTTTGAAGGAATTAGACACATACTCTCCTCCATTATCACTTCTCAGGGATTTAATTTTATTTCCAGTCTTGTTTTCAACTAAGGCTTCAAGTTCAATAAACTTTGAATATACCTCGTCTTTCTTCTTCATAAAATAGATCCAACATTTGTAGGAAATTTCATCTATGAAGATCACATAATACTCGTGATTTGTAGTTGATATTGTGGAAAATGGTCCACAGACATCTGAGTGAACTCACTCCAAGATAGGTCCAGCTCTGCTATCTTGTCCCCGAAAGGAAGATTTAAGATATTTCGCAAGAGTGCGACCCTTTCAAACATCATGTTGATTAAGGGTTTATTTTGGAAGTCTAGTGGTGATATGTTGCATTATTTTCAAAGACCCATGGTGTAGGTGTCCCATGTGCCTATTCTAGATCTCTCCAACATCTCATCCCTAAACATGTTCTTCCTTGCTACTCAATGTAGCGTGTGCATCCACCTCTAGCTTGTAGAGATTTTTAACTTGAGCACCAATTTATTTTACTTGTCAAGTAGGAACCTGCTTTAGATATGCCTTCCCTTTACTAAACACCACATCATATCCTTTGTCTTCAAGTACAACTACAAAAATTAATCTTTTCTTCAGACCAGACACATGCATTACATTCTTTAGTTGAATATGGGAGTCTGACTCCCTTTTAAATGTCTTAGTGCCAATCCTTGTGGTTCTTACCTTCCATCATCACCAAGCTCTATGTGTAATTGTAGGTCCTTCTCCTCTAAGTTGTTGAAGAACAACTTATTTCCTGTCATATGAAATGAAGCACCAGAGTCCAAGTACCATATACTACCTCATACAATACGTTCCATGCAAGTAATGAGGGTGAAATCCAATTCAAATTGTCATGTGAGAGCATCTCCTTGTGCTCCTGTTGTAGGCTTCTTGATGGATTTCTTGTGTGAACACTTTGTTGCACAGTGTTCATACTCATGGCAGTAAAAACATTTAATTTTATTGAGGTATTTCTTCTTGCCATGGTTCTGGTTGGATTATGCCTTGCCTCAGGTCTTCTTTCCTTTAGCTTTCTTTCCTTTGTCTGCTAAAGAAAAGTTTTCTTCCTCATCAGTTCTGGATGTGACACCATCTCTAGTGTTTCTTCTAATCTCATCCTGCACCAAGTTAGACCAAAGTCTCTCCTAATTTGGGAGCTTGTCTCTTCCATTAATTGAATCCTAATAGTTATGTCAGGACTTCACAAGACCAAGGAGTGCTAAGATCACAAGTTCATATGATGGCACATTTTCTCCAACCCCTCTAAGTACATCTCTCACCTGAGTGAACCTAGATAGTTATTGAACAAAAATTTCATTTTTATTCATTTGAATGTTCCTAAGTTTATCTTTCAATGTCAATTTCCTAGCATCATTGCTACTTTCAAATAGCTCTGTAATGGTTTTCCACATAGCATAAGCAGTCGTATTTCCATGCAAATTCTAAACCACATGGTCTATGACTCCTTCTAGGATAATCCTCCTGCAATTTGTTGTATCTTTCTTCCATTGAGCCAGTTGTTGTGCATATGATGTTGCTAATTTTGGAATATCAGTTTATGTGTACTCTAATATCCCATTGTCATCCAACACAACTTCCATTTTTTCTTTCCAAGCAATGAAATTTTAAGTTCCCTCCGATGCATACTCAAGCCTCAATCAATTGAAAGATATTGTTACTGCACTTGAATTTCTGCACTTGTAGAATTTGAATTCCTACACCATAAACTCTTTTATTCAAAATTTCTTTGAGAGATGATCAGGAACCTGGTTTGCATGTAGTTTTCAATAGCTCTAATACCATGTAGAAATAAATCAAATTTTGTTGTTGCCACTGAAATCAATAGGCAAAAATTATTCTACTCAAGTTGCGGAAGGGAAACCATACAATAGAAACACATGCAATCATTTAATCACAATAAAAATTCCTTTTATTGGGGAACCCAACTAGGAAAAAATCTCCTATGTTTGTATTATATCATATGAGAAAAATGATCTACTAGAATGACAACTTCAATCCTTTAAGTTCAACCTACACTGCAATACTAATCTCTTGCTCCCGAGCCTTCTTTGCCTAATACTTATGCAAAATAGGCCTCTTGATTCCTCGTATTTCTTTTCACAATTCCTACTCCTAAAGAATATGAAATCTCATATTTCCTTGTGCAATTCCAAAGAGAATTAGCTCACCTTCTACATGGAAACATTGTACACTCACTAGTATACAATAATGATTACATATCCACTCAATTAGGCAATTCAAATTGCATGGATGACTAGGCATTTTTTTAGTATATTGACTAGTTAGCTGAGATATTGGTGAGTTAAGAACAATTACAACTACTCAATTGAACTCATGTTGAATCTATTCTAAACTAGAGCTTAGATAACTAAGTTTCACTAAATATAACTCCACTAGACTATTAGACCTTAGCAATAAACTCATGCACAACTCTACTTCTTGCCCACAAACTCAAATTGAATGACTTAATTGAGTGACTTGGCCATTTCACTCCTGTTAACTACAACTCAATTCATCCTACTTAAGTGGAAATTTGAATTTCTCCATTTTTCTAAGGAACAAGTCAAATGAAGCCTTTTCTTACTACAATTTAACACACCTAAATGATTTTTTGGGGATCTTAGCTCTCAAGACCCTCTCCACTTCTCACCGTTGAACTTATTGATAAAAACCTAATAAAGTTTGACTGGTCAGCCAAGAAAAAAACCATTCAACCAAGAAAAAAAAAAAAAACATTCTCTTAAGAGCAGGATAACTATGATTTACCATGGTATAATAAGTCATAAGAAACCCCCAATTTTCCGTCCTTCCAACTTCCCCCAATTGTTGGTGGGCCACCCAAGCAAATACACCACTACGAGACTCTGGAAGCTACCACCTCGGACCTTGATCCCACAATTTCTTACATTGTGTTTCCTTGCAAACATTACCACCTACACCTGAGCCGAATGGAATGTCTTTACTGATCCTCGAAACTTGGCAGGTAGGGGATGGCATAGACAGAATTCCACCCTCCAGTAACCAATACTCAAAAAAGACTACCAGGACTAGTCCCATTACCCTCAACATTCAGGGGAACTCAAAACCAAATGCTTGCAATGATATAACCCTCCACATCTCCAAAAGCATCTACTGATCCATGCTGAGAGAGGCATTCCTAGCACACTACATTAAACCCTTTGTTGTGTGGGTGAGGGTGATGAGCCCCCCATCAAAGCCATCCTGTCACTAGTTCTCACCCCCATCGAGGAAAAGGGAAAATATCTATGATTAAGGATCTTGTTAAACATGTTTTTTTAAATTAGCCTCCCTCTTATCTCGAGGGCTAGAGTGAGGCTATTGGTACCCAGCCATCCCATATGTATAGTCACCTAAGAGTTCACAAGGCACGGAGCCATTACAACAATACTCATCATGTCACTGGTGGGGATTTGAACATGGGTGGAGAAGATACACTGTAATCACTTTTTATCCTAAAATAAAATTTAAAATTGCTTCTCATTGGTTAAGATATTATTTTCTTCGATGGTGAGGAGGAGCTAAAATTTACTCCTTCCAAACTATTCATGAGTTATTTTAAATGGTGTGGTTTTCCTTGAATAAAGATGATGAGTCAACCCAACATTCATAGGTGACATTCAGTAATAAGTGAAAAAATCTATCTTAATTCAATTGTCACCAAATGCTTTTCACTAATTTAACATGATTCAACACCATTATTTAAGAAAAACCAAACACCTAAAAAGAAAACTAAACTTTTTCCTTTTTATTCGAGGAAGGTGATAAAATTTTAGCTTCTAGTAAACCTATGGGGATTTATAACCTATCATCCTCTCTGTAAACTGGGTCACAATGGGGGGTTTGAACCATAGATCTCTCAGTTTTCACATATTTCACATTACTTCGATCACCAATTGAGTTGCCCCCTAGGAGGAACAATTATTAGTTTTAATTAAAATATATTCTCTATAAAAAAAAATTAGTTTTAATCATATGTATAACACATAATTATATATCTTTCCAAATTTTTATAGTTACTTCTATATGCATCCCTTATTGGAAGTGGGCAAAATAGTCCTTTTTGTTAATAGTATGATTGAAAATGAAAAATACTAACATATTCTTGTTGTAGAGATTGTCTCCTCTAAATCAATAAACAGAATTTCAAATAATAACTTTTTCACATATCTACATCATGTATTTAAACCATATTTAAATTAAAAAGGTATTAAATGCAATAAAAATTTTACTATGACATTTATAATTGATTTACCAAAGTATGAAAATTAATAAAAATTAAATTCGCTTGTATTAAAACTTTATAAAACATATATATGTTTAAATACATGACTTTATAAAAAGTGTAAGTAGACTCAAAACCTAACGTACAAAACCTCTCTCGACTCTTGTAAGACATTGGATTATGGAGCGTCTCCTCCACACCATAGGTTTTTCCATTATCGTATAACAATAAATGATACGGTTTAACTTTATTAAGATTGAGCACTGTGTAATTTAGCGTTTTGTTTTCAACTAACTATGCTAAATGTTGCATAGTAATTAATATTAATATCGTAATATTAATTAATATTAATATCGTATTTTAGGATGTAATCTAGATATCTGCCTCTCCTCTTACAGAAAAGCAAGATCACCGAGACACACTTATCTTGTACTTTTAGCCGTAACCTTGAAGAGTTAGGTATCGGAGAAGGAACTTCCTTCACGTTATTCAATTTACCCACGTAGTGATTGGAAACCTAGGAAGAGGAGGATGATCTCCAATTAAAGTGTGGGCTAACAACATAATGATATTAGTAGTAAAAGTATAATTATATTATAATTAAATAATAATATTATATTATAATTATAATTATAATGATAATGGAGACCTATATGGAGGAGGAGGAGACCACCTTGTATCACTTAAAAAAATATAATGGAGACCTTGTATCACTTTAAAAAGTATAATGGAAGAGGAGGAGGACCACCTTACCTGTGTAGTGATTGGAAACCTTGTATCACTTAATAAAAGTATAATTAAGGAAGTATAATTGAGGAGGAGGAGGATCATCTCCAATTATAGTGTGAACTAACAACATAATAATAATATTAGTAATAAAAGTATATTTATATTATACTTAAATGATAATATTATATTATATTATATTATATAATAATATTATATTTAAAAAAATATAATGGAGGAGGATGAGGGGGAGACCACTTTGTATCACTTAAAAAGAGTATAATTGATACGAATTGGATCCATGAAGAAAAATTAGAAAACCATGACTGTATCAAATCAAGACAAAATTTCAAATTCAAAGAGCATGAAGCGATCAGAAAAACCTCTGAACAGTGGTAGTTGGCAGCCAGCGTGGAACGACGAGGACCTCGGTCAAAGCGCGCTGACCGAGGCCCATGGAGACTGCGCAGGAAGCGAAACTAGTCCCTGGGAAGCCCAGATCGGGAAAAAAAGGTAGTTTTTGATGCGCAATTAGCACTAGTTGCACATCGCTGGGCAAAACCCCTCAAGAAGGAGAGGCCCGGAGCGCTCGGTCGAATGGGAGCCAAGAAAACCGTGGGGAAAAGGCTCGGCTAAAGGTGGGACCCGCGCTCCAAAACGGTGGTATTTATCGAGGGCTGTTATCGGGAAATCTAGTGTCTATAGAGAGCTGCTAGTCCCACGAAGGCTGGTAGCTACCTTAGAAACAAACACACTAAAAACTACTTTCGTTTCCTTTTATGAAAATAGATAAGAGAAGAATAAGGAGACCAACCTCTGTCTTGCGCTTGGTTCCTTGTTCGATCCCTCTCTCTTCTGGCAGGTATTTGCCACTCGCTTCCTTGTCTACCCAGCTTCAAGGATTACATGTAGAATCGAAGCAGCATAACACTATCCAAGAACATAGATCTATTATCATAAACAATATAGGATCAAATGTACATTGACCACACAAATGCATAAATCATCAATCATACAATAATGTGGAGGAAAACTTGAATAGCTTTATTGATAATCAAGAAAGAGCAAAGAGGATTACAACCAATTGTTCTAACCCAACATCATCCTCTCAGCAAGAAAGCCCTTCTTCACCTCATGAAAAGCTTAGATCACCCAACACTATGATATTGCACCAAGAAACCAACAACACTTCCTTACAAGATACAAAATTCCCGCCCCCTGGATCTCTGGGATGGGGGATCCATATATAGATGTTTGCAAGGGAGGTGAGTCAGCTTTTGAGATTTGATTAGTGTCTTCTCTCTGGTAGTTCTTGATTCCACTTGGAGATTGATGATCTCTTACTCATCCCTGGTCGAATTCAGAGAGGCAAGTGTCACAGGAGAGGTTTCTGGAAGATTCCATGCTCCTCCACCTTGCGGATTGACCCTGCCATTTGTCCCTTCTTGCCCATCGCACCACATAGAAGGGTTTCTTGACATGCATCGCACCCACTGTGTGTATTCAGGTGGGATGCAACGCACTTTGCCTATGGAGCAGGTGAAATGGTCCAATTTTGACCAGTTCTGAGTACTTTTTCATGGAGAACTTCTGGGAGATGCTGTGATCAATTGACCTTGTTCTTTTAGGGGTTGGAACAACACCTTTAGGGACTTAGGAGCCCTTGTTTTATGGACATTTATGCTTGGGGTTGCAGTGCCCAAAAATGTCTATAATAGTTGCCCCCTAAAGCATGAGGTCATTATTCTTTTGATGTCGGGTGAAATGCTTTATCATGAGGATCTGAAGTTTTTTCGAGCTGGAAGGCGACCTGTAATAAGATACAATACAATACATTATCTTCATATTATTTTCATGATCTAGCTGAGGCGGGAATTCCCATGCTCAACTTTATAAATTCATTTTCATGTACATAAGACAGACAATCGTCTGAGTGTAGACTGATGATTCTGGTAGAGCCATCATCCCTTAGATTGGATGATTATCTGTGCAGCAATGATGTACATTTGATGTCTTTATTTTCTTGAATATATATCACAGCCGGATGGATGAAACTAGATCTGGGGTCTTCAATCTTGTTCGATCTTCACTCAAAGTACAAGTCGATCCATGTGAGAGATGTTCTAGAGTCGAACATGGAAAGACATTGCCTGATTACCAGCCAATGATGTAAGTTGTTAACACGCACGAGAGGAATCACCGATAATGATAATGACCCTCAAGGTATTGCAATACAATTCACATGGTGTGAATAACGGACTTGGCGTCAAACACCACACAAAATCTTTCGGTTGAAGGCCATTGATGTAAACATGTTGCCGGAAGTGAGAAACTTGCCATTGAGGCATGCAAGCTTCAAAGTACTGAAAGGGTTGTTCCTAGATCGACTTCTTGGATAATGAGCTGATGTCGAAAAAAAGCGATATGTCATAGGAGGGCCTTAGTGAATCCCACATCAATGACATAGAATGAAGCAAATGATTTTAATGGAGGTGAAAACGATCTGGTGATATACGGTTCAGGGTGGCGGTCATGAAAGAATGGAGCGAAAATGTATTATAGTGGGGGAGACACAGGTGAATTATCTGAGCGACTTCTCTTGAATATATTGGCGACACTGACATGATGGATTGGTAGCATTAACCCCAAATGTGGATGGTGTGATGGAACCATGGTGATGTGACCAGTGAATGGAACAACCCAACCCGACTCGGATGCGGAGTGAAAGTGTCATGTTCAAGAGCGACTTGCTACCAACAAAGTTTCTTCATGTTTTCTTCGCAATCTTTCCCCAGTCATTGCTGACCAGTACCTCTTTATTTTTGTCAAGCTTGAGGAGGATAACATATGCTTTTTCTATAATTTGCCCTTCGGGCAAACCCATCGCTATGTTTTAATGAGCCTAGCGATAGTGAAACTCGTTCTTGTCTGTTATGGACAAGTTTGTCGCTATTAGGTTTTAACGAGTTTAACGACAAAGATAACTCGGTCCTTTTCAATTTTAGAGAGTCTGAAAAGGGACGTAAAGGAAACTCCAAAAATCATTTTTCATCATCTAATCCCTTAAGTCCGAAAAAGTATAAAATAATACAAAAGGGATGAATTTTCGGTAATTTGTGTAATAATCCCTCAGGTCCAAAAATATTAAAATCTAAAGGGATAGCACTTCTGGTCACTTTAACGAGCTAGAGAGGCCAATGGCTCGGCAATCTTTTCATATTTTACGAGTCAGTTGAAAAGAGCTTTAAAGGAGACTCATTTTTTGAGGAACGAGTGATAGATTTGGGTAGCAGTTGATCCCAGGTAAGGTTTGGAATTTTCCAATCACGGTAATGTCACAAGGATGGCTAACAAGATCACTCTTCGCAGCTGTTCCTCAAAAGGGGTAAACAATCAAGTGGAGGTGAATGATCGGCCAATACATAGTGGAGGTGATGATGAGAACACGACCAAGGCTTCAAAGGCTGAAGTAATACATTCACGATGCTTATTTACCGGAAATTGGTTCATTTTTTAATGAGCTTAAATGCTGGGGGAAACACTTGCTCATTGCTTATGTTTATTTTTTAACGAGCTTGAATTCTACATTAAAAACTGCTCGATTAATCCAGTCGCATAATAAGGATGTCTCATATATAAAAACGACATTATTTCAAAGCTTTTCCCCACATCCTTTCTTTATGCAAGTTAGGAAATGACCAATCCTACGAATTTAAAGGGTTAGAGGACCTATAAATTTAAAAAAATACATGGTCGCTCTTTGCTTGCACGCCAAAAGGTTTGCATGCCCCCAGGTATAGCGAAGTAGAGTTTCCAGGTTACCCCTCAATTTGCAGACAAAACATTTCTTTTATCGGGAAAGGCCTACCTCAACAGAGGTATCTTATTTCAGTCTAATACCATTTTCCAAAATGGACGGGTGTGTCAGGCCAGTCATATACTCTCCGCGGAAACCCACCCTATACCCAAGGTTTTCCTGTTGAAACAGGCCAGGGTGCATGCCCCCTAGGTTTCAGTCATGCCCTCTGAATCACTCGCGCTCATCAGGAGGACAGACTGGGGATTTATGAGACATTCCTTGCGTGAAAAGACCATTCAAGGTTGGTATATGACTATTTGCTATGTGTGAACCGGGGAACGAAAGCTGGTCTACAAGCTTGACCACTCTTCCTTCGTGTGGAAAACACATTACTCTAAAGAGTGAGGAGACAATGGCTCCCATGCAATAAATATAGTCTCGTCCAAGGAGTAGATTATAATCCAGGAATCCTTAGACTACCATTACGTTCATGTGAACAATTTTCTTTCTCAATGTTATCGGCACATCGGGAAGTATCCCTAATGGTCGACTGGTTCCTTTGTCAAAGCCTGTTAGATTTCTCATCTCAGGAAAAAGTGATGGCGAACCAAGTGCTTTCCAAGCAGTTGAGGAAAGGATACTCATAGAAGCCCCTTCATCTATGATGGTACCAGTCATGACCATTCTATATATTTGAGAAATGATTCAGAACGGTACACTAGCTGGTAAACGGGGTCTGCCTAGTAGATTCCAGTCAAAGTAAACAACCAGGTTGCTTGGAGGTGGGACCGAATAGACGGCCGGATATGACTCTGATGAACTTCCTTCCTGCGATAAAGGAATGGGTAGACTGCCCCCATGTTCATCGGAGTCTATGCTTACGAAGAGAATTTGAACAGTGTCATTCTTGTTCTCTTCGGTGATTGTATCATCTGAATATGGACCTTTTGAAGGCAAGACTAGGTCAACTGCCACCTCGACCTTTTGACTTTCGTCTGGTATGGATTCAGATGGTTTATCTTCAATGATAGACGCTTTGGCCAACCACAAGGGCGTGTCAGCCGGATTTTCAACTAGTGACGGACTCGACAAGAGTTTCTTGTATCCAGGAGGAAGCCGTAACGGTGAAACCGGACGGTCGTCCAAAACTCTTTTAGCTTCGTCTAAGAAGGGACAACGGTGGACGGCGTGATCGCCTTCACACAATTTACAAGGAAATTTATATTTTCCTTTTTGTCCAAGGGCTTCACTTTCACTAGTTGACGGTGTATGATCAACATGATCATAAGAGGTTGATGACACCGGATTGTGCAAACGAGGAGACCAATCCCTTAAGGTCCGAGGGATGTAAGGACAATCTCGATGATCATGGTCTCCTTTGCAAATGACACATGGCGATTTAGGCCTTGTTGGTGCAGTGTGTGGATTTTCGCTAGATGATGCTTGGTTGCCCCTTTTCGCCTTTGGCTCCTTCTTCTTCTTCTCTTTCTTCTTATTCTCCTTCTTCTTCTCAGTTACTTGATTTTGGGCTTTACCAGCTTCATCAAGTGAAGAGGAAGGAGGAGGAAGAATTGGACGAAGTAGAGGGTTGGGGGTTAACTCTAATATCGTTTAGTTGCTGACTTGATTGTTCAAGAATCACGGTGTTTGAACAACAGAAGTTGAGAAGAGCCATATGGGCAAGCCGATTGTCAATCCTGGAAGAGACAGTGTGGCCATATGGGGTGCACCAACATCTCCCCAAGAGGAGAAGGGACTAGGATTTCCTCCAAGGGGAACTCCTTGGTTGGTGAACTCCATTTTTCTCAACTTGAGATCAACGTAGGAAAGGTGATGATTATTCCGTTTAAAATAAATTTTAGATGCTTTGACACAACTTGTTTTTTCAATTTTTAAGAGTTGAAAAAAACAAAAGATGACTCTAGTTGCCTTCGATTTTTAATGAGCCTGAAGTGACAAGTGCTCAGATGGACCTTTTCCATTAAGGAGTCTGAAAAGGAACGAAAGGGACTACTCTGGAAATCTAGACAGAGGGATTACCAAACCAATCGCAAAACTACAGAATATTTTTTACAGTACAGCAGTCAATCTTCCCGAATGTTGTATTCAGTGCATTGCGGTCGATAGGGCGGCAGACACGGCTTCCTACGTATAAAGGATAAAGCATATTGTGGTCTCCCAAAATATACTCGACGGTACGTGGGAGCGCAAGTCCGTACTGGAACTTATCGTCCCAAAGTGGAGGAATCACCCAACCAATAGTGAAAAAAATAGTTACCAAGCTTTACGACGCCGGAATACGTCTCTAGCCTAGACTTCTAGTTGTTGTGCGTTAGGTTCCAAAGCGTTTTTAGATTCATTAAATTTATTTTGTGGTTGATCTTGCTTAAGAAATTTTCCTTTCAGGTTCACCGCGTGATGTAGATGTACAATTCCTAAAATGCAATCTAAGATGATAAACAGTCGTTTAATCTTCTTTTTGCAATGAAAATCCTAGCTACTAAGGAAAGAGAGATGGCGTTCTTTCAACAAAGAGCACAGAGCACACACTATATGCACTGTCCTAAATCAAGCCAACAAACCATCTAAATGCAAATGCACATGCATGTATTTGTTTTCAGCCTTCTTAACGTGTGAATGATAAAACGAAAGCTAAGCGCAAATCTGAATTATTTTCCAAAGCGACAATTACTAACAAGTTTCTTTTCAAAATAAAATGAGGACAATGACGACACTTTGTTATTTGGAATTGAAAACTTGCTTTCGACACTTGAAAAACTACTAACTCAAATCAAATACAAGAGTAACAGTGTAATCGACTACCAAGAACAATCAGATTCTCTTCTATGACTGAAAACGACACTTGCGACACTTTCAAATCAAGAAACGACAGTACATTTATGCTACTTCTTTGTAAAGGACAACTAAAAATGACTCTAAATACATAAAAACATTTACAGTTCTTTGCACAATGGAGGTAGAATAACAGCAAGGAAAGGGGTTTCAACAGAGGTGTACTGACTACAGGCAGCAAAACTCCTAAATAGAGTTGAAAAGAGTGAACACAAAAACCAAAATTTAGGAACAAGGCCTTGTCTGATCAGTGCACCTGTAACACAGTGAAATTGAAATGCAACGCACCTACTACACTCGGGAAGTGCGATGCATTTGAATTTCATAGAACAGATAGTGCACTGGACCAGGGATGAGACTTTGATTGGATCACAGTTTGCAATTCAGTTCAGGTATTTAGGCCAAGCAAGTGGTAATCAGTAAATCAATCACAGGGGTAGATATAAGGAGGTTACTAGAGCCACCACGAGGGCAATTAGAGAGCTTGTAAATCAATCGTTTAATTCATAAACAAAACCCGAAGATAGACTGAAGCAGCGTTGATCTACTTTGCACTTGCATAGCAAATGCAGTTCGAAGGCTAGCTGGCTTGACTTCAGGCTCCGTCTGTAAGTTTATAAAGTAAACAAATGTAGATGAACAAACAATCTACTCGCTCCCCAGTGGAGTCACCATTTTGTTATCGGGAAAACTAGTGTCTATACAGAGCTGCTAGTCCCACTAAGGCTGGTAGCTACCTTAGAAACAAACACACTAAAAACTACTTTCGTTTTCCTTTATGAGAAATAGATAAGAGAAGAATAAGGAGACCAACCTCTGCCTTGCGCTTGGTTCCTTGTTCGATTCCTCTCTCTTCTGGCAGGTCTTTGCCACTCGCTTCCTTGTCTACCCAGCTTCAAGGAGTACCTATAGAATCAAAGCAGCATAACACTATCCAAGAACATAGATCTATTATCATAAACAATATAGGATCAGATGTACATTGACCACACAAATGCATAAATCATCAATCATACAAGAATGTGGAGGAAAACTTGAATAGCTTTATTGATAATAAAGAAAGAGCAAAGAGGATTACAATCAATTGTTCTGACCCAGCATCATCCTCTCAGTAAGAAATCCCTTCTTCACCTCATGAAAAGCTTAGATCACCCAACACTATGATATTGCACCAAGAAACCAACAACACTTCCTTACAAGATACAAAATTCCAGCTCCCTGGATCTCTAGGATGAGGGATCCATATATAGATGTTTGCAAGGGAGGTGAGTCAGCTTTTGAGATTTGATTAGTGTCTTCTCTTTGATATTTGTTGATTCCACTTGGAGATTGATGATCTCTTACTCATCCCTGGTCGAATTCAGAGAGGCAAGTGTCACAGGAGAGGTTTCTGGAAGATTCCATGCTCCTCCACCTTGCGGATCGACCCTGCCATTTGTCCCTTCTCGCCCATCTCATCCCATAGAAGGGTTTTTTGACATGCATCGCACCTACTGTGTGTATTCAGGTGGGAAGCAACGCACTTTGCCTATGGAGCAGGGAAATGGTCTAGTTTTGACCAGTTTTGAGTAGTTTTTCATGGAGAACTTATGGGAGATGTTGTAATCAGTTGACCTTGTTCTTTTAGGGGTTGGAACAATACCTTTAGGGACCTAGGAGCCCTTGGTTTATGGAAATTTATGCTTGAGGTTGCAGTGCCCAAAAATGTCTATAACAGGGGCACCCTTGAGCGATAAGCAGATTTGGTAAAAAAGGAGCGATTCCACTCAGTGCCCAATGCGTGGAAAGCGGGGGAGAGAGAAAATCGTCATCATCGCGTGCTAACGGTTGAGCAAGTCAATCGTGTAAAATGAGTGAATGGCATCGAATCTAGGGGGATCCAAATCTAATAGCTGAGATCACGCCCGATGGGAAAGCCAGAATTGACAGGGGATTAAGCTACGACAGAGAGAAGTTTGATGTCCGATTTGATCACCGAGGTGGCAAATGACTCATTCCATGATGTAACCGAAGAATTGAACCGACGAGGAAAAAGCTGGCGCAGTTCGTAGGAGGACAAGTGGCCACTCCCTGTGAGCCTGATGATGATGGTGAGACAGGGAACTCCAAGTGAAGCTACAATAGGCGATCTGATGGAGGTGGAAGGGGAATCGAACAACCATGAGATCGAATGGCTTTAAAGCCATGAACAGACAAGCGGCAGACACAAAAGATGGAGAAGGGAAAGGGAAGAAGAGAGAGAAAATGAAGAAAAGACAGTGAAGAAAAAAGTAGAAAGAAGACAGAGGGCCGAGCTGACCAAAGGCAACGTCGAGCACTAGACATCTTGAGCGATTCAAGCCATCCCAGAGAGGATCTGTCAAGACTGAGCACCACATTGGGCTCCTTACATTGAAGACTAGAAAGGTCAAGAGATGGTAAGGAAAAGAGTCTATGCCCTCTAGTGGCTTGGGGAATCCAAGAACCACCCTACCTAGCAAATTTTTTTCCAGGAGACTCGTATTGAGCTCCTTCATTGTAATTCTCTGCTTAAGACACAATAAAATTAGGCCACCACTAAGAGCTGGACCAAAGATGTAGCCCTGGAGGATAGGGTGAACTTATTAATTGTTGTGTTCTTGTATTTTCTTACTGTGTTTCTCTGTTGTTTCCCATTTTAAGTGTTTTTGTATTTGCAATTTGATCGATACGTTGCCTAAATAAAATAGACACACACCAACACACGAGTCTGTAATACCTTCATTTAATAAATCTTTAACTAAGATCACTCCTAGGGTGATTATCATATCATGTGGTATCAGAGCTCTAGGCTGTAAGGTTAAACAAGCTTATGTTGGTTTAGTTGTTGAATGCTCACTAGATCAAAGCTCAAATTAGGAGAAGGATATTTGGTTGAAACTAATCCTGAAATTGGGAGAGTCTATCCTCGAAAGACAATGTCAGAGAAAGGTTCCGTGGGACTAGACCCTCAATTCATAAAAAGTTTCCTAGCCATAAAGTCCATGGTAGAAGAAATGTATAGGGAATTTAGTAAACATAAGGATTAAGACTCATCAGGCTCTAAACAAGACAAAGAAGAAGATGAGTCTCACTTCCATGACCACTCCAAAGGAAAAGGGAAAGAGGAAAGATTCCTCACCCCTCCTAATAGCCCTGTGTGTAACAAGAAAGCATCTTTGATCAAACTAGATGTCAAATTTGATTTTCCTATATATGATGGAGAGCTAAATACTGAAAAATTGGACAATTGGATTAGACAAATTGATGTTTATTGCAGATTACAGAACATTGACTCAGACAAGAGCAAGATTCAGCTGGCAAGCCTATGCCTAAGAGGCACTTCCTTGGTTTGGTGGGAAGGCAGAACCCAAGCTGACATGAAAAGACATGGTAAGACTATCTCTGTCTGGAGTGAATTTGTTTCTGCAATCAAAAAGCAATTCTACCCATTGGCCTACATGCAACAAGCCATGATGAGTTGGCAAACCCTTTGGCAGTTGAAAGGGAAAAGTGTGCAAGAGTACCCTCTATAATTTAGAAAGAGGGCATTGATTCTAGGAATCTCATTAGACTCATCAGAGACTCTTTTGAAGTACATTGGTGGTCTACACAACTACATGAGGCATACCATCCTCATGTTTAATCCCACTAGTATAGATGAGGTATCTTTACAAGCTACTCATCTAGAAACTAGAGGAAAGAATGGAAATCCAGAAGTTTGGTGGACTATCCCAGCCCACTGTAAGCAAGAGCAAGGAGAAAAGAAAGCAGAAGTGGAAAGCAAGGAAGGCTAACACTGCACAGAAAATCAAAGCTTCATGCACTCACTATAAAAAGGATGGGAATGATGATGAGCATTATTGGATTCTGCATCCAGAGCTAAGACCTAAGAAGTTCGAGGACAAGAAGAAAAAGACTGCTGCAGCTATTCAGAAAGATTTGGGGTCAGACTCGAGAGATGAAACAATCATTGCAGCCACAGGTATAAAAGGTAAGAATTCTGAACCATCTACTAGTAATTATGCTCAATCTATTATTGATGAAGAAAATGAGAGAAAAATACATGAGCTTTTCCATATTTGAGTCATTTCCAAACATCAAAAGATTCATACCTTGTTTGACAGTGGTTCACAAGTGAATTTAATTTCTGAAGCAATTGTAAAGAAGTTGGGATTAGCAACTACACCTCACAAGAAACCATACCCATTAGGATGGTTGAATGATAAAGCACAACTACAAGTGACTAGACAGTGCAAACTCAAGTTTTCTTTTGGGTCAGCATTTTTAGATGAGGATGAGTTAGACATAATTCCTTTGGATATATTGGAATTGTTTTAGGAAGTCCTTACTTGTATGATAGAAAAGCTATTTTCTATAGGGCTAAGAACAAGTATCTACTTGTTAAGGATGGAATCCAATACTTTGTCAGAGCTCATAAGCTCAAGAATAATTATACTCTCATAAACTTAGGGTAGATGATAATAATGATAAATTCATGCAAACAATTCTTACTGATGGTTGTAAAGGAAAAGAAACCTGATAAAACCAATGTATTTGAGGGCTGTAATGCTAAACAGCAAGCTGATATAGAAAAGGTTGTTTCAGAGTATGATGTCTTGTTTCAAGAACCTAAAGGTTTGCCACCCAAAAATGAAATAGTCCATGATATTATTTTGCAGCAAGATGCTCCATTTCCTAACATTGGAATGTACAGGTTGTCTACTTTAGAGAATGCTGAAATCAAGAAGTAGGTACAGGAGTTGCTAGAGAAGGGGTTCGTCAGGCCTAGCACATCACCATGTGGGTCACAAATCATTTTGGTGAGAAAGAAAGATGGCTCATGAAGAATGTGCATTGACTATCAAGCCATGAATAAGATAACCATAAAAAATCGTTATCCCCTTCCTCGCATAGATGATCTTTTGGATCAATCGAAGGAAGCTATTTATTTCACCAAGCTAGACTTGCACAATGGATACCATCAGGCCAAAGTTACAGAACAAGACGCATGGAAGACTGCTTTCAAAACAAAGCAGGGATTGTATGAGTCGGTGGTTATGCCTTTTGGCCTGACCAATGCTCCTGCTACTTTCATGAGAGTAATTAATGATGTACTCAGAACTTTTCTTGATGATTTTGTTATTGTGTATTTGGATGACATTATGATTTTTAGTAAAACATGGGAAGAACACTTAAAGCATGTTAAGTAGACACTAGATGTTTTGAAAAGAGAAAAACTTCATGTTAAACTCTCAAAATGTGAATTTGGCAAAACATCTCTAAATTATTTGGGTCATATAGTAGGGGGTGGTGAATTGAAAATAGATCCCTCTAAAGTGGCAGTTATTGTAAACTGACCTAAGCCCAAGTATGCTACATAAGTGAGAAGTTTCTTAGGAGCAACACAATATTAGAGGAAGTTCATTTCTAACTTTTCTTCAATTGCAACTCCCTTACATGCTTTAACAGGATTGAACAAGGTGTTTCAATGGGGAGGCAAACATCAGAAAGCCTTCAACACCCTGAAAGAAAAGATTAGTACAACACTTGTACTAGCACTGCCTGATCTGCAAAGACCATTTGAGATCCAAACAGATGCCAGTGACTATGCCATGGGAGCAGTGTTGACACAGCATGGTAAACCCATATGTTATCATTCTGAGACTTTTAATCCTGCAGTAGTTAACTATCCTACATATGATAAAGAATTGTATGCATTAGTTCAGAGTGTGAAAAAGTGGAAACATTACTTAATGGGAAAAGAGATAGCAATACATACTGATCATCAACCACTTCAATATCTACACTCCAAAACTAAGTTGCAGCAATCAAGACACTACAGATGGATGGGTTTTCTACAACAGTTTCATTTAGTCATCAGATATAAAAAGGGCATACATAATAAAGTTACAGACATGTTATCTAGACCCATTATAAATGCATCTACTATACTTAAGCATAATTCTGTGCTACATGAAAGCTACATTGAACAATATGCTCAAGATATAGACTTTAGAGATGTATATGCAACTTTGAGTCAAGGCAAAAGAGTAGAAGAATTGGATTATCATGTAAAGGACCGACTCTTATACCATTGTGGGAAACTCTGCATTCCACAAACTGAGTAAAGATAATTAGAGAACCACACACTTCTTTGATATTTGGTCACTTTGGGGTAAGTAAAACAGTTGCACAGCTACAAAGGTTTTTTTATTGCCCAAAAATGAACGAGACAGTTTCTAGATATGTAAGAGGGTGTACTATGTGTGCTAAAAGAAAGCCCAGCAACATAAAACTAGGCTTGTACACTCCATTACCAGTACCTTTTCACCCTTGGGAAAGTGTTTCCATGGATTTTGTTGGAGGACTGCATAAATCTAGGAAAGCTCATGATTATCTATATGTTGTTGTGGATAGGTTCAGCGAAATGTGTATTTTGATACCTTGTAACAAACAGATTACAACTGAACAAACTGCAAAACTGTTCTTTGAACATGTATGGGTTCATTTTGGATTACCCACTTCTATTGTATATGATCAAGACACCCGATTTGTGGGGAAGTTTTGGTCAAGTCCGTGGGAACTAATGGACACCAAACTAAAGAAAAGCACAACTTTTCATCCACAAACCAATGGCCAGACAGAAGTAGTTAACAGGATAATGATCCAGTTACTGAGAGGATATCACAGCAAACATCCTAAGCTTTGGGATGAACATTTGTGTTATGTGCAGCATGCTTACAACAGAGCAAAACATTCTTCTACACAAAGATCTCCTTTTGAGACCTGTTTTGGTTTTACACCAAGGTCTCTTATGGATTTTGTCTTTGGTAAAGATACCACAGTTGATGGACACAGTGATGTGGACAAGGCACCTAGGTTCATTGAACAGATCTAGGAGATCCACTAGGG
This sequence comes from Pinus tabuliformis, assembly GCA_031772625.1. Lineage (NCBI taxonomy): Eukaryota > Viridiplantae > Streptophyta > Pinopsida > Pinales > Pinaceae > Pinus > Pinus tabuliformis. The sequence goes on from CM062808.1 coordinate 572,323,203, forward strand.
AGTATAGGAACAGTTGGAAAAGAGCCAAGCCAAATACAAGGCTAGGCATGACAAGCATCAGATAGAGCATAGTTTCCAAGTTGGTGACCAGGTTTGGCTGTATATCAACAAGGACAGGATACAAGGTGAAGGTAAAAATCTAAAACCTATCAGGTATGGACCATTCAAAATACTTGAGAAGATTGGTGAGAATGCTTTTCACCTTGATCTACTAGCTTACATGCACATCTACTCAGTCGTAAATGCGAATTGCTTGAGATTGTTTGAACCTTCAATGATTGAGGATCTTGAAGAGCAGAGTCAATTTCCTTCTATTGATGACCTGCTACCCGAACATCTTAATGAATTGCAGGAAGACACAGTCTTGGACAGGAAGGTGAGGACGACGTGTAGGGGTGATGTTGAGTACCTCAAATTAGGGCTTAAGTGTTCAAAGTCGAGCAGTGCAAAGTGGATTGAGATTGGGCAAGTGAAACAACAGTACCCTGACTTAGTCGATGCTTAAAAACCACCTTTGGTGGTCCAAAAGCTTTTCAGTGGGAAGGCCGTGATCCGAATTGGATCAATGAAGAAAAATAAAAAAACCATGACTGTATCAAATCAAGACAAAATTTCGAATTCACGGAGCATGAAGCGATCAGAAAAACCTCTGAATAGTGGTAGTTGGCAGCCAATGTGGAACGATGAGGACCTTGGTCAAAGCGCGCTGACTGAGGCCCATGGAGACTACGCAGGAGGCGAAACTAGTCCTTGGGAAGCTCGGATCAGGAAAAAGAGGCATTTTTTGATGTGCGATTAGCAAAAAGAGGCAGTTTTTAATCGTGCATCGATGGGAAAAACCCCTCGAGAAGGAGAGGCCCTGAGCACTCAGTGACATGGGAGCTGGGAAAACCATGGGGAAAAGGCTAAAAGCTAAAGGCGGAACCCGCGCTCCAAAACTAGCGATATTTATCAGGGGCACCATTGGGCGGTAAGCAGATTTGGCGAAAAAGGAGTGATTCCACTCAGCGCCTGACACATGGCAAGCGGAGGAGAGAGAAAACCGCTACTCATCGTGCGTTAATGGTCGAGCAAGTCAACTGCGCGAAATAAGCAAATGGCGTCGGATTTGGGGGAATCCAGATCTAATGACTGAGATCGCGCCCGATGGGAAAGTTGGAATTGACAAGGGATTAAGCTGCAACAGAGAGAAGTTTGACATCTGTTTTTATCGCCAAGGTGGTAGATGACTCATTCCACGTTGTAACAAAAGAATTGAAATGAGGAGGAAAAAAGTTGCCACAGTTCGTAGGAGGACAAGTGGGCACTCCCTGTGAGCTTGATGATGACACCGAGACAAGGAACTCCAAGCGAAGCTGCTGCAGGCGATCCGATGGAGGTGGAAGTGGAATCGAACAACGATGAGATCGAATGGCTTTAAAGCCATGAACAAACAAGGCGAAAGACATAGAAGACGGAGAAGAGAAAGGGAAGAAGACAGAGAAAACGAAGAAAAGACAGTGAAGCAAAAAGTAGAAAGAAGACAGAGGGTCGAGCTGACCAAAGGCAGTGTCGAGCACTAGAGAGCTTGAGAGAAACAAGCCACCCCAGAGAGGATCTGTTAAGACTAAGCACCACACTGGGTTCCTTCCATTGAAGACCAGAAAGGTCAATAGCTGGTAAGGAGAAGAGTCCATGCACTCTAGTGGCTTGGGGAATCCAAGAACCACCCTACCAAGAAAATTTTGTTTTAGGAGACTCGTATTGAGCTCCTTCATTGTAATTCTCTACTTAAGACACAATAAAATTAGGCCACCATGGAAAAATGGACCAAAGATGTAGCCCTGGAGGATAGGGTGAACTCCTTATTAATTGTTGTGTTCTTGTATTTGCTTATTGTGTTTCTCTGTTGTTTCCCATTTTAAGTGTCTGTGTATTTGCAATTTGATCGATCCGTTGCCTAAATAACATAGACACACACTAGCACACGAGTCTATAATACCTTCATTTAATAAATCTTTAATTTAGATCACTCATAGGTTGATTATTAGATCAATAATGGAGACCTTGTATCACTTAAAAAAAGGGGGAGGAGGAGGAGGACCACCTTATCTGTGTAGTGATTGGAAACCTTGTATCAAGTAATAAAAGTATAATTGAGGAGGACCACCTTACCTGCGTAGTGATTGGAAACCTTGTATCACTTAATAAAGGTATAATTGAGTTGGAGGAGGAGGAGGAGGAGGAAGAGGTGAATATAACCTAGGATCACCAAATAAAGTGTGGGCTAAAAACATAATAATAATAGTAATAACATCATCATCATCATCATCATTATTATTATTATTCATAACATTATTAATAATTGTTGTGTTGAGAGGCAATCTAAAGTCTAGTATGATGAAGATCTTATCACATAATGAGACATTTAAAAATAATAAAATAATACTTGCATTAAAAAATTAAATAATAATAATAATAAAATCAATTTCCATCTTAATTTTATATCAACTTAATTTAGAGAATTAAGTAATTGAAAAAAAATGCTTTTTAGTATGAGAGATATATGTGATAACTTCCCTACTTAATAGAGCCAATATATATGGTATATAAAATAATATTATTCATATAACATGATGTGTAATTCATTCAATGTTGAGTTGACTTGTAATATTTGAAACAAAGATATATTAATAATATAAAATATGTTAGTATTAGCATAAATAAAATATTTCAATGATGGTATTAATTAACAAAATTTCTATCAATTTTATATAAAGAAAAATAAAGTAACTAAAATTAAAAATTTTCTTATATTGATATTTTTCATTGTGAGGGAGATGTGTAATTCATTCTATTCTTAATATGGAGTTGATATGTAACATTAAAAAAAAAAATAATAACATAAAAAGGGTTTAATGTTGGTTATAAATCAAATATTTCGATATGCATGTTGAGTTAAAAATTTTAACATCAGAATATATGTATAGAGAGAAAGAAGAAGAGAGTTCATATTCTATTAATAGGTTCTTTTTATTTCAATGTATGGAAGAGATTTGTAATTATTTTAATGTTTAGTATGGACTTAGTCAGGAAACAAATTCTAGAATTATTGTTAATATTGTTATTACTCTTAGTTGCAAGTAAAAGAAGGAAAACAATTTATGAAAAAAAATAATAAATTTATTATGTGATAATTCTGAAGAAAAGTTCTTAAGAAGTGGAACAAGGATGAGAACACATTAACTAATTAAAAAATTCCAAGAAACAGTTGAGGGAAATTATTCCTTTCATTCTGAATCGTGGAGATAAAAGATCTCCTGAGGTATTAGAAGTGGTTAGCCACTAGAAGGAGGTAGAACCGCCCGAGGAAGGAAGAGAATGAATGTGAATGATGTCGAAGCATTGTCGTGAGTTGGTTTTGGGCCAGTGGAAACTCTCCAGTCAGATGAAAATATGAATGTTCTAGGCTGGACTGGGAAGTCCTTAGGTCTGATAGCTTACCTTGTAGATGTTAATATTCAACTGTGTTGGAAAGTGAATACTAGTGGCGGAACCTGGATGTAATTGCTAGTTCCATTATAAGGGAGGAGTGTGATCATCCTGAATACACTTTCTTAAATAGCTGAAGAAATCAAAGATAAGTATGTAATTTTGGTGTTCAAAGTATTTTGCGATTATATACTTTTATCATATGTTGTACAGTTTTTATAGGAATTTAAATCTTGCTAGGGAAGCATTTTCTATTGAGTAAAGAAGCATCCTTGTTACTTAATGATTTTTTTTATTATTGAAAGAATATATGTGCTTAATGTGAATTCTGTCAGATTATGTGAAATATGTACTTAATGGTAAATGTGTAGACGGAAAATAAGATAGGAACCTTAAAACGTTGTTCTGCACGAGTCACAATTACATAATGGTGTGAACAACTGATAGAAAAGTAAAGTAGTATTATAAATAGTGACATTTGGATCAAATGTTGTTAATAACAGGAATTGCTTAAAGAAATGGTGCAATGTTAAAACACAACAACTACTGGTGTGAATATGACACAATATAGGTCCCAATGAAAATGATAATTTTTTGATTTTTTCTACAACCCCTAAAATTTTCTTGTTAGCAGGGAGAAGATAGTTTTAGATGTGAGAGATGAAACATATTAAGGAACTAGAACCTAGTGTAAATATGGCTTCATAAGCATGGGAAGGAAGCCCTTGAAATAATAGTAAATACAGGAATGGGGGTTATAACATGAAACCTCATCCAGGTATTGCAGAAAACGAGACAACCCACCTCAGTAGAGGGAAAGGAAAGGAAATAACTTACTCTAGCTTTCTAAGTTTGAGCATAACGTGTTTGGTGGTTGTGTCTGCCACCTAGGTTAGCCCAGAGGACAAGCTATTTATAGCATCCTCACAGGCAGTCCTAGGATGGAGACCAACCCTATAATGATTAATAAACTGCTAATTTGAAATAGAAACCCTTCTCCCACAAAAATTAAACAGTGCACTAGCAATCCCTGCTAAATAAATTAACTGACAATTCACACTAAATCTGGACAAATCAGGTTATACAACGCATAAATCACTGGAAAACTATGTTAATGAGTATGGCAGGGAAAAGAACACCTTGGGCTAACAATTGACCGGGGAATAGCAATTTCTTATAACATGGAACCATTAATTGCATGAGCACTAATACCCTAGAAAGGGTGAGTGAATATGTTCACTCAAAACCTCAGCAAAATATATGCATATTGTTAATCCAGTACATAAATATCAGATGATGAAACTATGTAGTGAAAGCATACAGTAACTATCAAATGCTAAATAAATTAAACCTGTAGCAAGAGCCTGTCATTAATTAACCATGCTTAATTTTCACAAGGTTGCAAATAAAATTACACATAGAAGGAGGTAAATAAAACAACTAGAAAACCTGTTACTATAATAATGATAATGCTCTTAAAGAAGTACCAAAAACACAGATTTGGTGGAGAGAATTAACAAAAAAACAACAAATCTATGTAAACTAAGTTTATAGCATGTAAATTGAATTAGTTAACGATAGCATAACAAAACATGGAACTAGCTCGAACTAAGAATAAAAAATAGAGATATGCACAAATATACCATTAACTTGGAAACGAGAAAATCAAAGACAAACCCTTGGTGCATATTAGTTTAGAGCAGGAAAATTGCAAAGGATTGCATAGACCTTGGGCCAAACCAGCAAGTGACGAACAAAGGGGTCTCGGGAATGCCCAGTTCTTTCATAACCGGTAAGATTTATACATTTATTTAACAGTAAATCGGGTGAATCCCTTAACCGTACTAAGTGGAATTATGATCATACAAAACCAAAGAATGCCCATAACATAACAAGAATCCAACCTGGTCGTTCCTAAGGTTGGGTCGCAACTGAAGTCATTAAACCAACTACCATTGCAAAACCCCTGGATGTTGTCCGGCTTCCCTGTAATAGAGAACCTAAAGCCATAGTTAGTTGTTGGAGAGAAAAAATTAAGAATTGAAGTGCATATAAATTATGACTTGGTAAAAAACCTCATTACCTTAGTCTATCGTAAGGAAGACAACTCCAATTTGTGGCTCAGGAAACTACAAGAGAGGAACCAAACATTCTGAGCTATGACAGCCATCAGTCTATAAGTCTACAACATACTAAGATAGGAGAAGGGAAAAAGGACAACCTTATTCCATGATAATCCCATGGAAAATACTGGTAAACATGTCGAACTGCCAATTAAGCCCGAGAAACTCTCTGACAGTGGTATCAGTGAAAGACTATGATCGAATCTGACTAGTTTTCAAGCTACAAGAAGCAAGAACGAAAAGGGGTTGTAGAGCCATCCTCTCGATGGAGAATTGTAGAAATTGAATCCCCTCAACCATCCATCCGGAGGCAGTTACCCTCCAACTTGAGACACATGATTTGTCGGATCCTCCAAATCAACAACGACCATGGGATAGCTTCCATGTGGTAGTCCAAGTTAAGTGCACCTGGAGGGCATAAGGAAGGCATCGGGAACCATCCGCACTCCTCGATCATTAAATATATTTATGAATAATAAATATCAAACTGTCATAACCAATATATTTAGCCTTAATTAATAACAATTTGCACATGCACGATTGATAATCAATGTACTTAGTTTTCTAATGAGCAATTATATGATTTAACTGTCTCATTAGTATAATAATGGAGTTATGGTTATATGTAGCATGAAATATAATATTGATTACGATTAGAGATTAGGAAGCCTTTTACAAAAAAAAAATTATATGTATGCTTTTAACCTTGGGTAAGCAGTTAGTTGTTACAATTGGTATCAGAGCCACAGGTTACATCACTATGGCCTCTAGGAAAATAATAACCAAAGTGTTAATGTTGCACACAGAGGGAGAATTAGTTGAAGTAGTATGAGCAGGGGATCAACAACAAGAGCTAGATCTAACCTAGAGATGTGTGTCCAGCTAGGAGAAGGCACTACAAACATGAACGCTATGTTACTGGAGACAGCTCAACAGTTGTGAGAAGAGATGACAAATTTAAGGGATGATAATTAGAGGCTAAGGTTGGAGTAGGCGAGGATCCTGAAAAGTCTCTAAAACAAACAAAATATGAGGAACCCAGATCCGAGTCCAAATAATGGAAATATGGAAGAAATAGGGCAACAACAGGAAGATCAACTAGAGGGTAAGGGAACTCAGATGGAGGGGGAAGAATATGGTAATACCTCAGGGGGCAGGGGAGCCAATAGACAAAAAAATCAAGTTACAAGGGGAATTAAAAAAGATAAAGCTTCATTGCTTAACGAAGAAACAGGAGAGGCCGAAGAAGCATGGTTGATAAATATGAATAAGTACTTCCAAATCTATGAATATGATGATAACTTAAAATCTCATCTAGCAGTCTATCAATTGCAGGGAAAAGCCACATTTTGGTGGGAAGAAACAAAAACAATCTGCAACATTGATGAGCAAGTGGGCCACCTTACAAAAATATTTTAAGGACAAATATCTAACCGAAAGGTTTTATGATGAAAATTCAAAGGAGTTCAATGATCTAAAATTAGGAAATTGTCCATGGATTAGTTCATAATTAAATTAAATTCTTTGTTACAGTGTGTTCCTTACATACGGGAAGAAAAGGTGAAATTGCAACGTTTTATCAGCAGTCTACCAAATTTTATGAAGGAAAGGTTGGAGTTCGATAATCCCAAGATGATGGATGAAACCATAAGAAAGGGTTGTATTTGTTATCAATATATGTAGCACAAAGGAGAAGGTGGTAAAAGTTGGCCAGTTAAAAATGGGCAGAGGAATTTTTCAAGTAACCATAAAAATACCAAACCTAGTGGAACAAAGTCAGGACCGAGGAAACTTGTGGGAGGAAATCTGGTAAAATTTCAGTAGCGGAGCATAGTAGTAAATGAGTTTAATCCATCTAAAGAATCGAACAAATTTGAAGCCACATAGCCACAGAAGTTGTCATTGTAGTGCTGGGTTTTTGGGGAACCCCACAAGTATCAGAATTTCCCTCATCGCACTAAAAACCGAGCTTATTTTAAGCATTCAAGAAGCCTCTATGGTAGGCGAAGTGGCCACAAATATACTAAAGATTAGTGTTTCTCCGAAAGATCATCAGGTGGAATATCAGCTCGCCATGATAGAATTTGAAGGTAAGATACCTAACCAAATTGTATCTATTTTAATGATCTGAGAGCAAGTCTTAGTTATGTTAGTCCAAGAATAGTTGAGTTGTGTCACCTGTTAAGTACTAAGTTTAAAAATGCTTGGTTGTTGCAACTGGCCACTAGGGAGAAACATAAGGTGACAACCAAGGTGGAGAGTTGTCCAGTGGAGATTGGAGGGCAACAGCTTAAGGTAAACCTGAATATATTACCTTTATGATATTATGATATGTTAATATGAATGGATTGGATGGAAGGAAATTGGTCCCTAGTAAATTGTACAGACAAAACCATCAGTTTCCTCACAAATGAAGGAAGTAGACAAGAAATTCAAGGAATTAAAAGGAATGTTAAGTTGTTGTCCATCTCCTCTAATCAGCTGAATAAATGCGCCAGAAGAGGCTGCCAATTTTTTTCTATTCAAGTGGGATATGCTAACACCAAGGATAAGTTAGTTGCTTTAGAAAACATACTCTTCATTCAGGAATTTGCTGATGTATTTCCTAAAGAGATACCAGGACTACCCCAAAAAATAAGCATCAAATTTATTATATAAGTCATTCTTGGATTTACCCTGGTGTCAAAAGAATCGTACCGTATGAGTATACCTCAGATGACTTAGCTTAATTTACATTTATATGAATTATTAGACAAATGGTATATCTGGCCGCGTGTATATCCATGGGAAGCATCGATTTTATTTGTGAAAAAGAAAGACAAAATGATGCGTCTATGTATTGATTATAGATAGCTAAATAAACTAACTATCAAGAACAAATACCCTTTGTCACTAATAGATGACTTATTTGATCAAGTTAAAGGTGCTTCGGTATTCTCTAAGATTGAATTATGATTAGTGTACCATCAAATCAAAATTAAGGATGAGGATGTTTGTAAGACTGCCTTTGGGACACGTTATGGCCATTATGAATTCATTGTGTTTCCATTTGGGCTTACCAACATGCCTGCAAACTTTATGAGTTTAATGAATGGGATTTTTCATCCCTATTTGGATAAGTTTGTTCTAATTTTTATTGATGATATTCTCATATATTCGAAAAATGTTGAAGAGCATAAGGAAAATTTGAGAATAGTCCTACAAACCTTAAGAGAAAATAAGTTATTTGCCAAATTCAGTAAATTTGATTTTTTTTTAAGGAACAAATCTAGTACTTAGGACATGTAATATCCTCTGAAGGGATTTTGTTTGATCCATAAAAGATCAAAACTATCCTAGAATGGTCTATTCCTAGAAATGTTGCATATATATGATCCTTTATGTGTTTGGCTAGTTATTATCAATGTTTCATTGAAGGATTTTCTAGAATTTCCTAGTCCATGATGTCTCTACAAAAGAAAGGAAGAAATTTTAAATGGAAAACAAAGTGTGAACATAGTTTTGATCAATTGAAACATTTACTGACAACTTTCCCTGTGTTAAAATTTGCAGAACCAGAGAGGGAATTTATAATATGTACAAAACACTTGTCAAGAAGGGGTGGGAGGTCTTGATACAGGTTGGTAAAGTGGTCACCTATGAATCACGAAAGTCAAAGGAACATGAGTAAATTTATTCATCATATGACCTAGAACTCAATGTTGTAGTACATGCTTTGAAGGTTTAGCGCCACTACTTCTTGGGTAAGAGGTTTATATTAATGATGGATCATAGTAGTCTAACCAATTTTTTTAAACAACCTAATCTGAATGCCTAAAAAACTAGGTGGATTGCTTCCTGAGTGAACTTGATTTTGATATAAAACATCTTAAAGGAAAAGAGAACCGCGTGGCTAATGCCTTAAGCCAAAAGGTACGTTAGTATGAAATTAGGTACCATCAAATTGAATTTGATATATTTGAGCAACTTAAGGAAGCTACATTTAAGGATCCTGAATATAAATTCTGGTGGAAGCAAACTAAATAGACACAAAATTTTGGAAACCAATCCAAATATGGTATGAATGAGAAGGGTTTATTAACTTTCAAGGGAAGGCTCTATGTACCTAATCAAGTAACCCTTAAACAAATGTTATTGGATGAATTTCATCGTAGCCCTTATGCTACCCATATTGCGTATCAAAATTTATTTATTGCAGTCAAAAGAGGATACTTTTGGCCTGGGATGAGGAAAGATGTCACAAAATATCTAGCCAATTGTTTAGAATGTCATCAAGTTAAGGTTGAACATCAACACCTTGTTGGTTTACTCCATCCACTTCCTATCCCTGAATGGAAGTGGGAGATAATTACACTAGACTTTGTAACTGGATTACCCAAAACCTAGAAACAACATGACTCCATCATGGTGGTGGTGGAAGAATTAAATAAAACTTCTCATTTCATTCATATTAAATCTACTTATAAAACTATGGAAATTGCAGATATTTTTATGAAAGAAATATTTTGGCTACATGGCATGCAAAAAATGGTGATTTCAGATAGGGATGTAAAGTTTACATCTGCATTTTTGAAATCCTTCTTTAGAGGATTTGGTATTCAAATTCATTTTAGTACCTTCTATCACCCTCAAACAAACAAACAAACTAAGCGAGTAAACGAATTTTTGGAGGATATGCTATGAATGTACGTTATGAAACAACCAACCAAATGGGAGGACCATCTCCATTTGGTTGAATTTTCCTATAACAAAAGCTACTAAGAATCATTGGAAATGAGCCCATATGAGGTATTATACGGAACTAAGTGCTGAATACCTGCTAACTAGATTAGTCCAAAAGATAAAATGGTACTGGGACCCAACATGTTAGTAGAAATGGAGTTGGAGGTAAAGAACGTCCATCGGAATTTGAAGGCCACTCAGGATATGCAGAAAATGTATGCAAACAAAAAAAATTACAAATAATTCCATATAGAAGATCATGTCTATGTTCGAATAAAACCCAAGAAGAGCACCCTATAATGGGGTAGCTGCTCTAAGATAGCACCTTGCTATTGTGGACCTTTCTAGGTCTTAGAAAGAATAGGGACAGTGGCCTATCAACTTACTCTTAGAAGTTATATAAAGGTTCATAATGTGTTTTACATTTCCATGATAAAGAAGTACGTGTATGATTCCAGACACGTTATTAACTAGAAATATATACAAGTAAGTATAAATGAATTCTGAAAATGCATATATTGATGATTCAAAACATGCAAACTAATGATTTGAATGATGCCGACAGGTCGAACCGGATGGGGAATTTCTAGTAGAGCCTCTGCATATTCTCGATTGGAGAGAAACCACCATGCAGAAGCGAGTTATCACAGAAGTTAAAGTGCAATGAAATCACTTTAGCCTAGAAGAGGCCACCTGGGAGGATGAGGTTGTCATGCGATAAGAATATCCCAACTTGTTTCAAGGGCAAGAATGAACATCGAGGGCAATGTTCTGCACGAGGGGGAAGATGTAACACCCTCAGATGTTGAATTAAATTCCAGAATTACTGCTAATATTTTTATTATTGTTAGTTGCAAGTAAAAGAAGGAAAACAATTTATGAAAAGCAATAATATGTGATAATTCTAAAGAAAATATATTAAGAAGTGGAACAAGGATGATGACACATTAACTAATTAAAAACTTCCAAGAAACAATTGAGTGTAGTTATTCCTTTCATTTTGAATCCTAGAGATAAAAGATCTGTTAAGGAATTAGAAGGGGTTAGCCATTTGAAGGAGGCATAACTGCCCGAGGAAGGAAGAGAATGAATGTGAATGCTACTGGAGCGTTGTCTTGAGCTGGTTCTGGGCTAGTGGAAACTCTCTAGTTAGATGAAAATCGGAATGTTCCAGGCTAGACTAGGAAGTCCTGAGGTATGAGAACATAACATGTAGAGTTTAATATTCAATTGTGTGCGAAAGTGAATGCTGGGGGGGAACCTGGACATAATTGACAGTTCCATTGGAAGGGAGTGTACTCATCCTGAATACACTTTCTTAAAAAAATGAAGAAATCAAAGATAAGTATGCCATTTTTGTGTTCAAAGTATTTTTTGATCATATACTTTATTATCTGTTGTACAATTTTATAGGAATTTAAATCTTACGAGGGAAGCATTTTCTATTGAGTAAAGAAGCATCCTTGTTGCTTAATGATTTTGTATTATTGAAGGAATATATTTGCTTAATATGAATTCTATCAGATTATGTGAGTTTTGTGCTTAATGGTAAATGTGTAGAAGGAAAATGAGACAGGAACCTAAAAATGTTGTTATGCATGATTCATGATTACATAATGGTGTGAACAACCGATAGAAAAGTAAAGCAGTAATCTAAACAATGACCCTTGGATCAAATGTTGTTAATAACTGGAATTGCTTAAAGAAATGGTGCAATGCTAAAAGAAAACAACTATTGGTGTGAATATGACAGAATAAAAGTCCCAATGAAAAGGATAATTTTGGGATTGTTTCTACAACCCATAGATTTCCCTGTTAGCAAGGAGAAGAGAGTTTTAACTGTAGGAGATGAAACATATTAAGGAACTAGAACTTAGTGTAAATATAGTTCCATAAGCCGAGGAAGGAAACCCTTGAGATAATAGTATATAAAGTAATGGGGTTTATGACATGAAACCCCATCCAGGTATATTACAGAAGATGAGACAACCCACCTTAGTAGATGGAAAGGAAAGGAAATAACATACTCTAGCTTTATTGTTATATATTTCCAGAAGGGCACTGTGTAAAATATCTTATTCGTCCAACGTTTCAAATGGGAACCCCATCCATCATCAGGGACCAAATAGAGATCCTGAGAGTGAATGAGTGCTAGAGTGCATTTTTGTAGTTGTTTTCTAAGTCTAAGCATAATGGGTTTGTTTGTTACGTCTGCCACCTAGGTTAACTCAAAGGACAAGCTATTTCCAGTAGCCTCACAGGCATTCCCAATATTGAGACCAACCCTATAATGATTAATGAACTGCTAATTTGAAATAGAAACCTTTCTCCCAAAAAAATTAAACTCTGTACTGGAAATCCCCGCTAAATAAATTAACTGACAATTCGCACTAAATCTGGACAACTCAGGTTGGTATAGAACGCATAAGTCACCAGAGAACTTGGTTAATGATTATGGCATGGAAAAGAACACCTTGGGCTAATAATTGACCGAGGAATAGGAATTTATTATAACATGGAACAATTAACTACATGAACGCTAATACCCTGGAAAGGGTGAGTGGATATGTTCACTCAAAACCTCGGCAAAATAAATGTATATTGTTAACCCAATACATAAATATTAGATAGCGAAATTTTGTAGTGAAAGCATATAGTAATTATCAAATTCTAAATGAACTAAACCTGTAGCGAGAGCCTGTCATTGATTAACCATACTTAATTTTCACAGGGTTGTAAATAAAAATTACACACAGAAGGATGTAAATAAAACAACCCGAAAACCTATTACTATAATAATCCTCATGCTTTTAAAGTAGTATCGACAACACACATCTGGTGTAGAGAATTAACACAAAAGAAACAAATTTGTGTAAACTAATTTTATACCATATAAGTTAACTAGTTAACGATGACATAGCAGAACATGGAACCAAATCGAACTGAGAATCGAAGATAGAGATATGCACAAATATACCATTAACTTGAAAATGAGAAAAAACAAGGATAAACCCTTGCTGCATAATAGTTTAAAGCAGGGAAATTGCAAAGGATTGCATAGGCCTTGGGCCAAACTAGCAAGCGAGGAACAAAGGGGTCTCAGGACTACCCAATCCTTTTATAAACGATAAGATTTATACATTTATTTAATAGTAAATTGAGTGAATCCCTTAACTTTATTGAGTGGAGTTATGACCATACAAAACCAAAGAATTCCCATAATGTATCCAGAAGCCAACCTGGTCATTCCTGAGGTTGGTCGCAACCAGAATCTTTAAACCAGCTACCATCACAAAAACCCTAGATGTTGTTCGACATCCCTATAACGGAGAACCCAAAACCTTGATTAGTTGTTCCAGAGAAATAATTAACAATTGAAGTGCATATAAATTATGACTTCATAAAAATCTTTGTTACTTGAGTCTACTATAAGGAAGACAACTCCAATTCGTGGCCCGGGCAACTAGAAGAGAGGAACTAGACATTCTGAGCTATGACAGTCACCAGTCGATAAGTTTGCAACATACTGGGATGGGAGAAGGGATAAAGGACAAACTTCTATCATGATAAGCCTAGGGAAAACACTGGTAAACATGTCGAACCGCCAATTAAGCCTGAGAAACTCTATGGCGGTGGTATTGGTGAAATACTGTGACGAAATCTGGCTAGTTTTCAAGCTACGAAAGCAGGAGAGAAAAGGGGTTGTAGTGCCATTTTCTTAATGGAGCACTGTAGAAAATGATCGCCCTCAACCATCCATTTGGAGGCAACTATCCTAACTCCAAGTTGAGACACAGGAGACATTAGATCCTCCAAATCAACAATAACCATGGGATAGCTTCCATGAGGTAATCCACGTTGAGCGCACCAGGAGGGCATGGGGAAGGCCTTGAGAGCCATCTGCACTTGGTCATTAAATATATTTATGAATCATAAATATCAAATTGTAATAACCAATACACTTAGCCTTAATGAATAACAATTTTCACATGAGCGATTGATAATCAATGTACTTAGTTTGCTAATGAGTGATTATATGATTTGATTGTTTCATCAATACAATAATGGAGTTATGGCTATATATAGTATGCAATCTAATATTGATGATGGTTAGTGATTAGGTAGCCTTTTAGAAAAAAAAAAATTTACCTTCGGTAATCAGTTAGTTGTTATAATTTCATATTAAATAATAGATTTTTATATAGAGAGAAAAATAAAGTAATTCAAATTGAAAAAAATTCTTACATTTTTATTTTTCATAATGATAGTTATGTGTAATTTATTCTATTCTTAATATGGAGTTGATATGAGAAATTAAGATATATATTAATAATAAAAAATAATGTAGGTTATAAATCAAATATTTGGAGATGCATGTTTGAATAAAAGATTGTAACTTCAAAATATATATAGAGAAAGAGATACACATTTCTTATTCTATTAATAGGTTCTTTTAATTCAACATATGAAGGAGATTTGCAATTTTTTCAATGCTTAATATGTACACTTTAAAAAATGTTAATTTCATACTAAATAATAAAATTTTATATGAAATTTATATAGAGAAAAATAAAGTATTTTAGATTACAAAATTTCTTATATTTGTATCTTTCATTGTAAGAGAGATATGTAATTTATTCCATTATTAATATGAAGTTGATATGTAAGATTTAAAAAAATATTAATAACAAAAAGAAGTTTAATGTGGGTAATAAATCAAATATTTCAATATGCATGTTAAGTAAATATTTTATGTCAAAATATATATAGAGAAGAGCTAAAAACTTATTTATGTTAATAGATTGTTTTTAATTCAAGGTAGGAAAGATATAATATGTAGTGTTAAATTTTAATCATAAATAACATATTTTAATGTCAACCATGTATACATTGTATAAACAAGTGAAAAATAAAAAATTAGTTATAGGTAAAATATTTTATTAATGTGTTGTTCAAAATGAGCATAGATTCATCTTAGCTCTACATTTACCAATATCCTAGAGGAATAAAATATCTAAAGTGAAAAATTTCCTCAATTTTTCTAATCAAAAAGAGGTTTGTATTTTATGATGGATCTATGGTTCTATGCAAATGAAATACAATAGGGTTAGGCACAAATGGAATATTTTAGTGTCCATATTAAATAAAATACTTTATGTGACAAAAATAAACCAATTTAAATTATTATTATTATTATTATTATTATTATTATAATATTTTCACTTTCCATTGTGAGAGATATGTAGTTTATATATAATATTTAAAAAATTAATAACAATAAAATGTTTAATGTGGATTATAAATCAAATATTAGTAACCATAAAAAGTTTAATGTGAATTATAAATCAAATATTTAATTGGCTAAGAGGCACTCTACAACCCAGTATAAGATATATGTTGTAGTGTCCATAAATCAATAAAATCATTTAAATATTGGTTCAACTTTTAAGTTCTATGGTTAAGTTTTAGTTTTCCATTCACACTTTAATATAGTTTGTATTTACATTTTTTAATATTTGTAAATAAAATGTATCCATAAATCAGTGTAAATATTTAAATGTTCGCTCAATTTTTAAACTCCATTATTATGATTTAGTTTTTCATTGACATTTTAGTATACTTTGTATTTACATTTTCTATGTTTGAAAATAAAACAAGTATAATATATTTTTAATATATATAAAACTTAGAATTTATTATTATTATTATTTCTTAGGATGTAAGAACTTGAATTCACATAATGTCAGGACACGGCACATTGAATGATATTGAAAGGAAAAGATTCGAATCACGTATTATAGGTCAGTTAACTTTGAACATTCAGGCCTCCGTTTACGCTTTGGTGGGTTAAATTCTTAACTTTGGTGGGTTAACTTTGAAAATTGGTAAAGTTAAATTCTTTTGATATTTTTATTTTTTCTAAATATATTTTTAAATTTAAAAATAATTGACTCATGTTCGGTTTTTTTTTTAATACTGGAAAATTGTGCACACTCATTGTATATACAAATTTAACCATTTAAAATTGTTAAAAACAATTTTTCAATATAGCAATTTTTTAATAGAATTTTAACTTGATGTAAATTACACAATAAAATTTATTATATAAATTTTTTAAATCTCAATTTTTTTATATCCACTTAAAAATTAGAGATTTAAAATTTATTACATAATATTATTTTAAACAAAATATATATATATATATAAATAATATTTCAAATAAATTAAAAAATTTCATGATAAATAAATGATTTTTTTTTTTTTATTTAAATGGGTAAATTATATATGTTTATGAGAGAATATATATGTATATATATTTAGTATTTAAAATAGAAAATTAAATTTGGTTTTATACAAAGATCAAATCTTAATTAAAAGTATTTAAAAGTTATATATAATTAAATTATGATTATATATATATATATAGTTTTTGGTTTTAGGTATGGAATCAAATATTAAATATTATTAAAAATATTTTTTTTAGAGAGAACCTCACTAATTATTATAGGTAATATGAGTTGTTTAAGGTTTTTTTATATTATTTATATTGTAATTTTCTTTTTCAATTCTAAAATAAAATTTAAGATTGTTTTTTATCAGTTAAGAAATTATTTTCTTTGATAGTAAACTTTCCAAATTATTCATGGGTTATTTTAAATCGTGTGGTTTTCTTTGAATAAAGATAATGAGTCAACTCACTAAGTGGTCACTAGAGGCTATACAAGAATATGAGCTAACCATTAATCAAAAGAAAACCATGCCCCCTAAAAGAAAATGTTTTTTCCTTCTTTTTAAAAAGGTGTCGCATTGGATAAGAGTTAATCTCTGTCAAATGTAGAAAAACAAGTTAATGGCCCAAGGTATGTGGAAGGAGTGAAACTCTAGGGCTTTGTAGATTATCTACCAGTGATTTCAAGCGACATGATTTTCTTTGAATAAAGATAATGTGTCAACCTTAATATTAATAGGTAACATTAAGACTTTAACATTAATACGTAACATTAAGCCATAAGTGGCAGAATCTATTTTAATTCAATTGTGACCAAATAATTTTCACTAATGTAACCTGATTCAATACCATTATTTAAGAAAAACCACACAACCTAAAAATATTCTTTTTCTTTTCTTTTCTTTTCTTTTTTTTTTTTTAATTTTGGGGAAAGTGATAAAAATTATCAAAACTTAGTGATCAACCAAAAATTACAATTACTAGATGTTATATTTGAATGTATATTAACTTATCCCAAAAAACAATCCCTTTTGATTAAATTATATTATTCCTAAAAATGTTTAATTTTAATATTTTATATATAATTTAAAAATGTGAGGATTGAAATATGGGAGGGGAGGCAAGATTAAGAGGGACTAGTAGAGATTCATCATCTTCTCACCCAACCCATTTGATGCACACAACTGAATAGGTATGGGAGGTAGAGCAATGATACCACCATTCGCTATTTAAGGAAGCTCAACAACATATGGTGACATTAGAAATAAAGGTGGTAATAATCAAATAATAACACTCTCTATAGATTATCTTAAAGAAGATGTAGGATTAGATCATAAACTTGATGCACTTGTAAATAAGGAACACAAAATTTTGCAAGTTCATGGAATTGAGGTGGACTATGAAGATGAGTGTGGCTCTGATTTAAAAAAAAAACTTAAAATTCCCAATAGGAAACCAACCAAGCTCTCAAGATATTTGAAGCCAAGTTTGATCTCCTATGTACCAGACTCTTTAGAGTGGATTTTGTAGTTGCTCTAGTGACAAAGGATGACCGAAAAAGGTTCACCCAATCAAGTTTTGGAGGGTCACCACATAATCCCATTCTCTTGGATGAGGAGGAATCATATTCAAGCCCAGTAGTAGCAACAAAGGAACCTATGAAACTAGTTAAGGCACACCACATAGAGGAGACAACCCCAATAAATATGGACCTTTAGCCTTATGTGGGATCTAATTTCTTTTTTATATTATTCTTAATAGCCAATATGATGTGTAGTGATAGGCATGTAGTTGGGTATCACCTCAATATCCTTGCTTTTTTTTGGACATATGTGATGATTATTAGTGCTTCCAAAACTCATTTTGAAAAAAAGGGACCCATTTAAAGAAGTTGGAGGCTTACCACATAAACTTGTTCTTTTGGATGAGAAAGAACCATATTTAGGCTTGGTGGTAGTAATGAGAGAAACAATGGAGAAAACAATGATAAATGTGAATCTTTAGCTTAATGTGGGATCAAATTTATTTTTTTGTGTTCTCCTTAATGTTTTGTATGATGCATAGTGATATTTGGGTATCAACCTTGATCTTTTATTTTTTTATGGATATATGTGATGATTACTTGTGCTTCTTGAAACTCAATTTGAAAAATAATCAGTTGAGGAGTTACGTATTTCCCTGCTTACAATAACCCTAGAGCACTATGATTATATCTCTTTAGGTTTGTATAATGTGAAATGTAATACAATGTTAGCTCTCTCTCTCTCGCTATATATATATATATATATATATATCTATCTATCTATATATATATATATATATAGAGAGAGAGAGAGAGAGAGAGAGAGAGACTCTATTCATTGTAATAATTATCTTATTAGATTTGATTTCAATACATAAAATAATAATATGATTACTTGTATCATCATAAGAATTATTTTATCAAAAAATTATTGGCTTGATTAGTTGTGAGAAAAAGTTGTTATAGGTTCATTTATAAACTAGACTCATGAACACCATGCTTTTTTAAAGGTTTTTGTATTTTGATTATGGACATCATTAATGAACATTGAGCGTTGTTGAAGCCATACTCAACTTGTATCCAAGGGTGATATCCATGAAGGTCAAAATATGTACGACAAATTGTGGATGTCACTAAATGAGAATTGTATGTTCTGGGGGCTATTTAACTAAGTTGATGGTGAATAGTGGAATAAGTGAGACAAAAGAGGGATAAATGATGTACTAAAAATTGTGAAACCAAATTGAAAGTTGTATCTAGTAAGGGGTGCGACCAAGGAGGTGTGTAAGATGTAGAAATCCAAGATTGAATCCAAGGGATGGGATGAAGAAGAGACAAGATTTGTAGGAGAAGTTGTGGAGATCATTACATGAGTATTGGAACTGTCAAAATCATCTTGGGTACATGCATCCAGCAAAGGGGAGGCTAAAGAAGGTTAGAAAATGTCAAGGGTGAATTATGGAGGCCATTACACGAGGCTTGCATGTTGTTGACAGCAGATTGAGGTCTATATCATATAATGGGCAACTTGAATAAAACAGTGTGGAAGATGTAAGGAAGATTGTAAAAATAACTATACAAAATTTTCACTATTAAAACTAATATAAAATTTGCATCTATAAATATGTATAAAAAAAGTTATGAAGATATTGTATAAAAATTGTGTATTGTTAAAATTAAAAATGAAGCTTTTATAGATTTATAAAATATGTTAAAGAAATTATAATTGCATAAAAATTATATATTTTTTAATTCAAAAAAGATTTATAACAAATTCAACATTAAATCACTTATTCCATAATACATCTCATATTGGTAAAATTTAAAAAATCATAAAACCTATGACTTTATTTTAAATTATTATTGTTAATGTTATCTATAAAAGATTAATTAAATTATTATTATTAATGTTATCTATAAAAAATTAATATATAAGTTACACATATATACATTAGAAAAACATGGAACAAGATTATTAAACATAAAGATTTACCATGGAAATTCTTAATTTGTAAATAGGTTTTGTTACAATATCATATCCTAATACCATAACTTATCAATGCAGCATGTTCCAAAAAATCATAACTCGGTTCACACTTGTTTATATAATATTTGGATAAAAAACTATAAATACTTTAGAAATAAATCTCAACCTCTAATTTATGTATATTAATATAAATATTTTACGAAATCAAATTAAATATTTCCTGATCTCATTAAGAAACATATGATTCTAATTGAAATGATTGCAGCCCAACTGTTTGTCCATTCTGAAACATATGAAAGACATATAGTTGTGTGTTGCATTATTCACAGGATTCATATCCATTGTAATCTATATTGTTGAAGCTCACATTCTAAATTCCTTCAAGGAGTGGTTGTTCTTTCCTAGAGGAGTGGACGTTGAAAGAACTATTGGAACAAGATGATACGACAAGCTGATGATCTGTGTATCTCTTTTGATGCAAGAGCATCTAGCTAAGGGCACCATGACCGGGTGTTGGTCTCAGCTAAGGAGGAGAGGTTCATCATCAATAGATTTCATTTATGTTTGTTAATTAAAAGACAACGTTAGGAACTTGTTTTATTTCATTATCAGTTAATAGTTATTTAGCGACAGCACAATTAGGTGGAGGTGGTTACAGCCACACTCTTGTTTTGTTTATTTATTTATTTTATAGCTATTTAATTTTTAAAAAACAACAATAGAAAGATATATATTATCTATGTATTCCACAGAACGAGAAAACTAAAACAGCAAGATAGTTATCAACTGTGTAACTGAAGAAATAATTGCAAAAAGTTTACATAACTATATTATAACATTACAAAACAAATGTACCACAGTGTGGAAAAGGTTCGACATTCCAGTATAGAAGAGTAATACAAAGAGAGACATTTTTCATTTCCTGAATCCATCTATCCAATACTTGTTTTATTATCTAATTTCTATCATCTGTAAAGAAAAGAAAACTGTATATTTTACTAGAAATCCTTCCAGATAAAATAGTGACGAAGTTCCAGAAACCAAGTGACAAGCAGAGACATAATTTCAAAATTGAAGACAGACCGAGACACAATATCAATTCAAAGACTGAGCAGACAATTCTAGTCAAATCAACAAACTACAAAAATACCAGAGTGTGCTACAGCCGAAGCAGTTAATTAAACAAATACAACCACAGAGAAGAGCATTCATAAGAGAGGTAACCCTGTACATCGAAAACTCTTTTCATTCATCTTTAAAAGCATTTCAGTATCAAGACCTACATATAGACTATACAAATACAAGTTCTAAAGTCCAGCGACCCTAAGGCCAAGCAAACCCTCCTCTGGGAGTAAAACAGAGAAATGAGGGTTAGGGTTATAACCCTGAAATCGTTACAGTCCACTGAAGAATCAACGAAATCAAAATACAACTGAGCCCGAAGGCCAATTTTCCATCAACCAGATGACGAGACAACAGAGACCCAAGTCCTAGTCTAATGACCAACTACACTATAGAAGGAAACAATTAAGGAAACCCTCAACTAAACAAGTTGTAACAAGGAACGACCCTACCGGTTCTGTTTGGAGGAAGGGCTGAGTAGTAGTCAAACTAGAAGCCACAACAACCTGCACAGAGACCATACAGAAGCATTCACATCGTCGAATTAAAGGTTAAACAAAAAAATAAGTGACTGACAGTAAGGGAGAAGAAACCCCGAGAGAACTTACCAGTTCATCAGTCAGTGCTGGACGAAGGAACCCACACTTGGGTCATGGCCATTGAAAGAAACCCTGCTCACAAGGAGCAGTAATTGTTAGCACACAAGAAAAACTATGGAGATAGCATTTAGCAAGGAAAGAGTCATTACCTTGCCAGAGCTGAACGAACGCAGAGGAAAGGGTCCTTTGAGGCCACAACCTGTGTTCACAATACACTACAGACAAGTCAAATGATGAAATAACCATATAGGTGGCTAAAGAGACCATTGAGAAAGCTAAGCAAAACGCGTAAGGAACAAAGGAGAGACAGTGAGCATCGGACCACTGAGAGAGCAGAGAAACCCTCACAACAAAGCCAACAACCAAATGATAGAGCCGAGCTAACTAGAATGTAAATACAAATACTGAGCATAGTTATACCACCTACCAACAGAGAAGCCCATAATCAGCGTGAACAGAGCATCAGCTTGAAACACTTACAGTCACCAAAAAAACTGGTGAGCGGAGCTCTCAACACTAAACAAAGCAGAATGAAAATGACAGAGTAACAATGATAGGGTTAGGGTTTACTCCAAGAGCGGGAAGGAAGCCCGAGGCTAAGATAACTGTCCTCTCAATGTATAGATTAATCAACACAATCATCAATGCAACCAAAATATCAGCGCTAAACCTTGATTACAAAACTAATCACATAATCATTGATTAAATCATTTGTTGTTAATTATTACTGTGGTGATTAAATCATAAGTCACGGGCTGATCCCATCATAGTGGTATTAGAGCAGGATTTAGAGTTTTTTTGAGAAATGGAGGTAGGAAGACGACGTCGTGGAAGAGTTGCCCGCAGAGTAGCAGAGGAAGGATTGCAGGAGGAAATCAGGATCCTTACTGCCTGTTTGGAGGCAATTGAAGCAGGAAGGAGAAGGGATCCAATGGTAGGAGATGATAACGAAGAAGAAGCCGTAGTGACAACAAATGGATCAGATGAAGAAGGAATGAAAATGAGATTGTTGAGGTCAGTCCTATTGGCTAGTAGCAAGCCTAAACTAGAAATTCCAAATTATGATGGCAACTTGTCCACAAAAGTTCTGTTGGACTAGATCAGTGAATTGGACAAATACTTTGAGTGTGAAGAGGTCAGTGAAGATTGAAGAGTTAAGTTCACTGCAACAAAGTTGAAGGGACACGCAACCCTGTGGTGGGACAATGTCCAAGCAGAGAGAAGAAGGATGAACAAGTTGCCAATAAAGAAATGGTCAAGAATGGTGGCCAAGTTGAAAGGCAGATTTCTGCCCAAAGACTACCAGATTGCACTGCATCGACAAGTGTAGAATTTGAAACAAAAAGGGATGACAGTGAGAGAGTATACTGAAGAATTCTACTGGGTAAATTTAAGAGTTGGTTATATGGAGGATACCCCGGAAAAAACAACAAGGTATGTAAACGACTGAGATTGAAATATTAGATGAAATCAACATTCTTTACCCAAAAAATATAGAGGAAGCTTACCAGAGTGCCATGAAGGGAGAGGAGAAGATCACCAGAAAGAAAAATGCTAGGAGAGGATGGGGAACTGGTAGAGGAAGAGGACAGTCTTATGGCAGAGGACGAACTGCCAACAATAGTGAAGAAGGCAGCAGTTCTAAAACTTTTGGGGCAACATAAAAAGGAGACTGCACTAGAGGTGGCAGGCCATATCAGTGAGGAAGAGGAAATGGTCGAGGTAGAACAGCTAACTATCAGTGCTACAGGTGCCACAAGTGGGGGCACAGATCTTTTGAATGTCCTGAAGCAGAAAAAGCTAGTCAAAGAGGAGTGTTTGTTGCACAACCATAGGAAGCAGAGGCACCACCTTAGGAAGCAGAGAATGTGCCAGAAACAGGGGAAGCCTTAGTGTTGAATAAATTATTGTTGAAACCAGCCAAAGAAACAGCTGAACAAACTCAAAGGAAAGCATTATTCCAGACAATTTGTAAGTCGCATGAAAAATGCTGCAAGTTGATTATCGACAGTGGGAGCATGGATAATCTGGTTGCCACAGAAATGGTAGAGAAGTTGGGTTTGAAGTGACTGAAACACCCCACTCCTTATAAGGTATCGTGGTTGCAAAATGCCATCAACTGTTGGTTAACGAATAGTGTGAAGTTGAGTTCCATATTGGCAGGTATAAAGACAAGGTTATTTGTGATATTATGCCAATGGACCTATGTCATATACTGCTAGGGAGGCCATGGCAATGTGACCGGAAGGTAGTGCATGAAGGGAAGACAAACTATTATAAGTTTATCAAAGATGGGATCAGGCACACACTTGTGCCCATCAAGGAAGAGGAGACATTAGAAACAAGCGAGACGAGAGTGTTACTAGTGGGTGGAAAACAGTTTTTGAAGCAGATTGAAGACAGTGAAGTGAACTATGATGTTGTAAGAAGGGAAAAAATAATGTTGTTACACACAAAAGTGTCTGATTTTCCTGCAGAAATTCAGGAAATGGTGCAAGAATTCAACGATATAGTAGTGGACGATTTACCAAATACGTTGCCTCCCAAGAGAAGTATAAGTCATCATATTGACTTTATACCTGGAGCAAGTCTACCGAACAAGGTAGCATATCGGATGAGCCCCAAAGATAACGAGGAAATTAGAAAACAAGTGCAAGAATTGCTAGATAAAGGGATGATAAGGGAAAGTTTGAGCCCCTGCACAGTTCCAACAGTTCTTGCTCCCAAGAAAGGAGGAGAATGGAAAATGTGTATAGATTCGAGGGCCATCAACAAGATTACCATCAAGTATAGATTTCCACTGCCATAGATGGACGAAATGATGGACTGCCTGAGTGGGGCAGCATACTTCTCGAAGATTGATCTGAAGAGTGGTTATCATCAGATTCGAATCAGGGAAGGGGATGAGTGGAAGACAACCTTCAAGACCAATGGAGGGCTACATGAGTGGCTAGTAATGCCATTCAGATTGAGTAATGCACCTAGTACCTTTATGCAACTGATGAATGAAATGCTGAAAGAATTCATTGGAAAGTTTGTAATAGTGTATCTTGATGACATATTAATTTTTAGCAAGATGAGGGAGGAACACTTTCGACATTTTTCAAGTTTGCTGGAAAAATTGCAGCAGAATAAGCTGCTGATAAATCTGAAAAAATGCACTTTTCTACAAAAAGAACTGGTTTATCTGGGTTTTGTGATTGCAGAAAACGAGTTGAAGATGGACCTAGAGAATATTGCAGCAATTGTCAACTGGCCATCCCCAAAAAGTCTATTTGAGGTACGTAGTTTTCATGGGCTGGCAAGTTTTTATCGTAAATTCATAAGGAATTTTAGTGAAATCTGCACACCTATGTTGGACACTATAAAGAAGGCAAGTTAGCCTTTTCGTTGGATCGAGGCAGCAGAGAGGAGTTTTCAGCTACTAAAGAAGAAGATCACAGAAAGATCGATCCTAAGATTGCCAGATTTTAAAAAGCTTTTTCAGGTTCACTGTGATGCAAGCGGTATGGCCATTGGAGTTGTACTTAGCCAAGAAGACAAACCTGTTGCGTTTTTCAGCGAGAAGTTGAATGAGAGCAGGCAGAAGTATTCATCCTATGACAAAGAATTCTATGCTGTCATCCAAGCACTAAAGCATTGGAGACACTATCTGTTGGGAAATGAGTTTGTTTTATTTTCTTATAATTCTTCACTGCAATACGTAATGCAACAAAATACGCTAAATCACAAGCATGCTAAGTGGGTTGAATATTTGCAGAGTTTCACCTTTGCGTTGAAAAACATTAGCAGGCAGGCCAACAGGGTGGCAGATGCGTTGAGTAGAAGAGCCTTGCTCTTGCATGAGAGTACGATACAAGTATTGGGCTTTGAGAATTTGAAAGACTTGTATCAGACCGACGCGGATTTCAAAGAGGCTTATGAAGCCTGTCAGAATCCTTTGCTGAGAAACAATAATCCATGGTTGGACTATAATTTGTAGGAGAAGCTATTGTTTAGAGGGGGACAGTTATGCATTCCCGATTGTTCAATGAGAGAGAATATCATTCGGGAGAAGCACAGTGGAGGTCTAGCCGAGAATTTCAGCATAGACAAAACATTAGAACAGCTCAGCCATTTTTATTATTGGCCAAGAATGCGAAGGGATGTGCAGAGATTTGTGACCAGATGTAAAGTGTGTCAGTTAGCGAAAGGACACAGTCAGAATACAGGACTCTACACACCATTTCCCATTCCAAGTAGACCATGGGACTCAATTAGCTTGGACTTCGTCTTGGGTCTACCAAGGACACAGCAAGGTTATGATTTGGTGATGGTAATAGTAGACCAATTTTCAAATATGGCACATTTCATCCCTTGCAGAAAAACTAGTGATGCCACTCACATGGCCCATTTATTCTTCACAGAGATCGTCAGGCTACATGGCCTACCTAAGTCCATTCTTTCTGATAGGGACGTGAAGTTTACAGGGCACTTCTGGTGTACCTTGTGGAAGAAGTGGACACACAGTTAAGTTTCAACTCTGCCTATCACCTGCAGACCGACGGGCAAATAGAGGTGGTAAACAGGAGCTTGGGGAACCTACTACGAAGTTTGATTTTGGAAAATTCACGAATGTGGGATCGAGTACTCGCCGAGGCGGAGTTCGCTTACAACGACTCGACTAATCGTAGCACGGGTTACAGTCCTTTTTAGATCTTATATGGCATGCATCCTCGAAAAGTGAATGAGTTACGAGATCTAGGACAGCAGGAAAGACGGAGTGCTGATGGGGAAGATTTCGCCAAAGAAATGAATGATCTACACGAGCAGGTGAAAATGAAGTTGCAGGACAATACTCAAAAGTATAAGCAGTGGGTAGATTTGAAATGGAGAGAGGTACAGTTTAATGTGGGGGATGAAGTCCTCATGCATTTGTGCAAGGAACGTTTTCCTAGAGGTGCATACAACAAACTGAAGTACAAAAGGATAGGCCCCTAAAACATTTTCCTGAAATTTTTAGCCAATGCTTATGAATTACAACTGCCACCAGGAATAGGCATCTTTCCCATCTTCAATGTGGTAGACCTATTTCCATATACTTCCAGTCCAGAGGAAGATAGTACAGCATGACCTACACGGGACACACAAGAAGGGAGTGGGACTTGGATGAGACAAATGCCTTACGCTCAGCCCCTTGAGATCGAGAGGATCCTCGACACTTAGGTGGCCAAGCGAACTCGGTGGAAAGAATATCTGCAATATCTGGTCAAGTGGAAGAATCGTCCCATTGAGGACAATTCATGGCTTAACGCGAGACAGATACAGTATGCAGGCTATTCAGTCAAGAAGCTCATGGATGGGAGTCATGAATCTTTCTTACCTCGGGAGCCTAATGCAGGAGCATCCAGCTAAGGGCACCATGACCGGGTGTTGGTCTCAGCTAAGAAGGAGAGGTTCATCATCATTAGATTTCATTTATGTTTGTTAATTAAAAGACAGTGTTAGGAACTTGTTTTATTTCATTATCAGTTAATAGCTATTTAGGGATAGCACAGTTAGTTGGAGGTGGTTACAACCACACTATTATTTTGTTTTTTAATTTATTTACATCTATTTACTTTTAAAAAAACAACAGAAAGATATATATTATGTATTTATTCCATAGAACGAGAAAACTAAAACAACCAGATAGTTATCAATTGTGTAACTGAAGAAACAACTACAAACAATTTGCATAACTGTATTATAACATTACAAAACAAATGTACCACAGTGTGGAAAAGGTTCGACGTTCCAGCACAGAAGTGTAATACGAAGAGAGACATTTCTCATTTCCTGAATCCATCTGTCCAATACTTGTTTTATTATCTAATTTGTATCATCTGTAACGAAGAGACAACTGTATATTTTACCAAAAATCCTTCCAGATAAAATAGTGACGAAGTTCCAGAAACCAAGTGACAAGAAGAGACATAATTTCAAAATCAAAGACAGACTAAGACACAATATCAACGTGAAGACATCGCAGATAGTTCCAGTCACATCGACAAACTACAAAAATACCAGAGTGCGCTATAGTCGAAGTAGTGAATTAAACAAATACAACCACAAAGAAGAGCATTCATAAGAGAGGTAACCCTATATATTGAAAACTCTTTTCATTCATCTTTAAAAGCATTTTAGTATCAAGACCTGCATATAGACTACACAAATATAAGTTCTAAATTCCAACGACCCTAAGGCCAAGCAAACACTCCTCCTGGAGTAAAACAGAGAAACGAGGGTTAGGGTTATAACCCTGAAATCGCTACAGTCCACTGATGAATCAATGAAATCAAAATACAACTTAGCCCGAAGGCCAATTTTCCATCAACCAGATGACGAGACCACAGAGACCCAGGTCCTAGTGTAATGACCGAGTACACTACGGAAGGAAACGATTAAGGAAACCCTCAACTGAACAAGTTGCAACAGGGAACGACCCTACCGATTCCATTTGGAGGAAGGGCCGAGTAGTATTTTGACTAGAAGCCACAAAAACCTGCACAGAGACCATACAAAAGCATTAGCATCGTCGAACTGAAGGTTAAACAAAAAAAATCAGTGACTGACAGTAAGGGAGAAGAAGCCCGAGATAAATTACCAGTTCATTAGTTAGCGTTGGACGAAGGAACCCACACTTGGGTCATGGCCATTGAAAGAAACGCTTCTTAGAAGGAGTAGTAACTGTTAGCACACAAGAAAAATCGTGGAGGTAGCATTTAGCAAGGAAAGAGTCATTACCTTGCCGGAGCTAAACGAACGTAGAGGAAAGTGTCCTTCGAGGCCACAACCTGTGTTCACAATACATTACAGACAAGTCAAATGACGAAGTAACCATACAGGCAGCTGAAGAAACCATTGAGAAATCTCAGTAGAATGCGTAAGGAATGAAGGAGAGACAATGAGCAATGGACCACTAAGAGAGCAAAGGAACCCTCACAACAAATCCAACAACCAAATGACAGAGCCGAGATAACTAGAATGTAAATACAAATATTGAGAATAGTTATACCACCTACCAACAGAGAAGCCCATAATCAACATGAACAGAGCATCGACTTGAAGCACTTATAGTCACCAACAGAATCGGCAAGCAGAGCTCTCAACACCAAACAAAGCAAAACGAAAATGATGGAGTAATAATGAAAGGGTTAGGGTTTAGTCCAAGAGAGGGAAGGAACCCCGAGGCCAAGACAATTGTCCTCTCAAAGTACAGATTAATCAATACAATCATCAATGCAACCAAAATATCAGCACTAACCCTTGATTACCAAACTAATCACATAATTGTTGATTAAATCATTTGTTGTTAATTATTATTGTGGTGATTAAATCATAAGTCATGGGTTGGTCCCATCATCTTTAAGAAATGAGTGTACCAGTGAACAGAAAGAGTTTCGTACCGTTTCAAATC
This sequence comes from Pinus tabuliformis, assembly GCA_031772625.1. NCBI lineage: Eukaryota > Viridiplantae > Streptophyta > Pinopsida > Pinales > Pinaceae > Pinus > Pinus tabuliformis. The sequence continues at coordinate 572,352,416 of CM062808.1, forward strand.
TCTATCTTTGAAATCCACGTAATACACCCCCGTCAACGAAACTCCACACAAAGTATCCACAGGCATTTGATCCATTCCTGCACAGACTTGCACTCCAATTTGGTAAGCACTCAACCATCACATCTTATGTTGTCAAACAATTTCATAAAATAAATATAAATTTTTATCTTAACCAGTACTATTAAGAAGGGAGATGAATAAAAAATATTGTTTTAATAAATTTGAAGAAAAAAAATAAAGAAAATTCTTAGAAACTTCAAAATTAAGATGAATTTATACTCTTACCAACTTAATAAATAGACTTGTCTCCTTAATATTTTGTAAAAACAAAAATAAACAACATTTAGAGTTGGAATGTGATACGGTAATTCGTTAATGTACCTGACAACTGCAAGAAAACTTTGAACATAATCATGGAGGTAGGCTACCCTTGGCTTATTGTTTAATGTATCCTCAAGTGGAAGAGATTCATTGTTGGACCATCCATATCCTACCCATGGATGTGAACACAATTTAGAACACGATCATAGAATTTTCAATATTGCAGTACAAGCAGAAGAACATACCATTTTCATAAATTATTAGTGGAGGATTATGATAGTGCCCTCTTGAAGTATTCTAATAATGCTTGCATTCCCCATGGAAGAACACGAAGTCCAGATGGTTCCAGCTTTAATCAATGGATTTAAAACAATAATTTGAAGATATTAGTCACCCTCCATCTAGATGAACGTATATATGATATCAATATATGATATTCTTACCTCACTAATGGGGATTCAGTTCCGATACATTGGGGACAAGTCTCCTTCTCCTTTCAGTTTTGAATCAGAAATTCAGAAGCTAAGCATACCTATACCTCTGATTGAACTAGTGAAGAATAAGTCCTTCAAGAGATCTATCCTCAAGGCCCTTGAGCCTAAAGCCATCCAAGCCTCCACTAACTTTGTAAACCTACAAGATGAAAAACTGGCTATTGTTCTCAGCCCAATCATTGAAAATTTTGATGACAACTCCCCATCATTCTATGTCTCCTTGACTATTCATGACAAAATCCTTCACAATTGCCTTCTCGACATAGAAGCCAGCGATAATCTAATGCCCAAGGCTGTCATGGATGATTCGGGTCTTGACATTACCAAGTCTTATCATGACCTATTTTCTTTTGACTCTAGAAAAGTGAAATGTTTGGGATTAATCAAAGACCTAGCCATCACCTTGTCTTAGATGCCCATGAAGAGCATGATGATGGATATTGTGGTAGCAGATGTACCCCACAAATTTGGCATGTTTCTCTCCAGAGGTTCGATCAAGAGATTAGGTGGAACATTGCAAAATGGTCTATCCTATGCTACTGTCCTAGTTTTTGGAGGCGAGAGTAGGAGATTATACAGAGAAGTTCAGCTGGCTTATATCATCAGTGATGAAAGGAATCCCACTAATCATCCCATCTATGTTGTCGACACTGATTTTGGAGCTTGTATTCTTTAGATTGAAGAATCCCAGTTGGCCTCCATGCAGCTTAAGAAACTGGTTTGCCAGATCACAGAGGAAGAAGGCCCACAAATTTGGGACATGTTCTTTGATGGAGCTTTCTCTAAGGAAGTTGCAGGGGCAAGTGTAGTCCTTGTGTCCCCCACACAAGAATGCATTCATTTATCTTTCAAGTTAACTTTTTAGGTCACAAATAACATAGCAGAGTACGAAGCCTTGATATTGGGCTTAAACGCTACTAAATAAATGGGCATCAAAGGTCTGAAGGTGTTTGGAGATGTAGACCTTATCATTCAGCAGGTCAATAAAAATTTCCAAGCAAAGAATCCAAGGTTGAAAGCATACAGAGATGAGGTATGGAAGCTCAAGGGTTATTTTAATATTTTCAACATTTCTTACATCCCTATAATGAAGAACAACTTGCTGATTCACTTGCTCTGTCTGCTAGCACGTTTATTCCTCCTTTGCCTCCTAAATTGACTTATGAAGTTCAGGTGAAATATAGACCATCTCTGCTTGACAATGTCAAATACTAGAAATTTTTTGAAGATGATGATGAAATTAATAGGTTTTTACAAGTCATTGATGAATTTTCTGAAATGTACATTGACCAAGAAAACGAAACCATTGAATAATACAACCAGTCCAAGCTAAAGGACGCGATTGGTCAAGATAGCATTGTTCAGTTGCCTAGCAACCATATACCCAAAGGATTGGTGCCCCTAGAGAAGATGTTTAATCATAATGATGTACCTTATAAGCCTGCCAAAAAAAGAAAATGAGTTTGCAGTTCATAGGCATAATGTAGGGAATCCAGCCCATCCAAAGTACATAAATCTGTCCACTCACTTTTCTTCTGCCCAAAGTTCCGAGTATTGCACCCTGATGAAACAATTTGCTGATATTTTTGCTTGGGAGTATAGTGATCTTAAGACATAAGACACCAACATCATTCAGTATAAGATTCCACTAGAGAAGAACACCATCCCTTTTAAGTAGAAATTAAGACCTATCAGCCCTCTCTTATTGCCTTTGATTGAAAAGGAAATCAAGAAGCTGTTGGATGCCAAGATCATAGTTCCCCTAAGGTATTCAAAGTGGATAGCTAACCTTGTGGTAGTAAGAAAGAAGAATGGAGCAATCAAGCTTTTTGTTGACTTCAAAAATCTGAACAAATGCTCTAAAAAAGACAACTACCCCCTGCCTAAGATGGAAAACTTGCTGCAAAAAGTTTCAGGGGCTAGAGTCATATCTTTCTTAGATGGATTTTGAGGTTACAATCAGATTGTTGTACATCCAGAAGATCAGGAAAAGACTGCCTCCACTAGACCTTAGGGCACTTTCATGTACTCCAAGATGCCTTTTGGACTGATGAATGCTAGGGATACTTTTCAGAGGGCCATGGACATAGCCTTTGTGGGAGAGAAGGACAAGTTTGTCCTTATTTACCTTGATGACATAACAGTCTTTTCTAGCAGTCACAAGGACCATTTGTAGCATTTGAAGAAGGTGTTTCTAAAGTGTAGATAATTTGGAATTTCTGTCAACCCAAAGAATTCATAGTTTTCTCTAAAAGGCGGCAAACTTCTGGGACATATTGTTTCTGTTGAAGGTGTGAAGATCGATCCAATAAGAGTTCAAGCAATTCAAACATTATCCATCCCAAGGTAAAAAAGGGACATTCAATCTTTCCTGGGTAAGATTAACTTTTTCAGGAGATTTATTCCAAACTTTACAGAGCTAGTGAAGCACATCACTTCCATGGTTAAGAAAGGATCAGAAATAAAATGGATAGATGGTGCAAGAAGCTCTTTTGAAGCCATGAAACAAGCTATCATGGAAGCTCCCACTCTAATCAGTCCAAATTATACTAGGGACTTCTATATCTTTTGCCTCTTATGATACACTTGCAGCAGTTCTATTGCAGAAAAATGATGAAGGTGTAGAGCACCCTGTGGCCGTTTTCAGCAAAACTCTGAGGGAGGCTAAACTAAGGTATGACCTTATTGAAAAACAAGCTTATGCTCTCATAAAATCTTTAAAGGCATTCTGAATTCCAAAGTGGTTGCGCATGTACCTTCAGCCTCAATAAAAAATGTCCTAACTCAGCCAGATACTGATGGAAAGAGAGCTAAATGGATTTCAAAATTCATAGAGTTCAACATAGAGGTGAAGCCCACAAAGCTTGTTAAAGTCCAGGGTTTGGCTAAGCTTAAGGCTGAGGAAAATTACAGTTTTTTAGACATCAATTTCATAGGTTCAAACTCAGGTGGTGAGCAGACAGAGGAAACAGCAGAAGAGAAAGAACAGAATCAGTCTTTGGCTGAAAGTCTAGCCACCTGTGAATGGTATTCCAGTGTAGTTCTATTTTTGCGGAAGCTAGAAGTCCCTCCAAGGCATAGCTCAAGTCAAGCCTGGGCCATTAAGCTCAGATTAGCCAAATTAGGCATTAATAAAAACCTGCTTTATTGGAAAGACCCATCAAGGATCCTCTTGAGATTTCTAGACAAAGGACAATCTGTGGAAGTCATGCACCAATTCCATTCTAGCATCTATGGAGGGCATCATTATTGGAAAACCACAACCCACAAGATCCTGAGAGCTGGGTATTATTGGCCTACTCTATTCTCTAATGTGCTTTCTTTTGTGAAGTCTTGTGACAAATGTGATAGGTTTGCAAGAAGCCAATACACACTAGTGGTTCCTTCCAGCAGTGGCGCTTGGACTTCATAGGTGAGATCAATCCACATTCTAGTGGCCATCAAAAATGGATCTTGGTAGCCACTGATTCTTTCACCAAATGGATTGAGGCTATACCCACTAAAAATGCTAATCATCAGGTTATCATAAAGTTCTTGAATGAGAATATTTTCACAATATTTGGTTACCCAACCAAACTACTCGCTGATAATGCAGCAACTTTCAGGGCAGAAGAATTGGTGGACATGTGTGAATCCATGGGCATTCAATTGGTGCATTCTACCTCATATTATCCTTAAGGAAATGGCCTGGCAGAATCATTTAACAAGAGTCTTGTAAGGATAATCAAAAAACTACTAGAGAACAACTAAAATAACTGGGATTCCAAGTTGAAGTTTGCACTATGGGTTGATTGAGTTACCAACAAGAATTCCATAGGAAATTCTCCATTTAAGCTGGTTTATGGTGTTGATGTTGTTTTTCCTATCTAGTTGATTCTCTCTGTGACCAAATTCTTGCAAGAAGAACAGGATGAAGAGAACGACATGGCAAGGAGAATGAGTAACTTGGTTGAATTACAACATATTAGAGAAAAAATGGTTGAGAAGTCAAGAATTCATCAGAAAAATATCAAAGAAACCTTTGATAGAAAGGAAAAAATGGACAGTTTTCAGGTTGGTGACTGGGTTCTCAAATGGGATGCATTGAAGGAAAAGAAGGGCAACCATGGTAAATTTGATGCCTTATGGATGGGACCGTTTGTCATTGCTCAAGTTCAAATGAACAATACTTTCATTCTTCACAATTTGGAGGGGGAAGGTGTTTTTGATGGCCCAGTCAATGGCCAGTTTTTGAAACCTTACTTCATATGAGGCTTTAAGGCCTTAATATTGTAATAGGTTTTTCCAGTTTTTGTTTTCTATGAAAATAAACTCCATGCCCAATGGAACACTAGGAGATAAGTTTGTGTTGGTTTTTAATGGAAAGGCAATAGTCTGCAGTTCTTGAAACCTCACAGGAAGGCTTTCATCCTAAGAAGGAGCCAGTGTTAGCCCTGAGGTGTAGTGCTGCTATTTTAACGGAAAGGTCCCCTATTTTACCTCTGATGGTCCACGTCTCCTCTTGCTCCGCTTTGGCTAGAAGCCGGACTTCAAAAATTATACACCAATGCTCATAAATATTGGTTGGTTCGCTCTCGGTTCATCTCCTTTCCGCTCCGCTCTCCATTCTCTGATCTCCAATCAGATCAATCTCCGCCATCCATTTCATTTTCCAATCCAGCGACTATCGCGCATCGCTTAATCGCCCATCGGCATATCACAATTCCATCACATTGTCTGCCAACCCTTCACCTCTGCAATTAATTATCAGATCTTAACCGTTGATCTGAACTCGGTCCGAAGGTTGTCGCTTAGCCGATCAAATCAACTTGCACGACGATCCTCAACCGTCGATATTCCTCCATCATATCCGATGGTTCACAATGATTTCAGGTGAGAAACATGCACGAGGATTAACCACCTGAAAAGTGGTTTCCTCTCTCCTCCTCGTTGGTACGTGTCACTTGATGAGTGGAATCAGGTGCCAATCTGAATTACCACTTACCTCTTGTGATCTCGCCCGAAATACCACCTTTCGCTTTTAAATCCACTGATGCGATATTAATTCCTCTATCTCTGCGATATGATCCTTTCCATTGATCATATCGATCCAAGGGCTCCTGTGCACTCTCTCATCTATTCTTCTTTGGCTCAATCTCTGCCGCCTAACCAACATCCTGACCTTCAATCCACACCATCCAACGACCCCGTATCCCACTTCCCACTAGTCATCCAGGGAGGAAATTTTTTGGCTTTGTCAGTGTTTTTGACAGTCGGACAATTGAACTGAAATAACATAATGCATGGCCAAAAGGGGAGAAAACAACAGCACGATGCAGCTAAACCAACATAAATGATCATGGAACACGCTAGCATGAGTGAACCACCTAACAGCACGACGAAATTACCAGAATTTGATTACCGTGTTGGTTAGAAACAGACTTCTCTGAGCTCATGTTTGTCGAGTTATGGCATCAGGTAGTTAGAGGATAGAGGGGATAGATTAATACATTTCGAGCCTTAGAGATTTTGAGAGGATTGTAAAAAGCCTATAAATGGCTGAAAGTTGGAGGGAATAAGGGTTCAACTTTTGGAGACTTTGCATACTCTTTTCCTCCGAGCGTCTCATCTTCATTCTAGTAATACAAGCTTCTTTTGCTATTACATGTTCAATCGCCATCTTCTCCTCTATTCTAATCTTGCACTTGAATAGGTTATTCATGTTTTCTTTTGTGTCTAATTCCAGATAACTATCATCTTATCTCTGCGTTGATAAATTAGATTTGCAAGGTTCATTTACTTTCTATAACTATCAATTCATATGTGTTTATGTATGTATCTACTGGTAGAGTCAGGATTCTCCATCTATTCATTGAATCTATAAACTATTCAGCATTAGTGGTCGAAAGCCTTGTGAAGCTAAGGGTGTTCATGCATGTCTTGAGTGAAAACAGAATTGAAACAGTCATCTGACTTGAACCAAACTCCAATCCATTCTAATAGTTTAGAGAACAATATTGAAGATTTATATGTTACCAGGCATCTCCGAGCTACAACCTAAGAGAGTTTCCTGGAGTGCTAACATAATTGGCGTCATTGTCGGGGAGAGGAGATTGAGGCCTCAGCATCCCTGGGGGATGACACAGATCCAACTTTGATGATAGACAAAGTCTAGACACTATTTGGGCTGTAGTCATCTATCTAGTGACTCTACTAGAGGACGAACCTCTTGACGACTCCACTTCATAGTTCTAGCTCAATTTGTGAGACATGCTCGGAGAAATCCTTAAAAGCCATGAGCTGACTAAGTACCTGGCCCTAAAAAATTCATCAAAGAAAGAAATACGTTACAGAAAGGAGCATCAGGTTTAGGTATCTCTAAACAATATTCTATATCTCTTCAAGAAAATCCTGTAATAAAACAAATACATGTTGAGAGTATAGCATCTAATACTAATAGTGAAGTAAAAATATCAGAGATTCATAGAGCTCCTTATTCTTTAGGTTCTCCTTTCATTGTAAGCCCAAAGGAATCCTCTCTTCCTATCCATCATACTCCTTTAGTCTTATCAATCACTCCTCGACCCTTTGTCATTTAGACTTCCAGTACCCTTATAGCCACCACAGCTATGGTAACACCTACCAAAATGGAAAGAAACATAGCTGCTAGATATGGACCTCTAGTACTACCCACTCCTTTGAATTCCATGCCTACTAGAGGATATCAGAAGTATATGCCTAAGTTCACAGGGACTGAAGGTGCTATAGCTGAGGAACAGCTTGAATCATTCTATCTCTATGCTGATAACCTGGACAATAGTGAAGATGATGTATGGATGAGAGTCTTTGTCCAAAGTCTAGATGGAGAGACTAGAAAATGGTTCAAATAACTGACCCCAAGGTCTATAGTATATATTGAGGCCTTAGATGATGCATTCCTAAAGCATTTGGGGGATAAGAAGGATCTTCTCTACTACCACAATGAGTTTGGGAACTTAAAGAGGGAAAATGGTGAGTTGTTGTCTAATTTTAATAAGAGGTTTAACCACATGTACAACAAGATACTAGCTGAAGTAAAACCCACCACTACCTCTGCTAAACTTACCTATAGCAGTGCCTTTGATTCTGACTTCTGTCTACAATTGAGGGAGAGATGATGTGCTACCTTGGTTGATATGTAGGATGTAGCCTTCGAAGTAGAATCAAACATCATGGCTGCAAAGAAGCTCAAGGGGAATGTTGATAGAAGGAGACAGAGGGGCGAATCTTCATCATCTTCAGATCCAAAGATAGATAAAATGACCAAGATGATAGAGTTATTAGCCTCTGAAATCTCCAAATTAAAGGTTGAGTAGCACCTTGGGAAAGGAGTTCCTAATACCTTTGCTCCTAGAAATCCAAATCCATATAGAAGAGCTAATGAGTAGTTGCAGTTTCTGCAAAGAAGAAAAGATGTCAATGAAGACCAAAGAGTGAAGACCACTTTCCAGAATGTAGTCATGGAAGAAGATTAGTTTGAAGAAGATGAAGAGATCCATTGTCTGGAAGACAAAGGAAGTGCCTCCTTTTTGACCTCAGCGGCCTATGAAAATTCATTATTCAATGACCAGATCAGCCAAGAGTGGGATGGTGAAGCTATTCTGCAAACTGATGATCGACACAGATATGATTTGAGGTCGAAGACGAATAATTCCAAGGAAACTCCTGTTCAGAGAGCTATTGTCCCTGCAATATAGCAAGCTAAAAAGCAGAAATGATCGATAGTTGATCCCATCATCCTCAAAGCTCCATCTCACGAGGTAAGAGGCCTTAACAAGTCTCTTTCTCCTTTCATTTTTGAATCAGAAATTCAGAAGCTAAGCATACCTATACCTCTGATTGAACTAGTGAAGAATGAGTCCTTCAAGAGATATATCCTTCAGGCCCTTGAGCCTAAAGCCATCCAAGCGTCCACTAACTATGTAAACCTGCAAGACAACAAACCAGCTATTGCTCTCAACCCAATCATTGAAAATTGTGATGACAGCTCCCCATCATTCTATGTCTCCTTGACTATTCATGACAAAATCCTTCACAACTGCCTTTTAGACATAGGATATAGCCATAATCTAATGCCCAAGGTTGTCATGGATGAGTTGGGTCTTGACATTACCAAGTCTTATCATGACCTGTTTTCTTTTGACTCTAGAAAAGTGAAATTCTTGGGATTAATCAAAGACCTAGTCATCACCTTGTCTCAGCTGCCCATGAAGAGCATGATGATGGATATTTTGGTAGCAGATGTACCCCCCAAGTTTGGCATGTTGCTCTCTAGAGGTTGGAAAAAGAGATTAGGTGGAACATTGAAAAATGATCTGTCATATGCTACTATCCCAGTTTTTGGAGGTGAGAGTAAGAGATTATACCGAGAAGGTCAGTTGGCTTATATCATCGATGATGAAAGGAATCCCACTAATCGTCCCATCTATGCTGTTGACACTGATTTTGAAGCCTGTATTCTTCAGATTGAAGAATCCCAGTTAGCCTCCATGCAACTTAAGAAATTGGTTTGCCAGATCACAGAGGAAGAAGGCCCACAAATTCGGGACATGTTCTTTGATGGAAGCCTACTCTAAGGAAGCTGCAGGGGCAGGTGTATTCCTTGTGTCCCCCACATAAGAATGCATTCATTTATCTTTCAAGTTAACTTTTCAGGTCACAAATAACATAGCAGAGTACAAAGCCTTGATATTGGGCTTAAACATTGCTAAAGAAATGGGCATCAAAGGTCTGAAAGTGTTTGGAGATGTAGACCTTATCATTCAACAGGTCAAAAAAACATTCCAAGCAAAGAATCCAAGGTTGAAAGCATACAGAGATGAGGTATGGAAGCTCAAGGGTTGTTTTAATAGTTTCAGCATTTCTTACATCCTGTTGGGTCCCTATAATACTAGTGATTACCAAATTACTATTGTAGTTATACCCCTTATTTATATTTTTGTGCTCCTATTACCCCCATATTTTTATTTCTATGCCCCATAGAATCCCTCTATTGTTATTTTTGTGGCTTTATATTATTATTGCTAGGTCGGCTGGATTATATTGTGACTCCTTAGACTCCTATATATAGAAAGGAGGTTTTGTCATTTGTATCATCCAAGAATTGTTCATTTATGTAATGTAAAGGAGGTTGCCCCCTCGAAGAGGCTGAATTCTAAGGCATTGATCTATCTTTTCCATCTTTTCTTGAGCTGGTTTCATAACATTTGGTATAAGAGCTTAGGATTCTAGGGTTTCGCTGCGCCAAACAGGTCATTGTGGAATTTTCGCTATAACTTTTTTTTCTGTGACGTTTCAGAAGTCGCAAAAAAAACCCATTTGAGAAGAAATTGCGTTGAACCTTGGGTCCGAATTTTAGAGCTTTTCGCACAATATTTGCGGAGATATGATTTGAGGAAGTTGGTCTTTTTGCAGACTCCTGAATTACATTCAAAACAGGTGACCTGGGGAAAATCGTCATAACTTTCTCTCTGGGGATCGGATTGAAATTTTGTAAGAAGGTACAGAAAGAGGACGGGCTTTAGTTCCTTTTGTGTGTGTTTCAGATTCAAAGTTTGAAACAGTGATTCGTGGCACGTCGTACAAGTTCGCTCTGCTGAACCAGTCTAAAAGCAAGTCACTGTGGGAGATTTCACATAACTCTTCCTTGGAGAATCCAATTTGTCTCAAACTTGTGGCATTGGAAAGAGGACACAGAAGGCTACTACAAGTAGCAATTTCAGAACTGGATGATCTGAAATTACATAGATACATCAGATTCAATATCAGGCTTCTATAAAGTGAAAAAAGGTGTGTAGTTTTTTTTTAAATTTTTGTGTGAGTTTGGTTTAACGGAATTCAAAGGGCATAGTAAAGCATTATTATCGATAACTCATGCCCCGAGGAAAGAAAATGAAAACACCTAGTAAGGAACCTAAAAGCTCTAGCATGACTCATGAAGAAGAGGAAGAAATGCTCCATGATATATCAAAATTACAAGAACAAGTGAAACAAATGTCACGCTCACAAAATCTAACAGAAGCTAAGATAAGTGGCGTGGAATATAAGGTAAATGGCGTGGAATCTAAGATAAAGGGAATGGAAGCTAAGATGGATGATTTGAAGATATATTTGAAGACAGACATGGAAGAATTGAAGAAGTTGCTACAAGAAAGGGTCACTAATGGTGAAAAGGTAGTAAAGGAAACTCATGATGAGAACAAAAGAAATGTTAATCATGATTCCATAGACGCTAATGTTGGATCGAAGAATCACCATATTCCAAAAATCGATATGAGGAAGTTTGATGGCAAGGATCCCGCCACATGGATATTACAGATGGAGCAATTCTTCGATCTCAATAATGTGCAAAACACACAAAAGGTACGTATGGCAACTGTATATTTGGAACCAAATCAGTTTGTATGGTATCAATGGCTTTGCTCTCGTAAACAATTTATCACTTGGGCAATTTTTACGGAAGAATTGATAGCACATTATGAAGATACAAAAAGCAACACTTTTTTTAGCCAATTGATAAGTCTCAAACAAAAGGGTTCAGTAATGGAGCACATTGAGGAGTTCCAAAAATTGAACATAAGGGTAAAAGATATTCCAGAGGAGCATAGGATTGATGTGTTCATAGGGTCTTTAAAGGATAATATCCAACATGATGTTCGCCTTTGGGAACCTGATTCATTAGAGAAGGCATTCAGGTTAGCAAGAAAAATGGAAAGCAAAATTATGGCAACCAGGAAGCATACCACTCACAACTATAAAGACGGAAGTGTTGTTGCCCCTAGTCTTCCACAACCTATAAGGTTGACACCACAACAATTGGAAGAAAAAAGAGCAAAAGGGCTTTGTTACAGTTGTGATAGCAAATACACTAAAGGTCATAAGTGTGCTGAGAAGAAATTATTCTACATAGATTGTGAAGAGGAAGAAGAAAAGGAGCAAGAAAGGTCAAAAGAAGAAGATATACTCCAGGAACAAAGCCTAGATGAAGAACAAATAAATCCGACCATATCTTGTAATGCATTGGCGGGAATTACCACTCCTCAAACCATCAAGATAGAAGGACAAATCAAGAAGAAAAAGGTAATAGTGTTGATTGATTCAGGAAGCACCCACAATTTTATTCATTGTAGGGTAGCAAAAGAATTGAATTGCTTCCTATATCCAGCACCAGAGTGTCAAGTGATGATTGCAAATGGAGGAACAATAAATTGCTCTGGAAAGTGCCATAATATCAAGCTATCCATGGGAGAATATGTATTGACTAGCCCAATGCTTTCCATTCCAATGGGAGGTGCTGATGTTGTACTAGGAGTCCAATGGCTACAATCCTTGGGTACAATAGCTTTTAATTTTCAAGAACTTTTCATCAAATTTTCTATGGAAGGAAAGGAAGTTGAATTAAGGGGTATTGCAGGGAAACCAGGAAAGATAATCAGCTCTAATGGCATGACAAAGCTTCTAAAAAAGGAGCAAAGAGGTGTAATTGCACAATTATGTTCGCTAGATGTTTCCACATTGGAATCATCTATTTCTCCAGATCTCCAAAAAGTCTTGGACAATCATTCCAAGGTATTTGAGACTCCCAAAGGTCTCCCACCTATGCGTGATCATGATCATGCTATTCATCTGATTCCAGGAAGTGTTCCTCCAAACATCAGGCCGTACAGATATCCCTATGTCCAAAAAAGTGAAATTGAACGTATGGTTGCAGAAATGCTAGAGGCTGGTATAATTCAACCGAGTCAAAGTTCTTTCTTAGCTCCAGTAGTATTGGTGCACAAGAAGGATGGATCATGGCGCATGTGTCCGGATTATAGGGAGCTCAACAAGCTCACTATTAAAGATAAGTTCCCCATTCCTGTCATTGATGAATTACTGGATGAATTGCATGGATCAATTTACTTCACCAAGTTGGATCTTCGTTCGGGATATCATCAAATCAGAATGAAGATTGAAGACATTCCGAAAACGGCATTTAGAACTCATGAGGGTCATTATGAATTTTTGGTCATGCCTTTTGGCCTTACCAATGCACCTTCAACATTTCAAGGTTTGATGAATTCAATTTTCAAACCATTCCTTAGAAAATTTGTGTTAGTATTTTTTGATGATATACTAATCTACAGCAAGTCTTGGAAGGATCATGTTGAACATGTTGACAGGGTGCTACAACTATTGGAGGAGAAACAATTATATGCAAAAAGATCCAAATGTTTCTTTGGAGTCCAGGAGGTGGAATATTTGGGTCATATTGTATCTCATGAAGGAGTTAAGGTAGACCCTAGCAAAATTAAAGCCATTAAGGAATGGAAAATCCCCACATCCATAAAGCATCTGCGAGGATTTCTTGGGTTGACAGGGTATTATCGCAAGTTTGTTAAGAATTATGGGAGAATAGCAGCACCTCTAACAACATTATTGAAGAAAGATTCATTTTCATGGACTTCGGAAGCAACAAAGGCCTTTGAACATCTTAAAGAGGCAATGTGCCAAGCACCGGTCTTAGCTACACCGGACTTCACAAAAACCTTTATTGTGGAATGTGATGCTTCAGGAAATGGAATTGGTGCTGTTCTAATGCAAGATGAAAGACCCATTGCTTTTGAAAGTCGTCCAATCAAGGGAAAGTTTTTAAGCAAAGCTATTTATGAGAAGGAAATGTTGGCAATACTCCATGCACTTAAGAAATGGCGACCCTACCTAATGGGAAGACACTTCAAGGTAAAAACGGATCATGATAGCCTTAAATACTTTTTAGAACAAAGATTATCCTCTGAAGAGCAACAAAAGTGGGTCACAAAGATGTTGGGTTATGACTTTGAAATCATCTACAAAAAAGGGAAGCAAAATGTGGTGGCAGATGCACTCTCAAGAAAGGATGAGGATGTGGAAGCATTGTTGTGTGCCATTTCTATTATCCAACCAGATTGGATAAACGAAGCAAGGGAGGAATGGAAGAATGACGAAGAAGTGTGGGCACTTATTCGAAAGCTACAACAAGATTCCAGTACTTCTGATACATTTAGCTGGAAAAATGATTCGTTATGGTACAAAGATCGCTTATACCTCTGTAAGAATTCCCAGCTAAAACAAAAGATTCTTATGGAATTGCACACTTCTCCCTTAGGAGGGCACTCAGGATTTTTAAAAACTTACCACAGGGTTAAGAAGGAATTTTTTTGGGATGGCCTTAAATCAGATATTCAAAAGTTTGTGGCGGAATGTTTGGTTTGCCAACAAAATAAAGTTGAAACAATTAAGACACCAGGTCTATTACAACCTTTATCCATTCCAAGCCAACGTTGGGAGGAGGTTTCAATGGATTTTATCACAGGTTTACCCAAGTCTGAGGGAAAGAGTGTCATCATGGTGGTAGTTGACAGACTTACCAAGTATGCACACTTTTGTGCATTATCACATCCATTTAAAGCCAGTACAGTTTCTACTGCATTTATGGAAACAGTTCAAAAGCTACATGGAAACCCAAAGATTATTGTAAGTGACAGAGATCCCATTTTCACTGGAAATTTTTGGACAGAATTATTTTCTTGTCTTGGTACTCAGATAGTAAACAAATGTTTTGAAGGATATCTTCGTTGCTTTGTATCTGATAAACAGACACAATGGGTCAAATGGTTGCCTCTGGCTGAATGGTGGTATAACACTTCCTTCCATACAACAACAAAAATGACCCCATTTATGGCACTTTATGGGTATCAACCACCATCCATCACATCATATTTAAGAGAAAATTCTAAGGTTCAGGCAGTGGAACATCACATCGAACATCAACAACAAGTCCTCCAACTCTTAAAGGATAACCTCGTGTTGGCACAAAATAGAATGAAACAACAGGCAGATCAACATCGCAGTGAAAGAAGTTTTGATGTAGGTGATTGGGTATTCCTACGGCTACAACCATATAAGCAAATGTCCCTAAAGCAAGCTAAGAAGGATAATAAATTATCACCAAAGTATTATGGTCCGTACAAGGTGTTGCAAAAGATTGGTACTATGGCATACAAATTGGAGCTTCCTGCAGCTTCTCGATTGCACCCAGTTTTCCATGTTTCATGTTTAAAGAAGGTTATAGGTGACAAGCTCCCAATTCAAACAATATTGCCAGAACTTGACAAGAAGGAAAAATTATATTGGAACTGGAAGCAGTCACAGAAACAAGAACTCGACAGCTACGAAATCGATCAATTTCAGAGTATCTTATCAAGTGGAAGAACTTATCCGCTGAAGATTCCACATGGGAGGATGAGAATTTTATGCAGAAGTATCCAGAACTACTCAAGCGTTGAGGACAACACTTTTTTGAAGGAGAGGGGCATGTTGGGTCCCTATAATACTAGTGATTACCCCATTACTATTGTAGTTATACCCCTTATTTATATTGTTGTGCCCTATTACCCCCATATTGTTATTTCTGTGCCCCATAGAATCCCTCTATTGTTATTTTTGTGGCTTTATATTATTATTGTTAGGTTGGCTTGATTATATTGTGACTCCTTAGACTCCTATATATAGAAAGGAGGTTTTGTCATTTGTATCATCCAAGAATTGTTCATTTATGTAATGTAAAGGAGGTTGCCCCCTCGAAGAGGCTGAATTCTAAGGCGTTGATCTATCTTTTCTATCTTTTCTTGAGTTGGTTTCATAACACATCCCTAAAATGAAGGACCAGCTTGTTGATTCCCTTGTTGTGTCTGCTAGCACATTTATTCCTCCTTTGAATCCTAAATTGACTTATGAAGTTCAGGTGAAATATAAATCATCTATGCCTGACAAAGTCAAACACTAGAATGTTTTTGAAGATGATGATGAAATTGATAAGTTTTTACAAGTCATTGATGAATTTTCTGAAATGCGCATTGACCAAGAAAACAAAACCATTGAAGAATACAGCCAGTCTAAGTTAAAGGACGAGATTGGTCAGGATAGCATCGTTCAACTGCCTAGTAACCATATACCCAAAGGATTGGTGCCCCTTGAGAATCTGTTTGATCATAATGATGTGCCTTATAAGCCTGCCAAAAAAGAAAATGAGTCTGCAGTTCATAGACATAATGTAGGGAGTCCAGCTCATCCAAAGTACATAAATCTGTCCACCCGCTTGTCTTCTGCCCAAAGTTCCGAGTATTGCACCCTGATGAAACAATTTGTTGATATTTTTGCTTGGGAGTACAGTGATCTTAAGACCTATGACACCAACATCATTCAACATAAGATTCCGTTGGAGAAGAACACCATCCGTTTTAAGCAGAAATTAAGACCTATCAGCCCTCTCTTATTGCCTTTGACTGAAAAGGAAATCAAGAAGTTGTTGGATGCCAAGATCCTAGTTACCCTAAGATATTCAAAGTGGATAGCTAACCTTGTGGTAGTAAGAAAGAAGAATGGAGAAATCAGGCTTTGTGTTGACTTCAGGAATCTGAGCAAATGCTCTAAAAAAGACAACTACCCCCTGCCTAAGATGGAACACTTGTTGCAAAAAGTTTTAGGGGCTAGAGTCATGTCTTTCTTAGATGGATTTTCAGGTTACAATCAGATTGATGTACATCCAGAAGATCAGGAAAATACCGCCTTCACTACTTTTTGGGGCACTTTCATGTACTCCAATATGCCTTTGGACTGATGAATGTTTGGGCTACTTTTCAGAGGGCCATGGACATAGCCTTTGTGGGAGAGAAGGACAAGTTTGTCCTTATTTACCTTGATGACATAACAGTGTTTTCCAGCAGTCACAAGGACCATTCGCAACATTTGAAGAAGGTGTTTCTAAAGTGCAGACAGTTTGGAGTTTCTGTGAACACAAAGACATCACAATTTTCTTTAGAAGAAGGCAAACTTCTGGGACATATTGTTTCTACTGAAGGTGTGAAGATTGATCCAGCAAGAGTTCAAGCAATTTAGACATTGTCCATCCCAAGGTAAAAAAGGGACATTCAATCTTTGTTGGGTAAGATTAACTTTGGTAGGAGGTTTATTCCAAACATTGCAGAGATGGTGAAGCACATCACTTCCATGCTAAATAAAGGATCAGAAATAAAATGGAGAGATGTGCAAGAAGCTCTTTTGAAGCCATCAAACAAGCTATCATGGAAGCTCCCACTCTAATCAGTCCAGATTATACCAGGGAGTTTTATATCTTCTCTTTTGCCTCTTATGATACACTTGCAGTAGTTCTATTGCAGAAAAATGATGAAGGTGTAGAGCACCCTGTGGCCTTTTTCAGCAAAACTCTAAGGGAAGCTAAACAAAGGTATGACCTTATTGAAAAACGAGCTTATGCTCTCATAAAATCTTTAAAGGCATTCAGAATTTATATTCTTCATTCCAAAGTGGTTGCATATGTACCTTCAGCCTCAGTAAAAAATGTCCTAACTCATCTAGATATTGATGGAAAGAGAGCTAAATGGATTGCAAAATTCATAGAGTTCAACATAGAGGTGAAGCTCACCAAGCTTGTGAAAGGCTAGGGCTTGGCTAAGCTTATGGCTGAGGAAAATTGCAGTTTGTTAGACATCACTTGCATAGGTTCAAATTCAGGTGGTGAGCGGACAGAGGAGGCAGCAGAAGAGCAAGAGCAGAATCAGTGTTTGGCTAAAATTCTAGCCACCTGTGAATGTTATTCCAGTGTAGTTCATTTTTTGCAGAAGCTAGAAGTCCCTCCAGGGCATAGCTCAAGTCCATCCCGGGCCATTAAGCTCAGATCAGACAAATTTTGCATTAATAAAAACCTGCTTTATTGGAAAGACCCATCAGGGATCCTCTTGATATGTCTAGACAAAGGACAATCTGTGGAAGTCATGCACTAGTTCCATTCTAGCATCTATGGAGGGCATCATTATTGGAAAAACACAACCCACAAGATCCTAAGAGCTGGGTATTATTGACCTACAGTTTTCTCTGATGTGTTTTATTTTGTGAAGTCTTGTGACAAATGTTAGAGGTTTGCAGGAAGAGAACAACTAAAATCTCTGCCCTTGAAGCCAGTACACGCCAATGGTCCATTCCAGCAGTGGGGCTTGGACTTCATAGGTGAGATCAATCCACATTCCAATGGCCATCACAAATGGATCTTGGTAGCCACTGATTATTTCGCCAAATGGATCGAGGCTATACCCACTAAAAACGCTAATCATCAACTTATCGTAAAGTTCTTGAATGAGAATATTTTCACTAGATTTGGTTGCCCAACCAAACTAGTCACAAATAATGCAACAACTTTCAAGGCAGAAGAATTAGTGGACATGTGTGGATCCATGGGCATTCAATTGGTGCATTCTAACTCATATTATCTTCAAAGCAATGGCCTGGCAGAATCATCTAACAAGAGTCTTGTAAGGATAATCAAAAAATTATTGGAGGACAACAAAAAGAACTGGGATTCCAAGTTGAAGTTTGCACTTTGGGCTGACAAAATTACCAACAAGAAGTCCATAGGAAATTCTACATTTAAGCTGGTTTATGGCGCTGATGCTAGTTTTCCTATCCAGCTTATTCTCCCTGTGGCCAAATTCTTGCAAGAAGAACAAGATGAAGAGAACGACATGGCGAGGAGAATGAGTAACTTGGTTGAATTACAGTAGATCAGAGAACAACTGGTTGAGAAGTAAAAAATTCATCAGAAGAAGATCAAAGAAACCTTTGATAGAAAGGAAAAAATGGACAGTTTTCAGGTTGGTGACTGGGTTCTCAAATGGGATGCATTGAAGGAAAAGAAGGGCAACCATGGTAAATTTGATGCCTTATGGACGGGACCATTTGTCATTGCTTAAGTTCAGATGAACAATACTTTCATTCTGCACAATTTGGAGGGGGAAGGTGTTTTTGATGGCCCAGTCAATGGGCAGTTTTTGAAACTTTACTTCATATGAGGCTTTAAGGCCTTAATATTGTAATAGGTTTTTTCAATTTTTGTTTTCTATGAAAATAAACTCCATGCCCAATGGAACACTAGGAGATAAGTTTGTTTTGGTTTTTATTGGTCTGAAGTTCTTGAAACCTCACGGGGAGGCTTTCATCCCCAGAAGGAGCCAGTGTTAGCCCTGAGGTATAGTGCTACTATTTTAATGGAAATCTCCCCTATTTTAGCTCCAATGGTCCATGTCTCCTCTTGCTCTGCTTTGGCCAGAAGCCGAACTTCAAAAATTATACACCCACACTCATAAATATTAGCGAGTCCGGTCTCGGTTAATCTCCTTTCCACTACGCTCTCCATTCTCTGATCTCCGATCAGATTGATCTCTATCATCCATTTCATTCATCGATCCAATGGCTATCGCACATTGCTTAATCACCCATCCGCGTATCGAAATTCCATTGCACTATCCTCCAACCCTTCACATCTGTGATTAATGATCAAATCTTGACTATTGATCTGAACTCAATGCCATGGTTTTCGCTTAGCTGATCAAATGAACTTGCACAACGATCCTCAACCATCGATCTTCCTCCATCATATCCGACGATTCATAACGATTTTGGGTGAGCAACGTGCACAAGGTTTAACTACTCGAAAAGCGGTTTCCTCTCTCCTCCTCGCTGCTACGTGTCACTTGATGAGTGGAATCGAGTGCCAATCCAAATTACCACTTACCTCTTGTGATCTCGCCTGAAATACCACCTTTCTCTTTTAAATCCACCGATGCGATATTAATTTCTCTATCTTTGTGATATGATCTTGTCCATTGATCATGTCGATCCGATGGCTCCTGTGCACTCTCTTATCTATTCTTCCTTGGCTCGATCTCTGCCGCCTGACCAACTTCCCAACCGTTGATCCACACCATCCAACAACCCCATACCCCACTTCCCACCAGTCACCCGAGAAGGAAATTAGTTGGATTTGTCAGTGTTTTTGATAGTCAGATAGTTGAACTGAAATAACATAATGCATGGCTGAAAGGGGAAAAACAACAGCACGATGCAGCCGAACCAATAGAAATGATCATGGAATGCACTGGCACGAGTGAACCACCTGACAGCGCGACAAAATTACCAGAATTTGATTACCGTGTTGGTTAGAAATAGAGCTCTTTGAGCTCATGTTTGTCGAGTTATGGCATCAGGTAGTTAGAAGACAGAGGGGATAGATTAAGACATCTTGAACCCCAGAGAGTTCGAGAGTATTGTAAAAAGCCTATAAATCGCTGAAAGTTGGATGGAATAAGGGTTCAACTTTTGGAGACTTTGGATACCCTTTTCCTCCCAGCATCTCATCTTCATTCTAGTAATACAAGCTTCTTTTGTTATTACATGTTCAATCGCCATCTTCTCCTCTGTTCTAAGCATGCACTTGAACAGGTTATTCATGTTTTCTTCTATGTTTAATGCCAGATAACTGTCATCTTATCTTTGCGTTGATAAATTAGATTTGCAAGCTTCATTTACTTTATGTAGCTAGCCATCGTATGTCTTTATGTATGTATTTTCTGGTAAAATCAAGATTCTCCATATATTCATTGAATCTATAAACTATTGAGCATTAGTGGTTGAAAGCCTTGTCAAGCTGAGGGTGTTCATGCATGTCTTGAGTGAAAACATAATTGAAACAATCATCTAACTTGATCCAAACCCCAATCCATTCCAATAGTTCAGAGAATGATATTGAAGATTTATATGTTACCAGGCGTCTCCGAGCTACAACCTAGGAGAGTTTCTTGGAGTGCTAACAGGGCCCACGTTTTTTCTCTGTTTATATTGACAGACGTTAACATTGATGACCAACCGTAACACGTCTTAGATTCCAACAACAACTCTATATCAAAAAAATTAAGGGGAAAAACACTTATATGGTGCAAGAATTATTATTATTATTATTTTGGAATGGGGACTTTATCAAGATCAAAATTTTTAAGCTCATTTCAGATTATCCAATATTTGCATCAAATTTATTTTTATTACAATTAATTGCCAAAATCCATAATGCACAATGTCATAAGTGACATGTATATTATTATGAATACTTAGAAGAAATTAAAAAAATTCATTAAATATACATATGAGTGCTTTGATGTCGTTGATTATGTTTGGTGGGACTCCTTTTTCAATGATCAAAGTGACATAATTTCAAGCTCAAGAAATGGAGATACATTTTTGAAGACTCCATTTATTTGGCCTCAAAATATGCCAAATGAATATTAGAAAAGAAACATTGTTTAACAACAACAATCTCAAGGCATTATTGAGTCTTCACAAGTAGAGGAAAGAGAAATGTGTATTGGTTCTGGAAGATCATATGCAAAACATGAAGTCATGCAAGACCTTTATAAATGTTTTGTACAAGATATTAAAGAGGGTTGTATGATTACAGTGTTAGAAGATGGAGATCCACATGGTTATCTCATTTTTCAATGCTATAAAGGTCATTAAAAGAAAATAATGATTACAACAATTGAAGTATATTGGTATGCAATAGATAGACAACCATTCAAGGGTGTGTACAAGCAAGATATGGTAGTTGAGAAAAAATTCAATAGAAAGAGAAAAAGGAAATGTCCAAATATAAATCATTATTGAAATAACCTCATAAAATTAAAGGATGTTGATAGTTGTTTGTGATTTGAATTTGACAAAGAACGAAACTCTTTTCTTCAAAACCATAGATATTATAAAGAGGTTTCTACCACAAGAAGTAGTGGCAAGATGGGAATTTGTTGAACCCAATCATAGACCTAGAAGGCTTTTGAAATATGCAATGTTGTACATACATGTAGATTAGATGGATCATTCGTTATAATAGAAAATAATATGGGTCATCTACATCTTTATCTAGTCATTCATCTTAAGATGATGTAGATTCTTATGGTGTGGTAGAATCTATGAGTCAATTTGGATAACTGTATAAAACATTTATGTAATTTTGATCAATATGATATTTTTATCCTATGTCAGAAAACTAGGAGCCAAGAGTGAATTGACTAACTTAAAGAAGTACATTCTCACTGTCAACAAAGAGTGTGCAATCCCTATCTGTAGAGGATTCCCTTACATTGTCACTATCCATAAGGATTGTGCAGTCTCTATCTCTAGGAACTGTGTAAGCACTAGCATCAAGGACTATGTAATGCTTAACTTTCAAGGGTACACATTGACTACTAGGCTTGCTTAGAAGAATTTCACTATATAGGCATCACAAGATAAGCATGTAAAAGCAGGTCTCTTTGACACTTAAAATTCTTAAAGGGAGACTTGAACACTTTAACAACATGACCGAGTATGGCCTTAATGGCTTGAAATGAAAGATGGAATGACCATAAGGAGGCTCCAAAATTTGGATGTAGGCCAAGTTTTGGAGGGTGTTTGTCGCAACGACAACATGCCCGAAAAGAACCAATGAGAAAAAGGGAATCCCAACTGAAACCTAAAACAAGAATTGGACCAAACCTTGAGATACATGTTGGTGACAAAAGCTTTGGAAACACAAGTCCTAGCCTTATACCTAATGCGCTTCTAAAAATATGCTAAGAATTAACAAAATCCTATAATGATGACGTCAAACCAAAGAAACCAGGCAATCAGAATTACCTCAAGGAAAGTTTTAAGCCACCATGAAACCTCTGTCGAAGGCACATCTTTCTAGTTCCAATGTCCTCCAAGTGCAATGTAATCTAGGTTCATGTGCCTTCCAATAGTAGTTTCACAAAGGCTAACCCTCCCATCCCCCTACCAACTGAAGTCACAAGGTGATAGAGGTTGATAAAATCTTCCCTCGAGAAGAGGATTTACATGGTGTCGCCATCGTGAAGTCACCCAACCATCAAATTCCACAGAGTATCTCCTCACATTCAGATAGAGACCATAATGAAAAATGGAAAATCGAAGCATAGGGAAACGAGACCAACGTCGTTGCAACCATTGAAACCCCTACTCCTCTCTCCAAGGAAAAACAAGTTAACTTGGCAAGCTCGTGCATTTAATTGTAGTAACCTCACATGTATTGTGAATGAGGGGGGCATGCCACACCACCTCACCTTAATTACCATAGAAGTCAATAATGTGGCAAGCAACACGCTCTGAGGTCTCTTTCAATGTGCTCATCTACCACATTAAGAATATTAAAAAATATTTTAATGATTAAATTTTGTTATTATATAGATATATTAAAATAAATTAAAACCATATATTTTTTGTGAAACTTTAAAATCATCCAATTCGAACACAAACACAAATTAGATAACATAGGATAAATCAAAAACACTAATTAAATAACCTAGGATAAATCACTAGTATAAATCACTTTTACTAGGATGTTGTTTTATCTTTGTCCAAAGAGACCTACTTTGAATCAATATTTTTTTCCATTAAAATCATTATATGGATTTTATTACTAGTAGCATATCATATTTTCGATGTCCATGTAAATTTTGGAAAGAATTTTACCTTTTTTTCTTTTTTCAGAAGAAAAATCACGATGTATTTATATCAAGGAAATATAAAAAGCAGAAATACATGAAGGGACGTGTGGGAACATAACAGAACAGCCCGGAAACTGTTCCCGGTAGTCCAGTGCAGAGCCTATGAGCCTGATAATAAAATAAAAGAAGAAGAAACAGAATTTTACCTTGCTCTTAAATCATTTTTATATTTTTATGGAGTAGGTATTTATAAGGCAAACTCCACACGATTATCAATATATGTATCAGGTTTTAATTAATGTAATTAGTAATTCGAAATTTCGGCCAATAAGATCTATTAGAAATGTCTTCAAAACATATTTTATTATCAATTAATTTACACACCCAGAAACTTAATAATATTGAATAATCATATAAATTATGTTCAGGAAAACTATTATTTTATTTTGTATTTGAGATATTAATGAGTTTGGCGGAGGGATTCCCACGGAGAGAATCGTTGATTTTAAAAGATATTATTTTGATTATAAATGCTCTAAAATAATTAGAAACAAAATTATAAAAAATTTAAAAATAGGAAATCAATTAGAAATAAAATTATAAACACTTATAAAATTATCAGTTCTCTGGGACCAACAATTTATGCTTCCTCCGAAACTAACAAAAAAAAGGTTGTAGACATTCTATTATTTTTTGATCCGCCATGAACAATTTATGCTTCCACCGAAAATAACAAAAAGAAGGTCTTAGACAACCTTTTCTTTTTCGATCCGTCATGAACCATTCAGTGTTCTGAGTTGTGGTATCTGCAATTCACATTTAAATTGACTATTGTTTGAATATTCCCTCAACAGATCCTGCTTGAGCATTTTGGTTACGATACCAATTCATGCATAGAAACTTGTTAAAGGTTGTTGATCTGTTGTGCTTACCCATGTCCACACTCAAACTACACATAATGATTTTCAGCATTCTAGGTGACAATCCATCATTTCAGACACGTATTTTTGGATCGTCTTTCTGCAACACATGATAAAAACTACCAAATACTTATTCTGGATACATGAGTTCATAAGTAGATATTTTAATTTTTCATAACCATTTTGAAAGAAACATAAACATACTAGGAATTCTAGTCACAACTTGGAAGAAATGGCATTCCTTTGATGTCCGTGGGTGATCCAGGAGGATCTTGTTAGATCAGTTGCACAGGTTTAGTTCATCGTCAGCATGCAGTTCATGGGCAGCGTTCAGTCGTCGTCAGTGATGTTTGGTTCAGTAATGTGGTCTTTGGGTTAATGTCACATTGTGACAATTTATTGTAAAAGGTTTTTTTATATTGATGTACAAAGTCTAAAAGACTTGTATTCAAACAATTGTACTAAACCTAAGCCTAAACACCTAGTCTACAACCCTATGGTAAAAAAAATGCATAAACCTAAGTTTAAAACCCTAAAACCTAACCTCTCGGACCATGTAACAACATTACATTGCAAAAAACATTATAAATAAACCCACAGGGCTCTAACCGCGTGGGGAGAAGACCGCAACGGGCACGAGCACATGTGAGCAAGCAAAGGGTTACAGTTAACCGAGTGGAGTCGCAGTTTAGACCGTAGCAGGGTTGTGACATGTGAACACAAGGGATTCACCGCGCAATCAAGGAAACTGCAATAGCTAACCGCGCAGGGGAACAGAACCCTCGGGCGGAGGTTATCACATGCAATTCAGTTGACCGCAATCATCGGGCTTAACATGCAAGGTGGCGGCTTATGACAAGACCGCAGCAGAACCATCTATTCACATGCGGACCGTCAACCTATTTCATGCAGTTTGTTGACTGCCAGCAGGCCAGCGCTAATCCAAAGTCCATTTTGGGTTTTTAGTTGAGTTTTTGACTATTTTTAATTCAACCACCATGAACCATTAGCCTAAGGTGTCCTCTAGTGGTAAGACCGAGACCATATGATGATTAATGCTTAACCAGATGCTATGTTTAGCCATGGAAGCTCGAAACAGAACCTTGAACTCTTTAAATTCATCCTTTTGGTCATGAAGAGGGCATTAGAGTGGTTTTAGAGTTTTGTATGCAGATTCTGGAGGATATAGGCAGCTTTCTTTTCAATGTAATAGGAGCATCGAGAGTTGGAATTGGGAACTGTGATAGGCATTGGAAAGTTAATTTAGAGAGATTTCTTGTTAGCTACACTTAGAATGGGGTGAACAACTTTAATCTAGTGGGCAAGTAAAACTCAAATAGATGTAAAGCGGAAAGGTAAAGTCATCTCTTCATGGTCTAAGTTTTTAGAAGCTCTTAGGAAACAATTCTATCCTTTAGGATACATGCAGCAAGTTGTTCTTGATTGGAAGCACTTGAGGCAAGGTAAAGGGCAGAGTATTCAAGAGTTTACTAAGGAGTTCTAAAAGAAAGCATTGGCACTTGGTATCTCATTGGATACATGTGAAATTTTATTAAAATACATCGACAATTTGCATTCATATTTGCAACATACATTATTGATGTTTAATCCTGATGACTTTGATGAAGTGTGTGTTCAAGCCATACATGTTGAATCAGGTGGCAGAACAATCAAGTTTTCACAGAAACCATCCAGACAACTAGAAATCAAGGATTCCAAAGACAACAAGAGGAAGGGAAATATGAAGGGAAAGAGGCCAACGACAACTTAGAAGGAAGGTGAAAGACCTACTTGTACCCATTGCCAAAGGATCGGACATGATGAGTCCAAATGTTGGAAACTTCACCCATAACTCAAACCAAAGAAGTTCTAGAAGTAGAAAGGCGAAAAGAATGATAATGTAGCAATTCAACAAGATTTTGGCTTTGACTCAGGTGATGATGGTAAAATAACCGCAATGGTTTCAACAGGTAAAATTTCTGATACTGGTTCAAGTTCTAGCACTTCTACACCTTCTTCAAATTGAAATCATCTAAATGAGGATAAAAGGGTTGAACTATTTCACATAAGGATAAATTCTAAGCACACAAAGATAGATACATTATTTGACAGTGGATCACTGGAAAATTTAATATCTAAAGATTAGTTAAGAAATTGGGTTTGGAGACACATAATCATCCAAGACCATACCCACTAGGTTGGATAAATAAAGAGACTCAGATTAATGTCACAAAGCAGTGTCAGTTAAAATTTTCCATAACAACTAATTACATTGTTGAAGTGGATTTAGATGTGATTCCAGCAGACATATGTGGAGTAGTGTTAGGAAGTCCTTATCTCTATGATCATGATGTAGCGTTTTATAGGAAAGAGCATAAATATCATCTTAAGAAAGATGGGATTGAATTTATTGTTAGGGCACATAAACTTAAATAACACTTGGATTTAGTTTTAGTTTATCAGATGAAGCGATTAATAAGTTCAAGTAAGAGATATGTACTTATGGTTATAAAAGAACAACATAAGGATCAACAAGATGTTTTTTTAGGTTGTGAATCTCAGTTCAAAGATAGATTGGTTAAAGTGGTAGATTCTTTTCAAAATATATTTAAGGAAGCAAAAATATTCCTCCTAAAAGAGAATAAAACATGAAATAAAATTAATGCCTAATGCCCCTCTTCCTAATATCAGAATGTATCACCTATCAGTTATATAGAACGAAGAAATAAATAAACAAATCCAAGAGTTAAATGAAAAAGGTTTTACTCAGCCTAGTTCATCTCCATGTGGCTCACCCATAATTTTGGTTCCGAAGAAAGAATGGACATGGAGAATGTGTGTCGACTTCAGGGTCTTAAACAAGATAACAATAAAAAACAAGTATCCTCTTCCCAGGATAGATGATTTACTTGATCAACTGAAAAATGTTGTTTATTTCACTAAGTTAGATTTAAGAAGTGGGTATCATCAAATCTGCATAGCAGAAAATGACATCTGGAAGACTTCATTCAAACCTAGGCAGGGACTATTTGAATGGTTAGTAATGTCTTTTGGTTTGTGTAATGCACCAGCAACTTTCATGCGGTTTATGAGTGATGTTTTCCTCCCATATATTGATAAATTTGTCATAATCTACTTAGATGACATTCTGATTTTCAGTTCCAGTATAGAAGAGCATGTTAGGCATGTTAAGTAGGTTTTTGAACTATTGCATAGAGAAAAGTTGTACCTTAAACTTTCCTAATCTGAGTTTGGAAAAAATTCATTGAATTATCTTGGTTACATTGTTGGAGGTGGAAGTTTAAAAATAGTTCCAGCTAAAATCAATGTGATTGTTAAGTGGCCAAGACCACATAATGTGACTGAAGTTAGAAGTTTTATAGGCACAATTCAATATTGGAGAAAATGTATTGCTCAGTTTTCTTTGATTGCTTCATCGTTACATGCTTTAACAAGTTCTAAAGTTCCCTTTTAGTGGAGAGGTAAACAACAAAAATCTTTTGATACACTTAAGCAAAAAATATTCATAGCACCACTCTTAGCTTTACCAGATATTCAACAGCCATTCAAAATTGAAACAAATGCTAGTGATTATGCAATGGGTGCAGCCTTACTTCAAAAAGGGAAACCAATTTCTTTTCCTTCAGAAAAATTTTCTAAGTCCGTAATGAATTATCCAAAATATGATAAAGAACTATTTGCTTTGGCTGAAAGTGTTAAGAAGTGGAATCATTATTTAATGGGTAAGGAAACAATGATTCACACAGATCATCAACCACTTTAGTACCTTCAGTCTCAAACTAAGTTGCAATAATCTCGTCATTACAAATGGATGGGATTTCTTCAACAATTTCACTTAGTAATCAAGTACAAGAAAAGTGTCACAAACAAAGTAGTTGACATGATGCCTAGACCATCTTTGAATGCTTCAGTAGTGCTGCATAGTAGTTCTTTAAAGCATGAAAGTTATATAGAACAATATAGTATGGATGTTGATTTCAAAGATATTTATGAATCACTAACTCATCGTGCTCAAGTGGAAGAAATCAATTATCATGTTCATGATAGGTTATTATATCTTCTTGGTACATTATGCATATCATAGAGAGAAAGAGCACATGTTGTCTGGGAAGCACATTCTCCTCACATTTAAGGACATTTTGGAATAAGAAAAACAATGGGACAAGTTCAAAGGTATTGTTATTGGCCTCGTATGTATGAAACTGTTTCTAAATACATTAAAGGATGTGTGATGTGCTCGACCAGCAAACCAAGCAATTGAAAGATTGGTTTGCACATGCCACTTCCAGTTCCTTTTCGACCATGGGATAGTACTTCCATGGATTTTGTTGGAGGGCTTCCTATGTCCAGGAGATGGCATGATTACATGTATGTTGTGGGTGACAAATTCAGCAAGATGTGCATTCCATGCAAAAAGCAAGTGACAGCTGAATAGACTGCAAAGATGTTCTTCGATCAGGTATGGGTTCATTTTGGGTTACCTACTTCCATTTTCTAATTGAGACACTCGTTTTGTAAGAGAATTTTGTTCCTCTTTATGGGAACTCATGGATACAAAGCTAAAATATAGCACAACATTTCATCCACAGACTGACAGATAGACCGAATTGTTGAACAAGATATTCATACATATTCTCCGAGGTTATTGCAGTAAACATCCTAAGTCGTGCGATGAATATTTAACTTATGTACAACATGGTTACAATCGAGCATTATATTATTCAACTAATCAATCACCATTCGAAACATGTTTTGGGTATCTACTGAAGTCAGAGATGGATTTCATGTTCAGTGAAGAGGATAAAGTGGGTGAACATGATAATGTGAACAAAGCAGTTAAGTCCATTCAGTGGATACAATAGATACATGCAGCAGCATAGGATCAGTTAGAGAAGAGTCAAGCCAAGTATAAAATGCACCATGACAAGCATCAATTTGATCATCATTTTCAGGTCGGCAATCATGTATGGTTGTATATTAGTAAAGACAGGTTGAAAGGAGAAGGTAAGAAACTGAAACCTATAAAGTATGGCCCTTTCAAGATTATGGAAAATATTGGAAATAATGCATTTCGATTAAATTTACCCACTTACATGTGTATTTACTTAGTTGTAAATGTGGAAAATATAAAATTGTATGAACCTCCGATGATCATGGATCTCGAGGAAGATACACAGATTCTGACTATTGATGATTTGGCACCTGAGTATATGAATGAGTTGCAGGAATATATCATCCTGGACAGGAAGATTCAATCTTCGAGGCATGGGGATGTTGAATATCTTCGAGTAGGACTCAAGTAGGGAAAATTTTAAGAACCCCCCCTAAATTTATAAATATAATAAATGGGAGAATCTCCATGGTATATAGGAAAAATGGAAGGCGATTTTATCAATAATATAATACGTATATATAAGTTTTTGGCGAATCTCTCACCAGGCATGGCGAATATTTTAATCAATTATAAAATCTTGTAAGATCTTGGCGAGTCTTTCACTAAATAATAAAACTTTGTAAAGTCCTAGTGAATCTTAGCATAGGCTACATGCTGGTTTAATTCCCCTATTTAAATAGGCTACATTCCAGGTGAATACCATGGGTCAATACCATGTGCCATTTTGGTGAATACCATGGGTCAATACCATGTGCCATTTTTATTTTTATTAATTCTAATATTAGGGTTAATAATGGTTTTTTGTATGGTATTAATAACAGTCTAGTCCATGGTATTTGTCCCATAGTATTTTGGCCATAGGTTTCACCTAAATATAACCCATTTTTTGAGTGTTCGTAAATATAAGGTGACTTATGGAGTAAATATAAAAAAAAAATTATTTGTTTACCATACCTCTCGTTTATTTATATTTTTATTAATTTACCATACCTCTTTTACAAATATGGTATTTGGCCCATAGGATTCACTTAAATAAAACCTCTTTCTTGAGCCTTCATAAATAGAACGAGGGTTATGGACTAAATATAAAAAGAGGTTTTATTTATTTACGTACGTCTAGTTTATTTATAATTTTTATTTATTTACCATACCTTTTGAGTAAGTATAAAAAGACGTTTTATTTATTTACCATACCTCCACTTTACTTATATTTTTATTTGTTTACACCCTTACATGTATATAAGGTGACTTATGGAGTAAATATAAAAAATGTTTTATTTATTTACCATACCTCTCATTTATTTATATTTTTATGAATTTACCATACCTCTTTTATAAATATGGTATTTGGCCCATAGGATTCACTTAAATAAAACCTATTCTTGAAAATGGGCGAATGGAAGGTTGTAAGTCCTAATTTCAAGGGCTAAATTTACCTTTTTTACCCTCTCCCTTAAAATAAGGTGGGCTATTTGAGGTGATTTGTAAAAATGTACTATGATACAAAATATTCGCCCACTAAAAATTTAAAACCCCTTAATTTCGCCAAAGGGCGAACATTCGCCCCTAAAATTATCCTTGGACTCAAGGGCATGAATCTAAGCAAGGCAAGGTGGATGGAGATCGGAAAAGTGAGGGAACTGTACCCTCACTTGGTATCTGCTTAAAATCAAACTTTTGTGGTTCAAAAGCTTTCAGGTGGAGAGGATTGATCCAGGAAGATCTTTTTAGATCAGTTTCACAAGTTTATTTCATTGTCAACATGTAGTTCATGTGCAATGTTCAGTCGTCATCAGTGATGTTTGGTTCAGTAATGTGGTCTTTGGGTTAATGTCACATTGTGACAATTTATTGTAAAAGGTTTTTTATATTGAGGGGGAAAGAAGCATATCCCTTAGAAGCCTATAATATTATACAACCTAAAAGGAACACATGAGTTAAATGACATCACAATCTGGAAAGCAGAATAGTTGATAATCCAAAGTGATGGGTTAAACAAACAACACACTTCAATAAGATTCGTACAATCACATACGGAATAATCCATACACAAATTCATAAGTTAAAACTACACACATTACTAAAGTAACCAGAATAGTCGAACTACAATAACAACATATGCATGAAATGTGTTGCCTCTATTATATTATATAAATTGAAAGTTCCATCCATACATACGACCATGACAGCCACTAGCCCTAATAGTGGAACTTTACAGTCAACACCACCTGCTCCTCCAAAGAGACATACTCGCTCTGCACTGTGGAGAAGCCAAGGCTCATCACAATGCTCTCCAAGCCTTCTCTAAGAAATGCCTAGCAAATGATTGGCTCCCAAAAGATTTTTCTATGAGTTATGAGTTTCTATTTATAACAAATGGTGGAGTGACCCTTGACATTCCCCTTTGTGACTTTTGGACTACCCTCATGACTCTTCAACTTCATTACATAAATATTTACATTACATATGACTGTTTGTATTCCATTAATGACACTTGGAATTTCACTTTACATCATGTTTACAAAATGATACATTTTCTAGATATACCCATGTGGGACAAAATTGGCTTGAGTCAGCCAGACAAGACAAAACTAAGATTCATATGGTTGTGGAAAGACCAGCTCATCAACCTCCTCTCCATGATCTTGGTAACGAAATAATTCCATGCTTTCTAGTGTGCAATGGTGTCTGCATACTCTTTGATGATGTCTTTCTGGAAATGAACTCTTGCCTCCATTACTTCTGGGCATACTGATTTTGAACCTCTATCGAACTCATCCTGTAACATGCAAAACCTAGTCTTGAGGAAGGCCCGACTGATGATGTACATCTACATGTTATATGTGCTAACTTGAAAATCTATGCTGGTGGCTATGAGCGTCAACTGATCAAAGTACGCATCAAGCTCCTGTCTAACTTGGTACTTCTCTTTGGCCTCAGTAAGCATACAAATCGATGGGGTGCCATACTTTGTCACCATGACATCCAAACTCATGTAAAATAGTGCGTACGAAGCCTTAACACTAGTGATGAGTGACGAGAGTTCCTCATAGTTCCAGATCAAACTTCAGATGCATGCTTCAGTCAACTCTTCCTTCACTTCATCTTCTTATGCAAGTGAAGCGAGGCTCCCTTGTACCTCATAGTCCATGTTTGTACATGATCAACTGTGGCATGTATATTTTTGAGTGTTCATGCTATCTTGGTGCAACAGTATTGATGACCATGTAGATGGATACTTTCCTTGTGCACGGTGATGAACCTGTCATACACTCTTCGCGTGACTATCTCAAGAGACGATACTTCAAAAAGTATGGCTTTCTTCATCTCTTCTCTGGTGGATCCTATTGATTGTTCCTCTCTCTTCCTGGCTACCTAAAACTCCATATCCATGTACTCATTTTCAGCTATCAATAAATTAACAATCGAGCTTGTGGCTTCCTCATAAGCCTTTCTAGCATCGGCCAAGGTGGATGGATTTCTTCATACATCTGACACAATCACCCATTCTTCAAAGTTCGCAAGTGATGCATGCTCATCCAGGGTGTGCACTCTACGTGCTTGTAAAACTCTCTGATGTGACTCATTAAAGGCTATGTTGTACACCTCTATTCCCATATGGTCCTCAAGGAGAATGATATCCCCTTGTTCACTTGGGACTAGCTCTACTATTCCAGCTTCTGAAGTCTGTGGAGTGACCTCAATTACTTTTGACATGAGGTTGGTATCCTGATCCTATTTTGACTACTCCATATCCATGTCCATCTATTATGTTATTGGTTCATCCTACAGAGCGAGTTCCTATTCCTGCAATTGCTCACCCTTTTCCTCATCTGCTGCTGGTTCAGAGTCTTCAACAAGTATCAGCGCATTTTTCACTATCTACGCGCCTTGCACTTCCTCCTATCCCTTTTCATGCTCATGTTTTCCTTCCTTCTCTCTTCTGCACAACTCTTGTTATTCTTTGAGCTTCTACTGGACTTCCTGCAACTTCATTTCTACATCTTCTAGTCTTTTCTTATCCCTCTTTCTTCGCACTATTGTCCTGTCATGTTTTTTCCTCTTTTCATCTATATTTAAAGCTAGCTTTTCCACAAGTGGGTCTTCCATAAGATTTTAGCTTTACTCAGTATCTATGCCTTCAACAATCTTCCTCTGGCCTTTGTATTGCACAGGTTTGTTACTTGCCATTGTTGTTGTTGTTGCTCCTTGTGGTGCTTCTACATTGAGTGTTGCTAGCCACTCTATTTCCATGTTGACCGGTTCATTGAACCTATAGGATTTATAGCAATATCTCCATCGGTATTCCTCTAGCCAATGATATGCCCTGTGGATTCAAGAATAGTACACTCTCGTATAGTGGTCCCTACATAAAGCATGTGGATCGTATGGATTGAAACTCTTGGTACCAAAATTAAACTTCTTGAAGTCTTCCACCTCGACATCTGCTTCTTTCAAACTCCTGATTGCATACAACCAATTCACACAGGAAGCATAAGCCATGGTTCCTTCTTCTTCCTATGTAATCCTGCTGATAACCTTGTTGAGATGTGGCATGCAACCTCCTGCATGACCAAATTTTCTGTTTCAAACCTCGAAAATGCATGCAAAGCTTTCTTCACATTGTACATCCTGATGAAGGTTCCCTCACATGAAGCGTACCAATCTACAATGTTCTGCAACACCTCCATTATTGCCTGGGACATGCAAGGTGAATCTTGTTCAAAGATCATCATGTACATAGGGGTGATGAGATGGTCAGATATTCTAGCCATGACTCCTTGGTAGTTGTAGTCTGAGATAAACTTGCAATATACGTTCACAACACTCTATGAAGGTGTCCATGCCCAACCTATGCCAAGAAACTGTTGACGATCATAGATTGTATCAAGCAGGTAGGCAGACATGAATAATTTTTCTTGTTGATCCTTGGGTAGACTCTAAGCATTGGATACATTCACTTTCAGCTGGAGAGCCAACATGTCAGACCAATTGAAAGGTTTTCCCTCACTTTATAACTAATCCAACATAGCAACCCAACTCTATGGGAAGTTCTCTATACTTCCTTGGCCATACAAGTGCCATGCGAAGATGGCCAATAATTGTTATGCCTTCTTGAGTGTCTTTCTACTGTATATCTGGTTGGGTATCATCCAAAAATTTGTTGGCTCCTTTACCCAACACTTCAAGATGTCCCTTGTGTTCATGCTACTATTAGGAGTGTAGAATGGTGCATATATCCTGCTCACTGACGGTGGAAAATGATACATCTGTTAATAATCTGCCATCTTAAAGGAAGCAAGCTTTACTCCAGTGACACTGCTCAGTATCATTGTCTCAGTATCAATGTGTGATACAATCCAATGGATCACATTTGCACATGGGAACACAGGAAAACTTCATGCAACCTTGTACAATCCCTTCCTATGGATGTTCACATAGACCTGATGATCCTCTAGATTCTCCTTAAAGCTTCCTAAGAAAATAGTATTGATGTCTTGCCATGTGATCTTGATGTCCTTCTCGATGAACAAGTGTGTGTCTGTGTACACAGACAAGCTCATAGACCCCTGTTCAACAACATCCCCAGTACTACTTTCAATTATTTCTTTTCATCCAACTCTCTTAGAGGCCATGGTACTTGTATTCTTGAGAAGATGCTCAAAAACCTATGGTACCTAGAGATAGAGAAGACACTCATGGAGAGACAATGTCATCTAAAAACATCAAACAACTCGAGAAACATTCAGGCAACAAACTGGTGACTATTGGGCAAGATTGCGCAGCATTGACTCTAGGAAGCTAGGAGATTGTTAGCTAGAACTATGCATTGCGCAGTCCCAGCTGCTAGGGATGCTAACTGTTGGCTAGATCTACACAATGTGCAGTCTAGTGAGGCAGACTCCCGACTGAGACTTCGTAATGCAAAAAGCAGTCAGGTGGGGTTGTTGGTTGGAACTGTGCATTGCATAGTTCGAGCGGGCAGGACTGGGCACTGCCTCCCAACATTGTGTAAAGAACAAATGGGACATAGTGTGGGCAACCTCTGCGCAATTCTTGGAGGCAAGGCAGAGGCTTCACTACTAGGAATGCATAGAGCATGCTGGGAGAGACAATATTTGGCCCAAGCCAGCCCAGATCTACCCAATGAGAACTTGAAAACATGAAGGACTGAATGTGTGTGCAAAGCTGGTGTAGATCTGAGTGAAATAGACATGCATGCAATTCAAGCAAGTGCAGAAATTAGTCAAATGAAAAAACCAAGAAGATCATGAAACGAGTCACCGCAATGATGACTGTGAGTGCATAAACAATGTTATGCATGTGACACTAAGGAAAGGTAATGAAAAACTTGAAACAACATTTCTACAAGATAAAACACATTGGAACACCAGCAGTCGTTCAATAATACCAAGGAAAAAACACTCATACAAGCCAAAAACTAAAAAGAGACAAAAAAAGTGGCAAAAGGCATGAAAAGAAAAAAAATATTGAGAAAAGTTATGCTGACTGTGTTGGAGGTTCCTAGATGCCTCAGGAATGCTAGATCTCCAAGATCGAATGTATAGAATGATATTTGAGGCATTGTTTAAATAGATTTGGTGAAATTAATGTTTATGACATGCATGCCACAAATCTAGGAAAAACGACACTTGGCAGGGAGTTTCTAAAACGAATTTGCATGTAACTCCTAATGCTAAAAATACATCCCTAAAATCTAGTGATTTTTTCACTTTTTTCCTTGTGCTTTTTCGGGAAAAATTGTTTGGCATGCAAAGAAGGATTGCACAATTTTGAAGGGAATTGGGCAACCTACCGACACATGCGGCAGAAAACCACTGAGGGAAAACTTCTGTGTTGTTTCTGGGTTGAGTGGCCCTAGCTGGCTAGCCATATCTATACAATTTTCCAGATTAGTGATGCTGAGATGCTCTGCGCATTTCTGGAGAGAAATGTAGTTAGCCAGTTTTTCATAATTCCAGAGGACAATGCAACTGGCTTGGGTTGCTCTGTACATTTCTAGAGAGAAGTGCAGCTTCGCCAGTTCTGCACATCTCTGGAGGGTAGTGCAATTGGCCTGGGCTGTTCTATGAAATTCTGGAGAGTAGTGTCAGTTAGCATGCTCTGTAAAATTTTGAGAGCAAGGCTGGCTAAACTTCTTTATGTAATTTCTGAATGCAGGGTAGCTGTTGGGATGCTCTATGGTATTCTTGAAGGGAAGACAAGATTTCCTCCAAGTTTGCACAGTTTTTCCCGATATCCGATTAACTGTATGTGAACCAAGTGTTAGGTGCACTTATGGTTGATTGATGGGACAAGTGAGTGAACACAAATTGTTAAACGATAGATGCAATCAAATAAACACAAGTACCCAATCAGTGCAGGATAACTGTGATGATTTCGAGGAGGCGGGCTCCAAAACAAAGTGAAGGAAAAAATTGGAGGGTGGTTGTAGCCGCTACAACACTACGATCTGTTCCTTATATACGTGAGAAGGAAAAAGTTCAGCTATTTATTAGCAGTTTTCCTGCAGTTATGAAGGAGTGTTTGGTTTGACAATCCAAAAATATGGATGAAGTTATAGGGAAAGCACATATATCTTATAAACAAATAAATAAAAGGGGATATGGAGGGAAATGGTGGAATGAGAAGAAGGGATCTAAGTTATTAGAAGGGGCTAAAGGAAATAGGTCCACAAATGTTAAAGGACCTTACAAAAATCAGCAGAATCGAAATGTCAGCAAGACCTAACAAAAAATTGGATTTGCAATCAAAATCCAATGATCAACCAAATAAAACTGAAATGGGACCAACAACTAGAACCCCAATGCGATGTTAGGGATGTGGGGGACCACATTATGTTAAAAATTGTCCTTATCATAAGGAGATTAAACAAGTTGCACAGATTCAAGAAGCATCAACTACGAGAGAAGTGACAAGGAGTTTATCTAAAATTCATGCTTCTCTAGAAGACCATCAAGTTGAGTATCAACCCACGATGGTAGAATTTGAAGGAAATATTTTTTACCAAATCGTATCCATTTTGATTGATCCAGGAGCTAGTTTGAGTTATATAAGCCCCCATTAGAGAACTTTTGAGATTTAAAATGGGCCTCCTAAGAAAAATGTACACCAAAATAAACTTTATAAAAACTAATAAGATTCAAGATGATGATGTCAACCATGGGGGATGATTCACCATTTTTGGGGTAAAAAGGTAAAATGATTAAAAAATAATAAAATAATAAAACTACTTTTTCAATTTGTATTTTCAACTTATCTCTCTAAGCTTTTACTAAGATTTTGAGCAAGAGTAATCATTAGATGTAAAATTTAATTCCTCATCCAAGGAGTACCCATGTTGCATACTTTCTATGGACCCTGCTACACGAAAAATGAGAAATACATGAAAAAATGTGATTGTAATCACATTTTTCATGTATTTCTCATTTTTTGTATAGCAGGGTCTATCAAAAGTATGCAACATGGGTACTCCTTGGATGAAGAATCAAATTCTGCATACAACAAGTGTTCCCACTTGAAATTTGAGTAAACCCATATGAAGATAAGTTGAAAATATGAGTTGAAAAATTAGTTTTTTCTTTTTCCCCTCTAAACTTTGATGATGTAATCTAATATTATTTTATTATTTCCATTATTATTTTATAATTTCCTTAGGAGGCCCATTTCAGACCTCAAAATTCCCTTAATATAGGTGGTAGAAAAATTTTGTTTGTAAACAATTAGATCTAAAAATCCATGGTTGGTGCAAATTTCCATGGGGGCTAAAAGAAGGGTGCTAGCTAAGGTCAATAACTTCCCATGGAGCTGGTAGGTCAGCCAATTGTGGCAGACTTGAATGTTTTACCCCTAGGATCTTATGATCTCCTAATAGGCATGGATTGGCTAGAGAGACATTGGTCCCTCATCAATTGTAGAGATAAAACCATCAATTATTTAAATGAAAAAGGAATGAGAGAGGAGATTCAAGGGGTAAAAAGACCCCTGAAATTAAGACCAATAACCACTTCCGAGTTGGAAAATTACACTCAGGAGGGGTGTTAGATTTATGTTGTGCAAGTAGGATATTCAAATTCAAAAGAGAAAACTACCACCTTGCAAAATCTACCTATTGTACAAAATTTTCCTGGTGTTTTTCCGGAAGATATTCTTGGATTGCCCCAAAATGAATATATATTTTACCATTGAATTAGTTCTTGCGGATGCTACGGTATCCTAAGCTCCTTATCATATGAGTGTGCTAGAGTTAATGAAACCTAAAATTCAATTACAAGAATTACTAGATAAAAAGTACATTCGCCCAAGCATGTAACCTTGGGGAGCTCCATTACTTTTTGTGAAGAAGAAGGATGGAACATCATGATTGTCTATTGATTATCGATAGTTAAATGAATTGACAGTTAATAACAAATACTCATTACCTCTTATTGATGAGTTGTTTGATCAGGTGAAAGGGGCTACAATATTCTCTAAGATTGACCTTCGTTCAGGTTACCATCAAATAATAATAAAAGAAGAAGATGTATACAAAACAACCTTTAGGACTCGCTATGGGCATTATGAATTTGTTGTCTTATATTTTGGACTCACTAACACCCCAACAAATTTTATCTGTCTTATGAATAGTATTTTTCATCAATATTTGGATAAGTTCATATTGATCTTTATTGATGATATATTGGTGTATTCTTGGAACATGGAAGATCATAAAGAACATCCAAGGATTATTTTACAGACCTTAAGGGAACATCTATTGTATGAAAACCACAGTAAATGTGATTTCTTTAAAGAACAAATTCAGTATTTAGGGCATATCATAACTAAGGATGGAATTGTTGTGGACCCAGAGAAAATAAAAACCATAATGGAATATCCAATTCCAAAAAATGTGGCTAACATAAGATTGTTTATGGGACTGGATGGGTATTATCGAAGAATTGTTGAAGGATTCTCCAAAGTAGCATATCCCATTACCTCCTTGCAGAAAAAAGGAAGAAACTTCAAGTGGAC
This sequence comes from Pinus tabuliformis, assembly GCA_031772625.1. NCBI lineage: Eukaryota > Viridiplantae > Streptophyta > Pinopsida > Pinales > Pinaceae > Pinus > Pinus tabuliformis. The sequence goes on from CM062808.1 coordinate 572,391,483, forward strand.
AACCGAGTGTCAATATAGTTTTGACCGATTGAAGTACTTGCTTACCACTACTCCTATTTAAGCATTGTAGATCCTGGCAAGGAATTTGTCGCCTGCACTGATGCTTGTAAGGAAGGTGTAGGGCGAGAATTAGTGCAAGAAGCTAGAGTTATAGCTTATGAATCTTGGAAGCTGGAGGAACATGAAAAAAAATACTCATCATATGACTTAGAGCTAATTGCAATAATACATGCATTAAATATGTGGCGACATTATTTATTGGGAAAGAAATTTTGCTATTGAAAGATCATCATAGTTTAAATAACTATTTTAAGCATCCTACTTTGAACTCTCAACAAGCATGGCGGGTTGAATTTATGAGTGAGTTTGACTTTGAAATTAAACATTTAAAAGGGAAATAAAACCGAGTAGTGGATGATTTAAGTCAAAAATTAAATTTTTTCTATGAAATTTCATTTAGCAAAGTGGATGTTGCTTTTAAAGAACAGATTAAAGAAGCTGCTCAAAGAGATCCCAAATATCAAATTTTATGGTAGCAAGCCCAAATTATGAACAACAGGCTCAAAGAGATCCCAAATATCAACTTTTATGGTAGCAAGCCCAAATTATGAACAACAATGAAAAACAATTAGGAATTAAGGTAAATGATGTGAATCTTCTAATCTATCGAGATAGGATGTATGTGCCGAATCTAAAAAGTGCCAAATAGTTAACTCTTAACAAATACCATAGAAGTCCTTATGCGGTTCATCCCATTTAGAAAAAACGGATCACTGCATTAAAAGTATAATACTTATGGCCCGACACGAAAAAAGTAGTGGCAAATTATCTAGCTCGTTGTTTAGAATGTCAATAGGTAAAATATAAACACCAACATCTAGCTGGACTACTTCACCCACTGCCTATTTCAAAATGGAAATGGGAGACTATTACAACTGATTTTATTACTATTTTACACAATACTAAGAAACAAAATGACTCTATAATGGTGCTTGTGGACAAATTAAGTAAATTTTCTCATTTTATCCTTGTACAATATACTTTTAAAACAATGCAAATTGTTAAAATATTTATGAAGGAAATTTTTAGATTGCATGGAATACCAAAAGCAATAATTTCAGATAGTGATGTGAAGTTTACACATGCATTCTGGAAATCTCTCTTTGAAGGTTTAGGCACTCAAATACAATTTAGTACATCCTATCATCCTCGAATAGAGGGGCAGACTGAGTGGGTAAATCAAGTGATTGAGAATATGTTGAGAATGTACATAATGCAAAAATTGTCTAAATGGGAGGACTATATAAAGGGAAAGAAAACCGAGTAGCATATGCTTTAAGTCAAACATTAAAATTTTCCTATGAAATTTCATTTAGCAAAGTGGATGTTGCTTTTAAATAACATATTAAAGAATATGCTCAAAGAGAAACCGAATATCGATTTTTATGGCAACAAGCCCAGATTATGAACAACTTTGAACAACAATTAGGATTTAAGGTAAATCATGAGAATCTTCTAATATACCAAGACAAGATCTATGTGCCCAATCAAAAAAGTGTCAAACAGTTAATTCTTGATGAATAACATAAAATTCCTTATGCGGCTAATCCCATTTAGCAAAAATTGATCACTGCATTAATAAAAGAATACTTTTGGCCCGACATGAAAAAATTAGTGGCTGATTATCTAGATAGTTCTTTAGAATGCCAATAGGTAAAAGCTGAACACCAACAACTACCTAGACTACTTCACCCACTACCTATTCCGAAATGGAAATGGGAGACTATTACTATTGATTTTATTATTGGTTTACCCAAGAATAAGAAACAAAATGACTCTATAATGGTGGTTGTGGAAAAATTAAATAAATCTTCTCATTTTATCCTTGTACAATATACTTTTAAAATAGTTCAAATTGCTAACATATTTATGAAGGAAATTTTTAGACTACATGGAATACTAAAATAAATAATTTCAGATAGAGATGTGAAGTTTACGCCTACATTTTGGAAAGCTCTCTTTGAAGGTTTAGGCACTCAAATACAATTTAGTACGTCCTATCATCCTCCAATAGACAGGAAGTCCGAGCGGGTAAATCAAGTAATTGAGGATATGTTGAGAATGTATATAATGCACAAACCATCTAAATGGGAGGAATATATACATTTGGTAGAATTTTCCTACAACAATAGTTATCATGCATCCCTGAAGATGAGTCCCTTCGAGATATTATATGGAAGAAAATGTAGAACACCCATAAATTAGGGGGCGGGCGAAGACAAATTAATGTTGAGACCCGGAAATGTTAAAAGAAACTGAGTAGGCAGTGAACAAGGTGAGAATGAATTTAAAGGCCACGCAAGATCGTCATAAGACCTATGTTAACAAAAACATAGCTACATAGAATTCCAGGTTGGGGATCATGTATACGAATGGGTAAAACCCAAGAAAATCACCTTTAAATGGGGAAGGTGCACCAAGCTTGCACCTTGATTTTTTGTTCCTTTCCATATTTTAGCTCAGGTTGGACTAGTAGCTTATCAACTAGCCTTGCCAAGTCACATAGTGTACATAACTTTTTTCATGTTTCTGTATTAGAGAAGTACATATATGATCCTAAACATATAATCAATTGGTAGAACATATAGGTAACTTGTGAATAAATAATATGTGTGTGTGTGCGCGCGTGTGTGTCTATTTCTTCTACTAAAAAAAATGTCCTTCATGAAAGAGAAAGAATCTAACAAGTATTTAATCATTATTTGTGTAGGTCGAGTTGGATGGTGAGTTTTTAACCAATCCCCTACGTATACTCGATGGGAGAGAGGTCACGCTACAGAGGCGAGTTATCACCCAAGTTAAGGTGTAGTGGCAGCATTTTAGCCCATAAGATACTACCTAGGAAGATGAAAAACTTATTATAGAAACTTACCCAGGTTTGTTCTGGAAACGTAAAAACATCAGAATGATGATTGGTTTAAAGGGGGGAGAGATGTAACATCCCCTAAGAATATTGTAAATAATAGTTACTTCAATAAAATACATGATAATGGTGACATACTTCGAAAAGGTAAAAAATTAAAAAGGTGATATTTGATTTTATATTTTATAAATAAATCATGTTTTTAATGATGTAGGAATTATGAACAATTCACCTGGAAAATCATGCCTAATTGTGCCTCACATGTCAAGGTGGTTAGTCAGCTATGCGTCATGAGTTTACTTGACCATAACCTCTCCTTGAGAATGAAAAGGAAAGAAAGGGAAAACCAATAAGGTAGAGGTACCTGACGTAACCTAAAGGAGAGAATGACAACAAAAAAGGAGTTATGTTATGAAAGCATGCCGAATGGTCAAACGAATTTGTGTAACACAGAGGTTTAGACTAAGTTTGGTTAGGACTAGATAGTAACAGAAGCTAACTGTGAAAAACTGTTATTAATACCCTTCTTATGAGGATAGCACGAGGGGAGACATATTTGGGGATTGATATCATGATAGGGAGTAACAAGGCATTGATTTCCAAAGGAAGCTCCAAAATTCAGTACAATATCAGCAGGAAACAAATGAGTACATCCTGACCTGGTTATATAATGTAGAATGTGTAACAGAGTTATGCAAATGAGTCCGTAGTAATAAAGTTATGTAAACAGATATTGTGACAAGGTTATAGGTCTGCATCTATTAGGAAAACATGTATCTAGACCAGTAGAGACCTAAAAGAATAACTGTACTAAGTCCTTGACTATAGAGTCTGCCAATATTTATGATTAAAGTGATATGTGTGGTTAATAAGGATTGAACGAGGTTAAAAATAATTAGGAAATAACTTCCTTCTTTTATGTTCAAATGAAATATGAAACCCTAGCTTGATATTGTTGAGGATTAAGAAGAAAAGCATGTGCTGGGACCCTGGGTTATTCCGGCCATCCTAGAATTTCAGTAAAGATACTTTTAACCCAGTGTGAAGTAGGACATGGAGTCTGTATCATTGTACTAAAAATAAGACTAATTCCAAACTTGAACTCAATCAAGTAAACATTATCTTAATTCAAAACCTCAACACAAGAAAATAAAATTGAGAAACATTTTGAATAAGATATAAACAACAACATATGAAAATGGTATTCAATTAATGGAAAAAAATAGTATAGTTTTATCTATAATTATAACTATAGAGCCACTATAGTTAACCATAAAATAAATATTCCAAAAATTCACAATCATTGTATCTTGTCAACCTGAGCAACAACTGTTGTTGTGATAGAATATACAAAGGAAGAACTGAGTTCTAATCACAAATTCAGCCAAAGTTTCTACTTGGCTAATGAAAATACTCAAAACCATCATAGTCTAAATTTAGTAAAAAATTATAGAAAATATCCAGCCTTTTGGCAGCCTTGGATAATCCTCTTAGCCATAAAACTGTTAGTGTAGTGGAGCCATTTTTGTACCTGGAACAAGGCAAGTAGCACCGAAAATGATTAATGAAATCCTCGATGTCGTTGATGAAAAATAGAAAGAGAATTTAGGTACTTGCATTTAAAATATAAAGTGGGTCAAGGAATTAGAAAAAAAAAATGTCATCAAGCAATCTTGGAACATGTAGCTATTCTGAGAAGTAGCTATACCTGTGTTTCGCAAATCGCCTTTGTGACTAGGAGGAAGCCTTTCAGGAGAACAACCATGCAAGAGTCAGGGTCTATAATAGGCTTAGATCAAGATAAAATATAGAATTAATTAACCGTTCGAATTAGAGTTTTACCAATGTGCATAACCCTTTCGAGTCTCGACATAAATTTTTAGACCACCGTAGATAATCAATTGACAACTCATTTCCATGACTGGTATACCGACAAGCCTACCAAGTAAAAGTCATTAAATAAATGAAGAATTTTATGCAACTCTTTTGCCTAATAAAGGATAACAATCACCTATTAAAATCTCTTACCTCGACTTTATAGGCTGCAAGTAAAACCCTTGCATACCGGCATTGAGAAATAAACCTCTGTGGTAGAAAAAATGTTAAATGAATGCTGCAATAGAACCCTGGAGATGGTGGCAATGATACCCTGTGTTGCATTGGGAAAATGAGGTCTCGACAGAGGGTGTGGGGGTGGTAGTTACCATGACTTAGAATGAAACAATCTCCACCATTGATCAGGCATCTCCATCCAGGACCGTGGATGAAACCCAAGACAGGTGTCAAGTGTAAGGCTGAGATGCTAAATCTAGAAGTTTCCCAGAGCATGCATTAACCGGTGGACGACATAACTATGATGGGTAGTTTGTTTTTGTTAAAATGGTCATCGGTGAAATATAATAAAGCCATGAACATAAATGTTTTCAATACTTCTAAATAAAGTATAGGCATTAAATAATGTCACTACACTTATAACATAACTTCAAATGGTAATACATATATATAAGCTTTTTCACGAACATCCTTTTAATGTCATCTTGAGTTCGGTAAAACATAATTATCCTGATTATATAGGTGTATTATTAACTGTAAATATTTTTTTTTTTATTATTAGAAATAATATGATAATGTTACTAGGGAGTGTGACACAAATATTTGTGTATTTCAATGAAAAATAAATGACAATATTTAGGATTAAAGGGACTCAATAAGTGCTAATCTTTTACCTACTATTCTATTTAGCTTATTAGACTTTTTTTCAATTTGGATGGACTCCTTAAATCTTGGCAATGACCTTTTAAAGTCACTTAAACAAATATGATGTTTTCTCTTCTCAACATGTTCTACAAATATGGTGTTTTGTCTTCTCAACATGTTCTACCAAAGCTCATGAGTGAGTCATACCATGTTTTATGTGAACCACATCCTCTTGAATCCTTAGATTTATGGAGCCACCATTTTCTCACTATAACACCTTGATTGATAGTTATGACAACTAGTAGACAAACTAGGAACAATGAGATAATGCTCTCAACAAATAAACTTGTGAGAATGATGCCTATAGACATATATCAACCACATTTATTAATATAATTGTGCTAATAAATTTATATATAATAAAAAACATACTTAATTTATCTTTAAAAAAATAACAATAAAAATGAAAAATAAAAAAATCATACATACCCGATGACGATCTCTGTAATGTTTCAACTAAAGGACAGACATTACAAGTAAGAAAGATATATGGATAGACAATGTTGACGAATTGCCATGAGGAAGTCTCTTTTTATAATTTCCATAAACAGAAATGGAGAAAGCCTCTTTCGGATAAACCCGACATACAGTGCATTAAGTGTTAGGATGGAACACTGCAAAAAATCTAGAGATACCTAATGCATGGAACTCAAAACAAAATCAAATTACATATCTGCTGATCACCACGATAATTAAGAAACGTATGATTCTAATTCCATAAAATGAAAATATTGTGAGCCAGTCCGTGTCTGCATTATTCACAGGATTCGTATCCATTGTAATCTATATCGATCCGTTGAAGCTCACTTTCTAAATTGCTTCTAAGGAGTGGTGGTTATTCTTAGTCGATAGTTTAATTACATTTTGAAAGTTATGGAAATTTTGATTATATTTTGGGAAAATCTAGTAACGTTGTTGTAAATCGAAGTTATAATTCTTAATTTTCAAAATTTTAGATGTTTTAGAAGTTTTTGATGGGATTGAATCTATTTTTATTATGAAAAGTATGATCAAACAATATTTCTATAAAAAAAAAAAAAAAATATTTTACTCAGATTCCAACCATTTTTACCGGATCTTATTGGAATCAGTAGCCATATTATATATATATATATATATATAGATATAATTAATTTTGGTGAGTTAAACTTTTTGGTGCGTTGTTTTTAGCTCCTTCATGACAATTTGATAAAAATTGATAGTGCTAATTTTTTTAATATATTTTTAAATTTAAAAATAATTGAGTCATAGTTTCTTTTTAATATTAAGAGCCCTCGAGATTCTGGATGCTTATTATATATACAAATTTAACCATTTAATATTACTTGAGTAAATTGTTTAATAAAATATATTATATATATTTTTTTAAATCTGAGATTTTAAATAATTTATTTTCCTATATATAATTTTAAAATAAAAATTAAATTAAATTTTATGTATATGATTAAATTTTAATTAAAATGTTTATTCAATTTTACAAAATTTTAAAAATATATATTAAAAAATAAAAACATAAAATATTTAGAATAAGCTAATAAATTTCACAAGTAAATAGAAATTTTTATACTTTAAAATAAAGCATAAATTATATATATATATATATAAAAGTATTTGGTTTTATTTATGGAAGTAAGATTAAATATTATTAATATATATTTTTTAAGAGATAGTTCCATTAATTATTATGGGAAATATTAACTATTTATTTTTATTTTTATATTATTTACATTGTTAATAGTTTTTTATCTTTTATTTATTTTGAATTAACATTTTCTATTAATTCAAGTCTAGAATACATCATGATAGATCACAAATCACAAAATTATGGTCCTCATTCCAACCACACTTGAAAATAGAACCACAATACAAATACGCTGAGAGAACTAGATACTTAGAAACAAATAATCCAAAATAACTGAAAAAATCCCTAAACCTAAAATCATCGAATATTCACCACTAATGAGGAAGGAGGATTGGGGCATGATCACCTCGCCTATTTCTAGGAGCCGGGGGAGCATGGAAATCTTTGTGAACATGAGCTTCCATATGATCGATTTCGCCTTCCAAGTGCACTAGACTTTCTAAGATCCTTTTTATCCCACAGTGCAACAACACCACCTTATCTAGCATACACTACTAGTTATGTTGGAGGTTGTTCATGAAACGATAACCTCATTCATATCCTCATGCCGAACCTAATCCATTTTCTCCAAAATATTTGAAATCTATCAAAGTACATCATTCAAGAAATCAAAGGGAGGCGACATCTAAATTCTGCCTGGAGAGTGCACAATGAGTTGATCAACCTCCTCCCCTAGACCGCAGTTTGCTTCAGGATGCACTACTCCATGGCCTCATGGACCCATGCCCCAATGGGCTCAACCTTACTGTCTACACATGGACCTAGGCTTTACCCAATTGCATCAACAACCCAGAAAGTGCCACCTTCCATGTTCCCGCAAAATAGTCACACCAAACCCATCAGTAATAAACCTCCACTACCAGAGGACTATTTTCACACTAGAAGATACCCTTGATTCTCAAGATGACAAACCAAACGCACCAGATCTCCCCTTTACCACTCTATAGAAATAACTCAAAATTTTCAGCTGCTAATGAAATCAGATAAAATCAATAGACACAAATTTCTTCTACTCAATTTATGGAAGGGAAAACATACAACAAAAACACATGCAATCTTTCAATCATAATGAATATATTTCTTACTAGGGAATCTAAAAAGGAAAACCCCTGCTCTATTTATATTATATCAAATGAGAAAAATGATCTATTGCAATGACAACTTCAATCCTTGAATCTCAACCTGCAGTACAATATTGATCTCCTCCTCTTGAGTCTGATTTGCCCAATACTCAAGAAAAATAGGCATCATGCTTCCTCCTATTTCCTTGCACAATTCCAAATAGAAGTAGCTCACCTTCTATGTGAAAACACTATACACTAAGTAATATGCAATAATGATTACAATTATAGCATTTTGCCTCCACCCAACCAGGTAATTCAAATTGCATGCATGACTAGTCCTATTTTTTAGTAAATTGACTAGTTAACTGAGAGATTAGTAAGTTAACAACAATTACAACTACTCAATTGAACTGATATTGACTCTATTCTAGACCAGAGCTTAGATAACTAAGTTTCACTAAATATAAATCCACTAGATTGCTAGATTTTAGAAATCAAATCATGCACAACTCTACTTCTTGCCCACAAACTCAAATTGAGTGACTTGGCTAAAGTGAAAATTTGAATTTATCCATTTGAATAAGGCACATGTGAAATGAAGCATTTATTGCTATAACTTAACACTCCCTCTTAGCAAGAAAATGGATTTGAACAACCCCAATCTTACTACTATGGAACTTGAACTTGCCCTTGACAAAGACTTTGTCAAAATGTCTACCTCTTGCTCCTCTGTAGGAATGTATTGTAACATGACAATCCTCCTCTACACACAATCTCTCAAGTGATGGTACCTGATGTCTATATGCTTAGACCTATCATGAAACGCTAGAATTTCATAGAGTTTTATACAACTTTGATTATCATAGTGGATCAATGTAGGATCCATCGCATGACTAAAGAGACCAACCAGGATCTTGCTCATCCAAATAACCTCGCATGTTGCTTGACTAAAAACCATATACTTGCCCTCTGCTGAGCTAAATGCTACATATCACTATTTCCTACTATACAAAGAAACAAATGTTGAGCCAACACTAAAGACAGTTCTTGATGTGTTCTTCCTATCTGAAGGACTCCCTACCCAATTTTCATCTATGAAGCCTTGGAGCTTCACTCCATCAGTCTGCCTGTACCATAAACCAAAATTTGTTGTGCCTCTAAGGTATCTGAGAACATGTTTTACTGCTTTCTAGTGAAGCTTGGTAGGCTCCACCATAATCTGACTAAGATGATTAACTGCAAAATAAATATCGAACATTTTTTTCACCAAGTACATCAAGGACCCCACCATTTTTTTGTAGATAGTGCCATCTAATGCCTCACCTGTATAAGAATCCTCTTTCCTCTAGTTAGTACCTAGAGGAGTATCCACGGGTTTGCAATCCTGCATATGGAATCTCTGAAGAATTTCAAAGGTGTACTTCCCCCGGTCAACAAATATCTCTCCATTTCCCTACTACACCTCCAAGCCATGGAAGTAGTGCATCAAATCCATACCCTTCAACCTCTGATCTCCTGTCAATATCAAATCATCCACATAAGGACTAAGATGAGAATACTTCCATCTATCATAATGTAGTATAGATTGGCATCTGCTTCACTCTTAGATAATCCTAATGCACTTAGATAGGAATATATGTGAATGTACCAAGCACAAGGTGCCTGCTTGAGACCATAGAGGGCTCTCTTGAGTCTACAGACATGTGCCTCCCTATCAAATGTATCAAACCCCTTGGGATGCTCAATGTAAATCTATTCCTCAACCATTCCTTTGAGGAAGGAAATTTTAACATCCATTTGATGGATCCTCCACCCCAACTGTGCTGCCAATGCAAGAATGGTTATGATAGAAGAATATCTTGCCACAGGGGAAAATGTCTACTCATAATCAACTTCGTCTACCTGTGAGAAGACTTTGGCAACAAATTTGGCCTTGTACTTCTCAACAATGCCATCAACTGCATTTTCATATTATATAACCACTTGGAACCAACAACTATTTTTTTTTTAGGTCTAGGCACCACCTCCCAAACATTGTTCTTCATGATGGAGTCATACTCCTCCACCATGGAATCTAACCACGATTGTTGAGAAACAACCTCTTCAAAGGAAGATGGCTCATAATCAATTAGTTATTTCATGAGTGTTATATATCTTGTATATATGTCACATGATCTCCTTTATATGCACAAGGAGCTAGGAGCTCCAACCTACTCCTGAGGTTCCTGCACCAACCTATCAACCATATTGGTCCTCTTCATCCCTTCTATGGAAGGGTGTGTGTAAGTGGGTGCCTTTACTCAGCCTTGTCTCTGCTCCTCCACATGTGGCTACTCCACATCCTCCTCCTAGAATGTATCCTTAGCTTTGAGCAAGATGCCTATATGGATCTAACTAAGGCTCCTCCTTTGGAACTAAAAATCTCCTCCTTTGGTGATATGCTCAACTTTCACTTTAGAGAGCTCCCCATGGCTTTCTCCTCATAAAATATCACACCCCCCCCATCATAGTCTTCCTGAGTGAGGGCATGTTCACCCGGTAAATATGAGGAGTCTTTGTGTATCCTATTTAAATATCCCTCTCTTCAGATGTAATCATTCCAAGAATTTTGTGAGGGCTCTTGTTCTGCAAATAAATAGTTGTATTACAAGCTTCTGCCCACAAGGATAGTGGCAATTCCTGGCCATGCAACATTCCTATAGAAATTCCTATACTAGTTCTATTTTTCCTCTCTGCAACCCCATTTTTATATGGGTTGTGGGATGTAATTAACTCCCTTCTAACACCCTCCTTGGCACGTAATTCTTTGAAGGCATTAGACACATACTCTCCTCCATTATCACTTCTCAGGGATTTAATTTTATTTCCAATCTTGTTTTCAACTAAGGCTTTAAATTCAATAAACTTTAAATATACCTAATCTTTCTTATTCATAAAATAGATCGAGCATTTGTGGGAAAATTCATCTATGAAGATCACATAATACTCATGATTTGAAATTGAGATTGTGGAAAATGGTCGACAAACATCTTAGTGAAATCGCTCCAAGATAGCTCGAGCTCTGCTATCTTGGCGCTAGAAGGAAGATTTAACATATTTCCGAAGAGTGCATCCCTTGCAAACATCATGTTGATCAAGGCTTCATTTTGGAAGTCTAGTGATAATATGTTGCATTATTTTCAAAGCTCTATGGTGTAGGTGCACCTACTCCAAAGCTCTCCAGCATCTCGTCCCAAAACATGTTCTTCCTTGCTACTCAATGTAGCATGTGCATCCACCTCTATCTTGTAGAGATTTTTAACTTGAACAACAATTTGTTTTACTTGTCTAGTAGGAACTTGCTTTAGATATGCCTTCCCTTTAATAAACACCACATCATATCCTTTTTCTTTAAGTAAAACTACAAAAATTAAAATTTTCGTGAGACAAAAAACATACATTACATTCTTTAGTTGAATATGGGAGCTTGACTCCCTTTTAAAGGTGATAGTGCCAATCCATTTGGTCCATCATCACCAAGCTCTATGTTTAATTGCAGGTCCTTCTCCTCTAAGCTATTGAATAAATCCTTATTTTATGTCATATGAAATGAAGCACCAGAGCCTAAGTACCTGTTGAAGCTTCGAAAATCATTACAACAACATGGGGGAAACCACTAGGTTGGGGACTTGAATACTGTCCCTTATCCATTTGGATTAGTGGCTCTGACTAGATATAGTGGGACCAATTTCCCAATAAAAATGTGATAGGATGGATAGGGTGTTCATTACCAAAAACTAAGTGATAGATGGGGTGGTTTTCAACTAAAATACATGTAAACTTCACCTATCTATATATTACCCAGGATTTTACTTATACCTATGTGATCTACAACGATTATCTTTAGTGTATGATAATGAAAATTAATCAAACACTAACAGATATGAAAATCCTTTAAAATAATAATTATTATTTTGATAAAAAATTAATCAAAATAATTATTAAACACATATCGCATCAAATATCATTCAAACATTTTCTCATCAATGTATTAAAGATAACAATCCAAGCATGTTTAGAAGCGAATGAATACAGAACTACATGAAAAGAGATACATATGGTAAACAATATAAAGAGAAATTGCTATCAATTTATAAACAAATAAATACACAATGATATAAGTACCCATTGCATATAACTCTGCTGACGAAGTAAATAGCTCGAGTCCAGTATTTTTTATTAATATGGTTTCCAAAAGTACAAAAGTTTAAGCTTCCAAAAGCCTTCTTCATAAAACTTCAAGACTCTGATACAGTCATTCTACTAGGACAAATTTTAAAAGTGCAGAAGTGCAAGCTTTTAAAGTGCTTCTTTATAAAATTGTGGACCCTTTCTTCAAAGACATGAAAGGGTATACCTAATAAAAATAAAGTAAAAACTATATATTACATGAAAGTTCTGAGGAGGTTTAAACAACTCTCCTTAAATAAGTGACAGGATTACATAAAACATAAATTATTGAAATGACGAGCTAAAGTTTGTAATGGTGTCTATTCCTTCATCCATTTTCTCAGCTCATAGATATCCATCATTGACTTGACTTAAGGAGGCTGGCCTGTCCTCATGTGCAATTTTCTTGTATACACTGCATCTCAGAGAGTAGGAAGCATGTGCATGAATGAGTCAGCGAGGCAGCATAGCATTAGCCACTGACTGTGGGGCTTTACCAGATATCTCCAATATACTTCCCAGTCAAGTTTTGTTTGTGTTTCTAGGTCTTTGATATCAGGGAGACTCCCAGGTGGGCATTCCTATATCAAATTATCATTATGCAAATTACCATTGATGGTTTCAATGATATTATTTGTAGCATTAGTGACTCTTGAAACTGCTCTTTCTCCTCGCTTTAGATGAATATCCCAATTGGTAAAGAGGATGTCTTTATGAGATTCCTCTTTCTTGGGAAGATCTGTTGCTCTGCCCTCTAAAGTATCCTGCCATGTTATGTATCCTGAAATATTATCATCAATATCATTAAAAGTGATCCTCAGATTGGATGCTTGATTCATTAGTGAATCACTTTGCCTTCACATTGGATTGATGACCGATAGCTTCTAACAAAATGTTTCATGTTGCTCAGATAATAAATAATTGTGTTCTAATGCTTCCTTTAAAAAATCCTCAACCTTAGGATTATCTTTCAACTGATCCATAGAAAACTACAACTATTGTATTTTCCTATCTTTGGCACTTATTTCTGCTTGGTATTGGAGCTTCAATTGGTCAAAGCTATGCTATATTTAGGCCATTTGCGCCTTCATTTGATGGTTGACACTCTGTATTTCTTCTGCTAACTATTTCTATAACTGTTGTATTCTTTCTTCCTTCTCTCTTACCAATTGTTTGAATTCCACTGCTTAATCGGGTCTCATGGTTCCTCATTCTCGGTTGCAAAATTCTCAAGGAAGGCTTTATCATACACCTTCTACGGGTCTGGTATATGATACATGCTCTTCAAGTCTTCTGTTGTGAAGGACCCAATAACTATTTTCCTTGAAGTCTGGAATGCCCAGTCGGCAGTGTTAATAGGGCATTCCTCCTCTATCTAAACTGTTAATATTGTCTATTATCCATTTTACCATATCGGTGTATGGTAAAATATTCGGTCTAGCAACAATTCTGTGAAGGAAAGAACTTGCAACTTCAAAGTGGGAGGCTTCTGAAGAGGTAGTGGTGTCTATTGTTGTTTTACTTTGAATTATCCTAGGACCCTCGCTCTCTAGCAACTGGTACATGGTTTCCCATGAGGAAGTACCGTTGTTGATAGTGCATGTCGTGTCTAAGAACAATGGGGGCATTTCTATTACATCAGATGTAGAAGATTGTGTAGCTTCGCTGGGTTTCTTTCCTTTCTTTGACTTATCTTGTTACACAATTATTTCTCGGGCGAAACCTACAAATTGAGAATATAGAGGAATGAAGAGAAATAGGAGTTAAATGTGGAAGCATACAAGCACATAAGACTTTGAAATTATGGAAAGGGAAGTTTAAGTGCGAATCAATCCAAACAGGCCATCAAATCTCCTTGTGCTTTGGAATCATAAATACCATTAGAATCCTTTAATAACTAAAATCATGGCTTCTCATGGTTATTTATTTTTCATTAATATGTCACATTGCAAAACCTTTCAAATGGTAAATAAAACTTATTCTTCAAGTACCTCACTGATATTCAATGGTGATATCACTGTATCGTCTTATTAAGTATGAGAGATGTGCGATTGTGATAACCACATTATCACAATATCGCAATTGGTGGTTTCGAGAGTAGCGGAGAATGGATATGGCTGAAAGCTTTAAGTGATTGTGAATTTGTGAGAAGTGACGTGGCATTGTAGCGAGCCCATGAGTTTATTATTAAGTGCATATTTTGCTTTTTAGCTTTAGCTTTATGATTTTCCTTGGGCGCGTTCTTTAAGAAATAACTTTATCGCAATTGGGGAATTGGGAATGATAAAAGCGAGGAGCATGTTGATACCCTTGCAATTTATCCGAACGCGATAATTTTAAAGAGTTTATTTTATTGTTTTGTCAAGACTAGTAGCTTATCACATTTCACAATCAAGATGTTCCTCAATCTTATGATATATCACTTTTGTTATAAGATTGTGATGCAGGGAATTTCTGTAGTAAATGAATATCATCAATACTTAAGTTTTTTTAAGGAATATATATGTTTTGGTTCTCGGGGGCTATCTTTTATCACAATCGCAAGTTTCAAAGTGTAAATGAAACTTTGTCTCTTTGAAACTTTGCGATATGAAATATTGTCGGGTTTTCTTTTAAGGTAAGCCTTATTCAAGTCATTGAAGCTTTTATGAGGATTTGTTTATTAAAAAATCAAATTTCTTCTTAACAAAGACCCTAAACTAAAATATATTCCTATGCTTTTCAAATTTTTAAGGGTCACTATTTATTTATACAATAATCTCCTAAGATATTTAAAAAAAATAAATAGGGGGTTGTTGTGCAACACAACAATTGGTGATTCACTAGAAGAACTAGTTATCTCTGATAATAGTGAAAATTCTAAAACTTTTCTAGGTAAAAATAATTGAGGAAAGGAGGACTAATTTTGAAATATTTAGATAAGTAATATTACTCTGAACATAAAAAACTCACTTAATTACAATTCTTTTTATATCCTCTTATAGATGAAAATCCTTTTGGTCTATACCAGTCATTAATTAGTTGTAAAGATAAAGTAGGTGGCTTTTACAACTTAGCATTTTTAATATACTCACTTGTCACAGGTAGAGGCACTACTGCCAACAAGCGTTCATAGCCTCAATAGGGTTACCTTTTAACCATCAATGATTCAAGATCCCATCCATATTAGAGTGCAATATTTAGAGATAATTTAAAAAGTATATATATATATATATATCTATATATATATATATATATATATATATATATATATATATATATTTGATTTTTTCTTTTTTATTTATTTACTTTTATCTTAACATTTTTTTGTTACCTAAACGCCATTGTCCTGGTTTGGTGACCAGAAAGTGACAATGCCATTCATTGGTTGTAATTGAACTGAACAAGTTGGCTCGTGCTGAGACCCCTTGTCTTAAGATTAAAATAATCAGAAGCCATTACCCTGGTTTGGTATTTAGTGTTGGTAATGTCAGTCTATTATTTCCTTATGAACATGGAAAGTAGGCTTATGATAAGACCCCTTATCTTTGAAGGTTAATATATTATTGAATTACACTCTAAAAATAGTAAAGTTAATGGATGGGGAGAATCATTGACTCCTTAAGGGTTTTGGATGACAATTTTACAGTTGGAGATGCATAGCAGTAAATAGTATTTACTTTGTTAAAGATAACCTTTCTTGACTGATAATAGAATAAAAGGATTTTATAAAGTTGAGGTTTTCAAAGAATTTACAACTTCAATGGAAAATAAAATTTTAGAGTTTTATGATACTTAGCTAATTTTCAAATGTTGTGATCATTTCCTTTAGAATTTCTACTTTGAAAGTGAAAGATCATAAAATATTTGAAGAGATTCCATTTGCAAATCCAAAAGTGATTCTATTTAACATTATTTTTCTAATAAAGCACAAAAAGTAAACACAATAATGTTAGAGTAGAAGATGTAATCTTCTAAGAAAAGAATTTTTTCAAAATAAACCCATTGACAGGAAGAGAATCTCTCTTTCCTAATAAATCTTGCAATATGAATGTTGATGGGCCTACTTGTTCAACAATTTGAAATGGTCCAAGCCACATTTTTTGGAATTTAGTATGCTTTCCTTTTTCCTCATGTGCCTTATCCCATTTAAGGATGAGATCTCAAATTTGAAAATATTTTGTGGAAACAAAACTTGCATCAAAAGAAGATTTGACTAGTTGTTGATGGCGAGTATGTGTAAGTTTGGCTTTCTCCCTTTCTTCTTCTAATTTAAGAATTTGAGACTGTCTTAGTTGTAAAGAAGAAGAAGGTGTTTCTTTAATAAATTGGACTAGGGCTAATGAGGGAAGGGCTAGATTTGAAGGGATGATAGCTTCTTTCCCATATACTAGATTGAATGGAGAAGTGCCTATTGAGGCCTTTTGGGTTATTCGATCTTCCCATAGAGAAAATGTCAAAGATTTATGCCAATTCTTTTGGCTCTGATCAACAGCTCTTTTAATAATCCTTATGAGGTTCTTGTTGGTTGATTCTGCTAAACCATTTCCTTGAGGGTAGTAGTTAGCAGGGTTTTTAAGTTTAAAACCCCTCTTAAGAGAAAATTCAGCCATATTATTTCCTTAAAATTACGATGCAATATCGAACATAAGTGAAATTGGTAAGCCAAATCTAGTAATCATGGATTGATCAATGAATTCAATGATAACATCATAATTGGCTACCTTTAGTGGAATTTCTTCCACCCACTTAGTAAAATAGTCTATAGTTGTAAGGATATACTTATGTTGCTTTGAGGAATGAGGAACAATCTCACCTATGATATCCAATCCCCATTGTTCAAAAGGTTGTTCAATGTTGACTGGTTGCAGAAGTAAGGTAGGTTTTCATTGCCTTCCAGTAGCAGTTTGACATATTTTTCATTTCCTCACGTATTCATGGGTATCTTTGAACAAGGTTGGCCAATAGTACCCAACATGCAGCATCTTATGTGCAGTAGTATCTCCTCCAAAATGTCCACCAGCTGGTCCATCATGGAGTTCTTGTAAAACCTTATGTGCTTTAGAATTTTCAAAGCATCTTAGTAATATAGAATCATAATTTCTCGTGAATAACACATCATTAATGATTTCATATTGATCTTCTTTCAATCTTAAAACTGTTTTCCTTTTGTGATTGATTTTGGGGGTGGGGGGCATATCCATTTTTCAAATAGAAAATGAGATCAACATATTGGGACTCTAAATCGTTCAGGCTTACCTCTGATATGTGTACAATATTACCTGAGTCGTCATCTGCTGGTAGGTTGGAAGCTATTGTAAGTAATCTACAAAAACCTTTTCCTTTGACAATTTTGGTTGGTCAAATGTCAATATCATATTCTTGCAGAGCTATTAACCAATTTTCCCTTTTTTTCTCCTAATTCCCTTTGCATAAGTAATTATCTCACTGTTAAGAATGGTATTTTTATTTTAGTATGGGTTTTGAGGAGAAAAGGCCTTAAGTGCTTTACAGATTTGAAAACAACAAAAGCTTTCTTTTCCACCTCTGAATAATTTAGTTCAGCACCTTGAAAATTACAATTAAAGAAAGATATGGGTGCATCGATTTGTTGAACATTAAGTCGTGTTAAAACAACATCATAAGATGTTTCAGAAGCGAATGTATACAAGATGAAATGATTAGAAAATTTTGGAGTTGTTAAAGAGGGAACATTCATAATACCTTGTTTGATTAAATCAAAAGCTTCTCTTTCATTATGTCCCCACTTAAAGAATTTTTCTTAATCATGGTTTGTAATGGTAAAACAATTTGGGAAAAGTCAGGGACAAATCTCTTAACAAAATTTATCTGACCTAGAAAAGACTGCATAGATTTTTTATTATGGGGTAAAGAAATTTCAGTAATTTTTTTATTCTGTCTAGAACAATACAAATGCCCTTTTTGAATAAAATAAACCCTAGAAGCTTACCTTCATTTAGAGAAAAATAAGACTTCTTTGGATTTAATGAAATTCCATACTTTTTGCAATTTTCAAAGATCTACTTTAGGTCATGCAAATGGTTATTTATCTTCTTGGAATAAACAATTATGTCATCCAAATAAATGACAACAATTTCTTTTATCATACCTTTGAAGACTATATTCATAGCTCTTTGGAAATTTTCCCGTGCATTAATTAAACCAAAAGGCATTTTCTGATAGGCAAAGGTTCCCCATTTAGTCCTGAATTTAGTCTTTAATTTATCATCTAGATGAACCATAATTTGGTTATATCTTGAAAATCCATCAAGAAAATACATTAGTTTTGAACCATCTACTGATTGCAGTATTTTCTCCATAGTTGGTAATGTGAAATTTTCCTTGTGACAAGCTTTGTTGAGATTTCTAAAGGCTATATAGATGCAAATGTCACCATTATTCTTCCTGACAAGTACTAAGTTTGAAACCCATTTTGAATTCCTAACAGGAAAGATAATCTTGGCTTTAAGGAGTTTATTCGGCTCAAACTTGATTTGACTTTCTAAATTTAGATGAATTTTCCTTAAATTTTGTTTTACAAGTTTGTCATTGGATATCATGGGAATGGTGTGTTGTATGATGGAGGTATCATAAATTTTGAGATCATCATAGTTCCAAGCAAAGATACCTTTATATCTTTTTAACAAATGAATAAAGGTTGATCTCTCATCAGGAGAGAGACCAAGTCCTAGATTGATGTTTTGAGATTGATATCAGTTCCAAGGTTTACTAGTTCAAAACCTTAAGGTTGAACTTTGGAGTTTAGAATTAATAACCTTTTTAAATTTTTCCTTAAGATCGTAAATATCTTCAAGTTTTACCACATATTTAGGTATGGGATTCTCATTGGACTTATGTTTTAACTAATTATCATGCTCACTCTCATCAATTATCTAATCGTCATATGATCCTTTAGATGTCAAAAATCTTATGATATCCTTGTCATCATTAAAGGCTCGCCAATTGGTGACATTATCGGGAAGGGACAATCAAAAAATTAGAAACCCACAGTCTACCCAGACTTGATGGCCAACCATGGTTAAAATAGTCAAACATGGTCAATAAAAGGATCTATGGTTGAATATGTTTGACCATTATTAACATGGGAAACCATAATTAATCATATAAAAGTCTGGCCAACCTTGTAAAATATGTTAAACAATGTTCATCCATGGTCAACATGGTCGAACCATGGTCATTATGCCCAACCATTGTCAACCATTGTCAATCATAATTTTTCATAGTAAATGGTTAATCATGGTCAAAATTTTCAAACCATTTTACTGTGGTTTACCATGGTTGGCATTGGTTAACTAAGGTCAACCATGGTAAACCAACATCAACCATACTAGCAATAATCAAACAACGTAAACTATAATTCTTCCTCTTTCTTCTTTTTCAACCATGAAAATCATAACCAGCCATAACCAACCAAGGTCAACTTTGATTAACCAAGGGTTAATGAGGCTTGTTATTGTACCTCCATTAACCATGGGTTTCTTCAATCGATGATGATCAACCCTCTTCAAATAGTAATGAAATCTTTTTTGTAACGTTAATGTAACATCAACCATGGTCAACATTAACGTAACAATATAACAATTAACAACATTAATGTTACACTGTTAGATTAATGAAACATAAATACATTGTGGTATTTATGGCTGTCCATGGTCAAACTCGGTTAACCATGTTAATATATAGTTAACAATATTCATCTTCAATCAACTACAGTAAACCAAGCTTAGTCATAATCTTCCCCTTAATCCTTGGTTAACCATCACAATCAATTTCAATCATGGTCAACTAAGGTCAATGATGGTAATCATTATCAATCATGGTGAACCAAGTTTATCCATGGCAATCATTGTCAATCGTGTTCCACTAAGATCACCTAAAATCTACCTTGACCAATAATGGTCAATCCTCTTCAACGATGGTCAACCCCACCAACCCACTTCAACCATTAATGTAACTATTTTTGTAACATTAATGTAATATCAACCATTGCCAAAAATAATAAACAAAGGTCAACCATAATATTTCATCTTAATCCCTACTCAACCATGGCAATCATTATTAATAATGGTCAATCGAGGTTAACCATGGTCTATCTTAACCAATAATGGTCCACCCTCTTACCATTGCTAACCTTGTTAACCATGGTTAACCCTGTCAACCCACTTTAATCATAATGCAAACATTTTTGTAACATTAACATTAACATTAATGTAACATGAACCATTGTCAACCATGGTTAAGAATGATCAACCATGGTCAATATTAATAAAAAAATTAATGTAATAGTGTAACAATGGTCAACATTAATGTAATATCATTAGATTGATGTAGAAATATTATACTGTTACATTAAATTGACCATGTTCAACCATTAAATTAAGTAAACTATAGTATAATCATTTAAATTATTTTTATGTTAATATTAAGTTATTATTTTAATATTAATTTTAAATTATAGTATTAACAAATATTTTTACTACTAATAATGATAATATATTAACATTAACATTAATAACAATATTATTAATAATATCATTCAAAATACTAATGATATTTATCTATAAGATTGACACATTATGAATAATTACATTAACAATATTAATGTAACCATGATCAAGAAATCTACCCTCCACATATCGACTGTCAACTAGCACAACCACATTTACACATTAGTAAATGTGGTTGATATAGGTTAATCATTGGAATTTTCCATTCAACCATATGTACTAATGTGAAAATGTAGTTATGTTAATATTAAAAAAATCAAAGTATAATAATTAAAAATAAAAAAATATAATTACATGAAAAAATGAGTGCACAAAGATGAAGGAAAAGATGAATGAAATTATATGTTTTCTATTGATGTTATGATAATGGTAAATTTCATGGATATGTATGCCTTCTATTGATGTTATGATGATGATAACTTTGATGGATATGTATATTTTCTATTGATGTTATAATGATGATAACCTTGACGGATATGTATGTTTCCTATTGATGTTATGATAATGATAGCTTTGATGGATATGTATGATTTCTATTAATGTATGATGATGACAACTTTGGTGGATATGTATGTTTTCTAATGATGTTATGATGATGATAGTTGTGATGGATGTGTTCCTTATGTTGGCTACTTACAATAGTCCTGGTTCAGATGAACAACGACGTGGATGATTATGTCATGTGATGATGCTAGAATGACAATGACCAACAATATGAAACTTTGTTACTGATGATTATCAAGTATGAAAGCACTAGATTCACTCACATGTGATGAATCGATGACATCTAGTTTTATGGAAACGAATATTTTGTCCTTGATTTTTTTTTAAGTTTAGTTTGAATCTTACTATAAATTTTAATGACATGTGAGTGGTTGCAAGAACAGGTTAGTTTCATGGCCAAATGACTCACACATGGGTTATGGCATTGTACAAATGGATGAAACTACATGGGAGGGGTGGGACAATGTCCCTAATTTCTCCCATTAACACTTCCACCATGACTTGGGCTGGAAGGGTTGGTACACCTTCGCCTTGAAGATCAAAATGTCATGGGGATAAGTCCCTAATTAGATTTCTCACAATTATTTACTGGGCGCACACATCAAGGCAGATTCCTTAATCCCCAACACCATGAATGATGATAACAGTCTTTATCATTGCACCCAAATTTTCCCCTTGTAACCACTAGATGTTTGAAGGGCAGGTGATGTGGCACCCTTATAACTTCAAGAGAAGTTATTAACTGGAATGACCAATTTGGCACCATTAGCATCATTAATAAACTATTAGGCGTGGCAACTTGGAACTTTGAAGGGAAGTTCTTGAAGGGTACGACGAACTTGGAACCCTTGGCATAAAAAATAAACTAATAAATATAATCAAGGTATGAAAATCCTACAAGTTCAAGTGAGGTGGTAAATGAAGCTAGAACCAAGACAATTAAATCAAGAATGAACTTAGGGTAAAGGGAGAATAGGAAGAAACAAAAATATTGTACCTTGAAAATTCTACCCTTCCCATGTTGGAAAATATTAGGTAAATAATGAACATAAGTATATAGTTAGGTAAAAAGGCAAATGAGGTTCATAGATTTAATTATGAATATTAATCCTAAAATAGTTAAACTTAACTAGGAGAACAGGGTGATGAATTAAAATAAAAATTAATAAAAATTAGATATAATTTGAGAACCTCCATGTGGCAAGAGCTAACCTAAGAATATCAACGTAAGATGAAAATTGAGTTAAATTAAGAGGTAGTTAGGGGACCAAATATAAGACTTATTAGTTGGCTTCAGTAAGGAACACAAATTAAGGAGCATAAAAGGGGGATTAAGAGACAACTAGGAGAAGAAATAGAGAGTCTTGTTCGAGTGAGGAAAAATATTATTTTTAATTAAAAATTTAAGTAAATAATTTTGGAGAGATTTGGGGAGATAGTGACACATGGGTGGGTGAATAACCAAACATTTGGATTAATAAAAATACTTAATTATGCATGAAGTTCCAAGTGTCACCTATGAAGCCTCCTATAAAAGAAAGGGAAAGCCATGGGAGAAAAATCTTTTTTCTTACCCTATTATTGGATGGGGAGATTACGTCTTTGTGATTGGATACAAGCTATAGTTGAGTTTGGTAAGCTAGAGTTCTTTAGAAAGGGGAATCATGAGCCAAGGAGTGCTCACCTCTATCAATTAGAACACTTTCTCCATTGTGCAACCCCATTGCAACACAAGGGTCCACTCGGAAGCAAAGTACCCAAGGAGTGGGATGGGAGGTCAACTGGTGGGTCACTACATTCTTTTGGAGCACATAAACATTCACACTTTGGGGTGGATGACAACGAGGGAGTGCAAGTAGTAGCAAGGCCAAGATCGAATCTCCTCTCTAGGTGAATGGTACCTGTCGTATTTATGGCATTCTGTTATATGATTTCAATGTGCCTATAATTAAAAAAAATGTAAAACATATGATATTTGTAATGTAGTGTAATTCATAGATGTTTGATGTAAGTGCCTTAATATTTTTGAGTTCCCAATGATTATCTACTTATGGTTGTATTCCTAGCTTATCTAAATTGTTTAATATGTGTGTGTGTGTAGGGATGGCTTAACCACTACACAGTATAGGGCTTGGCCACTAAAAATACCATTATATATATATATATATATATATATATATATATATATATATATATATATATATATATATATATATATACATATACATACATATACATACATATATACATATATATATATATATATATATATATATATATATATATATATATATATATGTATATATATACATATATATTCTTTTAATATATATATATATATATTAAAAGAATATATAATATATACATAGATCACATTAAATTTGTTTACATAACATGTGCATCGAGAACATTAAAATAGTTTTTTTTGTTATTAATATATTTTCAAGTATACATCAATATTAATTCATATTAAGAAATTTTATTTTAAATTTTTTTATATATAGAGATATATATGGAGTTGATATCAACATAAATTAATTAACATAGATGTTCAAATAGTTTATTTAAATCTCATGTTGAAATATTTTTGAAAATGATAAGTTTTAAACATCTTACTCACACATTTTTTTACATCTAATTATTTTAAATGAAATTATATTATGCTATATGGACAACTAACTAAACATTAGCATATTAATTTTGTTTTTTTATTATAGCTAACATTGATTTTCTATTTAGAGAATATTTTACTTTATTGTAAGAGGAACACAGGTCAACTCCATGTTGAGCATAGATGGAATTTCACATCGACCTCATACTAGGCTATAGAATGAGCCTCTCAGCTCAAAAAAAGCAACACAATAACTATGCAATTTTGAAGAGATTTTTGTCTATATATAGACAAAGATTTTAGAGATGGGTTTATTAAAGAACAGTTAGTTTTGGTAATTACGAAATTTATATAAAATTTTAAATAAATTTTAAATTTAATTTTAAATATTATTATGATTTTAAGTAAGGTAATTTAGATATATTTAGCGAAAATCATGTAAATTTTAAAGGGGGAAAAGTAAATACTTATTTAAAATTGGAATAAGGATTAATAAAATCTATCTTCCAAGGAGGGTGCCCAAGAGTGGGAATTCCTCCAAACCTTGATATGATGCCAATTCACACGAAAGGGGGTTGCAGATCCCACTACACTTGGCACATTACATGCACTATCGTCACTTCATGGAGCATGACACAAATTTGGAACAAGGTTAAATGTTCTTTAAATATTGCATGTGGCATAGGGAGGTATAAGAGGACTCAACAGGATAATTCTACGAGATTGCTAGAGTTGGAGGGAAAATTGACAATGTAGATTGCAAGTTGACCATTCTAGCTAGGAGATCAGCTAACGTCTCCTCCTCAAATAAGGTTAGTGACCAACCAACGTGGATTCCTCGAGATTCTTCCCAATAGTTGTTAGGACTGATTGGTTTTTTTGCTTACAACACTAGTAGTATTTTTTGTCTTCTCATTGCATGTCAAGGTTTGGTGCAACCAGTGTGTTTTTATAAGTTTCTATTTACAATATGCTCTAGTTATACAAGATGTTAGCAACCTCAAAACTATGAACTTATGTTACTAATATGTTTTCTCTCCAGATAGACCAGTAGAAAAAAAAATTGCATGTCAAGGTTTGGTGCAACCGTTGTGTTTTTATAAGTTTCTATTTACAATATGCTCTAGTTATACAAGATGTTAGCAACCTAAAAACTATGAACTTATGTTACTAATATGTTTTCTCTCCAAATAGACCAGTAGAAAAAAAAATGCATGTCAAGGTTTGGTGCAACTGGTGTGTTTTTATAAGTTTCTAATTACAATATGCTCTAGTTATACAAGATGTTAGCAACCTCAAAACTATGAACTTATGTTACTAATATGTTTTCTCTCCAGATAGACCAGTAGACAAAAAAAATTGTTCTATATAATCCTCATTTTACATAATGTTAAATGCCTTAAAAAAATTGATAATAAAATATAAATATCAAAAGATCTTATAAATCACTTAAGCCATAAATAAATGTGAATTATCATCATAAATAACTGAGAATTATTATTAAGGAAAGTGGAATGGAGTTCACACGAATAAGAAAATGAAAGAAATATAGAATTAATGGAAGCATGTGGGGAGAAGGTTTAATATATTATTTATTTCAATTATTATAGAAATGTAGATTTTAAGGGAGTTAGAATTAGGTATGGGGAGAAGGATTCAAGTAGGTGTTTGTGTGATCCCATAAATATTAAGGTTTTTATGTTAAAAAATAAAATGGTCTTGTACTTAAAATTGTTGTTTAGTGAAAATTAAAATTTCATTAGAAACCAAGAATTTAATGAAGACATTGAAAAGATAGAAGCAGAGCTAAATAAAGTGTTATAGAATATGTGTTAATAATTTTTAAGAAGTAGTGTGATGTAGAAATCAACATATTTACAGGGAAAAAACTAACTTCTATTAGTTTTGCTTGGTTGTTTTTTTTGGAAAGAGAAGAGAAGGTATGATGTGGGTAATTTAGATGCTTTGAATCATAATGGATGATACAAATCAATTACTATTATTATAATTTCCATTAACCGCTCAATGGTTGAGCTTAAATAAGGAAGGAAAACATTAGTCCATTTATTTACATAATCTGCATGTAAGCATTATAGCATTGTGTCTTCACCATACATGGAGTAGAAAGAAAAATAGGTATACAAAATGTTATAATATAATTCAATACGTAGGATTTCTAGTAAAAATTTGTTTGTTTGTTTATTTGTTTTGTAGATTAAAAAGTTACACTAGGATGGGGTTTCAACAAAAGGAATTTGGGAAATATTTTTAATATCCATTAAAATTAGGAGTATTCCATAATATCCCATGAATTATTGTAGTATATCATTCATATGTTCAATGAGTGAATATCCATGACTTTAACTCCCAATTCAATCCATAATCTAGTTTTATAGTGTGTTATAGAAATTACTTGAGAAAAATGGATACTCAGAGATGTATATCTCATGGAAATCATGAAAGTTATGAGGAAACATTTTTGGGAATGCGTTACATTATTTGAATGATTAACTTCATGCATTATACATTGCACGTGGAGAAAATGAAGATTTTTGTGTCCCTCCTAGTTATACGTTTCAAGGTGTAGTACCAGAAAATAAATGAATAAATAAGGTTTTCTTTGTATTGTTTTGGCCTTTTTTTTTTGGGTGTTTTTCAAACAATAGTTTTTCAATCCATTATAATGTAATTCTAGTTAAGGAATATAATTTGGGTTAATAAATTAAGATTTTGAGTGTCATAAAATATTATATATTATATTGTAAATGGTGAAGAAAATACAATGAGAGTTAGAGGTGCAAACCTCAACATTTGTCCATTTTCTTAGTTAAGGGTTGTTGGGGTAAATATTTGAGTATTATAAGAATACGTTCTATTGTTTATTATTTTTTTATATAAAGAATACATTTATGAATTTCTTTATTGTAAAGATTTAAAACTTACACTTGGTATCATACTATTTTTTGGCTTCAAGGAGACACCTTTATTGCTAAAGGTCTAGTTATCTTGAATCTATGAACTTGGTTTCAATGTGGTTTCAATGGGAGCTTTGTGATATTGATTCTTGTGGTGAAATAAAATGAGAAATAATTTGAAAATCAAGATAAGAAATTTACTGGGAAAATATTTGATCTATGGAAGCTAAAGATGTAATACCTTTTGGTAGAAAAAGAACAATGAGTCATAGTGGATCCTAGCACTGCACCTATGATTATGTGGGAAAAAGTTTGGAAAATGTTGGAAAGGAAGGAAAAGAGCACAATCTAGTTGTGTCTTTCATATTTATTATTATTAAAAGTTCTCAAAGAAACTACAACCAAGGCATTACGTGATAAGTTAGGAGATTTGTATGAATCTAAGTGTGTGGTAAATAAACTTTTCTTTTAGAAGAATTTGTACCTCTTAAGGATGAATAATGGAGACTCGATGAAAGATCATATACATGAACTTAATAGTATGGTAAATAAATTGTTATTAATTGATATTAAAATTTCTTAAAAGTGCCTTAGTCTAATATATTTGTTGGCATATGCATGTGATAGTTTAGTTGTAGTTATTTGTAGTAATTAACCACATTAAAATTTGATGATTTGGTTCCATCCTTGTTATCAAAAGAAATGAGATGTTTAACAAATAACCACAAGTTTGATGGTTTGGTTTCATCCTTGTTGTCAAAAGAAATGAGATGCTTTTATGTTCATTGCATTCTAACCACTTAATGTGATTTATTATTAGAACTAAGATATGATCCACTAAATTTAGTAAAATACATTGGTTAAATTACAAGAGAAGTAAAATAAATAATATTATTCAAATAAAACTTCAAGATAATATATAAATAATTAAATTAAAAGAAATGTTAAAAAATAAAAATAAAAAGAATTCAAAATAGAAATTATTGAAAATAACAAAAGACAAAAAAAATAGTAGTTTATATCAAATTATATATATATATATATATATATATATATATATATATATATATATATATATAATTCCAATATATATATATATATCTATATATATATATATATATATATATATAGATATAGATATATATATAGATATATATATAATTTATTTATAAAAATATAAATATTTATGGATTTTAATGAGAAAATCTATATTTGAAAAATTCAAAATGAAAACTATCAAAAATATAAGTAAAAAAATAAAATTAATGGTTTTTAATATTAAAATTAAAAAACACTAATTTATATATATATATATATATATATATATATATATATATATATGAGAGTTGTTTTTAATGCTATTTTTTGGAAGTTATTCCGGTGGATTTTTCTAATCTAATTTCTCTAAAATTCAGCATGAACTAATTGAAATCACAATTTTGATGGGTAACCCCTAAACAATAGAAGTGCCCAAGGGATTTCTCAGGGTGTTATCCATATATACAATCAAAAAACTAGTTTAAATAACACAAATCAAGATTTAACCACAATTTTTTCCATCAGCATAAGAAACTCCAAAAAGTCACACTAAAGACAACTCCATATATATATATGAAAAAGATCAAAATAATTATCAATAATAATAAATAAATAAATTTGAAATTGAATGAATAAATTATTAATAATATATATATATATATATATATATATATATATATATATATATATATAATATTTTAACAAACTTTATGAAAGATTCAGAAACAAATGAATTATTTTTCAATTATAATAATAAGGAATATATTAAAAAATATAAAATAGAAATGAAAAAATAAATATAATTTTTACCTAATAAATTAAAAGAGACATAAAATTAGTAATATATTAAAAAAGTGAAGAGATTATTTAAATCTATTATGAATATAAAGAGATTTTTGAAATCTATTATGAATATAAAGATTAAGGCTAGAAGGCAAAAAAAAGAAAAAAAGAAAAAAAAAAAGGAAAATGAAATGATTAAAAAAAGGGAAACCAATAAGAAAGGAGGAAGAAAGATAAATGATTACACTTGGGTATAAAGGGATGGGATACTACCTTTTTACAATTTCCATGGCCTCTCTAAATCTTGGCAATGCCTCTTATCTATATAAATGATGATGTTGGAAATGACCTAGGACTCATCTATATAAATAGGGTGTTTTGTCTTCTCAGTTTGTTCATTTTCTCACCATAACACCTGGATTGACAGGTATGCCCCTTAATAGACAAACTAAAATAGTGAGATAATACTCTCAACAATTAAGAGTATGAGAATGATGAGTATGGAAGTATATCAACCAGAGTTTTGAAACACGTCGTTCATCACGTACAATTATGTTGGAATTAGCTGGTTACATCACTTACTTGACTTAAATACATGGATGTTCATGTCACTAACTTGATGATTACTCATGTAATTGTGTTGATAGATTTATATATAGTAAAATATATACATAATTTGTCAAAGAAATAGAAATGTAATTAAAGAAAAAGAAAGTATGAAAGAACATGAAGTCATTACATACCACATGACGATCTGTGTAATGTTTCAGAACTATGAAAGAAAATGAAGTCATTACATACCATATTATGATCTATGTAATGTTTCAAGTAAAGGACAAACATTACAAGTAATAAAAATATATGGATGGACAATGTTGATGAATTGCCATGACGAAGTCTTTTTTATAATTTCCATAAACAGAAATTGAGATAGCCTCTTTCACATAAACCAGATATACAATGGATTCAAGTGTTAGTGTGGAACATTGCAAGCAATTGAGAGATACCTAATGCATGAAACTCAAAAAAAAATCATATTAAATAAGTCTTGATTGTTAGATAACTAATCCAAAATCATATTAAATAAGTCTTGATTGTTAGATAACTAATCCTCGGATTAACTTTGTGTTAGTTTTGGTAGTTATTTGTGTCCAATAACTCCCAGGAACTGATTGAATTGTTTCCTATATGTATTTATATTTACAACATGTGCATAATTCTTTGAGATCATTTAATATACTATTTATTTGGTTTCAGTTCTTGTGTGTCTTACCATGGTATCAGAGCAAGTAGTTCATTTGCATGTTGATTAACGAGCCACTAGTTTTGTGGCGATCTATAGCTTTGAATGGGGGATTTGTAGAAGATTCTTAGTCGACACATTGTGCATAATGGGTTTGTCTTTGATTCCTCGCTGGGTGTGTTGTTAACTAGAGCATTCAAAGTACTGCATTTGTCAAGGGTATTCAGGTTGTTGATGCATGATCTCCGATCAAGTAAACGAAGGTATGTAACATCCCGTTACACGTGTTATTGAATCTAAATATCTTGAAGAATTGTTGGAGGATTCACATCCTAAACTTAATTCCCAGTGACTAATCCTTCCCCTATTTAACAGTGGTGTAACAAGATGGATTAATGAAGGTAAAATTGATTAGGCATTAAGGAATTTTTCTGTTCTACTCCATCCGTTCCACATCTGTTAGATTTTCAGCACTCTTTGTTTAGAAAACGAGGCCTCGAATTTGAATAGTCAACAGATGATCTTATATTATTAATTCACTTTATAAAAAACAAAAAAAAGGGAGCGAATCGAAAAATGTGGATCCAAAAATAAAAATAAAAAGGAGCAATGAGGGGGTGATTTCAAAGTGATTGTTTCAAACAAAGTTTTATGTGCAACGTTGATTCGTTTTTCTACATTTTCTACTTATGTAGCCCCTTCAATTCGTGGTTTGAAGAGACAACATGTTGACTTGATCCATAAACTAGCAGAGTTATTTTTTACAAAGAATCTGGGTGTGCGCCTTCTTGCAGACAGTCTCTATCTCAGACAATGCCTAGCTCTTAGGCAACACAGATGTAAATTGGTGCCTGTTGTGAGTTCGAGTTAGATTTCCATTGTTGGAATATTAATTCCAACTGCAGGTTGTGGACGCATCATGGACTGCGATGGCAGCCGACTCAACAAGCACGTACAGAGCACGAAACCACCTCTCCAACACCACAGCAAAACCAGAAACCACCCTAACGATTTCGGACCGCTTTCCAGCAGCAGGCAGTTTCCGTACACAAGAGCCCGATACAATATAATGCAGCCACGTGGTTCTCTACATACGTAAGCAGAAGTCATTTTTCGGGCGCTAATGTTCAGCAGCAAAAGGCCTCCCGATATTCTTGTCAGCCGTTCGATGCAGCTCATCGTTCTCCGTCGTCGATTGTTTTAACATGCATACAAGCCAGCAATTAAATGCTTTGCGTGGAGTAAAAAATTAAATCTGGTTGACCGCCTGTTCCGTCTGAAAAGAGTTAAATCAAATTTAATGTTGGTCGTAGATGTTAGGCACAAGTTTTAATTTTAATGTTTTAAAAAAACGGGAGTAAGTTTAGTCAAACAAGACATGTAGTTCCGTGTTGTTGATATAAGTGTATTGTATTGGATGTAAAATATATATATATGGTGTGCACATCAGTGCGTAGAGTTAGGGCATGGAATTTCTTTTTGGTTTGACTATATATGTGTAATGAAAAGAGTATGAAATGTACAGTTCATGCGAACTGTAATTACCAAAGACCCTTGTTATTGAAATGCACAACAGTGCATGAAGAAAAGAAAAGAGGGGAGCGCATATCGTTAAGAAATGTTGTTGTTGACTGGTGGTGAAGCTCGCAGCAGCGAAAAACCAAGGGAGATGCACAGCAGTGGATAGATCAGTTTTTTTTTGAATGTATTGGATGTGCATTGAAATGCAAAAGAAAAGAACGCACAGGTATTTTTTTTAAATTGGAATGTAATGAAAATTTTACTGCATATGTAAAATAGTTTTACAGCAGTAATGTAAATGGAGGTTTTACAGCAGTAAAAGAAAATGAGAATTTTACCCAGCAGTGTAAATTCTCAGGAGGAGACAGAGTTTTGTTAAATGTATTTTTGGTGAATCCCTCTCAGCAAAGAGGATGAAGTTTGTAACAGGCATTTTGTTTTAATGAATAGAAATCCTTTTCTGGGTATGTAAAACTCTATTCTCAGTCATTTTTTTTTAAACCTTCCCTGTGCACAAAAGATCCTGTGGAACAAAGAAAACAGAGCATTGTCTCTGTGTGTTGAGTTTCAGTTTTATTTGTGTGTTTTTGGGATTTTACCAGAAAAATCCCCAACAGTGGTATCAGAGCTGGCTCAGGCTCTTTAAAGGTGTTAAAGAAGCTGAAGGAAGGAGTCATTGCAGCAGTAAATCTTCTCCAGCAGATTGAAGACTCAGCAAAAGGATTCAGGTATTTCTCAGATTAACTTTCTGTGTTGCTGTTGAAGAAACAGTGAGTCATTTTAAAAACACAGTCAAGTATTTTGGAGTATAGTTAAGAATGGCAAAGTCAAGGAAGAAAGTGTCCAAATCCCCTAAGGTTGTGTCTCCCTCTTCTACTAAAATAGAAGACAATCTATTTGAAAGCATTCTATTTGAGGCTTCAAAGTTTAATGGAAATTTTGATATGTGGGAAATAAAAATGAGGGTTGTCTTATAGTCTCAAGGGATTGAAATCTAGGAATCAGTGATTGATGATAGCAAGATGGATAAAGAATCCATGGAGTATGATGCACAAGCAGCAAAGACTATCTTGGATGGACTGCCTGATTCTGTGAAGAAGAATCTAGGAAAATATTCATCAGCAAAGGAGATATGGGACAGACTTCATGACCTTCATGCAAAGGGAGCACTGACCATGACCATCAGTGAAGAAGAATATTCTGAACCCATCATAGAAGCTGAAAGTGAGATGGTTGACCTCATGAAACTTTAAGTAAAAGAAAGGGATGAAGAGCTCGCCAAGCTTAAGAAGGAGCTTGATCAATGCAAGAGGAAACATTATGAAGAAGTCATATCAATGACAAATCAATTGAATAGAGCAAAGAAGCAGGAAGACGCCTTGTCAAGTCAACTTGAACAAAGGCACAAGAGAGTGAACAAGATTGTAGAAGAGATTGGACAGTACAAGGTAGAGGTCTTATCCCTTAAGTCTGAATTACAAGAAGCCAGGAAGCAGGCACAAGAAGCTGAGAAGAAAATGGAGAGCAGTCAAGCAGAAATCTCCAAAATGAAGTCAGATATTATCTCCCTTAAAATAGTAGCAGCTGAAGCTACTCGTAGCAAAGAAGAAACTGAGGAACAACTTGCAAAGAAAAATAATGAATGTGAAATATTGGAAGAAGAGATTGTCCTCCTCAGGAAAAAGGTTGAAGGGATGAACAAAATCATGAAGAGCTCTCAAGCCTTGGATGATATGCTCAGCTATCACAGATCTCCATCTAATAAATCAGGACTCGGGTACGTAGGTGAACCCTCAAATAAGAATGAAGATGCTTTAAGCAAAGGAGATGTGAAGAAGCCAGAAAGAAATTGTGATGCTCCTAGTTCCAGCAAAGGCAAGGAGAAAGATCAAGGCTACAATAGAAGAAATCCTACTCCAAGTAGAAAACCAGCTCCAAGAAGAAATGTAGCTGATGTCAAAGAGGCAAGATGACATGGTTATCATCAAAGAATCTCAAGGCAGCAAGGCTTCAGAAGTACATCAAGGAAACCTCCATCTCCCAGGTACCAAAGTTCATTTTATGGTTATTGTTACTCTTGTTCAAACTTTGGTCATAAGGCAAAAGACTGTAGAGCATTTCATAGAGATAGATGTTATGGTCTCCGACAACCTCCAAGAAACAATTTTGCAAGAACAAATCATGAATTCTTATTCATGAACAATGTTGAATGTTTCAAGTGTCATAAAATTGGGCATATGGCACGTGACTGTAACTTAACATGGGCTCCTATGCAAGCTAGTCCCAGCAAAAGAAGAAAGTTACACAAGTGTGGAGAAGGAAGGAAACACAGTCTGAAAGTCCCTTCAGCTCTCAAGCTGATCTAAGTTTCTTTTAAGAAAACTTTGCTGAAAAAAGACAATGCATACCTTAAGGGGGAGTCTGTAATTATTAATCATTATTGTTGAACTGTTTTAACAGTCATTCTTTGATGAAGATCTTCTTATTGGGGAGAGATATGGAATTAAATCTGCCATAAAAGCAAAGAAAAAAAATCTGCAGGGCATGGAGATTGCGTGGAGGATGTATTGCAGCGCAGCAGAGCGCAAATGAATTTTTTTGTTGTTAATCCCTCTGAAATGTAATATGCAGCGGTGTTGAAAAATGTAATTTTTTTTACCACATATGCAATGCAATATGCACAGATGTGCGGAGAAGAAAAAGGGGCAGCGTTGAAATGTAAGTGCAGTGAGTGTGTTGTTTATTGAACTGAAATCAAATATATGCACAACAGTGCATTGTGTAAATAAAAAAATGAAGACGAAGATTGTGTGAAGCAAGGGTGTAAAAAGGAACAGGGGCAGCCCGTGTTAATTCTTTTTTTGTGTGGAGAATGAAGCGCAGCAGCGTGAGGATGATTCCTTTTATATGCAAGTAACGCAGTGTAATGAGTGAAACGAAAAGGGCAGCAAATGAAGAAAATAGAATGAGATGCATAGAAGTGCAGTGAGGGTAACGGACACAGCAATGTGAGAAATTTTTTACGCACAACAGTGCAAATTGCAGAGGCAACGCAACAGCGAATAAAAACCCAGGGGAGACAGAGTCTATGGTTATGGGTATGGACAGCAGTGCATAAGAAAAAGGCAGCAGCGTGATGGCAAGAAGGAGAAGCACAGCAGTGCGAAGAAAATGAAACCAGAGCAAGAGAGGTGCAGCAGCGTGAAGAAAAGTTTTCCCATTGTGAAGAAGGGAAGCACGCATAAGTGCACAAGTGAAGAATTCTCACACAACAGTGTGAATGTGAGAAAGGGAAGGCGCAGCAACGCATATGTAAGAATTTTTTTATTAACGCACAGCAATGCAGAGTTTGTAAAGAAATGTAAGTGAAGTGCAGCAACACAATAACAAGTAGTGAAATGCACAGCAGTGCAGGTGTAGACGCAGTAGCGTGGAGCAGACATAGCAGTGTGGGGTAGACGCAGCAAAGAAGATGGCACAACAATGCAGCAGAGAATATGCAGCAGCATAAAAGAACAATGTAATGGGTATGCACAACAGTGCAATGAATGTTTTGTTTTGGAACTGCACTTGAAGCAGTCATTTGGTGAAACCCTCTATTAAAGAGGAAGGTGCTTTTCAGCACAATGTCATGGTGAATCCCTCAGTCAAGAGGAAGATGCTTTTTAGCATACACTAGTGAATCCCTCTGTCAAGAGGAAGGTGCTCTTCAGCACAATCTCAGGTGAATCCCTCTGTTAAGAGGAAGACTATTTTAATTGGTTGTGGAACTGCATCAGAAGCAGTGTTGGTGAATCCCTCTATGTGAGGAAGATATTTTTGTAACAGCAGTATTGGTGAATCCCTCTATGTGAGGAAGTGTTTGGGTATGTTTGAATGCCCAGCAGTTGAAATTAAAGGGGAGTGTTGGAATATTAATTCCAACTGCAGGTTGTGGACGCATCATGGACTGGGATGGAAGTCGACTCAGCAAGCATGTACAGAGCACGAAACCGCCTCTCCAACACCACAGCAAAACCAGAAACCACCCTAACGATTTCAGACCGCTTTCCAGCAGCAGGCAGTTTCCGTACACAAGAGCCCGATACAATATAATGCAGCCACGTGGTTCTCTGCATACGTAAGCAGAAGTCATTTTTCGGGCGCTAATGTTCAGCAGCAAAAGGCCTCCCGATATTCTTGTCAGTCGTCCGATGCAGCTCATTGTTCTCCGCCGACGATTGTTTTAACATGCATACGAGCCAACAATTAAATGCTTTGCGTGGAGTAAAAAATTAAATCTGGTTGACAGCGTGTTCCGTCTGAAAAGAGTTAAATCAAATTTAATGCTGGTCGTAGATGTTAGGCGCAAGTTTTAATTTTAATGGTTTAAAAAAACGGGAGTAAGTTTAGTCAAACAAGATATGTAGTTCCACGTTGTTGGTATAAGTGTATTGTATTGGATGTAAAATATATATATATGGTGTGCACATCAGTGCGTAGTGTTAGGGCATGGAATTTCTTTTTGGTTTGAATATATATGTGTAATGAAAAGAGTATGAAATGTACAGTTCATGCGAACTGTAATTACCAAAGACCCTTGTTATTGAAATGCACAGCATTGCATGAAGAAAAGAAAAGAGGGGAGCGCATATCGTTAAGAAATGTTGTTGTTGACTGGTGGTGAAGCTCGCAGCAGTGAAAAACCAAGGGAGATGCACAGCAGTGAATAGATCAATTTTTTTTTGAATGTATTGGATGTGCATTGAAATGCAAAAGAAAAGAACGCAC
Source organism: Pinus tabuliformis (assembly GCA_031772625.1). NCBI lineage: Eukaryota > Viridiplantae > Streptophyta > Pinopsida > Pinales > Pinaceae > Pinus > Pinus tabuliformis. The sequence goes on from CM062808.1 coordinate 572,427,991, forward strand.
AGGTATTTTTTTTAAATTGGAATGTAATGAAAATTTTACTGCATATGTAAAATAGTTTTACAACAGTAATGTAAATGGAGGTTTTACAGCAGTAAAAGAAAATGAGAATTTTACCCAGCAGTGTAAATTCTCAGGAGGAGACAGAGTTTTGTTAAATGTATTCTTGGTGAATCCCTCTCAGCAAAGAGGATGAAGTTTGTAACAGGCATTTTGTTTTAATGAATAGAAATCCTTTTCTGGGTATGTAAAACTCTGTTCTCAGTCATTTTTTTTAAACCTTCCCTGTGCACAAAAGATCCTGTGGAACAAAGAAAACAGAACATTGTCTATGTGTGTTGAGTTTCAGTTTTATTTGTGTGTTTTTGGGATTTTACCAGAAAAATCCCCAACATCCATTAGAACTGAGTTGATTGAAGAAATCGTTGACTATTGATTAAAGCATTGTTTGAAGCTTTGCAATTTCATTGAATGTAGTGTTTTCAAACTTATATACAAAATGTACACCAATTTCTATTTTCTGTGTGTTAAAGAATAGAGCCATTTTCATCACTGCGTAGATCCAAATATAACAGTGTACATTTCCACTGTCGAGATTGACTCTGAGAGAATGGTGGTTTTCATGGCCTGTCTTCACGGATTCATTCAGTTTAGTTAGATTCTTTTGTTATAATTGACGAATTCTTGTGCTAGTTTCGATTGCCGAACCCTGTAATTTCATTGAATGGAATGATTTCGATTTGTGGCAAGTGAATTTCTTAAAAATAAAATTTTTGGTATCCACATTTGCCTACAAAATCATAGAGTTAAGAATAATTCTCTTTTCAAAGGAATTTTAAAAGAGTTTATTTGAAATTTCTCCTTTTAAAGGTCCGCGCACGTGTCTTTTTTTTTTACACTTACGAGAGAAGGATATTGAAACAGGGTTGACATATTATTAAAATTTAACATACAGTTTAAAGAAAAAATCAGCGTCGTTGTTTCTTCGTGTGATTGCTGAGAATCTACATGTGATCCAAAATCTTTTACTTATATATTTGTTAAAGAATTACATCCATAAATTGTAGCGTAACATAAAAAACTTAATGTGCACATGAGAGAAGAGGAGGAGCACATAAAGCATGAAAGAAGACAACAAGACTTGATAACGGAGTTTGTTCAGCTTGGACTACGTCTTCGGGCCCTGCTCGATCAATGGGGAGGTCTTCATTCACTAAGTGGCACGAGAAAGAAGAGTAGAATCATCAGTTACAAAAAGGAGTTTTATACGTCCATATTGAAAAATGCCTGAAAAATGGAGAACTTTGATGGAGAAATGGACAAATCCATTGTGTTTGTGGCATCGAGAAGTGCTGAAACCATATAAAATTTGTCAAATTCTCACAAAGTAAAAATTTGGCCCTCCTACAAAATTTTGCCTTGAACTACGTGCATTGCCTCCTCTACCCCTGGGCACACTCATAAGCTGCATGTTAAATAGAAAATGTGTTGACGGATTTCACAAGAAATCCATTCGCTGAGTTGGTTTGGAGATCCAAATATTGGGGAGGAGCTCGGGTGGTCAAACCCCGCCTCCTCCCTTTTTTTACATAACAACATCTTAAGTGGGAGGGGAGGTTGGGCTAGGGCCCACCCACCTCAACTGTCCCTCTCCTTGCGCGTTTTTTTCTTTATTAATGGTTGGTGGATGGAAGGTCGGGTTTGTGCCCCAAGGACCGGCCCACCTTTGATGGCCATGGTTCTTCGTGTGGTGTCATTGTGATGGTTGTGGGGTGGCAGGGTCATGGCTGCCCACCCCGTGTTTTAATGCTACATTCCGTGGGATGTGGGGAGGGGTCGGGGGTCATGGCCTGCCCCTCCATATTTAAAATTGTAGTTACATAGGGTTGGGGGGGTGGCGAGGTTGGTGGCCCTCACCCCCTTTTTTTATTTTTTTGTTTTTTTTGTTATAATAACAAGATGGACCATTTTTTAAAATTATGTTTTTAAGCCGAAGGAGTCTTTTAACTAGGCCACGATTTCACCTAGAATCTGGCCAGAGTTGGCCGAATTCTGTCTGCCGGAAAAGTGCAAATTGTGTCCTTGTTAAACCTGCCTAGTCATCAAAAGTCAACCCAACTTTGACTGCCTCTATCTCCTTCATCCGAACTCGGATTGGAGTGTCGTTCACACCATTGGAATCAGGGTAACGATTGCTTTGATCTGATGTTAAGTTCATTGCCTTTCCACCACTTTGAATTTTGAGCATTTTCCATGCCACTGTGTCTAGAGATCCACCTAGATCAATCCTCCCCATTGAGGAGCTTTCAAACCGCCAAAAGCTTTATCAGTCAATTGGACAGTGAGAGAATTGTTCCCTCACTCCTTCTTTTTCCAGCCATTTTTCCTTGCTAGGGTGCATCCCCTTGAAACCAACTCGAAGGTATTCCACATCTCCCTGTCATGAAGTCTTGGTTCTTCTCTCAAGGATGATGTCTTCAGGTAACTCATCGAGATACTCAAGTGCAAAGTCATCAATTGTAAGAACTATGCCCACCTCCTCGGTATCCATAATCAATGGTGGCTCATACAGCTTTAAGTTCTCCACATTCACTACGAAGTACATTTGCATATATATCGGCAAATCGAGCCAGAAGGCATTGTTTCCAATCTTCTCCAAAATGGTGAATGGACCATACTGGATTGGTCTCAACTTCTTCCCTTTTCCTTTCATCCTGTCCTTGCTGATATGGAACTACACTTTATCTCCCACTTGAAATTGATGGTCGACTCGGTGTTTGTCATGTCAAGCCTTGTAACGGGCTTGACTTTTCTCCAACTACTCCTGTACTGCTTGGTGAATCAAATGGATCTATTGAATGAACTGTTGTGATTTTTCCCTATCATCACGTCCACTGGAGTCATCTTCCCTTCTAAAGACCATATCAAAAGGGTCTTTTGGTAGGTAGCCAAAACATGTCTCAAATGGTGAACGATGCATAGATGAGTGCACTGCTCGGTTGTAGGAATGTTGCACATATGGAAGATTCTCATCCCACAACTTAGGATGTTTCCCACAATACCCTCACAACAAGTGTACCATGGTGCGGTTGACAACCTTTGTCTGTCCATCAGTCTATGGATGGAATGTCGTGCTTCTTTTCAATTTGGTATCCATCATCTTCCACAAGTTGGTCCAAAACTCTCCGAGAAAGTGAGAGTCTCGATCTGACACAATTGATGTGGCCAACCCAAAATGGACACTGACCCAAACATGCTAAAAGAAAATATGAGCAGTCTGCTTTGCAGTGATCTGCTTTTTACAAGGCATTAAAATACACATCGTGGTTTGTGGTTATCCTTAAAAACCATTTCTTGAGATACATTCAGCTCTTGGCTGAGATGCATTTTTGCATTTTGAGCTCTCGTTCTTGCACTTTGGTATATCCCTTCAGATTAAGGGGACACTGTTAGATAACTAATCCTCGAGATTAACCTTGTGTCAGTTTGGGTAGTTATCGGAGTCCAATAACTCCCGGGAACTAATTGAACTGTTTCCTATATGTATTCATATGTACAACATGTACATAATTCTTTGAGATCATTTAATATATTGTTTATTTGGTTTCCAGTCTTGTGTGCCTTACATTGATCACTGCGATAATTATGAAACGTATGATTCTAATTCCATAAAATGAAAATATGACTAGTCATTTGTGCATTCTGAAAGATATGAAAAACATGTCGTCATGCGCAAAAACCTGCATTATTCACAGGATTCGTATCCATTGTAATCTATATCGATCCATTGAAGCTCACATTCTAAACTCCTTCAAGGAGTGGTTGTTCTTTCTTAAAGGAGTGGATGATCAAGGAGCTGTGAACACAGTTTGCACGGTTGTGACATCATGATAGGACAAGCCGATGATCTTTGTATCTCTTTAAGAAATGAGTGTACCATCGAATAGAAAGAGTTGGGTACCTCTTTAAATCTCTATGTTTGAAATCCATGCAATACAAACCGTAGCAGATTGTATAACCATACATGAACTCGAAACTGTCATTGAAACTCCGCACAAAGTATGTGTGGGTGTTTGATCCGTTCCTGCACAAACTTCCACTCCAATTTGGTAAGCACTCAGCCATCACATCCTATGTTGTCAAACAATTTCATAAAATAAATGTAGACTTTATCTTTAACACTATGGAAAAGAATAAAAAAACATATTTTTCATAAATTTTTGAGAAAAAAATAAAATTAAGAAAATTCTTTAAATTAAGATGAATTTATACTCTTCCAAATTTAATAAATATGCTTGTCTCCTTATTATTTTGCAAAGACAAATATAAACAACACTTAAATTGGAATGTGATATGGTATTTGGTTAATGCACACAGCTGCAAGCAAGCTTTAAACATAATCATGGAGGTAGGCTACCCTTGCCTTATCGTTCAATGCATCTGCATGTGGAAGAGATTCATTGTTGTACCACCCATATCCTACTCATGGATCTGAACACAATTTAGAACACGATCATAGAATTTTAAATACTATTGTACAAGTACAAGAACATACCGCTTTCATAAATTATTAGAGGATAATTATCTTAGAATTTTGAATATTGTTGTACAAGTACAAGAACATACCATTTTCATAAATTATTAAAGGAGGATTTTCATAGTGTTCCTTGAAGTATTTCAATAAGTGTTCCGTGGGACAACAGGAATTCCAGTAGGTTCCAACTTTAAACAGTGGAATTAAAACAACAGTATGAAGATGTTAGTCCACCCTGCATTCAGATAAACATATAAAGTGCAGAGATGAATATATGATCATCTACCTACCTCACCAATAGGGATGTCATTTCGATACACTACAATGTCAGCTTTAATCAATGGAATTAAAACAACAATATGGAGATATTATTCCACCCTCCATTCAAATAAACATATAAAGTGCACAGATGAATATATGATCATCTCCCTACCTCACCAATAGGGATGCCATTTTGATACACTACAGTTATAAAATTCTAGATGGGTTAGAATCCAAATCTTGTCATAAAAATTGTTATTATTATCATTTTGGGATCGGTATAAGTTGGGAAATATTTTTTTTCCTGTTGATATTTTTTTTATTAGTATAAGATGTCTAACATGTCTAACTTATAATTAACATAAATATATTTAGTAGTATATTTAAAAAATACAGACCATTGTATCTTTAAAAATGACAAACCAACATCTAATGGCTGAGTTTTGAATATATGACAACTTGATATAAATGTCAAATTTTAATGTAAACTTCTGCATGACCCTTTTATGGCCTTATATAAAAGAAATTATCTTAATTTACCATTTTTTAAATCATAGAAGAAAATTTAAAAAGTTATCTTAATTTTCCAGCCTTAAAGCATAGAATAAAATTATTTCTTAATGTTTATATGCTTAATACATAATAGTTTTATTTGTTTGTAGAGAATTCAATCAAAAGAATACTGACTCTAGTTTTTAGTTTTTAAAGACGGTAACCAATTAGTGTTTTCCACAAGTCTTGTATTAGAAGATATATCGGCTCAACTCCAGACTATTGTACTCACATTGTGCATTTTGATCGTTTTCATATTACTCCAAGTTAATGCTAACAACTGCCACAAATCCAAATCACTTCACACAGCTTGTAATGATCATTGTGGGAATGCATCTATCCATAACAATGATACCCAACACGACCACACTTCTCAAAATATTACTCTAACATAGCTTGTATAATGATGGGTTATTCCTTGGGAATAAAAATATTTATAACCATGATGTCAAGCACAATTTTACTTGGTAAACTAAGGCTTAAAGTTACACTGCAAGCATTCTTCACCCAATCAAAATTTGAAGTGAGGTGTTAATGATCAATGCACAGTTTCATGCACTCAATCACACTTCAGTTGATCGCCTCTCAATTAACATTCATTGCAAACTAGACTCCCAATCATTTTAAATAAGTTGTTGTTAGTAATTGTTGCACTTATCCACAGCTCTTGTTTACAGTATCCATGAAATTCAATGTTCACTTTCTACAAATATTATATACGCGTGGATCTAGCCTCAATAATCCACAGCTCTAGTCTACTGTATTCCAAAATTTCAATGTTAAGTTTTTACAAATATGTGCAAGGCGAACTTCAATATTAAATGGAAGAATAATCTACTCACATTATGGGATAATTTAATTGCTCCAATAATAATTTTTATTTTCAACCTCTCCTAATAAAATTCAAACATATAATTTAACTAAAACTAAACTCATAGAAACAAATTAATCTCCATCTCATAAATCTTAAACCATATCTTATCTTATTGATATATGAAGATTTTCAGAATAAATCACATTGAAAATATTTGGTCGACGCGTTTCGAACCAGCAAGTGTGGTTCGTTCATCTTCAGGACAGGATGAAGAGATAGATCTCACAAGTAGGTTAAATAAGAAGAAAGGTCAACTTAAAGGTAGTCATTTTCATCTAACCATTAAGTTGACCTTTCTTCTTATTTAGCCTACTAGTGAGATATGTCTCTTCATCCTGTCCTGAAGATGAACCACATTGGCTGGTTCGAAACACATCGACCAAATATTTTCAATGTGATTTCTTTCGAAAATCTTCATATATTAACAAGTTATGGATCACAAAAGCTTGAATTCGAACATATCTTATCTATTATTCTAATACCACATAGTGCAACCCAAACTCATAAACCATTACACAAAATTGTATTTCATTATTATTTTCAAATTATTAATTAAGTGTAATAGGTTAAAAGGTTACGTATGATCCATCTCGGCCAACGATTTGAGTGCTAAGTCTACGAAGGCATACATACTCTACCCCCTCTAGTTTTGAATCTGTAACCTCTTAGGAGGAAACACATGCTCTTAACCATTAGACCCACTCAAGCTGTATATATATATATATATATATATATATATAATTTAGTTATAAAAATAGATTTTAATAAAAAACTTTATATTTGAAGAATTTAAAATAAAAACTAATAACTTTAATTTTAAATTAAAAAACACTAATTTATAAACTACTATATATATAATTTATAGAATAATTATTTATTAATAATAATTATTAAATTTGGAATTCAATAAATAAATTATTAATAATATATATATATATATATATATATATATATATATATATATAAACAATTCTATGAAATAATAGGAAACAAATGAATTATAATAATAAGGAATAGAGGAAAAAAATATAAAATAGAAATGTAAAAATAAATATAGTTTTTACTATACTAAAAAATAAAAATAAAAAATAAAAAAAAATTATTTAAATTTATTATAAATATAAATATTAAAGTTAGAATAAGAAAAAGGAAATTAAATGATTAGAAGAAAAGGAAAGAACTAAGAAAGGAGACAGAAAATAAGTGACAACACATAGGAGTAAAGAGATGGGATCCAACAACTGCTAATTTTCTACCCATTATCCTATTTAGTGTATTAGACTTTTTTTCAATTTCGCCTACCTAAATTTTGGCAATGGCCAAGAAGTCATTTATACAAATATAGTCTTTTATCTTCTCAACATGTTCTACCAAAGCTGGGGATTGAGTTCTACAATGTTTTATGTCAACAACCTTCTCTTCAATCCTTTGATTTATGGAGTGACCATTTTCTCACTATAACATTGGATTGACAGTTATGACACGTCAAACTAAAGACAATGAGATAATTCTTTTAGGTTTAAATAGATGTATGAGAATGATACATATAAACATATATCAACCAAATTTACTTATGTAATTTTGTTAATAAATTTATATATAATAAAAAACATGCATAATTTGTCATTACAAAAAATAACAATGCAATTAAATAGCAATGTAATTAAATAAATAAAACAAGAATGAAAGAAGATGAAGTCATTACATACTGGATGACGATCTGTGCAATGTTTCAAAACTAAAGGACAAACATTACAAGTAAGAGAGATATATGGATAAACAATGTTGACGAATTGCCATGACGAAGTCTCTTTTTACAATTTCCATAAAAATAATTTTATCTTTTTTCATCAGTACGAAAAAAGCTTGATTTATATTATATTAGAAAATGGATATAAATATACTATAATTCATATGAAGTTCCTCTTTGGGCAATAAAATTACAGATCCCTTGAGCTTTTAAAGTCTATTGTGACCGGGAAATAAGCAGTCCATAGTCCTTTTACATCATGAAAAACCAGATAGAAAAATAATTTAATACAAGATGCATTCCTGTAATTGGAAATTATGGATGACAATAGATTCATATTTCAACAGCTACTAGTCAGTAATATAGATATGCATCAATTCAGAACTGTATTGTTGTCTTGCATCAATATTGAGTTGAGGTGATGAAAAGCAGAGATAAAAACCACACAGTGTTGATGTTGCATGACTTGGTTGTAAAATTGTTACTCCCACATGAGAGTCTTGTAGCATTTGGAGGCAATTACAATGAGACTATTTCTATTAGTACAATGCACCCTAGTCAGAATAGATATATAGGTACTTAAAATTACACCATCTAATGAGGAAACTAGTAAAAGTCCCTCGTAGAGGACACTGTTTATGCTGAGTGGCTAGGCAAACAAGTTCAAAAAGAAAAATGGAGAAATAGGTAGTCATCCAATAATGTCACAAAAATTTAAACATAGTGGATCAACCTTAGAAGGACCTATCCGTATACCAGCTTCACACAATGTGCTGTCATATGAAGATTTTGGACATATTGAACTACACTATGCAGATTATAAGTCTATATAACAAAATTTACAAAAAGACTGTGAAAAAACATGCAGAGAGGAAATTTAACCTATATTTGGAAAATCACCCATATCAAAAGTGTTCTGCTCCAATGATATCTCTAGATACCATTTTCCAATGTGACCCTACAAACTATTTTTTAATATTATGTCTACTTCCTTGTTAAGGCTTCTTCCGATGTATTAGATTGTATATCTATATTGACATTGCCATCGAAGTTCGATTCTTTCCATCCATCCTTGAAGTCTGGGATTGTTGATGGATGCCCTCCCTAACACTTGATCAATTATAGTCGTCGAATCACCATATATGTGCAAAGTGGGGTTCCCAAGGAAGCTGTTGAACCATAGGAGAGCCCAAAGAGCCATTGCTTTAGCTTTTGTGTTTGGACCACCACCACAGTTCCAGTACATTATGTATGACAAATCGTCATTTATGGCAATCCAAAATCTGCAATCATAGGTGTTCCCTGTACGGCCCCATTAAAAAACCCCATAGCGTGTGTGAATTGAATATCATCCTTATTTAGGGTTTCCTTTAGAGCATATATGTTGTGAAGAAAAAAAAGAAAGATTGGAGGAAATTTTTTCAATTATCATAGAGAAATCCTCCCTACAGTTCTGGAAAATGCTTCTATTTCTACAATTCCAGATTGCCCAGAAGAGGAAGAGAGGAATAATTCACCAGGCAGACTTTTGTGAGCTCCACCATTTCAATGAATCTCTAATGCAAGAGTGTTGAATATATCGGAAGCCAAATAGGGAAGTAGTCTTTTTCCAAACCTGAGTGGTGAAATAGTAGTGTAGAAAGATGTGATCATTATCTTCTGAATAATTTTTGCGTAAGTATCATATACCAAGGCCATACCAATTCCTTTCTGGCAAGTTAGCCCATACAAGATTCTTGTTATGATAAACAAGCCATATGAAAAGTATAATTTTTATTGGAGCTTTAGTTTTCCAGAAATCATAAAGAGTATGATGCTCCCCTTTTCTGGTGACCATATTTGATAATGCATGATAAGTGTCCGGCACAATAATGTTATCAGAAATCATTTTTCCAGACCATATAATTCTGTCCTGAGTCCCTGATCGGAAAATTCCAAGCTGCTTCATTATTGAGGTGGTCTAAAACCATTCCCCTTCCAAGTGGCCTGTTAACCCAACTCGAGGGCACTTTTCCATATGGGGAGCGTACCCTGCCAACTTTTTATGACTTGACCCCAAAAAAAGAAACCATTCACGTTCAAGGGCTGAATGATAATGTCAGAAATGGCGAAGTTCGATTCAGCACCCAATATTGGGTCAATGCCAATAAGAATACTATTTCCAGACTGGAATTTCCATGCTAGATGTTGAATGAAAAAATTCTCGATTTTTAGGAAACTTAACTAGATTGCTAAACCTTGTTTTATACCGATTGTTCCTAATTGGTACCAAAAAATGAAGTCTTTATTCTTTAAATACTTATGATGGATAATCTTGCTCCATGTGCCTACTCCAAATAAGCCCCTCCAGAGAGATTTGATAAGCAATGCCTCACCAAAACGACAAAGGTCAAAAATTCCCCAACCACCCATGTCTTTTGGAAGAGTAATATTTGATAGTTTGGTCAGATGTAATTTTCTTTTACTGTGGTTGCCCGCCCAAATGAAATTTTCCATAAGTCAGTTTATGTCAGTAATGATGGAGGTAGGAATATGAAAAATATGTGCCAAATAAACACCCAGTTGAGATAGAACAACGTGAGTAAGGATGGGCCTACCCCCTAAGGATAGGCATCTAAATTCCCACCCAGAGATCCTATTATAGGATCTTTCAGTAAGCCTTTTCTAGTCATAGATTCTACAGCAGGAGGGTTTAAGTCGGTAACCAAGATATTTCAATCCATTTTGTATAGGTCTAGCGTCGATTCCAAATAAGTCTTTAATGTATGCAATAGTTACCATATCAGATTGACTATGATAAAGAACAGATTTATTGGAATTCATGTATAGTCCTGAAGCATTTGCAAATCTACTAAAAATATGAAAAAGATAATACCAGGAAAAAAGGAAAAGTATACCCATTATAAGGATGTCATCAACAAAGAGGTTATGAGAAATACTGATTTTGGCCCCCAACTTCAGTGGTTTGAATTGGTCCTCCAGGACCACCTTTTTTATATGCAAACTCAGACAATCCATGCCCAGAATGAATAATAAAGGAGATAACGAACATCCCTGATGAAGACCTCTGCCAGCTCGAAAGAATCTTGTTGGGAATCCATTGATAATGATAGCATAGTTTACATTGTCCACATAGGCCATAATTCCAGTTAATACACCTAGGTTGTAAGCCAATCTTGCTAAAAATTAGTCTAAGAAAACCCTAATCCAAACAGTCATATGCTTTACGAAGATCAACCTGAAGAATAGGCGCATCCATGTTTTTTGCGCGGATGTAGTGCATGCTTTCCTGTGCATTTGCCACAACATCGTGGATGATTCTGCCCGGAAGAAATCCATGTTGTTCATGGGATATGAAGTGAGAGAGAGTCTTGTTCAACCGCCCTGCAATAGTCTTCGATATGATTTTATAGATGACATTGCATAGTGAAATGGGCTTGAAGTCCATGAAACCTTCCACTGATTTGTTTTTTGGGATGAGAGCGATGTATGTGGAAGTAATCTTATGATGAATGAAGATAATATTCCTGGATTCTTCAATAATACCCACTAGGTCCATATTGATAATTTCGAAGAAGTGAGAAAAAAATTCGATAGTCCACCCATCAGGACTGGGACTTTTGTCTCTCTTAAAAGACTTGAGGACTCCCAGTAGCTCATATTTAGAAACTTCCTTAAAAAAATCCTCATTTTTCTCCAAATCAAACATGATAGGGTATGGATCAATTCCCCAAATCATATCTTCCACAGAAGAATTTTCATTGCTTCCATAAGCATTTTGAAAAAAAATCACAACAACATCACTTATTTCTTCTTGTGTCTGGAATATGCATCTAGCTGAGTTTGTGATTTCCCATATGGAATTTATATATTAGTGGTAGTTAGCATATCTGAGGAAAAATTTTGTGTTTCGATCACCTTCTTTTAACCAGTGTGCCTTGCTATTTAGTCTCCATGTAGATTCTTCCATCATTAGAATTTGCTTCTTCCTGTGTTCCAGTGTTTGAATGTTTGATCAGATGTGATCAAGAAGGAAATGGGTGGACATGGAGGCCTGGAGTGAGTCCAGACATTTTTGGATTTTCACAAGCTCCTTTCTACTATCCCTAATTTTCTTTTTCTACCAGTACTTAACAGTTCCCCAGAGGGAGTCTAGTTTCTCCAGGATAGTGAGCATGGGAGAGGATCTTGTGACATTAATACTACCCCATGATTTGAGCACTGACTTATTAAAGTCAAGATCCTCCAAGACTGTTCTATTGAATTTGTAAGGGAAACCCAAGCAGATTTCCCTTTTCCTCCATTGTAGAGTGATGGGCCTATGATCTAATATAAATTTACTGATGGTGTTAACCCGGACATCCCCCAACCAGTCCATCAATTGCTCATGGATCAGGAAATGATCCAATCTCTTAGCAACATAGGCAGATCCAGAGTGTCCATTGTCCACAAAGTTGTTCATGATGATGGCATTCTGAATTTTCCCAGCTAGAAGATCGACTTTCCTGAAGCATCCCAAAACTTCATCAAGACTGATAGCACAGTTTAAGCCTCATGCTATAATGAGCGTCTCTAGGTCCATCAAACCTAACGATATGAACGGTCCTATAAGTTCCCTCTATCTCTGTATGGGGCATATATGTTAAGATATGTACATGACCCGACATGCCAGAATGCTACCTTCCAGCAGTATACTAGTGAAACATTCAAAGGCCTTAATGTTGATCCAGCTTGGGTCCCATAAGGCAACCAAACCACCTGAAAGGCCCATGGCAGTAGTTGCAGACATATACCAGTTCGGAAACATTTTCTGAAAATATTGAATAGTGTCAAGAACATTATGCATTGTTTCTTGAATAAGGATAATGAAAGGTTTTAAAGATAATAGTAGGTTTTTGAGGGCTAAATATTTTGGGGTAGTCCCCAAACCCTAAATATTAAGGGAGATTATGCACATCATGGAAGGTCTTTCTCAGGCATCCACTCTCTAAGGGCCCGTGAGGGGGAGATGTCAACAATGGGTATATCGATGAGAAACCTATCCAAGGGGGAGGAAAAAGGATTTTTATTGGATTGTCCCCAAAAGTGGCGACTGCCATGGTTTAGTTTCCTGCGCACTGTAATGTTTCCTACCGAGGTCGGGCTAATATGGGGAGATGAGCTGCCTGCAAGTTTGTGGATAGTGAGGGTACAGAGATCAAGGGTCTTCCTTTGTAGGAGGAAGTCTAAGTCACTCCTGACCGAATTTGTAGGTGAAGCTGTGGGAGAATTTGGAGGAGTAATACTGAGGCATGGGCCTTTATCTTTTGATTGTCGGTGAGGTGGAGCCAGAGGAGCAACGTATGCAACTTGTGAGGTGGAAAAAATGTCTGGATATGGATGCGGAGCTGTAAAAGGAATTGGTATGCCCTGGCTAGTTGCAGGCTCGGGAGGTGGATGACACATAAATGCTGGTGGGCTATCAAAACAAGGGAAGTCTGATTTGGCCGAATTATTCGATGATGATGGAATGGTAATGGGCAAAGAAACAATTGATCCAAAAGCATGGTGAAGGTGGGAATTCTGGTGTGAGTGCATACCTGATTGATGAGGAGGATGCTTATGTGGCATGTTCTTTTTAACTTTTAGACTCTGATGGCCCATATCCGAGAGAGGCCCCATGGCGAAATTATGGCATCTTTTGCAATGGAAGCGTCTGCCTGAACGGAAAGGGCATTGATCACACATGTGTCTAGATCTATGGTAGAAAGAGCATCTGAAGGGAACCCCCTAATAGTCCAATCTTTGCTAAAGGAAGGTGTCACCCCAATGAAGTTCGATGTGATCAGGGAATCCCCCTCTATAATCCTTTTCAATGAGGATCCAGGCTACCCTTTTGTCCTGTGCTCCCAGATAGCGAGGGTCCATGTAGATAAATTTTCCGATGGCGTCACCAATGTCAGCAAGTTCCTATTTGGTCCATAATTCCAGAGGGAGTCCTAGTAATTTTACCCATACCAGCTTGTTGGAGGGTGTATTACGAAGGGGATTGTACCTGATGTACCACTTATGGAGGGCAAGGAAACTTTTTCCATGAATCCATGGGATGGCTATAATTTTCTCCAAGTCTTCCTGACTGAGAAAGTGAAAGTTGTACCATCCCTTCAGAAGCCTAACAACCGTAGGCATGTACCCTAACATTGATTTCCATTTCTTATCAATCCATTTACGTGTTTCAGAGTCTTCCATCTCTGAGAAATACCATCTACCAACTAAGGCACATTTTTGGAGACTTGTAATATGGTCCGCCAGGGTATCACTATCCAAAGCCAAAGCCGAAGGTGGAGGAGCGGTTTTAATGGAGCGATGTTTTGAACGTCGACGTCGAAATGTAAGTCCACCACCCACTTGATCAGGAGGCATCTGTGCGACATTTGGCACACTATCGTCACCTAAGATAGTGCGCCATGCATCAAGTGAGTTTGGACTGCTTTGGCCTACATGGATATCAGCACCAATCTGATGGCATTCAGCCTCCATAGTGGCATGAATGAGAGCAGAGGTGGCAGAAACGTCAAAAGGATAATCCACCATGAATTAATATTTAAGGGCATGTAATGGCGTATAAGTCAATGGATTCTCACAACTTTTTAAAGAATTTCAGATCTGACGTTAGGGAAACGGAGAAAGTCTGACATGGTTATCTGTACAACCCCTTGGGAACACCAAGTTCCAAAAAAAGAGGTAATCCAGGAGGGGGATAGGTACAAAGTTATATGGAACCTTATATCCGGATGCCACTGATTGACAATCCGAAATGGGAAATATTTATTAAAAAACTGACAAAAGGAATGATACTGATGTGGAAATAAATAGGTGTCTTGAGATGAGTGTGGATGACGCGTAGAATAAGTGTCATAAATGAGATGTGGTCGGAATCCCACCTCTAGTCTGAAACCAACGGATAATTGAGAGGGCCGAGAAGGAACAAGACCAACGAAGGTGACGAGCTATGGCGGGGTTCTATGACGATGAGGAAAATGACGAGGCTAACAGAAGTATGTTAGAGCCGAGAGGGAACGAAATCAATGTTAGTTCATTAAGACAAGGTTTAATGCAGCTAGAACAACAAAATTTAGCATCCGAAGTTCAAACACCAGCAATAGCAACAGTTACAAACAAACCACAAATTACAGAACCAAAACCCGCATTTACAAGGGCTAGATATAATTAAGAAGTTGGAAAGCTTGAGCCATGACGGGAAATGACAATCGAATTGATCAATAGAAAATATTATGCGAGAAAACCTGTTAAACTGTCTTTTAAATTTTGTAATCCCCACGCCATATGGAAATGGGGGGATAGATGTAAGCCCCTAAAACCAAAAACTTAACTATATGCACAGAGAAAACAGGGCTATTCCTAGACAATCCAGTAAAATTATGAAGACGATTAAATAGGATATTATACCCAGAATTTTTTGGAATTTCTGCTATTTCCAGAACAAAAAGGAACAAAGAACAATGCTTTGTTTTTGCACAGGGAAGCCAAAAAAAGAATTGTTTGCTAGAGAACAGAGTTTCTTACACCCACAAAACAAACTTTGTATTCATTAATAAAAGACTGCCTGTTACAGACTTCTTCCTCTCACAGAGGGATCTACACAAGAACACTTCAGATGCACAAAACAAATTGCTTTGTTTCTCCAGAAAAATACTCTATCTCTACTTTGAAATTTTACACTGCTATGTGTAAAAATTTCTTACATTTACTGCTGTAAAAAAAAAAAAATTCTTGTTTCATTTACTCGGTTGCATATTTCATTTCAACACAAAACAAACTTTCATTCACTGCTGTGAATTCCCTTTTGTTTTTACTCAACAAAAAAAAAACTTACATTTTCACTCACGCTACTGCGTGCTCCTTTGCATTTCAATCAACAACTCTTACATTCACACTGCTGTGTGTATTTTTGTTTCACTTCTTGCTTGGACGCTGCTGTGTTTTTTTTTTCACTTACATTACATATGCAAATAAACACAAAAACATTACATATACCACACCAAGAAAAAACTTACATCCGTTTACTTGTGCCCATACTCCCACGGATAAAAAAACATTAAAATTAAAAACATTTCACCTACAATTACGACCATAGTAAATATTCATTAATGCTTCACTGATACAAACGGCGGTCAAACCCAAAACTTCACGTCAATTTCATGGTGCTGCAGGCCTGTACGCAGCTTGGTTTCAATCGACGGTGGACAGCCAAGCTTTCAATCAAACGACTATCGCACGATCAAAACAAACGAACATTATGCTCCAATGAAAATTTGTTTCTAAAATCTGCTGTGGACATGCGTCAGATGATGATTTTCATCGTTGCCCCTCCAAAAATACCACCGCTTGCTAAAAAGCGGTGCGATGAACATACTGGTGGTTTTCAAAAAAGTATACAGTCGCTGTTTTAATTAAGCTGCAGTTGAAATTACATTTCAACACTTCCCTTTAATTTCAACTGCTGGATTATCAGTCATACCCAAACACTTCCTCAAAAATTAAAAGCTTTTCTGTCCCAATGGCTTGGTTAGAATGTCTGCAACCTACTCCTGAGTTCTGCAATGTTGTAAAACGATTTCTCCATTTCTTACCAATTCCCTGATGTAATGAAACTTTGTGTCAATGTGTTTCGTTCTCTCATGAAACACTGCATTCTTGGATAATGAAATAGCGAAGCTATTGTCACAAAGAATCACAGTTCCTTTTGTTTGCTCTTGGCATAAACTCCTTAACATCCTTCTCATCCAAACTGCTTGACATGCTGCTGCTGTAGCTGCCACATATTCTGCCTCTGTTGTAGACAACGCTACAATAGGCCGTTTTTTAGAAGCCCATGAACGACACCTGAACCCATGTGAAAAACATAACTGGATGTGCTTTTCCGATCATCTACACTTCCAGCCCAATCACTATTAGTGTATCCAATTAAATCTGAACATTCTGAAGCAGTGTACAAAATGCCAAACCTTTTAGTACCTTTAACATAGCTCAGAATCCTTTTTGTTGCCTACCAATGTGCTTCTTTTGGCCTCTCAATGAATCTAGAAATTAAACTAACAGCATACATTATATCCGGCCTAGTTGCAGTCAAATACATGAGGTTGCCAACTATGCTCTTATACAACCTAGGATCAAAATCCTTACTGTTGTCCTCTTTGCTGAGTTTTAATCCCATCACTATGGGAGCGATTGCCGCCTTGCTCTCTTGCATATTAAATCTTTTCAACACTTCATTAACATATTTCCCTTCTAAGATAAAAATCGCATTTCCATTTTGTTCTACTTCTATTCCTAAGAAGTATCTCAGCAAACCCATGTTAGTCATTTCAAATTCTTCTTTCATGACTGTTTTGAAATTTTCAATAAGATAATCATCATTACCTGTAAAAATAACATCATCAACATATAACACAACAATTAGTAATTTACCATCCTTTTCTTCAATGTAGAGGGTGGGTTCTCCCTCACATTTTTCAAATCCATTTTCCAGTAGATAGGCATCTATCCTACTATACCATGCTCTTGGTGCTTGCTTCAGCCCATAAAGAGCTTTCTTCAATCTGCACACTTTGTGCTCTTGGCCATTCTTTTCATAGCCTAGAGGTTGTTCAATGTAAACCTCTTCCATTAACACTCAATTTAGGAATGCTGACTTCATGTCCATTTGGTAAACTTTCCACTTGTTTTGTGCTGCTATGGACAGCACTGCTCTCACGGTTTCCATTCTGGCAACCGGTGCAAAAGTTTCCTCATAGTCTCTTCCATATTGCTGCTTATATCCTTTGACAACAAGTCTTGCCTTGTGTCTTTCTATTTTGCTTTCAGCATTACTCTTGGTCTTGTAGACCCATTTAACTCCAATGACCTCCTTTCCTTTTGGTAGTTCAACTAAATCCCATGTCTTGTTTCTTTCTATGGCATTGATTTCCTCATCCATAGCTTCTATTCATTTCTTATCCTTAATTGCCTCTTCGAAATGAATAGGGTCATCAACATGACAATATAAAACAAACAAAGAATTCATACCTTCATTTTCTGCCTCTTGCTCATAAATATCAATTAAATTTCTGAAATTCTTACCTCTTTCATTTGGTGTACAAGTGCTTGAAGAAGCACTTGAATTTCCTCCTTGTGATGTGCTTGGAGAAGCACTTTCATTTCTCCTCAAGGGTGTCCCTTGTTGTCCTTGTGTTGGTGCTGTTGTTTGGGGGTGTATTTCAACCATCTCCTCATCATTTTCATCATGTGACAAAGAGGTTTTAACATTCACTGTTTTCTCTATGCTTCCATCTCAAGCTTCCTCCTCAATGAACTGAACATCTCTACTCACAATGAGCTTCTTGGTGGATGGATTATACAACCTGTAAGCTTTGGATTCCTCACTGTATCCAATGAAAATACATTTCTCCCCTTTGCTGTCCAACTTTTTCCTTAACTGATCTGGAATGTGTGCATAAGCCACACATCCAAAAACTTTCAAGTGGGTAACTCCTTGCTTTCTCCCACTCCATGCTTCTTCCGGCACTCTGTTCATGACTGCTTTTGTAGGGCATCTATTCAAAATGTATGTTGCATAGTGTACAGCTTCAGCCCAATAATCGTTTGGCAAATGCTTTGCCTTTAACATACTCCTCGCCATATCCATGATTGTCCTGTTATTCCTTTCAGCAACTCCATTTTGCTGCAGGGTGTACCTAGCTGTAAACTGATTATGAATTCCATTTTCTCTACAAAAACGTAGAAATTCCTTGGAGATATACTGACCTCCTCTATCAATTCTCAGAAATTCGATATGCAGTCCGCTTTGGTTTTCTACAAGTGCTTTGAAATTGCAAAATCTTTCAAAGACTTCACTTTTGTTTTTCAAGAAATAAACCCAAGTTTTTCTTGTAAAATCATTAATGAATGTTAATATGTAGTGGATGCCTGCAAGTGATGGAGTTTGCATCGGTCCACATAAACCTGAGTGGACAATCTCTAAGGGTATTTTTGCCCTTATGCTTTTCCCAGATGGAAAACTTTCTCTGTGTTGTTTCCCTAAGATGCAACCTTCACAAATGTTGCCTGGTTTCTCTATCAATGGTAATCCTCTTACCATTCTTTTTCTACTCAACAAATTAAGACCTCCAAAGTTGAGATGTCCAAATCTCAAGTGCTACAACCAATTTTCATCCTTTGGTTCGCTTTGATAAGCCTCTTGTGTCACTGCTGCTATTAGTTCTTTATTTTTCAAATCTGCTTCATTCTGAGAGGGAACATCCTGTTCCTTGTCATCTTCACTTCAGCAATACATTGTATGATGGGTGCTCTATCCATGATGGTGCATACATCATTCACAAAGAAACATTGTACCCCTTTTGCACAAGCTGTCCAATACTTAAGAGATGACATTCATTCCAGGAACATAATAAACATCTGCTATGGTTTTCTTTTCACGTTTCTTTGTTAAGACATTTACTTCTCTTTTTCCCATAACAGAAACTTTATTATCAGTTCCTAGTGTGACTTGTGACTTCACATTCTGATCTGACATGGAAAACAGGGCTATGTTTCTTGTCATATGGTTGCTGCAACCGGAGTCTAGAAACCATACATCTTCACTATTTTCTTCAGCCATATTACATGCTAAAAACAAATTATTTTGGCTGATATTTTCTTTAGTGAAATTTGCACTCGTTCTATTGTTCATATCATGTTGTTTCTTCCTACGTTCATTTGCATAATGCCCATATTTTTTACAGTAGTAACATTGGACATTGGATTTTTCATACCTTTGCCCTTGAGCATGATGTTTTCCACTTTGTTCGCTGCTGCCTTGGCCTTGGTTCTGATTTGGATTGCTGCCTCTTCCTTGAGTATTTGTTGAACTGTTTCTTCGACCTCTGTTTTGGCTTTTGCCTCTTCCTTTCTTGTTTCCTGTGCCTTGACCTCTTTCTCTTCCAAAGGACATCTGGGTCTTGAAGGCATGCTCTAGAGATGAGTTTTCATTTCTACTCAATCTCTTCTCATGTGTTATCAGTGATGCATGTAATTCATCAACTATGAAGTTTGTGATATCCTTTTCCACTTTTATGGTGGTGACAATCACATCGAACTTTGAGGGTAGGATCCTCAATAGTTTCTCCACAATCCTTCTTTCTTCAAGAATCTCTCCATGAGACCTTATTTGTGTGACCAGACCAATTACATGTGTGAAAAATGAGTCAATATTGTCTGACTCCTTCATGCATAGATTTTCAAAATCTCTCTTCAGCGACTGTAGTTTTGTTGTCTTCACTTTCTCCATGCCTTGATAGGTTGTCTTGAGAGTTTGCCATGCTTCTTTGGATGTCTTGGCTACTGCTATCCTTGGAAACACACTCTCATGCACTGCTTGATACAAAAATAAGAGGGCTTTAGAATCCTTCTTCTTATAGCTCTTCAACAGATCTTTCTCTGCCTGTGTCAAATTATTAAACTCATCTTCATCTGCTGGCTCTTCAAATCCATCCTCAACAAATTCCCATAGGTCTTGTGAGACAGGCAAAGCTCTCATAGTTATTGCCCAATAGTCATAGTTTTTCCCATTAAACTGTAGGAGCTGAGTATTAAAGATACCCATGCGAGTGCTCGTGCTGGAGCCAGCCATTCTTGCACTCTTAACTATGCTTCAAATACCTGACTATGTACTTAAAATAACAGACTGTCCTCAATGAAAAAACTAATCTTGAGAAATACCTTGGATTTTTGAATGAGTCTTCACTCTGCTAGAGAAGTTGTTGCAGCAAGGAAACCCTTCCTTCAGCTTCTTTGACACCTTCAAAGAGCCTGGACAAGCTATGATACCACTGTTGGGAATTTCTGCTAATTCCAAAACAAAGAGGAACATAGAACAATGCTGTGTTTTTGCACAGGGAAGCCAAAAAAAGAATTGTTTGCTGGAGAACAGAGTTTCTTACACCCACAAAACAAACTTTGTATTCATTAATAAAAGACTGCCTGTTACAGACTTCTTCTTCTCATAGAGGGATTTACACAAGAACACTTCAGATGCACAAAAAAATTGCTCAGTCTCTCCAAAAAAATACTTTGTTTCTGCTTTGAAATTTTTGTGTAAAAATTTCTTACATTTACTGCTGTAAAAAAAATTTCTTGTTTCATTTACTCAGCTGCATATTTCATTTCACACAAGAAAACTTTCATTAGCTGCTGCGAATTCCCTTTTGTTTTTACTCAACAAACAAAAACTTACATTTTCACTCACGCTGCTACTGCGTGCTCCTTTGCATTTCAATCAACAACACTTACATTCACACTGCTGCGTCTTGCTTAAAAGCTGCTTTTTTTTTCACTTACATTACCTATGCAAATAAACACAAAAACATTACATATATCACACCAAAAAACACTTACATCAGTTTACTTGTGCCCATACTCCCACAGATAAAAAAAAAAAAAACATTAAAATTAACAACATTTCACCTGCAATTAGGACCATGCTAAGTATTAATTAAACCCAAAACTTCACGTCAATTCCATGGTGCTGCAGGCCTGTACGCAGCTTGGTTTCAATCGACGGTGGACAGCCAACCTTTCAATGGAATGGCTATCGCACAATCAAAACAAACGAACATTATGCTCATGAAAAGCTGTTTTGAAAATCTGCTGTGGACACGCGTCAGATGGTGATTGTCATAGCTGCCCCTCCAAAAATACCACAGCTTGCTGAAAAGCGATGCTATGAACGTACTGTTGGTTTTCAAAAAAGTATAAGTTCGCTGTTTTAATTAAGCTGCAGCTGAAATTACATTTCAACGAGAATGAACACCCACAATGAACATTTAGAGTGCAAATCAGCTAAAAAACGATTCAAATCTCAGACAGTTGAGGAGTTGATGAATACCGTTCTAAATGTTTAGCCCAAAAACTTACAGCATAATTTCAATTATCCAGCAAGCAGACCGTAAATTTAACGCAGAAAACGACATTTAGCAACCAGCAATAATTATGTATTAGGCTTAACATTTGACCATGGGGACATACCAGTTTAATGTTTTTCTTTTTTGATTATCAGTCTCAGCACATACCAGTGTAATGTTTTTCTTTTTTGATTATCAGTCTCAGCACTTCCCCAAAAATCCATGCGGAAACCAGAACGGCATTGTCCTCCGTGATAATGCTCGAAAAAAAAAAGAAAAGAAATCCGACCATGGTAAAAACACCATCTACCAAAGAGACAGAAATTGGGAAAACTGCTTTAATAAACAGCGTAGTGTTATCAATCCTGGTAGAGGACGCCGAATCCAAGCAGAATCCATCCATAGACAGAAAATGAAAGAGCCTCTTTCGCATACCTAAAATCGAGAGATACCTAATGCATGGAACTCAAAACAAAATCAAATTATATATTTGCTGATCACCACTATAATTAAGAAACGTAGTATTTTAACTACATAAAATAAAAATATTGTAAGCTAGCCTGTGCCCATTACGAAAGATATGAAAAACATATCGTTATGCGCAATAACCTGCATTATTCACAGGATTCGTATCCGTTGTAATCTATATCGATCCGTTGAAGCTCACTTTCTAAATTGCTTCCAGCAGTGGCTGTTCTTTCCTAAAGGTGTAGACATTGAAGAAACTGTGATCATTGTCGTAACAACATGATCGGACATGCCGATGATCTGTGTATCTCTTTAAGAAATGTGTGTACCAGCGAACAGAAAGATTTGGGTACCTCTTCAAATCTCTATGTTTGAAATCCACGTAATATAGCCCGTAGCGTATTGTATAACCATCCAGAAACTCGAAAGTGTCAACAAAACTCCACGCAAAGTATGCGCGGGCGTTTGATCCATTCCTGCACAAACTTCCACTCCAATTTGGTAAGCACTCAGCCATCACATCCTATGTTGTCAAACAATTTCATTAAAAAAAAAAAAAAAAATATGTAGTCTTTTATCTTAACCACTATGCGATAGAATAAAAAAACATTTTCTTAATAAATTTTGAGAAAAATAAAGTAAAAAAATAATTAAAAAAAATCTCTGAATCAGGATTAATTTATACTCTTCCAAATTTAATAAATATAGATGAATATATACTTTTCCAAATTTAATAAATATACTTGTCTCCTTATTATTTGCATTGTCTCCTTATTATTTTGCAAAGAAAAACATAAACAACATTTGAAGTTGGAATGCGATATGGTATTTGGGTAATGTACCTCACAGCTGCAAGCAAGCTTTGAAGATAATCATGGAGGTAGGCTGCCCTTGGCTTATCGTTTAATGCGTCCGCAAGTGGAAGAGATTCATTGTTGGACCGCCCATATCCTACTCATGGGTGTGAACACAATTCAAAACAGGATCATAGAATTTTGAATACTGTAGTACAAGCACAAGAGCATACCGTTTTCATAAATTATTAGAGGAGGATTAGCATAGTGTCCCTTGAAGTATTCCAATAATGCTTGCATTCCCCATGGGACAATAGGAAGTCCAGTAGGAGCCAGCTTTAATCAATGGATTTAAAACAACAGTATGAAGATATTAGTCCACCCTCCATCCAGATGAACGTATTAAGTGCACAGATGAATATATGATCATATGCCTACCTCACCAATAGGGATGCCATTTCGATACACTGCAATCATAAAATTGTAGATGGGTTAGAGTCCAAATCCTATTGGGAAAGATTTTTTTTTGGATCAGTATAAGATGTCTAACTAATAATTAACATAAATCTCTTTAGTAGTATGTTTAAAAAATACAGACCATTGTATATTTAAAAATGACCTACCAACATCTAATGGCTGAGTTTTGAATATGACAACTTAATATAATTTATAAATAATAATCAGATGTTTAACATCTAATTGTCAAATTTTAATGTAGACTTTTGCATGAGTGTTCAGCTCCATTACAATTGCTATGGTCTGATAAAAAAATTATCTTAGTTTACCATCCTTTAAATCATAAATTATCTTAGTTTACCATCCTTTAAATCATAGAAGAAAATTTATTTCTTAATCTTTATATGCTGAATACATAATAGTTTTATTTGTTTGTAGAGCATTCGATCAAAAGAGTGCCTGCTCTAGTTTTTAGTTTTTAGGTATATACCTGAAGTGGTTGCCAACGTATCTTCTAGTACGTCTCTTGGGGTTAAATCCCTGTAGCTAGGAGCATCCGAAGCATAACTAGTAGTATAATGCATGAGACCAATGAAATCGAAGGAGCCCCTCAGCTTTTCGGATTCTTGTTTGGTGAAAGAAGGCAATCTGGAGCCTGCAATCTTCTTCATAGAAGAAGGGTAATCTCCATAAATAACAGGCTCTATTATCCTGCTCAATCAGAGAATGAATTCACACATTAACAATGGAATTTAGTCAGACAAACGGTGAGTGACTTTATCATTATTTGTTGGGTTTTCTGGTTCTGCCATTACCAGCCATACAAGAAATCTAAGATTCTTTGAGTCGCAGCGCTGTCTTCGGACGAGTTTGTCATTGGTACATACCACGGGGCATAGATCGAGATGCCGATGGAACCCTTTTGCTTGCTCTGCAAATATGTTAAATGTCAATAAATGAAAATAAAAAGGTCTGACTATAAACATGAGTCAGTGATTAACTTACTACATTGTATTTAATATTTACCTTACCATAAATATATTAGTGATCATATTTCAATTCTACTCAGTAATACCATGATTATAAAGATGGAAGAAATAAATAAATGAGATGGTCTGATTTTTTTTTGTCCTGAAGAAATCTGGTGGGGATTTTTACCAGATTTTTGTAAATCCAAATAAAAGTTGTCAAACTTTATATTATAATTTTTAACACTTTAGAGATTTTTGATGGTGCTGAATCTATTTCCATCATCAAAAACATGATTTAAATACTGTATCTACAAAAATTTTTGAATTTTTTCCTCAAATTCCAACCACTTTTATCAGTAAAAACAATTCCTACTGCTAATTAAATCTTCAGATAACCTGGGACAAAAATGGATTAAAATACAGAACCTGGAACTTCTCCCTGTAAAGCTCTACTGTCGCCGCATGGGATAACAAAACACGTTGACCAACAATGTATGGTTCCACTGTGGAGTTTCCAGCACTACAATTGCCAAACGGGTAAGAACATCGTTGAGGTGGCCATACACTAAGATCATAACCCAGGATAGGAAACGCATTCGCTTCGTTAAAAGTAGTCCAATACTTGACCCTGTCACCAAATTCTCTAAAGCAAACTTCCGCATATGCTTTGAAGTCCTTCCTGCACACAACACATGATCATGTCATTAATATAATATTTTTAAATTTAATCACACATTCCTCTACTACATTAAGGTGTCTTATAGGTAATGGTTAACTTTTGGAAACAAAACCTGTCTAATTGTAAAAAAAAATCTTAACTTTCCATCATTAAATTTATTTTAAAAAAATTGTTATAAATTGAGAAATGATTCTCAAAATAAATTCAGAAAAAATTATATTTAAAAAATCAAATAATAAATATTTGAAAAACTTCATTTTTTATACCTTTAGTCAATTCAATGAACTAGCTGCTGCAAATTATAAAAGAAACTTTATCAAAGGAAGAAGAATTAATGCTGCTGACACATTATAAAAAAAAAACTATCAATGTTAGGTGGTGTACTCGTAACCAGTTAAACAAATGGAGGGCCTCTTCATGGAGAGGCATCTTTCATATATTGAAGGAAAACCTACAGTGCAGATCAACACAGGAAATAATGATAACAACTTTTTATGTTTATTTGAAACAGACTAGCAAGTTTATTTACTCGTGACATGTAACTTAATTTTCCAATAAATTTTATAGAAATAAGTGTGTTACAAGTGTGATTTTTATTTTAAAAAGTGAAGTTTTGTGATGTTAGGTTTTTATAGTACTAGTGATTTCCCATTACTATTCTTATTGTAGGTCTTATTGTTATTGTCCCCTGTTATCCCCATATTGTTATTATTATGTTCCATAGAAGATTACTATTGTTATTATTGTGCCATTATATTATTATTGTTATGTCCAATATTATGACCCCTTAAACTCTTATATGTAGAAATGAGGTTTTGTTCTTTGAATCATCCAATAAATTGTTCATTTGTATAATGTAAAGGAAATTTAACCCTAGAAAAAAACTTATTTTCAAATGGTTGATCTATCTTTTATTCTATTTTGTAAACTAATTACAAAATAGTCGCATAATATATAATAGTAAATCCCAATTTTTTAAATACACTTTAACACTGACTCGTGAACATTGTCATGGTGGATCCAGATTTTTTAAATACATTTTAACACTAGACTTGTGAACATTAAAAAAAACAGTAGACTTGTGAACATTAAATAAAACAATAGTAAAATATTTCACGGTCAGAGAAGTATAGTAATTCTGTATCTTGATTTCCTTTTAAATTATTTTATATACAAATCCTTTTGTTAAATAATTATTAATTCATCCTATATCAAGTTATTAGCGCACATTAAAAAAAAATATAAAAATAATAAAGCATTACACTATCTGGGGATTGAGCCATCCGTCATAAGCATCTTCCAAACTTTGAGGCAGATCGAAGTGATACAATGTGATATGTGGCTCAACACCTGCAAGATTTGTACCAATCATTCACAATGCAATGACAGCGTTGGCACTATTTGCATTTTAATGAAAGGCTGTAAAGCTCAAGTTCATAGTGCTCTTCTCAATGATCATGTTACCATGGAGGACAAGTTCATTGATAAGATTATTGTAGTATTCAACGCCCTTGGGATTGACGACTCCCCTTCCATCTGCAGGGATGCAATTCCTGTAAGTTGAAAAGAATTATATTAACAATATACTGCTAGGTTTCTCGATTGTACACGAAGAAACATATGTGTATGTGTGTTACCAGGTATAAGTCGAGACCAGGAGATAGAAAATCTGTAAGCGTCTAACCCCATTTCACTCATGAGAGCAACATCCTCCTGGCAAGTAATATCATCATCCATGAAAGCAAACGCTAATTATAAATAATAAAATAAAATTTGAAGTAGTTAATTATCACAATCACATCTTTAGGTTAGGTTATGAAATCTATAATTTCCTTAATTTGCTTGCACCTCCAACAGCCCCTGTGGAAGCGTCAACTAGTATCCTTGATTTGCCTGCACCTCCGACAGTCCCTGCGGAAGCGCCAACTAATATCCTTAATTTGCCTGCACCTCCAACAGCCCCTGTGGAAGCGCCAACTATCCTTAATATCCCTAATTTGCCTCCTGCGGCAGCGCCAACTAATACGGTAGGTCATACACCACGGATGCGGATCACACGACCATAGAGGGTACCCATAATTTTAGGTGTTGTTGACAGCTTGCTTCTCGCGTTGCTCGTGTGCCTCTTCCAATCTTGGAGAAGACTGAAGACTACCATATTTCAAGGTATTGTACATGATCATGTTAGCTGGTAGGAGGGTCAAGCAGCCATTTTATTTTATTTTTGCAATAATCCCTTGTTTGGGCAGTGTCGGGTGATGTACTGGGCCGGTTCATTAAATTGCATCTTTCGCTAGAACGTTTATCTTATGCATCTAGGATTAAGTAGGTTGCAAACTTGGGAAGTGATTTTGCTCTGGTTAGTTAGATATTTGAAATATTCTGAAATCTGATATTTAGGATTTTAATTTAGTTAAGGATGACTTAAATCTATCAATCACAAAGCTAAAGAAGCATATTATCAAGTTCAAACCCAAGCTAAAGAAACATATAATCAAGCTCAAACCCAGGATAGGTAGGTATGTTCTACACCCATTTTATTTTTATTCCTATTTTTTAGCGAGAAAATTTATTATAATTCTATTGTCAAATTAGCAGTAAAGAAGGATAGTATTGGCTGATATCTTGGTTTACCATTTACAAGGAAACTAATGCGATTACAAGAAAACCAATGCCATCCAGAATTCCCTGCTACTGATCTATAAATACACATACTTTAACTCCTATAAAATGCCTCTAAATCTTAAACCATTAACCTATTTGAAAAAGCTTTCAATCAACATAAATGTGCTAAGCACATATTCAATGCACACTGTTGACACCTAATCCGAAACGGATGAGGTGAAGCTGGACAGTCATCTAGAAGATGAACTGATCCGTTTTGTATATGTATAAATAATGTGTTAGCTAATGAATAAAATCAATCAGTGTTTTCTCTCGTTCAATGTGGAGTTACCCTGGCCTGACATGGTATCAGAGCACAGGTCCCAAAATAGTGTAACTCCTGCTGAGTGCTGCATCATCCTGAGGGATTCCTGACACTGCTGAGACTGCGCCCTCTGCTGAGGGATTCCTGACACTGCTGAGACATGGAGACTGCGCCCTCTGTCCGTGGAACTATGCGTTGATGCGTTTTCTGATGTTGGTAAAAACCTATCTCCTTCCATTCAAACGAAACTGATGGTGCCTTCATGACTGCGTTAATGGTGTGTTTTGTGACTTCTGCACATCTGGAAAGCAACGTTTTAATGTATTGAAGCTGCGTTTAATGTATTTGATGCTGCGTTTAACGTATTGAAGCTGCGTTTAATGTATTTGATGCTGCGTTTAACGTATTGAAGCTGCGTTTAATGTATTGAAGCCTGCGTTTAATGTATTTGAAGCAACGCAAGAAGACTGCGTTTTATTATAAAAATGCTACTGCATTTTTTACTGTAGACTGCGTTTTTTATGGTATTCAAGATTGCGTTGTATTGAATGCTGCCTGAGAGCTCAGAAGTGATTCTCCTTTGTGCTGACGAATTGTAAATGCCTTCATCGACTTTCTTGTAAAGATGACTGCGTTTTTTTAAAAGCTTGAAATGGTTGACTGTGACTGTTGGTAACTGCGTTGAAGACATGGTAACCTGGTGCATTGAACCCCTGCATTTTTTTTAAAAGACTGTTCTAATTGGTATCGCTGCGTTTTTTAAAGACTGTTCTCGGGACTGTTGGTTTATTTCATTCCAGCATATGTCAACGGGCAAAGACAAGGCCGAGTACTGGAGGAGCCATTTCAGATGGGGTATAGTATAGCTAACGAGAAATCGATATGTGTTCCACCTCTGGGCAGCGGCTACCATGGCGTGAAACCCCCAGGATACCACAGCGTTTTCATATGAGCGCCCTTTTATTGTTGAACAGTGATATACATTGATATATATGTGAGAAGTAATATGTATATGAGCGCCCTTTTTTTTAAACAGTGATATACATTGATATATATGTGAGAAGTGATATATGAGCGCCCTTTTCTTAAACAGTGATATACATTGATATATATGTGAGAAGTGATATGTATATGAGCGCCCTTTTTTTAAACAGTGATATACATGATATATATGTGAGCAGTGATATATATATGCTGATGGAATGTTAGAAGAAAAATAAAATGCATAAGGCTATCATATAAGGATTTTTTTTTCTCTCTCAACAGAAGTGTTTTTGGAAGAGATATTTTTTTTACAGAATGCATTTAATCATTTCAATGGTCGGAATAGTTCTCACCGGCAAGGAGAACTATTCTGAATGGTCTCGGATGGTGAAACACACCCTCATCTACAATGAGCTGTGGAAAGGAGTGTGTGTCGGAGAAGAAGACAAAGACCCTGTGCAGCCCACATCAGACAAAGAACTCGCCATTTGGGAAAACAAGAACAGCAAAGCCTTTGCATTGATCGCAGCATCTGTAAATGAGGAAGTAAGTCGTCATATTTCATCCTATTCCACTACCTTTGAAGCTTTACAAAAGCTGAAAGAACTCTATGATACACATTCTGCACTTGAAGTTGTTCAGCTCATGATTAAACTCTTCACTCTTGAACTGAAAAATAATGATCCTCTTACTCTTGCATCTGAAATAAAGTCTATAGTGCATGATATTAAATCCACTAAGGTTGAGTTGGATATCTCTCTTATTGCCTTTCTCAAAGCACTCTATCCTATTTACTCTAACTATCTTGAGTCTTTACAAGCAAATGGAAATCTTAAAGATATAACCTTTGACACTCTTCTGAAAAAGTTTGCTGAAAGAGAGAAAGCCTTTGGAAAGAAAACAGTCCCTGAATCTTCTGAAGAGACTGTTTGCCTTGCTCATAAAGAAAAGCAGCCTGCTCAAGATTCTACAAGAGGAAGAGGTGGACGAAGAGGAAGAGGAAGATACTTCAGAGGCAGGGGGGGCAGACATCCTCAAGCAGAAAAGGCAGATCTGCATTGCATTCGCTGCAAACGAAATGGATGACATGATGCTTCTACATGCAAGCTACCATGGGACAAAGTTGAGCAGAGAAGAAATCAGCAGAAAGGTAAAACTGATGACTCAGACAAAGGTAAAGCACCTGAATCCGCTCACTATATTGAGGCACAATGTAACATTGGAGTAAATGAAGATTTGTTTAATGCTTCACTTGCTTCTTCGAAAAATGACTGGTTGCTTGATTCAGGAGCAACCTGTCATATGACTTATAGGAGAGATTTCTTTGAAGATTTCACTGACAATGTTGATGGAGCAGTATACTTTGCAGATCAGTCAAAAATCAAGCCATCAGGGCTTGGCACAATCAGGCTTAAACTGCCTGGTCTTCCAGACTTTCTTCTGGATCATGTTCTATATCTCCCACAGCTGAAGAGAAACTTGTTGTCCCTGGTCCACATCCGCCAGCAAGGTCACTCCATTCACATGTTTGATGGCAAGCTTGAGGTAAGAAAGGCATCTGACCACTCACTTGTCATGAGGGGTATAGAAGAAGAAAGACTCCTTAAACTGCAAGGAACCTCTGCTCATGCACAGCATTTCTCATATATTTCTCATCATGAAGAAGGTGCACTTCCATCAAGTTTATTATGGCATGCTAGATTTGGACATTTAAACTATGATAGTCTCCGCTTGTTGAAGAAAAATGGTGTTGTTGGTTTGCCTACAATTCCTAGAAAACATAAACAATGTGATGCTTGCATTCTAGGAAAGCATAGCAAACAGTCTTTTCATGATTCACATTCAAGAGCACATAGGAAGCTTGAACTTATTCATTCAGATTTATGTGGTCCAATGCCTGTTCCTTCTGCAAATGGAAATAAATATATCATGACATTTATTGATGATTACACCAGAATGTGTTGGGTTTACTTATTGAAGAACAAATCTGATGCTTTTCAAACATTCAAGAATTTTCATAAGTGGATTGAAAATGATGCACAATCTCATATTGGGTCTATTCGCACTGATAATGGAAAAGAATATACATCAAATGAATTTGAACACTATCTTCGCCAACATGGGATTAAACATCAAACAACTGTGCCTTATAATCCTCAACAGAATGGTGTAGCTGAAAGAATGAACAGAACAATTTTGAATATGGTACGATCCATGCTTTTCTTCAAAAATGTAAAGACAATGTTTTGGGCTGATGCTGTTCTATGTGCTGCATATATAAAGAATAGATGTCCATCTAGTGCTATAAGAAACAAGACTCCTTATGAATTGTGGTATGGACATGTTCCTTCGGTAAAACATCTCAGGATATTTGGTTCCACCTGTTATGCTTTAATACCAAAGGTACATAGAAACAAACTTGGTGCTAGAAGTCGTAAGTGTATCTTCCTGGGGTATTCAAACACATCTAAAGCATACCGCCTTTATGATGAAGTAAATAAAAAGTTTGTTTTATCTAGAGATGTCATTTTTCTTGAATCATCCAAATCAGACAGTGTTGTTGAGCGGCAACTTGATCGCTTGGATAGATTCACAAAACCGAAATCATTCCAAGAGTTTGATAATCAGATTCCACATCTTGAAGGGGGGATTCCTATACTAAATCAACATGTGGAATCTTCTTCTGAAGAACAATCTCCCCTGCATGACACTCCAACAACGGATGATGCTTTAAGTGATGTAATTGATAGAATTGGGAGACTCAATCTTGATTCAGACCCAACTCAATCAACAGAGCAGCCTGGACCATCTCAGAAAGGTCCCCCAAAGTGGCTGACAAAGACACTTGAAAGTGTTCATCCTGATGAAATTGGAAAAACAGGAACCAGAAATTCAAACCGACAAGATGGAGGTGATGTAGATAACTCTAATTCACCTGTTGATATGGATGTTACTTATGATTGTGAATTGAACTTGTCTACAGATTTTGAACCAACTTCCTTCAAAGAAGCTGCTTCTCATGATGAATGGAAAGAAGCGATGCAGAAGGAGTATGATGCCCTCATAAAGAATGGCACTTGGAAGCTGGTTGATCCTCCATTTGGAACCAAACCAATTGGCTGCAAGTGGGTCTACAAGAACAAGTACAAAGCTGATGGCTCACTTGACAAGCACAAAGCTAGGCTTGTGGCAAAAGGTTTTGCACAAAAGGAAGGGGTCGATTATGAGGAAACTTTTGCTCCCACAGCAAAATGGGCCACCATCCGGACACTCTTTGCACTAGCTGCTCAGAACGATTGGAAAGTGCATCAAATGGATGTAAAAACTGCATTCTTGAATGGAGATCTAAAAGAGAATGTTTTTATGTCCCAACCTGAAGGATTTGCTGTGAAAGGACATGAACACAAAGTATGCAAACTTGTGAAGTCCTTGTATGGCCTCAAACAAGCACCACGAGCCTGATATGAAAAACTAACTGAGCATCTTCTGAAACTCAACTTCAAACATTTTGATCTTGATGATGCAACTTTATTTGTCAAGAAAGTTGGCAAAACAGTTGTATATCTTGTGGTATATGTAGATGATCTTTTAATGACAGGGAACAATGAAAGTTATATTGCATCCATAAAGAAAGAATTAGGAAAATTTTTTGAAATGACTGATTTGGGCTATGTTCACTACTATCTTGGCATTGAAGTAACCCAACATCCAAAGTCCATATTTCTTTCTCAAAAGAAATACATTGGAGATTTGTTAAACAGATTTGGCATGACAGAGTGCAATCCCCTTTCTACTCCAATGGAATAAAACTTGAAGCTCACATCTATTGAAGGAAAAGAATTTGAGGATGCAACAAAGTATAGACAGCTTGTAGGAAGTCTCATCTACCTCACTACTACCAGACTAGACATTTCATTTGCTGTTGGAATCCTCTCAAGGTTTATGCAAAAGCCTTGTGAAGGACATTGGTCTGCTGCAAAAAGAGTTCTAAGGTACTTGAAGGGAACTCAAGACCTTGGAATCAAGTATACACAGGTGGACGACTTCAACTTGATTGGATACTCTGATTCAGACTTCGATGGAGACAAAGAAACTGGGGTATCTACTTCAGGATATGCTATGAGTCTTGGATCAGGAGCTGTCTCCTGGAGATCACGCAAACAATCAGTACCAGCAGATTCCACAACAGAAGCAGAATCTGTGGCAGCAGCTGAAGCAACGAAAGAAATTGTGTGGCTCAAGAAAATTCTTGAAGATTTGCAGGTAAAACAAATACAATCAACTCCACTCATGATTGATAACACATCTGCAATAAAGTTGGCCAAGAACCCAAAGTTCCATGATCGTACTAAGCACATCAATACTAAATATCATCTGATCCGACATCATGTTGAGGCCAAAACAATCCATCTCCGTCATTGTTCCACAAACGAGCAAATTGCAGACATCTTCACCAAATTGCTTGGAAGAGAAAAGCTTGAAAGATTCAGAATGATGCTTGGACTCACCAACATCCCTTCAGATTAAGGGGGGAATGTTGACACCTAATCCGAAACGGATGAGGTGAAGCTCGACAGTCATCTAGAAAATGAACTGATCCGTTTTGTATATGTATAAATAATGTGTTAGCTAATGAATAAAATCAATCAATGTTTTCTCTCGTTCAATGTGGAGTTACCCTGGCCTGACACACACTGTAAAATTCAAATAATTATTTTAATTTTTGATAAAACTAAACTTTATATCTACAACTATTTTAATTTTTGATAAAACTAAACTTTATATTGACAATTATTTTAATTTTTGATAAAACTAAACTTTATATCTGAAGTTTTTGCTAGACATTGTAATTAGAGTAGATTCATTTTAAATCTTAGTTTAATCCCTTCAATTCAGTTACAAAATCTGATCTTTTTGGAACTTGAGATCAAACGGCATTTGACCAGCCTATCAGGAAAGAGTTTGATACCTCTGGGAGGTGATTGATAAATGGAGTTAAAATTGATATAAGGTAGTTACATAAATGTGTACACACATAGAATGGATAGGTTGTCACGGGTGTTGTAGTGGTTCTATGTAATGGATCTCTGTTATCTATGTGTGAAAATATAAGATATGATAAATCATCACAGATACAATACATTGATTTCCATGCAATCTGGAACATTATGCTCTCTTAGATCGATGTTGAGAACACAAACATTACATATATAAGAGACCTACCAATTGATTGAGGGAACTAAAATAGATATTCTCGATTTTTGCTCCAATATTTTCTGATGTGCCTATCTATTTTGCATATTGTATAGTTCATGAAGTGGAGGAAGACACGCCAATCAGTGAGGAACGGCAAGTATTGTTCAAGATGAAAACATTGCTAGCCGCAACCGGGAATTTCCATGATGATAACAAGCTCGGAGAGAGAGGATTTGGTTCTGTATACAAGGTAAACTTATGTTATAAAGAAAGCTTCTACCACTTTTCATATTCATATCATCTGCGGGGTGCTCTCACTGCACGCTCGACCTTTGGAAGCACATTGCTGTCTTGAAAATAAATCTATAGCTTTGAGACAATTAAGACTAACTACATCACCCATT
This sequence comes from Pinus tabuliformis, assembly GCA_031772625.1. Taxonomy (NCBI): domain Eukaryota; kingdom Viridiplantae; phylum Streptophyta; class Pinopsida; order Pinales; family Pinaceae; genus Pinus; species Pinus tabuliformis. Next base: position 572,462,780 of record CM062808.1, read on the forward strand.
CTTCATACGCATTTTTTTTGCTTGAATCTCACAGGGAACTACTGATGATGGAAAAAACATAGCTGTGAAGAGGCTCTCCGTACATTCTATGCAAGGAAGAAAACAGTTTATGAATGAAGTAAAACTTGTGGCCAAAATTCAACATCGAAATCTTGTGAAGCTACTCGGTTGTTGCTCAGGGGGTTCAGAAACGTTGCTCGTTTACGAGTACTTACCGAATATGAGGCTTGATAAGATTTTATTCGGTAAGTCACTTGCATTTTATTAAATGTAGATAGAAAGCTCTTATATTTCGATATACCCAGTTCAGGCATGATCATCAGTTAGTTGTCGTGTTTCAACATACAGATCCAAAGAAACGTAAACACCTTGATTGGCAGAAGCGTTACATCATCATAATGGGGATAGCTCGTGGCCTTCTCTATCTTCACCAAGATTCTCAACCGCGGACAATTCATCGGGACATTAAAGCCAGCAATATTTTGTTGGACGAGAAGCTGAATCCTAAGATTTCAGATTTCGGCTTAGCAAAGCTTTTTCCGGACGATGAAATTCACGTCAGCACAAGGGTTGCTGGAACTTAGTAAGAATTCAAAACAATGATCACCCTCACACACGACGGTCAAATTACTTAACTCTGATTTAATTTCAAGCAGTATTGTAATGGTAATGTGGCATTTATATTCTCGGTTAGGTTTGGAATTGGGGTTACAGTTTTGTTTTCCCTTGAAGAGGAGTTTTTCTTGTAGATTGAGAGTAAATATGTAATTTTTTTAATGTTAAGCATTTAAGGTTGATTATAAATAATGATAGGGAATTCAAATATACAGATAAATTAATTTAAATTTAAATATATCACGAACTGGTTTTCTAGATAAAAATTAAGAGATTCGATACTTTTAACCCAAATTAAACCATGATTAACTGAAAGTTAAAATGAATTTTCATGGATTATACAGGGGCTGTTGGAGGTGCAAGCAAATTAAGGAAATTATAGATTTCATAACCTAATTTGTAGTTAATTATCACAATCACATCTTTAGGTTAGGTTAATTTATTTCATAACCTAAAGAGCAGAGAGGAGTAGTAGAAGTTGTTACTCTATAATGGTGATATTGATCTGCTGCAACATCTCCTGTGCTTTTATCGGGCATGTTACCTGTAGATCATTCGATGCTTGATATTAATATCCAAAAATGAACTATGGAAAAATATTGTTGAGTGAAGGGTAAGGGGCGACCTGCGTGGGTGAAAGTATCCCAAATGCTGGGTTTCCGGCCATCCAATGCTGCAGCGCCTTCAACCTGCACGCCCGGCAAAGCTTAGCATCAATGTGTATATAATATATAAGGCAGAGTCATGAGAACAAGCATTGGCCGACCTGGTACGCAGAAGTGCCTGCGCCAAAAATAAAATCTGAAGGAAAGTCATGTCTGGTTATCATAGACTTAGACTCCGCTCGATAAATGTTAGGAGTAGTGAGAAAATAGAATCCAATTAACACCCAACAGACCAGTGCCGATCTCTCTGCCATGCTAATAATAAGATACCAAATATTTCGTGGAACTCTGATAAACTAAAAATAAAGAACGATCATTGAGCTGTGGATCAAGAAGAAACAAACAGCGTGGAAATGAGATATAACACTACACGACACAGTGAATGATATTGAAAGGAGAAGATTCGAAGGATTAGTTGACTTCGAACGTTCAGGCATGCGTTTACGCGTAGGTTCCGTGACACTTCAACTGCATTGATGTATTTGTATTTGACATGTTTTGTCCTCGATTGTCATAAATGCTTATAATATTCGGAAGGTTTCGAATATAGTTTGTTAATTTTCAAAATTTTAGGTGTTTAGGAAATTTTTTATGGTGTTAATTTATTTCCAGTAGAAACATAATTCAAACACTCCTCTGCAATATTTTTTAAATTTTTTTTGTCAGGATTCAAACAGTCTAGACAATTCATCCAATTCGACTTAAATTTTGATGAGAGTATCTTATTAGTGAGTAGACAGTATTAGAATCAGATAGCCATGTTATATATATATATATATATAATTGTATCGTTTTTAGCTGTTTCATGAGATTTTGATAAAAACTGATATTGATAATTTTTTTAATATATTTTTAAATTTAAAAATGATTGAGTGATAGTTTCCTTTTAATATTCAGAGTCCTGGAAATTGTGGACGCTCATTATATATACAAATTAACCCTTTAATATTACTTATTGTAAATTGTTTAATATATATATATATATATATATATATATATATATATATATATATATATATATATTAATTTGAATTAATTTTTCTATAAAATTTATGGAAAAATGAAAATAAATGAATAAATAAATAAAATAAAATTTAAGAAAGTGAATATATATATATATATATATATATATATATATCATTTTAAATAAAAATTAAATTAAATTTGATGTATATTATTAAATTTTAATTAAAAATTATTTTAAAATTTTATTAATTTTACAAAAAAATTTAAAAATATATATTAAAAAATAAAAACATAAATATTTAGAATAAGTTAAATAAATTTCACAAGTAAATAGATTTTTTTGGAATAAAAAATAAATTATATATATATGCAACAGAGAGTAGTATTTGGTTTTATTTATGGAAGTAAGATTAAATATTATTAAAAATATTATGTTTTTTAGAAATAGAAAAATAGTTTCACTAATTATTATAAGAAATATTACCTGTTTATTTTGATTTTTATATTATTCAAATTGTAATAGTTTTTATTTTTAATTGTGAACTAACATTTTCTATTAATTCCAAGCATAGAATATGTCATGACAGATGATATATCACAAAATTATGGTCCTCATTCTAACCACACTTGAAAATAGAACCACATTACAAATACAATGAGAAAACTAGATAGTTGAAAATAAATAATCCCAAATAACCTAAAAAATCCCTAAACCTAAAAACACCCAATCTTCATCACTATGAGGAAGGAGGATCGGGCCATGATCACCTCACCTATTACCAGCACTCGGGGGAGCATGGAAATCTTCATGAACATGAGCTTCCATATGCTCAATTCGGCCTTCCAAGTGCACTAAACTTTCTAAGATCCTTTTTTTCCCATAATGCAACAACACCACATTATCTAGCATACACCACTATTTCTATTGAAGGTCGTTCATGAAACAATAACCTCATTCCTATCCTCATGTCGAACCTGATCCATTTTATCCAAAAGCTTTGAAATCTATCAAAGTCCATCATTCAAGAAATCAAAGGGAGGAGATGTCTAAATTCTGTCTAGAGAGTGCACAATGAGTTGATCAACCTCCTCCTCTAGACCGTGATTTTCTTCAGGATGCACTACTCCATGGCCTCACGGATCCATGCCCCAATGGGTGCAACCTTATTGTCTAAGCATGGACCCAAGTTTTATCTAATTGCACCAACAACCCAAAAAGTGCCACCTTCCATGTTCTCGCAAAGCAATCATGTCAAGCACGTCACTAACAAACCTCCACTACTGGAGGATAATTTTCACACTAGAAGATACCCTTGATTCTCAAGACCACAAACCAAACACACCAAATCTCCTCTTTACCAGCCTGTAGAAATAACTCGAATTTTTTAGCTGCTAATGAAATTAGACTGAAATCAATAGACATAAATTTCTTCTACTCAATCTATGGAAGGGAAAACATACAACTAAAATGCATGCACTCGTTCAATCATAATGAATATTTTTTTTACTAGGGAAACCAACTGGGAAAAACCTCTCCTCTATTTGTATTATATCAAATGAGAAAAATGATCTATTACAATGACAACTTCAATCCTTGAAGATCAACCTGCACTACAATACTGATCTCCTCCTCTTAAGTCTGATCTGCCTAATACTTAGGAAAAATAAGCATCGTGCTTCCTCCTATTTCCTTGCACAATTCCTGCTCCTAAAGAATAGGGAAGCTCCTATTTCTTTGTGAAATTCCCAAGAGAAGTAGCTCACCTTCTATGTGAAAACACTGTACACTCAGTAATATACAATAATGATTACAATTATGCCTTTTTCCTCCACTCAACTAGGTAATTCGAATTGCATGCATGACTAGTGTTATTTTTAGTAGATTGACTAGTTAACTAAGAGATTAGTGAGTTAACAACTACTCAACTGAACTCATATTGACTCTATTCTAGACCAGAGCTCAGATAACTAAGTTTCACTAAATATAAATCCACTAGATTACTAGATCTTAGAAACCAAATCATGCACAACTCTACTTCTTGCCCACAAACTTGAATTGAGTGGCTTAATTGAGTGACTTGGCCATGTCACTCCTGCTAACTACAACTCAAGTCATCTTGCTAAAGTGGAAATTTGAATTTCTCCATTTGAATAAGGCACAAGTCAAATGAAGCCTTTTCTTGCTACAATTTAACACTCCCTCTTAGTAAGAAAATGGTTTTGAACAACCCTAATCCTACTCATGTGGAACTCGAACTTGTCCTTGACAAATCCTTTGTCAAAATGTCTACATCCTGCTCCTCTGAAGAAATGTACTGTAACATGACAATCCTCCTCTACACAAAATCTCTCAAGTGATGGTAACTGATGTCTATATGCTTAGACCTATCATGAAATACTAGAATTTCATAGAGTTTCATACAATTTTGATTTTCACAATGGATCACTGTAAGATCCATCCCATGAATGAAGAGACCAACCAGGATCTTCCTCATCCAAATAACCTCGCTTGATGCTTAACTAGCAACCATATACTCACCCTCTACTGAGATGAGTGCTACATATCTCTATTTCCTACTATACCAAGAAACAACTATTGACCCAACATTGAAGACAATTTTTGATGTGCTCTTCCTATCTAAGGGACTCCCTTCCCAATTTGCATATGTGAAGCCTTGGAGCTTCACTCCATCAGTCTGCTTATACTATAAACCAAAATTTGTTGTGCCTCTAAGGTATCTGAGAACATGTTTTTCTGCTTTCTAGTGAAGCTTGGTAGGCTCCACCATAATCTGACTAAGATTATTAAATGCAAAACAAATATCAAGCCTTTTGTTCACCAAGTACATCGAGGACCCCACCATTTTTTTTAGATAGTGCCATCTACTGCCTCACCTGTAAAAGAATCCTCTTTCCTCTGGTTAGTACCTAGAGGAGTATCCATGGGTTTGCAATCCTGCATATGGAATCTCTAAAGGATTTTAGAGGTGTACTTCGTATGTCCAACAAATATCTCTCCATTTCCCTGCTACACCTCCAAGCCAAGGAAGTAGTGCATCAAACCCATACCCTTCATATCAAACTCTCTTGCAAGACTGGATCAACCTCGGATCTCCTATCAAGATCAAATCATCCACATAAAGGACTAAGATGAGAAGACTTCCATCTATCATAATGTAGTAGAGATTGGCATCTTCTTCACTCTTAGCAAATCCTAATCCACTTAGATAGGAGTCTATGTGAATGTACCAAGCACGAGGTGCCTGCTTGAGACCATAGAGGGCTCTCTTGAGTCTACACACATCTGCCTCACTATCAAATGTCTTAAACCCCTAGGGATGCTCAATGTAAATCTCTTCCTCCACCACCATGGAGGAAGAAAATTTTAACATCCATTTGGTGGATCCTCCACCCCAACTGTGTTGCCAATGCAAGAATGGCTATGATAGAATAATATCTTGCCACATGGGAAAATGTCTACTCATAATCAACTCCCTCCACCTATGAGAAGCCTTTGCCCACAAATATGACCTTGTACTTCTCAACAATGCCATCAGCTACATTTTCATATTGTATAGCCACATAAAACCAACAACTGACTTGTTTCTAGGTCTAGGAAACACCTACCAAACATTGTTCTTCATGATGGAGTCATACTCCTCCACCATGGAATCTACCCACGACCGTTGAGAGACAACCTCTTCAAAGGAAGATGGCTCACAATCAAACAATTATGTAATGGGTGCCATATATCATGTATATATGTCTCGTGATCTCCTTTATATGCACAAGGAGCTAGGAGATCCAACCGACTACTGAGATTCCTGCACCAACTTGTCAATCATCTTGGTCCTCTTCCTCCCTTCTATGGAAGGGTGTGTGTAAGTGGGTGCCTCCACTTGACTTGTTCTCTGCTCCTCCACATGTGGCTACTCCACATCCTCCTCCTGGAATGTATCTTTACCTTTAAGAAAGATGTCTCTATGGATCTGACTAAGGCTCCACCTTTGGAACTAAAAATCTCCTCCTTTGGTGATATGCTCAAATTTCACTTTAGAGAGCTCCCCATGGCTTTCTCCTCATTAAATATCACATCCCCCCTCATAATAGTCTTCCCGAGTGAGGGAATTTTCACCTAGTAAATATGAGGACTCTCTGTGTATCCTATAAATATGCCTCTCTCTACAGTGGGCTCCAAGTTTTTCCTGCTATATTTGGAGACATGACAATAGACTATGGATCCAAAAATACGAAAGTGGGAGACATCTAGCTTCCTCCTAGATAAATCCTCTTTAGGTGTAATCATTCCAAGAATTTTGTGATGGCTCCTGTTCTCCAAATAAATAGTTGTATTGCAAGCTTCTGCCCACAAGGACAGTGGCAATCCCTCGTCATGAAACATTGCTATAGCAACTCCTATAATACTTCTATTTTTCCTCTCTGCGACCCAATTTTTCTATGGGTTGTGGCATGTAATTAAATCCATTCTAATACCCTCCTTGGCACATAATTATTTGAAGGCATTAGACACATACTCTCCTCCATTATCACTTCTCAGGGATTTAATTTTATTTCCAGTCTTGTTTTCAACTAAGGCTTCAAATTCAATAAACTTTGAATATACCTCGTCTTTCTTATCATAAAATAGATCCAACATTTGTAAGAAAATTCATTTATGAAGATCACATAATACTCGTGATTCGTAGATGAGATTGTAGAAAATGGTCCACACACATCTGAGTGAACTCGATCCAAGATAGCTCCAGCTCTGCTATCTTGGCCCCGAAAGGAAGATTTAAGATATTTCCCAAGAGTGCAACCCTTGCAAACATCATGTTGATTAAGGGTTTATTTTGGAAGTTTAGTGGTGATATGTTGCATTATTTTCAAAGCCCCATGGTGTAGGTGTCCCATGTGCCTATTCCAGAGCTCTCCAACATCTCATCCCTAAACATGTTCTTCCTTGCTACTTAATGCAGCGTGTGCATCCACCTCTAGCTTGTAGAGATTTTTAACTTGAACACCAATTTATTTTACTTGTCAAGTAGGAACTTGCTTTAGATATGCCTTCCCTTTACTAAAAACCACATCATATCCTTTGTCTTCAAGTACAACTACAAAAATTAAATTTTTCTTCAGACCAGACACATGCATTACATTCTTTAATTGAATATGGGAGCCTAACCCCCTTTTAAATGTCATAGTGCTAATCCCTTTGGTTCTATACCTTCCATCATCACCAAGCTCTATGTGTAATTGTAGGTCCTTCTCCTCTAAGTTGTTGAAGAACTCTTTATTTCCTATCATATGAAATGAAGCACCAGAGTCTAAGTACCATACACTACCTCGTACAATACGTTCCATGCAAGTAATGAGGGTGAAATCCAATTCGAATTTTCATGTGAGAGCATCTCGTTGTGCTCCCGTTGCATGCTTCTTGATGGATTTCTTGTGTGAACACTTGGCTGCATAGTGTTCATACTCATGGTAGTAAAAACTAATTTTACTGAGGTATTTCTTCTTGCCATGGTTCTAGTTGGATTATCCCTTACCTCAAGTCTTCTTTCCTTTAGCTTTCGTTCCTTTGTCTGCTAAAGAAAAGTTTTCTTCCTCATCAGTTCTGGATGTGACACCATCTCTAGTGTTTCTTCTAATCTCCTCCTGCACCAAGTTAGACCAAAGTCTCTCCCAATCTGGGATCTTGTCTCTTCCATTAATTGAATCCTAATAGTTATGTCAGGACTTTAGAAGACCAAGGAGTGCTAAGATCACAAGTTCATATGATGGCACATTTTCTCCAACTCCTCTAAGTTCATCTCTCACCTGAGTGAACCTAGATAGGTATTGAACAAAAATTTCATTTTTATTCATTTGAATGTTCCTAAGTTTATCTTTCAATGCCAATTTCCTAGCATCATTGCTACTTTCAAATAGCTCTGTAATGGTTTTCCACATAGCATTAGTAGTCTTATTTCCATGTAAATTCTCAACCACATGGTCTATGACTCCTAGGATAATTTTCCTGGAATTTGTTGTATCTTTCTTCCAGTGAGCCAGTTGTTGTGCATATGATGCTGCTAATTTTGGAATGTCAGTTTATGTGTACTCTAATATCCCATTGTCATCCAACACAACTTCCATTTTGTCTTTCCAAGCAATGAAATTTTAAGTTCCCTCCAATGCATACTCAAGCCTCAATCAATTGAAAGATATTGTTACTGCACTTTAATTCCTGCACTTGTAGAATTTGAATTCCTGCACCATAAACTCTGTTATTCGAAATTTCTCTGAGAGGTGATCAGGAACCTGGTTTGCATGTAGTTTTCAATAGCTTTGATACCATGTAGAAATAAATCGAATTTTTTTGTTGCTACTGAAATCAATAGAAAAAGAATTATTCTACTCAAGTTGCGGAAGGGAAACCATACAATAGAAACACATGCAATCATCTAATCACAATAAAAACCCCTTTTACTAGGGAACCCAACTAGGAAAAACCCCTCCTATGTTTGTATTATATCATATGAGAAAAATGATCTATTAGAATGACAACTTCAATCCTTGAAGTTCAACCTACACTGCAATACTAATCTCCTGCTCCCGAGCCTTCTTTGCCCAATACTTATGCAAAATAGGCCTCTTGATTCCTCGTATTTCTTTGCACAATTCCTACTCCTAAAGAATATGAAATCTCATATTTCCTTGTGCAATTCCAAAGAGAATTAGCTCACCTTCTACATGGAAACATTGTACACTCACTAGTATACAATAATGATTACATATCCACTCAATTAGGCAATTCAAATTGCATGCATGAGTAGGCAATTTTTTAGTATATTGACTAGTTAGCTGAGATATCGGTGAGTTAAGAACAATTACAACTACTCAACTCAACTCATGTTGAATCTATTCTAAACTAGAGCTTAGATAACTAAGTTTCACTAAATATAACTCCACTAGACTATTAGACCTTAGCAATAAGCTCATGCACAACTCTACTTCTTGCCCACAAACTCAATTTGAATGACTTAATTGAGTGACCTGGCCATTTCACTCCTGTTAACTACAACTCAATTCATCCTGCTTAAGTGGAAATTCAAATTTCTCCATTTGGCTAAGGAACAAGTCAAATGAAGCCTTTTCTTATTACAATTTAACACACCTAAATGATTTCTTGGGGAGCTTAGCTCTCAAGACCCCCTTCACTTCTCACCGTTGAACTTATTGATAAAAACCTAACAAAATTTGACTAGTCATCCAAGCAAAAAACCATTCAACCAAGAAAAACTAACAAACCTTCTCTTAAGAGAAGGATAACTATGACTTACGAGGGTATAATAAGTCGTAAGAAACCCCCAATTTTCCGTCCTTCCAACTTCCCCCAACTATTGGTGGGCCACCCAAGCAAATACACCACTGCGAGACTCAGGAAGTTACCACCTCGAACCTTGATCCCACAACTTCTTACATTGTCTTTCCTTGCAAACATTATCACCTGCACCTGAGCCAAATGGAATGCATCTACTGATCATCGCAACTTAGCAGGCAGGGGATGGCATAGATTGAATGCCACCCTCCAGTAACCAATACTAAAAAGCTACTACCAAGACTATTCCCATTACCCTCAACATTCAACAGAACTCAAAACCAAATGCTTGCAATGATATAAACCTCCACATCTCCAAAAGCATCTACTGATCCATGCTAAGAGAGGCATTCCTATCACACTACATTAAACCCTTTGTTGTGTGGCTGAGGGTGACGAGTCCCCCATCAAACCCATCCTGTTACTAGTTCTCATCCCCATCGGAGAAAAGGGAAAATATCTATGATTAAGGATCTTGCTAAACATGCTTTTTCAGATTAGCCTCCCTCTTATATCGAGGGCTAGAGTGAGGCTATTGGTACCCAACCATCCCATATGTATAGTCACCTAAGAGTTCACAAGGCACGGAGCCATTACAACAATACTTATCATGTCATTGGTGGGGATTTGAACATGGGTGGAGAAGATACATTGTAATCACCTTTTTATCCTGAAATAAAATTTAAAATTGCTTCTCATTGGTTAAGATATTATTTTCTTTGATGGTGAGGAGGAGCTAAAATCTACTCCTTCCAAACTATTCATGAGTTATTTTAAATGGTGTGGTTTTCCTTGAATAAAGATGATGAGTCAACCCAACATTCATAGGTGACATTCAATAATAAGTGAAAAAATCTATCTTAATTCAATTGTCACAAAATGCTTTTCACTAATTTAACATGATTCAACACCATTATTTAAGAAAAACCAAACACCTAAAAGGAAAACTAACCGTTTTCCTTTTTATTCGGGGAAGGTGATAAAAGTTTAGCTACTAGTAAACCTATGGGTATTTACAACCTATCATCATCTCTATAAACTGGGTCACAATGGGGGATTTGAACCGTGGATCTCTGAGTTTTCACATATTTCACATTACTTCGATCACCAATTGAGTCGCCCTCTAGGAGGAACAATTATTAGTTTTAATTAAAATATATCCTCTATAAAAAAAATTAGTTTTAATCATATGTATAACACATAATTATATATATATTTCCAAATTTTTATAGTTACTTCTATATGCATCCCTTATTGGAAGTGGGTACAGTGATCCTTTTGTTAATAGTATGATTGAAAATGAAAAATACTAACATATTCTCGTTGTCTCCTCTAAATCAATAAATAGAACTTCAAATAATAACTTTTTTACATATCTATCTCATGTATTTAAACCATATTTAAATTAAAAAGGTATTAAATGCAATAAAAAATTTAATGTGTCATTTATAATTGATATACTAAGTATGAAAATTAATAAAAATTAAATTCGCTTGTATTAAAACTTTATAAAACATGTATATGTTTAAATACATGACTTTATAAAAAGTGTAACTAGACTCAAAACGTAACGTAAAAAACCTCTCTTCACTCCCGTAAGACATTGGATTATGGAGCGTCTCCTCCACACCATAGGTTTTTCCATTATCGTATAACAATAAAATGATACGGTTTAACTTTACTAAGATTGAGCACTGTGTAATTTAGCGTTTTGTTTTCAACTAACTATGCTAAGTGTTGCATAGTAATTAATATTAATATCGTAATATTAATTAATATTAATATCGTATTTTATGATGTAATCTAGATATCTGCCTCTCCTTTTACAGTAAAGCAAGATCACCGAGACACAGTTATCTTATACTTTTAGCCGTAGGTATCGGAGAAGGAACTTCCTTCACGTTATTCAATTTACCTGCGTAGTGATTGGAAACCTCGTATCACGGAGGACCACCTTACCTGCGTAGTGATTGGAAACCTTGTATCACTTAATAAAATAATTGAGGAGGAACACATTATCTCGGTAGTGATTGGAAACCTGGGAGGAGGAGGATGATCTCCAATTAAGGTGTGGGCTAACAGCATAATAATATTATTAATAAAATAATAAAAATATAATTATATTATACTTAAATAATAATATTATATTATATTATAATTATAATTATAATTATAATGGAGAGCTTGTATAATAGAGGGGACCACTTTGTATCACTTAAAAAAAAGTCTAATGGAGACCTTGTATCACTTAAAAAGTATAATGGAGGAGGAGGAGGTCCACCTTACCTCGGAAACCTTGTATCACTTAATAAAAGGAGGAGGAGGACCACCTTACCTGCATAGTGATTGGAAACCTTATATCACTTAATAAAAGTATAATTGAGGACGAGGAGGATCATCTCCAATTATAGTGTGAGTTAACAACATAATAATATTAGTAATAAAAGTATAATTATATTATATTTAAATAATAATATTATATTATATTATATTATATTATATAATAATATTATAATTAAAAAAAGTATAATGGAGGAGGAGGAGGAGGAGGAGGTATAATGGAGACCTTGTATCACTTAAAAAAAGGGGGAGGAGGAGGAGGAGGAGGAGGACCACCTTACCTGCTTAGTGATTGGAAACCTTGTATCACGTAATAAAAGTATAATTGAGGAGGACCACCTTAGCTGCCTAGTGATTGGAAACCTTGTATCACTTAATAAAAGTATAATTGAGTTGGAGGAGGAGGAGGAGGATCATCTCCAATTAAAGTGTGGGCTAACAACATAACATTATTATTGTTATTATATCACTTAATAAAAGTATAATTACCAAGGAGGAGGAGGAGGAGGTGAATTGAACCTAGAATCACCAATTAAAGTGTGGACTAAAAACATAATAATATTTGTAATATTATTATTATTATTATTATTATTATTATTAATTGTTGTGTTGAGAGGCACTCTACAATCTAGTATGATGAAGATCTTATCACATAATGAGACATTTAACAATAATAAAATAATACTTGCATTAAAAAAATAAATAATAATAAAAAAAAAATCAATTTCCATCTTAATTTATATCAACTTAATTTAGAGAATTAAGTAATTGAAAAAAAAAAATTGCTTTTTAGTATGAGAGATATATGTGATACCTTCCTTACTTAATAGAGCCAATATATATGGTATATAAAATAATATTATTCATATAACATTATGTGTAATTCATTCAATGTTGAGTTGACTTTTAATATTTGAAACAAAGATATATTAATAATATAAAATATGTTAGTATTTGCATAAATAAAATATTTCAATGATGGTATTAATTTACAAAATTTATATCAATTTTATATAAAGAAAAATAAAGTAACTAAAATTAAAAATTTTCTTATATTGATATTTTTCATTGTGAGGGAGATGTGTAATTTATTCTATTCTTAATATGGAGTTGATATGTACCATAAAAAAAATTAATAACATAAAAAGGGTTTAATGTTGGTTATAAATCGAATATTTCAATATGCATGTTGAGTAAAAATTTTTAACATCAAAATATATGTATAGAGAGAAAGAAGAAGAGAGTTCATATTCTATTAATAGGGTCTTTTTATTTCAATGTATGGAAGAGATTTGTAATTATTTTAATGTTTAGTATGGACTTAGTCAGGTAACAAATTCTAGAATCACTATTAATATTGTTATTACCCTTAGTTGCAAGTGAAAGAAAGAAAACAGTGTATGAAAAACAATAATAAATTTATTATGTGATAATTTTGAAGAAAAGTTTTTAAGAAGTGGAACAAGGATGAGAACACATTAACTAATTAAAAAATTCCAAGAAACAGCTGAGGGAAATTATTCCTTTCATTCTGAATTGTGGAGATAAAGGATCTCCTGAGGTATTAGAAGCGGTTAGCCACTAGAAGGAGGCAGAACTGCCTGAGGAAGGAAGAGAATGAATGTGAATGATGTCGGAGCATTGTCCTGAGCTAGTTTTGGGCGAGTGGAAACTCTCCAGTCAGATGAAAATATGAATTTTCTAGGCTAGACTGGGAAGTCCTTAGGTCTGATAACTTAGCCTGTAGATGTTAATATTCAACTCTGTTGGAAAGTGAATACTAGTGGGGGAACCTGGATGTAATTGCCAGTTCCATTAGAAGGGAGGTATGTGATCATCCTGAATACACTTTCTTAAACAGCTGAAGAAGTCAAAGATAAGTATGGAATTTTGGTGTTCAGAGTATTTTGTATTTATATACTTTTAGCATATGTTGTACAATTTTTACAGGAATTGAACTCTTGTTAGGGAAGCATTTTCTATTGAGTAAAGAAGCATCATTGTTTCTTAATGATTTTTATTATTGAAAGAATCTATGTGCTTAATGTGAATTCTGTCAGATTATGTGAAATATGTACTTAATGGTAAATGTGTAGAAGGAAAATAAGGCAGGAACCTAAAAACGTTGTTGTGCATGAGTCACAATTACATAATGGTGTGAACAACCGGTAGAAAAGTAAAGTAGTAATCTAAATAGTGACCTTTGGATCAAATGTTGTTAATAACTGAAATTGCTTAAAGAAATGGTGCAATGTTAAAACACGACAACTGCTGGTGTGAATCTCACACAATATAGGTCCCAATGAAAATGATAATTTTTGGATTTTTTCTACAACCCGTAAAATTTTCCTGTTAGCAGGGAGAAGATAGTTTTAGATGTGAGAGGTGAAACATATTAAGGAACTAGAACTTAGTGTAAATATGGCTTCATAAGCACAGGAAGGAACCCTTGAAATAATAGTAAATACAGTAATGGGGGTTATGACATGAAACCTCATCCAAGTATTGTAGAAGACGAGACAACCCACCTTAGTAGAGGGAAAGGAAAGGAAATAACTTACTCTAGCTTTCTAAGTCTGAGCATAATGTGTTTGGTGGTTGCGTCTACCACCTGGGTTAGCCCAGAGGACAAGCTATTTATAGCATCCTCATAGGCAGTCCTAGGATGGAGACCAACCCTATAATGATTAATAAACTACTAATTTGAAATAGAAACCATTCTCCCACAAAAATTAAACAATGCACTAGCAATCCCTGCTAAATAAATTAACTGACAATTCACACTAAATCCGGACAAATCACGTTGGTATACAATGCATAAATCACTGGAAAACTATGTTAATGAGTATGGCATGGAAAAGAACACCTTGGGCTGCAATTGACCGGGGAATAAAAATTTTTATAACATAGAACCATTAACTGCATGAGCACTAATACCCTAGAAAGGGTGAGTGAATATGTTCACTCAGAACCTCAGAAAAATATATGTATATTGTTAACCCATTACATAAATATCAGATGACGAAACTCTGTAGTGAAAGCATACAGTAACTATCAAATCCTAAATAAATTAAACCTGTAGCAAGAGCCTGTCATTAATTAACCATGCTTAATTCTCACAAGATTGCAAATAAAATTACACATAGATGGAGGTAAATAAAACAACTATAAAACCGGTTACTATAATAATGATAATGCTCTTAAAGAAGTACCAAAAACACAAATTTGGTGGAGAGAATTAACAAAAAAACAACAAATTTGTGTAAACTAAGTTTATAGCATATAGATTGAATTAGTTAACGATGGCATAACAGAACATGGAACTAGCTTGAACTAAGAATAAAAAATAGAGATATGCACAAATATACCATTAACTTGAAAACGAGAAAAACAAAGACAAACCCTTGGTACATAATAGTTTAGAGCAGGACAATTGCAAAGGATTGCATAGACCTTGGGCCAAAACAACAAGTGATGAACAAAGGGGTCTCGGGAATGCCCAGTTCTTTCATAACCGGTAATATTTATACATTTATTTAACAGTAAATCAGGTGAATCCCTTAACCTTACTAAGTGGAATTATGATCATACAAAACCAAAGAATGCCCATAACGTAACCAAAATCCAACCTGGTCGTTCCTGAGGTTGGGTTGCAACCAAAATCGTTAAACCAACTACCATCGCAAAACCCCTGGATGTTGTCCAGCTTCCCTATAACAGAGAACCTAGAACCCTAGTTAGTTGTTGTAGAGAAAAAATTAAGAATTGAAGTGCAAATAAATTATGAATTGGTAAAAACCCTCATTACCTGAGTCTTCCATAAGGAAGACAACTCCAATTTGTGGCCTAGGAAACTACAAGAGAGGAACCAAACATTCCGAGCTATGACAGCCATTAGTCTGTAAGTCTGCAACATACCGAGATGGGAGAAGGGACAAAGGAAAACCTTCTTCCATGATAATCCTAGGGAAAAGATTGGTAAACATGTTGAACTGCCAATTAAGCCTGAGAAACTCTCTGGCAGTGGTATCAGTGAAAGCCTGTGATAGAATCAGACTAGTTTTCAAGCTATAGGAAGCAGGAATGAAAAGGGGTTGTAAAGCCATCCTCTCGATGGAGCATTGTAGAAAATGAATGCCCTCAACCATCTATCTGGGGGCAATTACCATCCAAATTGAGACACATGAGTTGTCAGATCCTCCAAATCAACAACAACCGTGGGATAGCTTCCATGTGGTAGTCCAAGTTGAGTGCACCTGGAGGGCACAAGGAAGGTGTCGGGAACCATCCACACTTCTCGATCATTAAATATATTTATGAACCATAAATATCAAACCATAATAACCAATATACTTAGCCTTAATTAATAACAATGTGCACATGCGTGATTGATAATCAATGTACTTAGTTTTCTAATGAGCGATTATATGATTTAACTGTTTCATCAATATAATAATGGAGTTATGGTTATATATAGCATGTAATCTAATATTGATGATGGTTAGTGATTAGGAAACCTTTTACAAATATATATATATATATATATATATGTGCTTTTGACCATGGGTAAGCAGTTAGTTGTTACAAGTGGTATCAGAGCCACAGGTTACATCACTATGGCCTCTAGGAAAATAATAACCAAAGTGTTAATGTTGCACACAGAGGGAGAATTAGTTGAAGTAGTATGAGGAGGGGATCATCAACAAGAGCTGGATCTAACCCAGAGATGTGGGTCCAGCTAGGAAAAGGCACTACAAACATGAATGATATGTTACTGGAGACTGCTCAATGGTTGTGAGATGAGATGACAGATTTAAGGGATGATAATGAGAGGCTAATGTTGGAGTAGGAGAGGATCCTGAAAAGTCTCTCAAACAGAAAAAATATGAGGAACCTAGATCCGAGTCCAGATAATGGAAATACGGAAGAAATAGGGCAACAATAGGAAGATCACCTAGAGGGTAAGGGAACTCGGATGGAGGGGGAAGAATATGGTAATACCTTAGGGGGAAGGGGAGCTAATAGACAAAAAATCAAGTTACAAGGGGAATTGAAAACGATAAAGCCTCATTGCTTAACGAAGAAGCAGAAGAGGCCAGAGAAGCACGGTTGATAAATATGAATAAGTACTTCCATATCTATGAATATGATGATAACTTAAAACCTTGTCTAGCAGTCTATCAATTGTAGGGAAAAGCCACATTTTGGTGGGAAGAAACAAAAACAATCTGCAACATTGATGAGCAGGTGGGCCACCTTCCAAAAACATTTTAAGGACAAATATCTAACCGAAAGGTTTTATGATGAAAAGGCAAAGGAGTTCAATGATCTGAAATTAGGCAATTGTCCATGGATTAGTTCATAACTAAATTAAATTCTTTGTTACAGTGTGTTCCTTACATACGGGAAGAAAAGGTGAAATTGCAATGTTTTATCAACAGTCTACCAAATTTTATGAAGGAAAGGTTGGAGTTAGATAATCCCAAGATGATGGATGAAACCATAAGAAAGGCTCATATTTGTTATCAATAGATGCGACAGAAAGGAGAAAGTGGTAAGCGTTGGCTAGTTAAAAATGGGCAGAGGAATTTTTCGAGTAACCATAAAAATACCAGACCTAGTGGAACAAAGTTAAGATCGAGGAAACTTGTGGGAGGAAATCTGGGAAAAGTTCGGTAGTGGAGCACAGCAGTAAATGAGTTTAATCCATCTAAAGAATCGAACAAATTCGAAGCCACATAGCCACAAAAGTTATCGCTGTAGTGTTGGGTTTGTGGGGAACCCCACTAGTATCAGAATTGCCCTCATCGCACTAAAAACTAGGCTCACTGTAAGCATTCAAGAAGCCTCTATGGTAGGGGAAGTGGCCACAAATATACCAAAGATTAATGCTTCTCTGGAAGATCATCAGGCGGAATATCAGGCCACCATGATAGAATTTGAAGGTAAGATAGCTAACCAAATTGTGTCTATTTTAATTGATCCACAGCAAGTCTTAGTTATGTTAGTCCAAGAATAGTTGAGTTGTGTCACTTGTTAAGTACTAAGTTTAAAAATGCATGGTTGTTGCAATTGACCACTAGGGAGAAACAGAAGGTGACAACCAAGGTGGAGAGTTGTCCTGTGGAGATTGGAGGGAAATAGCTTAAGGTAAACCTGAATATATTACCTTTATGATATTATGATGTGTTAATAAGAATGGATTGGATGGAAGGACATTGGTCCCTAGTAAAATGTACAAACAAAACCATCAGTTTCCTCACAAATGAAGGAAGTAGACAAGAAATTCAAGGAATTAAAAGGAATGTTAAGTTGTTGTCCATCTCCTCTAATCAGCTGAATAAATGCGCCAGAAAAGGCTACCAATTTTTTTCTATTCAAGTGGGGTAGGCTAACACCAAGGATAAGTTAGTTGCTTTAGAAAACATACTCTTCATTCAGGAAATTGTTGATGTATTTCCTGAAGAGATACCAGGACTACCCCAAAAAAGAAGCATCGAATTTACTATATAACTCATTCCTGGAGCTACCCTGGTGTCAAAAGAACCGTAACGTTTGAGTATGCCTGAGATGACTTAGCTTAATTTACATCTATATGAATTATTAGACAAAGGCTATATCCGATCGAGTGTATATCCATGGGGAGCACCAATTTTATTTGTGAAAAAGAATGACAAAACAATGCATCTATGTATTGATTATAGATAGCTAAATAAACTAACTATCAAGAATAAATACCCTTTGTCGCTAATAGATGACTTATTTGATCAAGTTAAAGGTGCTTTGGTATTCTCTAAGATCGATTTACGATTAGGTTACCATCAAATCAAAATTAAGGACGAGGATGTTTGTAAGACTACCTTTAGGACACATTACGGCCATTATGAATTCATTGTGTTTCCTTTTGGGCTTACCAACACGCCTGCAAACTTTATGAGTTTAATGAATGGGATTTTTCATCCCTATTTGGATAAGTTTTTTCTGATTTTTATTGATGATATTCTCATATATTCGAAAAATGTTGAAGAGCATAAGGAACATTTGAGAATAGTCCCGCAAACCTTAAGAGAAAATTAGCTATTTGACAAATTTAGTAAATTTGATTTTTTTAAGGAACAAATCCAGTACTTAGGACATGTAATACCCTCTGAAGGGATTTTGTTTGATCCATAAAAGATCAAAACTATCCTAGAATGGTCTATTCCTAGAAATGTTGCAGATATACACTCCTTTATGGGTTTGGCTAGTTATTATCAACGTTTCATTGAAGGATTTTCTAGAATTTCTTATCCCATGATGTCTCTGCAAAAGAAAGGAAGAAATTTTAAATGGAAAGTGTGAACATTGTTTTGATCAATTAAAAAATTTATTGACGACTTTCCCTGTGTTAAAAGTTGCAGAACCAGAGAGGGAATTTATAGTGTGTACAAAACGCTTGTCAGGAAGGGGTGGGAGGTGTCTTAATGTAGGTTGGTAAAGTGGTCACCTATGAATCATGAACATCAAAGGAACAAGAGAAAATGTATTCATCATAAGACCTAGAACTCAATGTTGTAGTACATGCTTTGAAGTTTTAGCGCCACTACTTCTTGGGTAAGAGGTTTCTATTAATGATGGATCATAGTAGTCTAACCAGTTTTTTAAACAACCTAATCTGAATGCCCGAAAAACCAGGTGGACTGATTTCCTGAGTGAATTCGATTTTGATATAAAACATCTTAAAGGAAAAGAGAACTGTGTGGCTAATGCCTTAAGCCGAAAGCTACATTATGTGTATGAAATTAGGTACCATCAAATTGAATTTCATATATCTGAGCAACTTAAGGAAGCTACATTTAAGGACCCCGAATATAAATTCTAGTGGAAGCAAACTAAATAGACACAAAATTTTGGAAACCAATTCAAATATGGTATGAATGAGAAGGGTTTATTAACTTTCAATGGAAGGCTCTATGTACCTAATCCAGTAACCCTTAAGCAAATGTTATTGGATGAATTTCATCGTAGTCTTTATGCTACCCATACTGGGTATCAAAAGTTATTTATTGTAGTCAAAAGAGGATACTTTTGGCCTGGGATGAGGAAACATGTCACAAAATATCTAGCCAATTGTTTAGAATGTCATCAAGTTAAGGTTGAACATCAACACCGTGTTGGTTTACTCCATCCACTTCCTATCCCTAAATGGAAGTGGGAGATAATTACACCAGACTTTATAACTGGATTACCTAAAACCTAGAAACAACATGACTCCATCATGGTGGTGGTGGAAGAATTAAATAAAAACTCTCACTTCATTCATGTTAAATCTACTTATAAAACTATGGAAATTGCAGATATTTTTATGAAAGAAATATTTTGGCTACATGGCATGCCAAAAATGGTGATTTCAGATAGGGATGTAAAGTTTACATCTACATTTTGGAAATCCTTCTTTAGAGGATTATGTATTCAAATTAATTTTAGTACCTCCTATCACCCTCAAATAAACAGACAAACTGAGTGAGTAAATCAATTTTTGGACGATATGCTATGAATGTACGTAATGCAACAACCAACCAAATGGGAGGACTACCTCCATTTGGTTGAATTTTCCTATAACAACAACTACCAAGAATCATTGGAAATGAGCCCATATGAGGTATTATATGGAACTAAGTGTTGAATACCTACTAACTAGAGTAGTCCAAAAGATAAAATGGTATTGGGACCCAACATGTTAGTAGAATTGGAGTTGGAGGTAAAGAACGTCCATCAGAATTTGAAGGCACTTAGGATAGGCAGAAAGTGTATGTAGACAAAAGAAAACTTACAAATAATTCCATATAAGAGATCACGTCTATGTTCGAATAAAACCCAAGAAGAGCACCCTATAATGGGGTAGCTGCTCTAAGGTAGCACCTTGCTATTTTGGACCTTTCTAGGACTTAGAAAGAATAGGTACAGTGGCCTATTAGCTTGCTCTTTCAAGTTATATAAAGGTTCATAATGTGTTTCACATTTCCATGTTAAAGAAGTATGTGTATGATTCCAGACACGTTATTAACTACAAAGATATAAAAGTAAGTATAAATGAATTCTGAAAATGCATATATTGATGATTCAAAACATGCAAACTAATGATTTGAATGATGCCGACAAGTCAAACCGGATGGGGAATTTCTAGTAGAGCCTCTGCATATTCTCGATTGGAGAGAAACCACCATGTGGAAGCGAGTTATCACCCAGGCTAAAGTGCAATGGAATCACTTTAGCCCAGAAGAGGCCACCTGCAAGGATGAGGTTGTCATGCAACAAGAATATCCCAACTTGTTTCAAGGGCAAGAATGAACATCAAGGATAATGTTCTGCACGAGGGGGAAGATGTAACACCCTCAGATGCTGAAGTAAATTCCAGAATTACTGCTAATATTTTTATTACTGTTAGTTGCAAGTAAAAGAAGGAAAACAATTTATGAAAAACAATAATAAATTTTATTATGTGATAATTCTAAAGAAAATATATTAAGAAGTGGAACAAGGATGAGGACACATTAACTAATTAAAAACTTCCAAGAAACAGTTGAGGATAGTTGTTCCTTTCATTTTGAATCTTGGAGATAAAAGATCTGTTAAGGAATTATGGGGTTAGCCATTTGAAGGAGGCGTAACCGCCTGAGGAAGGAAGAGAATGAATGTGAATGCTACTGGAGCATTGTCTTGAGCTGGTTCTGGGCTAGTGTAAACTCTCTAGTCAGAGGAAAATTTGAATGTTCTTGGCTAGACTAGGAAGTCCTGAGGTATGAGAACTTAACATGTAGAGTTTAATATTCAAATGTGTTCAAAAGTGAAAGTTGGGGGGGAACCTGGACGTAATTGACGGTTCCATTGGATGGGAGCGTACTCGTCCTAAATACACTTTCTTAAAAAAATGAAGAAATCAAAGATAAGTATGCCATTTTTGTGTTCAAATTATTTTGTGATCATATACTTTATTATCTACTGTACAATTTTATAGGAATTTAAATCTTAGTAGGGAAGCATTTTCTATTGAGTAAAGAAGCATCCCTGTTGCTTAATGGTTTTTTATTATTGAAAGAATATATTTTCTTAATATGAATTCTGTCAGATTATGTGAGTTTTGTGCTTAATGGTAAACGTGTAGAAGGAAAATGAGACAGGGACCTAAAAAAGTTATTATGCATGAGTCATGATTACATAATGGTGTGAACAACCGATAGAAAAGTAAAGCAGTAATATAAACAGTGACCCTTGGATCAAATGTTGCTAATAACTAGAATTGCTTAAAGAAATGGTGCAATGTTAAAATACAACAACTATTGGTGTGAATCTGATAGAATACAAGTCCCAATGAAAAGGATAATTTTGGGATTGTTTCTACAACCCATAGATTTCCCTGTTACCAAGGAGAAGAGAGTTTTAACTGTAGGAGATGAAACATATTAAGGAACTAGAACTTAGTGTAAATCTAGCTTCATAAGCAAAGGAAGAAAACCCTTGAGATAATAGTATGTAAAGTAATGGGGGTTATGACTTGAAACTCCATCCAGGTATTACAGAAGACGAGACGACACACCTTAGTAGACGGAAAGGAAAGGAAATAACATACTCTAGCTTTATTGTTATATATTTCTAGAAGGGCACTGTGTAAAATATCTGATCCGTCCAACGTTTCAAATGGGAACCCCATCCATCATCAGGGACCAAAGAGAAATCCTGAGAGTGAATGAGTGCTAGAGCACATTTTTATAGTTGTTTTCTAAGTCTGAGCATAATGGGTTTGGTGGTTACGTCTGCCACCTGGGTTAGCTCAGAGGATAAGCTATTTCCAGTAGCCTCACACACATTCCCAAGATTGAGACCAACCCTATAATGATTAATGAACTGCTAATTTGAAATAGAAACCTTTCTCCCATAAAAATTAAATTGTGTACTCGCAATCCCTACTAAATAAATTAACTGACAATTCGCAGTAAATCCGGACAACTCAGGTTGGTATAAAACGCATAAATCACCGGAAAACTTGGTTAATGATTATGGCATGGAAAAGAACACCTTGGGCTAATAATTGACTAAGGAATAGAAATTTATTATAACATGGAACAGTTAACTACATGAGCACTAATACCCTGGAAAGGGTGAGTGGATATGTTCACTCAAAACCTCAGCAAAATAAATGTATATTGTTAACCTAATACATAAATATTAGATAGCGAAACTCTGTAGTGAAAGCATACAGTAATTATCAAATTCTAAATGAACTAAACCTATAGTGAGAGCCTGTCATTAATTAACCAAACTTTATTCTCACAGGGTTGTAAATAAAAATTACACAGAGAAGGATGTAAATAAAACAACCCGAAAACCTGTTACTATAATAATCCTCATGCTCTTAAAGCAGTATAGACAACACACATCTGGTGCAGAGAATTAACATAAAAGAAGCAAATTTGTGTAAACTAAGTTTATACCATATAAGTTAATTAGTTAACGATGGCATAGTAGAACATGGAACCAACTCGAACTGAGAATCAAAAATAGAGATATGCACAAATATATCATTAACTTGAAAACGAGAAAAAACAAAGATAAACCCTCGGTGCATAATAGTTTAGAGCAGGGAAATTGCAAAGGATTGCATAGACCTTGGGCCAAACCAGCAAGCGAAGAACAAAGGGGTCTCAGGACTGCCCAGTCCTTTCATAACCGACAAGATTTATACATTTATTTAATAGTAAACCAGGTGAATCCCTTAACATTATTGAGTGGTATTATGACCATACAAAACCAAAGAATGCTTATAATGTAGCCAGAAGCCAACCTGGTCATTCCTGAGGTTGGTCGCAACCAAAATCTTCAAACCAGCTACCATCGCAAAACCCCTAGATGTTGTCTGACTTCCCTGTAATGGAGAACCCAAAACCCTAATTAGTTGTTCCAGAGAAAAAATTAACAATTGAAGTGCATATAAATTATGACTTGATAAAAACCCTTGTTACCTGAGTCTGCTGTAAGGAAGACAACTCCAATTCATGGCCCGAGCAACTACAAGAGAGGAACCAAACATTCTGAGCTATGACAGTCACCAGTCGATTTGGGATGGGAGAAGGGACAAAGGACAACCTTCTGTCATGATAAGCCTAGGGAAAATACTAGTAAACATGTCAAACCGCCAAGTAAGACTAAGAAACTCTATGGCGGTGGTATTGGTGAAATACTGTGACGAAATCTGGCTAGTTTTCAAGCTGGGGAAGCAGGAGAGAAAAGGGGTTGTAGAGCCATTTTCTTGATGGAGCACGCAGAAAATGATCACCCTCAACCATCCGTTTGGAGGCAGCTACCCTAACTCCAATTCGAGACACATGAGACGTTAGATCCTCCAAATCAACAACAACCATAGGATAGCTTCCATGTGGTAGTCCACGTTGAGCGCACCAGGAGGGCATGAGGAAGGCCTTGAGAACCATCTTCACTCGATCATTAAATATATTTATGAATCATAAATATCAAACTGTAATAACCAATACACTTAGCCTTAATGAATAACAGTTTTCGCATGAGCGATTGATAATCAATGTACTTAGTTTGCTAATGAGCGATTATATGATTTGACTATTTCATCAATACAATAATGGAGTTATGGCTATATATAGTATGCAATCTAATACTGATGATGGTTAGTGATTAGGTAGCCTTTTACAAAAAAAAATTGACCTTGGGTAATCAGTTAGTTGTTACGATTTCATATTAAATAATAGATTTTTATATAGAGAGAAAAATAAAGTAATTCGATTAAAAAAATTCTTACATTTTTATTTTTCATAATGATGGTTATGTGTAATTTATTCTATTCTTAATATGGAGTTGATATGAGAAATTAAAATATATATTAATAACAAAAAAAATAATGTAGGTTATAAATCAAATATTTGGAGATGCATGTTTGAACAAAAGATTGTAACTTCAAAATATATATAGAGAAAGAGATACACATTTCTTATTCTATTAATAGGTTCTTTTAATTCAATGTATGAAGGAGATTTGCAATTTTTCAATGCTTAATATGTACACTTTAAAAATATTAATTTCACACTAAATAATAAAATTTTATATCAAATTTATATAGAGAAAAATAAAGTAAATTAGATTACAAAATTTATTATATTTGTATCTTTCATTGTAAGAAAGATATGTAATTTATTCCATTATTAATATGAAGTTGATATGTAAGATTTAAAAAAATATGATACAAAATGAAAAATTTTCCATAAAGTAATTTTGGTATTGGGAGCGATGGCTGGGTTTTGGGCGCTTAGGGTTTCCGCAGAACTATTTGCCGCCGTCGACGCCTCCACAGCTTTGGATGATGCCGGATCGGATTGGAGACCGGCTGCGAGACACACAGCGCTGGAAGATTTCTTCAAGTTGTGGCCTGGATCCCTTAACGGAAAAGAGCAACAGTTTTCGAACCATATTAAACAGGTATCTGTGGTTTTTCCCCCCTCCTCGGCACTTTTCGTTTTCCACAGGGCGACTCTGCACACCCCTCTTCTTCGTTCGGGGTTTTACGCTTCAAATCTATCGATCCACACACTGCCACAGGTTGTTTCGCCCTCCTCAACGGGTGTTTCTCCCTGGATAGTTAGCCCTGACTGCGGAAATGGGAAACAGAGTAGACTGCCAAATCCTCTGCCCCTTCTTGTTTTTCTGGGACGGCTTGGAACAGATTCGCCCTCCCCTGTTCTCAAAGAAAGCAGATCTGGCTCGTATATAACAGATCTGGACAAAAAACAAAAGACGAGCCTTCTCGTGAGTTCAGATCTTATGCCTCCCATCGGCCCAATGAGGGGCGGCATCAAACGACCGATCGGCCTAACAGCGCATGGCGGGACAGAGCCCCAAATAGCAGTAGTTTCAGGGGGTAGTAAATCTATTCCAGCCCTCCAGGACCCAGAACAGGATCGAACTCAAATTTTCATCAGGATCCTGTCAGGAAAAACTATTTGCAAGCAAATTTGGACAGGATCATTGATAAAAAATATAAAAGAGGAAATACAAGCAGATACAGGCATCCCATCAAATCTGCTAAGCTTGATACATGCAGGCAAAATCCTGCAGGATATTTTTACAGTACAGCACTATGGTATTGATCGAGATTCAACTATCATTGTAAGCACAAGGCTGAGAGGAGGAAGCTCTGGCCCAGGCCCAAAAGGTATAGGTTCTTTTAAAGATGCTGTCAAAGGGAAGGGGGAAGTCAAAAACAAGCCATCATCAACTCCAGATCTTCCTGGTCCCTACATTGTGGAGCAAAGACCACAGATTCCTGTTCTGCAAGTCGACATGCCTGAGGTAAAAAAATTTCATTCTGATCTTTCTTCAACGGCTGTCATATGCAGATTTAACGGGTTTTGGCCTAAAACAGATGCTTTAAGACAATGGATCTTCGCCACATGGACCCCAAACTGTGACATCCATTTGTGCTCCAAGGGCTTTTTTATTGTAAAATTCGACTCGGATAAGGAGAAAGATTTTGCCCTCCACGAGGGGCCATGGTTCTGGGGCAATGCTGGTCTATTCATGACCCCCTGGTTCCCGGGTTTTGACCCCTCCACTATGGTGGTCTCCAAAATGCCGGTTTGGGTTAGGCTCCATAACTTACCTTTACATTTCTGGTTTCCTAATGTTTTTGCAGCAATAGGGAATGCCATAGGTTCTTTCATCAAGCAAGATGTGGAAAGAATAGAAAGAGGCATCCACACCTTTGCCAGAATCTGTGTGGAGGTTGATCTTAGTCAAGGGCTTCCTGACAAAATAATTCTGAACTACAACAACTCTCAGTGGAAACAGCCTCTTGATTATGAAAACACGGCTTTCAGATGTCGAGGCTGTCAACAAACAGGACATCTACATAATAACTGTCCGCAAAACAAAAGAGAAAACAGAAGGAATAAGAAACAAGTCCACAAACCAAGAGGCTGGCAATGCACAGTGAATCCAGAAGAAGAAATAGAGGATGAGGGGGAGCCGGACCCCCCATCCGAACAACATGATGATCCTATTGGGGAGAATACCGCGGCTGCCACACCCACGGCAAATAATCAGGAACATCTGTCCTCAGATTCCGGAAAATTTACTACATCAGTAAACAAGAACTCAAAGACACCCCAAAATCAGGGAGAGATGACAAGCACGGATCCAAGCATGGGAGGCACCAAACGGCATCATCTCTCAGATACTTCAGACTCAGACAAAGAAACAGGCTTTCAGACTGCAGAAACTCAGTTAGTCATTGCTTCAACCGAGCCCACTCAAGGAGAATGGCGCAAGGTTGAAAAGAAAAAGGGGCGAAAGACTTGAAGCCGCCGGCAGTCAGTTTTTTTCCCTCTCTCTCCCCCCTCTCTTTCTTTCTCTCTTTATTCTTTGTGCACGTTAGTCCTCTAATGTTGCGTGGGGTGCGAAAGCACTCGAGCCCTTGTGGCAGCCTACGGGAAGCTTCTATGTTTCTGGAAATGCTCAGCATATGCAATGTAACTTTTTATTTTTATTAATAAAAAGTTCGGCTTTTCTTCGGAAAAAAAAGATTTAAAAAAATATTAATAACAAAAAGAAGTTTAATGTGGGTAATAAATCAAATATTTCAATATGCATGTTAACTAAATATTTTAACATCAAAATATATATAAAGAAGAGCTAAAAAGTTATTTATGTTAATAGATTCTTTTTAATTCAAGGTAGGAAGGATATAATATGTAGAGTGTTAAATTTTAATCATAAATAACATATTTTAATGTCAACCATGTATACATTGTATAAACAAGTGAAAAATAAAAAAATTAGTTATAGGTAAAATATTTTATTAATGTGTTGCTCAAAACAAGCATAGATTCATCTTAGCTCTACATTTACCAATATCCTAGAGGAATAAAATATCTAAAGTGAAAAAATTCCTCAATTTTTCTAATCAAAAAGAGGTTTGTATTTTATGATGGATCTATGGTTCTATGCAAATGAAATACAATAGCCTTAGGCACAAATGGAATATTTTAGTGTCCATATTAAATAAAATACTTTATGTGAGAGAAATAAACCAATTTAAATTATCATTATTATTATTATTATTATATTTTCGCTTTCCATTGTGAGAGATATGTAGTTTATATATAATATTTAAAAAATATACTAATAACAATAAAATGTTTAATGTGGGTTATAAATCAAATATTAGTAACCATAAAAAGTTTAATGTGAATTATAAATCAAATATTTAATTGGCTAAGAGGCATTCTACAAATGAGTATGAGATATATGTTGTAGTGTCCATAAATCAATAAAATCATTTAAATATTGGCTCAACTTTTAGGTTCCATAGTTATGTTCTAGTTTTCCATTGACACTTTAGTATAATTTGTATTTACATTTTTAATATTTGTAAATAAAATGTATCCATAAATCAGTGTAAATATTTAAATATTAGCTCAATTTTCAGACTCTATCATTATGTTTTAGTTTTTCACCTAACATTTTAGTATACTTTGTATTTACAGTAACATTTTAGTATACTTTGTATTTACATTTTCTATGTTTGAAAATAAAACCAGTATAATATATTTTGAATATATCAAAACTTAGAACTTATTATTATTATTTCTCAGGAGGTAAGAACTTGAATTCACATAATGTCACGACACGGCACATTGAATGATATTGAAAGGAGAAGATTCGAATCACGTATTATAGATCAGTCGACTTTGAACATTCAGGCCTCCGTTTAGGCTTTGGTGGGTAGTTTTTTATCCTATATATTTAAAATTGGTAAAGTTAAATTCTTTTGATATTTTTATTTTTTCTAAATTGTATTTTTAAATTTAAAAATAATGGACTCATATTCGTTTTTTTTTAATATTGGAAATTGTGCACACTCATTGTATATACAAATTTAACCATTTAAAATTGTTAAAACAATTTTTCAATATAACAATTTTTTAATAGAATTTTAACTTGATGTAAATTCCACAAGAAAATCTATTATAAAAAAATTTTAAATCTGTCCACTTAAAAAATAGAGATTTAAAATTTAGTATATAACTTTTTTTTAAATGAAATTTATATTAAAAAAAAATACAAAAATATAAAATATATTAAAAAATTTCATCATAAATAAATAATTTTTCTTTTTTATTTTAATAAGTAAATTATATATGTTTATGAGAGAATATATATGTATATATATTTAATATTTAAAATAGAAAATTAAATTTGGTTTTAGATAAAGATCAAATCATAATTAAAAGTATTTAAAAGTTATATATAATTAAATTATGATTATATATATAAAAGAGAGTAGTTTTTTGTTTTAGGTATGGAATCAAATATTAAATATTATTAAAAATATTTTTTTTTAGAGACAATCTCACTAATTATTATAGGTAATATGAGTTGTTTAAGTTTTTTTTATATTATTTATATTGTAATTTTTTTAATTCTAAAATAAAATTTAAGATTGTTTTTATCAGTTAAGAAATTATTTTCTTTGATAGTAAACTTTCCAAATTATTCATGGGTTATTTTAAATGGTGTGGTTTTCTTTGAATAAAGATAATGAGTCAACTCACTAAGTGGTCACTAGAGGCTATACAAGAATATCAGCGAACCATTAATCAAAGAAAACCATGCCCCCTAAAAGAAAATGTTTTTTCCTTCTTTTTTTTAAATGGTATTGCATTGGATAAGAGTTAATTTCTGTCAAATGTAGAAAAACAAGTTAATGGCCCGAGTTATGTGGAACGAGTGAAACTCTAGGGCTTTGTAGATTATCTACCGATGAATTCAAGCAGCATGATTTTCTTTGAATAAAGATGTTGTGTCAACCTTAATATTAATAGGTAACATTAAGACTTTAACATTACTAGGTAACATTAAGCGATAAGTGGCAAAATCTATTTAATTCATTTGTCACCAAATAATTTTCACTAATGTAACCTAATTCAATACCATTATTTAAGAAAAACCACACCACCTAAAACTATTTTTTTTTTTTTTGGAAAGTGATAAAAATTATCAAAACTTAGTGATCAACCAACAATTACAATTACTAGATGCTATATTTTAATGTATATTAACTTATCCCAAAAAACAATCACTTTTTATTAAATAATATCATTCTTAAAAATGTTTAATTTTAATCTCTTATATATAATTTAAAAATGTGAGGATTGAAATATGGAAGGGGAGGGAAGAAATACAAGGATTAAGAGGGACTAGTAGAGATTCATCTCACCCAACCCATTTGACGCACACAACTGAATAGGTATGGGAGGTAGAGCAATGATACCATCATTTGCAATTTAAGGAAGCTCAACAATATATGCTGACATTCGAAATAAAGGTGGTAATAATCAAATAATAACACTCTCTATAGATTATCTTAAAGGAGATGTAGGATTAGATCACAAACTTGATGCACTTGTAAATAAGGAACACAAAATTATGCAAGTTCATGGAATTGAGGTGGACTGTGAAGATGATTGTGGCTCTGATTTTCAAAAAAACCTAAAATTCCCAATAGGAAACCAACCAAACTCTTAAGATATTTGAAGCCAAGTTTGATCTCCTATGTACAAGACTCTTTAGAGTGGATTTCGTAGTTGCTCTAATGACAAAGGATGACCTAAAAAATGGTCACTGAATCAAGTTTTGGAGGGTCACCACATAATCCCATTCTCTTGGATGAGGAGGAATCATATTCAAGCCCAGTAGTAGCAACAAAGGAACCTATGAAACTATTTAAGGCACACCACATAGAGGAGACAACCCCAATAAATATGGACCTTTAGCCTTATGTGGGATTTACTTTCTTTTTTATATTCTTCTTAATATCCAATATGATGTGTAGTGATAGGCATGTGGTTGGGTATCACCTCAATATCCTCTCTTTTTTTGGACATATGTGATGATTATTAGTGCTTCCCAAAAGTCATTTTGAAAAATAGGGACCCATTTAAAGAAATTGGAGGCTTACCACATAAACTTGTTCTTTTGGATGAGAAAGAACCATATTTAAGCTCGGTGGTAGTAATGAGGGAACATGTGAAATTGTTAAGGCACAAGACAATGGAGAAAACGATGATAAATACAAATCTTTAGCTTAATGTGGGCTCAACTTTATTTTTTTTGTTCTCCTTAATGGTTAGTATGATGCATAGTGATAGTTGGGTATCAATCTCGATCTTTTATTTTTTGTATGGATATATGTGATGATTACTTGTGCTTCATGAAACTCAATTTGAAAAATAATCAGTTGAGGAGTGACTTGTTTCCCTACTTACAATAACCCTAGAGCACTATGATTATATCTCTTTAGGTTTGTATAATGTCAAATGTAATACAATGTTAGCTCTCTCTCTCTTGCTATATATATATAGACACACACACACTCTATTCATTGTAATAATTATCTTATTAGATTTGATTTCAATACATAAAATAATAATATGATTACTTGTATCATCATAAGAATTATTTTATCAAAAGATTATTAGCTTCATTGGTTGTGAGAAAAAGTTGCTATAGGTTCATTTATAAACTAGACTCATGAACACCATGCTTTTTTTAAAGGTATTTGTATTTTGATAATGGACATCATTAATGAAGATTGAGCGTTCTTGAATCCATACTCAACTTGTATCCAAGGGTGACATCCATGAAGGTCAAAAGATGTACGACAAATTGTGGATGTCACTAAATGAGTTGTATGTTCTTGGGGCTATTTAACTAAGTTGAGGGTGAATAGTGGAATAAGTGAGACAAAAGAGGGATAAATGATGTACTAAAAATTGTGAAACCAAATGGAGACTTGTATCTAGTAAGAGGTGAGACCAAGGAGGTGTGTAAGATGTAGAAAACCAAGATTGAGTCCAAGGGATGGGATGAAGAAGAGACAAGATTTGTAGGAGAAATTGTGGAGATCATTACATGAGTATTCGAACTGTCAAAATCATCTTGGGTACATGCATCCAACAAGGAGGAGGCTAAAGAAGGTTAGAAATGTTAAGGGGGGATTATGGAGGCCATTACACGAGGCTTGCATGTTGTTGATACCAGATTGAGATCTATATCATATAATGGGCAACTTAACTAAAACAGTGTGGAACATGTAAGGAAGATTGTAAAAATAGCTATACAAAATTTTCACTGTTAAAACTAATTAAAATTTGTATCTATAAATATGTATAAAAAAAGTTGTGAAGATATTGTATAAAAATTGTGTATTGTTAAATTGAAAAATAAAGCTTTTATAGATTTAAAAAAAAAAAAAGTTAAAATATGTTAAAAAAATTATAATTGTATAAAAATTATATATTTTTGAATTCAAATAAAAAATTATAAAAAAACTCAACATTAAATTACTTACTCCATAATACATCTCATATTGGTAAAATTTTAAAAATCATAAAACCTAACAAAATTATGACTTTATTTTAAATTATTATTATTAATGTTATCTGTAAAAAATTAATTAAATTATTATTATTAATGTTATCTATAAAAAAATAATATATAAGTTACACATATACACATTAGAAAAACATGGAACAAGATTATTAACCATAGAGATTTACCATGGAAATTCTTAATTTGTAAATGAGTTTTGTTATAATATTATATCTTAATACCATAACTTATCAATCCAGTATGTTCCAAAAAATCATAACTCAGTTCACACTTGTTTATATAATATTTTGATAAAAAACCATAAATATTTTAGAAATAAATCTCAACCTCTAATTTATGTATATTAATATAAATATTTTACAAAATCAAATTACATATTTCCTAATCGGATTAAGAAACGTATGACTAATTGAAATTATTGCAACCCAACCATCTGTCCATTCTGAAACATATGGCAGAGATATCGTTATGTGTTGTATTATTCACAGGATTCGTATCCATTGTAATCTATATCGTTGAAGCTCACATTCTAAATTGCTTAAGGAGTGGTTGTTCTTTCCTAGAGGAGTGGACGTTGAAAGAACTGTTGGAACAAGATGGTACGACAAGCCGATGATCTGTGTATCTCTTTAAGAGATGAGTGTACCAGCGAACAGAAAGAGTTCCGTACCGTTTTCAATCTCTATCATTGAAATCCACGTAATACACCACCGTCAATGAAACTCCACACAAAGTATCCACGGGCGTTCGACCCATTCCTTCACAGACTTCCACTCCAATTTGGTAAGCACTCAGTCATCACATCTTATGTTGTCAAACAATTTCATAAAATAAATATAAATTTTTATCTTAAACAGTATTTTATCCAGCAGGGAGATGAATAAAAAATATTGTTTTAATATATTTAAAGAAAAAAATTAAGTAAAATTAGAGAAAATTCCCTAAGATGAATTTATACTCTTACAAATTTAATAAAGAGACTTGTCTCCTTAATATGTTGTAAAAACAAAAATGAACAAAATTTTGAGTTGGAATGTGATATGGTAATTCGTTATTGTACCGGACAGCTGCAAGCAAGCTTTCAACGTAACCATGGAGGTAGGCTACCCTTGGCTTATCGTTTAATGCGTCCACAAGTGGAAGAGATTCATTGTTGGGCCGCCCATATCCTACTCATGGATGTGAACACAATTTAGAACATGATCATAGAATTTTCGGGACTGCGGTATAAGCACAAGAACATACCGTTTTCATAAATTATTAGTGGAGGATTATCATAGTGTATGTATTCCAATAATGTTTGTTCTTAAAATAAGATAATTATTCCTATATAAGGAGTTAGCTAAACATAGAGAGTTAGTTAACTGAGTGATTGAGTATTTGAGTGTTAGTCAAGTCGAGTTAAGTGATAGATGTGTGGTTGCATGTGGATGCATGTCAAGGTGAGTAGCTAGTTAGAAAAGGATAAATACCCTTCACTGGGTTCATTGTAAGCATCATGTTTTGTGTGATCAATAGAAGAGCAGGAGCTCGTGTTTTATGTGTGAATAATTTATGCTTTGCCTCCTACGCCTTTCCAACAAATTGGTATCAGAGCGAGGTTATCAAAACCAAGAAGAACAGATTTGTAGTAGTCTGTGTGAGAGAAAAAATATATTTTTTCTCTCATTGTTTGAGGGTTAACGCACTTTATAGTGGCATACAGGGCACTATAACGCTCTCAAGCTTAGAAAAAAGCCGCATTAACAGTAAAAAACTTTAATAGACTCTATTGTTGGATTAAAGACCCACCATATTCCAAATATCAATATGAGGAAGTTTTATGGCAAGAATCTCTTAACATGAATATTACAAATGGAGCAATATTTTGATCTCCATAATATGCAAAACACACAAAAGGTACGTATTGCAGCATTATATTTAAAACCCAATCAATTTGTATGGTATCAATGGATTTTTTCTCGTAAGCCATTTTCCACTTGGTCAATTTTTAGGGAGGAAATGATAGCACATTATAAGGATACAAAGAGAAACTCCTTCTTTAGCCAATTGATAAATCTCAAACAAAAGGGTTCAATGGCATAGCACATTAAATATTTCCAAAAATTGAATATAAGAGTAAATGATATTCCAGATGAGCAAAGGATTGATGTCTTTATAGGGACTTTAAAGGATAACATCCAACATGAGGTCCGCCATTGGGAACCTAATTCATTGGAGAAGACATTCAGGTTAGCAAGAAAAATTTAAAGAAAAAATATGGAAACAAGGAAGCCTACCACTCACAACTATAAAGATGGAAGTGTTATTGCTCTTAGCCTTCCACAACTTACAAGGTTTACACCACAACAATTGGAAGAAAAAGGATCAAAATGGCTTTGTTACAGTTGTTATAGAAAATACACTAAAGGTCATAAGTGTATTGAGAAAAAATTAATTTACATAGATTCGAAAGAGGAGGAAGAAAAGGAACAAGAAATGTTAAAAGAAGAGGATATACACCAAGAACCAACCCTAGAGAAATAATAAATGAATCCAATCATATCTTGTAATGCATTGACGGGAATTACCACTCCTCAAACTCTCAATATAAAACGACATATCAAGAAGAAAATAGTAATAATGTTGATTGATTCAGGTAGTACCCATAATTTTATTCATTGTAAGATAGCCAAGGAATTGAATTGCTTCCTATATCCAACACTAGAGTGTCAAGTGATGGTTGCAAATGGAGGAACCATAAATTTCTCTAGCTATAAAGTGCCATAATCTCAAGTTATCCATGGGAGAATATGTATTGAATAGTCCATTTCTTTCCATTCCAATGGGTGGTGTTGATGTTGTAATAGGAGTCCAATGGCTACAATCTTTGGATATGGTAGCTTTTAATTTTCAAGAACTTTTCTTGAATTTTTTTGGGAATGCAAGGAAGTTGAATTAAGGGGTATCGTAGGGAAACCATGAAATATAATTAGCTCTAATGGACTGACAAAGCTTCTAAAGAATTATGTCCACTAGAGGTTCTAACATTGGGGGTGTAATTGCAGAATTATATCCACTAGACATTCAAACATCGAAACTATCTATTTCTCTAGATCTCCAAAAAGTCTTAGATAATCATTCTAACATTCAAGCAGCAGAAGATTACATCTAGCATCAACAACAAGTTCTCCAACTCTTAAAAGATAAACTCATTTTCGCACAAGATAGAATGAAACAATAGGCAGATCAACATCACAACGAAAGAAGTTTTGATGTAGGTGACTGGGTATATTTATGACTACAACCATATAAACAAATGTCCCTCAAGCAAACTAAGAAGGATAATAAATTATCACCAAAGTATTATGGTCCTTACAAAGCGTTGTAAAATATTGGTACTATGGCATACAAATTGGAGCTTCTTGCATCTTCCCGAGTGCACCTATTTTTCTATGTTTCGTGCTTAAGGAAGGTTATAGGTTAAGAGCTCCCAGTTCAAACAATATTTTTAGAACTTGATGAGGAAGGAAAAATCATATTGGAACCTGAAGCAGTCACATAAACAAGAACTTGATAGCTACGAAATCGATCAATTTCAGAGTATCTCATCAAGTGAAAGGACTTACCCGCTGAATATTCCAAATAGGAGGATGAAAATTTTATACAGAAGCATCCAGAACTACTCAAGCGTTGAGGACAACACCTTGTTGAAGGAGAAGTGCATGTCAGCTCCCTATAATACTAGTGTATTACCTCATTTTTATTGTCATTGTAGCCCCTTTATTGTTATTTTTGTTCCCATATAGTTCCCATATTGTTATTATTGTGCCCCATAGAAACCCACTATTGTTATTTTTGTACCCTTACATTATTATTGTTATGTCAGCTCTGATTATATTGTGACCCTTTAGACTCCTATATATAAAAAGGAGGTTTTGTCATTTGAATCATCCAAGAATTGTTCATTTGTGTAATGTAAAGAAGGTTTCCCCTTTGAAGAGGCTAATTGTGAAGTCGTTGATCTATCTCTTCTTCTATTTTGTGAGTTGGTTGCATAACACCATTGGTGCTTGCTTACAAAAAAAGAGAGCAATATCTAGATATTATATTTTAATGTACATAAACTTATCATTTAATAATTATTATTCGAGGAAAATGATCACATGATGTGTACTAATGGTCTATTAAACTATTATTTATGTCTGAAAGAATGATAAACACTTAAAAATGTTTAATTTTAATCTTATATATATGAAAAAAAAAAAAACACATAACTATATATCTTTCCAAATTTTTATAATTATGTAATAGTATGATTGAAAATAAAAGATGTTAGCATATTATGATCTTCTCTTTTGAATCAACACATGAAGTTTGAAGTAATAACTTTGAAATAATAACTTCTTTTCCTATCTAAATAATGATTTGTTTAAACCATATTTTTATTAAAAATTTATAAAATATAATTAAAAATTTATTATTCCATTTATAATTAACCATATATAAAGATTAATAAAATTAATATTTTTTGCATGGCTTTGTAAAATGTGCATACAATTTAAATACATGGATTTATACACACACATATTAATGAGAAGTGGATTCAAGGAATTACTTACAAAACCTCTCATGAAACCTCGCTTCACTCTTAAAAGATACATTGGATTATGAAACGTTGGCTCCGGCCACATGTTTTTTCATTTCCATATAGCAATAAAATGATAGGGTTTCGCTCTCATATGATTAAGCACGGTATAATTTAACATTTTGTTTCCAAATAATTTTGTTAAATGTAGTTTATAGTAATTAATATTGTATTTTATGATGTAGTATAGATATCCACTTCTCCATTTACAAAAAGGAAAGATTACCTAGAAGCAGTAATCTTTTACTTTTAGCTGTAACTTTGAAGTGAAGAGGTAGGTATGGGAGGAGGAATTTTCCTCACATAGTTCATTTTATCTGTTTAGTGATTGGAAACTAGATACTAGCCTAGATTTTGATTGGAAACTATATACCAGCATAGATCCATCTTAACTCTAGATTTATCAAGCTCTCTTCTCTAGTGATTGGAAACTATATACTAGCTTAGATCCTTCTTAAATCTGGATCTATCAAGCGCAGAGAGGGATCAAATCCATGAGGTGCAAACCTCTTTTTTGAGTGAAAAAATGGAATAAAGATTTACACCTCAAGAGATTTGATCCCTCTCAGAGCTTCATATATCCGGAGTAAAGATGGATCTAGGATGGTTTAATTATTAATTTTATTTTTTGTTTAATTTTTATTTTTATGTAATTTCACTAAGTCAAAATGTTGTAAGTAATTTTTTTTTTTTCTTTTTTTTTTTAATGTAATTTGAGTGAGTCAAAATGTTTAGATAAAATAATATAATAGTACATTACAACATCTCTTCCGTAGTGGGATGCAGAGTGTCTTTGGGCCCAAAAATGTAACTAGCAATTGCACCACATGTTGCAAAGGAAACGACAAAAGGCGGTAGGATAGTGAAGAGTAGATCCTTGTTATCAACCTAACACGGTCATTGATCATGCATCACATGCCTTAAACATTTATTAGAAGCAATTTAAGAAATCAAGGGCCACTTGTTATTTTAATGGAGTTGCATTCTCCTTCGCTTTTTATCCTTAGCAGTTTTGTTTAAGTCGAACCTATGTCGCTTCTAAAGCTAGATGTTTTTTTCCATTTTCTTCAATCCCTTCATATTTTGGGCATGTGTTTGTTTCTGGAAAGAATCTTCTTCACTTTTAAATCATCATCTACATGTTCTCTGCATAAATATGCCTCATTACTTAAGTCTGATATAATTGTTTTTCAGTCTGAATAGATTTCATTTTTTTGGGACGAAATTTCTTTTATTTGACACATATCATAGTTATTTTGCAAATATGGCTCTATTATAAGCTAACACATTTCTGTTATTTTCATGTTGCAAGTCGAGGGAGTTGCATATACCAATTCATTTGACTGATCTATATGGAATGTGGAGTAGACATTTTTATGTATCTAACCTATTTGTAAAATTGTCTCCATATGGATGTGCTTTTTTGAAAAGCTAATAGTAGCAGTGTTTTTCTTAGTTATAGTCATAAGGAAGATTACACTTTTGATTCAATTCATTGTAAAGGCACTAAATTTTTTATCTTAAAAGAACTTGTTACATAGCATTCTTGTAATTGATATTCTATAGTTATCTATCAGTTTGTAGATCCCATATTTCTAGGGATCTCTATATCTATTGTTCTATCTATTATTGTACCTCTTTGCAATGGTCTAATGAATGATAAATTATTTTGAGCTTTCTCCATCCATGTGTTGATATGCAAGGAAGCATCTATGTGTTGACTGATGATTTTGTGCCTGATGGATCTCTTTGGCTTCATGGTTAGTTGGATTTGTGTGTGTTTTGTGGTATGAAATATGGGATCACATATTGCAGGAGTGTGCTATCTTGTGTTAATTCTTAGAGAAACAATGCTCTCCTCCCCATCATTAATTCTCCATCATCTTTAGGTTGTTTTTCCCACCTTATGTTGGTTGTCGGTGTTGTTGCAAACACAAAATTTGAACAAAAAGCATGTCCATAATATGTTGGCTGGTATGTTGCTTGTGTTGAAGCCTTGAAGATAAGTATTTTTAAGATGGGTTGGAGTTTCAAGTAGGCAGTGGTGAAGATTTAAGAATATTAGGTATGAACTTGAACATAATTTTGCTGGGAGTGTTCATAGGTTTGGGAAGGTTGAGCCCAAAACATTTTGGAGGCTTAAGGTCTAGGACATTTAAATTATTCAGTTGTAGCCAATTTCTTTCAAGTTATCGCTTAGCATTTTTAAGTTTTTGGAACCATTTCCTTTTTATTGGAAATCACTTTGTCTTCCACATTCTTGACTATAATTTTGAATTATATTTCTCTTTCTTAGCCAAAACATTTTGAAATGAAGGAAATAAATTATTCTGCCCTGAAATGAGTTTCTATATTGAAATTCAAAGTCAATTAATGTTTAAAACCTTTACTCCATTATGTGAAACAAGTCACAAAGAATATGAAAAATACTTGTGGTGTCCATAATTGGTATGCAATCTTTGTACTGAAGTATACAAACATATTTTGGCCATACCTCTGCTGAAAACAAGAATTAGTAATGATGGCGCTTCACATGGTTGTTGAAATTGCTAGTGTCTAGTATGCATATGTCAACTTATAAGAAATTATCTATCATACCTAGTGATATAGCTTGTTGTACAACAAATTAAGTATGATATTTTTAAATATCAAACAACCATTATAATGATAGATGATTGGATTGATATTAGGAAGAGACCCTCTGACAAACATTATTTGAGGGTCTTAACAAGGCCTTTGGTTTTGAGCTGCTAAATATTCAAAAGAGACACAAATGTCTTATGGAATCCTTGTTTTGTGTAGACATAATTTTGGACCCCTTGGATCATTATAATTCAAAAGGCAAGAAATTTTATTTGCAACCACCATGAACTGATATAGAGATATCTTAATGCCCACTGATCCATGTTATGGAATCTTCATTCATTTTCAGTGTATGATAGGGGTGTTATAGTTCCTGACCCATGTATGCCATCCTCTTCATTCTTTTTGAGTGTATGATTGAGTTGCAAGAGTGAATTAAGATTATTTCTAGTGACCAGTTGAAATGGTGCTAGCAAAAAATGGAATAGGGAAATATGAAAACATAGGATTTCGGATGTTATTTGGTGGAATGATTGTAATTACATTGTTTCGTGACGTTTCTAGTAATGGAGATGGTGCATTATGAAATTCTAGATTACCCAAGTTTTGGGGAGATATATGAGGCGTCCATTAGGAGGTGGCCCTAAAACTGCATGTAAAGAGCTTGTAGACGTTGCAGTATCCAAAAATTCTCAAGGTGATGTTACTGTGATGATAGCACAACTTCTAGATTTTTGCATTAAAGTTGCATGTAAAAAACTTGTAGAGGTTGCACACTTCAAGAAATTGGAAACTAGTTGGGTAAATGGTGCAACCTGCTCCATGTTATTGGTGGCTTGTTGGTTATACAGGGGTAGAATATTCTAACTCACGAAAAGTTAGAAAGGAATTTGATCAACCAAACTTTAGAAATCATATCAAATCGTTACCATAGAACTTGTTTCTTCTTGCAACAAACTGTGAAGCTTTCAATAACCAATTGAGAAAAGTGACCTCTCTCTTTATCCATATAGTCAATGCACATTTGTCTCTTGAAATCATAGAAATCATGCACCTCCATTAACTGGATAAGTCTATAGCCAAAATAGAGGGTTGTATGGAAAAGTGAAGACATCTTCATTTTCATATAGAAGGGTGTTTGGAAAAGTGAAGACATATTCATTTTCATATAGTAATAGTATGTGCATTAATGGGGAAGTTAAGAATGATGTCCATTGCCAATGTTAGTTCTCTTACATTTATCAAGAAGTATGAACTATAATGATGGAACCAATGAAAATGAGGGGAATCACAAAAACCAACAACATAAATACATATATACATTGAACCTTGTAGTTTCAAATAGAAGTAGAAACAAAAATACATTTCAATGAAATTGGAAGTAGACTGTCACTGACACTATTGGAGTAACATATTACTTTTTCTTCGGAATTGTTTTATTCCAGAATCTGCAATGAAAATAAATATGACCTTTCAAACAATCCAATCCAGTATTCTCAAGGTAATCTTATTTGGATTGTAGATTGCAAAATAATCTTGAAAATGTTGAGGCAAGTAGTTGTCTTCACTCTTGTCTAACAAGATAAAGATGATGCTTGCCTAAGCCAGTGTTCTCTTATTAACCTTATTTGAATTGTGAATTACCAATTAATACTGAAATCTAATATGAAGTCAAGTAATTGACTTAACTTATGTCTAACAGAGTTCTAAAATATTCCTCAAATTATTTGAACCCATATTCCAATTTCTTCTTACACCTGTTTCTAAGAAGCAGTAGTCCAATTTCTTCTGACACCTGTTTCAAAAAGCTGAAGGGAATGAAATAAAAGCACCATAGTCCAATTTCTTCTTACACCTGTTTCAAAGGAGTCGTAGCCCAATTTCTTCTGACACCTGTTTCAAAAAGATGAAGGGAATGAAATAAAATATCATGTTATAATTACCACAACCATAGTGCCAAAAGGAATAGCAGTCATCTAGGGATTGATAAAAATGCAGCCATTATGTCTAATGTGAAGCCAATTCCAAGACATACAAAAGGAAAAAGCGATGTTGTAAGTATCATTGACTTCATCAGATGTTTACCATCATTGGGCGAGTACAGGTCTCTGCTCATGTAACAAAAGATAAATGATGGAAGAACATATCAAACAATTAATGTTGTGATAATTGATGCACAAGGAATATATAACATGCAAACTTCCTTTCCTGCATGATGACAAGAAGCACAAGCATAGCAGGTTGTGCACAGTACGCACAATACTCACTAGTAGTGACAAGAAGACCAGATTTTGAGGTGACAGGGGAATGTCTCCATGAACACGCTTCCAACCTGATTATTCACTGTCATTTCTTTCAAAGATTTCTGGATCAGGATGGGAAAAGTGTACATTATGAATCAAGGATATAATTTAACTGGAAAATTGCCTATGGTGATTTCCCAAAATACAACCATTTTTTTCCTAATGGTCAAATTTTTTTATTAAAATGATGAAAATGTACACTAAAATATTAAAATGATGAAAATTCATACTAAAATGGCAGAATTGCATAAATTTAGGGGTGTTCCAGATTTGAAATTCCTACCATTATCATGATCAACAAGACATTATCATGATCAACAAGACAAAACCAGTGAGAAAAATAAGCACCATGAAGAAATTGAATATTGAAAACCAGTGAATCTGGTGTCAATTTCAAAGTGTCATTTTCTTTTAGCATCATCATAAGATCCAAAACAGGGAGGGTTCAAATCACACAGTTCATTTCAACTACCACTACGGTGCAACTCAAAATAATGCCCGATGACATTAACAACTCACCAAATATCTGTGCTGTGTGCATTGATTCCCTCATTGATAGAACCTTGGCAAAGCCAGAAGGGTACCACCTTCCAATGAAGCTTGTCATAACATTTTTTCAGCACTGTCAGTGTTTGATGATACATGGAGTGTCGACTCAAAACGCGTTAAAAACAGGTTAAATGACTACAAATCCTTACATAGTAATTAAGATTGACTTTGTTGATTCATTACGATGCCTATTTTGAGACTTT
Organism: Pinus tabuliformis; assembly: GCA_031772625.1. Classification (NCBI taxonomy): domain Eukaryota; kingdom Viridiplantae; phylum Streptophyta; class Pinopsida; order Pinales; family Pinaceae; genus Pinus; species Pinus tabuliformis. Next base: position 572,505,451 of record CM062808.1, read on the forward strand.
TATGGTTCTGCCAGACCTCTACGATGTCATTGTATAATGATCACAAGAAATGAAAATGCTTCACGTTCTTTTCTCTTTTCTGAAAAAACCATCGACTGCGGAGCACAATTGTGTTCTATTTTTAATCCATTTGCGCCTCCGCAATCTTGAATCTACCTCAATCTCTGATGCACTTTTCTAAACCACCTCTAAATTTGTGGCATTTTTCAAAATGAAATGCGGAGATATAAAGTGAATTACATTTTTCGAAACCACATCTGAATTTGTGGCATTTTTAAAATGAAATGCATAGATATGAAGTGAATTATTGTTTGAGCGGTTCAAATGGCCAAAACTTGTGTTTTCTCTTAAATCATAAACTCATATTTATTGTACACGGGCGATATCCTGCGTGGCTGGGACCGGGCGTTGTTTGCCTTCCCACCCGGTTTCGACCAGCCATTACATGACGCGTTGCTACAGCTTTGTAATCTTCTAATTGTGTATATTGTGATTTGTAATCTTCGGATATTGTGTATATTGTAATATGGGTTAATATTGTGTATATTGTAATATGGGTTAATATAAAGTTTCTACTGAGGGACTTACCCATCATAAAAAAACTCATATCTTTAAAAAATCAAAATTATTATTTAAATTTTTTCGAAACTACTACTAATTTGTGGTGTTTTTTTTAATGAAATGCAAAGATATAAAGTAAATTAAAATTTCCCAAACCACCTATAAACTTGTAGTGTATTTTCAGTGAAATGAAAAGATATAAAGTGAATTACTGTATGAGTAATTTAAAGGGAAGAATATGCATTTTTTCTTTTTAAATCTATAAAGTAAAAATTATTTTTCTTTTATAGTGTGAAAATTTATTATAATTCAGTTGTTAAGAAGTGGGACAATTATCCATGGTCTATATTTATTATTCATGGAAAACCAGTCTACCTAAAGTTAAATAGTGGGATAACTTATAATAATTTGGTGGTCAAACTAGTAGTGAGACAAACATCACTAGCTGATATCTGCCAATGCAGACCTACTCATGACTGTTATTCAAGGAAAATTACACCACCTGAAATTACTAATGGTGGTCCATAAGGAGGTAGGATTTCTTTCCTACTATATACCTCTGGGTCTTGGACCATTAACATGTTTCCTTCACTCAAACCATAACATGTTTCTTTAACTCAAACTAAAACAATTTTAAGATATCGACAAAAATATATCTCAAATATACTTTTTAATTATATTATTATAATAATAACTAGCCATTGCACCACAATCCCCAAGTTTTGGAGAGATATATGAAGGGCCATTAAGAGGCGGCCCTAAATTTGCATGTAAAAATAATGTAGAGGTTGCAGTATCTAGAAAATCTCAATATGATGTTACTGTGATGATAGTACAACTCCCACATTTTTGCATTAAAGAGAATGAGACTGTAAGGTGATGAAGAAATGTGTTCAAAAGGGTCTTCACTAACAACCATCTAACCCTACCTAGGTGTTGGAACTTAAAAATTACCATACCCTATATTATACCCAGCCGACATGTTGGACCTTAAAGTTACCACACCCTATAATATTGATCATCAGGTAGTGGGAACTTGGGGAAGGGGAGTGGGGAGATGAGTTTTGGACATTAAAATGGGCATACTTGATATTTTATCCAGCCTGGGTGTTGGACCTTAAAAAAATAATTCCCTATAATATTAATAATTACGCAGTGGGAAATTGGAGTTTGATATTTTCGTTCTTTTACGTAAAAATGGCAGACACCGACATCCATTCTGCAAAATTAGTAGCTCTGTTCTGCATCATATTAGAGTGATTGTACAATAAATTTGGATAAAAATGTCAATAAAAAGAGCACCTCATGATTTTTACACAATGATATTATTCAATTTCATAACGCTAGAAAACTAACAAATAATGAACCCTGGAAACACGGGGAAGTCTGTTAATCCCGTAGAAGTGAAGTTAACAATTAACTTTGCTCATACCCTGCAATCAACAACATAAAGATAAATATTGATCCCAAAACATTTTGTAAAAGAAAACTAATTAATACAGTGAAATTGCTTTTATTTAATTTTCATTTTCAAAATGTTCCCATAACAATCTCTACAAAGTTACATATTAGTTAAAAGGAATTGATTCTTCATTGGCTAGTTAAAAATAGCCATAAAACCTTTGTTCTGCATCATATTAGAGCGATTGTACAATAAATTTGGATAGAAATGTCAAGAAAAAGAGCATCTCACAGATTGTTACACAATTAACGATGATGGACACTAACATTTAAAAGACATACTATTCATAGCAAAGAATTATGAATACTTTGGAAAGAATGAAAGCATGACAGAGGCCATTGCAAAAATGAAAATAATGTGGCTTGTGTTCCCATAGCTTTCTGTAATATGCCTCGTGTTTCCAATAACTATCCTGACTGTAGATGGTTAGGATCCCCCGGTTGTCTCTAATGTATTTATGTTGTTTAAAATCACACCTATATGTGCCCAGTTAGCATAATTCCAAATCTGAATTTAAAGATAATAGTTGGTTGCTTATGAGTTTATGAAGTGCTGAGGTTTTTGTTGTGCCTACCCTATGTTGTCTGCATCAAACTCACTGTGCGAAATTAATTCAAAGGAATATGTCCCGTAACTACTTTGTTTTTGTCTATATCAAACTCACTGTAGATGATATTTGACTACAAAGAGGAATCTGATAGAATATATCAAACAACTGAAGATGACCCAACAAAATGGAAATTGACAAGAGTAAGGAGTAACGACATAAAAGATGCAAAGATATGAATCATAGTGTAAGCTACCAAAATTATGAGTCCACCATCAACTTCATTTGGCATAAATCAAGAACGATAAAGTTATGAAGGGTACATATAATAAACCCTAAATTTGTATGTACAAGAAAATTGAAAAAATATCACAACAATCTAAAGGGAAGGAGGAATCACTGTGCTTTGAGTGCCATAGCATAGATATATGAGTTAAATGGCTGTGACGAATTTCGAAAACTAAAACCAACCTGAATTTGAGAAGGGGTTATGTCCCACGACTACATTAGTTGGTTTCTTGTGAGTTTAATTAGTTGGTTTCTTGTGAGTTTGTGAGTTTATGAAGTGTTGAGGCCTTTGTTGCGCTTGCATCAAACTCACCGTGCATGAATTAATTCAACGGAATTTTTCCTGCAACTACTTTGTTTCTGTATGCATCAAAATCATTGCAGATGATATTTGACTACACAAAGGAATCTGATGGAATCTATCAAACAACTGAAGATTACCCAACAAGATGGAAATCGACAAGAATAAGGAGTAATGACATAAAATATGCAAAGATATGAATCACATAATGTAAGCTACCAACAAGAATAAGGAGTAATGACATAAAATATGCAAAGATATGAATCACATAATGTAAGCTACCAAAAGTATGAGTCCACCTCCGACTTCATTTGGCATAAATCAAGAACAAAAAAGTTATGAAGGCAACGTATAATAAACCCTAAATCTCTATGTACAAGAAAATTGAAAAAAACTGACAACAATCTTAAGGGCAAGAGGAATGACTATGCTTTGAGTGTTATAGCATAGATATATGAGTTAAATGGAGGTGGCGGATTCTGAAAACTAAAACCAACCTGAATCTGAGAAAGGGTTACGTCCCACGACTATGTTAGTTGGTTCCTTATGAGTTTATGAAGTGCAGAGGTTTATGTTGTGGCTGCCCTGTTTTCTCTGCATCAAATTCATTGTGCATGAATTAATTCAAAGGAATTTGTCCTGCAACTACTTTGTTTATATCTGCATCAAACTCACTGCATATGATATTTGACTATAGAAAGGAATCTGACAGAATCTATCAAACAATAATCTCACAACAATATGAAGGGAAGGAGGACAGTGTTGATCATATCGTCCTTGTCCTCCTCGTCGAGCTTATCCTCTCCTTGTAAGTACAGCGAAACATCAACAAAATATTGATTGTCGCTTTCTCTACGCGCATTGGAGAGTAAGCTTTTGATTTATTTCATCTCTTTCTGAATTTGTTGCCAAGAAGCTTACATTAATTTCGAATAATTCGAAGGATAACAATGCTGGAAACGAAGAGGTTGGCTGCTAACTTCCCTAGCTACTAACTTCCCCACCTACGCCCAAGCTCCTAACTTCCCCACCTACGCCCACTTATTGGACAGTGTGCTACAGGACAAGCGCCGCAGAGGAATTTCACAACACAAGAAAAATGCTTCACTAGGTTTTTTTATTCTACTATTTCAATTTTTTAGATTTGATTATCCATTCTGAATTGTAATTGTAATACAGGTCTTCAATCCAATGATTGAGGTTACTTCAATGGTCTCACACTAAAATCAATGATGTACAATGGCATGGTATGGGAGGGGAATTGGGTAATAAAATAAAATTATATATGTATATATGGGAGGTGGTTTTTCAACATGTGGTATTAATGAGAAATGGTATTGGTCCATGGTATGGTATGGTTAAGAATATCCATTGTAAAGTGGGGTGAGTATTCATGGTTAAAAATATTGTTATATTGTAAGTTTATATTGTCATTAATTATAATCTTTTTTCTTTTAAATTTAATCTTTTTCTTTTTTATTTTTGAATGTGAAATGAGAGATGGTTTTTGGGCATGTTGTATTGATGGTCCATGGTATTGCCCCATGGTACTGTAACAAAGCCTACTTAAAAGTTAATAATATCTATGGCAAAGTGGATGTGAATATTCATAGTTAAATATATTGTTATATTGTAAGTTTAATTAAGTATTAAAGTTTTTATGTGTTTATTAATTAAATTTAAATATAATTATAGAATAATTATTATATTTTATAAGGTAAAATGGATCTTAACTTATTGTTGCTACTTATAAGTTATATATTTTAATTTAATATGTATGTTATTATTTTCATTTATTTTTATTAGTAAAAATAAATTTACAATGTAAAAAATTGAATTTAATTATTTTTATTACTTTTAACTTTTTATGGATAATACAACATCTCCCCATACTAGGATTAGTTAATAAAAGTATAATTATTTAATTCAAAGTTAAATTTAATAATATTATTATGTTTAATATTTAATTTTATATAATATTTAATTATATGATAATTAAATATATTATATGTAAAATATAATAATAATAATAATAATAATAATAATATTATTATTATTATTAATTTATAATATTAATAATCTTAAAAATATTGCTATTATTAATGTTAACAATAATAATATCAATAACAAGACTTTAACATTAATATTAATAGCAACATTATTAATACTATTGTTTATAAATCTTATAAATTGATATATTATCAATATTAATAATATTAATGTAATAATTAGATAAAATTATATTATTATATTATTATTATATTTAATCATTTTTTAATGTTATTATATTATAATAATTATTTATCAATATTATTAACAAATTGTTATTAGTAAAATTTAATTACATTAATATTAATTTCATAATAATAAAAATAAGAATGACTAAAAGTAATGCCATTCATTTTATAAGATCATTTAATAATATCATTTTATAACGTTAAGTAACATTAACAACAACAATAATAATAATATTAACAACAATATTAATAATAATCATCATTGAATTTTGAAAGGTATGAACCCACTGCCACATTTGAAGAAGGGCTACATTGTGCATACTCTCACCCATTTTAAATATAATTAAGTTAGAGTCAAAAAATAAACTTTCATTATCGGGGATGATTGATAAAGATGTAACCATAATAATGGGCAAAGTATATGTCTTTGTTTCTAATTGTGTGTTGAGTTTGATTGCATTAACCTTTAGTTAATCATCTTTTTGAGTTTTTTCTTTCATAGCTAATATTATTTGGACCAAATTATTTTACAAAATCTAATATTATTTGGACCAAATTATTTTACAAAATCACAAAGTTTGAGGTAGAACAATTATGGTGTAAAATTATGATGTTGTTAAATTGAAACATTTTCATACTTGTATTTAATGTGGTAAAACCAAGTGTCTAGCACAGTTACAAAAATGTCTAATGTCTAAGTTGGAACAGCTAACTCTTAGTTGTAATGTTTGAGCTCTTAGTTGTAATGTAACACTCGCTTAGTTGTAATGTAACAATAGAGTGGTGAGTTTATTTTTCATGTTTATTTATAATTTAATTTATATAATTATAAAAATTAATAAAGTTTGAATCAATAATTATTTAAAAAACTTGAATCAAAGTAACTATTTTCTACAGCAAATTCCAAGCATAAAAATTAAAGATAATAAAATTATAGTATGGATTTTGTTCAATTTTTGTCAACAATTCAAAGGAGTCATGATTCAGTTTTTGTAGTAGTGAATAGGTTTTCTAAAATGGCTCATTTCATACCTTATTATGCTTCTCATATTGTAAATTTATTTTTCCAGGAAGTAGTGAGGCTACATGGACTACCTAGGAGCATTGTTTCATATCTAGACACCAAGTTTATTGAACATTTTTGGATAACTTTATGGAAGTAATTAAGGACAAACTTATCTACAACTTAACCTATCATTCCCAAACATATGGAAGTGGTTAATCAAAGTTGAATAGCAAACATGACATGTGAAAGTACATATGATTACTAGAGACCTATAAACCAATTAGAGCCAAAATAAATAAAATAAAAAAGTTTTAATAAATAAATTATTTTTTTTGTAATGTCCACTTTACAAATTGTTTGTTTAATTTTTAGTCAATAGTGAATTAATTGAAGGGTGAGCAATAAAATTATTTTATTTAATTTTTAGTCAATAGTGAATTAATTGAAGGGTGAGCAATAAAATTATTTTTAATGATATTGTTAGGTTACTTCAAACAGGATATATGATGAGATATTTATTTTAATTTGATTATTAAAATTTATAAGAATGTAAATATATTATTTTTATAAGTTTATTGGTTTGTGTAGGGTTTATTCTCTACCAAATTTTAGGTTCAAATTTCATGAGAGGTATTGAGGATGGAAGTCATCTTTGGAGAAATTAACCAATCCAAGAGACGTTTAAGTTTGATTGAACTTTATACAATCAATAAATATAATAGCATCCCCTATATTAAACCTACTCAACTTTTTAAATCAATAAATATATATTTATATGTTTTTAAAATCATCCTAAATTGAGATTTTTATATATAAGTATAATTATTTTTTAATATATTTAAATTTTTTATTTAATAAATATAAAAAATAAAATAAATAAAAACAAAAAATTCATTTTTTTTGTATATAAATAATTTTTTTTTAATTTTTAGCCAAGAGTGGATTAATGGAAGGGTCACCACATATGGAATGCATTATACCCTCACAACGAGGATAATAACAAAATTATTTTTAAAGATTTGAATGTACGAGAGATTTATCTTGATTTGATTATTAAAATATATATACTATTTATATAAGCTAATGGATTTTGTAGGGTTTATTCTCTACCAAATCTTAGGTTCAAACCTTATGGGTAGTGTTGAGGATGGAAGCCACTTTGGAAAAATTAAACAATCTAAAAGAGCATCTAAGTCTGATTGAACTTTAGCATCCTACATGTATTAAACCTACTCAATCTATTACCTCAATAAATATATATTTATATATTTTAAAAATAATATTAAATTGATATTTTTTATCTATAAATATAATTTAATTTTTTTAATATAATATTAATTTTGTGTTTAATAAATATAAAAAATATAAAATAAATAAAAATAAAAAATTTGCTTTTATATATTTAAAGATTTTATTTTATTTTTAATTTAATTTATTAATATTATAAATATAAAATATTTATCTAAATTACAAATATACTTAATTACTTATATGCAACAATTTACTTATTCTATTGCTTTTACTTTTGCTTTACTATTGTGTTTTTATCATCATATGTTTGATGGAAACACCAAAGAACTGTGGCTGAGTTGGCCAAAACAATTTATGAGTAATACATAATAAGAACTAAAGTATTTTCAACAATAGGAAACAGTTGTTAAACAAAGTTAACATGGTTACTCACCTTTTTCCTCAAAAGAAGAATTCAAGGAAGGCCTAGGGGGCTCCGGAATTTGAAAGAGGAAAATAATAGATTTGGTTAAAAAGCATAATCTTGCCATTAGAAACTCTTTGAGCTGGGTGAAATAATAGATTTGGTTAAAAAGCATAATCTTGCCATTAGAAACTCCTTGAGTTCGGTGAGACAAACCAGTGGGAGATCTGGAGAGAATCTATGAGGGTACTATTGGTCTTGACATTTCAAGATACCCAAATTGAATACAGATTTTATAAATATTGTTTGGAGAGAATGTATAAGGGTATGTTACTTGAGGCTGGACTATTGGTCTTGACATTTCAAGATACCCAAATTGAATATAGATTTTATAAATATTGTTTGGAGGGGAAGTGCTCAGGGAGGGGTGGGGGGTTTGGGGTTTGGACATCATTGCCAGATTTGAGGCTGGGTGGTGAGATCTTCCAATTCAAAGTAGAAGAGAAAATAGATAAGTACCTAAATGTACTTGTTGGTGATTTTGTTTAAATAAATATATTTAACCTGCAAAATGTGGTGTAATTTACACTTCTACAAGTACAATTTAGGGAATTTGTTCAATATGAATTGTTTTATGAAAAAGAATTTGTTATTATGGAAAGTATGGTTGCGAGAAAACAATTTTAGTAGTCATTTAAGGACTTGAACATTATTTTGACAGAATATGAAGGAAAATCCTGAGAACGATCATAAATAAGGTGGGGTAACTGAATGTAGAGGTTGGCCATAAACCAGGTAGCTAAATACATTACAGGAAAAATGTGAAAGAAACCACTGAAAATAATTAGATAGAGACTGCAATACAAATACCAAGCAAAACTGTTGCAAACTCAAAGGTTATTTCTTGTGCCTCTCAGGCTAAAAATATATATCTATAGCCATGAAAGTAATTAGTATGGCCACCAATTGCAACAAAGGAAACAAGTAGCAATGCACAAATTAAAAGCGAGCCCATTAACACTGGTAATGAAACATAAATACTTTACCAAAACAAAATATCATTTATGTGCGACGGGGTGTAAAACCCATATTGTCATTTGAGAGATATTCACACATCATACAGGAAACCCTTACAGAATTAATATTCTAAATAAATTATCTGGAGCATACTTCCAGTCACGCCGATAACATATATTCATAGATAGAAAAATAAAGAGGAGACCCAGTTTCTTTTAAAAAATGATACAATACATTAAACCCTGCTTCGTAAAGGAGAAGAAAGCAGTATACTCTGTTTTGGACTCCGCCGAGTTTTCATACCCACAGTGAATAAAACCCCAAACCTTGACTGAGCATTAGTTGGTGTCTTAAGGGTTTCAACCCATTTAACAGAAAAATAACCCTAATCATGGTTGTGGAGATCTACTATAACCATTCGAACAGTATCCAATGTCGCATGAAGAAATTGCAGCTGGAAGAATATAACCTTATGAATAAATTGCAGCTGGAAGAATATAACCTTACTAAAGAGTGGGGAAACCAACCTGGACAAATTCTGGGCGTTAGAGGAGGGTTAACGGTAACCAAACACATGACAATAGGAAGTGAGACCAGGTAAAACCCTTACCTGCGAATTAACCAAACAAACAGTGGGTTAATTAGCGAAAGGGATCGTAATGAAATAAGAAGGTATGATGAAACCGGTAGTAAATTAGGAATTCCTTACCTCCGACGGCCCCCTGAGGTCTCGGCACCATGAGTGCCCAACTGTTGCACCAGCAAGAGCAGAAATGTCAAATTTTGCATAAAGAAACCCTTGTAGCGATAAAGAAAATGAAATGGTGTCCCTGTAAGCCAAAGAGGTCAATACCTTGCATTGCGTGGCTGATAATACTCCAACGATGCGGTAGCCATGAGGAAAGAGCGCCACCATCAAACGTTGCATCCAAACAATAGTTGGAAAAAAAACTGAGAACCAGGAAATGGTGTAGAAAGTTGGCGTAAGGTATAATCATACCAGCAGCTAATATCCTCATCTTCTCAGGAAATCCCGTGTTCTTGCAGAGCACCTTCAATGCGAACATCACCATCCAAATGATGTTGAATGCAGAGCTTGGGAGAAATCGGTTACCTCAAAACCCTTCATTGAACCCTGATCATTGGATTGGAAATTTGTGATCAAACGACAAGAAATCGAACACGTTTCTACGGTAAATGATTCCAACAAAGCTTCCATAGGATTAACAATGTATTCATTTAATTTGATACCTGCTAATCCCTGAGAATATTCATTGATATCATATTTAGGACTCAATATTTGCTATGTACGAAGTAATAAAAACATTCAATATCCAACATATATATATATATAGTCTATGAATCATGATGTGAGACCAATTTCTCGAACTCGGTGAAATTATTATTATGTTTTGAAGAAAAGATTAATAATTGGAAAGTAAGTAATTTGTTTTTAATGGTATATATGTTACATTATATTAACAGGCTGAAGTCACATGCCTACAAAATAGCTGATTGGACATGGTTAATCTCAAAGCTGGAAAGAAGGGTTAATATCTGGTATCATAAGTATTTTTCCACGGCAGGAAAACTAGTTCTCATCAAATATGTTCTTGAAGCCATTCTGGTGTATTCGATGTCCCTATCTTGGATACTTAGAGGAATCCTCTCTAGAATACAAAACCTTTGTTGTAGGTTCCTCTCGAAAGGTAAGCAAGTGGGAAGGATTTTTTCATGGTCAAAATGGGATCTACTCACCCTCCCAAAGAAGTGGGGAGACTGGGGAATCAAAAAACTAGAAGACTTCTCCTCTACATTGGTGACCAAGCTGGGCTGGCAACTAATCACTACAAATAGCCTCTGGACTATGGTGGCCTCCTCCAAGTACATAGCTCCCCTTAACATGATCGATTGGCTGAGATAGACAAGCTGGAACAAAACAGGGATCTCAGTCATTTGGAAAGTAGTACTAAACTCCTTGCCTCTTATTCGAGATGGGCTCACTTGGAGAATTCAAGATGACAAATTTGTTCGCATTGCGTTGGACCCCTAGATTGGGTGTGGAAATGCCCACAAGTTACTTGAAGAACTCAAGCTCCAACTTATCAACATTGGCATTACACACATCAATCACATTGCTGACATGGAGAGATCCACCTTTCTTCATCAAGCATGGAAATCTCCCCACAGTCTGCTCATTCCTCAACAATGGCACCATCACTGGGAAGACTACACAACTACTTTAGTCAAATATCATATCAGAATAATTGAAGGGGAGGATGAGATTATTTGGGCACATGCAAAAAATGGTTGATATTCACCCAAAGAGGGATATAATTGCCTTGAAAACATACACAAACCACAACCTATAGATTTACGATGGAAGGGCATGTGGAAACTCAAAGAACTGCCTAGAACCAGACTACTCATGTGGTCAATTTTGAAAAACAAGATTCCCACCAGAGACAACCTGATCAAGAGAGGACAGCATGGACCCTTCTAGTGCTGCCTATGCAAAGACTGTATAGAATCGGTGGACCACCTTTTCCTCACCTGCCCCATCACTGCTGATATTTGGAGAACTGTCCTCCCAATCACCCCTTCTCAGACCACATGGAGGGGACAGTCTATCAGGGATGTTTGGACCAATTGGTGGACATCTGCATCCCCATCAAAAGCCAGGAACCTCCCCCTCCTCATCTGCTGGGAAATTTGGATTGCCCACAACCGCCTCATCTTTCAAGATACCACTCCTCACTAGCCCACCATCTCTGCCCGACTTCTGGCAGATTACAACAACATACCAGAAGATGACGAAAATCCACCCTCCAGACATATCATTTCGGAGACCATTGATCACACCCAACCATGGGCTTATTTTGACAGATCAGCGCAAGAAGCAGGGTGTGGGGGTGGTGTCGTACTATATCTAACTGCTTCCCATCACTTTCAAATACAAATGGGGCTAGGAATGGGCACAAATAATTATGCAGAGCTCATTACAGCCAAACACCTCATACAGTTTGCTATTGAAAAACATTGCAGGAACCTACAAATGTTTGGGGACTCAAAAATTGTTTGCAATTGGATCAATAAAACATCAATATGTCATGCATACACTCTGAGGCCTATCTTGGATGAGGTCCATCGACACATTTCTTTTTTTGACAACTTTGCATGTCGTCATATATATAGGGAACACAACACACTTGCTGACAAGCTTTCCAAGGAGGCAGCGGTCCGGCCACGCGACACATGGATGATTCAGGAGCAGAGGAATGGAGACCATTATCAATATTATCATCGCCCTTTTATGGACCATGCAATTTAGGCTCAATTGGAGCCTTTTTTTTATGATATGCATATTATAATACTACAAGTCTATATATTTTACAGATGCATCTATAGACACATATACTCTCTGTGCAGAGTATTTTTATTTTTTGAAAAACAATACATGAACATATCTGAAGACAAAGTCTCCCTGCGTGGAGAACTTATATATTATGTATTTTTCTTTACTTGACAGGCTTACAGCCTCTTTTTTTTTTGCATATGTAAACAATATTTACAACATGTAATTTTCCTTAATATAATGAAAATGACGTTTTTTTTCCAAGGGGAAAAAATGTTACATTATATTAAAAAATCTATTATATGAAATTTTTTACACCCTTATAATCATATAAATGATTTTTAAGTAAATAGTCATTTTTAGATTATGAACTTTAAGTTCATCTACCATTTTTAATTTTCATGGTTAAAAATATTAAATAATTAAATATACATTTTTAATATAAATATAATAATATGTTGTAACCATTTTTTTGAAAATATAATTAATAAAAAATGAATGAAAAAAATTATATAGATAAATAAAATATTCAAATAAAGTCATCTATTTACTATAAAAATAATAATTTAAATGAAACAATATATCTTTAATTTTTATAATATTTATAAATATGGTTTATTTATTATATCTTTAATAATATTTGTATATTAAAAATATAATATTTTTATTTTAAATATATTTTTTACATATTATATATTTTATAATATTTCTAAAGATAGTCTATTTTCTATATCTTTAGTATTTTATAATATTTATAAGTTTATAAATATTTTTTTGTTTATTATGTTTACGATTTTTAAATTTGACTATTTTTTCTATTTATTTAATTTAATTTAAAAGAAATTAATATGAAATGTTTGATTTTTATTAATCAATTGGGAAAGCCATTATAACTTGATTTCGATATTCATATAACTTTATCTTTTTTCCAATTCTAAATTTTTTTTTTAAATACAAATTTTAACTTCATTCGAGACTTCTCCTACAAAGTTGTTTCTCTTCTGTACAATTGAAAATAGCCTTACTTATAAAATTAAGGAAAAAATAATTATTATTATTAATTTTTTAATATTTTTTCATTATTATATTAATTACGATATTATGATTATAATATAATTAAAATATTATGATTTATATTTATAAAGCATTGAAAGAGTCGTGCTTTGAGGCTTTAGTTAAATGAATGCACAAGGAAGGGGTCTGACCTCCCAACCCTAATCTTGAGTAGGCCTAGTCGGGCAATCAAGCATGAGAATCAGTCGGGGCTGAGGTAAGTCCGCATGATTGACAATTTTAGTTAATGTATTTCAAAGAGGTAAGTCCTTATGTATATATTTTCATGTTTAAGAATAAATGTTGTTTTTGGAATTTCTCTGTATATTAAGGAATAAGCTCTCTATGTAGGATATTTATAGATTACAATTTATTTGTTACTCAGTGAATAATTAGCAATGAAATCATGTGGTGGTCTTGGAAATTACATATGATAGGTTACCGAATGAAGGAATAAATATATGTTTTTATATGAGTAATTATTGTATTTAATCTCTGTTTAATTAGGCGAAATTATGTGCATACATTGCCTTCTATTTCGTCCAAAATTTCATATGGTTTTAGTTGTGAAGGATAAATACTAACTCCAAATTAGAATAGCGAACAAGTACCCAAAGTTTTATAATTCTCCAATTGTGCCGATGGATCAAGTTAGAAGTGTGATGTAACACACCTCCTCTCATATCTACCCACTTTCACCAGCTTTCTCAGGGTAAGCATGAGCTGAGGGGCTACTATGATAAGACTCAACCTCCTAGATGACCTTAAGGAAATGGAGTCGACACAACCAGACCTTACTAACCTCTTCTTGATCCCACAGGCCACCCAAGGGTTGACCCACCCTTCCTGGACTATGTCCTTGAGACAACTCACATTTTTGTTGAACTGGATCCCGAGTCACTCCCTTGCCAACCCCTCTAAGTGACTAGGATTCCCTAGTCGCTCACATGAGCCTGCCTAAGTGCAACTGTAGCCTTTTTGTGCTAGTGTTATGCCAACAACTGTGAGATTTAAGGATATTTTCTAGTGTTGGGGCTTAACCTCTTCCCATAACTCTATGAAACTTTCAGAACTCATAACAGATATGAAGACAATGCTTTTGATAACAAACTTGATCAAAGAATTGACCTACTCTGGTCCAATCATGGTTGATATTCAATCAAACACTTGGTAAATATCCAACCTACAAGTCATTAATGCAAGTCTAAACAAAGGGACTGAAAACTTAGTTGAGGTTTAACAATAAGGTTCGATTTCTTCTCACATTAGTTTTTATAACACCAATTAGGTCTTGCATTCATTATTCATTCAGTTTTAAATAAAAACGAGAAAAAAGCCATGACTGAGAATTGTCATATAACTAGCATATAACCAAATAAATAGCAATTAGAGAACAACAATTAAAGTCACGTAATAACAAGTAGATTTATCAATCAAAAGAAAGGGAAACTTAGCTCTTATTAAGCATAGGCACAATCTAACCAAGTTCGAGACTTCCACGAACCACCCAACCATAAATAGGATGAACTAGATCTTTCTTTCAACCAATCACCCATGTGCCATATTCCAAGCATGAATGTGGGATCTCATGGGATAAAACAATCCATAATCAACAAAGGGAATCCAGAGGTTAAACAACCTCTACCCTCACCATACCGTGACTTCACCTGAACCAGTGTCGAGATCACAAAACCACATCGACCTTGGATGCCTTGAAATTTCTTCTCCAATACCTTGAGGAATTATCCTGTCTCCACCCTTACGCTCTGCCGTGTATCCCACCATTACCGGTCAAGGGATTCCTAGGCCTTTGGGAATTTTCCTAAGAGCACCTTACCTGAATCCAAAATCTTCTAGCAATCCAAAGTTCCAATAGAGAAAAGTCCTATCACATCGTGGCTATCAGGAAATGACAAGGCAAGGCTAAAATCCACTGTCAAACCCAGCAAAACCCATGCCAATGACAATAAGAGAACCAAATACCAACATGCACATACCATGCATGTCAAAATGAGTTAGGAAATCATACATGCAGTCTTTTACTTGTAAGTATTCCTATTGAAGTTGCTTGATCCAACTTTTCCATACTTGATCCTTGCTTTCCTTTTCTTTCCTTGTCCTTCCTTTGATTGCCTACTTTCCTTCACCTATTGGTGCTCTTTTCCTCTTTGAGACTAATTCCAAAACTTAACTGACAAAAGGCAACCAACTAATTCTCTGATGTCTTTTTATTAATGATGCCTCTAGTTTCTTCAATTTTCCATTATTTTCCTTCATTTTCCTCCTCACATGTAAGTTGTTACCTTTCACCTCCATTTTCTCCTAATTTCCTTTATTTTCATAAATAAAATTTCCAAAATACATTTTTTCCTTTTCAAATCCTTAATCATTTCCTTTTCCAATTCCCCCTTAGGCATAAACACATCAAGTGATGTCCACTAGAATATTTTCCCCAACATCCATCTTGGAATAAGTGTCCCTTAACCATGGTCTTATTTTTCCTTTATTAACTTTTATTACATGAAATTTTAATTTGAGTTTCTTACAGAACCCTCCCCCTTAGGGGAACACCATCCTTGGTGTTCTATGACACCTAGAACTAGAAAAATTGTTGAAAAGAAAAACATACTACCCATGGAGATTTATAACCCAACTTGTTATAGTATTTACAATAACAACCTGCTTAAATCAAAACCATCATGACAAACATGACAACATGACATCCATACCGCTTATTAGAGCTTTATAACACAACTCATGGTGGTATTTACAATAGCAAGCATACATAATATGTACAATACCAAAAACTCATTTTCCTCCACCAGCAAACAATGAAGGATACATAGCCTGCATCTGATCATTCATCTCCCATGTAGTGTCATCAGGCTCAAAGTGCTTCCACTGCACTTTAACTTTCTTAATTGCTTTGTTCTTGAGCATGAGATGTTTATGTTGCGATATTCCCTAAGGTTCTTACTGGAATTCTCCTTCTTGCTCCACCTGAAATACAGACCAATCAATAACGTGATCAACATCCTTTACATATATTTTAAGCAATGAAACATGAAAAACATCACATACTTTCACTATCAGAGGTAGTGCAAGTTTGTAGGCCATTGTTCCAATCCTCTCAAGGATCTCAAAATGCCCACAATACCATGGTGACAACTTGGCACATGATCCAATCCTCAAGGATATCTTCTTGGGGTTGATGCGAAAATGCACATGCTTCCCAACTTGAAACTCCTTAAATGCCCTGTGCTAGTTTGCATAACTATTTTTCTTACCCTATTGCCTTTATATTCTTCCTTATAACCTGCATTTATTGTTTCATGTCTTCCAACTGGATCACTCCAAATGATGGGAGTTTTACAACTCTTCTCATATAGTGCTTCAAATGGACTCATCCTCAATGAATCCTGATAACCTTTATTGTAAGAAAACTCAACCAATGGAAGGTAATCCTCTCATCTCCTCTGTTGGTGCATCGCATACATCCTTAACATATCCTCTAGTATCATGTTTACCTTCTTTGTTTTTCCATCTGTCTGTGAATGATAAGTTGTAATAAAGGCCAAATTTGTCACCAAACCTACAAACAACTCCTTCCAAAACCTGGAAGTGAAATTTCCATCCCTGTTTGATAAAATATTCTTTAGAACACCATGAAATCTCATGACCTCTCTGATGAAGACATGTGCTACCTCACTAGTTGAATAGGTAGTCTTTACTCGAATGAAGTGAGATGCCTTACTCAACATGTCTACCATAACCATGATAGAATCATGTCACCTCAATGTCCTCAAAAGACTTGTAATGAAATCCATGGAAATGACTTTCCATTTCCATTATGGAATAGGAATAAGCTAAAGAATCCACTTGGACGCTTACACTCTGCTTTCACCTGCTGACAGTCCAAACATCTAGCCATGAATTCTGCCACTTCCTTCTTCATATTCGGCCAATAGTAGAACTTCTTCATTGTTGTCAATTTCTTCCGGTATCCTCGGTGACCTAATTAGGGCTTTACATGAAATTCCCTCAAGATAAGCTTCTTGAGTTCACTTTCATCTAGCACATAAATTTGATCCCTGAATCTCACCAAGCCATTTTCTGTGAGACGGTAATCTACATCCTTATCACATGTACCTTGTTGTAACATGTGCATAAGTTCCATGTACCTTTCATCCTATTGTCCTACCTGTAAGATCTGATCCTGTAAATTTTCCCCATATTAGCTCATTGTTGCAACATGGTTCAACTACACTTTCCTGCTAAGAGCATCTGCAACCATGTTCTCCTTACCTTTGATGTATTTGATCTCCAATTCAAACTCATTGATTGTGGCCAACCATCTAGGTTTCCTGGCATTCAGATTCGGTTGGTCAAACAGATATCTCAACCCACTGTGATCGCTTATCAACACAAACCTCTTGACAAGAATATATTGCCTCCACATCTTCAAGACATTAATAATAGCTACCAACTCAAGATAATGAGTCAGATAATTCTTCACGTGCTCATTCAATTTCCTGGACTCATAGCATATCACATGTCCCTCTTGCATAAGGACTCTACCAAGCCCTCTCTTGCAAACATATGTGCACACTATGAACTCTTTATCTGGATCCGCAATATTTAACACTGGAGCATTCGTCAACAATTGCTTTAACTATTCAAAAATAGTTGCACACTCCTCTTTCCATTTGAACTTCTTACCTTTCCTCTACAATGATGTAATAGGGTAGGCAATGTGTGAGAAGTTCTTGATGAACCTCCTATAGTAACTTTCTAATCACATGAATGATTTGAGTTCATCCACATTGCTAGGATTTTCCCACTCCATGATAGCTCTTACCTTTTCTGGATCTACAGTTATGCCTTCCTTGGAGACAACATGTCCTAAGTAGTGAAACTTTTTCTGAAAGAAACTCCACTTTCTAAGCTTGGCATACAACTGATGTTCTCTTAGGAACCTCAACATTGCTGCCAAAATTCTTTTCATGCTCTTCCTCATTCTTAGAATATATTAAGATGTCATCAATGAATGAAATTAAAAACTTGTCCAGATAAGGATGCAACACACTATTCATCAAACACATAAAATTAGCTGGAGCATTAGTCAAACTCAATGGAAATACAACAAACTCATAATTCCCATACCTAGTCTTGAAGGAAGTCTTGCATATGTCATCTTCTTGATGTGTACCTGATCATATCCTGATATCAAGTCAATCTTTGAGAACACAACTTCTCCCTTCAACTGATCAAACAAGTCATCAATCCTTGGCAACAGATACCTTTTCTTGATCATCACCTTGTTCAATTTCTTGTAATCAATGCACAACTGAGCATACCATCCTTCTTCTTCACGAACAATATTGGTGCACCCTAAGGTGATGCACTTGGCTTAATGTATCCATTATCAAGCATTTCCTTCAACTGAAACTTCAACTCTACTAACTCTTTTGTGCTCATCCTGTAAGGTAATTTTGATGTTGGTGTTGCCCCTGCTACCAACTCAATAGAAAAATCCACTTCCATGTTGGAAGGCAACCCTGGAATATCTACTTGAAACACAGCCTGAAAGCATTGTAGAACAATGCATCTCTTGAATATTTATGCATCCTCAACATCCTTACCCTTGTTATCAGAAATATGAACTGCAAACATTTCACACCATTTCCTGCAACTGCGCTTAGCCTGCATAGTTGTGATCATCCTCACTGATGTAGGATTTTTCTTTCCTTGCAAAATTTTATTTTCCCCATTATCATCTAGGCATTCAATAGCCTTGTTATAACAATCTACTTTGGTCCTGTGAATATACAACCAATCCATACCAAAAATCATATTATATGATCCCAATGGAATTACATTCAAATGTGTTATTGTATACGTACCATTCAATGAAAATGCACAAAATCTTACCCAGTGATGCACTCTCTTCTTAGTACTTGTAGCCAATTGCACCAACCAAGTCTCTCCATGCACTTATTTTCTCAAGCCACACTTATCCATCAAGGAAAGATTAACATAGCTATAATTAGATTTGGGATCAATAAAAATAGAAATAAATTGACCATAGAGCTTACCTTCCATCTCAATAATGGATGCCTCGTGATCTGCTTGCTTGTTTTCCACAACTACATAGATCTGAGGAATACTATGACCAACATCCCCAATTGTTTGCGCCTCTTGAGAACTATATATCTGAGGCCTACCTCCATGGTATAATCGACAATCCTTCTTGCGATGATCTTTGCCACATATCCAACACTACAATGATCCTCTACCATCACCTCTAGTCAGCTGCTCTCTAGGCTACAACCCATGCCCCTTCTTAATTGTATTGAAATTCTTGTAAGGAGCCGCATTTTCTTTCTCACCTGCATCCTCAAGTATTCCCTACTTCAGTAGCCACTTCCCTTTAACTTTCTCATTTCCCTTCAAGTCGCGTTTAGGCTCAACTTTTCACTTTGACTACTCATAATAATGCTTCAATTTCCATATGGCTTCCTCTAGCGATCTAGGCTCGTCAAACTTATTCTGTTATCTATATGTTGTTGGAAACCCATTGATTAGCCTTTGAATCTTAGCCTTCTCATCCTTGAGATAAGGCACATACATCAATAGCTCTAGCAACGTGCTAGGGTACTCATCATCTATCATAGAGCCCATCTACAGCTCATAAAACTCATTATCTTTGTCATCATAGCACCTCTCCGACACGTACTTCTTCTTGAAGAGTCTTTCAAACTCCTGTGGAAAATAAAATTGTCTTCCCAAATTCCCTTGAAATTCTTCACATATTCCCACCAAATATTTGCTTTCCCTTTAAGACTAAAGGTGGCTACCTTTGGTTTCATGTTCTCT
This sequence comes from Pinus tabuliformis, assembly GCA_031772625.1. Lineage (NCBI taxonomy): Eukaryota > Viridiplantae > Streptophyta > Pinopsida > Pinales > Pinaceae > Pinus > Pinus tabuliformis. Next base: position 572,525,808 of record CM062808.1, read on the forward strand.
AAGTGGCTATGTAATATAAAGAATTTCTTCATCCCAAGAAACCATGCCTATGCATCTTATGCCTTCTTCATCTATCCATCAAATGTATGAGGCTTGAATTTCTTGAAATCCTAAGGTAAATACTCGCCCCTCCTATAAGGATGATGATGATGATGACTTTGATAATGTCTCCTAGATGAGGAACTAGAATGATGCCCATAGATAGCATTCCTCCTGTCATACGTATCTAGTGATTTACCACCTCTAACTGTGTCCCCTATATCCAACCTACCTGTATTTGGACTAAGACCTTCTACCATAGACTCCATTATTTTTCTCTTCCTTCTCTTGACTGATACTCAATTATCCATGTCTTTGTAACCCTGGAAAGATCTAAAGAATCGCGGCATTAACCTCTACCTGCATATCCTGAGCCCTTGCAAGTATTTACTAAGCCTCAACCAACTTTTCATTGTCTGCTTTGCAAATTTTGAAATTTTCCCTCAATCTCCTCATTATATCTACTATACCAAGACAATACTCTTCTCCTTGCTACCCAACTGACCTGTAGGGAGAGTCACGGGAACTATAGTCTACCATTTTTCTCGTCATCTTTGAATCTCTTCTTCCTGCAAGTGTACCATGTCAGATAAACCAAATAGATACCAAAACCAAATGTATACCTTAGTGAAGTCCAGGGGAGGCTTATCTCATATACAAGATCAGTCCACATTAGCACGCACATGTATAATCATAATCATATCCATATAATCATATCAACACATCAGCATAACGACATAGCAACATGATGCATGACCATACAAATTGTATACGATAACCCCATGCATGACAACCATAACCTTGACAACATCATAATTTACACAAAGAGAGCACAACCTGCTCTTATAACCTTGTAACACATCTCCTGTCATATCTACCCACTTTCACTAGCTTGCCCGGGGTAAGCATGAGCTGAGGGGATACTACGATAAGACTCAAACTCCTCGATGACCTTAAAGAAATGGAGTCGACACAAGTAGAACTTACTAGCCTCTTCATAATGCCACAGGGCCCCTAAGGGTTGACCCACCCTTCCCGGACCTTTTTCCTTGAGACAACTTACCTTTTTTCTAAATTGGAGCCCTAGCCGATCGCACAATCCTGCCTCATGTTGGTAGGGAAAGTTCCCTAAGGTAAGGATTGACAACCTCAACAAAGCAGAACAAGATAATTAACAAAGAGCACTCAAGCAAGCATGCCAAACATGTGAATTATTAAATGTGGACTTGGAAACATACTCGGAGGTCCTACATTTGATGATGTTCCGATAGGGTCCAAACCCTCTTCTTCCTCCATAATCGAGCAAGCCTGAAAATCAATTCAAAGAAGCATATACATGATATATAATTCAATTTTCATACATAAATATATGTTAGATCATCATATATAAACATATAAATTTATATTCATGAGACAATAACATATCAGGAACAAGACATGAGCTTCTTTATTGATAATCAACAATAGGTACAGGAAAGGTACAACCTAATCCAAGCCAAAGCACCGATGAAGACTGCCTCCATATACATCTAGCCCGATCCATGAAGACAGCCTCTCTAAAAAATGAAAGGAGATGTTATAAATAGGATGAACATCTTTGCAAAGGAAATTAGGGTTTCCACAAAGACTGGGAGTGCAGGAGGCATGGGAAAATTAGACTTGATCTGGGATAAAAATGGGTATAATGTCGATAGCCCTTATCTTATGTCTTTTAGGCCTACCCAAGGTGTGTATATATACCACCTAAAATTAGTTAATTCAATTGTGTTATGGGCTCCTGTAGGTGGCCTCTTGGTAAAACCTATGAACCCCGCTAAAAAAATAACATATTATTTTATTTTTTCATATTTAAAAAGATATACATGGATATGCAGTTATAGAACCTGCATATGTATGTGCTTTTTAATGGACATACTCACGTATGGAATTTAAAATATTATTTTTTAATATAAGATCAAGTTTTCATGGGAAAAGGCTGCCCAAGGCCATACAAGAGCATCAAGTCTATAGGAGTGCTAAATGATGCTATAATATATGCCCCCTAATATATGAGGTCAGAAGGGGTACATGATGGCCAAAATATATTAAGTATAGAGAGATGAGTCATTCAAAAACCTGGGAGGAGATCACCAAATTCCAACTCATCGAATACCTATGGAAGGAGTCAGAAAGAAAACTCATGTATGAGGTGGGCATACCCATGCTCAGAAGTAATAAATCATGTCTGTTGATCAAGTATAAAGTGGATCTAGAATGTATACATAAGTGAACAAAAGGAGTTGTAGAATACATAATGGATCATCATATCATAGCCACAAAAGAACACAGTGGAGTTATGTCTCAATATCACATATAGAATAATATCCTATCAATGATGAAAGAAGATTGTTTGATCAATGATGCTACGTAACTGATCCCCATAAAAGTACCAAGTCATAAAGGTGGAATAGTGGTACTACATAAACTTGGGAGCCAACATATAGGATGTTTCTATGAAGGACTACAACATATAATGGTGGGAGGTGTCATTGGCAAAAAACAGAAGGAGTTGTCAACAGAGCCAAAATGCTGACACAACTCAAGGTCTTCACCGACCACAGATGGTAAATTTCTACACTATGAGAATAAATGAGTTGAAGTCGACCATGTGATAAATCGTTTGATTACCGATCATTGATGTATATCATTAACAAATGGAAGACAAATCACCAGTAAAGATAATGAGTGTCAAGGTACCCTATTACAATGTAACAAGTGTGAATAAATGTGTTGAAGTTGAACACTTGAAATGATCTATCAATCAGGACACATTAATGTATTCTCATTATCAATAGTGAAGGAGTCTACCACTAATTACTACAAACCCTAAGGTATTGAGAAAAGGACTCTAGACCTTATTCCTAGAGCAATGAGTCGAAGTCGATGGGAAAATATCCACTCGAAGGATGGCATGAAGGAAACCCACATCAACCAGTGCAAGGGTAACCCGCGGGCCAATAATTTGGAAGAACCTGAATGAAGAGAGATGAATTAACTGTTCTAAAGTACATTTCTGGCATACATGAGATTTGGCTAGCACACAGTAGAAATCCTTTGAACCAACCAATAATAAATGCTGACATAGAGGAGAGGAATCTACCAATAGGGTCAAATAGTAACCAAGGTATTGCACGAATCCCAACAAGTGATAATGGAATTTGATGTCAAACACAAGAGAAACCACTTATCTAAAGACCCATGATACTAATCGATGTTTAGCACAAGCTCACCTATCAATGATGTAAATACCGCCAGGGTGTGACTCTAGGTTTACTCTCAGGGAAATTTGTCGACATCGATACGAGCAAATCTTTCAATAAGAATTCAATGGGGACCTCCTTAACCAGCATGAGTGAAGGACCAAATAGATGATGTGATACTAAATATAACTTGACAGACTAGGTATGGCTAACAGAAATGAGTCAAGAGACACTGTAGAATGGCCAACAACAGGTTTACTTCCCTTGAAAAAAATCACGACTCAATGTGACTTTATGGCAGCATAAATAAATTTGTACAAGTTTGCAATGCAAGAGGCATTAACAAACTATCCATGTGATTAGAAGAGATAACCAACCTAAGGAGGACTGACTCATGAACAAGGTTATGGCTTCCCTAAAGCCAGACTAAGTCCCATCCCAATGGAGGAAAGACTAATTTTAAGTTATTTTTTCAAGGGTGACATAACTGACTCTAGTTGCCATAAAATTATGAAGAAACTATCTTGTTCCCACTCTTTTTCGAATATTTTATTTTTTTGTCTTTTTCGTATTTAAAAACCTAAAAAACAATAAAATAATTCCTATAATACAGTGGAGAGAATGAGTTTCAAGGGAAAGTTCATTAGTTTCTGGGACTGTAACAATCTTATGCTCAATGCAAGGTGGCAAATACTGGTCATCGACACAAAGGCTAATGAATGCATGGTTTGAAATTGCAAAAGGTCATGGTCAAAAGTGGCTTATACATGAGTCTAAATGAAATCGGCTTAAGTCCAAAAGGGTACAAGTAGTCAAAACTCAATGCACTAGTACAACTTAACACATGGGATCCTCTAGGGTACAAGGCCAAAAAATAGTGAAGAAGAAGAAGAATGAAACTTCAACGCAAAGTCATGGTAGGACTAAAGAGGACTCCTAAACCTATACAATACTTGACACATGGGCAACATATGTCAGCGAGGATCTAACTAGGAAGCCCATGGAAGGAAAGGATCTACCACTATGTTTCGACTTTATAAGATGGCAAGTGTGATTTTATCCTTTTTATGCCTGTGCTATTCTAGCGATTGCGAGATTTAAGGCTATTTTCTAGGGTTGGGGCTTAACCTCTGCCCAGAACTCTATGATACTTTTAGAACTCATAGCCGATATCAAGGCAATGCATTTGATAAAAAACTTGATCAAATAATTGACCTACCTTGATCTAATCATGACTAACATTCCATCAAAAACTTGGTAAATATGAAACCTACATGTCATGAATGTAAGTCTGAACAAAGGGGATTAAACTTATAAGAGGTTTAACAAGAAGGGTCACTTCCTTCTCACATTAGTTGTTATAACACCAGTTAGGTCTTGTATTCATTATTCATTCAGTTTCAAATAAAAACATGAAAAAAGACATGACTCAGAATTGTCATATAACCATGCTTATAACCAGCATATAACTAGATAAGTAACAATGAGAGAAAAACCATTAAATCCACATAATAAAAAATGCATTTACTCATAAAAATTAAGGTAAACTTAGCTCTTATTAAAAATAGGAAAAACCAACCAGGTTCGAGACTTCCACGAACCACCTGACCATAGATTGGATGAACCAGATGTTTCTTTCATCTAGTCACCCCCGTGTCATATTCCAAGTATGAATGTGGGATCTCATAGGATAAACCAATCCATAAACAACTAGGGGATTCAAGAGGTTAAACCACATCCACCCTCACCATATCGTGACCTCACCTAAATTGGTGTCGAGATCACAAAACCAAACCGACCTTAGATGCCTCATAATTTCTTTTCCAATACCTTGAGAAATTTTCCCATCTCCACCCTCAAGATTTATCGTGTATCCTGCCATTACCAGTGTAGGGATCCCTAGGCCTTTCGGAATTTTCCTAAGACCACCTCACCCAGATCCAAAATCTTCTGGTAATCCAAATATCCAATCAAGAAAATTCGTATCACATCATGGCTATCCAGAAATGGAAAGGTAAGGCTAAAATCCATTGTCAAGCCCATCAAAACCCATACCAATGATAGCAAGAGAACCAAATACCAACATTCACATACCATGCATGTCAAAACCAGCTGGGATATCATACATGCAACATGTTACCTGCAAGTATTCCTGTTAAAGCTACTTGATCCAACTTTTCCTTTCTTAATCCTTTTTTTCTTTTCTTTCCTTGTCCTTCCTTTGCTTTCCTTTTCCTTCATTTTCTTGCCTACTTTCCTTCTCCTCTTGGTATTCTTCTCCTCTATGAGACTAATTCTGAAACTGAACTGAAAAAGGCTACCAACTGATGCTCTGTTGTATTTTTCTTAATGATGCCTCTAATTTCTTCAATTTTCCATTATTTTCCTTTATTTTCCTCCTCACATTAAAGTTGTGACCTTTCAACTCCCTTTTCTCCCAATTTCCTTTATTTTAATAAATAAAATGTCCAAAACACATTTTTTCCTTTTCAAAGCCTTAGGCATAACCAGATAAGTGATGCCCACGAGGATATTTTGCCCAACATCCAGCTTGGAATAAGTGTCCCTTAACTGTAGTCTTATTTTTCCTTTATTAACTTTTATTACATGAAATTTTAACCTGGGTCTGTTACATGTGAGATAGCCATGTGTATGTTTAAATAGTTTTTATCCAACTGTGAAAATTTTTGGAAGGGAGGAGCAGCACTAATGGTAATTGAGCTCTGATAAAATTCGTTGGATATTCATATCTATTGGTAAAAGGTGTAGAGAGCCTAGCTTGATAGAAATCCATTGACTAGTTGCCTAACAAAGGAATTGACTTCTATGGATTAGTGTTTTGAAGTGATCCCAAGAATTGACTTTTGGGGATTAGTGTTTTTGAAGTGATCCCAAGAATTGAAGTCCTCAACAAGTTGTTGAGAATTTTGTGGAATAGAATTTTGTTGCAGCAACAAAGCATTAGAGGGCCAAGGTGTTGGGTGTGTGTTATCTTCTTTCAATGACTAGCTCCATGCACTGTACGTTGCGCCAGGCGTAGCAGGGGGGTCAGAAGGGGGTGGTACACCCCCTGCACAAGGTTCGGGGTAGCGCCCCGGGTAATATTTTTCATGTGGACACAATAATAGTTAGGCAGACCCAATGATGGTACGTGGACCTACCCATGGGTTTTGCACATGGTTTTGGGCATGATGGTTTTCTGCCCATACTGTTTTGCAGATTCAGTCAAGGGAACTACGGTTATGTTCTAATCCATGGTTAATTGATTTGGGTTTATGAATGCTTCGACATGTATTTATATGTATTGTGTAATTGAAAGGAACATAATGAAAAATTAATCTAGTAGTCCCAGTTTTGGGGTCCAAGGAAAAATCCTTGTGCACATTTTTTTTTTGTTCTCGCCATTCTATACATTTTGTTGTAAAAATTCATTTGTAGGTAATTTTTGTATAGGGTTAAAACCTACACTTGGCAATGGTACCTTCAATGATGTAACACCCTCCTCCCACATTTACCCAAGTTAACCGGTCCACTAGGGTAAACATGTGACGAGAGGCTACTATGATGTGATTCAAATCCCCAAGTACAATTAAGGAAGTGGAACCAACAAACACAACCAAATTGACCTTTCCCAGGAGTTACAAACCCTTCAAGAGGTAACCAACCCTTCTAGTTTCTTAACCCCTGAGACAACTTATCTTTTTACTATCCTAGAGCCTCAGTCACTCCCATGAAAAGGCATGCATGTGAACAAATCCTTCTAGTCTCTCCCACGGCAAGGGCATGCCAACGATTGTGGAATTTTCTAGACAGTTATGCAACAATGACCCCATATTTTGTGCCACTTTTTAAGGGTCGGGACTCAAGCCACCGCCCAAAACTTCATGAAACCTTCAGAAATAATAAATGACACTGAAACAAAGGTACTAATGCAAACACTTGATCAATGACTTGACTAGGCCCCTACTATCCATGACAGGAATTTGGTCAAACATGTCACAAATATGGAATCTAATGGTCATAACAACATATCTAAGCAAAGGGTCTCATACTTACCTAAGATTCGTAAAGTAGTGTTTCCTTATCAAAAAAGTTGCATTATCATCTATTAGAACATGTATTCATTTTACTTTCAATTGCTAATCAAAACATGATGAGATCCATACATCAAGTTTCTCATAAAACATACTCATAACCAATAGAAATAACGAGGATATAATAGCCATAAAATCCACATATAAACCAATACTTTTACCATGAAATACCAAGGAGAAAGAGCTCTTATTAATGAATCCAAAATCCAACTAGGTATGGGACTTCTAGGATCCACCTCACCATAGGTTGGTTGTACCAAATATTTCTTTCAACCAATCACTCCCATGCCATATTCCAAGCATGAATGTGGGACTCAAAACTAAACCAAACGAGGTTTCCTGAGGTTTTACCACAATCCCCACCACATCACTAGGCCCTAAACAAGCATGGATGCCATTGAATTTCTCCACCTACACCGTGAGGAATTTTCCTACCTCCTAGTCTCTAGGATTTACTATATATCCCGCCATAAAATGGTCAAGGATTCCTAGGCCTAATCAAGACACCACCCTCCAATATTTATTGTATATCCTATCATTCACCGGTCAAGGATTCCTAGGCATAATCAAGGACACACACATCTAGGATTTACTATATATACCTCCATTCACTGGTCGAGGATTCCTAGGCCCACTGAGGCAAAAAAAATTGTCTTTACCACAATCCTAGTCTGGTCCAAGGATTCCTAGGCCTTGTGTTTATTCTTTTAGATACCACCTTACTCAGTTTTGAAATCATCTGGCAATCCATCTCAACCAAATACAAGAGAACCCATCACACCATTATTATCTAGAAATGGAAAGTCAAGGCTGAAGAAAATTATCACACTTGGAAAAACCCATGCCAATGATAGCAAGAGAACCAAATACACACATGCATGTACCATGCATGCTAAAACTAGAAAGGAAATCACACATGCATATCGATACCTACAAATAATCCCGATGTAGCTGGTTGATCCTGCTCTTCCTTGCTTTATATTTTCCTTTTTAGTCCTTCCTTTGTTTTCCTTGATCTAATGCTAGAGTGATCCAAGGATGCTCTAAGTATCCAATACTAAGAGAGAAAGATAATAGAGAGAGAGCTCCAAAACTAAACTAACAAAAGGTACCAACTGATCCTCAAAAGCCTTTTTATCAATGAGGGCTCTATTTTCTTCATTTTCCATTCTTTTCCTTAATTTTCCTCCTCACATGCAACGTGTGATCACCTTCCCTTTCTCCTAATTTCCACTATTTTTATAAATAAATTACCAAAAAATCCATTTTTCCTTTCAAATCCCTTTACCATTGCCTTTGCCAATTTCCTTAGCTATAATAAAATAAATGAACACCCACACTAGGATTTGTTTCCCAACACTCATCTTGGATTACGTGTCCCATGACTTTGGATATTATTTTTCCTTTATTAAATGGAATTTTTATCAAGGTAAGGTTGTTATATAACCCTCCCTATTTGGGGAACAACATCCTCAGTGTTCAATGACACCTACAACGAACAATACCACTGAGAAGAAAAACAAACTACCCATGGAGCTTTATGACTTAGCTCGATGCAGTATTTACAATGATCAACCTGCTGACACATAAAACAACATGAAAACATAGCAACATGACAATCATGATGACATGAGACCCATACCACTTATTGGAGCTTTATAACACAACTCATGGTGGTATTTACATCCATATACATATGTACATATACCAAAACATCACACCAAAACATATACCAAAAACATTTGCTCAACCAGCGAATAGAGAAGGATACATAGCCCACATCTGATCTGCCATCTCCAATGTAGCTTCATTGGGCCCAAAGTGTTTCCATTGCACTTTAACCTGGTTGATTTCTCAGTTATGAAGCATGAGCATCTTTTTGTGCAATATACAGTAAGGTTCTGGTTGGAATTCTCCATCTGGCTCCTCCTACAACACATACCATTCAATCACATGATCAACATATTTGACATACTTCTTAAGTAATGAAACATGGAAAACATCATGGAATTTCATTGTCATATGAAATGCAAGTCGATAGGCTACTGGTCCAATCCTTTCAAGAATATTGAAAGGTCCACAAAACTAAGGTTCCATCTTGGCACATGATCCAATCATTAAGGAGATCTTATTTGGCTTGATGCACAAATACACTTGTTCCCCAACCTGAAACTCCTTAAACAAATTGTTTTGATTTGCATAACTTTTCTTCCTGCCCTATGTTTCATTTAGATTCTTCTTTATTACTTTCATTTTCGGTTCCATCTCTTCCAACATATATGGTCCTATAAACACCTTATTCACTAGATCACTCCAACTTATGGGAGTATTACAACTTTGCCCATATAGTGCCTCGAATGGGCTCCTCCTTAATGACTCCTAATACCCATTTTTATAAGAAAAATCAACCAATGGGAGGTACTCATCCCATATCCTCTGTTTTTGAATCACATGCATCCTCAACATGTCCTCCAATATCATGTTGACTCTCTCTATCTATCCATCTATATGTTGATGATAAGTTGTGTTGAAGGCCAAGTCTGTCCCCAAACCTGCAAACAACTCCTTCCAAAACTTAGAAGTGAACTTAGCTTCCATGTCTCACACAATATTCCCTGGTACACCATCTAACCTCACTACATCTCTGATGAATAATTATTCCACATCACTAGCTGAATACGTAGGCTTTACTAGAATGAAGTGTGCTACCTTTGTCAACCTATCTACCACAACCATGATGGAATCATGTTTTCTAGATGTCCACCTAGATGCTTACACTCTGCCTTCACCTGTTGGCAATCCAAAAATATAGCCATAGACTCTTCCACATCCTTCTTCATATTCGTTCAGTGATAAAACTTATTTGTTGTTGTCAATGTCTTCTAGTATCTCGGGTGACCTGAATATAATTTTGCATTGAACTCTTGCAAGATAGTCTTCTTGAGCTCACTGTCATTCGACGCATATATCTTGTCCCTAAATCTGACCAAACCATCTATTGTAAGACGATAGTCCACATCCTAACCACTTGTACCCTATTGTAACCTATGCATAAGCTCCATGAACTTGTCATCCTATTTTCCTGCCTGTAAAATTTGTTCTTGCAAGTTTGTCCCATAGAATCTCATAACTTCTATATGATTTACCTGTACTCTCCATCTAAGAGCATCTACAACCATGTTCTCCTTACCCTTGATGTAACTTATATCAAAATCAAACTCATTGATCATGGTGAACCATCTAGCTTGTCTGGCATTCATATTTGATTAGAAAAACAAATATCTCAATCCACTATGATCACCCATCAATACAAACCTCCTGCCAAGAATATAATGCATGTACATCTTCAATGCATGGATGACCATTTCCACCTCAAGATCATGTGTCAGATAATTCTACTCATGTTCATTCAGTTTCTGTGAGTCATAGAATACTACCCGTCCTTCCTATATAATGACTCCACCAAGTCTCTTGCAAGCATTTGTGCATGCCACAAATTATTTTTCTGTATCTCCAATCTTTAACACTAGAGCACTCATCAACAACTACTTCAATGGTTCAAAACTTGTTGCACCTTCTTCTATCCATTCAAATTTCTTACCTTTCCTCTGTAGTGATGTAATATGATATGTAATGTGAGATAATTTCCTAATGAACCTCCTATAATAACGTGCTAGCCCCATAAATGATCTTACCTCATCCACATTTCTAGGAGCTGCCAACTCCATGATAACCCTTATCTTCTATGGATCCACTATTATGCCTTCCTTAGAAACAACATGTCCCAAGTAATGTAGCTATGTCTGAAAGAAACTACATTTTCTAAGCTTGGCATACAAATTATGCTCTCTCATAAATATGAATAATGTTGCTAAGTGTTCGGAATGTTATTCCTCATTTTTAGAATATATCAAGATGTCAACAATGAATACAATAACAAAATTGTCTAGATAAGGACACAACACACTCTTCATCAAGAACATAAATTTAGTTGGAAAATTAGTCAAACCAAATGGGACTACAACAAACTCATAATGCCTATACCTGGTCTGGAAATTTGCCTTGTAAATTTCCTCTTCCTTAATGCATAGCTGATGATATCGGGATCTCAGATCGATCTTTGAAAACATTGTTTCTCCCTTCAACTGATAAAACAATTCATCAATCCTTGGCAATGGATACCTATTCTTGATGGTCAATGATTTTTCAACTACCTATAATCAATGCATAGCCTGAGAGTACCATCCTTCTTCTTCACAAACAACACCGATGCACCCCAAGGCAATACACTTAGCCTATTGTATCCCTCGTCAATCATTTCCTTCAACTACAACTTCAACTCTATTAACTATAGTGTGCTCATCATATATGGTGCTTTCGATGTTGGTGCTACCCCTAGTACCAACTCAATGGAAAATTCTACTTCTCCGTGAGGCGAAAAATCTAAAATCTCTTTTCGAAACACATCTAGAAACTACTGCAAGATCGGGTACCTTCTCAATACCTCTACATCCTCAACATCCTTACCTTTATCACTGGAAATTTGTACTACAAATAACACACACCATTTTTTGTGACTATGCTTTGCCTACATAACTGTTGCCATTCTAACTGATGTTTCCTTCTTCTTGTCGTGCAACATTCTTTGTTCTCCATTGTCATCCAAACACTTAATCACCTTATCATAACAACACACCTTAGTCATGTGAATATACAAGCAGTCCATACCCAAAAGCATACTATATGATCCCAACGACAATAGATTCAAATGTGCTAAGGTAGGCATACCATTCAACTCAAATGCACAAGCCCTTACGTAGTGATACACTCTCTTCTTTGTACCTATAGCCAACTACATTATCGAAGATTCTACATGCACTTATTTATTCAAGCCACACATATCCACCAGGTTGGGATTAACATAAATATAATTAGATCTAGGTTCAATCAAAATAGAAACAACTTGATCACAAATATTGTCGCCCATCTCAATAACAGTTGCCTAGTGATCTGCCTTCTTATTATCTAGCACTACATAAATTTGTGGAATGCTCTGCCCGATATCCCCAACTATTTGTGCTTCTTGTGCATAGTAAAGCTGAGGCCTACCACTCTGATTTTGTGGACAATCCCTCTTAATATTATCCTTACCACATGTCCAACATTGAAACCATCATGTACCATCACCTTATTTTTCTGCCCTCCATGTTATGACCCATTAAACTTCTTGTAAGGTGAAACATTTTCTTTCTCACTTGCATCCCAAGGCCTTGTTATTTTCGGCTGCCATTTACCTTTAGCCTTATCTTTCCCTTTCCAACCTTGCTGAGATTTTGTCTTGTGCTTTGACTACTCATAAAAATGCTTCAATTTCCCAAGAACTTCCTCAAGTGATCGAGGCTCATCATACTCAATCCGATCTCTAAATGTTAATGGAAATCCATGGACAAATATCTGAACTTTGGCCTTCTCATATTTAAGATACGATACATACCTCAATAACTCCAAAAACTTATTCATGTACTCTTGATATGTTATTGATCTCATCTTTAGCTCATAGAATTCCTTAGCTTTGCTGTCATAGTACCTCTCTTACAAGTACTTCTTCCTGAAAATTCTCTTGAATTCATGCCAACTCAATTCTTCTATCCTTATGTCTCTAACCCGCTTCAAATTTTCAACACCAGATGTTTGGTTTCCCTTTGAGGCTGAAGATAGCTATTTTGGCCTGCATATTCTTTGTGTGTTCATGCAACTCAAAGAATTTCTTCATCCCAAGTAACTATTCTTCTGCATCTTCCGACTTCTTCAAATCCCCATCAAATGTAGGTGGCTTAGCTTTCTTGAAATCATTTGGAAAATATTCCCTGTCACTCCTCCTGTAAGGATGATAATGATGGCAATCATAGTGCTTGTCAGAACCAAAACTAGAGTAGAACTTGTGCCCATCATGTCTCCTATCTAGAGTATCCAAAAGCCTTGCATCTCTTATCGTGTCATCCCTATCCAACCTATGCCCACCATGAGATCTACTGCTATATGCCCCATTTTTCCTATCCTCCTACCCATGGTTGATCTAATGTGGTCCTTATCTTTGAAATTTTGAAAAAACTATGAAGTATTGTTGCATTGACTTTTGCTTGTTTTTCTTGTGCTTGAATGATCCTGTCATTATCTACCTTGCAACTTCTTATTTCTACCTTCAAACTTCTCAATGTGTCTGCTAAGTCAGAAGAGGGACCAACACCACATCGCTCATCTGATCAATAAGGAGAGTCTTATGAAATGTAGTCTACCATCTTGTTATTCATCTTTGATCTCTTTCCCTCAAGTAAACTGTAGAAATTTCTCTACAAATCTCACTCTTAGACCATGTAGAAAATTTGCTTGTAGGTTAACCTGATAATGCAATATAAATCAAAGCAGAATACTGTAACCTACTTACACTATAAATTTGTGGAAGCTCAAAGATTGAGTTGAACAATATAACCAAAAGAAGAAGAATCAATCTCACAATACACATGAAAATACTTTGGGGAAAGCCTTAGCTAAAAACCCCACTATCTGTATTATCATACAAGGTGGAAATACATAGGAATTATACAAAGCCTTAGCTCTCACAGCTAGCCAGCTCTCAGTACAATCCTCATAGATGCTCATAGGCAATCTTGGCTACTCTCTAGCCTTCCTCTCTGCCCTCCAAGCTCCTATTTCCTTGCGTTGTTCCTCTGTGATGATTCTCCTTGAACCAAGTGGAACACTCTCTCACACACTCTCAGAACTGCGTAATCCTCAAGGAATGATTCCTTGACTGGATGCATGAGTTTTCTTTATAAGAAAACACATGCAACTGATAGTACAATATGCTTGAATTTAATCTCAACTGGGTCTTTCTCATAATAGACATGCATGAGTTTCTGATGAGGGAATGTTCAATTAACTGTAGTAGCACTAGTTGGATGCAAGCATGCATCAACTAACTGTTAACTCTTTATTAGTTCCTCAAACGGTTTGGAATAAATGGAGTGAACTCAGTAAACTGAGTTAACTAATTACAACTCAAATATAACTCAATCTTATCTCCTAAATTTTAGGGATAACTCTTGCATGACTTCATAAAGACTTCTAACTTGAATTTCTCCAACTAATTAATTTGAAATAAATTAATTAATTATTTCCAAGTAGTTGTTAAGACTAAATTTGATTTCAATTCACAATTTAATTCAAGGACAAATTAAATTAGAATATTCTTGTTGCCATATTTCAACATAAACCAGTTAAGCTAAACCCAAAACATAACATAATCAACATACATCAATATAGTTCATGGGAGGATATCTCATTTGCAATATCAACAAGATTAGCACAATACATGTATAATCATAATCATATCAACATATAACATCAGTTTAACCACTATCCAGTTATCAATCCCTGGTCATACCAACCACATAACATGACCTCATGCATGAAAATTACAACCATATTAATGTATGCATAACAATATATAAGCACTAACATGCATAACCAATGCATAACTGACATACACTCATTTCAACCATAGCCAACAAAACACCATCCACTTTCACATGGCGATACAAATGCAACCATGACCAACACCATGCATACACAACATGAAAATAGACCACAAGCATAGAGAACACATATATGCAACTGACATGAATGCATGACCAACACACAGCCCATATAGTCCAAGGGGTGAACCTAGCTTTGATACCACTCTATAACACCCTCCTCCCACATTTACCCAAGCTAACCGGTCCACTGGGGTAATCATGTGATGAGAGACTACTATTATGTGATTCAACTCCCCAAGTACATTTAAGGAAGTTGAATCGACAAACACAACCAAACTAACCTTTCCCAAGAGCTACAAACCCTTTTGGAGGTAACTAACCCTTCCAAGTGATTAACCTCTAGTACAACTTATCCTCTTACTATCATAGAGCCTTATTCACAACCATGAGAAGGCATGCATGCGATCGAAACCTTCTAGTCACTCCTACAACAATGGCTATGGACTTTTCTAGACAGTTCTGGGCCTGCGACCCTAGATTTTGTGCCACTTTTTCAGGGCCAGAACTCAAGCCACTGCCCACATTAGAGGAATTTTGAGGTCTAAAATGGGCCTCCTAAGAAAAATTTACTACCAAAATAAACTTTGTAAAAATCAGTAGGAGTCAAGATGATGATATCAACCATGGGGAATAGTTCACCATTTTTGGAGTAAAAAGGTTAAAAATTAATAAAATTATAAAACTACTTTTTCAACTCATATTTTCAACTTATCTCCCTAATGTTTTACTCAAATTTCAAGAGGGAGTACTCGTTGGATGAAAAATTTAATTCATCATCCAAAGAGTACCCATGTTGCATACTTTTGATGGACCCTATTACACGAAAAATGAGAAATGCATGAAAAAACTTGATTGCAATCATGTTTCTCATTTATTTCTCATTTTTCGTGTAGGAGGGTCCATCAAAAGTATGAAACATGGGTACTCCGTGGATGAGGAATCAAATTATGCATCCAACGAGTGTTCCCGCCTAAAATTTGAGTAAACCCTTAGGGAGATAAGTTGAAAATACGAGTTGAAATAGTTTTTTTTCCCTCTAAAATTTGATGATATAACCTAATCTTATTTTATTATTTTATAATTTCCTTAGGAGGCCCATTTTATACCTCAAAATTTCCCTTATGCAACTTCATGAAACATTCAAAATTTATAAATGACATTGAAAAAAAAGGTAATAATCCAAACACTTGATCAATGACTTGACTAGACCCCTACTATCCATGACAGGCATTTCATCAAACATGTCACAAATATGAAATCTACAGGTCATAACAACATATATGAGCATAGGGGTATCATACTTATCTAAGATTTGTAAAGAAGCATTGTTGCCTTATCACAATAGTTGCATTATCATCTATTAGGTCATGTATTCATTATACTTTCAATTACTAATCAAAACATGATGAGATTCATACATCGAGTATGTCATAAAACATACTCATAACCAACATATAACCAACAGAAATAAAGAGGCTATAATAGCCATAAAATCCACATATAAAACAATACATTTACATATGAAATATCAATGGGAAAGGGCTCTTATTAATGAATGCAAATGCCAACCAGGTATCGAACTTCCATGATTTACCCAATCATAAATTGGCTGAACCAAATCTTTGTTTCAGCCAATCAACCCCTTGCCATACTCCAAGCATGAATGTGGGACTCAAAACCAAACTAAACCAGGTTTCCTTAGGATTTACCATAATCCCCATCAGATCAGTAAGCCCTAAACAAGCATGGATGTCATTGGATTTCCCCACCTACTCCATGAGGAATTTTCTTTCCTCCTCGTCTTTAGGATTTATCGTATATCCTGCCATAAAACAGTCGACGATTCCTAGGCTCAATGAAGAATCCACCCTACAGAATTTACCATATATCTCGCCATTCACCAGTGAAGGATTCCTAGGCCTAATCGATTGCACACACTTGTAGGAATTACCATATAGCTCTCCATTCACCGGTCGAGGATTCCTAGACCCACCAAGGAACATAAAATTTGGATTTACCGCAATCCCCGTCTGATCCAGGGATTCCTAGGCCTTGTGTTCTTTCTTTTAGAGACCACCTCACTCATTTTTTAAACCATCCAGCAATCCAGCTCAACCAAATACAAGAGAACCCATCACGTCATGGCTATCTAGAAATGGCAAAGGAAGGTTGAATAAAACTATCACACTTGGAAAAACCCATACCAATGACAACAAGAGAAATAAATCTAGACATGTGTGTACCATGCATGCAAAAAGTAACAAGGAAATCACACAGGCGAATTGATGCGTGAAAATAATCTCGTTGTAGCTACTTGATCCGGCTATTCCTTGCTTGATCTTTGCCTTCTTGGTCTTTCCTTTCCTTTCCTTAATTCAATGCTAGTGTGCTCCAAGTATTTTATAAGTGTCTAAGAGTGAAAGAGAAATAGAATAGAGAGACAACTCCAAAAATGAACTGACAAAAGGTACCAACTGATCCTCATAAGCCTTTTTATCAATGAAGCCTCTATTTTCTTCATTTTTCCATTATTTTCCTTCATTTTCCTCCTCACATGCAACTTGTGACCTTTCACCTTACTTTTCTCCTAATTTTCATTATTTTCATAATAAATTGCCAAAAAACCCATTTTTCCTTTCCAAAGCCTTTGTTGATGCCTTTGCCAATTTCCTCAGCCATAGTAAACCAAATGAACACCCACACTCAGATGTTTCTCAACACTTAGATTTGAATACATGTCTCATGACCTTAGTTATTATTTTGCCTTTATTACCTTTATTATATGGAATTTTGGCCAGGGTTGTTACAGATGACTCGAGCATTGTTAGTTGGTTCTATTAGGGTCAAGAAGGAGGACTCAAAGTAGTGATGAAAAGAAGAAATGATATCGACTTTGACTTATGGAAGAGACCCTAACTAGTTGGAGGTAAACTTGGGGTTCTTTTACACATTGTGTGGAGGGGAAAATAAACCTGACTCTTGATATCATTTTTGGGTTGACCTTCTAATTTCCACCAACGAAACCCACAACCTGGAAATTACAAAGGGCCACAATAATATAATATCCATAGGTTGGTTTAATTTGTTAAATGAAAATTAAAGGAATCAAAGAGGGTCAATTCAATTTTGAAATTGCGCCAACATTTGAACTGAGAAGAGAAGTTCCATAGTCTATGTTTGGAAGAGTTGAGGCGCAAAATAGAAAGCGCAAAAAGAGGAAGGGCTTGACCTTCGACCTCAAACTGAGACACAACCTCCCAATTGCTCCATCTCTCATATACTTGTTATTTAAATTGATCTTCCATGAATACAAACGTGATGAATTCAATTTCATTATAAATATGTTTGTAATGGTCTCTTGTTGTATAATTCTAATAAATTGTACCAATTTCAAATATACACCCTTATTCAATGGGACTACAAATATCAACTTTGTTAAATAAATCCAAATATAATAAATAAATGGTATTCTTATTATTATAATAATAGTTTTTACGAATAATTGTTTTATAAAAGACGGAATCTTATTTAATAAAATCATTTTCCATGGTATTCGTTATTTAAATTCATCTACTAGATTTTAGCATGATATATCTTAAAACCATACTCTCTCTTTCTTATGCAATAGTGGATAGCTAAATAACTTTTCAAGAGTAAAATTAATTTCGTTAATCTTTAAATCCCACCGTGCAAACTTTCGACACGGTGCTCATGGAATCAAAAACTCAATTCAAAGTTTACGAAGAGTGGCTCCATACGACTCCATTAATTTTTCATGAGGCATGAAGCATATGCATATTAGGTCTAGGGATGTGTTGAACTAAATAAGAGAGGTCACTTAAAGGAAGATATTTTGCCAAAGTTATGGATAATTAAGCTCCATAGTTGACATTTGGAAGAGTCAATGTGTGAAGTAGAAAATGAAAAAGGAGGGGCTCGAGCTCTGAACATAAATTCAGACCCGACCTACTAATCACTCCATTTAGACCCACTTATATTGAAAATAAACTTGATAAGTATGATTTCATTATTATGCAAAAAATTTTAAATAATTTTATTTTTTCAATACATTGAATTGTTAGATATCATTTTTTGGGATTCAATTGCGTTAAGTAAGTCATTCATCTATGACCATTTCCATGAGAGGTAGTCGTAACTGACTAATTTCTCATGATTTTTGAATAGTCCACTTAGCACTCATTGCATCAGGTGATGGTCACAAGGGTGAAGAAGTGGGATTGAAACTAGTGAAATAAATCACATAGCGTCAATCATCACTTCTGGGGCTTGCACCCAGTAACCAGGACTTCTCAGGAGGTCACCCATCCCAGATTACGTCTGGCTCAAGCGCGCTTAACTGTGGAGTTTTCCCGACAATCAAGCCCACTTAGCTTGCTTGAATTGTTGTAACGCTTATGTGTGTGCATTTACTAATTATTTAAATTCAAATAATATTATGATTTTAGGGCGATATGTACGTCTACAAAGTTCAAAAATAATGGATGGAAGCTTTTAATGATGACAGAGGGGTGAATTCATGAAAATGGGTTAAACTTTTGGGCCAAAGTGGCAATGAAATTTCAAGTTTCCCTCTTTTACTGAATTGAAGCCCACAAACTTCATACAGACATTGTGAATTTTGATTCGGAGTACAAATACAATATGCGAAGAATTATGTTGTTGTCCTAATGATATTTTTTGCAAAAAAAGTTAGTGTCGTATAGTCTCTCAATTTTCCATTAAATGCAATACATGTCCTTGCAAATTTCTACACATCTTAAGAGATATGTGTGTGTTCACGTAGCATAACTTAGTATAAAGTGTGTGTGTGTGTGTGTGTGTGTTTGCATATAGATAAGCATGAGCTGCATAGAGAGAATTGAATTTTCATATTAGAATTTATTTTTTATACAAAATTGTATCTTTTAATTCCTTTTCGAAGTTGGAAAAGTAATATTTCAATTTCATTTTGAAAACATGTGTTTGTGTAAGGTTTTTTCAACTATTTAAATCAAATGAAAAACCAGGAGTACCCTTTTGAAGAGGACTCACAAATGTAGATAGTGGTATTTTTGAAATTTGTTCGTTGTGTATATTTTATGTTATTGATTTTTTGTTTAGCCTCCTTAAAACTGTCAAAAAATAATTCAAGCATTACGTTTAAAATAAATTAAATGAAAAATATCATATGAATTCAAAAATGTCAAACTCATATGCCATTGGATAGAGGATTCCTTCATGAATCCAACATGATCAACTCCATCACCTAAGGAAAAATTTTGACCTATGTCTGATATGGTACAAAATGGTGTTGCAGAAAAGTTCTTAGAGCGGGTGCTAAGATTGTGGTTTTTAGGACCTCAAAGGCTTGATCGAGCACTTAAAATGCTTGATCAAATGTTTGAATTTTAAATTCAAATAACTTGATCGAAGTTTTACTAAATGCCCAATCAAGTCTCTGTAAAAAAATTTCAAATCATCATGTGAATCCCATAATTTCGTAATTTAAAATTTAAAATCAATAAATATCTAAAATTTAATCCTTTAATAATTTAGCCAAATCGATGTAATATTATTTTACTAAAATAACAATTAAACTGGGTCTATGTTATGAACAACATTAAAAAATTTATGCTATTGCACTAAGAGGCTCATTCCTACAACTTGGTATGTGTGTAAGTATGTTTGTCCATGCTCAAAATATACCTTATCATATACCTTGAATTTCAATGGATCATAAATTTTCCTTCCATAAAAGTTTTTACCAGATTAAAATTGTAAATTAAAATTAAAGTTTAAAGATCACATTGAAATTCTAAAATTTATTATAATTTTTGTTATCATGTCATGTAGAATCCTTATTAAATATAATATTAATATTAAAAAAGTATTATTACTATTAATACTAAATTATGAAATCTAATGTTAATATTAAATTTATTAATTTTGGATTAATATAATATTAACTTTAATATAATATAAAATTTGTTATATTATAATATATATTAATATATTAGGATGTATATTGGCACCAAATATATATGGGAGGGACTTGAAAAATACCTAGTAGTAGAGGTGGAGACATAGAGTGAGTGACAAGGGAGAGATGGAGAGAGAGTGTATATGTGTGGGGGTGAGATAGAAAGACAAGGAAGGAGAGATGGAGAGAAAGGGGGGAGAGAATAAGAGAGGGAGGGAGATAGTGACATAGTTGGATAATGAAGAGAGAGAGTGAGTGATGAGGGGGAGATAAAGAGTGAGTTTGGAGAGAAAGGGAGAGAGATGAAGGAAGAGAGAGAGGACTTGCGAAGGAGGGAAAGACAGAGATGGAGTCGTAGGGGGAGAGAGAGGGAGCTAAGAAGAAATACAGAGAGAGAAATGTGGAGATTAGAGAGAGAGGAAGTGACAAGGGAGATGGAGACAGAGGGAGAGAGCAGAGTAGGAGGGAAAAGAAATAGAAGGGGAGATAGGGGGAGAGAAGGGGAAGAGATAAAGAGAGAGGGAGAGAAGGGGAAGAGAGAGAGAGGGAGAAGTGGAGGGAGAGAGGGAGATATATATATATAGATATTGAGAAACAATGTGTATGTTTGTGGGGTGATATGGAGAGATGAACAAGGAGAGATAGAGGGAGATAGAGATATAGATGGAAGGGGGAGAAAGGGAGGAAGAGAGAGATAGAGAGAGGGAGGGAGGGAAGGACAGATAGATATGAAGAGAGAGAGTGTGTGTGCTTGGGGGGTGAGATATACAGACGAAGAAGGGGAGATGGAGGGAGATATTGATATATATGGAGGAGGGAGAGAAAGGGAAAAAAAAATTGCACTAGATGCATTGATTTCAGTGTAGATGTTGATTTCTAATCCTATTTGATTTCTTGCATTAGATGCATTGATTTCCGTGTATATGTTGATTTCTAATTCTATTTGATTTATTAAATTAGATGCATTGGTTTCATTAACTTAGATTTTAATTTCTAATCCTTTTTTATTGAGCTTGCATGAGATGCATTTATTTCAGCTTAGATGTTGATTCCTAATCCTATTTGATTGTTAGCACTAGATGGATTAATTTCAGTGTAGACGTTGATTTCTAATCCTATTTGATTCCTTGCATTAAATTCATTGATTTCAGTGCAGATATTGATTTCTAATCCTCTTTTATTGTTTTCATTAGATGCATTGATTTTAGCGTAGATGTTGATTTCTCATCCTATTTGATTGTTTGCATTAGCTACATTGATATCAATTAGGATGTTTATTTTTTATTTGATGTAACTAGATGTATAGTGTACATTAATTTCAAGGTAATTATATTGATATTGTGCATTGATTTCCATATAAGCACAAAAAAAAATTATTGACGGTGTGCAATATGACTAAGCTATTGTAGATGACCTCAAATGAAATAAAATAGAATGAAACTTATTTGAATAGAACTTATTTATTTCATATTTGAGATTTTTGAAATTGAATAAAACTTATTTCAATCATAAGGAATTGATTGAAATACTTAGATAGCTAAGTAAATTTAGGAAAGTTGATAACATTATATAAAATTATAGAAATATTATCATATATTATTTTTTGACCTATATTAAATTCCAATATGATTGACTTATATCATGTTATGACTAAGCTCTTGTAGATAATCTCAAAAAAAAAATTGAATAAAACTTATTTGTTGTTTACATGACATCTTTTAAAATTGAATAAAATTTATTTCAATCCTATTTGTATTTTTTAATTGAACCTTGAGATAAGAAACTGATTGGAATACTTAAAAAGTTGAACATGCAATGGTATATGGGTAGGTCACAAAAAAAATCACATACAATTTTTTTATTATAATATCGATGACTTTAATAAACAATGTAAACTTTGAAACGGGAACTGATACTGTTACCCGTTTCATAGAGATAGCAAAAAAGTGACCCAATTTCGAAAAGAGGCAATGTAGAACACACATATTTTTTTTACAACATATTTTTTGGCACTTTAATTTTTTTTTTTAATGTACAATACGTTTTAGAATGTTAGTGACTTGCATGCTGATTTAAAAAGGTGGAAATTCGGCATCATGCCCTATTTTTAAAAGACCTATTTTTTTATTTTAAATTTTCTAATATATGAAATGTAAATAATTATTTTCTAAATTTAACATTTTTTGACACTTTAAATTTTTTAATGTATTAAGTGTGGATATTGTTTTTAAAAGTTTCATTTTTTTACACTTTAAAATTTTTTATGTCAAATTTTTGGACATAAAAGAAACAAATATATATATATATATATATAAGAGACAAAAAAAATATAAAAAAACATAAATATATATATATATATATATATATATATATATAATTAAATAAGTAAAAATAGAAAAAAAAAAAAAAAACAATAACAAAAACTAAAAAAATATTAAAAACAAACTAGATTTAAAATATATATATATATATATATATATATATATATATATATATATATATATTTACGAAAATTAACAATTTTTTTTTAAAGTACTAAAATTAAGATTAAAAGGATTAAAAAAAACAAAAAATATACACAAATAAAAAATTAAAAACCAAAAAAAAAAAATTTAAAAATATATATTTTTTTCAAATTTAAAAATAAAATTAAAAAACATTTAAAATTAAAAAAATTAAAATTAAAATTAAAAAATTAAAAAATTAAAAATTATTACTAAGAAAATTTATTTAAAAAAAGTATCAATTCCCAAATACGACTTATTATTTTCACCATTCAATATTTCTCATTATTATTAACAATAACATGTGAAAGCATATGCACATGCTGTAATTTCAATGATTCATTTATTAGGGCTTATATTTTAATCGTTCATTTATTCTTTACTACCTATGTTACTTAAGATAAATTTAAAAATTAATCTAAAAAGACCATAATATTTAGATGGCAAAATAATATTTTTTTGTTTTCTAAACAAATAATTTTAAAAAAACACATCAATCTCTTTAAACAATACAAATTTATAACAATTTAAAAAATCATAATTATTAAATATTCAATACATTTCAAATCTATTATAAAAATATTTTATTTAAAACAATTAATTATAAAATCAAATAAATTACACTCCAAACGGATTTCACTATACCCTTCTCTACCAAAAAAAGGAAAGCATAAAAATCAAATATATTTTTCTTAGAAATTAAGTCAATGCTGTAAGAATAATTTAAATCAACGTCGTTTACATAGAATGTTTATGGTAATAACAAAAAAAATTCCCATGCGCAACATTTCAGCTACTAACAATATTTAAATATAAATAAGTTTGACTGCAATTTAAAAAAAGGAAACTACATCATCATCTTGAAAGTAAGAGGTACGTTGATGGTACACCCAAATTGAAAACAAGCAGAGATAATGCGTTGTATTCGAGCCATGCTCGTGGTAATCTAATTAACACGCTCATGGTAATCTACCATGCCTACCATTCTGTCTGTACTCAGTCGTCATTGATATTTATTGCACATCACTCCATCATTAACATTCCCGAATCTTTTTTTACTGATCAAGGAGCCTCCCGCGGATTCTTCACTCTTTATATTTTCCTGTTCATAGCTTTGTATGGGAAACAAAGAAGCATAAGATGGGCACAATGAACATTCTTAGAGAATTTTAACCATCAAGGGAGGAAAATTCCAGATTTTTGTCTGTCTTCTCATGCTGGCTTGCAGGTTGCAGGGTTTCTGGTGTTTTTCTAGCTATTTTTGGAAGAGTTTGGGGATTACTATATTTTATTTCATAAGAGAAAATATGATTGCTATTCTTATGACATTGTTCAAATGATTGTGCATTGAAGTTCATTGAAATTTTCCATGGTTTTTCTTGGAAGTTCATGAAGTGTTTCATAAAATGTTTTCGAGTGGGTTTTCTTGGAAGTTCAAGAAATGTTTCATTGAATTTGCATAGAATACTAATCACTGGTAAATGGCTAATGCACTTTCCAGTGGGGAGAATTCATCGTGAAATAAAGACTCGTGCGCATGCAAGTATCAGAGTGGGGAGCGACTGCAGCTGTGTACATGGCGGCCATTATGGAGTATGTTACTGCAGAGGTATTGAAATTGGCAGGGAAAGCTAGCAAAGATCTTCAGTTGAAACACATTACACCCACGCATCTGCATCTTTCCATTAGGGGAGACTAGCAAAGATCTTAAGGTGAAACACATTACACCCAGACATCTGCAGCTTTCCATTAGGGGATACCAGGATCTGGACACGATGATTAAAGGCACAATTGCAGGTGGCGATGTCATTCCTCACATTAAAAAAACATTGTTTCAAAATCTCAAGCTTTCCCAATTAAGGTTTTGGACGCTGGGCGATTCTTGGAATCACCCAGCTTCTAAAACCTTAATTGAAAAAAGAGACCAAGATCTGGACACGCTGATTAAAGGCACAATTGCAGGTGGCGGTGTCATTTCTCGCATTAACAAAGCATTGTCTCAAAATCTAAAGCTTTCCCAACCTTTTTCAATTAAGGTTTTGTAAGCTGGGTGATTCCTGCAGCTTTCCATTAGGGGATACCAGGATCTGGACACGATGATTAAAGGCACAATTGCAGGTGGTGGTGTCATTCCTCACATTAAAAAAAACATTGTTTCAAAATCTCAATCTTTCCCAATTAAGGTTTTGGACGCTGGGCGATTCTCGAAATCACCCAGCTTCTAAAACCTTAATTGAAAAAAGAGACCAAGATCTGGACACGCTGATTAAAGGCACAATTGCAGGTGGCAGTGTCATTTCTCACATTAACAAAGCATTGTCTCAAAATCTCAAGTTTTCCCAACCTTTTTCAATTCAGGTTTTGGAAGCTGGGTGATTCCAGGAATCACCCAGCCATCCCCTGGCCACCCCCATAGGTGACAAGGCAGTGGCTGGGCGATTCTCAAAATCGCCCAGCTTCCAAAACCTTAATTGAAAAAGAGGGGAGACTAGGATTTGGACACGTTGATTAAAGGCACGCTGATTTGGTGTATCTTCTTGCTGTAGTCGGTACGCCCATCTGTGTCTGGATTTTCCTGATCCACTGCCCAAATCGCCCAGCTTCCAAAACCTTAATTGAAAAAGAGGGGAGACCAGGATTTGGACACGCTGATTTGGTGTATCTTCTTGCTGTAGTCGGTACGCCCATCTGTGTCTGGATTTTCCTAATCCACTGCCCATTCTTCATTGTCTTGGTGCTAATCACAACCATATTCTGCTTCAGATTCTATTGGATTTGGATAACTTGGGTCGCTTATATAAGCCCCCTTCAGGTCATATTTGGTTGTAAAGCCCGTTATCTATTGGGGGTTTGCTTGTGGGTAAACTCCTGAAGGGTATTCTATTTCAAGGCTTTTTATAACAGTTTTAGGGAGGATTGATATCTGAGTATGTTGGGCAGGAACAAGTTTGGATTTGCTTGATCAATAGTAATAGAAGGCTTCCTGATGGAAAAACAGACAAGTATTCTGGACAGAGATGTAACTTACAACTTTGGATCTAGTGGATATCCTTTGAATTTGACCTCCTCAAATCGGAACACATGATTAAAGGCACAATTGCAAGTGACGATGTCATTCCTCACATTAACAAAGCATTGTTTCAAAATCTCAAGCTTTCCCAAAGCACACCAACCTTTTTCAGTGAAGGTTTTGGAAGCTGGGCGAATCGCCCAGCGTCCAAAACCTTCATTGAAAAACGTGATTCGCCCAGCTTCCAAAACCTTCATTGAAAAAGGTTGGCGTGCTGTGGGAAAGCTTCAGATTTTCAAAATAATGCTTATTATACAAATTTATATACTTAAAATGATATATCTTATGTAATGGATCTTTTTAGCTTTCAAATATACTTTTTATGTTTTAATTTTCTTACATTAAATTATAAAAAAGTGTCAAAATATCTTCCTACATATTTATGGAAAAAAAAAATTAATATATTTTTATTTGTTTTGAGTTTTTTTTTTATGGAAAACACAAAATTACTATATTTTTATTCATTTTTAGTTTTAAAATGTCTTAATGTAGATTTATTGAATCCATTTTCTTTTAAATATAGCTTTATTTGATTTGATTTTATTATATTGAATTATAAAAAACAAATCTATAGAGTAAAAATAAAAATAAAAAAATATACTTCTTAGAAAATATATATATATATATATATATATAGGATTATATTAAATTTTAAAAAAAATAATCAATACAATTTTGTTGGTATGCTTTATTGAAACTCATTTAAATTCAACATTATTACTTTTTCCACTTAAATTTATTTGTTACCCTTAACCTCTTAACACAAGTTTAAACTAAGTTACGAATCGATATGAATAATAAAAATTTCCATTCCAAGAATTGCTACCTTGGCTTCAAAAGGAAGAAAGGAAGTCATGAAAAAATTAATAAGAAACACAATCGAAATTATATAAAAAATAAATATTTTTTTTTTGAAAATATGTTTTTCTTATTATTTAATTCGTTATATTTTTTTAATTCTTCTCTTTTATAAGTTTTTTAAGTGTTTTTTTTTTTTTTTAACATTTTTGTGATTGATTTTTTTTTTTTTGTCTTTTTTGTAAGTTTGATTTTTTCTTTCTTATTTTTAATATTATGTTTTGTTTTTAATATATATTTTTATTTACCTTTTGTTATTTTTTTTACTTTTTATTTTTATTTTTTTCATTGTTTTAATTTTGTTTTATTTTTAATTTTATGTTTTCATTATACTTTTGAAATTTTAATGTTTTTCGGAGTCATGATAAAATCTTTTACACGATTATTTCAAAATGTTGTAAATTTACCCTAGGAAAAAAAATGTTATTCCAACATCAACATTTTTCGTTTTGAGGGTGGTTTTTGCAAAAATTTTGCACCAAAAATTCTTTTTCACTGCCATTTTTAAAACCTGTTCAAAATTGGCTCTAAAAAAAATTGTCCTTATAGTATACACACTTTTCGTTTTTAGCACCGTTTTTCATGTTTTTTCAGGGTTTTTTGGCGAGAGTTCCCATTTTAAGTTTATAGCTCCTGTTTCAAAGTTTACATTGTTAATAATTTATTTTTAAAATTGAATTGTAATAGCATACATGTTGATTGCACTAAAAGGCACTTTCTACTTGTAGCCAATACGAAGCATGACTGTACTTCTTTCCATGCTCAATATTAAATAGATACATGATACATTTTAGTTCATTTTAAGTATCAAGTCACTTGCATGATACTAAGATTGTACTTATATCATATTATGACTAAGCTCTTGTAGATGACCACAAAATAAATAAATTTGAATAAAACTTATTTTTTGTTTACCAAAGATCTTTTAAAATTGATTTTAAAACTTATTTCAATCCTATTTGTGTTTTTTAATTCAACCATCATATATTTTATTTCATTTTAAGTATGAAAGTGACTTGCATCATAACTTAATATTGTACTTATTTTCTTAGTCTATGAAAGTAGAAATCCAACTTGTTATGTTTTTTAATAAAAGATATATATATATATATATATATATATATATATATATATATATATATATATATATATATATAACTAGAAAAATAATTTTAACAAATCCATAAACTTAAAAAATTAATGAACATCCATAAACAATATTAATACAAATCCATAAACTGAAATAATGAATTTATCAATAAACTATCCATTTGAAAATATATACAAATTACAAATATCACATGAACATCCATAAACTGAAATAATATGCATCCATAAACTATCCATGTATAAAAATATACAAAGTTTTTATCACATGTGAATGTGTCACATATGAAATGGGCCTAAAAATATACAAACTATCCACTCTAAGTACCACCATAACTCCTACGTGAGTTTTGTTGTGTAAATTGAGTGTCCATAATCTAGCACTCCAATATAACACATTCAAATTCAAACTAATTAGATCATTATTTGTACAAAATAAAAAAATATGGAAATAAATGATTTTGAACGACATTTTTAATTACATATATGAATGTACTAACCTCACTCGAGTCCAAATGCAAGTCACGTAGGATGGGGCTTTAATGAATTTAGGTTTGGTGCTCCCTTACTTGTGGCTCAATGATTGGGGCCTACATCGATCGACCTGCATCACAAATGCCTCTATACCAAGCATCCCAGCCACGAGTCCACATAATTGTGACATCAAAAACACTATGCATATTAGATTATGTAGATAATGGTAAGGACAAATTATAAATAGTCTACGAATTAATTAGACTAAGCATAACTTAAAAACAAACAAACAAACAAAAATGAAACCTTAAGAATAAAAAAGCTTACCCCATCTATTGGTCCATATAGTTATACGTAGTGACTCTCCTCCACATGAGTGTTATGACGTGGGGTTGGAGGTGGAGCAGAATCCATGGAAACATTCTCTGGTGGAGGATGGTCTAGCTTATCAACTTCCCCCTTGGATGACCTCATAAGCTCATCCATGTTGTTGGGTTGTGTCCACATTTTATCATGAACTTATTAATATAAATGAAATCTAATGTGAACTAGAAATTAATATAAATAATAATGCATAATTTGATAATAAGAGCAAAAAAAATTGCATATATATTTACTTGGTTTGTGTCACGCAGGTCGTGTACCCTCTAAGTGTCACTGATGGCATCATGTTACATACATGCATATGGAAAAAAATTCTCAGCAGGTAAACTCGCAAGCAATGAATCATCACATAAAGGAACCAACGAGTCATGAGGCAATGGTGGTGGTCTACTAATCTCTCCATGCAATGCAATATGCACCCTAACCAATGACGTCTACATGATATCTGCAATGGTATCCCTGGTCTCAGCACCGAGCTACCACGACTCCTATAGCTCTATCGTAAATACCACGCTTTGAGACGGTAGTGGAAACGATCTCAGAGGTGATGGTAAATGTCCAGGGCCCCTACAAGCCCCCTTGCAATCATATGTAAGTCCCTATTGGGTTGTGTTCTATTCTTTCCATGACTACCCCACGCACGGGGGGAGTCAACCTCCCTTGTATGTTGTGCTAGGTGCTACCTAGGGGTCACAGGAGAGGTGGCTACCCCCTTTGTCGGGGGGTATGCAAGGGGACGTAGACCCCCAGGGAAAAAAAATTGGACCCTATATTAGGTGGGCAGACCTACCTATGGTTTTGTGCATTCATTTCACACATGGTTTTGGGCATGATGGTTTTCTGTCCATGGTATTTTTTAGATCCAGTCAAGGGAACTACTGTTATATTCTAATCTAGGCTTAATGGATTGGAGTTTATGGATGATTCGACATGTATATATATGTATTGTAACATTGAAAGGAATATAATGAAAAATCAATTTGGTAGTCCCGGTTTTGGGATCCAGCAGAAAATATTTGTGTATATATGTTTAATGTTTTATGCTCTCGCCATTGTTTATTTTTTGTTTTTTAGAATTCGTATGCAGGTAATTTATGTACGAGGTTAAAACCTACATTTGGTATCAGAGTTGTTTTGGCTTCAAGGGGACGCCTTTATTACTGAGGGGTTTTTTTGTTGGGCCTGTGGTAGACTCTGTTCAATGGGATATCTACGACATCGATTCTTGTGGTGAAAGAAGATGGCGAGCATTAGAAAGATAGAGATCGAGAAATTTAATGGTCAGAGTTTTGAGTTGTGGAAACTCAAGCTGGAGGATCTGCTTTTGGATAAAGATCAGTGGCTTCTGGTAGATCCGGGTATTAAACCAACAACAATTTCAGCTGAAGACTAGGCGAAGTTGGATTAGAAGGCAAAGAGCCCAATATGATTGTGTGTCTCAGATTTAGTATTGTTGAATGTATCAGGGGAAGCTTCGGTGAAGCATTTGCAAGACAAGTTAGGGACTTTGTACCAATCTAAGTCTACGGTGAATAAATTGTTCCTACGAAAAAAGTTGTATAACCTGACGATGAAAGATGGAGAATCGGTGACAGAGCATCTTAACGCATTTAATATTGTGATAAGCCAAATATTATCTGTTCATATAAAATTTCAGATGAAGATAAATGCATCAGTTTATTGTGTTCTCTACCAAATTCGTGGGATAGTCTGGTTGTTGCAATAGGTAGCAATGCAGCCTTACAGTTTGATGAAATAGTCTCATCCTTACTGTCGGAGGAGATGAGATGGAAAAATATGAAGGACCAGAGTGGTGATGCATTTTATGTATGAGGAAGGTCCCAGAACATAAACAAAAATAAGTCCTCGAGTGGGAGATCTAAATCTCTAGGAAAACTTATAAAGGTGTGCTAGAAATGCGGAAAGGAATGGCACTAAAAAACAGACTATAAATTTAAAGCTCCTGAGAAAGGAAAGGGATTTGATGATACTCCTTTTGTAGAGGTGAAAACAACCTCAAATGAATGTG
Source organism: Pinus tabuliformis (assembly GCA_031772625.1). NCBI lineage: Eukaryota > Viridiplantae > Streptophyta > Pinopsida > Pinales > Pinaceae > Pinus > Pinus tabuliformis. Next base: position 572,557,184 of record CM062808.1, read on the forward strand.
GGATGTGTACTTGGATTCTTCTTCAAGTACACATGTAGATCATGAGGCATAGTTGATTGACTCAAGTGCATCCTTTCACTTCACTCCCCATAGAGAGTGGTTCTACGAGTATGGGAAATATAATGGTGGTGATGTCTTATTAAGGGATGATAGGAAGGCTAGAATCATTGATCATGAAAAATTCAAGTTGAAGTTGCAAGGTGGAAGGATTAGAACACTTTCAGGTGTTCTTCATATTCCTGCATTGGCTAGAAATCTAATTTCTGTAAGCAAGTTGGATGATGCAGGTGTAAAAACAGTGTTCAAGAAAGATACCTGCAAGATGGTTCATGGAGCACTGGTATTGATGTGGGGAGTTTAGAATGGAACTCTGTACAAGCTTCAAGGTAGCATTGTTATTGATGGGTGCAACAGTTCTATGGTTCTTAAAAGTGGAGCAAAAAATATAGTGGTCTATGGAGAAAATACTATGTGATGGCATCAAAGGCTTAGACATATTGGAGAGAAGGGCCTTCGAATACTTCATGGTAAAGTTATGATAGAAGGTATGTTTAATATATCTCTAGATTTTGATTTTGTGAAAATTGTGTATATGGAAAGTAGAATCGGGTAAGTTTCCCCTCTGGTGCTAAGAGGGCGAAACGAATATTAGAACTTGTGCACAGTGATGTGTTTGGCCCTGTGAAGGTTCCATCGCTGGGTAAGTCTTTGTACTATGTAGCATTTATATATGACTTTGTTGAAGCCTCAAAAATCGCTGCGACAACATGGGGGATGACCACCCGGTCTAGACCTTAAAGCAACTCCTTTTCTGTTTGGAATGGTGGTTCCGACAGGTTCAACTAGGTCCAGTTACCTTCTCTCAATCTCCCATGGATTTAAAATATGAATTTCATTCACCAATGTAGAAGAGACATCATATCAACCCTCTTGCTGATGAGGCAAGAAAGTGATCATTAAGTTGATTTGGGGCTCAGCCAAGCCACTACTAAATTTTGCTTGTTTGGGAAGAGGACTTAAAAGAATGTAGAAATTAATCTAAATGCAAACTTATTCTAAGATGCAAGCGAAATGAACTATCTTAATCCTATCTCAATTAGGCAGATATAGATCTAACCCAACCAAGAGCAAGATATTTAAAGTATTGAGATTTAGATATGTCTGGTTTATAATGAATATCAAGCTAATGAAGTAGTTCAATTAACTGACATTATGAATACCGCACACATCCTATTAAGACCTCTTAACTGAAATAATCAATCAACAACACTTAGGAAGAAGTTCTCAGAATGATTTTGATCATTTAATCAGTAACTTGAATTATTAAACAATAATATGCGGAAGAAGTTCACAACATATCACTACTTATTAAACTAGTATTAAAAGATGGATTTATGAGTAAATAGTTACTCAGAAATCAAAATTCAGCCCATAAGAGCAAAGATAAATAATAACATAAAATAGAGACAAATTACCCATACCAACAAAAGTGCACAAATATGTAAGTAAATTAACACAATTCTATCATCATAAAATGAAACCAGCATTTAAAACAATAGTATTCAAAATACCAATTTATTGAATCCATTTCTCCAGCTCTGGTCTCTAATAGTCCTTTACAATGCCTGAGCTTTTTCTTTCAAAACCAGAGCTACAATAGTGAAAACTCTGTTCATTATACATAACTCAAAATGTAAAAGAAAAACCTCAATAATCTCCAGATCTGAGATTCCACTCCTCCCACCTACAACTCTAAATCCTTATTACAAAAGTGCTTTTAGAATTCCAGAATTGCAGAGGAGAGAAGCCCTTATTACATTTTGCAATCTGCTATTTATAATATTTGCAAAGGAATTCTTTACAAAAAAAATTGTTGAAGAAGAGATTTTCTCAATCAATTTTCATCTGCTGAAAATTTCATTCTTTAATTGCTGGAGCATTCTCATTGATTGAGATCTTGTTCTCCTCATATTTTCAACTGTTTTCCTGCAAAAACAAATCAAAACAAAATTAAAATGTAAAAATAAAATCAAAATGCCAAATCTGGAATTAAAACAAATCTAATCAAATTTAATTAAATAAATAATTGAAAGGAAATCCAAGCTTTCTATTGATTCATGTGACGATTTAAATAGCCAAGGATATCATTGACAAATGGATTTGCATTCAGAAGAGGCTTGGGCAAATGAAAATGCAGAAAATAAAGCTCAGGAAAATTAGTTTTATTCAAAATTCGGAGCTTGATCTTCTGCTGGATTTTAGACCTAATTAATAATCAAATCTGTTAATGAAATCTCCTTAGAAATGTTCTCCATGATCTTTTCTTTCCAATGAGTTGTCATGGGCCTCATTTGGCCAAGTAAAACTTAATCTATGAGCCTCCAAAGTTGATGAGTCAAGACTCCCAAAATTATGGAAATTCTGTTGCCTAGGCCAAAAATCAAGATTTGTTAATTAAATTCTAGTCGTAAATTAGATTTTGATTATTTAATAATTAATTCTAAATTAATTATTAACTAACTAATAATTAATTTTAATTAATTATTAACTAACTAATAATTAATTTTAATTAATTCTCATTTAATTAAAAATTAATTAAGTTACAATTAAGTTTAGTTAATGCTAATCTGATATTAATCTAAATTATTTATAGAATCATTATTAACAGAGTTAAATAAAATTTAAAAATTAATTAAAATATTCTCATATTATATTTATATTATAATTTAAGTTATATCAGAATTATAATATAAATTATAATTATGATATAATAATATTATAATGTAAATATAATATTTTAACAAACCATTAGAATCAATCTATTATATAAATAAACCATTAAAATCAATCCAAAGTCCAAACCATACAAACCACTAGAATCAATCATTCCTTATTTATTCATCCACGTGAGTTTATGGAGGGATATGGTGAGTGGAGTGTGACGTGAGGGTGAGTGAGGTGGAGGTACGGGAGGCATAAGGAGTAAAACAAAAAAACTTTATACTAAATTTTTGTACCCATCGCATTTGGCCTCATCGCGTATCACATTTTGATTTGTAAAAATTTTAAGGCTTTTAAAAATTTGCGATAAGACTTTGCGAGAAATTTATTTTCTGCGAGAAATGTTTTTTTATAAGTTTTTTGTGTTCTGGGTCTCGGGGGCTATTAAATTAATGAAGACGAGTGGGGCCCGCATGATTTATTAATCTCACAAATTGAACTATAGCTATTTTGCATTTTTGAGAACCTGGTCTTAGCAATTTGTCTTAAAATAATAAATTGGAATAAATTACGAAGATCTTGAAACATGATTTCATCCGTTGTATGATTTAGATGGGTCATTTTGTAGGACCATTTAGTGAAAAATGAAAAATTAATAAAAGTTAACTAAAAGTCAATATTTACAATGAATGACTATTTAGCTATGAAAGTTGAAATTTTTTACAGTTATTTACATTTTTAGTCCAGGCGAGAAAATGATCAAACTTCAAAGGAGTGCCATTTACAACCCAATTGACCAAATGAGGCGAAACAAGTATCATTGGAAAGCTTGTGAAAAATAAGATTTAATGAAACAATCAAAATGGAAATCTAACAAAAATGAAAAAATAACAAAATTGCAAGATAATTAACTTAATAGAAATCGTAGAAGGTGTTTTAGCCAAAAATTAATAGAAAGGGTCCCCATTATTTTAAGTGAACAAATAAAAAATGGGGGGTTATGTTTTACCACAATAGACATCTCAAGGAATACATGGATATATTTCCTTAGGAAGAAATTTGAACTCTTTGACAGGTTTAAAGAATTTAAGGCTCTGATGGAAAACCACAAAGAGAAGAAAATAAAGATGTTGATGACAGATAACGGTGGAAAGTTTTGCAATAAGAAATCTGAAGAATTATATAAGAAGTGTGGTATAGCACGATAGAAGACTACTCCATACACACCTGATAAAAATTGAGTTGCGGAAATAATGAACAAAATGTTGATGGAAAGGGCAAGAAACATGCTCAGTGGTGTCGGGTTAGGACAGGAATTCTTGGTAGAAGCGGTGGAAACTGTATGTTACTTGGTTAACAGATCACCTTCATCAACGTTGGAGGATAAGACTCCACAAGAGGTATGGATTGGTAAGAAAACTTCTCTTTTACATCTAAGGGTATTTGGATGTGATGCATATGTACATGTTCCAAAGGAGAAAAGAACAAATTTGGATAGTAAATCTGAAAAGTGCATTTCTATTAGGTATAAGGATGGTTTAAAAGGTTATAAGACTTGGAACCCAGAAACAAGGAAGGTTGTGTACAACCGAGATTTTGTGTTTAGAGAGGTGAAATATGTTATTAAATATGAAGTCTTGCCTAAGGAACCTAAGAAGATAGAGTTTGAACTAAAGGAGGAAGAATCAAACTCTACAATAGAAGGGGAATCAAAATATGAAGAGCCATAAACTTTGGTTGTGAGAAGACCAGTTTCAGAAAGAAGGCAGCCAGAAAGGTATAGTCCATCTGATTTCTGTTTAAATTTTTATTTATCTATTACTGATGATGATCCCAAAACTGTGAGGGAAGTAGTAGATTCAGAGGATGGAAAATTCTGGAAAGAGGCCATGGTTGATGAAATGGAATCTTTGCACAAAAATGAGGCTCAGGATCTAGTGGAGTTTCCGTCTGGAAGGAAATCCATTGGTAGACAATTGGTGTTGAAAAATGGCAACAAGAAATGCTAAAAATAGAAGTGCTAAAAATAGCAGTTTGGGTACTAGTGTTGGATTGAGAAACAGGGAATGAAAACTGGAAGTGCTAAAAATAGCATTGCTATTTTTAGTAGTTCAGGATGGCTTCCAATTTTAGTCAATCCCTAGACTAAAAATAGGAAGTAAAATTCGAATTTGATATTAACAGCAGTTTGTAAATTAATTAATTAATTCATCTTGAGTTAATTAGTTAAGGAAAATCAAACATGAAGTCTATGTGGGGACATGCAATAGTTTCTCTATTAATTGAGGAATTTATCCATCAATTAAAGAGATAAGGATGAATTCTCATTTGAGTAGTAATTAGCTGGCTCAGTTAACTGAGTCAAGTCCAGTTATATTAGATTTAAACAATTCGTTTAAATTAAGTAAGTTCAGTTAGTTAATGCATGCTAGCATATAATTGTTGTACTTCAGATAACTGAAGATTCTCTCATGAATAACTCATGCATGTCAGTTCAGACAGAGACCCAGTTGAGATCAGAGAAGGGATAGTGTACTATTAGTTGGATGAATATTTTTCCTATAAAGGAAGCTCATCCATGATGAGGATTTATCTCCTTCAGGACTGCGTAGTTGGATCAGAGGTTAGTGAGTGTGTGAAGAGGCCAATTCACACAAGTGGCTACACTGGACCCCAATTAGAATTGTGCAAAGAAATAGGAGGCTTGGAGGGCAGATCAGGAGGTTTGAGAGAGGCCTTTGACTGTCTATGAGCAACAGAGGTATTGTAGAGAAAGCAGGATAGATTTTGAGTTGATTCTTTTTGTAATACTGGCTATATTTCCACTTGTATGATAATACAAAGTTGGGGTTTTAGGCTGAAGCTTTCCCCGGGTTATATCTTCTGTGTTATGTGTGATTGATTCATTCTTATCAGTTATATGTGTTCTTATTGATATTTCTCATGTTCGATTAAGCTTCCGCTAAATTGGTTGTAGAAGTAGATCAAGTATTTTGCTTTAGTATATTGCATTATCAGGTGATCTATAGGTGGGAATTTCTACAATTGGGTGTTCAATAAGAATATGAATGCAGAAGAAAAGGTGGAGAAATGCGAAGTTCGGTTAGTAGAAAAAGGTGATTCCTAGGTGTCGGGAATTGATTTTGGTGATATTTTTTCTCATGTTTCCATGGTTGCTTCTATTACATTACTTTTATTTGTTGTTTCTTATTTTGATTTTGAGGTAGAATAGATGGACGTGAAGACAACATTTCTTCACGGGGATCTAGAAGAAGAGATCTACATGAAGCAACTTGAAGGCTTTGTGGTAAATGGTAAGAAAGCACTAGTATGCAAGTCAAAAAAGTCTTTGTATGGGTTAAAATAGTCACCAAGGATGTGGTATCAAAAATTTGATACATTTATACGGGGACTTGGCTTCACCAGAAGCAAAGCAGATCATTGTGTGTGTTTTGAATTAATTGGTGACTGTGTTATTTATCTGGTCTTGTATGCGGATGATATTTTGCTGGTTGGAATGACAAAGAAATTATCTAGGATTTGAAGACCCAATTTTCCTTCAAATTCGACATGAAAGACCTTGGTACATTGCAAACTATATTTTGGGCATGGAAATTAAACGAGATCGGGCAAAGAGGAATCTTTGGTTAAACCAGCGGAAGTATGTCAAAACAATATTGTAGAGGTTTAATATGCAAGATAATAAACCAGTGAAGTTTCCTATTCTTGTAGGTGTAAAGCTATCTGCTAAATAGTGTCCCAAGGCACAAGAAGAGGAAGAGGACATGTCTTGTGTTCCATATGAAATTGTAATCGGTAGGCTGAGGTATGCAATGGTTTGTACTAGACTAGACATTGCACATGCAGTGGGAGTATTGAGTAGGTTTATGTCAAAACTAGGGAAGGAGCATTGGATAGCAGTGAAGAAGGTTTTTAGGTATTTCCATGGCACTACTGATTATGGTTCGTGCTACAAAGGAAAACCAAAATTGGATAGAGTTTTTGACATCTATGGCTTTGTTGATGCAGACTAGGCTAGAGATCTGGATCAGAGAATATCTACAAGTGGGTATGTGTTAAGTTATGGTATGTTCTATGCTTATAACAGTTTACTTCTTTTTCTTATTATATTTCACCGATTAGCAATCACATGTACATAAAGTAAAGTGCAGATAGAACATTAAACGATCGACAGAAAACAAACCAAGACAAGAGACACAAGATGTGGCGGCTAGCCAGGGACAAACCCCACAATGTGTGGGGAAACCCTTAGATCAAATCTTCTTTTATCTTCAATAATTTAGCAGAGAGAAATAGTACAATAAATCTGATTCATATCAGCGGTAGCAAACCCTAGATCAGTAGCATCAGCATTAGCGGCTTCATTATCAAACTAGGGCAGACCATATCTCACAAATCGACAATCGGATTGACTTCATTCCACCACCAAAAGTTTTAGCTTCCAGAGGAGGTTCAGATGAACCTACAGCGCAGTTCAGATGAGGAGATCTTCTAGGCCACGCAAGTCAATCTTTGCTTCTGCAGTTGCAGCTTCAGTTTCAGCAGTTTCCGGCTTCAAACTAGGGCAGTCGATATCTTGCAAACCGTTCGTCGGATTGACTTCATTCCACCACCAAAAGTTGCGGCTTTCAAAGGAGGTTCAGATGAACCTACAGTGCAGTTCCAAAGAGGAGATCTTCTAGGTCACGCAAGTCAATCTTTGCTTCTGCAGTTGCAGCTTTAGTTTCAGCAGTTTCCGGCTTCAAACTAGGGCAGTCGATATCTTGCAAACCGTTCGTCGGATTGACTTCATTCCACCACCAAAAGTTGCAAATTTCAAAGGAGGTTCAGATGAACCTACAGCGCAGTTCCAAAGAGGAGATCTTCTAGGCCACGCAAGTCAATCTTTACTTCTGCAGTTGCAGCTTCAAATTCAACAGCTTCCGGCTTCTCATGTGTGGGAGAGAGAGACCCATTTCAGCACAGTAGAGAAGAGACTCATATCTGTGCAGTAGAGAGAGAGAGATCTGATGAGATGAGTGAGTCTAAATGAGGAAAAGTCCTCTTATATTTATACACAACGTTGGTGGGTGAATAGATGCGACTGTTGGGCTTCTGAGCCTACATGAGTTGTAGGTCGGCTTGATAATAATTCCATAATCAAAATAAATTCATATCTCCATGAATACTTATCGGAATTGGATGATCTTCATCAATCATACACCTCTCGACGAGAGGAATCTAATAAAAATATTATTAGCCATGAATAAGATGACCCACATGAAGTTTTTCCCTGGTTGCCAATTTTAACACTCCCTCTCAACCATGGAGAACTTCATCTGCAATCTGTCTATCGGTCGTTACTATTCATCCATCAAATGCACTGCCTTGTACAGCCTGACCCTTGCCCTGCTCTGCTCTATTTTGTCTGTTCTGCTTTGTCTTGTTCTGCCCTGCACTGATCTGTACTGTTTTGTTCTGTTCTGCTCTGCTCTTGCATTGTTATGTTCTACTCCGCTTTTTTCCGAATTATGAAGAAGAAGAAATGATCGAGGATGTATCATACTGACTCAAAGTTAGTCTCAGAGTATGTACCACTAGTCCCAGACCAGTATCAACCAACCCAAAGTCAGCGTCATAGTGAGTACAACTCCAATGGTCCCAGACCAATATCATCCTCCACTGACTCAAAGTCAGTCTCAGAGTATGTACCACTGATCCCAGACCAGTCCCAACCGACCCGAAGTCAGCGTCATAGTATGGTACAACTCCTACCACTGGTCCCAGACCAGTATCATTGATCCCAGATCAATGGAGGTCATCCTAGCGTAGGGAGTACGGTATTTACAACGATGCGTCCATCGGTACTACTATGGTCCCTAACTTCATTTCCCTGCTCATTGATCAGATGAGAGGTACTTCCCATGAGTCCCAGACTGCATGGGTAGGATGCCTCGACAGGAGAACTAATCAATCTTGTCCTCACAGGAGAACACATCAATCCTGCTACAATTTGCCATGGAGAACACATCAATCCAGGCCGCCAAGGAGAACACATCAATCCAAGCCTCACAGTAGAACACATCAATCCTGCTACAATCGCCATGGAGAACACATCAATCCAGGCCTCACACGAGAACACATCAATCCTGCTACAATTGCCATGGAGAACACATCAATCCAGGCCTCACAGGAGAACTAATCATCCTGCTACACAGGAGAGCGAATCATCCTGTTCCACAAGAGAGCGAATCATCTTGTCCCACAAGAGAGCGAATCATCTTGTTCCAGTGTGCACCACCAGGGGAGGGTGAGTCACCCTGTGGTCGTATGTTGCTCCAGTAATAACCGCAAGCCCTCAGAGCTCCCAGAGCTCAATGTATGCAACATGCAGGACCCTTGTACAAGGGTTTCTTACCAACTACAAGTCGTTTGGGAAAATCACAGATTAGATCTTTCCTCGGGGCTTTGACAAGGTGTATCAACCTGTACATCATCTTAATGTGATGGAGCTTCCTTGCTCATCGACTTACCATATCCCAGATGATGTCTATCTGCTGGAGCTACGGGATTCCTCAATAATCGAATCCCACCTCTGGTTGTTACAGAGAATCACAGTGGTATCCAATGTAAATCCAAACAGCTCACTGAATAGCTTTCGCAACCAGACTACCTCACACGAGGTTATGCTAGCAACAAATATCCTGCTTCGGCGGTGCTCAAAGCCATCAACTTCTGCTTCCTGCTCATCTAGGATATTGAAGCAGATCCCAAGGTGAAACAGTACCTAAAAGTGCTCTTACGGTCCACCACACTGCCTGCCCAATCAACATTAGTATATCCAAGTAGTCTCACATCTTCGGCAGTGTATCTTAATCCATGAGAGATTGTGTCCTGAAGACATCTCAGAAGATTCCTGGCATCAATCCAGTGAGGCTCAACCAAATATGAGCTCACAATGCTAACTGCAAAACATATGTTTGGACGGAGGTTCACCAAGAACATCAATTCGAATGAGTTTTTGAAACTCAGAGGCATTTCCCAAGTCTGGTCCAACATCACTACCATATAACTTCTAAAAGTTAAGATCCTCGAGGTAGTCACAGGCTTGCAGTCCATCATACTGAATCTTTCCAATATATTTACCACATATTTTCCTTGAGATAGGAAAATTTCCCTGGCTTTTGCCACACTTCAAGTCCTAGGAAGTAGTGCATCAGTCCTAGGTCTTTCATTTCAAATTCAAAGGCCAGCGCCCTCTTACATTTGTGAATGAGAGGGTCTGCACCTGTTAGAAAGAGGTCATCCACATACAACACCAGTATGAGAGGCTTGTCATCTTCAACCTTAAAGTAAAGGTTAGGATCGGCTTCACTCCTAGTGAATCCCAGCTTCATCAAGTAGCTATCGATCCTCTCATACCATGCTCGGGGTGCTTGCTTCAGCCCATAGAGAGCTTTCTTCAACCTGCATACATGAGATTTTCGATCATAAATCTCAAATCCTACGAGTTGCTCCACGTAGACCTCTTCTTTGATCGAGCCATGCAAGAACGCAGTCTTGACATCCATCTGATGTAGGTTCCATCCTTGTGAAGCGGCAAGGGCTATGATCGAGCGGATGGTCGTATATCTGGCAACAGGTGCAAATATCTCATCATAGTCTATACCTTCCTTTTGGGAGAAACCTCGAGCAACAAAACGAGCCTTATACTTTTCCGTGCTTCCATCTGCTGCATGCTTTATCTTGTAAAGCCATTTTGAAGTAACAATTGTCTTGTCCAGGGTTTGGGAACTACTTCCCAGACATCATTCTCCATAATAGACTCATATTCTACGGTCATAGCATCCTTCCATACTTGATGCTTGACGGCATCTGAGAATGACGAAGGCTCATTTTGTATGATCATGCTCATGATGGTCAGGTATCCTTGATAGCTATTAAGTTTCTTACTTTGACGGAAGGTTCCTCAGGGTGCAGCATGTCCTTTAGCATCATCAAGTATCCCCCTAAGCCATGAAGGCCTCTTCCTAGAAGAGGAAGGCTCATGTGGATGAGAATCTATCAGATCCATGGGTTCTTCTACATCAGGCATTGATTCATCATCCTTTTCTTTCGGTTCCCCGGTGTTGGTTTCTTGAGAGCTCCTCAAAGTCGAAAGATTGTTCACCTTGCGATGAACTTTTCTTTAGGAGTCTTGGAACCCAATGCTTGATGAGGGCATCAATTTTGTACATATATGACGGTGATTGTAGTTTCAGCCCATAGAAACATCAGAAGTCTTTGATCATGTAGCATGGCCCAGACAGCTTCCATCATCGTGCGGTTCTTCCTTCCCACCACACCATTCTGCTCAAGAGTATGTGGTGTAGTAGTCTCCCTCTTAATGCCAACCTCAGGTATGCCTGAGTGAACCAATTGTAATATATCAGAGGTCTTGCTTTGGCTTGAGGGGAATGGTCCCCTTTTGAGCTTTCCTTCAGCACATCCTGGACATACACCTGTTCAGAATTCGGGCATCCCTATCACCATTTGTCTTACACCGAGTATAGCTTTATAATGAAGGGGGGAAAACCTCTAATGCCAAAGTTCGGACTGAAGAGATGTGTCATAAGACATGACACCTAGCAGACTTCCATTGACCTGATATAATGAATCAACACTAAACCCAAGAGTAAAGGCATCTTTAACATTATTTTTCCATATACATACCTTGCCATTGCTGAAGGTTACCTTGTAGCCTTTGTCTTCCGTTCCCGAGATGGACACTAGGTTCTTTTTGAGGTCAGGTGCATTTAATACATCCTGGAATTTCTGGCCTTCTTGAATGCTTGTCCTCTTCCTTGATTCCCAACTCTCCTCTTACCTTTGCTGTTGAATTTGTCATTCCTTTGATTGCCATCAGAGGGATTTTGATCATCGTCCTAGAGTGAGTCCTTTCTATCAGGGCACTCCCTTGCATAGTGACTTGCTTTATCGCAAATGTAACATCGTCATTTTCTTCTAGCCTTAGGTCCAGCCTTTCCTTTTGATTTAGTCAGTTTGTCGTAGATTTCCTTGGAGGTGTCTAGATCAAAGATGTAGGCCACCAAGCGCTTGTCAATAGAGTCTCGGATGATCTTCTTTGTTTTGACTTCTCCATTTTTCCATTTGTTCCAGGCAGCAGCAAATGCATTTGATGAAGGCTCAACAATATTGCCTCTTACATGGTCCAGCACTCCTTGATCTTCAAGGGTTAGATCGATAGACATCTTTCATCCATGATAGTCAGCTTTCTAACGGAGCTTGTCTTCGGCAGGAAAGAGTGTTGAGGACCCCATAGTTCTTTTAGGATAGCCTTGCCAATCTTCTCTTCAATGATTGCTCTTGCTCTTGCTCTTGCTCGGGCTTTGTCTTCACCTCAGCTCTGATACCATGTTAAGTTATGGTATGTTCTATGCTTATAACAGTTTACTTCTTTTTCTTATTATATTTCACCGATTAGCAATCACATGTACATAAAGTAAAGTGCAGATAGAACATTAAACGATCGACAGAAAACAAGCCAAGACAAGAGACACAAGATGTGGCGGCTAGCCAGGGACAAACCCCACAATGTGTGGGGAAACCCTTTGATCAAATCTTCTTTTATCTTCAATATTTCAGCAGAGAGAAATAGTACAATAAATCTTATTCATATCAGCAGTAGCAAACCCTAGATCAGTAGCATCAGCATTAGCGGCTTCATTATCAAACTAGGGCAAACCATATCTCACAAACCGACAGTCGGATTGACTTCATTCCACCACCAAAAGTTTTGGCTTCCAGAGGAGTTTCAGATGAACCTACAGCGTAGTTCAGATGAGGAGATCTTCTAGGCCACGCAAGTCAATCTTTGCTTCTGCAGTTTCAGCTTCAGTTTCAGCAGTTTCTGGCTTCAAACTAGGGCAGTCGATATCTTGCAAACCGTTCGTCGGATTGACTTCATTCCACCACCAAAAGTTGCGGCTTTCAAAGGAGGTTCAGATGAACCTACAGTGCAGTTCCAAAGAGGAGATATTCTAGGTCACGCAAGTCAATCTTTGCTTCTGCAGTTGCAGCTTTAGTTTCAGCCGTTTCCGGCTTCAAACTAGGGCAGTCGATATCTTGCAAATCGTTCGTCGGATTGACTTCATTCCACCACCAAAAGTTGCGGCTTTCAAAGGAGGTTCAGATGAACCTACAGCGCAGTTCCAAAGAGGAGATCTTCTAGGCCACGCAAGTCAATCTTTATTTCTGCAGTTGCAGCTTCAAATTCAACAGCTTCCGGCTTCTCATGTGTGGGAGAGAGAGACCCATTTCAGTGCAGTAGAGAAGAGACTCATATCTGTGCAGTAGAGAGAGAGAGATGTGATGAGATGAGTGAGTCTAAATGAGGAAAAGTCCTCTTATATTTATACACAACGTTGGTGGGTGAATAGATGCAACTGTTGGGCTTCTGAGCCTACATGAGTTGTAGGTCGGCTTGATAATAATTCCATAATCAAAATAAATTCATATCTCCATGAATACTTATCGGAATTGGATGATATTTATATCAATCCTACACCTCTCGACGAGAGGAATCTAATAAAAATATTATTAGCCATGAATAAGATGACCCACATGAAGTTTTGCCCTGGTTTCCAATTTTAACAGTATGTGTTTAACCTATTTGGAGGTGCAATCAGTTGGATGAGTAAGAGACAATCTGTAGTGTCACTTTCAACTACAGAGGCAGAATACATGGCAACCACTCATGCAAGCAAGGAAGCAGTTTGGTTTTAGAGATTATGTTTAAGTATGGGGTTAGTACAATGAGCTATAAGGATAGACTGTGACAGCCAAAGTGAAATTTTCTTGGCAAAGAACTCTGCTTATCATTCAAAGACAAAGCACATTGCTATTCAGTATCACTTTGTGAGGGATATGGTTGAGGATAAAAAGGTGTTACTGGTAAAGGAAGACACATCGACGAATACTCCAGATGCATTGACAAAGTTTGTGAGTGCTGATAAGTTCTCTTCGTGTAGAGAAACAATGGGTGTTGTTGGGTTGGATCAATGACTAAGCTCTCCTATGGCTCCCTATGGAAAGAAAAAAACAAGTGGGAGAATTTTGGGTTGTGTTATATTCTTTCCACGATTACCCCACGCCTGGGGGGGTAGCCCCCCTACACAGGGTCCAGGGAAGCGCCCTGGGAAAATTTGTTTGGACCCTATATTAGGTGGGAAAACCTACCTATGGTTTTGTGCATGGATTTTGCACATGGTTTTGGGAATGATGGTTTTATTTCCATGGTATTTTGTAGATCCGATCAAGGAAACTACGGTTATGTTTTAATCCAGGGTTAATGGATTGGGGTTTATGGATGCTTTGGCATGTATATATACTTTGGTAGTCCCAGTTTTGGGTTCCAGGGGAAAATCTTTGTGTATATATGTTTTATGTTTTATGCTCTTGCCATTGTTTATTTTTTGTTTTTTAGAATTCATATACAGGTAATTTATGTATGGGGTTAAAACCTATAGTCCCAATCCAACTCCATAATAATGAGATCCAGGATCAGTTTAATCTGGCCTCATACGTAACACGAACTCTACATATATGTGCTTCGAAAAATAAACGACAACATGCTCATGGTGTGGGAACTAGCCCCAAACTCTAATGAATCAATCATACACAAAAGGGGTTGCATCAACATTTTTAAAATATTTGAGTGGAATCATACCTTTATATCTAACAAGGAGATTTGGAGGGATGTCGAACAACTCCCCACAAAAATTAATGTTCTTGGTGGTCTATTTCACCACCTCCCAAGTATGTGGGCCTCTAACCTCATGCCTCCTAATCTTATGTATGGATTGTAGGAGGTAGCTCAGTGGGCTCTACCTCTGGTATGTCTCGATCAATCTATTGATGCTTTCTAACATCAAATTCAAACTATGACTATTAGGTGAACTAACAGGGAGGTTAAATAGCTCTTGCGTGATCCATGTATGTTGGGTTGTAACATCCTCCAATTATATATGAGTTGTAGCCTCCTCCCACGGAGAGATTGATGTTGCACTATGATCCTTAGCTTCACCCTGCTAAGGGTCTGAAAATCATAAACATTATTTAACATATATATTTAAAAAATTAGAATCATAATAACATACACATCAAATTTAAACACATCAGTTGAAGATGATTTAAAAATTAAAGACAATTTCAAGAAATAAATGCATAAAGTTTAAAAATGATTTATAAATGTAGGAAGTGTACCTGAAATAGGTGAAGAGGGTGCATTGGAGGTAGCATGAACATCAAAAGAGACATAAACAGTGCCTCTGACACTGAGATTAGCGTCAGAAGTAGTATCTATGAGTGGAACGTGCACTCTACAAGGGTTATGTGATCTATCACGATCCCAACCGTGTATAGCAGATCCCCTGAGGGTGCATTGGTGGTAGCATGAACATCAGAAGAGACATAAACACTGCCTATGACACTGAGATTAGTGTCAGAAGCAGGAGCTATGAGTGGAACGTGCACTCTAGGAGGGTTATGTGATCTATCACGATCCCAACCGTGTATAGCAGATCCCCTCACGATCAGACAGCTTGTATTTGGGGCACATATAGGAGATGTCTCTTCATATTACATATAATACATATAAACTAATACAAGAAAAAAATGTTAACTAAACTATTACATGTAATACATATAAATTAATAAAAAAAAAAATGTTAACTTAGAAAAAATCTTGACAAGAAAACCATTTATAAACTCAAGTTGAACAATCTAGCCTAAAATCCTAAGCTTTAGAGTTCATTTTTTGATAATGTATCAACCAAAGTACTGAGTTCCATGTAAACAAAAGCCAAAGAAGTGATCAAATCTACCTTCACATTTTTTACCATTTCTAAATAATGCATTTTATTCATAGGGCATAAATATGTAAATATATATGTAAAAATTTGAAATAAACCTTGCAAAACTAATAAAATTTCATGCCAACCAAATACTCCAATAGACTTTAAGTTTTTATAATGTTTGACTTTGACACATTAGATGTACTAGGTGCAAGCACATAAAGACAATGTTTCCTATCCAACGCACTACAAAATGAAACAATATAGTACAAATTAGAAAAGAGTTAAAATGTTTTTATTCACTTTAAATGCACTTTTTCATGATGGATTTAATGTACCTATCAATGATGCATTATTGAAAATTAAACTTTTATATATATAATATTTTATTTATATAGTTATGTTATGTTAAATGTTATAGTCATGTTCTACATGTTATGCTATGTTATATTATAGTTATAGTATTATGTTATACATAATTTACAGTTATTTATAGTCATATGCTTTATGTTATATATATATATATATATATAGAGCTATGTGATGTTATAATTATAATAGTTAAATATATATAGTTATATAATTATGTTATGAATTATAGTTATAGTTATGGCACATGCTATGTTATAGTTATAATGTATGTGTGTATTATGTTAAATAGTTATGAAATATATATCTATATATATATATATATATATATATATATATATATATATATATATATATATATAATGTTATATCTTCATATAATTTTTTTTATATAGTTATAGAACTATGTTATGCTATATTTTAAATATATAACTATAATATTTAGATATGTTCATTTAAAAAATTAAAATATATAAATTAATTTATATTTAAAATAATAAAATAAAATAAAATTTATTATTTGATAAATAGAGTTTCATCATGAAAAACTATATTTATCATGTCAATCTCAATCTCCTAATTTATATATTTATTTATTAGTTATAGTTTGATTGTTTTCTGCTTTGAAGTTTTTTGGGGTATATTTTTGGTCAAATTTATTGGAAATCAAAATTGCATTTTAAATAACAAAAAAAAATAAAAATTATTACAGAAAATTCCTAACGAAAAAATTTAAAACCTAAAATAATTAGAAAATAATGTTTTAATCATTCAAAATAAAAAAATTATGTATAATAAGCGTGCTATCATTGCAAGTAAGAAAAAATTTAAAACTTAAATTATAGTTCTTTTGGTGGTTTTGAACTATTTTCTAGGTTTTTTTTTTGTGGTTTTCTAAGTTGCTTTTTGTGATTTTCTAAGTTTTTTTTTTTCGATTTTCTAGGTAGGTCTTGTGGTTTTCTAAGTTTTTTTTGTGGTTTTTTAGGTTTTTCTTTTCTATTTTTTGGTTTTCTAGGTTGGTTTTGAGGTTTTCTAAGTTGTTTTTTTGTTGTTTTGAAAGGTTTTTTGGGTGGTTTTCATTGTTTTGTATGGTAAGATTTTTTTCTTTTCAAATTAATGTATTTAATTTTGTAAGAAAAATGAAATACAAAAGACAAAAAGGAGAGGAAACCTACATTCGCTTAAGTCTCTAGGAAGTTGGCGGGGTTGTTGGAAAGGTTAGTTGGGTTGCTCCATTATCCAATTGCTCGATCGAGCTCCAAATATCTTAGTCGAGCTCCCGTTTGTCCGTGGTTTGTGCAAAAATGACTTGCGCAAACCGTGGGCATGCATTTTAATAGAAAACAAGAGCTCGATCTCTAACTCTCAATCAAGCCCTAAAGGTCGATCACGCGTTGGAACTTGATTTAGCGTTGGGGCTCAATCATTCAATAATGCTTGATCGAGGGTTAGTTTTAGACCCTCGATCGAGCAATTGTTTTAGCACTCAAGGGGCTCCGTCGAGTAGGAAAAAGTGCTCAATCGAGCCCTTAATATGCTTTATCAAGCTCTCCTTTTTTCACCTACATGCACCCTCTCTTTCTAAAAAGTGTAACCCAACTCCATGCTAGCACCTAGAGAATAATGACCGTGACACAACTAATAAAATTCAAACCATTGATTTTGTTGATGTCATTGTTGCAGTGTTTTCTCATGTCATACCTATAACTTAGTAAATTTTCCATGATTATGCCTCTATCGCTGGCTAATATCAAGATGAGAACCCAGGCGTAAAGGTGTAAAAGTTGATAAATACGATTCCATTATTGTGTAAAAAATTGTTAAGTAATTTTATTTTTTCCATATACTAAATTGTTGCAAGGATTATGTGTGTGGATTTACTAATTATTTAAATTTGAATCATATTATGATTTTAGGGCGTCATGTTCATCTGCAAAGTTCAGCGATAATGGACCGAAGCATTTAATGATCACAGATAATAATGGACGGAAGCTTTTAATGATCCATGTACTACAATTCAAACCATGTATGTTCTTGGTGTCATAGTTGCAGTCATGTCGTACCTGTAACTTTGAAAAATTTTCAGGATTGCAATGATGACAAAATAAGACCCAAGCCATTTCATCCAATGAAATGAATGAAAATTAAAATTAAAAGAATTTCAAAAAATAAATTATTTCTTTTTATAAGGTAAATTTTGCATAATACATTTTAATTTTTTGTCAAACACAAAACTAATTCGTATGCAACACATTATCGAATGTGTTATATCTTGCTAGCAGTAGGGATAATAATGTTATTATAGTATATTAATATTATTATCAAAATTAATATTATTGATATTAGTAAAATTTAAGTAAGCACTACATTAATATTAATTGTATAATAATAAAAATAAAAATAAGAATAACTAAAAGTAATATTATTCATTTAATAACATTAAGTATCATTATTGATATTATTTACATAACAACAACAACATTGTTGTTGTTGGCCCTGTTGTCATTGAAAAATTCTCTACAATCTAGCGCGAGGAAGATATGGTCACATAATGTTACATTTAAAATAATAATAATAAAATACTTAAATTAACATATTAAAAAATAGTAATAAAAAAAATTCAATGTTGCCATAAATAAAATAATTCAATTTCCATCTTAATTTTACATCAATTTAATATAGATAATTAAGTATGTATATATATATATATATATATATATATATATATATATATATATATATATCGAGAGAGAGATGCAATACCTTAGCTACTTAACATGGAGTTGATATATGGAATGTAAAATAATATTATTGATATTACATTATGTGTAATTCATTCTATGTTCAATGTACTTGTAAAATTTGAAACAAAAATATATTAATAATAAAAAAATATTTTAATTTTGGTATTAAATAATAGAATTTATATCACTTTTATATAGATAAAAATAAAGTAATTTAGACTAAATTTTTCTTATATTTGTATTTTTAATTGTGACACAGATGCGTAACTTATTCCATTCTTAATATGGCGCTGATATGTAACATTTAAAATATAATAATAACATAAAAAGTTTAATGTGAATTATAAATCAAATATTTCAATATGCATGTTGAGTATAAGGTTTTAACATCAAAATATATGTATAGAGACAAAGAGCAAGAGAGTTCATATTCTATTAATAGGTTCTTTTTAATTCTTTCAATATTTAATATAGACTTGACATTTAACATTTTTTTAAATATAAATTTCGTATTAGATAATAGAATTTTATATAGAGATAAAAATAAGGTAATTTAGATTTTAAAAATTCTTATATTTTTAATTTTCATTGTGACAGAAATGTGTAATTTATTTCATTCTTAATATGGAGTTTATATGTAATATTTAAAAAATATCATTAATAAAAAAAGTTTAATGTGGGTTATAAATCAGGTATGGGGATATGCATGTTGAATAAAAGTTTGTAACATCAAAATATATAGTGAGAGAAAGAGCTAGAGAGTTCTTACTCTATTAATAGGTTCTTTTATTTTTAATTCAAGATATAAGGAAGATTCGAAATTTCTTCAATGCTTAATACACACTTGACATGTACCACTTTAAAAAATATTTTTTTATTATTATTAAATAATAGACTTTCATATGAAATTTATAAAGAGAAAAATAAAGTAAATTATATATATATATATATATATATATATATATAGATATATAATTTTATTTTTCATTGTGAGGGAGATGTGTAATTTATTCCATTCTTACTATGGAATTGATATGTAAAATTTAAAAAATATTAATAACAAAAAGGAAGTTTAAAGTGGGTTATAAATCAGATATTTCAATATGCATGTTGTGTAAATATTTTAACATCAAAATATATATAGAGAGAGAAAGAGCTAGAGAGTTTCAGAGTTTAGACTTTTATGAGATGAGCAATTTTGATATGAAACCTCTGGATCCATCACATTATGTTTTCGAGCCAATTTTTTGAATCAACAAGTGTGGCTTATAATCAGGATGA
The DNA here is from genome assembly GCA_031772625.1 of Pinus tabuliformis. Classification (NCBI taxonomy): domain Eukaryota; kingdom Viridiplantae; phylum Streptophyta; class Pinopsida; order Pinales; family Pinaceae; genus Pinus; species Pinus tabuliformis. The sequence goes on from CM062808.1 coordinate 572,577,153, forward strand.
GAAATATGAACAATTTTCATTATATAAATAGGTGAGAGATGCGGAGAGAGAAAATATGTAGTATCCTGAAGTCAGTCAAAGATCATCTTGACCCATCAAGCATGATAGGAGTGCACTTAATTTCATGCTCATGTGGTGCTCCCTATGTTGGTGAAAAGGGTCAATCAGTTAAGTCGAGGATTTAAGAGCATGTCGCAGACATTAAATTTTGTCAGTCCTACTCCTCAACTCTAACTAAGCATCCTGAGAAAACCAAACACCACATATGCATCAAAAACTTCAGGATCCTAGCAAAACTTGGACACTGTCATCATAGGAAATTTAGAAAAGTCGTTGAAATTGAAAAGTGCTTGGGAATTTTCAATAGAGATGACAGATGAAAAATCAGCAAATTGGGTTCATGTCCTTGCTTTTAGTTTTGATTCCTCCTAAAACAATTCCTAATGTTATTTTTATTTCGAGTTTGATTATGTATTTTTATGTTTTTCTTTTTTTTCCCTCATTTCTCCCTTTATTTAAATAATTTCTCCCTTTATTTAATTTATTTAGCTAGGTAATAATCCTTTTTTTGGCATCGTCACTTTTATTCTATCACTTCCTTTTACTTAAATACATTTATTCCTTTATTTATCAATTATATCATTATATGATTGTTTATATTATATTTATTTATTTTTATTAATCGATATTTATATTTCACGTTTATTTTTCTAGTTTATAACCTTTATATAAGTTATACTATAGTTTCTTATTATTATTTATTTTATTTTATTTTTCTTATTCTTTGACTCATATTAATGTTAATTATTCTTCTAGCATTAGGGTTGTGATAATGTTACCTAACTTGTTGAATATATATATATATATATATATATATATATATTATTTTGTTACTTATATTTAGTACTATATACATATTTATTAAGTTAGCGTAATTTTATTAATGAAAACAAAATCACATGTTGTATATGCTTAAAATACATTCAATCATTCCATTCTAAACTGGTGTTCACATAGCCAAAAGAATTAACTTCGATATGGAGATAAGCATTATCCTTTTCTCCATTTCTTCTTTTCTACCTTTCACCATTCTCCTTGGGACGGAGTGGTCGTTACAAGTGCTAGCTGGGATCCTTCATTCTTTCTTCTATTTTCCTTATCTAAATCTGAGCTATCATGTGCATTATGATGTTTAGAGCCCCCTGTCTCCTTTACTTCAATAATGGTCACTTGCCTTGATGTGTGTGTTGGGGTTCCTGAGTCTTCTTGATTTACTCCTCCCTTTTCTATGTTGTCTTATGGATTATGGGTTTCTTCAGTGGTAGCGGGCACCATTTGTTCTTCATCCACTTCTTCTTCAGGCTATTGTTGTGGGAATTTCCATCACTTGGGTTGGTTTTCTAGTTTCTTCTTCCTTCGAGCCACTTTTTGGCTTTCAGGACATGTGCTTTGTAAATGTCTTGTTTGCTGGCATGCTCGACATCTAAATTTCATGTTCTCAAAATCTAGAAATTGTGTCCAACATTGCTTGTTATGTGTAAGGAGAATACAATCCGACAATCCTTTGCTAAGATCCACCTCCACACAAATTCTGGAAAAAGTGAATATTCGTTCTTCGATTCTTTGTGTGTTTGTCTTAATGTATCTCCCTAGGAGGTTCCCAATGCAATCTTACCCATACTGGCATTCTTGATACCAACATTGTATTGGAATCAAAATCGAGGAACCATGGGGTGAAAAAAAGTCATGCAGAACCCCAAAACCATGAGCCTTCTCACAATACATATTCACATTCCTTAGATGATGTAAACTTTACTATGAAAAATCCCTTGGAACAGAGGTGAATCTCACAATTTATTGACCAAGTTGTGAGAATCCAGTGAAAAAGATCCACTAGTTTTGGCCAAAAACCATTGAACCTGCATATAACAGCTTGTGATTCATAGGTGGTGCATAGATCAATTGTTTCTGTAAGATCTATAGTCATAGCTGGTATTTGATTCAGTTGCTCCACTATGTAGGGACTGGGTAGATTGTGTGCTTGTTCTGGTTTTGCTGAAACTCCATATTTCCCTTTTAGGATGTCTTTGAACGAAAGACCTCCATATATTGGTCCTTGATTTGATTCTAATCCTTTGGGGAGACTAGATCTAGATACTCCTTTTGTTCTTTTTTTATTGTTTGGACCAAGGGAACATCCTTGAAGCCTCAAATTTCATATGATGGTGGATGACAGAAGAATGTTGTACTCTTGTATTCTCAGCTCATCCTGCATAGGTTTGCCTTCATAGATCAGGCTTTAAAAGTGCACCAGAATACCCAGAAAGTGCAGAATACTTTGCTTCAGATGGAAAACATTCTCAGAGGCCCAAACCCAAAATATAATTATTTTTCCTTCTGGGGTTTTAATAAATATTTTTAATGGTGTGTTGTTTCCCCGATCTGGTTCCCATTTATGAGATACACACAGAGTTTCAGTCATATCATAAGCGATACAGGGACCCGTGAGATGCGTTAGGGATTGATATGGAGAAAAAGCATACTGCCGAAAATCCCAGGCACCAGCCATCACTACCCAATCCTTCAAATAAGACCCCCCATTGTGATTTACCTATGAGACATCAGGTCGATAGAGAGCCATGCCAGATAGAGAAAGGACTTCTGGATCTAGTCAAAGTAGAGGTTGATATACTGATTTGATGGCTATATCTGATAAATGATTGCCCAATCTATGTAAGACGCCTCAAATCAAGAAGGAAGATGCCAACTCTGGCCAAAATTGAGGTTGATCAACCATTAGGGGATCGTAATCTACAACATGGTGAATCAAATCAATTAATTGATTTGCAAAAGTCGTGAGCACATCTTCAGACCTTCAGTGGAGACGCTAATCTCCCATCCTGCATTCTCCATTGACAACCAGAGCATGCTTAGGTTGGAGTGCAACATTGTCATAGAACTCTCTCTCAGAAACCCTCGCCATTTCATCTGATATTATACTACATTGACATACATAATGTTTTGTAGTTTCCTTTAGTGAGTTATATATATATATATATATATATATATATATATATATATATATATATATATATATTTTGTAAATTGTAGCTTTTTATTAATCAAAATTCAGATATCAAATATAATTTTTTCTCCATATTTCTCTTTGAGGATTTGGATTTCCTCATTTTACATCACAAAACAAGCCTAGGATAGAGAATCTCATTCTGAACAAAACCTATAAGTCCATTCAAATTTGATAATTAAGACCAACATTTACCCCATAGTTGCGCACCAAAATAGGAACATAGGTCTATCGAGAAAAATATCACATATATTAAATTCAAGATATAGGTGACCGTAAAAATACATCCAGGAATATCAAATAACCAACAGAGGACTAAAAACATTATCAAATGGATGAGGACCCCATTGACCAGGCTAGAGACCAACCACAGAGTCGTCAAACTGAACTGCCGACCATTTGAAACTTTATTCATTCTCAGAAGAGGAAATTTTGGCCAACACTCTCACACTTGAACCCAAAGGTTCCATAATATCTTCAATGTCAGACTCACATGAGATGTGGCCCTCCAAGTGCACCAAGAAGGAATCGGTCCTATCTAGACAAAACCTATGATTTATGAGCATTTGTTTGATGTCTTCCAAGGTGGAGAAGACATTACATCTCTCCAATTGCTTATCCTTAAGAACTAAAACCATAAAAAAAAAAACAAATATATATATATATATATATATATATATATATATATATATATATATATATATATATATAGATATATAAATAATAATAATAATAATAATAATAATAATAATAATAATAATAAAATCATTTTCCAGTATAGAGAAATTGAATTTAGGTATTTCTTCCTTCTTCCTTCCTTTAGTGTGACTAAGGTTAGGAACCCAAGTAGACATATCCTCTAGGAGTTATGAATTATAATGGGATTCATGCTCAATCCCTGCTTGAGTCTCTAAATTATGGATTTCCTTTCTTGTCTCCGGCGAAGCAACATTCGAGTAGGTAGCAGCCGAATCATGGGAAAAAAATTCTTTCCCTTATCTTCCCTTGTGGGGCGATTCCACCACCCCCCCATATAAAATGCATTCTTTGTCTTAGATGCATAATTGTGATGTTGGGGGTACACCTGGACCATCTACTAAATATCTTGTGGCCTGCAAAGTAGCAAGAGAAGGAATTGGATGAACCCACTTCAAGACTAGGCCTTAAGCTAATTATGTCATCCCCATATTGCCAAACATATGTTTCAAACTCAAGCACATTAGCAGAAGAGACAATAAAGGACACACCACCATTGACAAACGTCCCACTCCCCAAAACCATGAGACAATGAAATATGCTCAAATATAACACAAGAACTAGACATAGACAAGACGATTCGATAGCCAATTACCAAGATTCCCAACACAGTACTAAAATATTTGACACATAAATTCCCTTGATCTTTCAATGAAATAGCCACCTCTTGCTCCAAAGCACCCAAAAGATAAAGACCCTGGAAACATTTACACTAGTAGACAACCAAGGTTCGTTGAGTTGTTACAGCCACTAAGGACTACACTGCAATAGATACACACATTAATCCTAAAAGGAGAGACTCGAGTAGCAAGCTTATAAAAGAAAAGCTAACCAAATAAAAAAGGGGAATGACCTAATAATTCGCACAAGAATAAAAATTTGGCAACCTCACCAACTAAACACAATGTCTGGTAACTCATAGCCATAAACAATCCCCAACACTAGGAAAGCTCCGTTGCATCACCCAAATTGCATTCAAGCCATCAACTTATCCACTTCCTGCTTCAATTACACACTCATGCTAAAGCCCAAAGCTCACCACTGACTCAAGTAGGACAAATAACCAACAAAGGGGTGCCAAATACTAGCCCTCACCTCCTCTCCAACCTTCACCAGCGTGCTCCCAAAAACTTCATATTGTCGTAAATATATAGAAACTACCAATTTTGGTAATTCATACCACTACATGTGGGTACAGGTTGCACCCATTGAAGCTTTAAATTCACCTTACGTCTAGGGTGTGGTGGGCACTACCCCTAAATCCCTCATCTCTTCAATATCAACACCCAAATCAAGTGTTATATTATTTATAATATATTAATTAATATTATGTTGTATATTCAGTACGTTTGATTCTAGTTTATTATTTTATTTTAATGATTACTCTTCCTCTAATTTTTATCTGATTTAGCATCTCTTGTTTGATTTTGAACCTCTTTAATTTTCTCTCCTTGCATCTCTAACCTATTTGTCTAATTAATTTTGTTTAGATTTCTCATAAAATTTTGCTGAAGACGAGCTACACTTGTTGGCTCGACTGTCGACTCAAAAACATATCGTAATGGATCCAGAAGTATCATATCAACAAAATCTAGAGAGTTCTTATTCTATTAATAGTTTTTTTTCTAATTCAAGGTACAAAGGAGATAATATGTAGAATATCAATCATAAATAATATACTTTAATGTCACCCATTGATATATTGTATAAAACAAGTGAAAATAAAAAAGTACTTAATAGTTAAAACATTTTATTAATGTGTTGCTAAAAAAAACATAGATTCATCTTAACTCTATGTTTACCAATAGCCAAGAGGAATCAAATCTCTCAAAGTGCAACATTTTCCTCAAGATTTTACTCTAAAAGAAGTTTTCATTTTAAGATGGATCTATGTTGATTCTATATAAATGAAATAGTGTTAGCCATAAATGAAATATTTCAGTGTCCATATTAAATAAGGTATTTTATATGAGAAAGATAAATTAATAATATTAATAATTAATAATAATAATAATTATTATTATTAATATTATTTCACTTCCCATCATGAAGGACATGTAGTTGATACATAATATTTAAAAAATATTAATAACAATAAAATGTCTAATGGATTATAAATCAAATATTAATAAAGATAAAACGTTTAATGTGGGTTATGAATCAAATGTTTTTGCTGCTTAGTATGGGAGAGATGTTGTAGTGTCCATAAATCACTCTAAACATTTAAATATTGGCTCAAATTTTTGGCTCAATGGTTATGTTTGAGTTTTTTATTGACATTTTAGTATAGTTCGTATTTGCATTTTTTTTTATATTTGCAAAGAAAATATGTCCATAGATGAGTGTAAATATTTAATAATTGGCTCATTTTTTAGGCTCCATGGTTATGTTTTGGTTTTCCAATGAAATTTTAGTATATTTTTTATTCACATTTTCTATATTTGTAAATAAAATAAGTATTGTATTTTAATGTATCAAAACTTTGAATTTATAATAGTTACATATAATTTTTATTTTATAAATTTTTATTTCAATAGTTATTATAATTAATTCAATAATTTTTTTTTGTATGATGCAAGAGCTTGGAATTTAGAATGGAATATCTTCTCACATAAGGTTACATGTAATAATAATAAAATAACACTTATATTAACAAATTAAAAAATAGTAGTTAAAAAAAAAAACCACATTTTTTTATCACAAAGAACATAATTCAATTTCCATCTTAATTTTACATCAAGATAATATAGAGAGTTAAGTAATTGAAATTATAAATAAATAAATAAAGAGATTACTTTATAGTATGAGAGAGATATGTAATACCTTCACTACTTAATACAAAGTTGACATGTGGCATGTAAAATAATATTATTGACACTACATGATGTGTAATTCATTCTATTTTAGTTGACTTCTAGTATTTGAAAAAACCATATATAAATAATAAAAATATTTGAATCTATATGAACTTTATATAGAGAAAAATAAAGTAATTTAGATTAAAAAAAATATTATATTTTTATTTTTCATTGTGAGGGAATTGTGTGATTTATTCCATTCTTAATATGGAGTTGAGATTAATATTTCTAAAAATTCATTGCCACTATTTGAGCTTGTTCTTACCTAAGAGAAGCTTAAAGATGGGTGTAGCCCTCCTATTGGGGCTTGGCATCTTGGGGAAGAACTTGTTGGATGTAATAAAAGTGAACATGTTAGGAGTATCCTTTCAATTAGTGAAATACTTTGGAGGAAACGAAATGAGATATTGTGAAATCCATCGCACAATTTATAAGTTAAATATCTAGCTTCAAGAGTAAGTCATCCTCCACTGGTATATTTCACCATACACTCTCTTCTTAAATGAAGATTTGTGTCTTAACATTTCTAAATATTTGAATCTTACCTCAAGATAAGAAGAAGTATATGATCATGTGATTGTTTTCTCCTATAAATATGCTTATCATAATAGCCTAATAATTTGAGGTGCTTTCGAGGTCACTGAAACTTCAAAGGGACATGACCTTGATAAATTTGAACTAAGTCATGTCTTACCATCACCATGCTTCCTAGTTTCATACTTACTTGATTAGTGCAAGGCTTACATCTCATATATGTATGGTGAAGAATTTGATAAGATATGCAACCAATGTTATGGGATCAAGACACACCACATGAGATAGGAAAAGATAGGTCAGTGCACTTGGAATTAATGGAGAAATGTAGAATTTTCTAGAATATTTTATTATTAGATATTGGTTGTGATATGTGTCTTAATTAGTTCTTAGATCCTATTTTGAGGAAGTTGTTCCAAATATGTAATCTTATATGTGTACGAGATTCCTTGCTGGTGAATTGAAGTACTCTGTGCAAGAAATCTCATGGTGAACTAGCCTCACCTGGGAGCTGACCATTTCCTTCATAATTTGTCCATTACTAATTTTGACTTGGTATTAGAGCTTGTGTTACAACTCATTGAGTCTTAAAGCTTGTGGTTTAGCCACATCTTGGAAAGTGACAAAATTGTGAGAGATGAAGTTTATTTCTTATTGAAGTTATTGTGTGTTGGAGGAATTGATTTATAAAGCTCTTGGAGTCTGAAGGAGAACAAAGCCTGTATTGGTGAACCCGAGGTGAAGTCGAGGCTTGAGCTTCACACTCAAATTATGTGTGGATTGCGGGTGATAGTGATGGATTGAGTGCTCACCTTGTTTTCTGTTGAAGTGGCCAGTGTGCATGGTTAAGGACCAACCAACTTATGTGAAGTGTTTTTCGCCGACTGTAAAGTGAAGTTGCATGTACTGATATGGCATGTGTTGAGCATTGTGTGAATACGTTATGAGTGGCATATTTGATCCACGTATTAGATTTATTTATCTCGTTCTATGAGGTACCCTGTGAAGCATGTGCATAGTGTGCTACGAATTAGGGCAGATCAGGGGAAGAGAAGGAGCTTTATCACTGAAGGCCATTGAAGCTTGGATGGCAGATGTTGTGGATGGCATCAACAAAGCATAGGGATATGTACCTATCAACATATGTTGAATTGTTGTGAAGGAGACATCACAATTGTTATGAGAGCTATTTTGAAGACATCATTGATTAATTAGTTTTTTGAAGCCATGAAGAGCTACAAGAGGCCACCTGGAGGATAGTGTGTCTGTGTGGATTTCAACCCTTGGTTGTAGACACAGTGAAAATGTGACCAGTAGATCAAATGTTGCTGCAAGTGCTGTAGTGAGCATGGAGTGCTTCTTGAACTACATGTTGTGCGTATTTGACCAGTCTAGCATGAAAAGGAGTGTGCACTAGCCATTTGATACTATTTTATTCAAGTTGTGAGGAGTTGTTCTAGATGTTTGAATAGATACTTGTTAAAAGAGATCACAAATATTCCATCTTACTAACTGGTGAAAATATAGCGTGAAGTATGTGAAGCAGTTTGAGAGCGAAAGAGTTGACGAAGCATTGTTAGAGTGTGAAGGATTTAATAACTGAGCATTTGTAAGTGTTGTTGGATTGTTGAATAATTTGTGGTAGAATTCTAAGAAGCCTTACATTCTTTAGGCTATTGGGTAATATAGGAGTTGTTTCTGTGAACTCCAGTGCTGGACAAGGTTGTTTGAAGAGTCGTTGGTTAGTTAGTGTGAGCCATGGGAGTTAGAAAGATTGTGTGTGAAGCCATATTTCTTATTGTGGAAAGGAACGAAACATGTGCGTGGCTCGCCCTACTGTGGCCGAAACCTGTGCATGGCTCGTTGTGCTAGAGTCGATAGTTTCACATCGTGACCTATTGTGCTAAAAACACAACCCACTCATTATTCACTTAATTATCATTATGGGGACCCTTTGATTCAATCTTGATTATGTCACTTTCTGATTTCTGAGTTTGGATTGCTTCAATGAGTTTGATTTGTTATTATCTTCCTATCATAACTCATTTGATAGCATTTGGTTTTTTGGTTTCTAAATAGCACCTAATTAAATAGGATATTTTTCATTGTCTTGGCCTTATAGGATGTAAATAATGTATATTACCTTTTTTTTATAAGTTATAGTTCTTTGCAAATATTTATTTTATTATTTAAATATTTTATTTAATTCATTACATAGCCCCTGAGACAAAGAACAAGTCTTATATTACGAATTGGCTTATTGAGAAAAGCAGTGAAAGACCTATTGAAAAGAATGCATATATCAAATCTAATATCAGAGTTTTGAGTCATTAGGACTTTGACATCGAAAGAATCCTTTTGATAATCCCTGATATCAAAGTTCGAACCATATTATGAAGAGGCTTAATAAAATATTTATCCAAAGTTTCGAACCCATTTAATAAAGTGGTTGTAATTCTTTGAATTACACATATCGGAATCCATGGATATTGTAATATTAAATATCTTTGATATAAGCCCCTTTAATATGCAAACTTTGGTTCATAAAACCAAAATCTTTGACATATCTTTTCACCCACTTGCCACATCAGTACTTCTGCTCCCGAATATTGGCGATCGGAGATTTTTAACTGAGCAATATTTTAAAAAATCTAATAGTCATATCCCGTCGATATTCTGAAATGGAAATCCGCTAATATTCTGATAACAAATCCTTCTGATCTTTGATAATCATCTCCCTTCGCTCTCAAATCTTCGATCATCATACCCCTCTGACTTTCGACTTCTGATAGTCCGCTCACCTCCGATATCCAAACCTAATACACTATTTAAAAGGAGTTCAATAAGATATCGTGTCCGCTCCATATCGCAGCCTCCCAATATCGGCGTTTTTCGTTTGTGTGAATTGTTAAAAGTTCCAATATACATTTCTCTTATACCACTCATCTCTTGCCACTTGTCACTTCTAGGGGCCATTGTCATATTAATGGAAAAATGCGCTTGATTCTTATATTGGTTTTGGGCATAATTAGATTTTGTTTATAAAGTTTGTTTTACACCATGGCTAATTTTTTTTTTGTTATAATAGAGATTCCCAATTAATGCCAGTATTGAAATAGATCCAGTCTATCACCAACAAAATTCCTCTAGATGGTAAAGGGATATTGTAATAAAAGAAAGTTGTTGCTCCTCACATGTAATTTCACCTATCGGTTTGAAACAAGCAGGAGACAAGTGGGATCATCCTTATTTGCACAAACCAAACCGGGAAATCCATTCCACTGTGCTTATCTATATTTTGGCTGGAATTCCAATTAAATTCATCTATGTTATAATTAACTCTGCTTTTGAGATATTTGGGGACTGTTAATATTTCCACTATGTATAAATACCCATATCTGTTTGTATAGGAGGGGATTCGAATCATGGAAAAATGCCTTCTCTACTCTACGATTTGGGATTCTAAAAGAACTACTATAATATGGATTAGGGTTGTAGAGGAGAGAAGAATCCCATAACTAAGGAATAGAGAGATTTGTCTTTTACATATATAAATTGTGTATGATGGGCAAAGCTTCCACTATTGCAACTCATGTTTCATTAATGGAGTGTATGAGTTGTAGAGGACTGTTGGAGATGAGAGCAAGGGAATTGGACTTAATAAATTGGTATCCAAGATACTATTGTTTTAATACGGGTTTCATTTTATAATAGCAAAGACTTGTGATTTTCAGTCATATTTGTGCACTATTGTCCATGTGGGTGATTTATTGCAATTCTATGTTGTTTATCTCTGCTCTTATGTGTTTAACTATGATTTCTGAGTGACTACTTACTTAGAGATAAATATTTTAACTCTATCTTAACAAACAACAATATTATGTGAACTATTTCCTTGCATTATTGTTTTATCAGTCAAGTTGTTGGATTACAAATCTTCATCATTTTTGTGAACTACTTCCTAAATGTTGTTGATTAATAATTTTGGTTAAAGGATCTAAACAGGATATGTTTGGTAATCATAATATCAACTAATTGAACTGCTTCATTAACTTGATATTTACTATAAGCCATACATATTTAAATCTCAATTCAATTAGTTATATTTCTCTCGGTTGGGTAAGATTTACATCTTCCTAATCAAGATAGGCTTAGGATTTCTTTTCTTGTCTTACATTCTAGGATTAATTGGTATTTAGATTTAATTCTACATTCCTAGAATTCCCCTCATGCAAGGGCAATCTTTAGAGTGGTTTGGTTGGGCCATAAAGTCAGCTTAAGGATCATTTTCTTGCCTGATCAACAAGAAGATTTGATATGATGTATCTTCTCTATCGGTAGGTTAAATTCATACTTTAAGCTAGTAGAGATAAAAAGAGGGTAACTAGACCCAATTGAACCATTCGAAACCACCATTTCAACGGAAAAGGAATTGTTTTAAGTTCTTGACCAAGTGGTCTTCCTTAAAATGTTGAAAGGCCATTTTTGCCAAACAACATTTTTGGTGCTAGAACGAGGGCCTATTTTAAATTGTTTTCTAGATTTTATTGCATAATTCTAAACTTTGAATTATGGGTTCCTCCAAAAAACCTCCTTGGAGATGCTTTAGTGTATCACAATCAAACACTACTCCAATCAAGGGATTTAAAACATTTTCAAAGGTAAAGTTCAATGGTAAGTCTTCTGCCTTTAATCACATTTTTCAATTCAATTAAAATTCTCAAAAATTTAATATTGATGAGGTTGATCTTGGCAGGATTTTCACATATACTTTGATAGTTCAAGAAAAACAATGGTGTCTTTCACTTCCAGTTGCCTCAGTACATAGCTGGGATGAGTTTGCGGCAATGTCCCTTCAGGCTTTTCAACAATACAACTACAAAAAGGTGTGCAAAAAATTACTTGAATTGTGTAGGAATGAAGGGTGAGCCCTTGGATCAAGTTTTAGTTAAATTTAAATTGATATTAGTGCTCTTTAAATCCAATGACTTACCTCCTAAAAATAAATTAATGTGTTGGTTTAAGTATTTAATTTCTCTTCCTTGTAATTCTAATGAAGAATCATATACCAAGGAAGACACTAATAAAGTCATTTATGACAATCAAAATATTGAACTTGGTTCTTTTTCATCTTCAAAAACTTTTTTAATTGATTCCCAATCCTCAAATGGATCTGATTTTTAAAGTGAAAAAGATAATAGTTCAAACACTTCCTCTCATAGTCATAATGATTTCAATGATTATAAATCAACTCTAATTTCTCAATCCTACAATGATAATATACCTTCTTGCAATTTTAATCTTGAGGATAATAATGATTTTAAATTCATAATCATTTGTAAAAAGGAAATCTCTGTAAACAAACTTCCACTATGTTGTAACATAATTTGTAACATAGATGTATATTACAAATTACCTTTCTCTCATTCTTTTCAATTTCTTTCTTTGTTCAATTTTATTTTTTATTTTTTCCACATATTATGCAGGCATATTGAGCAACAAAGTTCCACACTTTCATCAAATGCATTAATTAGTACATGCAATAATCAATTTCAAAATTTCAATCATCTATTTCAATTTCTTCTTAGGTTGAGGTTCTATCTTATGATTGGACAGTTGATTTCATATTTCCAAATTCATTTTACACGAATGATAACACTCGAGAGTACATATTTACATTTTGACCAGCCATGCATTCTTTTTAGAAATATTCCTCGTTGTTATCCACTTGATTCTTTTGAAAAGATGATTTCTTATTTTCCTCTTTCTTTGAATTCTTTTCAAAGATCTGAATCACAACCTTAGCTTGATGATCCTATAGATAGATGTTTGGAAGAATTTCAGGGAAGGGATTTGTAAATAAGTTGCTTCGCATACATACATTAACATTAGATGTACACAATATATTCAGTTTAATTTTTGTTGGTATATTTATGATTTTGTTACTGATGTTTTATTTACACATTCATCCAGATACTAAGATGCTTGAATGGTTACATTGGAAGCATGACTTTTCTTAGTCTTAGTCTACTTTTTAGATTAGGATTAGGTGTAGTTTAGCAGATAATTTAAATTAAATAATATGTTTTTGAACTTTGATAAATACATGGTAAAATATGAAGATTCATCAAGTAAATCCATGATCAAATTCTCCTGGGTGCAAATTTACATGTTCATTTCCATATGTTCATAGTTTTCTAGAATTTCTTTGTGCTTTTAATCATTGTTTCTTTCTTATATTGTGTTGTTCTTTTGGAATGTATTGGCTTGAGTTAGAAGATCAACTTTTACCAAAAAAGTAGTCGTGATAAATCTTAATGCTAAAAGGAGCAATTTTTAAAACTCATTCAAGGAGATTTTCTTTACTTCTGATTTTTTCTTATCATCCTACTTATTCTCTTTCGATATATGTTTATTCAAAGTTACATGTTTTAAAGAAACATTTAATAAAGGGAATAACATTCCTATTAAATTATCATATGCAAACTTTAATCACAACTCTCCATTTAGTTAGAGAATTTATTTAAATAAAAGTTTTGAATAACAAACTCACCAAGTGAGACAACATTTCATATGCTTGACATAATGCAAAGAAGCATAACAAGATATTTATTGCTTATATCAAGATATTGTTTTTATCTTGTTTCACTCAAGTTTTGCTTATTTAATGATTTTGCTTACAGTAGGTTTGCTTCTATTTTAATTCCCTTTTTATTTGGATTGCTTTTCTCTTGTCTCTTGGTTGGATTTGTTTCCACAATATTTCTTGGTCCCTTTTGCAATCCCCTTGTGTGCAGATTTGACCTTTGCCTTAGATTGATTTAAGTAATATTACCAAGCCTTTTTAAAGAGTTCTTTTTAACCCAACTTTGATTAATACTTGGGAACTTTTTACTCTTATCTAATGGAATCAATTAGTAAAAGGACGAAAAAAAGTAAGATCATTAAATTGTTATTTTTTAGGCTTATATTGAAGTTCTGACATCGTTATCTTCTATTAGTATTTGAATTCTCTCTTACCTTAATACACATAAAGAAATTTATTTATAATAAGCCATATCCTAAAACAGATACTAAGGTTACAAAAGATGCACATCAGTTTAGTATTCTATAACTCTTCCATGTCATCCCCATCCTTAAGGAGAGGAATTATCTCCCCATCTATTAGCACAAATTATCAGAGTATAAATTAAAAGTTGTGTGAAAATCCAGAAATATAGGGGGTCTCTGTAATGATCTAACTTACCATGATCGTGGGTTTTGATTTTTATGACATTATCATATATGGTCGCCAAGCCAGGACAATGGCTCACAGCACTTTGTTGTAAGACAAGAGGTATTATCACGATCCGACTTGTTCGTGACTATCAACACTTGTGAATGGCATTTTCATATCTGGTCACCAATCTAGGACAATGGTTTTCGGAGTTATTAATGAAATATTTTTTCTCTGAAATACTAAATAGTAGATGGGATACAGACATTCCTTTGGGTTAAAAAGGCAACCTTGTCGAAGCTATGGATGCATGCTGGCACTGGTGGCTCTACCTGTGACAATGAGATTTCATATTTCTTACTAAACATAATTCTAAACTTGTGTCCTTTAGTTTATGTTCATTAATTAATGCTTATTGTAAACATGATCTTACTCTTATGATTTCTACAAGAGATGTTCCAAATGATTAAACTCTGATTTGAGGGATTTCATAGAGTGTGAATCTTAACATTTTGATTTTATTCAATCTTGCTCCTTTTCCTTTTAGGATTTCATTAATAATAAACCAAGGATAATTGGTTCTTCCCATTGTGTTTCCATTATTGTGGTAAAAACACAACTTATTCACTTAATTCTCATTATGGGGACCCTTTGATTGAATCTTGGTCATGTTGCTTTATGATTTTCTGAGTTTGGATTGCTTGAATGAGTTTGATCTATTTTTATCTTCCTATCATAAATTGTTTGATCTCATTTGGTTGTTTGGTTTCTAAATAGCGCCTAATTAAATTGGATACTTTTCACTGCCTTGGCCTTGTAGGATGTATATAATGCATATTACCTTTTGTTTTATAAGTTATAATTTCTTTGTATATATATATATATATATATATATATATATATATATATATCTATATATATATATATATATATATATATCTATATATATATATAAAATTTTACTTAATTCATTACATAGCCCCCGAGACCATGACCAAGTCTTATAATACAAAGTGGCTTTTATATTATGAATTGGCTTATTGATAAAAACAATGAAAGACCTATTGAAAAGAATGCACATATCAAATCTAATATCATATTTTTGAGTCATTGGGACTTTGAAATTGGAAGAATCCTTTTGAGAATCCCTAATATCAAAGTCCGAACCATATTATTAAAAGGCTTAATAAAACATTTATCCAAATTTTTGAATCCATTTAATAAAGTGGTTGTAATTCTTTGCATTACACATATTGGAATCCATGGATATTGAAATATTAAAGGTCTCTAATATAATCCCCTTTAATATGAAAACTTTGGTTCATAAAATCAAAATCTCCTATATATCTTTGCACCCACCTGCCACATCAATACTTCCACTGCTGAATATCGGCAATCAGATATTTTCAACTGAGAAAAAATTTCAAAAACTCTGATATTCATATCCCTTCTATATTCTGATAACCAATCCTTCCAATCTCCAATAATCATCTCCCTCTGATCTCTGATCTTTTATCATCATACCCCTCTGACTTCTGACTTCCGATAATCCACTCATCACTGATATCCAGACCCGATACACTATTTAAAAGGAGTTCAATAAGATATCATGTCCGCTCCATATTGCATCCTCCCAATATCGGTATTTTTCGTTTGTGCCCATTGTTAAAAGTTCTAATATCTATTTCTATGATACCACTCAGCTCTTGTCACTTGTCACTTCTAGGGGTCGTTGTCATATTAATTGAAAAACCTGCTTGATTTTTCTATTGGCTTTGTGCATAATTAGAGTTTGTTTAGAAAGGTTTTTTTTACACTATGGATAATTTTGTTTTCTGTTATAACATATATTCCTGATTAAGGCTAGTATTGAAATAGATCCAGTCTATCACCAACGAAATTTCTCCAGTTGGTAAAGGGATATTGTAATGAAAGAAATTTGTTGTTCCTCACATTTAATTTCACCTATCGGTTCGAAACAAGCAAGAGACAATCGAGATCATCCTTATTTGCGAAACAAAAATTGGCAATCCATTCCATTATGTTCATCTACATTTTGGCCAGAATTCCAAATAAATCCATCTATGTTATAATTAACTCTACTTTTGAGATATTTGGGGATGTTAATATTTCCACTATGTATAAATACCCATATCTATTTGTATAGAAGGGGATTCAAATCATGGAAAAAGGCCTTCTCTACTCTATAATTTAGGATTCTAAAATCATTAATGTAATAGGGATTTAGGGTTTTAGAGGAGAGGAGATTTTAATCTTAGATCTAAGGAATAGAGATATTTATCTTTAACATATCTAAACTTTGTATGATGAGCAGAGATTGCACTATTATAGCTCCTATTTCGTTAAAAGAGTGTATGAGTTGTAGAGGATTATTGGAGATCAGAGCAAGGGAATTGGACTTAATAAATTGGTATTCAAGATACTATTGTTTAACAATAATTTCATTTTATAATAGGAGATACTTGTGATTTTCAGTCATATTTGTGCACTATTGTCTATGTGAGTGATTTATTGAAATTATTTGTTGTTTATCTATGCTCTTATGTGCTGAACTCTTATTTCTGGGTAACTACTTAATCAAAGATGAACCTTTTAGTGATATATTAACAAATAGTAATATTATGTGAATTATTTCCTTGCAGTATTGTTTAATCAGTCAAGTTGTTGGATAACTAGTCATCATCATTTTTGTGAACTACTTCCTAAATGATGTTGATTAATAATTTTGTTTAAAGGATCTCTAAACAAGATATTTTTGGTAATCATAATATCAACTAATTGAACTACTTCGTTAACTTGATATTTACTATAAGCCAAACATTTTTAAATCTCAATTAAATTAGTTATCTTGCTCTCAGTTGGGCTAGATCTACATCTTCCTAATCAAGATAGGCTTAGGATTTATTTTATTTGCTTTCATTCTAGGATTAATTAGAATTTAGATTTAATTCTACATTTCTAGAAGTCCCCTCATGCAGGGGAAGTCTTTAGAGTGGTTTGGCTGGGCCATAAATTCAGCTTAAGGATCACTTTCTTGTGTGGTCAGCAACAAGAGTTGATCTCATGTCTCTTCTCTATTGGTAGGTGAAAGTCATACTTTAAGCTAGTAGAGATAGAGAGAGGGTAACTCAATCCAATTGAACTAGTCAAAACCACCATTTTAACAGAAAAGGAATTGTTTTAAGTTCCTGACTAGCTGGCTTCCTTTAAAATGTTGAAAGGTCATTTTAGTCAATCACCATGACCATAACAAATTTATCTAATATCCTGCTTGTGTTTTACAGTAGACAAAAGCGACGAATGGATAAAATAAGTGTCTGAGTTAGCTATTGTATTGGCAAGGTTGTGCCTCCCTATAGTTTATGAGTGTTGTTTAATTAAGAGTTGTTGTAGCATATCAAAAGCATGGTGCAGTTCAGAGTGATATGGTGAGAGAGGTTGGATTCTCAACCTCAACAAATGATTATTATTTTGTGGACCTCTGGTTGTTGTGGACATGTCCAATTTGGGAAGAGTCCGTGAAGATATGGGAATATTCACTTCTAAAAGGGAGGAAAGTGTCAGTTGTGTGGTCATTGTGTGCTCGGTGTTGAACTTGTGAGGTGCGGGCGAAGACCTAATTCCTGTAGTCACCCTTCTTCCACCAATATAATTAATGTATACGCCGTTTGTAATCTATTTTGATAATGGATATTTGTGTTATGAAAATGAATTGCAGGTTATTTCTAAAAAGACGAAGATTAATAAATTGTTGTTTTCTTTTGATGATCAAGTGGAAGAACAGATGAGAAAATCATAACATCGATTAAATGAATAAAGAAATTTGAATATTCCAAGCTTGATTATGATGCAAATATAAAACTTATTGTATAATGGCTTGAAATTTCCTTTGAACATATTGATGAAGTTCTAAAAGAAGTAGTTGGTGTTACAGTGAAGACTCTTGAAAATGAGAAAAATGAAGAATCCATGAATGATGCAGGTGACATGGAGATTGAAATAATAATTGATCCATCTTAAGAAGTTCATGGGATTATGATGTAGTAGAGTCTTGAATAAAGTAGGCATTACTATAGGCTAATGTGGAAACAATCCACTGAACAAGTAATAGACGAAGGTAATGTCAAAGCACGTTGCACAACAACCCACTTATGTATGTATTGAAGAATCTGCAACTATTGAAGACAAATCCTGGCCTCAAGAATGTGATGAAGTATTGCTATAGCCAAGTTGTATCATGCAATCAAAGAGAAACAAATAAAGGAAGAAGTATTATTACTATTTAACAGCAAGAAAGGTAAAAATGAAAGTGTTTAGGTCAAATTGTAAACCTAGATGAGACTCAAACCAGCATGCATGCTTTCTATGTTATGCTTTGATCCATTTCTCCATTAAGGGGGAGGCTTGGAATTAATGGAGAAATGTACAATTTTTTATAATATCTTATTATTATATATTAGTTGTGATACATGTCTTAATTAGTTCTTAGATCCTATTTTTGAGGAAGTTATTCCAACTCGTCAATATACATGTAATCTTATATATGTATGATCTTTCTTGTTGGTGAATAGAAGTGCTCTATGCATGCACTCTCATGGTGAGCTAGCCTCACCTAGGAACTTATTATTTCCTTCATAATATTTCCATTATTAATGTTGACAGGTGCCATATCATTGACTATCTCACAACACCATGTCGTAGGGACACGTGTTTAGGAACCAAGGCATTAGAACTAGGAAGGAAAATAGAAATTGTCGTTACACATTAGGAAGCTAATAACACCAAGGAAGTGTTATTCTTGCACTTGACAATGAAGAAGCAATATTTTATCTTCCAAAGGGAGAATATATAGAGGGAGTTCAATGTTAGAGTGAATAGTAGTAAGCCACATCTCCATGACATGTATCAATATAGTAATGAGTTGGGGATTCAAATATCGGAGATTGGAGAGTGAAGAAATACTTAAGGAACTTCAATCATTGAAATGTTGTCAACCATACACATGGATGACTAGTAGGTAATCGCAGATCAATATAATCAATTTGAGCAGTAGAAAACTACCTAACCACAAGAACTCCACAAACCCTACACATGGATGGCCAGTGGAACATTAACAAAATAATATCATGATATTACTACTTGGGGTAGTAGAAGATAAATTAACAATCGAATCATTGCAATCCATACACATGGATGGATAGTGGGGACCTAGACAAATGACTTATTGGAGGATAAATGATATGGGCAAGGGAAAACATTGTGATAAAGGGCTCGCTAGTCATATAGATGAATTACTGGTAGAAATTCAAGGATGGAAGCATCAAAAGATAGATATTAAAAATGATAAAGGAATTCCCAACAACATGATATCTCTTGACCATCCACGTGGGTGACTAGCAGATAGTTAGGGGAAAGGCTCATCGGATGTTTGAATGTGCCTAAAGAGAGGTTGGATAGAGGAAACTCCATTGACGGGATATATGTGGACAATCAATGGTATTAATTTTCTCAAATAGGACTAAGGAAAGGTATCATAATAGGGGGTTTCTTAGTTGACCAATGAATGGTTGAAATAGCATGAATGTTTAGGTAAAAATCAACGATTTCCATTGATTCTATGTTAGAGTGCTTGGAGACAAAAATGGGCAACATATAGAACAAGTCCGCACGGGGGAAACAAATGTAACACATTGACAATGTAGTGATGAGAACTTGAAAGTTAGTTCAAAAATTAAATGAAAAATTAAAAATTAAAAAGGTGGTACCCAAGAAAATCTAGATGTTACACATTTTCTTGGGTTGGTCGAGGTTTCAATAGATTCAAGTTGATCTTGCCTTCATGAATTTATACCAATGCATTAATTAGTCTCTTATATAAGATTATTATAAGCCCTAATTATAGTGTTAAATTGGTGGCTATAAGATATTATATTTCTATCTCTACAAATCATTATTTTTTAATTATTGTAACAATTCCTTGGATGAGGACCAATATGTTTTAGCTAAAGGAATGTTATTAAAGGTGAGACAAGGTGCTATCTTAGGGTGAAACGATTTCATAACAATTTAAGAGAAACTTATGAGAAGTGTACACATCAAGTATTTAAAGTGTTGTTAGGTGTAGGAGATTGAGATATTATAAATGCTATAGTATCAACCATACTTGTCCCTTTATTGAGTAGAGGTATAATGATTCAGATCGCTTTAGCTGCCAAAATTAACCATGATCTGTTACTTTTGTGATGTTAGAAGAATTTCATGTGAAAAAGTATGAAAAACCATATATTCATACTTTAAAGAAGAGGAAACATAATTACAACCATAAAATCAAAGGACACACACACATTCATAATGGAATTCACCCAGTGTGGGTTACAACTCCAGGCCCAGTGTCAAGAGCTGGGAGGCTACTTCATTAAATGTTGAAAGATGATGATGATGTACATGGTATATTCTTTGTCATTAAAGGGATAAACTCCCTCAATAAGAGTGGTAGGTCTCTCCACGAGACCATCAGCTATAGGAAATCTCACTCATATGGGCCCTCCTTTGACATGACAAGATAATTAATTCTCACTTGACTTAGCATACAAGTATCCTTAAACATAATGGTAACAAGGATCTCAACAACAAAATCATCATCTCAGTGAATCAAACGAAAGGCATGGCATCACTGCATCATATACCTCCACTTCTAGGGATGGCTTGAAAATGCAAAGCTCAGCTGCAGAAACAAATTGTCGTTGAGTTCTTGGCGCGAAATCGTGTCGAATGATTGTAAACTTGACCCCTTTCTGACACCATAAAAATATGGACCCTCGGGAATCTTCAAGATTCCCCAAATATTCCTTACTGCTGACTGTCTGAAATTTTGTTTCTCAGATGATAAACTAATGGCACCATTATATTCCTTGTAGAAAACTGATAAAAATGAGTATAAAGTTGACATACATATGTTACCTTCAAAAATTACCCTCTAGGGAATCTCCAAGATTCCTTAAATAATCTGGATAAAGAGAATACTATACAATATTCCCCTGTAATATACTGTGGAATATTCCTCAAAATATTCCTGCATCTAAATATTTTCCAGGTGGACCCCTCTGGTCTCGAATCTTACTCATGCTCACTGGCCTTTTGTTGCTCCCCAGGAAAATGAAATTTCGGGTTTAATAAAGAAAAGGTGGGTGTGAAACCCAAAACCCATGACTGGGTGGCTTGGTTGGTAGAATTCATTTAGAAATTATTTTCCATGTGATTGGGGGTTCCAAACCCCACCCGACCCACTTGGTGTCTTGTTTTGAATGGTGCTTTATTTTTTTGTGGCAATTTGTTTAAGGTTGGAGGGTCACCTGTTAGCGGTTCAGGTGGGTTTGAATCCTACCAACCCTATTATTATGTATAGTGGTTATGGGTTGGATGGTTTTTACCACCCACCAACCATACAATATATTTATATATGCAATGGTGTGGGTTGGTGAGGGTGGTGGCCCGCCACCCCTTTTTTAATATATATTTTTTTTTGTTAAAACAAACTATTTAAAAATTTTCCGCCCATTTTAAAGGGTCGCTGGAAAAATTAATGAGGTGAGAAATTAGCCAGTTATGGAAGTTGGAATCCATGCGCAAGTAAATTCCAAAATTTTGCCTCTTGAGTGGCTTCCATTGGACCTAGTTTGACCAAAACTTTGACTGACCATAACTTTCACATATGAACTCAGATTGAGGTGTCATTCATGTCATTGGAATGCTTGCGTCGAGATATTAAATATGGATCTGGTTCCACTTCAATATAGGGACTTTTATTTTTTATTTTTTCCAAAGCCACTTCTGAATCTAAAGCATTTCTAGAGCCACCTGGATCATATAACTATCAACTCAAGTTCTCAAATTAGAGGAAGGTTAATTTGTAAGTTATAAATAAAGTAAGAGTATCATATACCCTTATTTTGGCACTAGATAAGTTGATGAAAGGAAGAGAATATTTGGATGAAATTATAATGGTTAAAATGAAAATAAGGAATGACACATGTAGTTAGAGGTCAAATAGCCTAAGGACATAATAGGTGGGAAGTGATATCTATAGGCATCATATGTTCATTACTATACCATTTTGAATTGGAGAAATAGGTATAGAGTAAGTTCAAAAAAGCTCATAAGATATTTGTACTTAGGAGTGATATCCATATTCAACTCTCAATGAAAGCTTAAGGCCATGTAGGGTGACTAGGAACTACTAGATTCATAGTAAGAATTTTTAAAAGAGAAATAATAAGCATGGCGATAGTAGAAGATACCATCAACTATATCAGTTGGTGGAATGACAGTTGAATATATAACTAAAATAGTTGCACATTGCATCATTATCGTGTATGACACATTTAGTCTACATCAAAGAAATATATTTTCTTTTAGTAATATTGCATCCTTATCTTGCATGACACAATTACTCTAAATAAAAGTAAAAATATGTATCAATATAAATTGAATTATAGGCTTGATAAACAATTTTGGTTGTGTTCCATTTGTTTCTCAATCTTGTTTTCATTAGATTTTTCTAGTTTGGCTTACGTAGGTTATCATGACCAAGAATTGGGTGTTATTTTCCATATTACCATTTCATTATAGAGCTTGGTTTTCATAAATTGAACCCCTAGTACGTGAGGCCCAATACCATACATAAAATATCAACTAGTTCATACAAAGGATTTATTGATGTATTCATGTCCTCTTTTAGCATGCACGATGTACATATGACTAACAAGATGATATATTTTGAGTCACATTCACTAAGGAAATATAGCCATTTATATTTTCAATTACTAAGTTGAGGCGAGGTGAATGTATACTTCAAGTTTTCATGGTTTGTATGTAATTCAAATCTCTTTTTGAGAAAACACATCTTTCTTTCTTTTTGACATAATTGTTTCATTTGTCATTAAGTATTAGTGTAGCTTCCATTGTTATTTAAGTCTTATTTTCAGTTTTATCACAAAATAAAATAAAAATCAAAATAAATGAAAAATCAAACCATTTTCTAAAGGTCATGCAAGTTTAAGAGGCGCGATCAAGTGATAGCTTGATGAGTACGATGAGGTGTGTTGCGGGGAAAAAATAAGCACGAAGGTGAATTAAGGCTCAACCCTCGCAGTTGACTGTGACGTTAGCATGGTTGACCACAATGTGTGGCCTAAAATTACTATGGGGGTTCAACCTCAATGAAGCTCCCGTATATTCTTTACCCCCGCAAAGTTTAAAAGAAATAAAGTGTTTTGTTTGATTGGATTTTGAATGTGAACCTGCGAGAAGATCTGGGCCGTTTGATCAACAAGCCACAGATCCAATGGTAATCGCATAAGTTAACTAGAATGGGTTCATTTCGGAGATCAGATGCGACGGTGTACCTGTGAGAAGATTTGGGTTGTCCGATCAATAGTCCATAGATTCGACAACAACCGAGTGGGTAACTAATCGGACGTGATGGCATATCAAACACAGTTTAAGTTTTCTAAAGTTTGGGCTAATCTCAGATGTCCATCCAAAGAGACGGGATCTGACAAATATCAGGTGAAAATGTAATCAGGTTTTAGCATTAAAATCCGACCCGATAGATCATTAACTGGCGATTTATATTTCCCATCGGGTCTGTATGGCAGTCAACTGAGCATTGAAAAGGCAGACTCGATAAGGTTTATTTCAAACAAGTTTCAAGTCTAGTGAGTTCTGAAGGATCAGACCATTTATAGGATGAGTGAATGGACGGTTCACGTACAGCTAAAGCGGACCCGATAGGTTTATGAATCAGATTGTTAATCCTTTTTAGTTCCACGGTAAACTAATATTCTGCGTAAATTAGCCGATTCTGTTGTTTAAGCAAAATAATCAAAATTAGAGGGAGATGATCAAAACTTCAAAGGATCGGTGATTGGTCGGGCTTCCCTGTGTTTTGGCCAATTAAAACACTCCCAATACATATGTGGGCCCAGGTCCATGCACGGGGTTTTGTCAAATACAGTTTATTATGATTAAAACAATTTAATCATTATTAAAGCATTTACAGAAAAACTTCATCAGCAGCCAAGCAATAGAGCCGAAAAGCTAACAGTCATCATCATTTTCTAAATTTTGTTACTTCTTGTTATTTTATTTACGAGGTGTCTTTTATCTTCTATGTAATATTCTGTAATAACTTTTACTTTAGACAGTTAGGAGAATAGTTAAGCAGTTTGACAGTTTTGGTGATCACCAACTATCTCATAATGTATAAAAAGAGGAAAATTTACAGAGAAGGGGTTCGAATTTTGGAGAACCTGGAGACTAAGCTACTGAATTCCTGATACAACTGTTGATTAATGAAAGAATCAGAAGTTTTCCATACATTGTTGGGTATGATTTTGTGTCTTCTCTGTTATGTGTCATCTTATGTTTTCTTCCTTTAAGTATGGTAATGAAGTTGCAGGTCTTTATTTGCTTGTGTAAATAAAGTTAAAATCCCTTAAAGAGAGCTCCTATACTTGAAGTTCACACCTCTGCAATTCTTCTAAGTTACAAATAGTAGTTTCTGTGTAAGACAACATATTATCTATAACTTCTCCAAGTGTCACAAATAGTAGATCCTGTGTAAAACAACATATTGTCTATGACTTATTCAAGCTTTCTTCATTCATCATTTATATTCAACAATCAAATGGCATTCTGATATTTTCTTGTCACCTAAGTATTGAGGGTTAAGAACCAGATTTCCCAGGTCCTTCATTTGAGAACACAACATATAATTAAGTGACAAACAAGTGACAATCATTATAATCATTAATGTCTTAAGCAAAATTTCTACACAGCCAGGAAATTGGTTTCTTAAGGTACACCAAGTATCATGAATGAATATTTATATGTTTAGTGGTTAAGTTAAGTTTACATAAACATTATTTCACATATTTGCATCTTTGTTTTCATGTTGCTTTTAATGCATACCAATGTCAATAGTGATGGTGTAATTCCTTTATTTGTTTATATGTTATTATGTTGACCAGAGGGAGCCTAACAGTCTCTCTATATGAATCCTTCTTCCCCAAGAATTTATATTTTATATTTTCCATATTTTCGTGGTGTATTCAGTTCAGGCATTTTCATCAACATTCTTATGATTAGGTTCATGGAAGATTTGTTTGTTCTCTCATCCTCTCTTGGCATTCAATCCATATGGATATCATCCCCCAATATCTAGATAATTTTGGGTTCTGTCAGAGCTATTGATCTTGCAAGCCTAGGTAATTCAATCAAAGAGGCTTTCACACCTACTTTTCATGCTCAAATTTCATGGTCTCCATATAGATGATTCATCATGGAGATGACTAGTCATATCCATTAGGGAAGAGGTCATATTAGACTAGGAAGAATCTTACTTAGCCCACTGTTTGATATTTCATTTCAAAATAAGTGTATTATTTAGATAAAAGTTGTTTATCAAAGTAAACCTCTCAAATTTTTGAATAAGAGAAATGAATTTGGATATTATAACTTGTTCATATGTTGTTGACTCTTCTGTTATTTTTATTATAACTATTTTTTCTATGTATTAAAGGAAGTAACTATTTGTACAATGTATTAAAGGAATTAAAAGCTAGAGGCCTAACTTATCGTGGGCCTTATAATTTTATGACTTAAGCATTACTTTATGCTTTTAATTATTTAAAGTGTATAAGGTCTATTTCCAATCCCACAAAATTTTACTTGCGACTAGATTTATGTCATGGTAAAGTCTTTAAAAAAGTTGGCTATTGTGTAAACTTTTGTCCATCAAAGTATGACTCTCAAATTTTGGGATTAAATCAATGAACATGGCCGCTACTAATTCTTTTTGTTGTTCTTGATTCTTCCATTTCTTTGCACATGTCTTAGAAGAAGTGGAATTTGGACACCTACTTTGTTATAAAAACTTAGATGGATCTTTAACTTAATGAACTTTTCCTTTTTCTTTTAAATTTTTGCAGTGTATATGGTTTTTTGAATTGTAATTATCCTCTCTAGAATCTTCCTTCGTGCCACAAACCCACTTATTATTGAGAAATAGTTGTGCTTAATGTTTCTTTTATTTTATTTGCCATGGCTTTAGAGATTATTTTCTAACTAGTGTAAACATGGATATTGGCTAAACATTTTCCATTGAACGGGGCTTTTCAATCATCTCAATTAGCGCAATGATGGTGGAGGTAAGTAACTAATGTTTGAACATTTTGGACTCATCCACTAATTTCTACAAATCAATATTAAATATTCCCCAAAAGAAGCTAGAAAAATAAACGAAAAATACTTTTGGGTTTGAAATTATGTTCTCTAAATTAAGGAAATTGACTTTTGGATTTCTTTAAGGGAAACTTTTCTTTACAGCCTCAAATATGGATTTTGGGTCACCAATCTAGGGATTTTTTGGATTACCCTTTTTATTTCTTTTTGATTCAGTATCAGATCCTAGAGAATATGATATAAGCATAGGTTTAATATTTCCTTCATAATATTTGGAGCTTCTTGTGGAACACCTTTAAAATTCTGGATGTAAGAAATTTGATTACTACTTATATTACGTAAAGTATTTTCACAAAAGAAGCTTGTTTCGATTATTACAAATGGGGCTTATTTCTTTACTTCCATAGTCTAATATATAGATTCTATGTGGTATTCCTTAAATGATCTTGGTTATGAATCTCTTAATGCAATCTTAGTAGGATACTATAGATGTCTTTAATAGCTTCTATTAAAGAGATACCCATGGTTCTTTCCTTTATTACTAGCCTAAGGCTATGGCACTACTTAGCATTATAATTAATTACCTCATTACTTTTCTCAAGGTTCTAGGACATATTAACTTGTTTCTTTATGTCACAACTCAAATTTATACTTGTTATATTGTTAAAACATAATTTTAACATTGAATAATGATATTTGGTCTTTCCCATAACTTTTATTATGGGATGCTCACCATTTAAGGTGATAAGTTATCTTTGTTATATTGATGTAACTTTTCACAATTTATTAGATTATTTATAGCAATTTTGGGATTACCTTACATCATGAACGTACAAAGGTTTTGTGTTTTGGGTGAACCTATCACCAAAAATATGAATGATATCTTCGATATATTTCTACAATTTATCTATTCACCATTTATTGTTAAACATTGTAAAAGTGTAATATTGAGTACATTAGTATATAACTATTCACCACACATTACATTTTGTTTTTACATTAAATTACACCAAATAATTTTTGTGTTAATGTAAATAATTCTACCATAAAAAACTATGGTTTGCTCGAGTCCCGCAATTCCTTACTTTAATGTTCATGATCCTAGCACCTTGACTAATATAAATTTAACCATGATATACTTTCCTCTAAGTAATCCATATTTTTAACAATATTTTAGTCTTAGCTACTCGCATTAAAACATTTTTCATTGACTCTTATAAGTTATTTCTCTAATGTGAAACAAATTTATCCATATTGATTGACATCAATATCCTTTGTGATTGACATCCTTTTCAGTTTTCCCTTTTATCAAACCAATTTCCTCAATATGGGTGAAGGTTGAAGATTATTTCTCATGTATTTCATATTCTTCTGTTGAGTCACTTTCTCCATTTTCCAACTTAAATTGTATCTTTTCTAGTTATTCCTCTCTTAGTTGTTCTTCCTAATTTAGAGGTTTTTTTAATCTCTCTAAATATTACACGATGGCTATAAACAATCTTATTTATTTTAGGATTCCAAAGCTTTGAGCCATTTACACCACTTATATATCCAATAAAGATATATGTCTCTTCTTTATAGTCCATGTTATTCTTTTTTTCTTTGGAACTTACACATGAGCATCGCGACCAAAAAATATAATATGTTCAAGAGAGGTTTTCTTATTATCTTATGCCTCATGTGGTTTTTTATCAACCAAATATGCTGTAGATGATCGATTGATTAGGTAACACACAATTCCTACTACTTCTGCCTAGAATCTTTACCCTAAGCATGTGTGACAAAACATACTTCTTTCATTTTCCATTGACATCTTATTCATTCTCTCTATAACGGCATTTTATTGAAGTACCTATGGAGTTATATTTTGTCTTTCTATTCTTCATTTCTTTCAAAAACACTCAAACTCATTTGAGAAAATTTATTCATCAGTATCTGTTCTCAACACTTGTTTTTTTTGTTCTCTGTCTAGTTTTCTACAAGAGGTGTAAACCCTTTGAATTTACAAAAATATTGGACTTCTATCATAGGAATATCCATATTTTCCTTAAGAAATAATCTATAAAAGAAACATAATACAAATATTTTCTTAAATATAGTACTGGAAAGGGTCCACA
This sequence comes from Pinus tabuliformis, assembly GCA_031772625.1. Taxonomy (NCBI): domain Eukaryota; kingdom Viridiplantae; phylum Streptophyta; class Pinopsida; order Pinales; family Pinaceae; genus Pinus; species Pinus tabuliformis. Next base: position 572,605,983 of record CM062808.1, read on the forward strand.
CGTGTTGTTATGTACCCATTGTAAAATCACATCTACTCCGATAGCACCAATTGAAAATTTTACCTAAATATGTTTACAATATAATTAATGTTCACAAAAATCAAAATCTAAGGAGAAATCATAAATTACTCCAGCGAGACCTTTAGTGTCCATATCTAAATCTCTCTTTAATGCCAAAGCATGGCCTTCTCTATAAAAAACATAAGAGATTTTCTCCATTCATTGTTAACCTCAAGAGCAAGAAAACTATCACATCCATTAGCCATTGTTCTTTCTTAAAGCTTGAACAAAGTTTTAATAAAAAATATATTTTACCAATGTTATTGTTCCTCAAATCATCTTGTAATTATATTTGTTCAATTTACCTAGAAACCTACATGACTCATTTTACTAACACATGTCATATATCTAGCTAAACCTAGAATATGTAGAATTTAAGGAGATTTTTAGCCCTTCCATCTTTAAGTAATATCTTCATTCTTCCACATCTTGTAATGTCCCAAATCAATTAATTTTGGAACAAACACTTCATATTAAACTATCATGCATTTTCCAGAAGATTTCCATGTAAAACCAGAACCATAAATCTATAAATTGCACAAAATATCATTAAAAGATCACAACATGAGAAACAATGAGAAATGCAGCAACCAATACCCAGCTTTATTCTATATATATATATATATATATATATGCCAATACAATAGTTGGGAATGACCCTACGGTCTCCAAACTGAAACAGAAAAACGATCTCTACACCTATGGATTCTGAATGAATCCACCAAGGGGAGATGGGTGCTCGCCCAATCTCTCTAAATCACCCGAGGGTTTCTGTCCTGGGGCTACCATTGGAGTAGAGAACTGGGTTCTCAACCTCTCATACAAGAAACAATACTCAATCCAAGATGTCCTCCAATGGTCTCATCCTCCTCTTTTATAGATTCAATGGACTCCTCTATAACCTTATATTTTATTATTATTTTAATCATGGAGCACTTTTCCCTCTTTTATTTCAATTAAAATATTCTTTTAATGCCGAGAAAAGGTTAAATTGGCCACCATGTCCCCTAAGGCCACTGAAACTCATATCTAATGATCCCATCCTATAGATCTTCTCGTTTCGGTTTCAACGAGCTATTACACCGAGGTGTCCCATCAATCAATCTCCTTAGAATGCCACCTTGAGCATAATTAATTAAGTTATGCTGAATAATAATGTTGATTTCTGAAAGTTGTCAAAACGCGAAGGAACGAAAGGCAAAGTGTGCGAATGGTGGAATAGGCCAAGCGAATGCCATCAAATCCCATAATAACTCCTCAAAACTCCATTGGAACCCCTGATGACATAAACCTGCTCCACTGACCTAGACACCTCCTGCCCTGGAAATCGACCCTAGCTGCACTATAAAGAAGGATAAAAATGGGGACATGACAGTCCTCCCACCCCAAGATTTCTTGCCCTCAAGCAATCCAAATATGTGGACCAATCTGGTGGTCTGACGCAACTGAGACCCAATGCCAGGATCCCATACGAACCATTGGGTGACGCTTTGCTCTTGTTTCAACCCACCATGAATGGACTCCTCAATGCTTGGATCCCAGATCATTCTTTGACAAAACCTGTCATCAGCAAATCCTCATGGATCCACATGCCACCAATAAGGAGCATCAATGCTCCATGGCTCCTATTGTGCTATAACTTTGGTTGTGAATGTTGGTCCACCTGTTGCGTACCAACTCATCACCTCTCTCTAATCCAACCCTTGGTCTAGACCAAGGTCAATCTCATCATGTTGAATCCATGCTGAAATATTGATGGGTGGCCAGCCTACATCATGCTGCCAATCGAAGCATGCAATATCCCTCACCTTGGAGGGCTCATGTAATACAATGCCTCTGAATAAAAATGATACTCCATCAATAGGGTACCAACTCATGATCTTTTTCCAATCCAATGCAGGGATTCTTGTGCAAGGAATACATTTGCTATGCTGACAATGATCCATGCTCAACTCATGATGCTCCACCTGGACAATCAAAACATGTCCAATAAATCCTACCTCTCTCCCTCTAATGGGAAAAACTCGGCAAACTGTGCTGCAAGCCCTATTTATGAACTCCTAGAGAGGACTACTGCCTGAATATGTTGTAGCTTTGCTAGTCGCCGCTATATTTGTTTGAACCTCATCAATGGGTAGACCCAAGGATGGATGCACCACCATCTCCAACTCTTGCCACCTACTAGCCTCCTGCAAAACTACCTCGTCAATCTCCAACACCTCCTGACGAAAGATGTATGCATTTCTCTTCTTCATAATTTATGTATTTGCATTTTAACATCAATCAACGATATCTAATTAAGTGCAATGTTTGCAATGTCAAAGAAATTAGAATGCTCTCCTAAAAAATTGTTATCAATCATTTTTTTAAAAATGAATTAGCTTATTTTTTTCTTCTTTATGTTTTGCCTTACCATTTAGGTATATGAAAAAAATATTGTAATTACCAACTTAACAATTATTAGTCCATGAGTTACTAGTCAAACTATTATTTTGACTATATAATACTTTAGTTGTAGGTTTTAACCCCGTACATAAATTACCTGCATACGAATTCTAAAACACAGAAAGTAAACAATGCGATAGCATAACACATAAAACACATATACATAGAGATTTCCCCTGGATCCCAAAACCGGGACTACCAGCTTGATTTTTCATTATATTCCTTTCAATGTTATAATACATATTTATACATGCTGAAGCATCCAATACCATGGACCAAAAACCATCACGTCCAATACCATGGATCGTAAACCATCGCGTCCAAAAAACATGTGCGAAAATCATGCACAAAACCATAGGTGGATCCGCCCAACCTAACATAGGGTCCAAAACCAAAATTTTCCGGGGCGCTACCCCGGACCCCATAAAATGGGGTTACGGGTATGCCTCAAACCCCATGTGACCCCCCCCCCACCCCGTACACAATCGTCGCAACGAAGGGGGGCTACCCCCCGGTTAACTACGTGGGCTAGTCGTGGAAAGAATATAACACAACCCAACATTCTCCCACTTGTTGTTTTCTTTCCACAGGGGGCCACAAGAGAGCTTAGTAATTTTTCCAGCCCTGAAATCCCCATTGTCTCTCTACACTAAGAGAACTTCTCAGAGCTCACAGATTTTGTCAATGCATCTGTAGTATTCTTCAAAGTGTCCACCTTTACCAGCAACACCTTTTTGTCTTCTATCATATCCCTCACAAAGTGATACTGAACATCAATGTGTTTTTTCTTTGAATGATATGCGGGGTTCTTTGCCAAGAAAATTGCACTTGGGCTGTCACAATCTATCCTTATAGCTCCCTGACTAACCCCATACTTGAACACAATCTCTACAACCAAACTGCTTCCTTGCTTGCATGAGTGGCTGACATGTATTCTACCTCTGTAGTTGATAGTGCCACTACAGATTGTTTCTTACTCATCCAACTCACTACACCTCCAAATAGGTTAAACAAATAGCCACTTGTAGATCTTCTCTGATCCAGATCTCCAGTCCAATCTGCATCAACAAAGCCACGAATATCCAACATTTTGTCCAATCCTGATCTTCCTTGGTAGCACAAACCATAATCACTAGTGCCATGCAAATACCTGAAAACCGGCTTCACTGTTGTCTAGTGCTCCTTCCCTGGTTTTGAAATAAACCTTCTCAATACTCCCACTACATGTGCAATGTCTAGTCTAGTACAGACCATTGCATACATCAGGCTACCGACTACACTTGCATATGGAACACGGGACATGTCCTCTTCCTCTTCTTGTGTCTTGGGACACTGTTCAACTGATAACCTCACACCTACAAGAATAAGAACCTTCACCGGTTTACTATCTTGCATATTAAACCTCTACAGTATTGTCTCGACATACTTCCTCTGGTTTAACCAAAGCTTCCTCTTTGCCTGATCTCTTTTAATTTCCATGCCCAAAATATAGTTTGCAGGACCAAGATCTTTCATGTCGAATTTGGAGGACAATTGTGTCTTCAAATCCTGGATAATTTATTTGTCATTTCCAACCATCAACATATCATCCACATACAAGACCAGATAAATAACATAGCCACCAATTAATTTAAAATACACACAGTGACCTTCTTTGCTTCTGGTGAAGCCAAGTCTCCGTATAAATCTATCAAATTTCGAATACCACATCCTTGGTGACTGTTTTAACCCATACAGATACTTCTTTAACTTGCATACCAGTTCTTTCTTACCCTTCACCACAAAGCCTTCAGGTTGCTTCATGTATATTTCCTCTTCCAGATCCTCGTGAAGAAATTTTGTCTTCACATCCATCTATTCTACCTCAAAATAAAAAGTAGCAGCAATAGATAAAAGTAATCTAATAGAAGTTACCTTGGCAACAAGAGAAAAAATATCACCAAAATCAATTCTTGGCACGTTGGAATAACTTTTTGCTACCAACCGAGCTTTGTATTTCTCCACTTTTCCTTCTGCATTTGTCTTCTTTTTGAACACCCATTAGCTGACAATGGGCTTCCTTCCAACCGGCAACTCCACCAGATCCCAAGCCTCATTTTTGTGGAAAGATGCCATTTCATCAACAATGGCCTCTTTCCATAGTTTTCCATCCTCTGAATCCACTGCTTCATTCATAGTTCTGGGATCAGTAACAAACAAAGAAAAATTTGAACAGAAAGTAGATTGACTGTACCTTTCTAGCTGCCTTCTTTCTCGAACTGATCATCTCATAGCCGGAGTTTGCGACTCTTCATCTTCTGATTCCTCCTCTGTTGTAGAGTCTGATTCTTCCTCCTTTAGCTCAAACTCTATCTTCTCAGGTTCCTTTGGTTGGACTTCATGTTTAATAACATCTTTCACCTCTTTGAGCACCACATCTTGGTTGTACACAACCTTCCTTGTTATTGGGTTCCAAAGCTTAGAACCCTTTAAACCATCCTTATACCCAATAAAGATGCACTTTTTAGATTTACTATCCAACTTGGTTCGTTTCTCCTTTGGAACATGTACATATGCATCACATCCAAATACCCTTAGATGTGAAAGAGAGGGTTTCTTACCAGTCCATACCTCTTGTGGAGTCTTATCCTCCAACGCTGATGAAGGTGACCTATTGAACAGGTAACATGCATTATCCACCACCTCTGCCTAGAATTCCTATCCTAACCTGGTACCACTAAGCATGCTTCTTGCCCTTTCCATCAATGTCTTGTTCATTCTTTCTGCAGCTCCATTTTGTTGAGGTGTATATGGAGTAGTCTTCTGTCGTGCTATACCACACTTCTTACAGAATTCTTCAAATTCCTTACTGTAAAACTCTCCACCATTATCTATCCTCAGTACCTTTATCTTCTTCTCTGTCTGGTTTTCCACTAGAGCCTTAAATTCTTTAAACCCATCAAAGACTTCAAATTTCTTCTTAAGGAAATATATCCATGTATTCCTTGAGAAGTCATCTATAAATGATACATAGTACATAGAGTTACCCAGTGATGGAACCTTCATAGGTCCAAACACATCACTGTGCACAAGCTCTAATATATGTTTCGCCCTCTTACCACCAGAGGGGAAACTCACCTGATTCTGCTTTCCATATACACAATTTTCACAGAAATCAAAATCTAGAGAGCTATTACTCATACCTTCTACCATACCTTTACCATGAAGTATTCAAAGGCCCTTCTCTCCAATATGTCCAAGCCTTTGATGCCACAACATGGTCTTTTCTCCAAAGACCACTAGATTTTCTGCTTCACTTTCAAGAACCATGAAACTGTTGCACCCATCAACAACAATGCTACCTTGCAACTTATACAGAGTTCCAATACAAACTCTCCGCATCAATACTAGTGCTCCCCAAACCATCTTGTAGGTATCCTTCTCGAACACTATTTTTACACATGCATCATCCAGCTTGCTAACAGAAATCAGATTTATGGCTAATGCAGGAATATGCAGAACACCCGAAAGTGTTCTAATCCTTCCACCTTGTAGCTTCAACTTTACTTTTCCATGATTCTAGCCTTCCTATCATCCCCCAAGAAGACATCACCACCATCATATTTCTCATACTCACAGAACCACTCTCTATGGGGAGTGAAGTGAAAGGATGCGCCTGAGTCAATCAACCATGCCTCATGATCTACATGTGTACTTGAAGAATCCAAGTACACATCCCCACCTTCATCTGAGGTGGTTTTCACCTCTGCAGAAGGAGCCTCATCAGATCCCTTTCCTTTTTCATAAGCTTTAGATTTACAGTCCCTTTTGAAGTGGCCTTCCTTTCCGCATTTCCAGCACACCACCTTTACAGGTTTTCCTGGAGATTTAGATCTCCCACTCGATGACTTATTTTTGTTTTTGTTCTGGGACTGTCTCATACAGACAAGGCATCACCATTTTGGCTCTCCATATTTTTCCGTCTCATCTCCTCCGTCAACAAGGCTGAGACTATTTCATCAAACTGCAAGGCAGTTGCATTGCTACCTATTGCAATAACCAGACTATCCCACGAATATGGTAGAGAACACAAAAACTAATGCACTTATCTTCATCTGAAATTTTAATATCAACATATGCTAACTGACTTACCACAGTATTAAATACGTTCATATGCTCTATCACCGAGTCTCCATCTTTTATCCTTGGGTTATACAACTTTTTCCGTAGGAACAGTTTATTCACCAGAGACTTAGATTGGTACAAAGTCCCTAACTTGTCCCACAAAGCCTTTGTTGTAGCTTCCCCTGATACATTCAGCAATACTGAATCTGAGACACACAATCGTATTGTGCTCTTTGCCTTCCGATCCAACTTCTTCCATTCTTCATCAAACACTCCCATTGGTTTAGTACCCGGATCTACTGCAATCCACTGATCTTTATCCACCAACAAATCGTCCATCTTGAGTTTCCACAACTCAAAACTCTAACCATTAAATTTCTCGATCTCTATCTTTCCACTGCTTGCCATCTTCTTTCACCACCAGAATCAATCTCGCAGATCTCCCACTGAACAGGGTCTACCACAGGCCCAAGCGAAACCCCTCAACAACAAAGGCGCCCCCTTGATGCCAAATCTTCTCTGATAGCAAATGTAGGTTTTAATCCCATACAAAAATTACCTGCATATGAATTCTAAAACACAGAAAATAAACAATGCAATAGCATAACACATATACATAGAGATTTCCCCTGGATCCCAAAATAGGGACTACCAGCTTGATTTTTCATTATGTTCCTTTCAATGTTATAATACATATTTATACATGCCGAAGCATCCAATACCATGGACTGAAAACCATCACATCCAATACCATGGACTGAGAACCATCACGTCCAAAAAACATGTGCGAAAATCATGCACAAAACCATAGGTGGGTCCGCCCAACCTAACATAGGGTCCAAAAATAAAATTTTCCGGGGTGCTGCCCTGGACCCCATAAAGTGGGGTTACGGGTACGCTTCAAACCCCCTGTGACCCCCCACCCCCCACTACACTATCGGCACAACGAAGGGGGGCTTTGCCCCCCCTCTAACCCCCCGGTTAACTATGTGGGCTAGTCGTGGAAAGAATATAACACAACCCAACATTAGTGGTATTTGAATTTATAAACGTATGGTTGATTTTTTTTAATAAATTAAAATTAATTTAGTGATTTTGAATTTATAGAGGGATATTTGAATTTATAAAGTTTTAAATGAAATTGGTGTTAGTTAAAAATTTTAAAATTAAATTTGTTTTTTATTAGGTTAATGAGTGAGTTTATTTTGGAATAAGATTTTTATAGTTCAAATTTAATTATAAATAATTATTAAGTGTATGGTTAAGCTTTAGATGGTGTAACTAATGTGATGAAGGAGGAGATGGGACACCAAATCTGAAAACACGTTGGGGATGTTGGGGATGTGGCAACAACCCTAGTGAGGTTTAATGTCAAAGGTAACACTTTCAATAGTCTCTACGCACGAATTTGTGGAAGCAATGGTGAAGAAGAGTATGCAAGTTGCGGATAGTTTGTAGTACCGATACCATCGTGTGAGTTTTGAAGGTGAAATTTATCATGTCATTAAAGAGTTTGGTAATAATTATATAATACATGCATCTCCAAGCAGATATATAGTTTTGAAACTATTGTGAACTATTTTTCTAATTTCTTTTATTTTATTTTAAATTTAATTTCAAGTATCGTCTACCATGGCTTTTAAAGGAAAGCTCTCCTATATGATACCAGAACTATTGACGTGTATTCATCAAATCGTATGATATGGAGGAAGTTATAGTGAATTGATTCTAATGTAACAAAAGTCTATATTCTGTGTTAGTGGTTGGTCCCTTAATCTTCAGTGCTCTATACCAAGTACTGTTTAGCTTGGAAGCAATGCCTATATTTTCTTAGAATGTTGATTTTTGTAGTTGGACATATTGTTCTTCTAAGTAATTAAGTAAAAGAGTGAGAAGTATAACTCATCTAAAGATATTGTATTAAGAATGGAAGTGACGGCCATTTTTTAGGTTGTTCTCTTTATTATGGTGAGTTTCCACAAAAATCTCATTGTCAACTACTAAGATCATTTTTTCAATATGGAGAATGAAAGTTTTTTTTGGATGGATACAATTGAAGTGATTATAGATATGTTCAATTTGGTCGAGGGTTTGTTTGATATCTTCTTGAAAAAAATCAAAGTGATTATAGATATGTTCGATTTGGTCAAGGGTTTGTTTGACATCTTCTTAAAAATAATTATTTTTTTCCCTTTAGGTGATCTCATTTCATTTAAGTGATAATATTTATCTGTTTTTGTGGATATGGAAGTGTTTTATATTCCTATATCCAATGAGCTTCTTCTTATATTTGAGATTTGGTAGATTTTTATTTTCTTTCTTTCTTCCCAAAGAGAGAGTAACTCAAATCCTTCATCTGAGTTTCAAAAAGGGGATGTTTGTTTTCACAACAAAGCCTCTTGGGCGATGGACCAATATTTAATATTAGTGTTCAAATGAAACCTTTATAGAAAATAAATTTAGAGGCAACAGTTAGGTCGTTAAAATATGATCATCAAACCTCTGGAGAAAATAAATATAGAGGCAACAATTAGGTCATTAAAATATGATCATCAAAAACTACAAAATGTGTCCAAACAGGGAAAATTTGATTTTAAGATATGGGATTCACGTCTTTATTAAATTTTAAAGATAAACTCATTTCCAATTTTATCATTGATTATGAGCTTCCAAACAATTAAAGTGGTATCCTCCTTGTTGAGAAAATCGTTCCACATTGTGACCATCTACATTAGTAAAGTTAGGAGTGAAGAGTTTGTTACATTTTATATTAGTGTTATTTTTTTGCTACGTAATCATCATTTTTCAAATCAATAAAATTGAATGCTATGACAATAATAAGGAGGGTAAGGATTTTTTTATGAAAAAGGAAGGCATCATATTTAATGTTTCAACCACATATATTATAAAATTTGGCATATAGAAAGTGCACATTGGAAACAAATGTTAGGTTGATGTTTATTTGACTCCATAATTGTTGGACGCAACCCATCTTGGCCATATTTTGGGCAAGGAATCTGAATTTTGTGGGTAGAGCGCGTAGTAGAAAGGATGTCGCGGAGTGCGAAGTGGACCGTGCAGCAGAGCAGTGGAGCACCAGAGCACAACGAGGACCACACAATAAACTCACCGCATAGTAAAGGGGCTTCACGACAAAGCCCCTCCCTTTTTGTAAAAGCATATAATATTATAAAAGTTGAATGGTTTTGGACCATAGTCCCTTGTATTTTGGAAACCATCTCCATGGTAATATAGCACGATGTAATCCCTCAATCTAATAGTATATACAGGGATGAATAATAAAGATGGCATGATTTGGATCAAAATATATGTTTATGGTTGTATTTGTGTGACCTGTACTTTGGAGAAAGGGCCAAGGCTCCACAGTTAAGTGTCGGGAGGCCTAGCTCTACAACTTAGTATGTGGACAACCTGCAGCTGTGTGCGCGGGTGAAAATTTGTTTTTTGTACCAAATTCTCTATTATAAGCAACAGTTCTTGTGGATGTAGTCCTACATTGGGATGAACCACGGTAAAATATATCTTCATGTGTTTATTTTCTTATTATCTGCATGTTATTTCAGTACTTATAAGTTTATGGAGGTTTACAATATGTTTAAGTGATGAATGTAATTCTGCAAAGTAATATATAAGTGTGAAGTAGTTCATGAATTCAAAGTAGTTTATAAGTGTTAAAGCATAATAAAATACAAATTTAGCACATCATAATATTCCTTAAGGCTGCAAAAACCTAGTTCTGCAACCTCCCATAATCACTTCAGGTGAGACTACCGTCTACTTGCAAGTTGTTGTTGAAAGGGCCAGTGATTGAGGGTTTCATTGGTGTGCAGTAAAATCTGAACTTAGGTCAGTCCAACATAAACCAACAAATGGTTCTATTGTCGAGACTGGGATATGTTTACATAGGATCTATCGAAGAAATAAATCCAAGAGTGGGTAGAACAAAAGGAACAAGAATTTGCAGAAAAAGCGAATAGAAGCCCTCATCTGTCATCTAAAAGGTGGTTGGGGAAGTATATTTTTGAAGATCAATACAAAATATTCTTCGCTTTGTTTTATTTTGAGCTATACAAGTGGATATCAAGGTTGACTGAGAGAAACAACTATTTTAAAGGAGACGAACCTAAGGAATGGACTCCTAAACTGATATAGCGACTCAAGAATACTGAAAATAAGATCTCAAGAGCTGTTGATTTCTGGATTGATACCATTTTGGGAGGATTCATTACTGAGTTCGCGGTAGGCTTGATTGTGTCCTACAGTGAAGCAGAATGGAAAATTTTCAAAGGACTGCAAGGTAAGTTCTTGAGATGTCTCAAACTCTAGATTAAGATGCTTTTGTGTGAAAAGTAGATTTTACGAATGCAGTCATATTATTAGTTACTTATGTTTGGAAGAAGATCCGAAGAAGAAACTAGAACTATGCGAAGTGGAAAAATATATATAATAGATACTATAAAGAGATTTCGTGGCCAAGATCCAAATACTTTTATAGAAACTGATTATAACCCTCTGTTAAGTGAGTCTGAAAGTGAAGAAAACTACCCTTAAGACCCTGAAGTAACTCTGCAGTATTCACCCTTCTAGCCTGAAAGTTCGGCGAAGCCAAAATCAAGTAGTAATCAGGGTGCTTTTGGTTTTCCCCATCCTTCTATCCCCCCTATCCCCCCTCATTAGGGGAGTTTTGAGGTCTAAAATGGGCCTCCTAAGAAAAATGTACAACCAAAATAAAATGTATAAGAACCAATAGGACTTAAGATGATGATGTCAACAATGGGGGATGATTCACCATTTTTGGAGTAAAAAAGTAAAATGATTAAAAAATAATAAAATATAAAACTATTTTTTCAACTCATATTTTCAACTTATCTCCCTAAGTTTTTACTCAAATTTCGAGCGGGAGTACTCATTGGATGAAAAACTTAATTCCTCATCCAAGGAGTACCCATGTTGCATACTTTCGATGGACCCTTCTATACAAAAAATGAGAAATACATGAAAAAACGTGATTGCAATCACGTTTTTCATGTATTTCTCATTTTTCATGTAGTAGGGTCCATAAAAAGTATGCAACATGTACTTCTTGGATGAAGAATCAAATTCTGCATCCAACGAGTGTTTCTTCTTGAAATTTGAGTAAACGCATAAGGAGATAAGTTGAAAATACAAGTTGAAAAAATAGTTTTTTTCTTTTTTCCCTCTAGAATTTGGTGATGTAATCTAATGTTATTTTATCATTTCCACTATTATTTTATAATTTCCTTAGGATGCCCATTTTAGACCTCAAAATTCCCCTAGTGTACCCCCCATCCCCCTCCCCTTACGAATCCCCATCCCCCACCCCCTCTCCATCCCCCTCCGAGAAGAACTATGGTCAATGATATTAAGCTACATGTCTTTAAAGGGACTGGATCAGAGGATCCAGAGTAGTTTTGGTTCTTATGTGAAGTAGTATGGACAACAAATCAAGTCCATGATGAAAATATAAAGAAAGCGTAGCTTGTCACGACATTCCAAGATAGAGCGTTGATGTGGTACATGAAGTATTCAAACAATCATATCATATCATTTGCAAACATTAAAACAACGTTGTTAAAAGAATTTAAGAAACCGAAGTCTGAGTTGTAGTGTATCACAGAGTTAAAAGAAATAAAATAGAAGCCTACTAAGTCTATTTGGGAATTTGATCAAAGATTCAAGATATTATTAGATCATGTGAGTTTCGAAATAGCTCCGCAGCAACATAAAGAATGGTTTATAGTTGTGTTGCTTCCACATATAAGATTTCCTTTGTTGCAATAGAAGATAGAAACTTAAGCCGAAGCTTTAGAATGTGTGATGAAATTAAAAGCTTCGCCTATAGGGAATACCAATGCAAGTTTGCAGCAGATCCAGAGTTAGCTAGAAAATTTGACTTTACAGATACAAGATATGAAAAAAAGTAAGGAAGTCGGAGAAGAAGTGTGGTGTACAAATTGTAAAGAAGAAGTCCATTCTAAAGAGTAATGCTCTCTCTTTAGAAACTACATGGCTAGTGGAGCACTAAATCCTTTGAATCCCGGATCCAACTTATGGTGAGAGATATGTAAAACTAGAGGCGAACATCAACCAGAAGATTGTTATTTGTTACAAAAATATGTGCAAACCCCCAGGAACTTTAACTGCAAGTTCTTCAAATCAATGGGACATGATGAAAACAATTGTCGAGCTTATGAACTGATGATGGAACAAAGTGTCGATGCATATAGAATGCAAGTGTTATGAAACCAGCTCAAGAAAAGATAGATCAACGCCTTAGAATTCAGCCTCTTCGAGGGGGAAACCTCCTTTACATTACATAAATGAGCAATTCTTGGATGATACAAATGAAAAGACCTCATTTCTATATATAGGAGTCTAAGGGGTCATAACATAATCAGAGCCGACATAACAATAATAATGTAAGGGCACAATAATAACAATAGTGGGCTTCTATGGGGCACAATAGTAACAATATGGGCACTACATGGGTACATCAATATAATAAGTGGGTTGTACTAATAACAATAAGGGGTTACACTAGTAGTATAGGGGCCTAACATGCCCCTCTCCTTCAAAAAGCGTTGTCCTCAACGCTTGAGTAGTTCTTGATGCTTCTGTATAAAATTCTTGTCCTCCCATGTGGAATCTTTAGCGGGTAAGTTCTTCCACTTGATGAGATACTCTGAAATTGATCGATTTCGTAGTTGTCGGGTTCTTGTTTCTATGACTGTTCCAGGTTCCAATATGATTTTTCCTTCCTCTTCAATTTTTGGCAATATTGTTTGAATTGGGATACTTTGCAACTTTTGAATAAGTGGCCATACTTCTTCGTCCTTCTTCCATTCATCCCTTGCTTCATTTATCTAATCTGGTTGGATAATAGAAATAGTACAAAACAATGCTTCCACATCCTCATCCTTGAAGAGTCTTCCCATTCGGTAAGGTCGCCATTTTTTAAGTGCATGTAGTGTTGCCAACATTTCCTTCTCATAAATAACTTGCTTGAGATGTAGTAGTAAAATTACCCAATCACCTACATCAAAAAAAATTTCACTACGATGTTGATCTACCTGTTGTTTCATTTGATTTTGCATTGAGGTGGCGTTATCCTTTAAAAGTTGGAGAACTTGTTGTTGATGCTCGATGTGATCTTTCACTGCTTGAACCTTTTTCTTCTTGATATGTCCTTCTATTTCTAGAGTTTGAGGAGTGGCAATTTCTTCCAATCCTTTACAAGATATGGTCGGATTCATTTCTTGATGCTCAATGTGATCTTTCACTTCTTGAACATTTTTCTTCTTGATATGTCCTTCTATCTTGATAGTTTGAGGAGTGGTAATTTCGACCAATGAACTACAAGATATGGTTGGATTTATTTCTTCTTTCTCGATGTGATCTTTCACTTCTTGCACCTTTTTCTTCTTGATATGTCCTTCTATATTGAGAGTTTGAGGAGTGGTAATTCTTTCCAATGCTTTACAAGATATGGTCTGATTCATTTCTTCTTTCTCTGGGTGGGGTCCTGGCGTATATCCTCTTCTTTTGATGTTTCTTGATCCTTTTCTTCCTACTCTTCATATTCTATGTAAAATAATTTCTTCTCAGCACACTTATGACCTTTAGTGCATTTGCTATCACAATTATAACAAAGCCCTTTTCCTCTTTTTTCTTCCAATTGTTGTGGTGTAACCCTTGTAGGTTGTGGAAGGCTAGGAGAAACAACACTTCCATCTTTATAGTTGTGAGGGGTATGCTTCCTGGTTTCCATAATTTTGCTTTCCACTATGTCACAAAGCCCTTTTACCATTTCCAATTGTTGTGGTGTTGCTCTAAAGAAGGTGTTGCTCTTTGTATCCTCATAATGTGCTACCATTTCCTCCGTGAAAATTGACCATGTAACAAGTTGTTTACGATAACAAAGCCCTTCATACCATAAAAATTGATCTAGTTCTAAAAATGAGGATGCAATGCATACCTTTTGTAATAGTGGTACACCATGTAGATCAAAATATTGCTCCATCTGAAGTATCCAATTTACCGGATCCTTGCCATCAAATTTCCTCATCTTGCTTTTTCTTGATTTTAGGAGCTCGATCTTGAAACGACTGTAACTCTGTAATTTCGGATCTTTAAGTTTTGAAATTGCGACCTACAGTAGCCCTTTGTGTCATCTTTCCAATGCCACCAGTCTGACCCAAATTGGATTCTCCAAGGAAGAGTTATGCGAAATCTCCCACAATGACCTGATTATAGACTAGTTCAGTAGAGCGAACTTGTACGACGTGCCACGAGTCACTGTTTCGTCCTTTGGCTCTAAAAAATATATACAAGAAACTACAGTCCGTCCTCTTTCTGTACCTTCTTATGAAATTTCAATCCAATGCTCAGGGAAAAAGTTATGATGATTTTCCCCAGGTCACCTGTTTGGAATGTAATTTAGGAGTCTGCAAAAAGACCAACTTCCTCATATCATATCTCCGCAAATATAGCGCAAAAAGCTCTGAAATTCGGACCCGAGATTTAGCGCGATGTCTTCTCAAATGGGTTTTTTTTTTTTAGCTTCTGAAATGTCACAAAAAAAGAGTTATAGCAAAAATGCCACGATGACCTGTTGGGAGCAGCAAAACCCTAGAATCCAAAGCTCTGATACCAAATGTTATGAAACCAGCTCAAGAAAAGATAGAAAAGATAGATCAACGCCTTAGAATTCAGCCTCTTCGAGGGGGAAACCTCCTTTACATTACATAAATGAACAATTCTTGGATGATACAAATGAAAAGACCTCGTTTCTATATATAGGAGTCTAAGGGGTCATAACATAACCAGAGCCGACATAACAATAATAATGTAAGGGCACAATAATAACAATAGTGGGCTTCTATAGGGCACAATAGTAACAATATGGGCACTACATGGGTACATCAATATAATAAGTGGGTTGTACTAATAATAATAAGGGGTTACACTAGTAGTATAGGGGCCTAACAGCAAGTGGAAGAACATGGACACAAAGACAATGGATAGTGCAGTGGTCGCGGTGCTTATCAAGGAAGAGGTTGAGGTGGAGGCATTGGTCGAGGACGAGGACATATTATTTGATATAATTGTGGCTAGAAAGGACACTTTGTGAGAGAATATAAGAATCCCACCACCACATGTAAGAATTGCAAATCCTTTGATCATGTAATTGAAGAGTATCTGGTACTTATGGATAGAATGCAAGAAAAAAGAAACCAACAGTTGACACAAAAAATCCAAATGATATTGTGGATCTGAGGACTGATGAACCTCGCGTTAGTATTGTAACAAGGAGTGGAATTGTGACTAGAGGTGATAAAGTAGATGGAAACAAAGAAGCTAAAGCTACATGGGTGAGAAAGACTACTGAGAAAGCCCCTGTATTTGATATTCAAAAGGAAAAAAAAAGTCTTTATAGAAGTGAAGTGAAGCTTTATGGATGCAAGAGATTCAACATCTAGCGTGTAGGAGAATTAGAAGAATAGTTGTATTATATCATATTTTACACAAGGCCAAGCTCTGACAATACATGAACAGGATGTTGCATATAAGGTAGATACTTTAAAATATTTTCTTCAAACTTGTATGAAATTGTTGTGAGATCAAAGAGTTGTAGAAGGACTTTAGGAATTGATAAATTCCTATGCATCTAAAGAAGTACTGCAGAGTGAGATGCGTGAAGTTAACAATTTACATAGATAGAAGAGAACTGGAAAGGAAATGAGGCTTAGTGCACAAATAGGAGAATATGACATGGACCAAGTTATTTTAGATCTGGGATTTGAAGCTAATGTCTTGACAAATCAAACATGGGAGTTAATGGGTAAACTGAAGTTGCAATGGTCACCTATTTAGCTAAGAATGGTGAATCAACAAAATATTGTTCCTCTAGGAAGATTATCAAGCATTACAGTGGACATTGAAGGGGTGTGCACTACTACTAATTTTGAAGTAATAGAAATTATGGATGACAGTAACCCCTATCCTGCATTACTTGGACTGGATTTGACATTTTCCAACGTGGCTATAATCAACTTAAACAAGAGGCAAATGATATTTGAAAGCAATAATATGAGAGTGATCATTCCCTTAGATCCATCAAAAGGATCAAGGTATACTTGACCAATTAAAGAGGAGTACATCGCAGCTGATATAGATAACATCTATTAGATGATAGCAAAAGAAAAAGACTGTGTTAACCCTACTGAAGGTAAGTTGAGTTGGGAGCATGACAGTTTATGTGCTTCAGATTCAGAAGAAGGATTAGAAAATTGGCAAAATAGGTTACATGAAGTGTCTCTAAGGCTATGTGCACGAGTTACTAAAGTAGTTTGTTGTATGACAACTAAGGTATGTGTCTTACCTTTTTATGGTGGTTTGGGTGGTATAAATACTTTTCCTAAAGAATATGAAGAATGGGTACCAGAGTGTCAACTATTATTAGCTCTGGATATAGCCCTAATAACTACTCCTCCTAGATGGTGGGGTACACATAAGAAGAATATAGGAACTTGGAAGAATGTCGAAGGTTGATATGGATAAGGTTTGGTCAGGTAGAAAAAGAGTTGGCAGATAAATATGATGGTCAATCTGATCCTAGAGAGCACATCGAGCTTTGAATGAGAGCATGGAAGGATATTCCATGAGAAGAATGGGTGCATGGGTTCATCCATACATTGGAGACAAGTCCTCAAGACTAGTACCTAGAAACATAAATTTGACATGGTATTGTGAAATGAGCAGAGATGGTTAATGGGTTTATATTGACATTTAGCTTTCAAGATGATTGTCCATTTATAGATTTAGCCCTTTAGATATTTAAAAAGAATATTTTTGAGAATTAAATTCCACTCACTTGGCAGCCTGATTGGGTTGCTTAGCTACATAATGTAATGGAGTTCTATAACATCACTACAGAAGAAGATGAAGACCATCACAATATTGACATAGCATAATCTGAAGGCTACCAAGAAGTGAATGGACCTGAGTTATAAATGCCTGATATAACAAAATCATTCAATTCAAATAAGGAAAATATAAGATCAGAAGAGGAGTTGAAGTTTGCAATGATAGGATATTATTGGGATGAAGAAACAGTCAGCAAAGTGATAGATCTTCTGCATGAATACCAGGAGTTATTTCCCACTAATTTTTCAGATATGAAGGGCATAGTAGGAGATTTAGGAGTTATGAAGATTCCTCTAAAGCTTGATGTAAGCCAGTTAAGCAAAGGCCTTATAGATTGAATCCAAAGTACAAAGAAAAAATGAAGAAAGAACTTGAAAAAATGATAGCAGCTAGAATCATTGAACCTGTGGAAGAATCAGAGTGGGTAAGTCCTATGGTGGTACAAGAAAAGAAAACACAAGGAGAAATCAAGATTTGTGTTGATTTAAGGAAGTTAAATGATGCATGTCTACATGACCCATTCCCTACTCCTTTCACTTATGAAGTATTGGACAATGTAGGAGGTCAGAAAGTGTATTCATTTACAGATGGATTTTCAAGGTACCATCATATTATAATTATACCAGAGGATCGACATAAGACTACCTTCGCTATGGAATGGGGTTCATATCAGTATACAGTGATTCCTTTTGGACTGAAGAATGCCCCTGCCATATTTTCAAAAGTGGTGGTTGCATATTTCAAAGAATATATTCACAAGTTTTTAGAAGTATACTTTGATGATTGGACAGTATTTGGGTTATTGAAGAAACATGTTGTGAGCTTAAGACTGATGCTCGACACATGCATGTAGTATCATATTTCTTTGAATATCAAGAAGTGCATATTATATGTACCTTTTGGTATATTGCTAGGACATATTGTTTGTAAGCAAGGATTGATGGTGGATCCTGTGAATATTGCTATTATTGTGAATTTATCTCCACCAAAGACAATGAGACAGTTTCGCACCACATTGGGACATACATGATATTACAGAAAATTTATCAAAGGATATGCACATACCACTGTGCCTATGGAGAAACTATTGAAGAAAGATATGACTTTTCAATGGAATGAAGAATGACATAAAAGTCTTGATATATTAAAGGAAAATATGGGAACTATGCCTATCTTGGTTTTCCTGAATTGGAAAAAGGAGTTTCATGTTCATGTGGATGCTTCATGCATAGCTTTAGGAGTGGTATTGGCATAGCCTGGTGCAGGAGAAATTGATCACCCTATAGATTTTGCAAGTAGGAAACTGTCTAAAATAGATAAGAACTATACAACTACAGAAAGGGAAGGACTAGCTATGGTATATGCTTTACAGAAGTTTAGACATTATTTGTTGGGATCGCATCTCAAGATATTTATAGATCACTCTACACTAAAGTATTTGGTCAATAAGCCTATTTTAGGAGGAAATATTTGCAGATGGCTATTATTATTTCAGGAGTATGAATTTGAAGTTATTGTTAAGCCAGGAAGACTAAATGTTGGACCTGATCATTTGTCAAGGTTGGAAATAGGAGAAGAACCAATGAATATAGAGGATAATCTTCTTGATGCGCAACTGTTTGCGATCAGAATAGTGGATGATCACTTTGCTAATATTATTCAATTCTTAACCACAGGGATGGCTCCTTCATAATACACTACGCAATAGAAGAAAGAATTGGTGGTTAAGGCAACAGATTTTTCACTAATAGTAGGACATTTGTATAATATGGGACCAGATGAAATATTGCGTAGGTATGTTCCTAAGCACAAAAGACAGATAATTTTAACATAAGCTCATAGTGGCACAGTTGGTGGATATTATGCAGGGAAAGCTACTTCTCATAAAAATTTAAGAGCGGGATTATGGTGGCATACACTATACAAAGACGCAAACGAGTATTGTCAAGCTTGTGATGTTTTCCAAAGAACGGGAAAACCTTTAAGAAGAGATGAAATTCCACTAGTGCCACAAGTAACATTGCAAGCTTTCGATAAATGGGTTATTGATTTAATGGACCTATCAATCCACCAAGAAAAAGGACTGGTGTGAGGTATATAATCACTGCGATTGATTACTTGACAAGGTGGGTCAAAGCATAGCCAATGAAGGATTGCAGTGTAGAAACTGCTGTGAAGTTCATATTTGAATACATATTGTCTAGATTTGGGTGTCCAAAGATATTGATAAGTGACCAAGGGTCACATTTCTTGAATAAGACCATTGAAGCATTAACTGAGTAATTTCAAGTTTACTACCAAAAGAGCAGTCTTTATCATCCTCGGATGAATGGAACTCTAGAAGCATTCTATAAAGTTTTTGAGAATGCATTGACCAAGGTATGTAATGTAAACATGGATGACTTGGATCTTAGGATTCCGGCAATATTATGGACTTATAAGACTACATACAAAATTTTGATAGTTCAGACACCACTTAGGTTGGTTTATGGGAAAGAAGTTGTGATGCCCATGGAATATATTGTCCCTAGCCTAAGGATTACAACTTTTAAAAATATGTCAGACCCCGACATAATGGAAGAAAGGATGTCGTAGTTAATTTCTCTGGAAGAGGACAAGTTTATAGCAGGATTTCATCAACAAGTACAAAAGGCGAGAGAAAAGGCTTGGCATGACAGGAACATTAACAAAAAGAAGTTTCAGGTAGGAGACCTTGTTCTCCTCTATGACAATAATTTGGCAAAATTTCCATGGAAATTAAAAACACACTTGTTAGGCCCATATGTTACTAAGTATATTACTAACGGAGGTGCAATGTAGTTAGCGAAGTTAAATGGAGAATTAATTCAGGGAAAAGTAAATGGCAGTAGGTTGAAGTTGTATAGGGACAACCCTACCCCTACAACTTCACCTTAAAGAAGAAAGAAGGAAAATATTAGTGTCACATGCAGTTGAAAGTGGGCACTAGACTATAAACTATGCTATAGAGAGAGCTTCAATGAAGAAAGTGATTCGCTGCAATGAGGAATATGTCAAATTTTAGAGGTGCACTACAACAGGGAACATGTCAAAGTTTGCCGGAAAGTGGAAATATCATTGTTAAAAGAGAAAAGACATGCGTAAAGTTGCATTTAAGATGACAAATTGACAGAATTTAAGGATAGATACGTATTTAATGACGAAATCCAAAAAAAAGGAAAAAATAAAATCGAATGATGAGGTTCGAAGGTCGGAATTGTTATAAATAGCTTACTCTTGCTCATATTAAGAACTTTGTTGAATCAAGATCTCGAGTGATTAATAGTTCGAAACTTGCCAAAATATCCCAATTCAAAATATCCCAATTCAACAATTGAAACACCTGTAGTAGCATCACTCACAGTAGCAAAACCGTAGCCATAGAAACAGCGGAAATTACCAAGGAAGAAGCCAACCAAGGAATAAAGAACCAAGGAAAAACAAGACAAGAAGCCTGTCAAACCTGTGAAACCTCATAAGCAACCTGAGCAGGTCAATATTGGTGAAGAAGAACTGTAGGAAATATAGGCAAAGGAAGGTGGCGCAATTTTCATCTCGTATCTTCCCTTATACATCCCGCCAAGGAAGTCAAGTGCCAAACTAGTAAATAATTCCAAAGATGCAAAGTATGGGACATTTACACCACTATTGTTGGAAATTGTGCCATTTTTAGGAGAGATTTTAGGGAAAATTTCATAGCTCAAATTTACATATTATGATTTTAATGACCGGAAGAAGTACCCTTAGTTCGCACTAGACCAGTACTTGAAGCAGGTTCACTACCCAGAGAGAAGAGTGACGAGATTGGAACCACAATGGTGGGTGAATGGGTTAGTGCAGTCAAGACTGCTCAATATGTTTCATGTGGCGCACTTCGGCAGAAGTTTGGCAAACATAGTGTGTGTGCGACATTTTTTGGTATTAATACATGATGGACACTTTTGGATGGGGAATAAGATCCCCATATACCAAATGTTGATTTGGAGGATCACAAGATTAACATACCAAGGGCGAAACCCTGCGGAGGAGTTCATGGAAAAAGATTAGGATCACACTTTGGCGGACAATATGAAGAAGAAGTATGGGTTGATCAAAGGAAAAAGGGGCTACGACATCAACTCGATCGGTAACCAAGCAGTCTGCTTCACTACACATAGTTTTTCTGGAAATATTATGAGGAAGTGTCATGCAAATGAAGTTCCTGCATTGGTGGTGTCTTTAGCCATGCAGTACGCAAATGGAATCCAGTATAACTAGGCTGGATACTTATGTAATGAATTCCTTGATGATTTCTGCAAGGTCTAGGAGAAAGGTACATCTTTCCACTATACCTAATTAATATTGATCATTTCTATGTTAGTGTGGAAAGAGCCGGAGGACACACAGTTCCCTTCAGTGCCTTCAAATGTATGTGAGGCCGCAAGGTATGCTTCACTGTGGCATACCACTCAAGCATTGTGAGCGTAGGAGAATAGAATATTTTTCATATTATATCAAATGGATTTGCACATGTTAGTAAATCGGCATCCGCTCCTTTAGCTGAGTTTTCACAAACAATACAGCCTTGTGGTGAGGTTCAAGGTAGATTTTCATAAATTGTACATACAGGCATGCAGAGACATGAAGAATAAATGGCATTCATTTCCATATATGGTCACAAAAGATGATCTCGTATAATTAGTACAGAAATGGCCCATAAAATGGATGACTCTGCTGGAAGAAGCAGGAGACAGTGCGATAGAAGAAGAAGAGTTGGAATCTTCGCAGCATGGCGAAGCCAGTGAAAAAGATAAGGAGCAGGAATCAAAGGAAGAGGAAGAGGAAGAAGGACATCATGAATAATAACACCATGAGGAGGACCCCCAAGGAGGCGAGGATATGACTAAGGAGACAAAAAGGAAGAAATAGAGAAAATTGTCATGGAGAAAAGAAAGATCCAAGGAGAAGCTACCATTAAGAGCATAAAGAAGCATAAGGCAGATAAAACAAAAGAAATCACACCAATTTTTCTCACTGAGGGTGACCTGGATCAAATCGGAGATAACGTTCATGAGATGACAATGGAATCATGGGATAGGGTGGAGGATCGTTATGGCGAGATTATCACACATGTGCAGGTGAGGATTGTGGAGTTAAATATTTTGGCATTATCAGTTAGAAAACATGTACAAATAGAGGAAAGGGTTATAGAAGGAAGGTTGATAGAGCTTACCCTTCAAGCAAGGCTAACACAGATGCCTATAGGGGCTCTACAATTTGAATCAGCAGAAATCCAGCAGCAGGCCAAGGAGTGGACGCATATCAACATGAACATCACAGTAGTGCCACTGCCAAGACTACACAAGCTGCACGAGGAGATTATAGAAGAACTAAAGCTAAGGGAACAACAGACGTTGCAGCTTAATATACAGGTGGAAAAGGAGCGGGTTGCGCTGTGGCAGAAGCTTGAGTAGACAATACAAGAAAAAGAGAAGATAGAAAAAGAGTATCAGAAGCTCAAGGACGTAGTGGAAACAACATGTAAGGGAATTTTGTACCTTGATGTCCACGAATAAAATCCAGTAGGATACAAAGTTGCAAAGCTCGACCTTGCAGTCAAGGAGTAAAAGGATAAAATTTCCGCAGTGCAATTCAAGTATGAGATGCAGATCAGTGAACTGCAACTATGTCGCAGGAGGTAAGAGACTAGAGAGAGATTGACTTAAATATCGGGATGGCCAGCATTTGCACAACATTGGAAGATTGTGGAAAATTGTTGGATGAGAGCATTCAAATTTGGACTTCGCTGCAGGAAGATCGAAATGTTCAAAAACTACAAGAGGAAATGTAGCAAAAGTAGCATCAATTGGAGGAGAGTCGAGTAGCCGCGAATACTTTTCCAATCTCGTAGAGGCTCGCAAAAATTAATGAGTCAAAGGAGCTGCAAAATAAAATTGAAGAGTTGAGAAGGAGAAGAAAATTTTGATAGAAAGGACTTAGCCTTGGTAGGATGAGGCCCTCCAGCTATCACAGGTAGTGGATGAGAAGCTTCAGCAGCTTCGACGAAGGGAGACAGAATTGGCAAAGAAGGTTGTAGAACATGTCATAGAAGTATTATTAGAAGAAGTGCACAACGAGGAAACGCAGTTGGTAGAGATTATGCA
Organism: Pinus tabuliformis; assembly: GCA_031772625.1. Classification (NCBI taxonomy): domain Eukaryota; kingdom Viridiplantae; phylum Streptophyta; class Pinopsida; order Pinales; family Pinaceae; genus Pinus; species Pinus tabuliformis. Next base: position 572,629,721 of record CM062808.1, read on the forward strand.
ATAGTTTAATAAGACATACAACATTATTGCAAACAATATCAGAGGCAAAGCAGCGGAGTGATTCAGGACAAGTCACATGTGAGTGTTGGGGGTTTGTTGGCAGCAACCCAACTTGGCTAAATTTTGGGCAAGGAATCTGAATTTTGTGGGTAGAGCGCGTAGTAGAAAGGATGTCGCGGAGTATGAAGTGGACCACATAGCAATGTAGTGGAGCACAACAAGGACTAAATAGCAAACTCACCATGCAGTAAAGGGGCTTCCGATCGAAGCCCCTCCCTTTTTGTAAAAGCATATAATATTGTAAAAGTTGAATGGTTTTGGACCATAGTCCCTTGTATTTTGGAAACCATGGTATTGGGTCCATGGTAATGTAGCAATGTAATCTCTCAATGTAATAGTATATATAGGGATGAATAATAAAGAAGGAAGGCATGAATTGGATCAAAATCTATGTTTATGGTTATATTTTTGTGATATGTACTTCGGAGAAAGGGGCAAGGCTCCGCAGCTGAGTGCGTGGAGGCCTTGGTATGTAGTTGTATGCATAGGTGAAGAACTATTTGTTGTACCAAATTCTTTATTATAGGCAATATTTCTTGTGGAATTAGTCCCACATTGGGATGAACCATGGTAAAATCTATGTGTTCACGTGTTTATTTGCTTATTATATGCACATTATTTCAGTACTGAGAAGTTTATGGATGTTTATGATATGTTTAAGTGATGAATGTAATTCTACGAAGTAATATATAAGTGTGAAGTATTTCATGAATGTGAAGTAGTTTATAAGTGTTAAAGCATAAGAAAATACAACTTTACCACATCGTAGTATCCCTCAAGGCTCCAAAAACCTTTCTCTACAACCTCCCATAATCACTTTGGGTTAGACTATGATCTACTTGTAGGACGTTGCTGAAAGGGCTAGTGATTGAGGGTTTTGTTGGTGCGCAGTAAAATCTGAACCTGGGTCAGCCCAACCTAAACCAACAATAATGAAAATACACATACATAATAAACTTTTGCAAGAACCATTTTCCATGGTTGACAGAGATCTAGAACATTATTAACCAGCACAAATGAAACTAGAATAACATCCATATATATCTATATATGATCTATTAAATAGTAGTTCATCATAATATTCATTAGCATATGATCTATATGGACCCAAAGAGATGCATATAACTTTATCCAACACCTTTGATATTGACTTGTAGATCACAAACTCAGAGGTGAGGTGGTGTTGTTCATTGTAGACATATAAGTATCAATGTTACGCTTTTTGTTATGAAACCAGCTCAAGAAAAGATAGATCAACGCCTTAGAATTCAGCCTCTTCGAGGGGGCAACCTCCTTTACATTACATAAATGAACAATTCTTGGATGATACAAATGAAAAGACCTCCTTTCTATATATAGGAGTCTAAGGGGTTATAACATAATCAGAGCCGACATAACAATAATAATGTAAGGGCACAATAATAACAATAGTGGGCTTCTATGGGGCACAATAGTAACAATAAGGGCACTACATGGGTACATCAATATAATAAGTGGGTTATACTAATAACAATAAGGGGTTACACTAGTAGTATAGGGGCCTAACATGCCCCTCTCCTTCAAAAAGCGTTGTCCTCAACGCTTGAGTAGTTCTTGATGCTTTTGTATAAAATTATTGTCCTCCCATGTGGAATATTCAGCGGGTAAGTTCTTCCACTTGATGAGATACTCTGAAATTGATCGATTTCATAGCTGTCGGGTTCTTGTTTCTGTGACTGCTCCAGGTTCCAATATGATTTTTCCTTCTTCTTCAATTTCTGGCAATATTGCTTGAATTGGGATCTTTTTCAACTTTTGAATAAGTGGCCATACTTCTTTGTCCTTCTTCCATTCATCTCTTGCTTCGTTTATCCAATCTGGTTGGATAATATAAATAGCACAAAGCAATGCTTCCACATCCTCATCCTTGAAGAGTCTTCCCATTCGGTAAGGTCACCATTTTTTAAGTGCATGTAGTATTGCCAACATTTCCTTCTCATAAATAGCTTGCTTGAGATGTAGCAGTAAAAATACCCAATCACCTACATCAAAACATTTTTCACTACGATGTTGATATACCTGTTGTTTCGTTTGATTTTGCACCGAAGTGGTGTTATCCTTTAAAAGTTGGAGAACTTGTTGTTGATGCTCGATGTGATCTTTCTCTGCTTGAACCTTTTTCTTCTTGATATGTCCTTCTATCTTTTGAGGAGTGGTAGTTTCTTCCAATCCTTTACAAGATATGGTCAGATTCATTTCTTGACGCTCGATGTGATCTTTCACTTCTTGAATATTTTTCTTCTTGATATGTCCTTCTGTCTCGCTAGTTTGAGGAGTGGTAATTCCGACCAGTGAATTACAAGATATGGTTGGATTCATTTCTTCTTTCTTGATGTGATCTTTCACTTCTTGCACCTTTTTCTTCTTGATATCTCCTTCTATCTTGAGAGTTTGAGGAGTGGTCATTCTTGCCAATAGTTTACAAGATATGTTCTGATTCATTTCTTCTTTCTCTAGGCTTTGTTCCTGGAGTATATCCTCTTCTTTTGACCTTTCTTGCTCCTTTTCTTCTTCCTCTTCACAATCTATGTAGAATAATTTCTTCTCAGCACACTTATGACCTTTAGTGTATTTGCTATCACAACTGTAACAAAGCCCTTTTGCTCTTTTTTCTTCCAATTGGTGTGGTGTCAACCTTATAGGTTGTGGAAGACTAGCGGCAACAACACTTCCGTCTTTATAGTTGTGAGTGGTATACTTCCTGGTTGCCATAATTTTGCTTTCCATTTTTCTTGCTAACCTAAATGCCTTCTCTAATGAATCAGGTTCCCAAAGGCGAACATCATGTTGAGTATTATCCTTTAAAGACCCTATGAACACATCAATCCTATGCTCCTCTAGAATATCTTTTACCCTTATGTTCAATTTTTGGAACTCCTCAATGTCTCCATTATTGAACCCTTTTGTTTGAGACTTATCAATTGGCTAAAAAAAGTGTTGCTTTTTCTATCCTCATAATGTGCTATCAATTCTTCCGTAAAAATTGCCCAAGTGATAAATTGTTTACGAGAGCAAAGCCATTGATACCATACAAACTGATTTGGTTCCAAATATAAAGTTGCCATACATACCTTTTGTGTGTTTTGCACATTATTGAGATCGAAGAATTGCTCCATCTGTAATATCCATGTGGCGGGATCCCTGCCATCAAACTTCCTCATATCGATTTTTGGAATATGGTGAGTCTTCGATCCAACATTAGAGTCTATGGAATCATGATTAACATTTCTTTTGTTCTCATCATGAGTTTCCTTTAGTACCCTTTCACCCTTAGTGACCATTTCTTGTAGCAACTTATTCATATTTATCTTCAATTCTTCCATCTTATCATCCATGCCATCAATTTTAGCGTCCATGGCATTCACCTTAGCTTCCACGCCATCCATCTTAGCTTCTACACCTTTCTTTAAACAATCCATCTTAGCTTCTACACCCTTCTTTAAACCATCCATCTTAGCTTCTACATCTTTCCTTAAACCATCCATCTTAGATTCTGTTGCTTTTTGTGCAAGTGACACTTGTTGCACTTGTTCTTGTAATTTTGATATATCATATAGCATTTCTTCTTCTTCTTCATGATTCATGCTAGAGCTTTCAGGTTCCTTACTAGGTGTTTGCATTTTCTTTCCTCGGGGCATCAATTACCGATAATAATTCTCTAATATTCCCTTTGAATTCCTTCAAAATAAATTTTCAAACCAAGCTTAAGCAAAAATTAAAGAAAATCTACACACCTTTTTTCACTTTGTAGGAGCTCGATATTGCCTCTGATGTATCTCTGTACTTTCTGATTATCTAGTTCTAAATTTGTGACCTGTAGTAGCCCTTTGTGTCCTCTTTCCAATGCCACAAGTCTGACCCAAATTGGATTCTCCAAGGAAGATTTATGCGAAATCTCCCACAGTGACTTGATTATAGACTAGTTCAGTAGAGCGAACTTGTACGATGTACCACGAGTCACTGTTTCGACCTTTGGATCTGAAAAACACCCAAAAGAAACTATTGTTTGTCCTCTTTCTGTACCTTCTTACGAAACTTCAATCCGATACCCAGAGAGAAAGTTATGACGATTTTCCCCAGGTCACCTGTTTTGAATGTAATTCAGGAGTCTGCAAAAAGACCAACTTCCTCAGATCATATCTCCGCGAATATCCCGCAAAAAGCTCTGAAATTCGGACCCAAGGTTCGGCGCGATTTCTTCTCAAATGGGTTTTTTTTGCGACTTCTGAAATGTCACAAAAAAAAATTTATAGCGAAAATGCCACGATGACCTGTTTGGAGCAGCGAAACCCTAGAATCCAAAGCTCTCATACCAAATGTTATGAAACCAGCTCAAGAAAAGATAGAAAAGATAGATCAACGCCTTAGAATTCAGCCTCTTCGAGGGGGCAACCTCCTTTACATTACATAAATGAACAATTCTTGGATGATACAAATGAAAAGACCTTCTTTCTAAATATAGGAGTCTAAGGGGTTATAACATAATCAGAGCTGACATAACAATAATAATGTAAGGGCACAATAATAACAATAGTGGGCTTCTATGGGGCACAATAGTAACAATAAGGGCACTACATGGGTACATCAATATAATAAGTGGGTTATACTAATAACAATAAGGGGTTACACTAGTAGTATAGGGGCCTAACACTTTTTTAATAAAAAGGATGCATATAACTTTGTCCAAAACTTTCAATATTGACATGTAGATGGCAAACATGGAGGTATCAATGTTCTCTTTTTTTTAAACATGTCTCTAAAATCATGTTTACAAAGTGCTTGATTTATTAAGCAGTGGTTTATAGTAATATTCATTGGCATATGATCTATATGGACCAAAAGGGATGCATATAACCTTGTCCAATGCCTTAGATATCCACGTGTAGATGGAAAATTTAGAAATGTTTTTCATTGAAGACATATAAGTAACGATGTTATTTCTTAGAGCGCATTATGAAAAGCATGTTTAAGGGTTGTAACCATTGTTGTATACTATTAAAGGCAGGGACTAGCTGCTTTGCAACTATCTCCTTTGTTTATTCTTGTAGAAAATCCATTGATTTGGATAGTTAATTGAAAGCTTGAACATATATTTAAGTATTTAAGTATGCACATCATTAGTTATACTTCCATGTATTCGCTTATTGTTATCTTATTTTTCCTTCTTTTGATAATGATTTTGTGGTTCAAATTTAAAGAGTTTTGGGGTCATTCTAATTTGTGTTCTAGAATGAGTATTTCTTTGAAAGTATGTCTATCTTCCATGTTTTATAACTTTATATTCAATTTCTCATTTTATTTGAATTAAATATAAATTTTCAAAATAGAATTTCAATAAGAATATAATTCATGATGTCCTTACCAATATTTCCCTTACTATATGTGGTGTTATCACACAAAGATGACGACACGGGTAGGAAATCAACCACTCATGCATGTTGCTTACCCACTTCCCGAATGACAATGTAATGGAATTTTTGGGAGGATAATCAAAGTCTATGCTTTGTTCTGAAGCGAATTATGAGAGTTATCGCAAGGAGTGGGAACTCACTCCTAGTAACAAATGGTACCATATGGAGGATGTAAGGCTTTCGAAGTTGGATTGATCGATCTATTGGAATAATCTCTAGGCATTATGAAAATTGATAGAGAAGGACACCTGCTTGGAATCTAAAAAATGGTTGCAACACAGAGGATCGAGGTGAGGTCATGAAGAGAGATTGGACGTGATGTAATAGGAAATGAGGCCTTGGAAAGGATGATGGGGTTATGCAAGTATCATGATTCCTAAATTGCATTTAAAAAATGGTTGGCTTGGTTGAAATTTCAATCTGGTCTTGCTATCTACTCTTTGACTTGTCTAGTCGACTCCCTTGATTTTAAGCCTTGGGAAAGAATAAATTGCCACACACACACACATGATAGGACAAATCCCTGGGGGAAAGTGTATTTCAAAGGGTTATTGGCATATGTTATGGCAAAGTGCGTTACAGTTTGAGACAATAGAACATGAAGAGTGAGATAGGGGATAGGAGGGAAGAAATAAAAGGGCTTAAGAGGAACTTCAATGTACTCCCACCTAACCCATTTGGTGCACATAATTAAATAGGCATGGGAGCTAGAGAAATGATAACACCATTTGCACCTTGAGTAAGCTAAACAACATATGGTGACATTAGAAATAGAGGTGGTGACAATCAAGCAATAAATCTCTCCCAATATTAACTTGAAGGAGATGTAGGATTAGGTCACAAACCTCATGTACTCATAAATAAGGGACACACAATTCCACAAGCTCATGGAAGTGAGGTGGACTGTGAAGATCATTGTGGCTATAATTTTCAAAAAACCTTGGAATTACTAGGAGGAAACCAAGCAATCTCTCAATATGTTTGAGCTCCTACATAATGGAGTATTTAGAGTGGAGTTTGTAGTTTCTCTAATGGAAGAGGATGACTAGAACAAGGCCACCCAATCAAGGTGTTTGGAGGCTCACCACATAATCCCATTCTCTTGGATGAGGAGGAACTGTATCCAAGCCTAGTGGTAGCAATGGAGGAACCTACAAAACAACTAAGGCACATCACATAGAGGAGACATCCTCAATAAATATGGACATTTAGCCTAATGTTGTCTCTTCTTTCTTTTTTACATTCTCCTTAATATTTAATATGATGTGTAGTGATAGGCATGTAGTTTGGTATCAACCTCAGTCTCCTCTCTTTTATATGGACATATGTGATAATTATTAGTGCTTCCCGAAGCTCATTTTGAAAATAGGACCCAATCAAAGCAATTAGAGGCTTACAACATAATCCCATTCTTTTGGACAAGGAAAAAATATATTCAGGCCCAACAATAGTAACGATGGAACATGTGAAACTAGTTAAGGCACAACACATAGTAGAGACAACCCCGATAAATATGGATATTTAGCCTAATGTGGGATCAAATTTATTTTTTGTAAATAAATTAGATTTCATTTCAATACATAAAATCATAAAATAATATTATTATTAGTACCATCATAAGAATTATTTTACCAAAAGTATTGGCTTGAGTTGTTGTTAGAAAAATGTATTTCCTTATCCACCCATGCCCAAATCCCCCTTTGTGACATGTTTTCTATTAGTGATAGAAAAAAAATGGATTTAACAACCAAAGGAAATGGGTTACTAAACCTTGTCACATGAAGATTGCATGTTGTTGAAGCCATACTAAACTTGTATACAAGAAGGAGTGAAACTAAGGAGGGAAAAAAGAAGTAGATTTTTTTTAAGGATAATTATATGGGGAGTGCATGCCTATAACAACCAAAATATGTATAGTAAATTGTGGATATAACGAAATGAGGATTGTATGTTGTTGAAACTATTGGGGATTATATTTAAGAAAAAAAATTGGCATGACTGCATGAGGATTACATCTTAAAACTAAATTGAGGGTGAATAGAGGAAGAAGTGAGACAAATGAGGGATAAATCATGCAGGAAAATTTGTGAAACCAATTTGAGAATTGTACCTCAGAAGGGGTGAGACCAAGGAATGGTGTAAGATGTATAAAAACAAGATTGTATGCAACAATGGATGGGATAAGGAAGAGGTAAGAGTTGTAGGAGAAATTATGGAGATCATTACATGAGGATTGAAATTGTCTAAACCATGTTTTTTTTTTTATCGATAATACTACTCTAGGAAATTATATTATGTACATAGAGAAATTACATGCAGTGAAACAAGTTTTCCAGGCCAGCGATGGCACTATGACATTGCAGCCAACAGAGGCGTGCATTGAGCGCTGGATACCCCAAAACCTCAACAAAAAGCCCTTGTTTTAACATAGACAGTGCCCACGCAGGGGCTGAGACACTGAAACACTACCCACGCAGGGGCTGAGATCCAAAAACACTACCCACGCAGGGGCGACCCTGTAAGTTACCAGACTTCCATAATAAACTTGATGATGAAATTTAAAACAGAGCAGGATCAAAATTGAAAACAGAGCAGGACCATACATAATCAGCGTCCAGAACGAGACCAAGCTAACATGCGACCAAGACATAAGACCAAGTGACCAAGACAGAAGACCAAACATGATCAGACAACCAAGACCGGGTGCATCAAAAAAGGACCTGAAGGGCGGGCAGATGATAGAGTTATTCGTCTGGCTCCAAGTCGGCCAGGTCCATCTCCACGATCGGGTAGCCTTCAAAGGTGTCATCCTGGTCCTTGTTCGCGCCCGCTCTGGACGATGACGCCTCCTGCGTCTGAGTCTGGATAGGCGCCTTCCCTCTTGCATCTTCTGCTTGAGCCACGCCTTGGTCCAGCGGATTCGCGGGAGGCAATTCCTGATTGCTTGCCCCCTCGAGGTCCGGCTCTGCCTCTCTGACAAAGAGGATGGAAACATGGGCATTGAAGTTGCCCAACTTGAATACCGCAGTGCCGATTGCTGGGATTTCAGGCTGCCTTGGCGGTCTCTCATTCGGGTCGGAGGTATCCACGAATTGAGATACTTGCAGGTGGGGGATTCCAGCCCGACGTAAACTACAACAGCAACAGCACTGGTGATACCCTTCTGCCACTGCTTGAGGGCGAGAAGGTGCCCCACGACCAGGCCCTCTTCGACATGGCTGTCTTTCTCTAGTTCTTGCCATATGAACAGAGAAGCTGCCCAGAATGTCCGCTCTACAAAACAAATGCCAAATCTCCAGAAGCGTCCAAGTGCAGAGAATGTTCTCACTCGTCTGCAGAACCAGAACTCGCCAAGAATGTCGCTGCAACATTCTTGCTCCATCCTTAACCTCCGCGGCCTTCCCTCGGAACCAGAGCGCCATGAATGCGCTTCTCCCTCGCCGTCAGCCAGCATTAATGCGCATTAAGGTGTTTTGGAGCGGAGGCTTATGGTATTAAAGCCTTCGTCCTCTTCACGTGGCATCGTCCTCTTGGCATGTGGCACCATGCCATCTACCACCTCTTCACCCGCATCCGGGGATTGTCTAAACCATGTTAGGGTACATGTATTTAACAATTGGAGAGGCTAAGGAAGGCTAGAAAATGTTAAGGGAAAATTATGGAGATCATTACATGAGGCTTGCATGTTGACACTAGACTGAGATTTATATCCACTAATGGGAAAGTTGACTAAAAATGCGTAGAAGATGTAAGGAAGATTCTAAAAATAACTACATAAATATTCCATAGTGTTAAAAGTAATTTAAAATTTCTATATAAGAAGATGTAGAAAAAAATTGTGAAGATTGTTACATAAAAATTATATATTGTTAAAATTAAAAATGAAACTGATATATATATTATTTTTAAAATAAAATACAATATTTTTCAAATCATATTAAATTTTAATTTTTTAAGTTTTAAAGTTGTTAAAATTTAGAAAATATTAAAAATTAATTAAATTATAATTTTATTATTATTATTATTATTATTATTATTTATAAAAGAATTAGTATATAAGTTAAACATATATACATTTAAAAATATATAGAAAAATATTTCTAACCATGCAGATTTATTCTCATTTTATCATAGAGATTATTAATTTGTATATAAGTTTTGTTAAAATACCATGTGTGAATACCATAGCTTATTAATACCATATGTCCAAAAATTTATATCTGATTTCAAATGGCACTTTTTCATATGACATTTTTTAATTAATCAATTTAATTAAAATGACCAAAAAAACATAATTAATTTGAATATAAACCTCAATTTTAGTTTGTGTATAACACTGTGAATATTTTAAAATATTTAGTAAAAAATAATTATTTACTATCCATATTAAAAATTAAATTAAAATTGTGAAAATAATATTCCAAAATAAACACACATAATCTCTAATCATGAAAAACATGAAATCATTACAAAATGCAGCATGCCTCTCCTACCATGAACTCAAAACAAAATCAAATTGCATATTTCTTGACCATGACGCTAACTAAGAAACATATGATTCTAATTCCATAAAATGAAAATATTTCTATGTTATTGCAACAGGGTTGGAATTTGGATTTCTCTTTACCCTTTGTACAAAAAAAAAAATGACGCTTTGGGTCCTTATGCTTACCTTAAAGAAACGTTATATTTAAAATTTTTCCCTTCAAAAGTGATGTTCTCATAATAAATTAACCCTTCACCAATAAAAGTTTAATTAAAAAATTACCCTTCAATAACATAATTATTTTTAAAAATTTCACATATATATCACAACGGAAAAATAAAATTAACATACCACACAAATGATTTATTAAATCCTAAATCTTGGTTTGAAATTGCATAGAACACTCACAATAAAATATTTGGAACCTGAAATCAAATGTCCTTGACCCTCAATGCCATTGCATTTGTATATATGACATATGACTAAGGAGATCTTATGGGACATATAAGATGACTAACAGAGTAAAACTATTGAATGTTATCAATAAAAACTCAAAAGTAGATTAATTAATATGGTTTATGTTATGGTTTACATAATCTAATATATATTATTGGATCTAAAGATAAAATATACATTTTACCATATATATTTTAGCATTGCTTTGGATCATGGGATATACACTAATATTAATAAGATTGAATGCATAGTATCTGAACCTTTTAAAAATTTAAAAAATAAACTTATAATAAATGGACATTGTGGATCTCTTAACATCATGTTATAGGATTATGTTATGATTTCCTCCTTCATTATTACATTCTCAGAGAGCATTGAAGCTTGAACATGTGTGAAGTACTAAAGGAAAATTGAAATAATAATTTGGTTGGTGTTTTTTTTTTACCCTACTCCAATGTGCCTCATATTCCAATGCATTAGCACATTGATAGGTATGGGGCACACTGCTAACATGTTTTCCTTTATAAAATATCTTAATCTGCCTTGTTACATATGTTTGTGTTATGCACCAATGTATAGCTATGTTTAGTACACTTCAAAATCCATTTTCTAAATAGAAATATTTTATGGTACCTTGATGCAATGCTCCTTGTATAAAGATACATCAATGCAATGGTCTATTTAGAGCACACTAGAGGAATGGTATGTTTAGTGCACATTGCAAAACAATCCTTTTAAAACTTATTATACTACACATTGCATCGTTATTCACAAAGATTAAAAGTAATAAGTTTTATAACTAATAATAATTTAAATATGAGGCACTAACAAATTTAAGATCGCTACAATTATATTAATAAAGATGATTGATATAGGTTAATTATTATTTTTTACCTTTTAAAATTAATGGGTTGATTCATATGGTGTTATTTGTTATTTGTTAATTTTTGTGGTGATTTCATTATCGTATTAGATAAATGTAAGAAGGTAAATAATGATAACCAAAATAGTAGATAACCAGAATATATCAATATCTTTCATTATTCACCAAAATAGACAAAATATGTATAACAAATTGTGGATATCATGAAATGAGGATTGTATGTTGTTGAAACTATTTGGGATTGTATTTAAGCAAAAAGAATTGACATGACTGCATGAGGATTACATCTTAAAACTAAATTGAGGGTGAATAGAGTAAGAAGTAAGACAAACTAGGGATAAATCATGGAAGAAAATTTGTGCAACCAAATTGAGAGTTGTACCTAGGAAGGGGTGAGACCAATGAATGGTGTAACATGTATAAAGTCAAGATTGTATGCAATAAGGGATGTAATAAGGAAGAGGCAAGAGTTGTAGGATAAATTGTAGAGATCATTACATGATGATTGCAATTGTCAAAACCATGTTAAGGTATATGTATTTAACAATACGAGAGGCTAAGGAAGAGGGAAAATTATAGAAATCGTTACATGAGGCTTGCATGTTGTTGACACCAGATTGAGATCTATATCCAATAATGGGTGAATTGACTAAAAAAAGGTAGAAGATGTAAAGAAGATTCTAAAAATAACTATATAAAATTTTCAATGTTAAAAATAGTTTAAAATCTGTATCTAAAAAGATGTAGAAAAAAATTGTGAAAATTATTATATAAAAATTATGTATTGTTAAAATTAAAAATAAAACTTATAAGCCTAGAAAAATGTTATATATATATATATTGCATTTTTAATTAGTTACAAGTTTTAATTTAAATTCAATATAGAGCAAGGAGAGAGCTTTGCTACGCTCTGCGACCTAGGGTTTTTGTAATTCCCTGCAACGGAGAAGTCTGGCCATCTCTGTCGCCGCCCTCCGTTCGCCCTCCACACTGTAGCAGAAGACAGCCTACAAAGCCAAATCGGCAATGGATCACCCTTGGGGGGGCTTCAAAGCCCTCCCCGTCACCCGTAAAGGAGCCGCCACTGAAGAATACGACAACGACAAGGGATCCAGATGAAGACACTAATGATAAAGATACCCCTATGCAAGAGACGACAAAAGCCTCTGCAGAACAGTCAGACAAATGCGGTGCAGAACCAGAAGAACAACAAAGGCAACAGATACTGCCCAATGTCACCTCAGTGACATGCAAGCCCATAGCAACTGAAAGACCCAAAATAGAACTTCCCAACCATAGAATCAATGAATGCATCCAGTACATGAGAGACCATGTGCTCATTGGAAAATATATTGGATTTTGGCCTACTAAAAAATCTCTGCAAGGATGGATCTCTGCCAAATGGAAACCCAAGGGACACGTCTCCCTATAGCTAGGACCAAAAGGGTTCTTCACAGCAATATTCTTCTGCATCGAAGATCGGAACAGGATCATGGATGAAGGTCCCTATTTCTTCAACTCAGTTGGTTTGTACTTAAGGTCTTGGGTAGAGAGATTTAACCCTGACAAGGAGGATCTCAGTTGGGCACCAGTATGGATTAGGATGTACTCGCTCCCATCAGAATACTGGGACGAAGAATCGCTAAGAGAAATAAGCAAGGGGCTGGGGGAGTTTGTAAAAAGGCTGGGGGAGTTTGTAAAAAATCGCTGAAGAAACGAAGCTGAGTAGATACACATCATATGCACTTATCTGTGTCTTCATGCACCTGGATCAAGCCCTCTCGGATTCGTTAAGTCTCTTCCATGATGACTATGAATGGACACAACCTTTGGATTTTGAACATGTTCCCTTCTGTTGTCGTAAATTTCATGCCCACGGGCATCTGTTCCGAGACTTCCCTCTAAATGTCAAGCCCCAAGCCGCTGACCCCTCAGATAATTCGGCTCAGGATGGATTCACCAAAGTTGTCCATCACAAGAGATCGCACAAAAGACCTACCACTGGGAAGAAGCCCCAGCTGAATGCAGCCTCCATCCCCTCTACAAGCAACAGCTTTGAGGTTCTAGCCAAATCTTTTGAAGATAATCCTCAGATCTCTCAGCCAAACCTCTTGTTGATCATCCCATCCTCATCCCATCCACCATCAAGTTCCTCTCCCAAACCCCTGCCCCAAAAAGAGATTCCTAAAACTCCTGAGACAGCCTGCAAGGATCCTGATCGAAAACTTATTGAGATGGATGTTGACGGAATCCCCAACCAACTCCTGCCCCTACCTCTCACCTCTGCAGAATGTAGTCAGACGCAACACATGGATGAAGAGCCAGAAAGCATAGATCTGCGAGGACTTGACATCTTTGAGCTCGAGCAAGCTTGTAAAGAGAAAGACTATGACAAGATACAAGAGCGCCATATCAGTACACTGGAAGTCATTATCTTAAGGGCTTACTAGCAACATCAACTAGGCATACATCCAGGCAGTCAGTGGGATGGAAGCTTCCTTCCTAAAGACTCCAAAAAACGCGGAAGAAAGACGGATCTTCAAAGAACTATAGCAATAGGGAAAATCCTGGTAGACTCAGGCAGATATGCTAAGCTGACTAAGTACTACAAATCCACCACCAATAGTGAACCATGAAGCTCACCTCATGGAACATAAGAGGGCTCAATAGCCCCGGGAAACTCAGGATGATAAAAAACATGATAAAACAGGAGCAACCCCAAATTTTCTTCTTGCAGGAAACAAAATGTAACAGCAACACTTTGGGCAACATTCTTTCCAGAGCTTGGCCAAGTTGTCACTGAAAAAGATAAGGAGTAGGAATCAAAGGAAGAGGAAGAGGAAGAAGGACACCATGAATAATAACACCATGATGAAGAACACCATGAGGAGGACCCCCAAGGAGGCGAGGATATGACTAAGGAGACAAAAAGGGAAGAAATAGAGAAAATTGTCATGGAGAAAAGAAAGATCCAAGGAGAAGCTACCATTAAGAGCATAAAGAAGCATAAGGCAGATAAAACAAAAGAAATCACACCAATTTTTCTCACTGAGGGTGACCTGCATCAAATCGGAGATAACGTTCATGAGATGACAATGGAATCATGGGATAGGGTGGAGGATCGTTATGACGAGATTATCACACGTGTGCAGGTGAGGATTGTGGAGTTAAATATTTTGGCATTATTAGTTAGAAAACGTGTACAAATAGAGGAAAGGGTTATAGAAGGAAGGTTGATAGAGCTTACCCTTCAAGCAAGGCTAACACAGATACCTATAGGGGCTCTACAATTTGAATCAGCAGAAATCCAGCAGCAAGCCAAGGAGTGGACGCATATCAACATGAACATCACAGTGGTACCACTGCCAAGACTACACAAGCTGCACGAGAATATTATAGATGAACTAAAGCTAAGGGAACAACAGACGTTGCAGCTTAATATACAGGTGGAAAAAGAGCGGGTTGCACTGTGGCAGAAGCTTGAGCAAACAATACAAGAAAAAGAGAAGATAGAAAAACAGTATCAGAAGCTCAAGGATGTAGTGGAAACAACATGTAAGGGAATTTTGTACCTTGATGTCCACGAATAAAATCTAGTAGGATACAAAGTTGCAAAGCTCGACCTTGCAGTCAAGGAGCAAAATGATAAAATTTCCGCAGTGCAATTCAAGTATGAGATGCAGATCAGTGAACTGCAACTATGTCGCAGGAGGTAAGAGACTAGAGAGAGATTGACTTAAATATCGGGATGGCTAGCATTTGCACAACATTGGAAGATTGTGGAAAATTGTTGGATGAGAGCATTCAAATTTGGACTTTGCTGCAGGAAGATTGAAATGTTCAAAAACTACAAGAGGAAATGTAGCAGAAGTAGCATCAATTGGTCTAGGAGAGTCGAGCAGCCGCGAATACTTTTCCAATCTCGTAGAGGCTCACAAAAATTAATGAGTCAAAGGAGCTGCAAAATAAAATCGAAGAGTTGAGAAGGAGAAGAAAATTTTGATAGAAAGGACTTAGCCTTGGTAGGATGAGGCCCTCCAGCTATCACCGGTAGTGGATGAGAAGCTTCAGCAACTTCGACAAAGGGAGACAGAATTGGCAAAGAAGGTTGTAGAACATGTCATAGAAGTATTATTAGAAGAAGTGCACAACGAGGAAACGCAGTTGGCAGAGATTATGCAATAGTTTAATAAGACATACAACATTATTGCAAACAATATCAGAGGCAAAGCAGCTGAGTGATTCAGGACGAGTCACATGTGAGTGTTGGGGGTTTGTTGGCAGCAACCCAACTTGGCTAAATTTTGGGCAAGGAATCTGAATTTTGTGGGTAGAGCGCGTAGTAGAAAGGATGTCGCGGAGTATGAAGTGGACCACATAGCAATGTAGTGGACCCCTCAGATAATTCAGCTCAGGATGGATTCCCCAAAGTTGTCCATCACAAGAGATCGCACAAAAGACCTACCACTGGGAAGAAGCCCCAGCTGAATGCAGCCTCCATCCCCTCTACAAGCAACAGCTTTGAGGTTCTAGCCAAATCTTCTAAAGATAATCCTCAGATCTCTCAGCCAAACCTCCTATTTATCATCCCATCCTCATCCCATCCACCATCGAGTTCCTCTCCCAAACCCCTGCCCCGAAAAGAGATTCCTAAAACTCCTGAGACAGCCCGCAAGGATCCTGATCGAAAACTTATTGAGATGGATGTTGACGGAATCCCCAACCAACTCCTACCCCTAACTCTCACCTCCGCAGAAAGTAGTCAGACGCAACACATGGGTGAAGAGCCAGAAAGCATAGATCTGCGAGGACTTGACATCTTTGAGCTCGAGCAAGCTTGTAAAAAGAAAGACTACGACAAGATACAAGAGCACCATATCAGTACACTGGAAGTCATTATCTCAAGGGCTTACTAGCAACATCAACTAGGCATACATCCAGGTAGTCAGTGGGATGGAAGCTTCCTTCCTAAAGACTCCAAAAAATGCGGAAGAAAGACGGATCTTCAAAGAACTATAGCAATAGGGAAAATCCTGGTAGACTCATGTAGATATGCTAAGCTGACTAAGTATTACAAATCCACCACCAATAGTGAACCATGAAGCTCACCTCATGGAAAATAAGAGGGCTCAACAGCCCCAGGAAACTCAGGATGATAAAAAACATGATAAAACAGGAGCAGCCCCAAATTTTCTTCTTGCAGGAAACAAAATGTAACAGCAACACTTTGGGCAACATTCTTTCCAGAGCTTGGGCAAGTTGTCACTTAGTAGCGGTGGATGCTTTGGGGGCCTCCGGATTACTGGCTATCACTTGGAACACACAAGCTATTACGCTTTCAGATTTTCATGCTTCCCATCATATCATTCAGGCTACCTTTCATATAATTGGCACCAACATTCACGGTCATCTAACAAATGTTTACTTCCCACAAGAGACAGGAAAAAAAATTTCTCTTCTAGATACAATACAAGCGCTAAATCTCAATAGAAACCATCCACTGTGGATCATGAGTGGTGACTATAACATGATCACCAAATTGGAGGAAAAGTGGGGAGGACATGCCAAGCTGGACCTGGAAAATCAACACTTTAAAGAATTCATCCAAAATAATCTGCTAATTGATCTACAATTTTGCAACGGAATGCACACATGGAGCAATCGCAGGGCGGGCAAGCATCAAATTGCTTCCAAACTAGACAGATTTCTCACTTCTAACAACGTTGTGCATCTGGGGGGCGACATCACGGCTTCAATTCTTCCATTCGCAGGCTCTGACCATTGGCCCATCGCCATTCAATGGAAAAGACAAGGAAACTCGATCAGGCGTCCATTCCAATTCGAAGCGTTATGGCTCACACACCCCGTTTTCAAAGACTTCATCAATACAACTTGGAATAATTTCCATGCGCCTCAAGGTTTCAAAATGTTCCAGTTTCAACAGAAACTCAAATTCCTGAAATCCTGAATCAAACAATGGAATCAAGAGATTTTCGGCAACATATTCCAGGCTCAACAAGATCTAAACAAAGATATGAAAGATCTACAGCAACAAATTATAACAGAGGGATACAAGGAGGGGATTTTGGAGCAAGAGAAGCACATTCACAATCAACTGGAGGAGAGAAGATGGTAGGAAGAAATCCTATGGAAGTAAAAATCAAGGATTAGATGGCTGAAAGAAGGAGAAAGGAACACCAAATACTTCCACAGAACTACGATTCAAAGAAGAATGCATAATACAATCTCTTTCATTCAAAAACCAGGAGGGGAAAGAGTGGAAAACCATGCAGAGATCGAACAGGAGTTCATCAATCACTTCCAGGAAGTCCATCAGGAACCCCAGATTGATAGACTTCCTGCTATAGAAAGGATCACCCAAAATGTGCCGAAAATTGTCACAGAAGAACACAACCAACTCCTTTTGTGACTAGTCATGCCTCAGGAGGTGGACATGGCAATGAAACAGCTCAAGGAGGGCAAAGCCCCTGGGCCGAATGGATTCACCACTACTTTCTTCCACACTTTCTGGGACCTCATAAAAGAAGAAGTATGGCAAGTGGTGGAAGAATCACGGTCCTTTCATTGGCTTCTGCCTTCCCTAAACTCAACTTTCATCGCCCTCATACTGAAAGAAGAGAACATTAGCACTCCGATAAATTTTGACCAATTGTGTTTTGCAATGTCATTTACAAGGTGATATCTAAAGTCATTGCCAATGGGTTGAAGCCGCTTCTGCCCCTGCTCACATCGCCTGAACAAGTTGGATACGTAGAAGGAAGACAAATCTTGGATGGCATCATTCTCACGCATGAAATCATACACTCCCTCAAGCACTCCAAACAGGCAGGTATGATTCTTAAGATTGATCTTTCCAAAGCCTTTGATAAGTTGAGTTGGTCTTACATTCAAGAAATGTTAACTACCTTTGGTTTCTCCCCTACTTGGACTCGTTGGGTTCTGAGTCTAATCTCATCTACTTTCTTCTCCATTCTCATTAATGGCATTCCCTCTCGTCCTTTCAGTCCCTCTAGAGGTATTAGACAGGGGGACCCCCTCTCCCCCTTTCTATTTGTTCTAATGGCAGAAGGTTTGGGATGCCATATCAAGCAAGCCCTCATCTCCCAACACCTCAAAGGTTTATCCATTCACAACTTTTCGGACATTAATCATCAACAGTTCGTTGATGACAACATTCTTTTTGGGTACCCCTCTATTCAGGAAGCCTCCCTTTACAAATCCTTTCTGAATGACTTCTCTGAAGCTTCAGGAATGAATGTAAACATGTCCAAATCGCAAATCTTCTTCTATCACACTCCCCCTTCCATTGCTTGTATCTTGGGCTTCTCCATAGCCTCCCTTCCTTCCAAATACCTTGGAGCCCCCCTCACAGACTATGCCATCAAGAACGCCTCATGGCGTACGCTCCTTGAAAAACTGGAATCTCGCCTCTCCTTATGGACGCACAGGACCCTGAACATTGCCAGTAGATTAGTGCTGATCAAAGCAGTGCTTCAGGCAATGCCTCTCTACCTCTTCTCAATCTTGGCAGCGCCTAAATGCATCCTCAAAAAAATCAAAGCTCTTCAACGCAATTTTCTCTGGGGCGCAACAGGTACAAATCGCAAGTGGGCCTTAGTAAAATGGACCACTGTTTGCAAACCAAAAGAACAAGGGGGAATAGGGCTGCGAGACCCTAGTCAAAGCAACGCAATCATGGGCGCAAAAATATGGTGGCAATGGCTCTCCGATCCCACTAAGCCATGGGCAGCAATATGGACAGCGAAATATGCTAACCACAGACCATCAGAGGAGCTCATAAGATTCATTCCGCATGACAAAGGTTCACTAATATGGAACGCCACGAAACAACATTATCAGCTGATCCAACAACATAGTTTTTGGGAAATAAAAAATGGCAGCACAGCCAGATTCTGGACGGATGCATGGAATCAACTTCCAAAGCTTAGTGGCCTCCTTAGTCAGCCTCCTTGCCAAGATTGGGAAGAGCAGCAAAAGGCAACCGTCAAGCAACAATAGA
The DNA here is from genome assembly GCA_031772625.1 of Pinus tabuliformis. Taxonomy (NCBI): domain Eukaryota; kingdom Viridiplantae; phylum Streptophyta; class Pinopsida; order Pinales; family Pinaceae; genus Pinus; species Pinus tabuliformis. The sequence continues at coordinate 572,649,097 of CM062808.1, forward strand.
ATCCGGAGACAGATCAGGGATACAGACAATGGAAGCGGATTGATAGGTTGATCAGGAACGCAGATGTCCAAATTAAGGAGAACTTGGAAAGGGAGCTACTAAATCGCTGCATCAGACTTTCAAAAGGCAGAGACATATTAAGATGGGGATACACCCCCAGAGGCACGTTCACCACCAAAGAGGCCTACAACATTGTGAGCAAAGATACAGCGCCTCTGGATCCGATCTGGGACAGAATATGGACACAGGGTACTTGGCCCAAAGTCTCTCTCTTTCTCTGGCTAGTTGGGCACAGGAAAATACTTACATGGGACAATCTCAGAAAAAAAAAACTATCATGGGCCCTCTAGGTGTCCCAATTGTAATTCTCAGGAGGAAACGCTACAACATCTCCTGGACTCTTGCACTCTTGCCAATCAAATGTGGGAGAAAGCCAGCTTCCGATGCCAAAAAAGATGCAGAGGATCCGAAGATATCATCCATTCCATTCGTCATTGGCCTCAGCATCCATATAAAAGCAAGCTCCTAAACCACCTATGGAATTTGATTCCCGGCCTCCTTCTATGGACAACTTGGAAGGAACGGAACAAACGCATATTCAAAGATCAAAGCACTCCTTCAGAAATCCTTTGGAGCAACTTCTGCATCAATCTTAAAGAAACCCTGGCGCTCCAAATTTGGACCCCAGATGATTTCCCCTCCAACGCAAAAGAGAAAGCCATATGGGAAAACTAGAACATTCAACTCCCACAAAATACTCACAATCTCAGACAGTCAGAAGGCAAGGGCAAAAATAAGCACCCATGGACCCCCCCTCCAAAGCACACTTTCAAACTCAACTTTAACGGGGCTTCAAAGGGCAACCCTGGGAAGGCTGGATTTGGAGGCATTTTAAGAGATCATCAGGGCTTGCCCCTCCTAATATACTATGGAAACATTGGTTGGGACACCAACAACTCAGCTGAACTGGAGGGACTCTAGCAAGGCCTCCTCCTATCTCAACGACATGGCTTTCAGCCGCTGGAAATTGAAGGTGACTCCCTATTACTCATCACCATGGTCAATCAACTTCTCAACGGGGATCATGCGCATAAAATAGCCAACAACTGGAGACTCGAAGACAGATTGAATGCAATCAAACAACTACTTCACACTAATCGGGCCCTCATCTGCAACCATGTTAAACGGGAAGGCAACAAGGTCGCTGATCTTCTAGCCAACCTCAGGGTGGAAAATGGATATACTATGATCACTGGAGCTCTGGACATAATCCAAAATCATGATCAAAAACAGGAATGCAAAACTCAAGTCCAACAGGATGCAGATACCCCGAATATGGGTGTTTAAACAACTAACACTCTGGATGGGACAGAGGTGGTGCCAGGAGGCACGACACCTGCCCACACAGTACAGCATAATCAACCGGCTAATAAATGAAGGGTTTGGGAATTCGCTAAATGTTGAGTTCACTTGCTAGCTGTTCATCGGCTCTGATCCACCATCCCTGTCTGGCACCATGGTTCATGTGCTCGCACGCGCTGGCTCGATTCAAACCTTGGCTACATTTACTGCGGTAGTTATGTTGGATGATTCTCGAGACCTGAAGGAGATTGATGTTTTAAAGCTCAATTATGAGCCGACGGAGGAGCAAATCCTGGTGACTCAGTCGCAGAATTCTCCAAAACCTGGTTGGAGCTCTGATTTTGGCATAGTTTATACAAGTCTCATCCTCACTAATGAATATGGTGGCATAAACGGAGAGGCGACTCTGTTTCCAAGCTCTGGTCTCACGGCAGAGCTGCCTCTGTCCTCCTTTTGGTTTCTTTCTTGGGCACCAGACCTGCGAATTGTAGTGTCCATATTATCCGCTAGCGTGGTCTTTGTGGTCATGCGCTCCGTTGGCTCTATCTTCATCGCTACATCGCCTCGATCTCCTACCACTTCATTGGTCATCTGGATGCCTAATCGTCACCATCGTATGAGGTCTCGTCAGGGTCATCTTAGGAGGGTACCTTCCAGCCCTTCCACTGAGTCGACCTCCCCTTCTAGCGACTTCTCTGTTGGGCACTACCCGCGCACGCGAAGTGGAAGAGGGCGTCCCTCATATGGCTCTGCGCTCTTCACCTTCTGCAGCACGTTGAATCGACCAAGAATCACGACGCATATTTTAGTGGTTTTCCACGAAGAAGCCCAAGAGGGCGAACCGAGTGCTCATCGGGGGGCCTGGAACCTGTTTCTGTTCCGACATCGAATATCCAGTTGGAGATTGGCAGAGAGCCTCTGCAGGTTCCTAAGGCACCAGCAAGCAGTGCTCCAAACGTGGATATGGCACCGGATGACCCTGGTCCATCCAACACAGCAGCAGCTCCTAAAGGAAACATGTATGATACAGGTTGGCGCCAGATTATTGAAGAACCTCCTGATGTTTAGCTTGTTTTTTCATGTCATGATAGCTTGACACTATTGGGCATGTTTTTTTTTCAGATGGTGAAATGGAATTTCAGCTCCTTTTTGTATTTTGTAAACCCAGAAAAATGTTTAAGACTGAGCTCCCTGTATTGGAGCAGTCTCATTCCATGTCTATCTTGACACCTTTGCCTCTCTTCAGGGCAATGTATGAGACTTCGGTCTCGCTGTAATTTTATCTCCTTTTTGCTAATAGTCTAATCTTACTTAGAAAAAAAAAAATTCAATATATATATATAATTTTAAAAATTAAATATAATATTTTTGATATTATATTAAATTTTAATTTTAAGTTTTAAAGTTGTTAAAATTTAGAAAATCATAAAAATTAATTAAATTATAATTTTATTATTATTATTATTTAAAAAAAATATGGAACAAGATTTTTAACCATGGAAATTTACTATTACTTTATTATGGAGATTATTAATTTGTAAATAAGTTTTGTTAAAATACCATGTGTCAATATTATGGTTTGTCAATACCACATGCCCAAAAAATCATATCACATTTCAAATGACCCTTTTTCGTATGACATTTTTAATTAATTAATTTAATTAAAATAACAAGAAAAAACATAATTGATTTAGAAATAAATTTCAATTTTGAATTGTGTAAATTATTATAAATATTTTTAAATATTTAATAAAAATTAAATCTTTACATAATTAGATTAAAATTGTAGAAACAAAATTCAGAAATAAACCGACACACCTCTCCTACCATGGAACTCAAAACAAAATCAAATTGTATATTTCCTGAGCATGACGCTAAGTAAGAAACGTATGATTTTAATTCCATAAAATGAAAATATTGCAAGCCGTATGTTCTAAAAGACATATCGTTTTTTTTTTAGAGAAAAAAACCAGCATAGATTTATATTAAGGAAATATAAAGATCCTCCATACATAAAGCTGCAGATTCAGCAGATAAAGAAACCCCCATGTTTTGAAAAGGAATCATTACGTATAGTCCGAATACTCCATATCAGAAGCAAAAAAGGGAGGCCTATACATCACCTCTAAAAAGCCCACAAGACCAGAATTGCCACAAATTAATCCAGAAGCAGGAAGAGATAGTCCACATATTGATTCCAATACATATAACCCATAGTAAAAAAGGAACAGATAGATCAACCAAAGAGCAGAGTTCCAAAAACAATCAAGAGATGATACCAGCATAACCAAAACAAAAGAAAACGACGCCAGAAACATATTTCAGGCACATTGCGGGCACATTGGCGAATCAGACGTCTTGATAAAAAGATTCATGGCAAGCCAGAATTCGTTGAAGAATGGCATGAAGGGGAATCCCCGAACCATGGAAGATATGATCATTCCGCCAAATCCACAAGAACTAGCAGGAGATTATGAACAGCGATCTCCAAGTTGAGGATTGTTTTCTCCACCAAAAAAAGGCATCCTGAACAGAAGAGAAGATAATGTGAGGAAAACCAAACTGCAAAGACAAATCATACCAGATTTTAAGAGACGAGGCACATTAAAAGAACACGTGCAAGCTTGATTCCCTGTCGATTAGGCACAAAGAACATCTGCTTGGCCCCTGCCATGATTTCCTCTGAAGGACCTCCCATGTAAGATTTTTGTTCCAAAATAGCAGCCAGGAGAACAAAATCATTTTGAGAGGACATGCAGCCTTCCAGAAACAGGTGGGAAACTGCGACTGAGAACTTCCTTCCGTGACAGAGATCAGATCAGCATAGATAGACTTTACATTCATTGACTGATTGGATCTTTTGAGACCCCAAACCAGTAGATCTTTTGTACCGAATTGCAAGATTCCAAAGCTGCATAGTCTCGCTTTTATCAAATTCCACTGGGAGAGCATCGAGAGGGGGAGATGCAAATCTTCACCCTCCTTCCAAACTGGGGATAGTCTAGATCATTCATTTATAAGCTTATCCCAAGTAAAGCATCCCATCCTATGAAAGGTGTGGAGCAACGGTTGAGGAAAAGAGAGCTCCCGGGCACCAGAAATAGAATCGTAACCAATGAGAATACTAGCTCCTGTGCAAAGATTCCAGCTGAAGTACTTCATGAAGAGGTGTTGCACTTTCCTGAGACTCTGCCAGATCGACGATCCCCTCCCGATACCAATGGACCTTCTCCTGTACCAGTAAACAATACTCTTACCTCGAAGGTATTTTGCCTTTATAATCTTACTCCATGGTCCGTTGCCAAAGATACCTCGGTGAAGTGATTTGCACAGAAGGGCATTTCCGAAGGTGCGCAAATCCACTAGGCCCCATCCACCGGCATTTTTTGGCTTGGAAATAGCCGAGAGCTTAACAAGGTGGATTTTGTTCTGAAATGAACGGCCTCCCCACAGAAAATTTGCAATCAATCTGTTCATATGGTTTATAATGCTAGCAGGGAGAAAAAAAATATGAGCCCAATAGACTGAAAGTTGTGAAAGGACGGCCTGAACAAGGATGAATCTGCCAGCCAGAGAAAGGAGTTTTAACTCCCATGATGAAATCCTTTTATAAAACCGATCTATTAGCCATAGCCAGTCCATATATGAGTTCCATTTTTCCTTTAAGGAAAACCCCAAGTATTTAACCCCATGCTCTATAGGAAGAGGAGTGATACTCATCAGATCAGATATCCAAAGAACAATCTCCATATTTGATTCATTATGAAACAGGAAGGATTTTTTCTTATTGATAAACAGACCTGTAGCTTTCTGGAATTTGGTGAGGATATCATTTATACAGATCCATGAAGCCTTACAAAGCATGGCAAAGATAAGGACATCATCCACAAAGAGATTATGAGACAGAGAGACATCTTTACAGATCTTAACCGGTCGGCATCGCTGCTCCACAACTGCTTTATTTATCTGCAAACTGAGAGAGTTCATTACCAGAATGAAGAGCAGATGGGAAAGGGGGCATCCCTGTCGAAGTCCTCTCTCTGCTTGGAAGAAAGGCGAAGGAATTCCATTGACTAATATCGAATATTTGACATTCTCAACGCAGCCCATAACCCAATTAACACATTGAGTCTTCAGTCCAATTTTTGCCAGAAGGATTCTTAAAAAACCCCAATCCACACAGTCATATGCTTTTTGCAAGTCGATCTTGAGGATGGCCGCGTCCCTATTTTTTGACAGCATTGAGAACAGAGCTTCCTGTGTCATAGCAACCGCATCCAAGATAAAACGACCCTTTAAAAAAGCATGTTGGTCTCCCGTAATAAAGGAATTTAAGATTGGCTTCATCCTTTCCGCAATGATTTTTGAGGATATTTTAAACATGATGTTGCAAAGCGATATAGGCTTGAAATCATGAAAGGTTTCAGACCTCTTTTTTTTTGGAATTAGAGCTATAAAAGTTGAAGTAGTGGCCGAATGTATGCTTCCAGACATCCGGGAAGCTTTGACCATGCGCAGTAAGTCTGATTTGAGAAGATCAAAGAAGTGGGAAAAGAATTCAATAGGCCAACCATCCGGCCCCGAACTTTTATCCTTTTTAAAGGATTTTATAGCTTTTAAAAGTTCATCTTCAGTAATTGGCTTAATAAACTCATCATTTGCGGCTTCATCAAACATTTCCGGAACCATCTCGATACCCCACATAGCATCTTGAAAGAGAACCTCCCTTCTTCTATATTGATTTTGGAAAAATCTCATGGCCTCCATCGTGATCTCATGGTGTGATATGTGAACATTTCCAGCTCTGTCTTTTATGCTCCAAATGTAGTTCCTTTCTCTCCTAGCATTAGCATATTTGTGAAAAAATCTTGTGTTCCTGTCTCCCTCATTGAGCCATATGGCTCTGCTTTTAAGGCGCCATGTAGTCTCCTCTCTTAGCAGGATCATTTGTTTCCTTTTCTAGAGTTTCCTTATCATGCTTTTTAGTTCTAAAGAGAGATTATTGGGATTAGCTATCTGTAGAAGGGAATCCAGTTCCTTTCGTATATTTCCCAGCTCTTGTTTCTCCATTCTTCTTTTAAGATTTTGCCAATCCTTTGTCAGAGCCCGCAAGCTTTCCATTTTAACACGAAAAGGCATATAAGGCGCCATTTCAGATTCAATGAGACTCTTCCACTTGCTAGAGATTATATCATTATAAGAAGAGTCTATTAAATGAATCCTATTGAATTTAAAAGGATAGCCAAGTCTGATAGAATTTTCCCTCCATTTTAGGAAAATGGGTCTATGGTCTGAAGAGTGATCTTTTCCAATGGATAATAGCGGCAGTCCCATTTTTGCAATAATGCTGGCATGCATAATGGCTCTGTCAATTCTCTTTGCTATGTAGGCATGTCCCGTCCTGCTGTTGTCCCATGTAGGTCCCATTTTATCGGGGACAATGTCCACTAGATCCCTATTTAGTAGTTCTTTCCTCATTCTATCAGCCAGTGGATCCTTTTCCCTGCAATTGCCCCAGCTTTCGTTAGGACTGAGAATCAGGTTGAAATCACCCACCATCAATAGAGAGTCTAGCTCAAAGATGCGGGACTGAAAGAGCCTTTCCCAGAAGGAAAGTCTATTTTTGTATGGTGCATAGATATTTATCAAATTGAGAACAAAAGCTTGTCCCCTGATATATGCAGTTATAAGAATTCTTGCGCTACACCTGAATGCTTTTGCCCTTATCGACCCTGGGTCCCATAAAACAACAAGGCCTCCTGACTGGCCGTTTGCCTCAGTGGCTACGATATACCAATGCGGAAACATTCTCCTAAAGTAGGCAATTGACACATTACTTGGATGCATGGTTTCTTGGACAAAAATGATCTTTGGATGGGCCCTGAAAAAAACATCTTTTAGCACATTAAATTTTGGAGCTGCGCCTAGGCCCCTGATGTTCATAGAAACAAGGAAAGTCATTTTGATGATTCCCCAGCCATACATGCTCTAAGAGGCTGAAACTCAGGGGAATCGAAGACAGGAACTTCCACAAGTGATAAATTCCTTACTCCATGTTCAGTAGCAATAGATCTTCCTCTAAAATGACGACTTCCTCCTTTTGATTTCTTTCTAACCGTTATATTTTTTGCCGAATTTGGACTTATATAATGAATGGGAGAGTTGATCGGCTTGTGGATCGTCAGAGGTTCAAAATCCAGAGATGTTCTATTAAGAAGATGGTCAATGTCACTATCAGGATTGTTAACAGGGGAATCAACGGGCGATTTATCTGGGGAAATCACATGATAATGATCATTCCTTTTTGGATTCTTTCCTTTAGAGACATCAGAATGAGATTTTACAGGTGTAGGAGAGGATGAGGATATCTGGATAGGGAGAGAACCAACAACAAAGTCGCTTTGATTCATGAGCGGGGGAGAGGGAACCGGGATATCCTCACGGGGTTCTGGAATTTGGGCAAGAATAGGAGGCGAGAAATATGCATCCACCTGACCAAGAGAGTCATGTAAGGAGCAACTTGGATCCAGCTGAGATATAGATTCGTGGATTTGATTCTTCTTTATAGCATGAGCCCCGAGTTTTTGTTCCACCTGTAGGGAGGGATCCCTAACCTCTAGAGATTCCAGGGAGTGGTCGGAATCAGACCTCCTATCAAGATTGAAAGTGGATTTTTTAATTTTTCTGGATGCACGATGACAACAATTTTTTATTAGGTGACCAGTTTTATGACACCAGGAGCATCTGAAGGGTATGCCCCAAAAATCTAATCTTTGATGAATTTTTGAGCTGCCCCAGGCAATCTCCAGATGATCAGGGTATCCTCCTTTGTAAGGTCTCTCGATGAGGATCCAAGCAATTCGCTTGTCCTTCTCTCCTCTGCACCAGGGATCTACATACACGAACCTTCCAATCGAATTGCCAATTGTAGAGAGAGTTTCTTCTGACCATAGTTCCAGCGGCAAATTCGGGAGTTTCACCCAAATTAAACTGTTCGATGGGGTGTTCTTTAGAGGATCGAAGCCTATATACCATCGAGAAAGAGCCAGGAAACTTCTACCAGAAACCCAGGGGATGTTTAGAATCATCTCTAGATCAGATACTTTTAAGAAATGGAATGAGTACCATTCTTTCATGAGCCGGGAGATGATGGGGGTATACCCTATCAGAGGAGACCATTTTTCCGATAACCATTTCCTCATGACCAAGTCATCCATTTCTGGGAAATTCCACTTCCCGACCAGAGCTAAGTTCTTCAGACTATCAATTCTTTCTGAGAGGGTGGCACCATCCAGAGAAACAGCTTCCGGGGGAGGAACTGTTTTTACAGGATTCTTGGATTTGTTAAAAAAGAGGGAAGGAGAGTCGCCTTTTCTAGATTTATCCTTTTTTTATTTATGAGATACTTTACAGGCTGGATTAATTATCATGTCCTCCACTGTTGCTTGCCAGCCTGTAAGGTTTGATCCTTTTTCCCTCGCCTCCTCTGCTTGAATGGTGGCCTGTACAAGCGCTCTCGTGGCTGATGAGTCAGACTCGTCCACCATCATTTATGAATGATAAGACACAGACAGGGCTAAGATAAGAGGTATGGGAACTATTACCACGGAAGAAGTACGAGCAATATCTCGCCCGTAGATCTTTTAGTGAAGACACCCCAGATAGAGTAATGCCTGGAGGATATGAAATTTAATAAGACAGATCAGGAAAGATCTATCCGTGGAAGCGATCCTGACAAAAGTACGCAACTAGATAGGAATATTTAAGAGCTTCTGCAAAGAATGGATCGGGCTAGAAGGAAGAAAACTCCAGAACAGGAGAATGGAGGCGGAACAGATGGCAGACTAATAAAAGTTTACTGATGATAAGACAGCGTCAGAAATGTACGAGGGGGGGGGTGTAATTCGGGAAAATTTTGAATTTTCCGGTCATCGGAAGGATAGGGAGGCCATCAACCTGATTCTGGTATATCGTCAGTCGGTTGAAACCACCTTAGGAACCAGAGAGGAAATTGAAGCTAATTGCAGGAGGTTAAACATGACAGTCTATGCAACAACAGATGGGCTGAAAAACACACCACCAATCCCCTATTCTAATGCGGATATCAGTACAGGGGCTGTAGAAGACTATGGAGTTCTTTATCTTTGTAAGAATAGCCTTCAACATCTTTATATTATGAGCCACTACATAACCTATATCTATACCATATTTTGTAAAAACAGAATACTATCATCCTCGTATCAGAAAATTTACAGAAACTATGATGTGAAAAGAGATACTAACCTCCTTGAGCAATGGCCGGAGAAGCGGGAGAGAACGTCCAAACCGGTCCAGAGAGAGCCAAGCAGAAGTGGGCGAGAGCCCCGAATAATCTGAGTCCCTTCCTGATCCCAGCGACCTTCCACTCAGTCTAGTATCCCTAGACGTGTCCAGAGGAGGGAAAGGAATGTCATGCATGAACCATATCCTATACGCAGAGTGGCAAGATCTTAGGACCTAACAGACACGGAATCTTAGAGATGACACCTGTAACAATTATGCTAAGCCTATCAGCTGCAATTCTACCAAGAGAATAACTGTCTTAATCTATAACAGGTGGCTAATGCCCGTGAATACATGCAGAATAACCCACGCTAATCCATTTGCTGCACAAGTGTTTAAAATTTCCAGGATTTTTCTGCCTTGAAGCTTCACAGGTGGCCAATACCCGAGAAACACACACAGCCAACAACAAATTGACACAGGGTGGCCCAAAGCCTTGCGAGCCACAATAACCAGTAGAAACTCTCGCCAGATGTCTATGACCTGACTAGATGCCAAAGCCTGTGCCTGTGCTTGGACTTCAGAAACTCTCTGGATACCGCTTGAAGCTCACATTCTATATTGCTTCAAGGAGTGGCTATTGTTTCCTAAACGAGTGGATAACTTTATCAATTTTATTGTGTATGCAGTGTGATTTTTGTTTTAAAAGTGTTTTTTTTTTATATTATCTAATTGAGTTTAGAGGTTTTTTGAGTCCGGAGATTTATTCTAAGTTCAATATAATGTGTAATATTATTGATCTGTTATTAAAATTGAAATTTTGTTTATATTAACATACATATATATACATATATAATATTGAAAAAATTAAAACTTTAAAAGAAAAAATTAAAATTAAATAACTATATAAAATATTTAAATAATGTTTTCTTATAAAAAGAATTTACACTTCAAAAAAATAGATTTTTTTTATCCGTATTTAAAATAAATCTATATTTGACAAAATATATTTTATTATGACAAAGTAAGATATGCATGGATGCGGCGCTCTGGTTCTAGGGTTTAACGAAACTAGTGGCAGAGAGTACCAAGCATCCATGGAGACACAGGGAGGAGGGAGCTCCACTCCCTCCTACAGTTACATGGTAGCAAACAGAGGAAGAGGAGGGAAAAAGAACAAACCTCCACAGCCCTTGGAGGTCAAGACAAAAGACACAAAAACTCAGAAGGCGGAAGGTAGTAAAACCAATGCAGATCAAGGGGCCCACGAAGAAGACTGTTGGGAGGAGAAAGAGGAAGACAGAGGTCAAGGGTCAGAGAACAGAGCTAAGATGGGGCCCTGTAAACCCAAGACCACAACTAAACCTCGGGTTATTCTGAACGATTCAGCTCTGCAAGCGCACAGGGATCACATAGCTAACTATGCCATCATATGTAAATTTATGGGAATCTGGCCATCAAAGAAAGCGTTGTACACCTGGATAAAATACAACTGGAAACCAAAGGGGGAGTTAAATATTCATCTTGGATCCAAAGGTTTTTTCACTGTGGTGTTTACGAACATGGAAGACAGAGACAGAATCTTTGAAGGAGGGCCATACTTCTTTGCAGCTGCTAGACTCTATATGAGGCCATGGATGATGAACTTTGTGCCAGAACGAGAAACCTTCACTTCAGTACCGGTATGGATTCGACTATACTCCTTACCTTTAGATTACTGGATGCCATAGTCTTTAAAATCTATAGGCAATAAATTAGGTCATTTCTTAAAACTTTCAGAGGCAACTCTAAGGGGAAAATATACATCCTATGCCCATATATGTGTGGAGATGGACCTATCAGGAGCCCTTCCAGATGAGGTCATTCTAGAAGTCTATGATGAGGAATGGGTTCAAACAGTTGACTATGAACATATCTCATTCAGATGTCACAAATGTCATGAGCATGGGCATTTATCCAAAGATTGTCATCTCAATCGAAGGGAGGAAAACCTAAATACCAACAAAGGAAAAGACTAGACAGGTTTCACCAAAGTAGGAGGAAAAGGAAAAGGAGGAGTAAGGAAGACACAAAAGAACCATAGTGTGAATGATAAAACAAAAAGTTACAACAGTTTTGAGATCTTAGGAGAAAAAGAAGCTGAGGGAGAGGATAAAGAGAGTACAAAGAATCAGACAGCAAGGGGGAAAGAAAAAGAGACCAGCATGGAGTACATTCAGGAACAGAATGAACACACAATGGACCCTTTGAGTACCATGGAAGTAGAAAAAGACTAGGAAATGACTCAAAGTGAAAGTGGTACAGAGAATCAAGATTTACAAGTGATTCTGGAAAGGGAGAACCTAGAGTTGGAAAAGTATTTAGAACGGGGCGACAACCTGTGAATAAACTCCATCCATCAGGAGGACGTGGACAAAGTCCAACAAATATTCCTTAACAAGGCACATCAAACAGCTGCAGGAGTCAAAAGAGGACATGACAACCAGGAAAACAAAGGAACTTCCTCAATAGGATTAATAACAGGAAAATTATCTAAGAATCCAGGCAAAAGGAGGGGAAGAAAAAGACAGAAAGAATTATTGCTGGAGTGTGGCAAGCTCCTGATTGATTCAGGAAGGATGAAAGACCTTTCTAGTTACTCCTTTATAGCCCCACCTCAATGAAGATCACAACCTGGAACATTAGAGCACCAGGGAGTAGAAAAAAACAGAGGAATCTTGGTAAAAGGATTACAGAGGAAAAACCTGACATAGTATTCATACAAGAAACAAAATGCTCAGTGGAGAGGATCCGTGAAAAACATAGAAAATGGGTAAATAGATATGAATATCTTGAAGTTAAGGAAAATAAATCTGCTGGTGGTATTCTCAGTCTCTGGGATCCACATAAATTTGGTGTGATTGATGCGGAGGCATCCAGACATCACCTTTCTCTTATTTTCCAATCGGTGGGTGACAGGCAATGTTACTTGATCACTAATGTCTATGGTCCACAAGCAATGGAGGACAAACTTCGACTCCTCACAACACTGGAGGATATGAAAAAGAGATACTCAGCTCTACCATGGATTCTTGGAGGTGATTTTAACATAACAAAATCACTCATGGAGAAGAAAGGAGGAACTAGAATACTTGGGAGAGATTCAATTGCCTTCCAGTACTTCATCACCAATATGAAATTGGTTAATATGGAAACAAACAATGGAATCTTTACCTAGAATAACAAAAGAGGAGGTCCTACCCAAGTGGCCTCAAAATTAGACAGATTTATGGTTTCAGAGGAAATTCTTCTCAAGGGAAGCAGCACTACTGCACACATATTACCTTTTGGAGGTTCAGATCACTAGCCTATCCAATTGGAAGCTTCCCTTTTTGGCAAATCAAGGAACACCCCCTTCAGGTTTGAGAATGCTTGGCTCACACACTTAGATTTCCTCACAAATATTGAACAATGGTGGAAGGAAGATCTTCACCTTCAAGGCACAAAGATGTTCCTGCTTCACTGCAGGCTCAAACACATTAAAGGCAGACTCAAAGAGTGGAACAAAAAGGAATTTGGTAACATCTTCAAAGCTAAAGGAGAGGTGGAAAAGAAACTAAAGGAAATAAACCAGATTCTTATCACAGAAGGCTGCACAGATGAAAGGAAAGAGATGGCAGAGTCACTCTAGCAGGAGTGGGACAACAGATGCCTTCAAGAGGAAATACTCTGGAGACAGAAATCCAAAGTACAATGGATTAAAGAAGGGGAGAGAAACACCAAATTCTTTCACAGATCCACCATAGCTCACCGAAACAACAATAGAATTGGGAAACTTATAGATCAGCATGGTATAGAGAGAGACACTCATGAAGAGATGGAGAAGGTTCTACTCCAGCATTTTCAGAAAATTGTTGAGGAAACCTCGGAAGATAGATACCAATTTACGGAAAAATTCACTCAGTACATCCCTAAATTGGTCACTAGAAAAGATAATTTCAATATCAATAGACCAGTAACAGTGGAAGAAATTGAGGAAGCCGTGAAAGGGATGCAAAATGGGAAAGCACAAGGCCCGGATGGCTTTAATGTGGACTTTTTCAAAGCCTGTTGGAAGATAGTGAAACAGGACATCTTGGAGGTAGTGGAAGACTCTCGAAGATTTAAGAAAGTCTTAAAGGCACTCAATGAATCTTTCATAGCCTTAATCCCCAAACAGGAGAAGGCCACCTCTCCCGACAGATTTCGACCTATAGAATTATGCAATGTGATCTAAAAAATTATATCCAAAGTCATTGCCAACCATCTCAAACCTCTCCTCCCAACCCTAGTGTCAGAGGAACAAACAGGCTATGTGGAAGGAAGACAAATTCTAGATAATATAATTCAAGTCCATGAAATGGTTCATTCACTCATTACCAACAAATAGGCGGGAATGATAATGCAACTGGACATAGCAAAGGCCTATGACAAACTTAGCTAGTCGTACATAAGAGCAATTTTAAAAGCCTATGTCTTTGATCACAATTGGATTAAATGGGTTATGGCGCTAGTTACCACAGCCAGTTGTTCAATTCTTCTCAATGGCGCTCCTTCCAAAACCTTCAAGCCTTCTAGAGGTCTCAGACAAGGAGACCCTCTTTCTCCTTTCCTCTTCATTCTAATGAAGGGAAGGGTTAGGAAGAGCTATCAGAGCTGCTAAGGAGAAAGGGAGAATTCAGGGTCTGAGACTCACTCATGGTGGGGACACGGTGACACATCAGCAATTTGTGGATGACACTATGCTTCAAGGCACACCCACTGTTAAGGAAGCCAAAGCATTCAAATAGATTCTAAGTGAGTTTGCTGGGGTGGCAGGCACTGAGGTAAGTCTCACTAAATCAAAAATCTTCTTTTTCAATACAGATATTTCAATTCAAAGAAATATTTCCAGAATTTTGGGCTTTCAAAGGGAGACACTTCCTGTGAAGTACCTGGGAGTTCCTCTCACTGACAAACCGCTTCACAAGGATATCTGGGAGCCTGTTCTTAATAAGCTAAAAGATAAGATCAGTAAATGGACAAACAGAGCACTAAATCTAGCAAGGAGACTAGTTCTCACTAAGGCTGTCCTACAAAGTATCCCTATTTATATGCTATCTGCCATTCCAGCACTAGCCTATGTAATGACAAATATAAGAAATATTCAGAGAGACTTTCTATGGGGGAAAGGTGAAGAAAAGAAGAAATGGGCCCTTGTGGCATCGAACAGAGTATGCAAACCTAAGTCCCATGGTGGCTTGGGTCTTTATGACCTAGGAATTCTAAAAAGAGTTCTTGGCGCCAAAATTTGGTGGAGATGGCTGAAAGAAATTCAAGCCCCTTGGGAAAAACTCTGGAAGCACAAATATGCTAGTGAATGGTAGGAGGAAAATCTCATCAGAATGACAGGACAGGTAAAAGGTTTTGCAATTTGGAATAGGGCATAGGAGAACAAAGCCCTTGTTCAAAACCATAGTTTTTGGGAGATCAGAAATGGGAACCTGGGTTGGTTCTAGAAAGACAATTGGCAGTAGGAGAACAATCTTCGAAGTGAAGAATTAGCAGACATTCACATCGATACCAACAACAAAGGACTAAGGTGTGTAAGTGACTATTGGGATCAAGCAAGGAATGATAAGAAATAGAGAAGTTGGAAACTTCCAAATTATAGTGGAATGGGCTTGTTGCATACGCAAACTACAACCCTTCAAGGTCTTTTAGACAAGAGACAAATCTTAAACTCAAACTTGAATGATCAACTGAGATGGGGAAAGAACAAGACAGGTCTTTTCAACCTTAAGGAAGCCAAAAGAATAGTTGCAGGGCTAGACCTTCCTAACACTAATAAGACGTGGAAAGAAATCTGGGAAAATCCTCATTGGATGAAAGTAAAATTGTTTAAGTGGCTGGTTCAACAGGGCAAGATTCTGACATCGGATAACCCAAGAAAAAGATGCTTTGTTGGCCCCTCAAGATGTCATTTATGCAGACAACAAGAAGAAACTACAAATCATCTACTGAATAGATGCACTTTTACCACAATACTTTGGAATTGGGTTGGAGAAGTCTTTGAGCATACAGACAGAAATGTTAATGATATCACTATATTGAAGAATTGGCGGAAATTTTTTTTGGACAATGAGATCATTAACTCTGTATGGATTCTGACCCCAGGATTCATAATCTAGAATGTCTGGAAGGAGCACAACAACAAGATTTTCAAGGAGAAAATGAGCCTGGTGAGCAACGTCCTAAAGCTAATCCTTAAACAACTTAAAGACACTGTTCATATCATGGGAGATATAGCTACTGGCAAACCCATCGATCAAAGAGAAGCCAGAATTATGGAGAAATTAGAGCTCAAGGTTCATCCCCCTCAGGGTTCTATACAGTTTAACAAGAAGACCTCAATAGAAAAGTCTTCTTGGCAACCCCCTTCTCATGGATTTTTAAAATTCAACATAGACGAGGCTTCAAAAGTGAATCTAGGAGAAGCTGGTTATGGAGGGGTCTTCAGAGATGAAGAAGGAAACATACGAATCATCTTCCATAGTTATCTAGGAGTAGCAACCAACAATGTGGCTGAGCTCATGGCGATGGAATCATGTCTGGGAATACTGCTCAAGCACAACATTCACAATGTCATCATTGAAGCTGACTCGAAATTAGTCATCAACTCAGTAACAAGGATAAATGTTGGCGCTACTCCTGAGAAAATCTCAGAACACTGGTGGCTTCTGCAAGTCTACCAAAAAATCCAAGTGCACTTATGAAGGCTGAGAACTCTGAGGTTGGTGCATGTTCGCAAGGAATCCAACAAAGTTGCGGACTGGCTTGCAAATGAAGGAGTGCAAAACAAGCATACCGACTTGTGTTGCTGGTGGACGAAGATTATGGATGACAGGTTGAAGGAGGGATGCTCATCTAGGGCCATCAACGACCAACAACAGCATCAGGAAAAATCAAGAGACAGAATTTCCGAAGCAAAGCTACACAAAAGGGGTCTCGTCGATTTGGATTCATTATGAAATGCTATGACATATGGAAGGTCCTTTTTCGAATGTGGGTCTATGTCACTCTCCTTAACCTAGGTAACAGCAAACCAACAGTCTCAGAGGGATGGCTGGAAGGAGGGATCCTCATCTTCCTTTGGCCCTTGTGCTGGAATCCAGACTTTCTCGATTGGCACAAAACCCCTGTTTCTCCAGTGATCGCTTTTCTACCCTCTGGGCGGTTTCCGAGTTATCGTGAGTTCTTTAGGCCAGAAGAGGTTTTCACAATCAGGAGCGATTCCACTCACCACGCGACACGTGGCTTTGAGTGGGGAGAAATTACCGCCCTCTTCGCGTGCTGACCATCGGTGCTTTTACTCTGCGCGATATGAGCCTGAACCGTTGGATCAAGCAAGGGCATTCAACGGCCAGGATTGAACGTGCATGTTGGTGGGACCACTACAACAGTTAATGTTTCGAGTTGTTTGCATGACCTCATGGGAGTCGCGTGCAAATGGTGGATTTCGAGCGGTAAAAGTGATCGTTGGTTATGCAAAAAATGGACCCGATGTGATTATAAATTATGGTTTATAGGATGCATCGGGGCCAATGTGTTGGTTAAGTGGTGTGCATGTTGGCCACCCAATATGGTTTTCATCCACTAGATCTTTAGCTTAAGATCCAAAAGTCAATTTTGGATTGCTGGTTTGTTTGGCTGCGTCCCTAGGTTCATTTTGTCATTTAGTGACTGGGGATTGGGGTAGGCCTGTCCTTTTGGTGAGCCCCACCGCCGTGATTGCTGATTGTACACTATTTCTCTTTTAATTGAATAAAAAAGATCTGCACTTACCTTAGCAAAAAAATAAAATAAAATAAATCTATATTTAAAATAGATCTATATTAACTTATTAAAATTTTTTATATATAATACTAAACACACTAGGCTTGTGAATATTAAAAAAATAATAATAATAAGACATTACATTGTCAGAAAAGTACAGTAATATTGTATCTTGATTCACCATATGTCAAATGGTTTGTGAACATTATAAAAATATTTAAAAATAACAAACCATTACACTATATCCGGATTGAGCCATCCGCCATAAGCATCCTCCAAACTTTGAGGCAGATCGAAGTGATACAATGTGATATGTGGCTCAACACCTGCAAGATTTGTACCAATCATTCACAATGCAATGACAGCGTTGGCACTACTTGCATTTTACTGAAAGGCTGAAAAGCTCAAACTCATCATGAGGCTCTTCTCAATGATCATATTACCATGACGGATAAGTTCGTTGATAAGATTATTGTAGTATTCAACCCCCTTGGGATTGACGACTCCCCTTCCATCTGCAGTAATGAGTTAAAAATAATTATATTAACAATATACTCCTAGTTTTCTCGATTGTATACTAAGAAACATATGTGTATGTGTGTTACCAGGTATAAGTCGAGACCAGGAGATAGAAAATCTGTAAGCGTCTAACCCCATTTCACTCATGAGAGCAACATCCTCGTGGCAAGTAATTTCATCATCATCCATGAAAGAAAACACTAGTTATAGATAAATAATAAGCTCTATGGCATCTCCTCCTATACAAAATTTGAAGTAGTTAATTATCACAATCACATCTTTCTTTCAACAAAGGGAGGAGTAGTAGAAGTTGTTACTTTATACTGGTGATATTGATCTGCTGCTACATCTCCTGTGCTTTTATCGGGCATGTTACCTGTAGATCATTCAATGCTTGATATTAATGTCCAAAAATGAATTATGGAAACTACATGGTTAAAGGGCGACCTGCGTGGGTGAAACTATCCCAAATGCTGGGTTTCCGGCCATCCAATGCTGCAGCGCCTTCAACGTGTGCATAGCCAGGCAAAACTTAGCATTAATTACATACACATTGTATATGTAATGTACAAAGAAGAATCATGAGAAGAAGCTAGGGAATAAGTGAAGTAAGGATTGGGGAACCTGGTACGCAGAAGTGCCTGCTCCAAAAATAAAATCTGAAGGAAAGCCATGTCTGGTGATCATCGACTTACACTCCACTCCTTAAATGCGAGTAGTGAGAAAGTAGAATCCACTTAACGCCCAACAGACCAGTGCCGATGTGTCTGCCATGCTAATAATCACATACCAAATATTTCGTGGAACTCTGACAACGAAAGAGCGAGGCTCGATTTCGCGTATAGTAATAACAGCATGGAATGAGATATAACACGACACGGCACATTGAATGATATTGAAAGGAGAAGATTCGAACCTGCGTTTATGGATCAGTTGACTTTGAACATTCAGGCCTGCGGTTAGGCATGGGTTCCGTGACACTTCATCAGGGCATTGATGTATGTCACATGTTACGTGTATTTTTTAGCTTATTCGTGAGAATTTGATAAAAAAGTGATATTGTTATTATTTTAAATATATTCTTAAATTTAAAAGGAGTAGACTACCTAGGCGGTAGAATGCCTTGTTTTCCGGCACTGGCCGGAAAATCGTTCGGCTCCGGTCACTGGCAATCTCTCCGCCCTTCGCCATCATCCGCTAGCTCCGCCACCCTCTTTCTCCGCCACCCTCCCCTGACAGTCCTGACATTCCCTGACAAAAGTATTATGGCCGGTTCGAAATGGTCACCTGCGCGCTGCTCACTCACATTACTCTTCGACCCAGCGCTTCCCGCTTTGCGATTCCGCTCTGCAGCTCGCCACCCAGGTACTCTTCAGCTCGCTCATTACTCTTCAGCTCGCTCGTTCAAGTATCCCTCGGCTTGTTTTTAATTGCGATTAGAACAACGCACCCTGCTCGTCGTCGCCTTCCCGCAATTTCGCTGAAAAACTAAATATGCAGAGATGGCCGGTGCCAGAAAACGGGCCATTCTACAGCCCAGGTAGACAAAGCTCTGGAGTGGGTTCTTCTTCGATTCTCCATTTTCTACACCATTACATGACTGGGTCGCTTTATTCTTTCAATTTGCTATCAAACAACCCTTACATTGAAGGCGCTGAGCCATATTCTGACCATATTAAGAAGTTGAGTTATTTGCATTTTAATTTCGGCGATCTACACGGAACGTTTCGCTTTGAAGCTCGACAAGGTCGGATATCCGTGGTCGATTTCGTCATTTCTCTGGTTGGATGTGTGCAGACATGAGGATTTTAGGCCTGATGTCCTAAAGGTCACAAATTAGTTTCTGATTTTTTATTTCAGGACGTTTTGCGGTTTGATTGTGGGTGAAAAACGTGTTTACGCGTTAAATGCTGTGGAAATTGAAAAATTAGGAGCTGTTAATCGTTTAATCCTTTAAGTCAGAGAGATATCACTCTGGCATTAGTTGACGATTCAGGTTGAATACTTCTCAGGGAGTCGACCGCTTTTCACTGCTCGTGTTGTGCGGCATTTCATTCGGCAATCGAAGCTGCAGGATGTCTATGTTGACGGTTTAAGTCGTCCTCTTAACAGAAACTGCAGGAGTCACGGTAAGCCTGCATTTCGTAAATTTTTATGTCTACTCTCGCATACGCTGGAAGAGACTATTTTAGCTTTTGTTTTTTTAATGTTAGCAGTCTTTGCCGGAAAGTTTGTAAATGAGAAATCGTTGAGAGAAAGCTTGATTGTATAAGTTTTCGTGTCCGCAAATCTGAATAATTTGTGTTTTAGGAAAACGCTTGAGGACATTTCAGAGAGATACGTTTTGGCTAATTCAGGATTTGGTTTGCAGTTTTCGTTACATTCATGCCGAGAAAAAACAAGGGGCTTAAAGAAAGCAACAATTGTTATATTTAACTCGTTCTGTTTGTTATATTTAACTCGTTCTGTTTCTTGTCCATAATAGGAGGCTTTCCGATGTGTTCAGAATTTTATCACATCAACAACCACAGTGCCCTCAGCTATACATTTACAGTTCTGCTGATAGGGTTATTCCTGCTGACTCTGTAGAGGCATTCATTGCACAGCAAAAGAAAGCAGGATACAAAGTTAGGGCTTGTAATTTTGTATTGTCACCCCATGTGGACCATTTTCGAAAATTCCCAGATCTATATAGTGCTCAGCTAGGCAGCTTCTTGGAGGAATGCCTGCCTTGTTATGAACAGCAAAAGATAAATGCGTGATACAAGACCATCACAGAAGTGATATAAATCATTAACAGGTCTCAAGGATATCAGGCCCCCGACAGAATGAATTGTTGGAAGAATCACAAAATCGATTTTCACATTTAGCATGGTGCTCTGTCAAGGCATCAGGAATTGGCAGTGGATCTGTATGCACCTTGGATGCGTTTGACAGCACGAAGCAAATGTGGTCCAGTTAGTATCACAATACGCCTTGTATACAATTTATTGCATTCTTTAATTCAATTGTAAGAGACTAAGAGTGAGGTCTCCATCCATTTCAATTGTTCAAATTTGAGGTCCTACTATTCATATAACAAACAACTGTAAAGGTATTGAAAACCAAAATCAAGTTGGTTGATATTGTTTTGCTGGCGAGTTCATTGTTGCAAAGGACCAAATCATTTTGTTTATTTGATGTGCCCATGAAGTTGGCTTGTTTTGCCTACACAAGGAAGTGATTTTGCCTCTCAATATATTATTCAATACACAAACTTGCAAATCAATTCAAATTTATGATTAACACATTTTTCAAATAAAACATAATAGAAAAGATAAACAGCATCTGCTTAAGCCAAATATTTACATCCTATTTGATGAAAATACTATAACACGACTGTGAACTTGAACTTGAAACTTTGCATTTTCGAATTTAGCAGGCAGTTCATGTTTTTGGGACTTGGATCAGTTGGGATTTCAGAATGCAAATGCAAAATTTCGTTAACATGGATGATTTTATTCGGAGCCATGAGTTGAAAATTTGGGTGAAGTGATAAACACTATTCAAAATACATACAAAGCCAAAATCAAAATCAAAACCTAGTGTAAGCCAAAGTACAGGCAAGCTCAGCGGAAAATATAGTGTGATGTTTCCAATGAAGCACTATGGTAACACTAGGTGGAAGGCCTAAGCTTGAGTGTTTGGACAGGAATTGGAGTTGCCCCTAATCAGGAAAACTGGAAAAGGGAGTGGAGTGATCCAGGGCTCTGGTTTATTGGACTAGATGTCAAGTTCGATTAGGTCTTAAGTTTCTCTAAAGACTGATAACTAAGTAGCAAATGAAATAGCATAAAGGAAGTAAAGTTGATTTGTTCTTTTACGAGAACTAAATAGCTAAACGCTTTTAAACCAAAGAGAGTTGAAAAGAAAGGGTATGTAACTTAGCCAACGCTTGGATCGTGTAAACACATTAAAAAAGCAAACTTCTGGTGAGTACTGAGGAATAAGATGGGACCTAGGGCTTATAGAAACCCTAAGGAAGCCAAAACTCTTTCTATTTATGCCCAGCAATGGAAGAGGCTCTAGGGTTTATTAGTCACTCTAAGGAAACCAAAGCCCTTTTTACTTATAGTGAGAAGAGTCCGTAGGGTTATTAGTCACCCTAAGGAAGCCAAACCTCTTAGCTACATTTTGTAACAAAAATGAACTAATTAGCAAATGGAACTTTATTTGGGCCAATGGACCAGAAGACACCCAAACAAGAATGAACTAATTAGCAAATGGAACTTTATTTGGGCCAATGGACCTGAAGACACCCAAACAAGAATGAACTAATTAGCAAATGGAACTTTACTTGGGCCAATGGAAGAGAAGACACCCAAAAAAAAAAGGCTAAGGAAGGTGAGAAAGTGGAAATGCCATCTTCACAAATTAAATGAAATGAACCACACAAACAATGATGATAAATCTTTGTCCTTAACGAGTCCCAACCAGGCTTGCCAGCGTGGTGCCTTTTGAGCACCACATTGGGGACTTATGTTGAGATGCTAGTTGCGCTAAGATGTGCATTCTGCAGTCCAATGTGAGGGTGATGTGTGATTCCATATATGCTCAACGTGAAGTTGACACGTGTCCCTTTTAAAATAAAAATAAAATATTATCTAAAAATAAATAAACAATGTTGGCTATATTATAAAAAAAATGATTATACATATTTGGTTAGTGTTGACCAAAACCCACACTTGGTTGGTTTGTTTTTTATATTAGAACACAACAGGAAGGAGATGTAGTAAATATATTTCACATTCTCAATCATAAATAAAAAGTCTCAATGTCCCTGTGAAGTAACATTATTTTATTTCAACTTTAGAGAGAGAGAACTTGCTTATTAACTTCCCCTTGAGGGTCAAACATAGGGGAGTTGCCATGCAACCCCTCATCTACATCAAATCCATTTATGTGAGACCATAAATTCCCATGTTCCTCAATGTAATCCTCCATAACTTCATTTGTAGGGTGAGAGATGAACCATGCATTTTTCATGATTGAAGCCAAGAACATCGTCGTGCCAATTGACAGAGTGAGTATAAACAACGACCTCACAACTACCAGTTGATTCCATCCCATGATTCCACTTGTCATTTTGTTAAGGGAATCTTAAGACATGATATTTGGTCATTAACCTTCTAGAGATCGGCTTCATAATTAGTTTCCCAATTAGCTAGGAAATCTTCCTTAACATTATGTTGTCATAGGATATGTTTTGCTTGAAATTCCACTAGAGATACCAAGCTGGAGTGGACATTTTCGAAAATTGCATTGAGTTTCAAAGCTAACAAGGAGGAGCCCAAATGAAGATGATGAATGATGACTGAAGAATCCCCCAAAATGATCAATTTATGGATTTGGAGATAGACAACATGTGACATTCCTTGAAGATGAGAGCAGACCTTTACCTAATTATTGGATGTCTTACCTAGACTCCAAGAGTAGGATAATTCAAGTTGTCCTCTAGGATGCACTCGCACCCCACCCATACTTTCCACCCCTAAGGTTAAAAATATTGTTAATACTTATTGTTCTGTCATGTTTTTTCTTTTTTGTTACTCGAAATATTTGTACATAGGCAAGGAAGGAAAAACAAAAAACAACTACTTCCTCTAGATCCCCAGTGGAGCTACAATTAAAGCACATAGATTAAACACAATATTTATTTGTATGTTTTAACCATCATCAACACTATTTACCAATGTTATGTGATCTTTTAGGTTTCGAAAAAATAAAAGAATATGCATACTCCCATGGACATGAGGGAACTATAACTTTGCAAGGGTTGTAATCCTTTTTATTTATTTTTTGGTATGCTATTTGTTTACATTTAATTTTTGTTATACTCATTACACCTAAATAACAATTAATGTTATATAGGCTAGAAGTTGGGATTTTGTAGGGTTTAAGTCGAATTTATGCTTACTTTGTTGGCATTATCACTTTTAACCTACCTTTGTTTGTTTGCAAGAGACATGCACAATAGGTTTTGTATGTTGATATAGATGATTGTGTCAATGATTTTGTAGTAGAGATGTTTAGAGGAACAACAAACAATTTAAATATTTGACGCAAATTACAAGCAACGTTTTTTTTGTAGGAATGTTCGTCTTTATTCATTTCTAGTTATGATAATAAGGTCATGATTACACAGTGTAGGTTAGCCTTGCTACCCATGTGGGATTTTAAAAAGGGCTCTAATCTTCCTCTCACATTGATGAAGACATGAGACAGGATCATCTTAATCTAAAGAGTTTCATTCATCTTTTCAATTGTAAATATGAAGATGAAGATGATGATATAGTTTATAAATCCATAAGGGATTCATTGACAGTAAGTTTGCACCCAATAACAATTCCCATTTTTTATTGATTCGACATTATAATTGATATTATTTGTCATCTGCATGAGGAAGAAAACAAGACATTATCAACTTGAATTATACTATAAAACGGAATTGGGAACAAATAGTGAAGTTACCCTTCATGACAATGCTACCCATGTGATGTTAGGGAAAAGGGCTAGGAACCAAATGTAAAACAAAAAAATTGTGCATTCTGAGCATAGCCCACCACATGGTAAAAGAAAGAAATCACTAGAAGGCATATCACATGGCAAGTTGTGTGCGAGGTAAGTAGTAATGGTAGTACAATACTATGAAAATGGGTACCATTTCCATAAGAAAGAACATGCACACCACAACTCTATTTAATGATTTCATCAAGTTATCTCAAATAAATCCTCATACCCTCGAGAAGCACAAGCAAAATGTCCTCTTAGGGAGAACGGGGGCACATGAATAACATTTTTTATTATTTTATGTCAAGATTAAGTGAGAGGTTTTTTGTAATAGGTTAGTTTGGAACTTATATATAAAATTTCTACTATTATTTATACACATAACATAGAATTTTGGTATCACTGTAATATTTGTCCATTTGTTTCGTTTTGATTCTATGTTATAAAGCATTTAGTTTTGGCGTTTCATATTTTGTGTATCACTGTAATATTTGTCCATTTGTTTCGTTTTGATTCTATGTTATAAAGCATTTAGTTTTGGCGTTTCATATTTTGTGTTGTTTCAATATTATGTAATAGATTGTGTTTTTGTTATGTTATAAATTAATGATTAAAATTTTTATTCCAACAATTTAGGTAAATTAATTATTTATGATTTCTTTACTAAAAAAATAATTTAGATTGAATTTTTTATCTTATAAAATAAAATATCATTGTTGGAAATTTAATTGGAAATAAAAAAAAAATTACAGGAAACCAATCTCCAAAAAAAAAAAAAAAAATCTTTCAAATGTCAACTTTTCATTAAAAATACTCCAACGAGGGCCCCCAAATTGGGAAAATATCTCATTGAGAAAACAAGAAAAAATTACAAAAAAACGTGGTTGTTTTGGTGCATCGTACAACTTGTATGGCCCTACCTAAACCTGTTAGCAAGATGTGTTACAAGCAAATCAAGTTGCTGCTCTGCTTTTCCTCCTGGCCTGAAACTGGCAATGTCCTTCATAGGAACTGTGAAAGTAATTGCGTGAATTCCCCTAGACGTGTACCAATCTGCATACTTTTTAAGATGCTTTTGCCCAGATCCCAACCATCCAAGCAAAACCACTGCGACTGCTGGCTTCTTATGCTCAAGCAGGCACTCTGAAGAATTTGTAAAACCATATGTCTCCTGCTTTGGTAAATGCCAAATATGGAAATATCTTGAATGCGGAGACAAATC
The DNA here is from genome assembly GCA_031772625.1 of Pinus tabuliformis. Lineage (NCBI taxonomy): Eukaryota > Viridiplantae > Streptophyta > Pinopsida > Pinales > Pinaceae > Pinus > Pinus tabuliformis. The sequence goes on from CM062808.1 coordinate 572,674,844, forward strand.
TGAATGCTTACGAGGACTGCTTTCAGATGTAGATTTTGAAGTTTGAGATGACGAAAATGAATTTGGGAAACCATATGACAAATTTGCAGACTTATACAGCGTGAAGAGAATAGGAACAGAAGCAAATGAAGAGGAATGCCCGCTGTAGTGCTGATTGAGGATAGGGTATGGGAAGAGTAGACTGGAAGGACTATACACAAACTTATGATTGAAAGCAAGTCCACCAAACTTGTCTTTATTGCATGCCAAGTTATAAGCTGAAGGGCTCAATGACCCATTCAAGAGAGGCGTTTCTACAACCTGATGGTGTGGCATTGTTCCTTCAACGGGAGAAACTTTTGAGAGAATTGAGTATTTTTTAATTGTTGATATATTCGATGGTGTAAAAACAGATACATAGGAAAACCAGGAAGATGTAGTGCAGTCAGAGAGGGATGAGGTTTCATGAACTGGCGGTGAAGATTGAATTTGAAGAGACGGCTGACCTGAATCCTGCAAAGTAGGAGCACTTCTTTTGTGCAATTTATCTGGCACGTCTGCATACAGTGCAGCTGCAACGGTAGCTGTCATGGCTGCAAATGGCCTCTGTAGGAGCCCAGATAAGGACGCCATATCCCAATAGAGGAAATCTTTCGCGCAAAGTCCAAGTCCCCTGCTGCTTCAACTATGGCAATCTGGCTAAAGCGAAATCGCAAACTTCAGACAGGCCTTATGAAACTAACAATTGCCCGTTTCCTCTCCACAATATCCTGATGCTTCCCAACTCAGGATCGCCTGTAAGTTATCTCAGAAAAATCTTCAACCCCCAAATTCTACACCTGAAATTAGGGCCCAAATATTCAAATCCTTCCAACAAGGCCTTTGTTCACAGACGAGATCGAGGGAATGAACCTCGGGCGTGTTTCTGAACCAACTTCCCTCGAAGAAATCCTTAAATTCAGCTCCAGAAATTGTATATGCCTTCCATACAACTTTGCCTAATTATACAAAACCTGCCAGGCCAAATTTATAAAAATAAATAAAAATAAAGGTTCTTATAATCGTTCCCTCAACTGAAGTTTAACTTTCCGTGTCGGCTATTTTTGGCTCGTAAACGTCATGCAATTGTTGCTTTCTTTAAGCCCCTTGTTTTTTCTCGGCATGCCATACATGCACAAGATCCATCAAAATGTAACGAAAACTGCAAACCAAATCCTGAATTAGCCAAAACGTATCTCTCTGAAATGTCCTCTCAAGCGTTTTCCTAAAACACAAATTATTCAGATTTGCGGACACGAAAACTTATACAATCAAGCTTTCTCTCAACGATTTCTCATTTACAAACTTTCCAGCAAAGACTGCTAACATTAAAAAAACAAAAGCTAAAATAGTCTCTTCCAGCGTATGCGAGAGTAGACATAAAAATTTACAAAATGCAGGCTTACCGTGACTCCTGCAGTTTCTGTTAAGAGGACGACTTAAACCGTCAACATAGACATCCTGCAGCTTCGATTGCCGAATGAAATGCCGCACAACACGAGCAGTGAAAAGCGGTCGACTCCCTGAGAAGTATTCAACCTGAATCGTCAACTAATGCCAGAGCAATATCTCTCTAACTTAAAGGATTAAACGATTAACAGCTCCTAATTTTTCAATTTCCACAGCATTTAACGCGTAAACGTGTTTTTCACCCACAATCAAACCGCAAAACATCCTGAAATAAAAAATCATAAACTAATTTGTGACCTTTAGGACATCAGGCCTAAAATCCTCATGTCTGCACACATCCAACCAGAGAAATGACGAAATCAACCACGGATATTTGACCTTGTCGAGCTTCAAAGCGAACCGAAATTAAAATGCAAATAACTCAACTTCTTAATATGGTCAGAATATGGCTCAGCGCCTTCAATGTAAGGGTTGTTTGATATCAAATTGAAAGAATAAAGCGACCCAGTCATGTAATGGTGTACAAAACGGAGAATCAAAGAAGAACCCGCTCCAGAGCTTTGTCTACCTGGGCTGTAGAATGGCTCGTTTTCCGGCACCGGCCATCTCTGCATATTTAGTTTTTCAACAAAATTGAGGGAAGGCGACGACGAGTAGGGTGCGTTGTTCTAATCACAATTAAAAACAAGCCGAGGGATACTTGAACGAGCGAGCTGAAGAGTACCTGGGTGGCGAGCTGCAGAGCGGAATCGCAGAGCGGGAAGCGCCGGGTCGAAGAGTAATGTGAGTGAGCAGCGCGTGGGTGACCATTTCGAACCGGCCATAATACTTTTGTCAGGGAATGGCAGGGAATGTCAGGACTGTCAGGGGAGGGTGGCGGAGAAAGAGGGTGGCGGAGCTAGGGGATGGTGGCAGAGGGCGGAGAGATTTCCGGTGACCGGAGCCGGACGATTTTCCGGCCAGTGCCGAAAAACAGGGCATTCTACCGCCTAGGTAGACTAATCCAATTTAAAAAATGATTCAGAGTCATGATTTTTTTTTAATAAATATCATGAGTCATGTGAACACTCGTATCCTCAAATTTAGCAATTTAAGATGGTCAATTTTATATAATTTTTTTAAATAAAATTGTTTATAAATAAACAAAATTCAGAGAAAAAAACAAGAAATATTTAAACTATATTAATAAATTTCATGATAATTATTTTTCTTTATTTTTTTCCGAAGGTGGTAAAACCTATCAACTCAGGTGTCAAACCAACAGTGAGGACAGCCATCTCTGGCTGCTATCCGCGAACGCTGGGTTTGACTCATCACTGTTAAATAGGAAAACCACGCCACCTGGCATAACCCTGCTGGTGGTCCGTAATCGGGAGCAGGCTCTCACTCCTGCCAGATGCCTCTGGGTCTTGGGCCGTTAACCTGTTTCCTTACGTCCGAGGACGACGAGCTCTTAGCCAAGCAGAAGCAGTTTTAGTAAGTAAATATTATAATTATAATTTTATATATATATATATATATAATATATGTTAAATTTGGTTTTTCTCAATAGAGTTATACTTTAATTAAAAGTATTTAAAAAATTTATATAAAATTTAAAAATTATATATCATATATATAGAATATGTTAATAGTTGTTTTTATTTTTAATATTTAGTTTTAGATATATAATTAGATTATAATTTGAAGTAATATTTGGTTTTAGATATAGAATAAGATTAAATATTATTAAAGTGTATTATTTTTTATTATTAATTTAAATTATTTTTATTGGTTAAAAAAAACTTTAATGGTAAGGAGTTAAAGTTTCTTTTTTTTCAAATTATTTTTAGGTTATTTTAAATGGTGTGGTTTTCTTTGAATAACGATGATGAGTCAACTGACACTAGTGGATAAAGATTAGTGTATTCCTAGGTTATTTTAAATGGTGTGGCTTTTTTTGAACAAGGATGATGAGTCAATTGACACTAGTCGATAGAGACTAGTGATAGTGGTCACTAGAGGCTATGCAAGAAAATGGGCTAACCATTAATGAAAGAAAACCATGCCTCCCAAAAGAAAATAATTTCTTTTTCTTTTTTTTCTTTTTTTTGAAGGTGTCAAAACCAGATTGGTTAAGAGTTCATTTTTGTCAGATGTAGGAAAAGAAGTTAATGGCCTACTGTATTTGGAAGCAATGGAACTCTAGAACTTTGTTCATCATCCACCAATCATTTCAAATGGAGTGATTTCTCTTGGATAAAAATGATGATTCAACCTAATATTCATAATTAAATCTATCTTAATTCAATTATCATTAGATGATTTTCACTGATGAAACCAACCACATTCAACACCATTATTTAACTAAAAACATACCACCTAAAAAGAAAACTAATTTTTTCTTTTCTATTTTCAGGAAAGTGAAAAACTTATCAAAACTTAGTGATCGAGGAGAAATTTCTAAATTGTTAAGGGACTCCTTACAATAGGTTAAGTGTTCCAATCCCCATGGGTGCTTACTTACAAAAAAAAAGAAGTAATTTCTAGATATTATATTTTAATGTACATTAACTTATCATTGAATAATTATTATTCAACGAAAACCGATCACATATCATGTGTATTAGTGGTCTATTAAACTATTTAACTATTTAGGGAAGCCATTGAAATTGAGAGGAGATCGAGTAATATTAACAGGTAAATTGAGAAGAGATCAAGTAATCTTAACCGGGATGACAGGTGGAAAATTAGTAGTTGTTGGATCCCTGCCCTTTCCTCTTAGTTATTTCCCCTTCTTGGTCTAGTGCGGAATCTACGTTTTTTCCCTTTTTCCTTGGCTTTGGTTTCCTCGTTTTTCCTTTTCCTTTTTATTTTACATTTTATATATCATCATTTGATCTTAGTTTACTTTATATTCTCCTCGTTTTCTTAGGTTTTTATTTTTAAGTAAAATTTCTTTATCTTTGTTATCAAAGTTATTTCCCTCTTTTTGACTATTATCCCTGGCCTCTTTTTATGGAATTTGTTTTCTTTTTTCAAGCTTTATATATATATACCTTTTTATTTACCCAAGAATATTTTATTTCTCTAGTAATTTTTTTTTTTTAAACAAGGTCGGGTAGTTGATATATTATCAAAAGCTTTGTTGGAGCAAGCTCCTATTACAAACAACTGCAAAAAGATAAACATCTAAGCCAGGAGATAGGAACGTAGTCTCTTCTCCTAGGCTAGTGTTCAAAACTTCATGTATTTTTATGGGTATTCTAGTGTACTGCCTAACAAACTGACCTATTAGAAAGAGAAATTTACATGCCATGGGTTCTCTGACAGTTTTTTAAGGCTTATAGACTATTTGCTCCTGAGTTGGTTGTTTCTTCTTTTCATATTTGACTGAGTTCTCTCCTTCATTGCTTGTGCTACTGATTTTGTAATGTGCCACTGTGGTTCCATTTGAGTTGATTTCTTGTTCTTCCTTTGGCTTTGCATTCTTCTCCTTGTTTGTTGTGTTTCCTTGGATTTGTAATGCCTGAGGTGCTTTTTCTTCTTCTGGTGTCGAACGCTTCCCTTTTGTTGGGCACGAGGGCCATTGGAATCGACGAACGGGGTTTTCAGTTTAATAACTGCCCAGAATAAGTTGCAAAGTTTGGAATCATGGGATGGATGGTAGAGATTATCCAGAGGTGCTGCATTCTGGAGGAATCATCGTTACCGTCGATGAATCAAATCAACGGTCATCAGGCACGAAAAGGTTCAAACGATAATCAATGAGAAAGGTGGGTTTAAAGGCGAAGGTGGTATTTTGAGCGGATAAGAAACCTTGAGTGGTAAAAAGGGGAGGGTGCCCGATTCCATTGACTGGGCAACACGTAGCAGCAGAGGAGAGAGAGAAAACCGCTTTTCGGGCGGGTAATCTCCGAGCATGTTGTCGGCCCGATATCGATAAGAACCATCAGATCCGATGGGGACAGATCGACGGTGAGAGAAAGTCGCACAAGTTTGGATGGGAGGGTTAATCGCCAATCGTCGGATCAGACGCCAGATCGACGATCCAGCTTTGATCGAAGATTGGAGAGGGGAGAGAAAAGTGATGTGGTGAAAGCTTGGGGGGCGGACCCGGCGATATATTTAGGTGCGAATGAAAGCTTATTTGAAGTCCGAGTTAAGCACTCAGTCATGGTTTTCCATTGTATTTCGGTAATAATGAGGTCCCAGAGAGAGGACCGAAATCTGGACATAACAGAGGCTTTATGCTCCGATGGGGCGTTGGGTGGAGGGAGTGGAGGGGATGGGGGGATATGGGGTGAACGAGCTAGGTAAGAAGAGGGGAGAGGGCTTAATATGAAGTCTGCTCGCTTAGTCTTCTCATTGAGATTGCTTCTGCGATGATTGCAATCTTCCTTCCTGTTGTTTCTCATGCTAGAGTCTAAAGTTTCATAGATTTTCTTATGCATTTCCGTGACTTCCTGGCTGTTACTACAGTGATGAGCCCTCTGTTGCTTTTTTACTGTTGTTTTTTGATTTATTGCTTTTATCCTTGTGGTTTTTCCTTGATTTTGGTGATCTTTATACTTGTGCTTTTTGCTGCTCATTAAGGAACAGAGTTATGATATTCTTCCTGGTTTTCACGAACATGCCTTTCATTTTTTTCCACTGCTTGGTTTGCAAAATAATCCGCCTGTTGATTGTGAATTCTCAAGACATGTCTAAAGATTACATTGCCAAAGCCTTCTAAGTTCTTCCTTATTCTTCTAAGAATTCTATTCATGAACTCATTGCTTGGTTTTTTGTTTCTTACCATTGCCTCTATTATTATGGCTGAGTCACCTATTATGAGAGGATTTTGAATTTCTCTTTTTTTATTATTCTTGTTCCCATCAACAAGCTATATGCTTCTGCCTTATTATTTGAAATTTGTCCCAATCCCCATTCATATGTAACATTTTCTTTCCCATCATGATCTAGGATTATTTCCCCTACCCCTACCTTTCTCAGGTTATGCTTTGAGGCCCCATCAAAGTATAGACAGTATTTGTTCTAATTTTTCCTCCAGTTTGTCAGTTCCTCTTCACTCATTCTTATTTTCCAAATATTTCCTGAGTTTATCTTCCTGTTTCTTTTTGTCCATTATTGTTTATTATGGCTTTGCTGAGCTAATCTTGCTCTTCCTGCTGAAGAGTGTTGTAATCTGTTGGTGTTGTTCCTTTGACATTGAGGATTTTAGAAGTTAAACCCCACGTTTTTTAGAGGGTCTTCCTTATCCTTGGAATTTGATTTTTGAAAATGCACTTATTTCATGTCAACCAAATTTTCCAACATAGAACTACTCGGATGCACTTCCATATTCTCTAAATTGTGAATTTCTTCTTTATTGTGTATGGATAGGCCTTCTCGAGAGTCTGAAGAAAATCTGGCAAGAACTGTTCAAAATTTATTCTTATTTCCAAAGGACTTATCAGTTTTTGCCAACATTCTTTGGCAAAGGTGCATTCTTGGAATAAGTGTTGAATATTTTCTTCAACCTGCATGCATAATGGGCATCGTGTTGGGCCTTGAAAGCCCTTTTGTTTTAGGTTGTCACTAGTCAATATTCTCCCTTTTAGTAGAGTCCAAATGAATATTTTGATCTTAGGTAGACTTTCTGACTTCCAAGCTATTCTCCAAGAATCCCAATCATATTGATTTGATTGTTCCTAAAGGATTTTATATCCATTCCTAACTATGTAGTGTCCACTGCTTGGGTCCTAAAGATAAGCATCTTCCTCATCAAAGTGGATTGGCATTGCCCCTTTTAAGAGCTGCCTGATTTTTCTCCATTGCCCTTCCAAATCTGTCGGGATTGCTAAGCTTTTCCAATCTTGCCACTCCTTTTGATTCCAAAGAGATATAGAGTGTAAGGTGTTGAAACCTTTATCTTTCATCCACTCTTGTATGTCTTCAGTTTCTAGATGAGTCTGTAATGGTTCTTTTCCCATGATTCTATCCTCCCAAATTGAAATTGTTTTTCCATTGCTTGGGATTTTAGAAATATATCTACTCATTAATGGAATTGTTTTTTTAACCAGCTTCCATACTTGGGTACATGGTCTTATTGGGATATTTCCATTGAGTAGTCTTTTCCTGGTGCCATTCATATATTTTGTTATAAGAGTCTTTTTCCACCAGCTCTCTTTTCCTGTAATTAGTCTCCATAATATTTTCATTCCCAGTGTTGCATTCACGAGCCCAGGCATCCGTATTGATAAGCCTCCTTGTTCATAAGGTAGTACTACTTGCTCCCACCTGACCAGGCTAAATTTTTTGTTTTCTTGCTTCCCCCCTTGCCACAGAAAGCTTCTTAAGATAAGCTCCATTTGTTTGTGGGCACTTGCTAGGGCCATGATTATGGCATATTGGTAGATAGGTAGTGCTGCAAGGAGTGATTTGATTAGAATTACCCTTCCTACCATATTTAGCCACTTCATACCCCAGCGTTGTATTTTGTTTTTCATTTTTTCAATTTATTTAGTCCATATTTTTGTCTTCATGTTCTCTTTTGAGATTGGAAGTCCCAGATAAAATAAGTGTGTCCATTTTTCCTGTGCAGGGATGTCTAAGATTTGTGAGATCCTTTGCATAGTTCTTGGGGGGGTATTCCATCCATATATCCTGCATTTTGTATTGTTTAATAGCCCACCTGAAACTTGTAAAAAGTCATCCAGGAATTTTTTGAACCTCCTTGCTATTATTGTTGATGCCCCTCTCAGTAGCAATGTGTCATCAACAAAGAGCGAGTGGTTTATTTTTTTTACTCCTTTTTCTATTCTAATCCTTGTGATACTTCTTTCCTTTCTTTTATTTTCCAGAGCACTGCTTAATGTTTCCGCCATTATAATGTATAGGAAGGGGGAGAGAGGACAACCTTGCCTAAGGCCTCTTGTGCTTTGAAAGAAATCATTGGGCCTACCATTTATGAGGGGGCAATCCATGGAGTAGAGATGCATGCATGTATGACTTCCACTATTTCTCTTGAGAATCCAAATTTCTGGAGGACAACCATTAGATATGGATGACTGACCTTGTCAAATGCATTTGCGATATCTAGTTTGATTATGAGGCCTTTTTCTTGCTTTAGCATACTGGAGTGAACCACTTCCTGTACAATAATTACATTATCTATGATTTGCCTATTGGGCATGAATCCTCCTTGATTTTCAGATATGATTATTGGAAGTACTTCCTTGATTCTATTTGCAATTATTTTTGTTATTATCTTATACGATGAATTGCAGAGAGAGATAGGGTGAAACCTGTTGAAAGTTGAGGGGTTTGCTTCTTTTGGGATAAGAGCAAGATAGGAGGATTTGGTGTTGCCTCCTATTTTTTTTTTTTTGAAAACATTCTTCACCATTCTTAAAAAATCCTTTCTAATGGTATACCAATGAAATTTGTAGAATGCTATTGTGAAGCCATCTGGCCCTGGGGCTTTGTCCGGATGCAGGCTCCATATGGCCGTCACTACCTCTTCTTCTGTGGGATCCTTGCACATTGCTGCATTTTGTTCTTTTTTTATTTTTATTTTTGTGTGCTTTAAGAAGTCTTCACTTTCAACCATTTCTTCGTTGGCTGACAGTAGGTTTTTAAAATGTTGATAGGCTGCTTTTTTTAGTTCCTCCACTCCTTTGACCTCTTGGCTTTCAACTTGAATTTTTTCTATTTGGTTTCTTGCTCTTCTTATCTTCATTGTGTTGTGGAAGAATGATGTGTTTTTGTCCCCTGCCTTGAGCCACAAACTTCTTGATTTCAATCTTGCCTCTTCTTCTTCTTTCATGTTTTTCCTATATATTTCCCAAAAGATTTCCTTCTCTCTTAGATAATCTTGCTTGCTTTCTTCTTTGTTTTCTTTTTCAATTTGCATGCTGTCCATTTTCTGTTGTAACTCTTTTCTCTTTCTTTTTTTTTTTTTTTTTTTTTTTAATTCATTTGCTCTTGCCCATTCCTTTAATTTGTTTCTTGCAGTTTTTAATTTTGTTTCCCAAATATAATGTGGTGATCCTATTACTCTTGTCTCCCATGCTTCCTTGACTAATTCATTGATTTCTCTGTTGTTGTCCCAAATTGAGTTGTATCTAAATGGGAGCGGACCCTGATTTTCCATTTTGCCCATGACTATTATCACCGGTTTATGATCAGACGTTGTGGTATGTAAAATTTTTGATTTTATGGAGTTGTACACTGTTGCTATATTTTCTTGTATCAGAATTCTATCCAGCCTTTCTTTTATGTTACTTTTGCCCACTCTTTTATTGCTCCAAGTGTATTTCCCATTGTTTGGCGGGATATCTATCAAGTTGTGTTGTTCCATTAATTCTCCTAGAGTATCCCTGGATGGGTCTATGTGATACGTTCCTCCAAACTTTTCTTCTATGCTTCTTACCAAATTTAAATCTCTTCCTAGTATTATTTTCCCATCTTGCACTTCTTTTAATACTTCTTTTAAGGTGTCCTAGCATTGCTCTTTTTCCTTGTAATGATTTGGGGCATATATATTTATGACATTGTACTTCTCTTTTGTATTGATTTGCATTAGATCCGTTTGGATCCAGTGCTAATCTTTTTTTTATTTTATTAATTCCCAAGTTCCTTTTTTCCATATTGTGAATATGCCTCCAGATGCTCTTGTCGCTTGTATTGCTTCCCCTTCATAATTTCTGATTTTTTTTTTATTTTTTTTTTTTGAGTTTCTTGGTTGTTTGTTTTTGTCTCTTGAATCATAAGGATGTCTAGGTTTTATTTTTCCAGAATGTTTCTTGTGGCATTTTCCTTGATGGGCGATCCCATTCCTCTACAATTCAAGGAAACCACTATCATTATTTGCTTGATGGGTGGTGCATGGCTCCTTTCCCTCTTGGCTGAATTTTTTCGTTGTTTCCTGAACTTTTTCCTCAGAAGGTTTCCATAGGTTACTGTGTTCCTAATGTCATTTCCTTTGCTACTACTTCATCCCTAATTTCTTTGTTTGTCTTTCTTCCTGATTGTTTTTGGTATTCTACATTTGGGGGTACTTCCTTTGACTGCTTTCTGGTTATGATTTTGTCTACTAATGGGGGCGAGGGGTATGAGTGTTTGAAACCGGAGGGGATGAGGGGGGATTGGGGGTATGTTGTGGGGATCTGGATCTGGATTTGGATCTGGATCTTGGTCTAGGGGATGGGGGGGCTAAAGGATCCAGAGGTTCAAAAGGGATAGGGCTAGCAAGAATGTTAACTTTTGGTGATGGAAGATGGGGGTAAGAGGATGTGGAGGGCTGCGAGGAAGAGAGATTTGGTTGTTTGTGGACTGTCTTCTTTCTTTTTACCTGTTCCCATTTGTTTTCCGGTTCTTCAATCTTTTCATTTTCTTTTTCTTTTTCTTTTTTTGTAAATCTATTTGCAAAATGATCGTATTTGTGACATACCTTGCATTTGAAGGGGATTTGTTCATAATTCAGTTGTTATATGTGCATCCACTGGTCCACTTTGATTTTGATGGCTTCTGGTAGGCCTTTCCCAAAATCCACTTCTACACATATTCTGGCACATGCATGCATATTTTCCTTTGGCTCATACCTGTCTATATATTTCCCAACTGTGTTTCCTATTGCTTTCACTGAATCATCCCCCAGCAGTGAGGGGGAAGGTGTGGCAGTTTGACCCAAACGGTGATGACATTGGGGACATCCATTTCTGGGTCGAAATCCGGTGTCCATCTGTTTAGATACAAACCCCTAATATCCATAAAATAAGGTCCATTCCTAAATATCAGATCTCGATCCTCCTTGTTTTGAAAGTGGAAGGTGAAGTAACCTCTTCCACAAAACCTGATTGAGATTTTCCCATCTATTGACGCAGTCCAGATCATTTCTACCCATTTTTGCATAGTTTTGGGTGATGGCCATAAACCAATGAACTGCCTCACTAATCCACGCTCCACCAGAGAAAGTGTTGCTCTGTGGAGAAGGGCATGAGGGAGTGAGATTTCAGGATTATCTTCTAGTCTTTTAACAAACTTGGTGACTGATGGTCTGTTCTTTGACAAGCCCATTGTAGAAATGAGAGAGGCAAAAGCTTTTGTTGTTCCTTCATTTTCTTGTTGCTGATCTGAAGGAAGCTCTTCGTCCTCTAATGCTGGAGATCAAGCCCCAGTAGCACGGGGCCATTGGGGCGCAGTTGCGTGCTGCTGCGTGCTTCTTGATGCGATCATTGGCTAGGGTTGCGCAGCTCCTTCAGCAAGCATGCGTTTTTGAATTCAACTTCTTATTTCTCTGGTAATTCTTAGTCAAGTCCAAAATTAGCTAATTATGGGATTTTAGGTTGATTTTTTCTTTTTTAAGTTTTTAATTATTTAATTTTTATTATTTACTAAACTTGGATTTTGATTTTATTCTTATTTATAATATTTAACTTATTATTAAATAATTATTTCTTTAGATTTATAAAAAATAATATTAATTTCTATGGTTATAACTTTGACTTTATCAGTTATATCATTATTCCCCTTCTTCTTGACCCAATCAAAAGTAGTCATTTTATAGTCGTTACCTTATAGCTCTTGGAATGATCCATTCATATTCTCCTCTTTTTCTTAGGTTTTTATTTTTATTTTTTTAATAAAATTTCTTTATCTTTATTATAAAAGTTATTTCCCCTTTCTTTTTCTTTTTCTTTTTCTTTTTTTTTTACTATATATCCCTCTTTTCTTTCTTCATGCTTTATATATATATATATATAGATAGATAGATAGATAGATACACCAGGGAATATTTTATTTCTTTAGCAATTCTTAGTCAAGTCCAAAATTAGTTAATTATAGGATTCCAGGTTGATTTCTTCTTTTTTAAGTTTTTAATTATTTAATTTTTATTATTTACTAAATTTGGATTTGGATTTTATTCTTATTTATAATATTTAACTTAATATGAAATAATTACTTCTTTAGATTTATAAAAATTAATATTAATTTATATTGTTATAACTTTGACTTTATTAGTTATATCATTATTCCTTTTTTTCTTAACCCAGTTAAAAGTAGTAGTTTTTATAATCGTTACTTTATAACTCTTGGAAGGATCTTCATCTTGTCCCAACAATGAACCACAAATACTCATTGATGTGATTATTTCCAAAATATTTTCTTATAATTTATTATATTCTTTATAAAAAAAATAGTTTTAATCTTTCATATATAATTATTTTTAAACACATAATTATATATCTTTCCAAATTTTATAAATTTTATAATTATATCATAGTATGATTAAAAATGAAAGATGCTAACATATTTTCATTCTCTCCTTAAATTAATAGATAAATTTGAACTATTAACTTCTTTGCATATCTAAATAATGATATATTTAAACCATATCTAATTATTGTTCCATTTATGATTGACCAACTATATATGAAGATTAATAAAAAATTAAATTTATTTGCATTAAAACATGGCTTTGTAAAATGTGCATACTATTGGATTCAAAACATTACTTATAAAACCTTTCTTAAAACCTGGCTTCACTCTTAAAAGATATGTTAGATTATGAACATCGGCTCTCGCGACATGTTTGACCATTGCTATATAACATTAAAATGATAGGATTTAGCCCCCATGTCGGACCTGATCATTTGTCAAGGTTGGAAACAGGAGAAGAACCAATGAATATAGAGGATAATCTTCTTGATGTGCAACTCTTTGCGATTAAAATAGCGGATGATCACTTCGTTGATATTATTCAGTTCTTAACCATAGGGATGGCTCCTTCATAATACACTATGAAACAGAAGAAATAATTGGTGGTTAAGGAAGCAGACTTTTCATTAATAGTAGAACATTTGTATAATATGGGACCAGATGAAATACTACGCAGGTATGTTCCTAAGCACAAAAGACAGATAATTTTAACATAAGCTCATAGTGGCGCAATTGGTGGACATTATGCAGGGAAAGCTACTGCACAGAAAATTTTAAGAGCGGGATTATGGTGGCCTACACTATACAAAGATGCAAAGGAGTATTGTCAAGCTTGTGATGTCTGCCAAAGAACAGGAAAATCTTCAAGAAGAGATGAAATTCCACTAGTGCCACAAGTAACATTGCAGGCTTTTGATAAATGGGTTAATGATTTAATGGACCTATCAATCCACCAAGAAAAAGGACTGGTGTGATGTATATAATCACTGCGACTGATTACTTGACAAGGTGGGTCAAAGCATAGCCAGTGAAGGATTGCAGCGCAGAAACTGCTGCAAAGTTCATCTTTGAATACATATTGTCCAGATTTGGGTGTCCAAAGATATTGATAAGTTAGCAAGGGTCACATTATTGAATAAGACCATTGAAGCATTAACTGAGTAATTTCAAGTTTACCACCAAAAGAGCACTCCTTACCATCCTCAGAAGAATGGAACTATGGAAGCATTCTATAAATTTTTTGAGAATGCATTGACCAAGGTATGTAATGTAAACATGGATGATTTGGATCTTAGGATTCCAGCAATATTATGGGCTTATAAGACTACATACAAAAATTTGATAGTTCAGACACCCCTTAGGTTGGTTTATGGGAAAGAAGTTGTGATGCCCATGAAATACATTGTCCCTAGCCTAAGGATTACAACTTTTACAAATATGGCAGACCCCGACATAATGGAAGAAAGGATGTCGCAATTACTTTCTCTAGAAGAAGACAGGTTTATAGCAGGATTTCATCAACAAGTACACAAGGCGAGAGAAAAGGCTTGGCATGACAGGAACATTAACAAAAAGAAGTTTTAGGTAGGAGAGCTTGTTCTCCTCTATGACAATAATTTGGTGAAATTTCCATGGAAATTCAAAACACACTTTTTAGCCCCATATGTTATTAAGTATATTACTAATGGAGGCGCAATGCAGTTAGCAAAGTTAAACGGAGAACTTATTCAAGGAAAAGTAAATGGCAGTAGTTTGAAGTTGTACAGGGACAACCCTGCCCCTACAACTTCACCTTAAAGAAGAAAGAAGGAAAATGTTAGTGTCACATGCAGTTGAAATTGCGCACTAGACTATAAACTACGCTCTAAAGAGAGCTTCGACAAAGAAAGTAATTCGCTACGGGAATATGTCAAATTTTAGAGATGCACTACAATAGGGAACATGTCAAAGTTTGCCGGAAAGTAGAAATATGATTGTTAAAAGGGAAAAGGCACGTGTAAAGTTGCATTTAAGAGGACATATTGGCAAAATTTAAGGATAGATATGCATTTAATGATGAAATCCGAAAAAAATGAGAACAAAATAAAATCTAATGATGAGGTTGGAAGGTTGGAATTGTTATAAATAGCTTACTCTTGCTCCTATTAATAACTTTGTTGAATCAATAGCTCGAGTGATTAATAGTGTGAAGAAGTTGTAGGAGACTTCACTCTGTATGTCGTCTGAGAGATCTTGGGAGGAGATTGTACGAAATTTTTGTAAGAAGGGATTGTCTGGAGTCATGGAAACTATTGATATGTCTCCGCCAACAATTGAAACACCCGCAATAACATCACCCACAGTGGCGAAACCGTAGCCACAGAAATAGCGGAAATCACCAAGGAAAAAGCCAACCAAGGAATAAAGAACCAAGGAAAAACAAGACAAGAAGCCTGCCAAACCTATGAAACCTCATAAGCAACCTGAGCAGGTCAATATTGGTGAAGAAGAAGTGCAGGAAATATAAGCGCAGGAAGGTGGCACAGTTTTCATCTCGTATCTTCCCTTATACATCTCGGCAAGGAAGCCAAGTGCCAAACCAGTAAAATATTCCAAAGATGCAAAGTATGGGACATTTACACCACTCTTGTTGGAAGTTGTGCCATTTCTAGGAGAGATTTTAGGGAAAATTTCACAGATCAAATTTACATATTATGATTTTAATGACCAGAAGAAGTACCCTCAGTTCGCACTAGACCAGTACTTGAAGCAGGTTCACTACCCAGAGAGCAGAGTGACGAGATTGGAACCACAACAGTGGGTGAATGGGTTGGCGCAGTCAGGACTGCTCAATATGTTGAATGTGTCACACTTTGGCAGAAGTTCAGCAAACATAGCGTGTGTGCAACAATTGTTGGTATTAATACATGATGGACACTTGTGGATGGGGAATAAGATCCCCATAGACCAAATGTTGATCTGGAGGATCACAATATTACCATACCAAGGGCAGAACCCCACGGAGGAGTTCATGGGAAAGGATTAGGATTGCACTTTGGTGGACAATATGAAGAAGAAGTATGGGTTAATCAAAGGAAAAAGGTTCTATGACATAAACTTGATCAGCGACCAAGCAATCTGCTTTGCTACACACATTTTTTCTAGAAATATTATGGGGAAGTGTTGTGCAAATGAAGTTCCTGCGTCGGTGGTTCCTTTAGCCATGCAGTACGCAAATGGAATCCAGTATAACTAGGCTGGATACTTATGTAAGGAATTTATGGATGATTGTCGCAAGGTCCAGGAGAAAGGTACATCTTTCCACCATACCTGGTTAATGTTGATCACTGCTATGTTAATGTGGAAAGAATCGAAGGAAACACAGTTCCCTTTAGTGCCTTCAGATGTATGTGAGTCCGCAAGGTATGCTTCACTGTGGCATACCACTCAAGCATTGTGAGTGTAGGAGAATAGAATATTTTTCATATTATATCAAATGGATCTACACATGTTAGTAAATCGGCATCTGCAGCTTTCGCTGAGTTTGCACAAACAATATAGCCTTCTCGTGAGGTTCAAGGTAGATTTTCATAAATTGTACATACAGGCGTGCAGAGACACGAATAATAAATGACATTCATTTCCATATATGGTCACAAAATATGATCTCATAGAATGAGTACAGACATGGCCCATAGAATGGATGACTCCACTAGAGGAAGCAGGAGATAGTGCGACAAAAGAAGAAGAGTTGGACTCTTCGCAGCATGGCGAAGCTAGTGAAAAATATGAGCAAGAATCAAAGAAGAGGAAGAGGAAGAAGGACACCATGAAGAATAAAACCATGATGAAGAACACCATGAGGAGGACCCTCAAGGAGGCGAGGATACAACTAAGGAGACAAAAAAAGCAGAAACAAAGAAAATTGTCACAGAGGAAAGATAGATCCAAGGAGAAGCTACCATTAAGAGCTTAAAGAAGCATAAGGCAGATAAAAAAAAAGAAATCACGCCAATTTTTGTCACTGAGGGTGACCTGGATCAAATCAAAGACAAAATTCAGGAGATGACACCAGAATCCTAGGATAGGGTGGAGGATCATTATGGTGAGCTTATCACACGTGTGCAAGAGAGGGTGGTGGAGTTAAATATTTTGGCATTATCAGTTAGACAACATGCACAAATAGAGGAAAGGGTTACAGAAGGAAGGTTGATAGAGCCTACCCTTCAAGTAAGGCTAACACAAATACCTACAGGGGCTCTACAATTTGAATCAGCAGAAACCTAGCAGCAAGCCAAGGAGTGGACGCATATCAACATGAACATCATAATGGTGCCACTGCCAAGATTTCACAAAATGCACGAGGATATCATATATGAACTAAATCTAAGGGAACAACAGACATTGCAGCTTAATATACAGGTGGAAAAAGAGTGGATTGCACTGTGGCAAAAGCTTGAGTAGACAATACAAGAAAAAGAGAAGATATCAAAACAGTATCAGAAGCTCAAGGACGTAGTGGAAACAACATGTAAGGGAATTTTGTACCTTGATGTCAACGAATAAAAGCCAGTAGGAGACAAGGTTGCAAAGCTCGACCTTACAGTCAAGGAGTAGAAGGATAAAATTTCCGCAGTGCAATTCAAGTATGAGATATAGATCAGCAAACTGCAAATGAAGTTGTAGCCAGCTGTGCCACAGGAGGTAAGAGACTAGAGGGAGATTGACTTAAAGACCGTGATGGAAAGAATTTCCACAGCATTGGAAGATTGTGGAAAATTGTTAGATGAGAGCATGCAAATTTGGACTTCGCTGCAGGAAGATCCAAATGTTCAGAAACTACAAGAGGAAATGTAGCAGAAGCAGCATCAATTGGTCTAGGAGAGTCAGGAAGCCACGAATACTTTTCCAATCTCGCAGAGGCTCACAAATATTAATGATTCAAAGGAGCTACAAAATAAAAATGAAGATTTGAGAAGGAGGAGAAAATTTTGATAGAAAGGACTCAGCCTTGGTAGGATGAGGCCCTCTAGCTATCATAGGCAGTGGATGAGAAGCTTCAATAGCTTCGACAAAGGGAGACAGAATTAGCAAAGAAGGTTGCATAACATGTCACAGAAGCATTATTAGAAGAAGTGCACAACGAGGAAACACAGCAGGTAGAGATTATGCAATAGTTCAACAAGACATACAACATTACTGCAAATAATATTAGAGGAAAAGCAGTTGAGTGACTCAGGACAAGTCACATGTGAGTCTTGGGGGTTTGTTGGGCAAAACCCAATTTGGCCAAATTTTGGGCAAGGAATCTGAATTTTGTGGGTAGAGCACGTAGTAGAAAGGATGTCGGAAAGTACGAAGTTGACGCCATAGCAAAGTAGTGGAGCATAATGAGGACTGCATAGCAAACTCACCATGCAGTAAAGGGGCTTTCGAGCGAAGCCCCTCCCATTTTGTAAAAGCATATAATATTGTAAAAGTGGAATGGTTTTGGACCATAGTCCCTTGTATTTTAGAAACCATGGTATTGGGTCCATGGTAATGTAGCAATGTAATCACTCAATGTACTAGTATATATAAGGATGAATAATAAAAAAGGAAGGCATGAATTGGATCAAAATATATGTTTATGGTTATATTTTTGTGATATGTACTTTGCAGAAAGGTGCAAGGCTCCGCAGCTAAGTGTGTGGAGGCTTTGTTATGTAGTTGTGTGCGCAGGTGAAGAACTATTTGTTGTACCAAATTCTCTATTATAAGTAATAGTTCTGTGGACGTAGTCCCACATTGGGATGAACCATAGTAAAATCTATGTCTTCATGTTTTTATTTGCTTATTATCTGCACATTATTTCAGTATTGAGAAGTTTATGGATGTTTATGATATGCTTAAGTGATGAATGTAATTCAGCGAAGTAATATATAAGTGTGAAGTATTTCATGAATGCAAAATAGTTTATAAGTGTTAAAGCATAAGAAAATACAAATTTACCACATCGCAGTATCCCTCAAGGCTGCAAAAACCTTGCCCTACAACATCCCATAATCACTTTGGGTGAGACTGCGATCTACTTGCAGGTCATTGCTGAAAGGGTCAGTGATTGAGGGTTTTGTTGGTGCGCAGTAAAATCTGAACCTGGGTCAACCCAACCTAAACCAACAATAATGAAAAGAAACATACATAATAAACTTTTGCAAGAACCATTTTCCATGGTTGACAGAGATCTAGAACATTATTAACCAGCACAAATGAAATTGATCTATAATAATGGACCCAAAGGGATGCATATAACTTTATCCAACACCTTTGATATTGACTTGTAGATCACATACTCAGAGGTGCGGTGGTGTTGTTCATTGTATACATATAAGCATCAATGTTAAGCTTTTTTAATAAAAAGGATGCATATAACTTTGTCCAAAATTTTCAATATTGACATGTAGATGGCAAACATTGAGGTATCAATGTTCTATTTTTTAAACAAGTCTCTAAAATCATGTTTATAATGTGTTTGATTGATTGGGTAGTGGTTTATAGTAATATTCATTGGCATATGATCTATATGGACCAAATGGGATGCATATAACCTTGTCCAATACCTTAGATATCCACCTGTAGATGGAAAATTTAGAAATGTTTTTCATTGAAGACATATATGTAACGATGTTATTTCTTAGAGAACATTAAGAAAAGCTTGTTTAAGTTTTGTAACCATTGTTGTATACTATTAAAAGCAAGGACTAGTTGCTTTGTAACTATCTCCTTTGTTTGTTCTTATAGAAAATCCATTGATTTGGATAGTTAATTGAAATCTTGAACATATATTTAAGCATTTAAGTATGCACATCATTAGTTATACTTTCATGTATTCACTTATTGTTATCTTATTTTTCCTTCTTTTGATAATGATTTTCTGGTTCAAATTTAAAGAGTTTTGGGGTCATTCTAATTTGTGTTCTAAAATGAGTATTTCTTTGAAAGTATGTCTATATTCCTATTTTTAAAACTTTATATTCAATTTCTCATTTTATTTGAATTAAATATAAATTTTCAGAATAGAACTTAAATAACAACATAATTCATGATGTCCTTACCAATATTTCCCTTACTATATGTGGTGTTATCATACAAAGATGACGACACGGGTAGGAAATCAACCACTCATGCATGTTGCATAACCACTTCCCGAATGACAATGTAATGGAGTTTTTGGGAGGATAATCAAAGTCTATACTTTGTTCTGAAGCTAATTATGAGAGTTATTGCAAGGAGTGGGAACTCACTCCTAGCAACAAATGGTACCATATGGAGGATGTAAGGCTTTCAAAGTTGGATTGATCGATCTATTGGAGTAATCTCTAGGCATTATGACAATTGATAGAGAAGGACACCAGCTTGGAATCTAAAAAATGGTTGCAACACAAAGGATTGAGGTGATGTCATGAAGAGAGATTAGATGTGATGTAATAAGAAATGAGGCCTTCGAAAGGATGATGGGGTTATGTAGGTATCATGATTCCTAAATTGCATTTAAAAAATGGTTGGCTTGGTTGAAATTCTAATCTGGTCTTGCTATCTACTCTTTGACTTGTCTAGTCAACTCCCTTGATTTTAAGCCTTGGGAAAGAAAAAATTGTCACACACACACACACACACATATGATAGGATAACTCCCTGGGGGAAAATGTATTTCGAAGGGTTATTGGCATATGTTATGGCAAAGTCCGTTACAGATTGAGACAATATAACATGAAGAGTGAAATATGGGATAAGAGGGAAGAAATAAAAGGGCTTAATAGGAGCTTCAACATCCTCCCGCCTAACCCATTTGGTGCACATAATTAAATAGGCATGGGAGCTAGAGAAATGATAACACCATTTGCACTTTGAGTAAGCTCAACAACATATGGTGACGTTAGAAATAGAGGTGGTGACAATCAAGCAATAAATCTCTCCCAATATTAACTTGAAGAAGATGTAGGATTAGGTCACAAACCTCATGTACTCATAAATAAGGGACACACAATTCCAATAGCTCATGGAAGTGAGGTGGACTATGAAGACCATTGTGGCTTTAATTTTCAAAAAACCTTGGAATTACCAAGAGGAAACCAAGCAATCTCTCAAGATGTTTGAAGCCAAGTTCGATCTCCTACATAAAGGAGTATCTAGAGTGGAGTTTGTAGTTTCTCTAGTGGAAGAGGATGACTACAACAAGGTCACCCAATCAAGGTGTTTGGAGGCTCACCACACAATCCCATTCTCTTGGATGAGGAGGAACCGTATTCAAGCCCAGTGGTAGCAATGGAGGAACCTACAAAACTAGTTAAGGCACATCACATAGAGGAGACATCCTCAATAAATATGGACATTTAGCCTAATGTTGGCTCTTCTTTCTTTTTTACATTCTCCTTAATATTTAATATGATGTGTAGTGATAGGCATGTAGTTTGGTATCAACCTCAGCCTCCTCTCTTTTATATGGACATATGTGATAATTATTAGTGCTTCCCGAAGCTCATCTTGAAAAATATGGACCCAATCAAAGCAGTTAGAGGCTTACCACATAATCCCATTCTTTGGACAGGGAAAAAATATATTCAGGCCTGAAAATAGTAACGAGGGAACATGTGAAACTAGTTAAGGCACAACACATAGTGGAGACAACCCTGATAAATATGGATATTTAGCCTAATGTGGGATCAAATTTATTTTTTGTGTTCTCCTTATTGGTTAGTACAATGCTTAGTGATATGCTTGTAGTTGGGTATCAACCTTGGTCTTCTATTTTTTGTATGGATAGATGTGATGATTATTTGTGCTTCTCGAAACACATTTTGAAAAAATAATCAGCTAAACAGTGATTGGTTTCCCTACTGGAATAACACTATGATTGTGTTTATAATGTGAAATAATAGAATTTTAGCTCTCTCTCTCTCTCTCTCTCTCTCTCTCTCTCTCTCATTTTGAAAAAAATAAAAATAATCAACTAAATAGTGATTGGTTTCCCTAGTGGAATAACACTATGATTGTGTATATAATGTGAAATAATAGAATTTTAGCTCGCTCTCTCTCTCTCTCATTATAAGAATTATCATATTTCCCTAGTGGAATATCACTATGATTGTGTATATAATGTGAAATAAAAGAATTTTAGCTCTCTCTCTCTCTCTCTCTCTCTCTCTCTTATTTTGAAAAAAAAAACAACTAAACAGTGCTTGATTTCCCTAGCGGAATAGCGCTATGATTGTGTATATAATGTGAAATAATAGAATTTTAGCTCTCTCTCTCTCTCCCTCTCTCCCTCTCTCTCTCTAAATAATAGAATTTTAGCTCTCTCTCTCTCTCTCTCTCTCTCTCTCTCTCTCACATTATAAGAATTATCATATTTCCCTAGTGGAATAGCACTATGATTGTGTATATAATGTGAAATAATAGACTCTCTCTCTCTCTCTCTCATTTTGAAAAAGTAATCAGCTAAACAGTGATTGGTTTCCCTAGAGGAATAGCAATATGATTGTGTATATAATGTGAAATAATAGAATTTTAGCTCTCTCTCTCTCTATCTCTCTCTCATTTTGAAAAAATAATCAGCTAAACAGTGATTGGTTTCCCTAGCGGAATAGCACTATGATTGTGTATATAATGTGAAATAATAGAATTTTATCTCGCTCTCTCTCTCTCTCTCTCTCTCTCTCTCTCTCTCACACACACATTTTGAAACAATAATCAGCTAAACAGTGATTGGTTTCCCTAGTGGAATAGCACTATGATTGTGTATATAATGTGAAATAATAGAATTTTAGCTCGCTCTCTCTCTCTCTCTCTCTCTCTCTCCCTCCCACATTTTGAAAAAATAATCAGCTAAACAGTGATTGGTTTCCCTAGTGGAATAGCACTATGATTGTGTATATAATGTAAAATAATAGAATCTTAGCGCTCTCTCTCTCTCTCTCTCTCTCTCTCTCTCTCTCACGTTATAAGAATTATCATATTAGATTTCATTTCAATACATAAAATCATAAAATAATAATAGCACTATGATTGTGTATATAATGTGAAATAATATTTCTCTCTCTCTCTCTCTCTCTCTCTCTCATTATAAGAATTATCATATTAGATTTCATTTCAATACATAAAAACATAAAATAATAATAGCACTATGATTTTGTATATAATGTGAAATAATATTTCTCTCTCTCTCTCTCTCTCTCTCTCTCTCTCTCTCTCTCTCATTATAAGAATTATCATATTAGGTTTCATTTCAATGCATAAAATCATAAAATAATAATAGCACTATGATTGTGTATATAATGTGAAATAATATTTATCTCTGTCTCTCTCTCTCTCTCTCTCTCTCTCTCTCTCTCTCTCACATTATAAGAATTATCATATTAGATTTCATTTCAATACATAAAATCATAAAATCATAAAATAATAATAGCACTATGATTGTGTATATAATGTGAAATAATATCTATCTCTCTCTCCGCCGCACCCCCCCCCCCCCCTATAACGACCAAAATATGTGTAATAAATTGTGGATATGATGAAATGAGGATTGTATGTTAACTATCAGGGATTGTATTTAAGAAAAAAGAAATTGACATGACTACATGAGGATTACATCTTAAAACTAAATTGAGGGTGAATAGAGGAAGAAGTGAGACAAATGAGGGATAAATCATGCAATAAAATTTGTGAAACCAATTTGAGAATTATACCTCGGAAAGGGTGAGACCAAGGAATGGTGTAAGATGTATAAAAACAAGATTGTATGCAACAAGGGATGGGATAAAGAAGAGGTAAGAGTTGTAGGAGAAATTGTGGAGATCATTACATGAGGATTGAAATTGTCAAAACCATGTTAGGGTACATGTATTTAACAATTGGAGAGGCTAAGGAAGGCTAGAAAATGTTAAGGGAAAATTATGGATATCATTACATGAGGCTTTCATGTTGTTGACACTAGACTAAGATTTATATCCACTAATGGGCAAGTTGACTAAAAATGCGGAGAAGATGTAAGGAAGATTCTAAAAATAACTATATAAATATTCCATAGTGTTAAAAGTAATTTAAAAATTCTATCTAAGAAGATGTAGAAAAAAATTGTGAAGATTGTTACATAAAAATTATATATTGTTAAAATTAAAAATGAAACTTTTTTTTTTAACAAAGTCGGTTGTTGTATTATAATTCCAGAATGAGAGAGGAGGTTGAGCTCCTGAAGTACAATATGCTATGCCAAGAGGTGCAAGGAGAGAAGGAGTTACAGGTTAAGCAAAATTCCTCCTTGATCCTGCCTTTTGGGCTTTTGTAGAAAACTGACCAGAAGTAAATCCTAACAAACTGATGCAACAGAAAACAGCATTTACAAAACATATTTAATCAATATTGATGTGGCTGATATGCCGAGCAGTGGACTCTTCAGGCTTGTCGTCGACTCCAGCTTGTTTAATGCTTGAAGAACTTGTTGGATCTCAATGGATTCTTCAGCATGGCTACACCTATTAGAAATATGGTTAAACTGCTCATGTAGTGAAGAGATTCAATGAAGAACAATTTGATGTAAGTTGCATGTTTTTCGTTGATCAGGCGGTTCTGGCTATCAATCTTAGCGTCCAAGATCTTTTGGTGGGCACGTATTTGCTCCATCTTTCCCTGGAGATTAGCGTAATGGAGATAGTCCTTGCTCCTCACCATTGGTGTGGAAGAAGAGTGATGTTGAAAGAGCTGTTGAGTCCTGGGAACGAACGAAAAGACTTGTTTTTGGGGTTGATCTGAGAGGAAAGGCATAGAAGCAATAGGGCGAGGAGCCTGTAGAGCTCTGGGAACGAACCAAAGGCACTGCTCTTGGAGGCAATCTGAGAAGAGAAGCACAATAGCAGTAGAAAGAGGGACCCGAAGTGCGGGAAGTAACTATTTGGATATAGCGTAGAACGCGGGCAGCAAGGAAGGAGGAGAGTACTAGAGTCTCAGATAAACATGAAAGGGAGAAAGAAAAGTGCGGAAGAGGAAGAAGGGGAGGGCGAATAAGAAGGGAGAGGAACTCAGGGAGGCCATCAGGGGAGAGTGGGAAAAAACAGAGGGGAAGCATGGGAAAACACAGACGGGAGACAGCAAGGTCAGGGAGGGATGGATGATATGAAACATGACGGTTGAACGAATGATTTCAAGGCTGATAATGTGATTTCCTAGGGAATGCCAGATCCCTATGCGGATATTGTTCTTGGGGCAGGTCTACAAAATCTTTGACCATTCCCTAATGTCAGATTGCTCAGATTCGTTGCGGATTTGAATGTCACGATAATAATTCTTGGTCATGGGAAAAAGGAAGAGGATCCTTGAGAGAATTCAAGGGAGGTGATGATGGCGTTCCACATTATTACAAAGGATATTCCCTTTGGTCCTGCTACACGCTTGACTGGCACATTTATCGGCTTCTTTGTTGAAGGCACAGAGAATATGGAAGAATCGAAGGTCCCAATTTTTGCTGATTAAAGCTTGGCATCTACTTATTGTTTGTTGGATGAATAAATTAGAAGCTTTATGTTGGCTGATCATAAGGCTAATAATGGCAGCAGAGTCTCCAAAAACCATAGCGTTGTGGATACCGAGTTCTTGGAGCTGGATGAGACCTTGGTAGAGAGCAAGTGCCTTTTCTCTATTATTAGATAGGGTTCCCAATCCCCACTCAAAGGAAACTATAAGATCACCATTGGGGTTATATATGACTCCCCCTACCCTTGCAACTCTTGAATTGGATTTTGAAGCACCATCAAATAAGAGGGAATGGGAATTGCTGAGCCCGAGCCAATCTGAGAATTCATCCTGCTTAACTCTGATTTTCCAGCTGTGACTAGGAGTGTTGGAATGATGACTATAGAAGTTTTTTCTTGTATGTGCCTGTTGCTGTCTATTAAGTTGCTGATAAAATCTCTTTCTTCTATACAAAGTCCGGCCATGTCAATTTTCTTGGTATTCTTAACCACAATGGTTTCTAATGTAAGACTTTTAGCTTTGCTACATAATTTCCTAGTAATGGTTTCCTGATTTCTGAAAATCTTGCGATTCCTAGTGAGCCAAATTTTCCATATGAGGGCATAGGGAAAAGCGTTCCATACCCTTTTTGCTACGTTGTTTTTCTTATGTTGCCAGGGGTAGATTTTCTTCCAATTGTTAAGGAGCTCCCCAATGGAATGTTGAGGGTTCCAAGTGAGAGTGCTAGAGGGGGAGATGCCATTCCAATAAGAGATTGCAAAGGGACAAGAGATAAACAAGTGTTGGATCGTTTCTTCAGCCTCTTGGAAATTTGGGCATCAGGAGTGTCAGGCTATACCCACCTTTTGCAGATTGTCTAAGGTTAGGATTTTCCCTTTTAGGATGGTCCATATGAAAAAATTTGCTTTGGGGATGGCCTCAAACTTCCAAACGTTTTTCCAGTACATCCAAGGAGGGGCAGGACAGTCCCTACTACACAAAAAATGATGACCAGCTTGTATTGTATAGCTAGAACCAGAGGGGTCCCACCGAAAGCCATCGATGCCATTTTTGATAACTGGTGCAATGTTGTGAGGATGAACATGAAGATCATCAATGTCCTTTTTTAGGTTTCTAGGGATGGAGGGGAAGCTCCATCCTTTCCAGGCCTGAGTATTTATGTCCCATTATGAAATCTGATCCAAATATTGAATTCCTTTGTAATGAAGAGAAAGGAGAATATGATCTATACCTGGCTGGTTGCTAATTGGCCGGTTTCCCATGATCTTGTCTGCTCCAATATTGATTTTGCTGCCACCTTTGGGAACCTTAGAAATATTTTGCGCCATAACTTTAAAAATTAAAATTGAAACTTATATGTTTAGAAAAAAGTTATATATATATATATATATATAAACTTGTAACTAATTAAAAAAAAGGAATTAAAAAAAAAATTACAGGTTTATTTATATTATTTTAAAAATAATATATATTTTTGAAATCCTATTAAATTTAAATTATTTAAGTTTTAAAGTTGTTAAAATTTAGAAAATATTAAAAATTAATTAAATTATTATTATTATTATTATTATTATTATTTATAAAAGAATTAACATATAGGTTAAACATATATACATTTAAAAATATATGGAAAAGAGATTATTAATTTGTATATAAGTTTTGTTAAAATACCATGTGTGAATGGTGGCTTATAAATACCATATGTCCAAAAATTTATATCTGATTTCAAATGGCACTTTTTCATATGACAATTTTTAATTAACCAATTTAATTAAAATGACCAAAAAACCTAATTAATTTGAATATAAACCTCAATTTTAGTTTGTGTATAATACTGTGAATATTTTAAAATATTTAGTAAAAAATAATTATTTACTATCCATATTAAAAATTAAATTAAAACTATGAAAATAATATTCCAAAATAAACTCACATAATCTCCAATCATGAAAAACATGAAACCATTACATAATGTGGGATGCCTCTCCTACCATGGAACTCAAAACAAAATCAAATTGCATATTTCTTGACCATGACACTAACTAAGAAACATAGGGTTCTAATTCCATAAAATGAAAATATTGCTATGTTATTGCAACAGGGTTGGAATTTGGATTTCTCTTTACCCTTTGTACAAAAGAAAAATTGACACTTTGGGTCCTTATGCTTACCTTAAAGAAATGTTATATTTAAAATCTTTCCCTTCAAAAGTGATGTTCTCATAATAAATTAACCCTTCACCAATAAAATTTTAATTAAAAAATTATCCTTCAATAACATAATTATGTTAAAAAATTTCACATATATATCACAAGGGAAAAACAAAATTAACATAACACACAAATGATTTATTAAATCTTGAATCTTGGTTTAAAATTGCATAGAACACTCACAATAAAATATTTAGAACCTGAAATCAAATGTCCTTGACCCTGACATGCCATTGCATTTGAATTGATGACATATGACTAAGGAGATCTTATGGGACATATAAGATGACTAAGTCCTTGACCTTGACATGTCATTGCATTTGAATTTATGACATATGACTAAGGAGATCTTATGGGACATATAAGATGACTAACAGAGTAAAACTATTGAATGTTATCATTAAAAACTTAAAAGTAGATTAATTAATATGGTTTGTGTTATGGTTTACATAATCTAATATATAATATTGGATCTAAAGATAAAATATATATTTTACCATATATGTTTTAGCATTTCTTTGGATCATGACATATAGACTAATATTAATAAGATTGAATGCATAGTATCTGAACCTTTTAAAATTAAAAAAAATAAACTTATAATAAATTGACATTGTGGATCTCCTAACATCATTTTATAGGATTATGTTATGTTTTCCTCCTTCATTATCACATTCTCAGACAACATTGAAGCTTTAACATGTGTGAAGTACTAAAGGAAAATTGAAATAATAATTTGGTTGGTGCCTTTTTTTTACCCTACTCCAATGTGCCCCATATTCCAATGCATTGGCGCATTGATAGGTATAGGGCACATTGCTAACATGTTTTCCTCTATAAAATATCTTAAACTACCTTGTTACATATGTTTGTGTTATGCACCAATGTGTAGCTATGTTTAGTACACTTCAAAATTCATTTTCTAAATAAAAATATTTTATGGTACCTTGATGCAATGTTCCTTGTATAAAGATACATCAATGCAATGGTCTATTTAGAGCACACTAGAGCAATGGTATGTTTAGTGCACATTGCACAGCAATCCTTTTAAAACGTATTATACCACACATTGTATCACTTGAATCAATGTAGTTATTTTATTTAATGCAATAACTTTTTTTTAATCAAATGTTAGCCTATTGTAGTACGCATGGTATGCATGGGTGCCTCTTCTTTTTAAATTGTCATTTTAGCAAAATTAGGTTTCATATTAACCATAAAACTAGTATGTCTGGTAACATGATGTACATGTGTGTTGTACTTAATAAAAATCATCTAGAAAATTATATGTTTTCCTTACTATGTTGCATCTTTTTCAATGTATGTATTTTACAAAAATTGAGCATGGGAGGACATATAGCTCCAGAGAGAGCGTTGTTATGAAAATGTTATTGTCAAGACTTTAAAGGTTTATGTGCTCAAAAAATACTCTGCACTTTTCCTTGTCTATTCACCTCCACTAAAAAGAAAACAAGAACAAGCATGTTTGTTAAAAGTTTTATTAATTAGTGTTTTCTCTGTAGTGATTGGAGCCATCACACCCTATGTTGTCAAACAATTTCATAAAAAATATCTATAGATTTTATCTTAACCAGTATTTTACTAAGCGGGGAGATGAATAAAAACAAAAACAAAAGTTGGAATGTGATATGGTAATTGGTTAACGTACCTGACAACTGCAAGCAAGCTTTGAAGATAATCATGGAGGTAGGCTGCCCTTGGCTTATCATTTAATGCGTCCGCAAGTGGAAGAGATTCATCGTTGGACGCACCATATCCTACTCGTGGATGTGAACACAATTTAAAACAGAGTCATAGAATTTTCAACACTGTAGTAGAAGCACAAGAACATACCATTCTCGTAAATCATTAGTGGAGGATTATGATAGTGCCCCTTGAAGTATTCCAGTAACGCTTGCATTCCCCATGGGACAACAGGAAGTCCAGATGGTGCCAACTTCAATCCATGGATTTAAAACAATAATATGAAGATATTAGTCCACCCTCCATCCAGATGAACGTATATATGATATGAATATATGATATGCTTGCAGCTTACCTCACCAATGGGGATACCGTTCCGATACACTGCAGTTATAAAATTCTAGACGGGTTAGAGTCGGCATATATATAGTAGAATATAATATAATATTTCTACTTACTTACAAGTAACGTAAAACTTTATACATATATTTATAAAGAACAGACCAACATCTAGTGGGTGAGTTTTGAACATCTAACAACATAACAGTTTTATTTGTTTGTAGAGCATTCCCTCAAAAGAGTAATATGGATATTAGAGGCAGGAATATACCTGAAGTGGTTGTCAACGAATCTTCTAGAAAGTCCCTTGGGGTTAAATCCCTGTAACTAGAAGCATCCGAAACCTAATTAGTAGTATAATGGATGAGACCAATGAAATCGAAGGAGCCTCTTAGCTTTTCGGATTCTTGTTTGGTGAAGGAAGGCAATCTGGAGCCTACAATCTTCTTCATAGAAGAAGGGTAATCTCCATAAATAACAGGCTCTATTATCCTGCTCAATCAGAGAATGAATTCACACAACTTAATAATGAAATTTAGTAAGAAAAACGGTAAGTGAATTTATCAAAAAAAGAAAATATTGTATTTTCTGGTTCTTCGATTACCAGCCATTTAAGAAATCTATAACTCTTTGAGTAGCAGCGATGTCTTCGGAAGAGTTTGTCATTGGTACAAACCAGCCGGCATAGATGGAGATGCCGATGGAGCCCTTTTGCTTCTTCTGCAAATATGTTAAACGAAATCAGAAGAAAAGTGTAATACTTCGAACTTGTTGTAAAACCTTCAAGACTCAATGGCATAGTCGTTAATAAATAGAAGGTTTATTATTTTGGATTTTAAATATATGTGGTTTATTATTATTATTTAATTTTAAGGTTATTTTTAAGTAGATATTAAATTGGTATATAAAATTTTTTAGCAAGGGACTCATGTTTTTTTAGCTATTTGATTAATAAGTTTAGGAAAACATACATACTCTACCCTTCTAACTTAAGAAAAACACATGCTCCTAACCATTAAACCCACTAAAAACTATTTTAATATATAAAAAATCTTCAATTAACCTCTGGCGGATTAAAAAATATAGGAGCTGGAATTTCTCCCTGTAAATCTGTACGGTCGCCGCATGGGATAACAAAACATGATGACCAACAATGTATGGTTCCACTGTGGAGTTTCCAGCACTACACTTGCCAAACGGGTAAGAACATCGTTGAGGTGGGAATACACCAAGATCATAACCCATGAAAGGAAATGCATTCGCTTCGTTAAAAGTAGTCCAATACTTGACCCTGTCACCAAAATTCTCTAAAGCAAACTTCCGCATATGCTTGGAAGTCCTTCCTGCACACAGCACCTGATTAGGTCATTAATTGCGAGGAGGCCTGTTTTACAGCACACTATGAAGTGGGTTTTTTTTTACAAACACATACAACTTTCATGGATTAAAAAATGTTACTAATAGGCTAGAGGCATATGCTTTACAGCCCTCGTGAACACAAAACATGATTAGGTCGTTAATTGCGTACTCGAGGCCTATTAGCACACAATAAAGCAATGTGTAACATTAAGGTATATCTATGAGAGAGGAATATGATTTGGCACACTCATTTATGATGGATTTGATCTTTCAAAGATACTCGATAGATTTGAAGTGTCTAATTCATGGTATTCATTTAAATGGAGTATGTTTTTAATTTTGAGAGTTTGAAGAGAATTGAATCTGTGATTTCGTAATAATAAGATATTTTTGTAATGGAATTTTAACAAAACTTCCATCAACTAAACTAATTTTACTTAAAAATTTATATTTATATATAAATAAAAAAATAAAAATACTTTAAAAACTTTGTAATTTATTAAACCAGCAAATTATATGAAAAAATACCCTTATCAAAAGAAGAAGAATTAAATGAAACTGCTGCCGACCAAAAAAAAAACCTTTTCAATGTTAGAAGGTGTACTGATAGCCACTTATCAATGTTAAAAGGTGTACTGATAGCCACTTAAAAGAAATGGAAGATCTCTTCCTATAAAAATCTACAGTGCAGATCAAAAGGGAGGAGGATAATGATAACAACCTTTTCTGTTTATTTGAAACACAGCAACAAGCTCCATAAGTTCACAATGACAGCGTAAACAATCTCAGGGTATCTTCCAGAAGGGATCTCTTTACTATACTAATCTGTTTCATTGGAGTGTTTTAGGTTCGACAGAGTTTATAAATTTTATTCTGTATGCAGTGTGATTTTTGTTTTAAAAGTGTTTTTTTTTTATATTTTCTAATTGAGTTTAGAGGTTTCTTGAGTTTAGAGATTTATTCTAATATTATCTATCCGTTATCAAAATTGAAATTTTGTTTATATATATATATAAAATATTGAAAAAATTAAAACTTTAAAAATTAAAATTAAAATTAAATAACTATATAAAATATTTAAATAATGTTTGCTTATAAAAAGAATTTACACTTCAAAAAATTAGATTTTTTATCCATATTTAAAATAAATCTATATTCGACAAAATAGATTTTATTATGACAAAGTAAGAAATGCATGGATGGAGCTCCACTCTCTCCTACAGTTACATGGTAGCAAAGAGAGGAAGAGGAGGGAAAAACAAATAACAAACCTCCACAACCCTTGGAGGTTAAGACAAAAGACACAGAAACTCAGAAGGCGGAAGGTAGTAAAACTAATGTAGATCAAGGGGCCCACGAAGAAGACTGTCGGGAGGACAAAAAGGAAGACAGAGGTCAAGGGTCAGAGAACAGAGCTAAGATGGGGACCTGTAAACCCAAGACCACAACTAAACCTCAGGTTATTCTGAACGATTCAGCTCTGCAAGCACACAGGGATCACATGGCTAACTATGCCATCATATGTAAATTTATGGAAATCTGGCCATTAGAGAAAGGGTTGTACAGCTGGATAAAATACAATTGGAAACCAAAGGGGGAGTTAAATATTCATCTTGGATCCAAAGGTTTTTTCACTGTGGTGTATATGAACATGGAAGACAAAGACAGAATCTTTGAAGGAGGGCCATACTTATTTGCAGCTGCTAGACTTTATATGAGGCCATGGACGATGAACTTTGTGCCAGAATGAGAAACCTTCACTTTGGTACCGGTATGGATTCGACTATACTCCTTACCTTTAGATTACTGGATGCTAGAGTCTTTAAAAGCTATAGGCGATAAATTAGGTCATTTCTTAAAAATTTCAAAGGCAACTCTAAGCAGAAAATATACATCCTATGTCCGTATATGTGTGGAGATGGACCTATCAGGAGCCCTTCTAGATGAGGTCATTCTAGAGGTCTATGATGAGGAATGGGTTCAAACAGTTGACTATGAACATATCTCGTTCAGATGTCACAAATGTCATGAGCATGGGCATTTATCCAGAGACTCTCCTCTTAATTGAAGGGAGGAAAACCTAAATACCAACAAAGGAAAAGACCAGACAGGTTTCACCAAAGTAGGAGGAAAAGGAAAAGGAGGAAGGAAGACACAAAAGAACCCTAATGCGAATGATAAAACAAAAAGTTACCACAGTTTTCAAATCTTATGAGAAAAAGAAGTTGAGGGAGAGGATAAAGAGAGTACAAAGAATCAGACAGCAAGGGGGAAAGAAAAAGAGACTAGCATGGAGTACATTCAGGAACAGAATGAACACACAATGGGCCCTTTGAGTACCATGGAAGTAGAAAAAGACCAAGAAATGACTCAAAGTGAAAGTGGTACAGAGGATCAAGATTTACAGGAGATCCTGGAAAGGGAGAACCTAGAGTTGGAAAAGTTTTTAGAACGGGGTGGCAACCTATGAATAAACTCCATCCCTCAGGAGGACATGGACAAAGTCCAACAGATATTCCTTAACAAGGCACATCAAATAGCTGCAGGAGTCAAAATAGGACATGACAACCAGGAAAACAAAGGAACTTCCTCAATAGGATTAATAACAGGAAAATTATCTAAGAATCTAGGCAAAAGGAGGGGAATAAAAAGACAGAAAGAATTACTATCGGAGTGTGGCAAGTTCATGATTGATTCAAGAAGGATGAAAGACCTTTCTAGTTACTCCTTTACAACCCCACCTCAATGAAGATCACAACCTGGAACATTAGAGGACTTGGGAGTAGAAGAAAACAGAGGAATCTTGGTAAAAGGATTAGAGAGGAAAAACCTGACATAGTATTCATACAGGAAACAAAATGATCAGCAGAGAAGATCCGTGAAAAACATAGCAAATGGGTAAATAGATATGAATACATTGAAGTTAAGGAAAATAAATCTGCTAGTGGTATTCTCACTCTCTGGGATCCATAGAAATTTGGTGTGATTGATGCAGAGGCATCTAGACATCACCTTTCTCTGTTTTTCCAACCGGTGGGTGACAAGCAATGTTACATGATCACCAATGTCTATGGTCCACAACCAATGGAGTACAAACTTCAACTCCTCACAACACTATAGGATATGAAAAAGAGATACCCAACTCTACCATGGATTCTTGGAGGTGATTTTAACATAACAAAATCACGCATGGAGAAGAAAGGAGGAACTAGAATACTTGGGAGAGATTCAATTGCCTTCCAACACTTCATCACCAATATGAAATTGGTTGATATGGAAACAAACAATGGAATCTTTACTTGGAATAACAAAAGAGGAGGTCCTACCCAAGTGGCCTCAAAATTGGACAGATTTATGGTTTCAGAGGAACTTCTTCTCAGGGGAAGCAGCATTACTGCACACATACTACCTTTTGGGGGTTTAGATCACTGGCCTATCCAATTGAAAGCTTCCCTTTTTGGCAAATCAAGGAACACCCCCTTCAAGTTTGAGAATGCTTGGCTCACACACTTAGATTTCCTCACAAATATTGAACAATGGTGGAAGGAAGATCTTCACCTTCAAGGCACAAAGATGTTCCTACTTCACTGCAGGCTCAAACACATTAAAGGCAGACTCAAAGAGTGGAACAAAAAGGAATTTGGTAACATCTTCAAAGCTAAAGGAGAGGTGGAAAAGAAACTTAAGGAAATAAACTAGATTCTTATCATAGAAGGCTGCACAGATGAAAGGAAAGAGATGGCAGAGTCACTCCAGCAGGAGTGGGACAACAGATTCCTTCAAGAGGAAATATTTTGGAGACAGAAATCTAGAGTCCAATGGATTAAAGAAGAGGAGAGAAACACCAAATTCTTTCACAGATCCACCATAGCTCACCGAAACAACAATAGAATTTTGAAACTTACAGATCAACATGGTATAGAGAGATACTCATGAAGAGATGGAGAAGGTTCTACTCCAGCATTTTCAGAGAATTTCTTAGGAGACCTCAGAAGATAGATACCAGTTTATGGAAAAAATCACTCAGTACATCCCTAAATTGGTCACTAGAGAAGATAATTTCAATCTGAATAGACCAGTAATAGTGGAAGAAATTGAGGACGCTGTGAAAGAGATGCAAAATGGGAAAGCACCAGGCCCGGATGGATTTAATGTGGACTTTTTCAAAGCCTGTTGGAAAATAGTGAAACAGGACATCCTGGAGGTAGTGGAAGACTCTCAAAGATTTAAGAAAGTCTTAAAGGTGCTCAATGAATCTTTCATAGCCTTAATCCCCAAACAGGAGAAGCAACCTCTCTCGACAGATTTTGACCTATAGCACTATGCAATGTGATCTACAAAATTATATCCAAAGTCATTGCCAACCGTCTCAAACCTCTCCTCCCATCCCTAGTGTTGGAGGAACAAACAGGCTATGTGGAAGGAAGACAAATTCTAGATAATGTAATTCAAGCTCATGAAACAGCTCATTCACTCATTACCAACAAACAGGCAGGAATGATAATGCAGCTGGAAATAGCAAAGGCCTGTGACAAACTTAGTTGGTCGTATAAGAGCAATTTTAAAAGCCTATGACTTTGATCACAATTGGATTAAATGGGTTATGGTGCTAGTTACCACAGCTAGTTGTTCAATTCTTCTCAATGGCACTCCTTCCAAAACCTTCAAGCCTTCTAGAGGTCTTAGACAAGGAGACCCTCTTTCTCCTTTCCTCTTCATTCTAATAATGGAAGGGTTAGGAAGAGCTATTAGAGCTGCTAAGGAGGAAGGGATAATTCAAGGCCTGAGACTCACTCATGGTGGGGACACGGTGACACATCAGCAATTTGTGGATGACACTATGCTTCAAGGCACACCCACTGTTAAGGAAGTCAAAGCATTCAAACAGATTATGAGTGAGTTTTCTAGGGCAGCAGGCACTAAGGTAAGTCTCACTAAATCAAAAATCTTCTTTTTCAATACAGATATTTCAATTCAAAGAAATCTTTCCAGAATTTTGGGATTTCAAAGGGAGACACTGCCTATGAAGTACCTGGGAGTTACTCTCAATGACAAACCGCTTCACAAGGATATCTGGGAGCCTGTTCTTAATAAGCTAAAAGATAAAATCAGTAAATGGACAAACATAGCACTAAATCTAGCGGGGAGACTAGTTCCCACTAAGACTGTCCTACAAAGTATCCCTATTTATATGTTATCTTCCATTCCAACACCAGTCGGTGTAATGACCAATATAAGAAACATTCAAAGAGACTTTCTCTTGGGGAAAGGTGAAGAAAAGAAGAAATGGGCCCTTGTGGCATGCGACAGAGTATGCAAACCTAAGTCCCATGTGGCTTGGGTCTTTATGACCTAAGAATTCTAAACAGAGTTCTTGGCGCCAAAATCTGGTGGAGATGGTTGAAAGAAATTCAAAGCCCTTGGGCAAAACTCTAGAAGCACAAATATGCT
Organism: Pinus tabuliformis; assembly: GCA_031772625.1. Taxonomy (NCBI): domain Eukaryota; kingdom Viridiplantae; phylum Streptophyta; class Pinopsida; order Pinales; family Pinaceae; genus Pinus; species Pinus tabuliformis. The sequence continues at coordinate 572,711,002 of CM062808.1, forward strand.
AGTGAATGGCAGGAGGAATATCTCATCAGAATGACAAGATAGGTAAAAGGTTCTGCAATTTGTAACAGGGCATGGGAGAACATAGCCCTTGTTCAAAACCATAGTTTTTGGGAGATCCGAAATGGGAACCTGGCTTGGTTCTGGGAGGACAATTGGCAGCAGTAGGACAATCTCCGAAGTGAAGAATTAGCAGACATTCACATCGATACCATCAACAAAGGACTAAGGTGGGTAAGTGACTATTGGGATCAAGCAAGGAATGATAAGAAATGGAGAAGTTGGAAACTTCCAAATTATAGTGGAATGGGCTTGTTGCATATGCAAGCTACAGCCCTTCAAGGTCTTTTAGACAAGAGACAAATCTTGAACTCAAACTTGAATGATCAACTGAAAGGGGAAAGAACAAGATAGGTTTTTTCAACCTTAAGGAAGCCAAAAGAATAGTTGCAAGGCTAGACCTTCCTAACACTGATAAGACGTGGAAAGAAATCTCAAAAAATCCTAATTGTATGAAAGTAAAATTGTTCAAGTGGCATATTCAACAGGGCAAGATTCTGACATGGGATAACCTAAGAAAAAGAGGCTTTGTTGGCCCCTCAAGATGTCATTTATGTTGACAACAAGAAGAAACTACAAATCATCCACTGAATAGATACACTTTTACCACAATACTTTGGAATTGGGTTGGAGAAGTCTTTGAGCAGATAGACAAAAATGTTAATGATATCTCTACTACATTGAAGAATTGAGGGAAAAACATTTCGAACAATGAGATCATTAACTCCGCATGGATGCTGACCCCAAGATTCATAATCTAGAATGTCTGGAAGGAGCGCAACAATAGGATTTTCAAGGAGAAAATGAGCCTGGTGAGCAGCATCCTAAAGCTAATCCTTAAACAACTTAAAGAGATTGTTCATATCATGGGAGGTGCAGCTACTGGCAAACCCATCGGTCAAAGAGAAGCCAGAATTTTGGAGAAGTTAGAGCTCAAGGTTCATCCCCCTCAGGGTTCTATACAGTTTAACAAGAAGACCTCAACAGACAAGTCTTCTTGGCAACCCCCTTCTCATGGCTTTTTAAAATTCAACATAGATGGGGCTTCAAAAGGGAATCCGAGAGAAGCTGGTTATGGAGGGGTCTTGAGAGATGAAGAAGGAAACATACAAATCATCTTCTACAGTTATCTAGGAGTAGCAACCAACAATATGGCTAAGCTCATGGCGATGGAATCATGTCTGGAAATACTGCTCAAGCACAACATTCACAATGTCATCATTGAAGGTGACTCGGAATTAGTCATCAACTCAATAACAAGGATAAATGTTAGCGCTACTCCTGAGAAAATCTCAGAACACTGGCGGCTTCTGCAAGTCTACCAAAGAATCCAAGTGCACCTACGAAGGCTGAGAACTCTGAGGTTGGTGCATATTCGCAGGGAAGCCAACAAAGTTGCGGACTGGCTTGCAAATGAGGGAGTACAAAACAAGCATACCGACTTGTGCTGCTGATGGATGGAGATTACGAATGACAGGTTGAAGGAGGGATGCTCATCCAGGGCCATCAACGACCGACAGCAGCATCAGGAAAAATCAAGAGACAGAATTTCCAAAGCAGAGCTACACGGAAGGGGTCTCATCAATTTGGATTCATTATGAAATGCTATGACATATGGAAGGTCCTTTTTCGAATGTAGGTCTATGTCGCTCTCCTTAACCTAGGTAACAGCAAACCAGCAGTCTCAGAGGGATGGCCGGAAGGAGAGATCCTCATCTTCCTTTGGCCCTTGTGTCGGAATCTAGACTTTCTCGGTTGGCGCAAAACCCCTATTTCTCCAATGATCGCTTTTCTACCATCTGGGCAGTTTCCGGGTTATCGCAAGCTCTTTAGGCCAGAAGCAGTTTTTCACAATCGAGAGCGATTCCACTCACCACGCGACATGTGGCTTTGAGTGGGGAGAAATTACCGCCCTCATCACGCGCTAACTATCGGTGCTTTTAGTCTGCACGATATGAGCCTGAACCGTTGGATCAAGCGAGGGCATTCAACAGTCAGGATTGAACGTGCATGTTGGTGGGACCACTACAACGGTTATGTTTCAAGTTGTTTGCATGACCTCATGGGAATCGCGCGCAAATGGTGGATTTCGGGTGGTAAAAGTGATCACTAGTTATGCCAAAAATGGACCCAATATGATTATAAACTATGGTTTACAGGATGCATCGGGGCCAATGTGTTGATTAAGTGGTGCGCATGTTGGCCACCCGATATGGTTTTCATCTGCTAGATCTTTAGCTTAAGATCAAATGGTCAATTTTGGATTGTTGGTTTGTTTGGCCGCGTCCCTAGGTTCATTTTGTCGTTTAGTGACTGGGGATTGGGGTCGGCCTGTCCTTTTGTTGAGCCCCACTGCCGTGGTTGCTGATTGTACACTATTTCTCTTTTAATTGAATAAGAAGGATCCACTCTTGCCTTAACAAATAATAAAAAAAAAAATCTATATTTAAAATAGATCTATATTAACTTATTAAAAAAACATTATATATAATACTAAACATTATATATAATACTAAACACACTAGCCTTATGAATATTAAATAATAATAATAATAATAATAATAAAACATTACACGGTCAGAAAAGTACAGTAACACTGTATCTTAGATTCACCATACTCAATTCACCATATGTCAAATGATTTGTGAACATTATAAAAATATTTAAAAATAATAAAGCATTACACTATATGGGGATTGAGCCATCCGCCATAAGCATCCTCCAAACTTTGAGGCAGATCGAAGTGATACAATGTGATATGTGGCTCAACACCTGCAAGATTTGTACCAATCATTCACAATGCAATGACAGCGTTGGCACTATTTGCATTTTACTGAAAGGCTGAAAAGTTCAAGCTCATCATGAGGCTCTTCTCAATGATCATATTACTATGGCGGATAAGTTCGTTGATAAGATTATTGTAATATTCAACCCCCTTAGGATTGACGACTCCCCTTCCATCTGCAGTAATGAGTTAAAAATAATTATATTAACAATATACTCCTAGTTTTCTCGATTGTATACTAAGAAACATATGTGTATGTGTGTTACCAGGTATAAGTCGAGACCAGGAGATAGAAAATCTGTAAGCGTCTAACCCCATTTCACTCATGAGAGCAACATCCTCCTGGCAAGTAATTTCATCATCATCCATGAAAGAAAACACTAATTATAGATAAATAATAAGCTCTATGGCATCTCCTTCTATCACAATCACATCTTTCTTTCAACAAAGAGAGGAGTAGTAGAAGTTGTTACTTTATAATGGTGATATTGATCTGCTGCAACATCTCCTGTGCTTTTATCGGCCATGTTACCTGTAGATCATTCGATGCTTGATATTAATATCCAAAAATGAACTATGGAAAAAAATATTGTTGAGTGAAGGGTAAGGGGCCACCTGCGTGGGTGAAAGTATCCCAAATGCTGGGTTTCCGGCCATCCAATGCTGCAGCGCCTTCAACCTGTGCATAGCCAGGCAAAACTTAGCATTAATTACATACACATTGTATATGTAATGTACAAAGAAGAATCATGAGAAGAAGCTAGGGAATAAGTGAAGTAAGGATTGGGGAACCTGGTACGCAGAAGTGCCTGCTCCAAAAATAAAATCTCAAGGAAAGTCATGTCTGGTGATCATCGACTTACACTCCACTCCATAAATGCGAGTAGTGAGAAAGTAGAATCCACTTAACGCCCAACAGACCAGTGCCGATGTGTCTGCAATGCTAATAATGACATACCAAATACTTCGTGGAACTCTGATAACGGAAGAGCGAGGCTAGATTTCGCGTATAGTAATAACAGCATGGAAATGAGATATAACACGACACGACACGGCACATTGAATGATATTGAAAGGAGAAGATTCGAACCTGCGTTTATGGATCAGTTGACTTTGAACATTCAGGCCTGCGGTTAGGCATGGGTTCCGTGACACTTCATCAGGGCATTGATGTATGTCACATGTTACGTGTATTTTTTAAGCTTATTCGTGAGAATTTGATAAAAAAGTGATATTGTTATTATTTTAAATATATTCTTAAATTTAAAAAATGATTCAGAGTCATGATTTTTTTTTAATAAATATCACGAGTCATGTGGACACTCGTATCTTCAAGTTTAGCAATTTAAGATGATCAATTTTACATGATTTTTTTAAATAAAATTGTTTATAAATAAACAAAATTCAGAGAAAAAAACAAGAAATATTTAAAATATATTAATAAATTTCATGATAATTATTTTTCTTCATTATTTTAGTAAGTAAATATTATATATATATATATATATATAAAATGTTAAATTTGGTTTTCTCAATAGGGTTATACTTTAATTAAAAGTATTTAAAAATTTTATATAAATTTTAAAAATTATATATCATATATATAGAATTTGTTAATGGTTGTTTTTATTTTTAATATTTAGTTTTAGATATATAATTAAATTATAATTTGAAGTAATATTTGGTTTTAGATATAGAATAAGATTAAATATTATTAAAGTGTATTATTTTTATTATTAATTTAAATTATTTTTATTGGTTAAAAAAAAAACTTTAATGGTAAGGAGTTAAAGTTTACTTTTTTCAAATTATTTTTAGGTTATTTTAAGTGGTGTGGTTTTCTTTGAACAAGGATGATGAGTCAATTGACACTAGTGGATAAAGACTAGTGTATTATTTTAAATGGTGTGGCTTTTTTTGAACAAGGATGATGAGTCAATTGACACTAGTGGATAGAGACTAGTGATAGTGGTCACTAGAGGCTATGCAAGAAAATGGACTAACCATTAATGAAAGAAAACCATGCCTCCCAAAAGAAAATAATTTCTTTTTCTTTTTTCCTTTTTTTTTGAAGGTGTCAAAACCAGATTGGTTAAGAGTTCATTTTTGTCAGATGTAGGAAAAGAAGTTAATGGCCTACTGGATTTGGAAGCAATGGAACTCTAGAACTTTGTTCATCATCCACCAATCATTTCAAATGGAGTGATTTTTCTTGGATAAAAATGATGATTCAACCTAATATTCATAATTAAATCTATCTTAATTCAGTGATCATTAGATGATTTTCACTGATGCAACCAACCACATTCAACACCATTATTCAACTAAAAACATACCACCTAAAAAGAAAACTAATTTTTTCTTTTCTATTTTCAGGAAAGTGAAAAACTTATCAAAACTTAGTGATCAAGGAGACATTTCTAGATTGTTAAGGGACTCCTTGCAATAGGTTAAGTGTTCCAATCCCCATGGGTTCTTACTTACAAAAAAAAGAAGTAATTTCTAGATATTATATTTTAATGTACATTAACTTATCATTGAATAATTATTATTCAACGAAAACGATCACATATCATGTGTTTTAGTGGTATATTAAACTATTTAACTATTTAGGGAAGCCATTGAAATTGAGAGGAGATGGAGTAATCTTAACAGGTAAATTGAGAAGAGATCGAGTAATCTTAACCGGGATGACAGGTAAATTGGGAAGAGATTGAGTAATCTTAATCGGGATGACAGGTGGAAAATTAGTAGTTGTTGGATCCCTGCCCTTTCCTCTTAGTTTTTTCCCCTTCTTGGTCTAGTGAGGATTCTATGTTTTTTCCCTTTTTCCTTGGCTTTCATTTCCTCGTTTTTCCTTTTCCTTTTTATTTTACATTTTATATATCATCATTTGATCTTAGTTTACTTTATATTCTCCTCGTTTTCTTAGGTTTTCATTTTTAAGTAAAATTTCTTTATCTTTTTTATAAAAGTTATTTCCCTCTTTTTGACTATTATCCCTGGCCTCTTTTTATGGAATTTGTTTTCTTTCTTCAGGCTTTATATATATATTCTTTTTTTTTCTTTTTTTTTTTCTTTCTTCAGGCTATATATATATATATATATATATATATATATATATATATATATATTCTTTTTTTTTCTTTTTTTTTTTCTTTCTTCAGGCTATATATATATATATATATATATATATATATATATATATATATTTCTTTCTTTCTTTCTTTCTTCAAGCTTTATATATATATATATATATAGATATATATATACATATACCTTTCTATTTACCCAAGAATATTTTATTTCTCTGGTAATTCATTTTTTTAACAAGGTCGGGTTGTTGATATATTATCAAAAACTTTGTTGGAGCAAGCTCCTATTACAAATGACTACAAAAAGATAAACATCTAATCTAGGAGATAGGAACATAGTCTCTTCTCCTAGGGTAGTGTTCAAAACTTCATGTATTTTTATGGGTATTCTAGTGTACTGCCTAACAAACTGACATATTAGAAAGAAAAATTTACATGCCATGGGTTCTCTGACAGTTTTTTAAGGCTTATAGACTGTTTTCTCCTGAGTTGGTTGTTTCTTCTTTTCATATTTGACCGAGTTCTCTCCTTCATTGCTTGTGCTATTGATTTTGTAATGTGCCACTGTGGTTCCATTTGAGTTGATTTCCTGTTCTTCCTTTGGCTTTACATTCTTCTCCTTGTTTTTTGTGCTTCCTTGGATTTGTAATGCTTGAGGTGCTTTTTCTTATTCTGGTGTTGATCGCTTCCCTTTTGTTGGGCACGGGGGCCATTGGAATCGATGAACGGGGTTTTCAGTTTAATAACTGCCCAAAATAGGTCGCAAAGTTCGGAATCATGGGATGGACAGTAGAGATTATCCAGAGATGTTGCATTCTGGAGGAATCATCGTTGCCATCAATGAATCAAATTAACAGTCATCGAGCATGAAAAGGTTCAAACGATAATCAATGAGAAAGGTGGGTTTAAAGGTGAAGGTGGTATTTCGAGTGGATAAGAAACCTTTAGTGGTAAAAAGGGGAGGGTGCCCGATCCCATTGACCGGGCGACACGTAGCAACGGAGGAGAGAGAGAAAACCGCTTTTCAGGCGGGTAATCTCCGAGCATGTTGTTGGCCCGATATTGATAAGAACCGTCGGATCTGATGGGGACAGATCGATAGTGAGAGAAAGTCGCACAAGTTTGGATGGGAGGGTTGATCGCCAACCGTTGCATCAGATGCCAGATCGATGATTTAGCTTTGATTGAAGATGGAGAGGGGAGAGAAAAGCGATGTGGTGAAGGCTTGGGGGGCGGACTCGGTGATATATTTAGGTGCGAATAAAAGCTTATTTGAAGTCCGAGTTAAGCACTCAGTGATGGTTTTCCATTGTATTTCGGTAATAATGAGGTCCCAGAGAGAGGACCGAAATCTGGACATAACAGAGGCTTTACGCTACGATGGGGCGCTGGGTGGAGGGAGTGGAGGGGATGGGGGGATATGGGGTGAATGAGCTAGGTAAGAAGAGGGGAGAGGGCTTAATATGAAGTCTACTCTCTTAGTCTACTCATTGAGATTGCTTCTGCGATGATTGCAATCTTCCTTCCTGTTGTTTCTCATGCTAGAGTCTAAAGTTTCATAGATTTTCTTATGCATTTCTATGACTTCCCAGCTGTTACTGCAGTGATGAGTCCTTTGTTGCTTTTTGACTGTTGTTTTTTGATTTATTACTTTTATCCTTGTGGATTTTCCTTGATTTTGGTGATCTTTATACTTGTGCTTTTTGCTGCTCATTAAGGAACAATGTTATGATATTATTCTTGGTTTTCACAAACATGCCCTTCATTTTTTTCCACTGCTTGGTTTGCAAAATAACCCGCCTATTGATTGTGAATTCTCAAGACATGTCTAAAGATTACATTGCCATAGCCTTCTAAGTTCTTCCGTATTCTTGTAAGAATTATGTTCATGAACTCATTGCTTGGGTTTTTGTTTCTTTCCATTGCCTCTATTATTATGGCTGAGTCACCTATTATGATAGGATTTTGAATATCTTTTCTTTTTTTCCTTTTTTTTATTCTTGTTCCCATCAGCAAGTTGTATGCTTCTGCCTTATTATTTGAGATTTGTCCCAATCCCCATTCATATGTGACATTTTCTTTCCCATCAGGATCTAGGATTATTCCCCCTGCCCCTGCCTTTCCTGGGTTATGCTTTGAGGCCCCATCAAAGTATAGACAGTATTTGTTCTGATTTTTCCTCCAGTTTGTCAGTTCCTCTTCACTCATTCTTATTTTCCAAATATTTCCTGAGTTTATCTTCTTGTTTCCTTTTTGTCCATTATTGTTTATTATGGCTTTGTTGAGCCAATCTCGCTCTTCCTGCTGAAGAGTGCTATAATCTGTTGGTGTTGTTCCTTTGACATTGAGGATTTCAGAAGTTAAACCCCACGTTTTTTAGAGGGTCTTCCCTATCCTTGGAATTTGATTTTTGAAAATGCACTTATTTCATGTCAACCAAATTTGCCAACATAGAACTACTGGGATGCACTTCCATATTCTCTGAATTGTGACTTTCTTCTTTATTGTGTATGGATAGGCCTTCTCGAGGGTCTGAAGAAAATCCAGCAAGGACTGTTCAAAATTTATTCTTATTTCCAAAGGACTTATTAGTTGCTGCCAACATTCTTTGGCAAAGGTGCATTCTTGGAATAAGTGTTGAATATTTTCTTCAACCTGCATGCATAATGGGCATCGTGTTGGGCCTTGAAAGCCCTTTTTTTTAGGTTGTCACTGGTCAATATTCTCCCTTTTAGTAGAGTCCAGATGAACATTTTGATCTTAGGCAGACTTTCTGATTTCCAAGCTATTTTCCAAGAATCCCAGTCATGTTGATTTGATTGTTCCTAAAGGATTTTATATCCAGTCCTAACTGTGTAGTGTCCACCGCTTGGGTCCCAAAGATAAGCATCTTCCTCATCAAAGTGGATTGGTGTTGCCCCTTTTAAGAGCTGCCTGATTTTTCTCCATTGCCCTTCCAGATCTGTCGGGATTGCTAAGCTTTTCCAATCTTGCCACTCCTTTTGATTCCAAAGAGATATAGAGTGTAAGGTGTTGAAACCTTTATCTTTCATCCACTCTTGTATGTCTTCAGTTTCTGGATGAGTTTGTAATGGTTATTTTCCCATGATTTTGTCCTCCCAAATTGAAATTGTTTTTCCATTGCCTGGGATTTTAGAAATATATCTACTCATTAATGGAATTGTTTTTTTAACCAGCTTCCATACTTGGGTACATGGTCTTATTGGGATATTTCCATTGAGTAGTCTTTTCCTGGTGCCATCCATATATTTTGTTATAAGAGTCTTTTTCCACCAGCTCTCTTTTCCTGTAATTAGTCTCCATAATATTTTCATTCCCAGTGCTGCATTCATGAACCCAAGCATCCATATTGATAGGCCTCCTTGTTCATAAGGTAGTACTACTTGCTCCCACTTGACCAGGCTAAAATTTTTGTTTTCTTGCTTCCCCCCTTACCACAAAAAGCTTCTTAAGATAAGCTCCATTTGTTTGTGGGCACTTGTTGGGGCCATGATTATGGCATATTGGTAGATAGGTAGTGATGCAAGGAGTGCTTTGATTAGAATTACCCTTCCTGCCATATTTAGCCACATCAGACCCCAGCTTTGTATTTTTTTTTTCATTTTTTAAATTTGTTTAGTCCATATTTTTGTCTTCATGTTCACTTTTGATATTGGAAGTCCCAAATAAAATAAGTGTGTCCATTTTTCTTGTACATGGATGTCTAAGATTTGTGAGATCCTTTGCATAGTTTTCTTTTTTTTTTTTGGGGGGGGGGGGGGGGGGGGGGGGGGGTGGTATTCCATCCATATATCTTGGATTTTGTATTGTTTAATAGCCTACCCGTAACTTGTAAAAATTCATCTAGAACTTTTTTGAACCTCCTTGCCATTATTGTTGATGCCCCTCCCAGCAACAGTGTGTCATTAGCAAAGAGTGAGTGGTTTATTGTTTTTACTCCTTTTGCTATTCTGATCCCTGTGATATTTATTTCCTTTCTTTGATTTTCCAGAGCCTTGCTTAATGTTTCCGCCATTATAATGTATAGGAAGGGGGAGAGAGGACAACCTTCCCTAAGGCCTCTTGTGCTTTGAAAGAAATCACTGGGCCTACCATTTATGATGGGGGCAATCCATGGAGTAGAGATGCATGCCTGTATGGCTTCCACTATTTCTCTTGAGAAACCAAGTTTCTGGAGGATAGCCATTAGATATGGATGACTGACCCTGTCAAAAGAATTTGCGATATCTAGTTTGATTATGAGGCCTTTTTCTTGCTTTAGCATACTGGAGTGAACCGCTTCCTATACAATAATTACATTATCTATGATTTTCCTGTTGGGCACGAATCCTCCTTGATTTTCAAATATGATTATTGGAAGTACTTCCTTGATTATATTTGAAATTATTTTTGTTATTATATTATACGATGAATTGCAGAGAGATAGGGCGAAACCTATTGAAAGTTGAGGGGTTTTCTTCTTTTGGGATAAGAGCAAGATAGGAGGATTTGGTGTTGCCTCTTATTTTTCTTTTTGAAAACATTCTTCACCATTCTTAAAAAAATCCTTTCTAATGGTATACCAATGAAATCCGTAGAATGCTATTGTGAAGCCATCTGGCCCTGGGGCTTTGTCCGAAGGCAGGCTCCATATGGCCGTCACTACCTCTTCTTCTGTGGGATCCTTGCACATTGCTGCATTTTGTTCTTTTTTTATTTTTCTTTTTGTGTGCTTTAAGAAGTCTTCACTTTCAACCATATCTTTGTTGGCTGAAGTAGGGTTCTAAAATGTTGATAGGCTACTTTTTTTAGTTCCTCCACTCCTTTGACCTCTTGGCTTTCAACTTGATTTTTTTCTATTTGGTTTCTTGTTCTTCTTATCTTCATTATGTTGTGGAAGAATGACGTGTTTTTGTCCCCTGCCTTGAGCCACAAACTTCTTGATTTCAATCTTGCCTCTTCCTCTTCTTTCATGTTTTCCCTATATATTTCCCAAAAGATTTCCTTCTCTCTTAGATAATCTTGCTTGCTTTCTCCTTTGTTTTATTTTTCAGTTTGCATGCTGTCCATTTTCTAATGTAACTCTTTTCTCTTTTCTTTTTCTTTTTTAATTCATTTGCTCTTGCCGATTCCTTTAATTTGTTTCTTGCAGATTTTAATTTTGTTTCCCAAATATAATGTGGTGATCATATTACTCTTGTCTCCCATGCTTCCTTGACTAATTCATTGATTTCTCTGTTGCTGTCCCAAATTGAGCTGTATCTAAATGGGAGCGAACCTTGATTTTCCATTTTGCCCATGACTATTATCACCGGTTTATGATCAGATGTTGTGGTATGTAAAATATTTTATGTTATGGAGTTGTACACTGCTGCTATATTTTCTTGTATCATAATTCTATCCAGCCTTTCTTTTATGTTACTTTTGCCCACTCTTTTATTGCTCCAAGTGTATTTCCCATTGTTTGGCGAGATATCTATCAAGTTATGTTGTTCCATTAATTCTTCTATTCCCTGGATGGGTCTGTGTGATATGTTCCTCCAAACTTTTCTTCTATGCTTCTTACCAAATTTAAATCTCCTCCTAGAATTATTTTCCCATCTTGCACTTCTTTTAATGCTTCTTTTAAGTTGTCCTAGCATTCCTCTTTTTCCTTGTAATGATTTGGGGCATATATATTTATGACATTGTGCTTCTCTTTTGTACTGATTTGCATTAGATCCGTTTGGATCTAATGCTGATCTTTTTTGAATTTTATTAATTCCCAAGTTCCTTTTTTCCTATTGTGCATATGCCTCCAGACACTCATGTTGCCTGTATTGCTCCCCCTTCATAATTTCTGATATTTTTTTTTTAATTTTCAGTTTCTTGGTTGTTTTTTTTTGTCTCCTGAATCATAAGGATGTCTGGGTTTTCTTTTGCCAGAATGTTTCTTGTGGCATTTTCCTTGATGGGCGATCCCATTCCTCTACAATTCCAGGAGACCACTATCATTATTTGCTTGTTGGGTGGTGCATGGCTCCTTTCCCTCTTGGATGAATTTTTTCGTTGTTTCATGAACTCTTTCCTAAGAAGGTTTCCATAGGTTGTTGTGTTCCTAATGTCATTTCCTTTATTGTTGCTTCATCCATGATTTCTTTGTTTGTCTTTCTTCCTTATTTTTTTTGGTATTCTACATTTGGGGGTACTTTCTTTGACTGCTTTCTGGTTAGGATTCTGTCTACTGATAGGGGGAGGGGTATGAGTGTTTGAAACCAGAGGGGATGAGGGGGGATTTGGGGTATGTTGTGGGGATCTGGATCTGGATCTTGGTCTAGGGGATGTGGGGGCTAAAGGATCCAGAGGTTCAAAAGGGTTAGGGCTATCAAGAATGTTAACTTTTGGTGATGGAGGATGGGGGTCAAAGGATGTGGAGGGTTGTGAGGAAGAGAGATTTGGTTGTTTGTGGACTGTCTTCTTTCTTTTTACCTATTCCCATTTGTTTTCTGGTTCTTCACTCTTTTCATTTTCATTTTCTTTTTTTTTTGTACATCTATTTGCAAAATGATCATATTCATGACATACCTTGCATTTGAAGGGGATTTGTTCATAATCCAGCTGTTGTATGTGCGTCCACTAGTCCACTTTGATTTTGATGGCTTCTGGTAGCCCTTTCCCAAGATCCACTTCTACACATATTCTGGCGCATGCATGCATATTTTCCTTTGGCTCACACCTATCTATATATTTCCCAACTGCATTTCCTATTGCTTTGACTGAATCATCCCCCCAGCAGTGAAGGGGAAGGTGTGGCAGTCTGACCCAAACGGGGACAACATTGGGAACATCCATTTCTAGGTCGAAATCTGGCATCCATCTGTTTAGATACAAACCCCTAGTATCCATAAAATAAGGTCCATTCCTAAATATCAGATCTCGATCCTCCTTGGTTTCAAAGTGGAAGGTGAAGTAACCTCTTCCACAAAACCTGATTGATATTTTCCCATCTATTGACGCAATCTAGATCCTTTCTACCCATTTTTGCATAGTTTTGGGTGATGGGCCATAACCCAGTGAACTGCCCCACTAATCCACACTCCACCAGAGAAAGTGTTGCTCTGTGGGGAAGGGCGGGAGAGAATGAGATTTTAGGAATATCTTCTAGTTTTTTAACAAACTTGGTGACTGATGGTCTGTTCTTTAACGGGCCCATTGCAGAAATGAGAGAGGCAAAAGCTTTTGATGTTCCTTCATTTTCTTGTTGCTGATCTGAAGGAAGCTCTCCGTCTTCTAATGTTGGAGCTCAAGCCCCAGCAGCAGGTGGCCGTTGGGGGGCAACTGCGTGCTGTTGTGTGCTTCTTACTGCGATCGTTGGCTAGGGTTGTGCAACTCCTTCAACAAGCGCGTGTTTTTGAATTCAACTTCTTATTTATCTGGTAATTCTTATTCAAGTCCAAAATTAGCTAATTATGGGATTTTAGGTTGATTTTTTATTTTTTAAGTTTTTAATTATTTAATTTTTATTATTTACTAATCTTGGATTTTGATTTCATTCTTATTTATGATATTTAACTTATTATTAAATAATTATTCCTTTAGATTTATAAAAAATAATATTAATTTCTATGGTTGTAACTTTGACTTTATCAGTTATATCATTATTTCCCTTCTTCTTGACCCAATCAAAAGTAGTCGTTTTTATGGTCGTTACCTTATAGCTCTTGGAATGGTCTATTCATATTCTCCTCTTTTTCTTAGGTTTTTATTTTTATTTTTTTAGTAAAAATTATTTATCTTTATTATAAAAGTTATTTCCCATTTCTTTTTTTCTTTTTTTCTTTTTTTTGGGACTATTATCCCTCTTTTCTTTCTTCACGCTTTATATATATATATATATATATATCTATATATATATATATATATATATATATATATAGATATAGATATACACACGTGGGAATATTTTATTTCTTTAGCAATTCTTAGTCAAGTCCAAAATTAGTTAATTATGGGATTCGAGGTTGATTTTTTCTTTTTCAAGTTTTTAATTATTTAATTTTTATTATTTACTAAATTTGGATTTTAATTTTATTGTTATTTATAATTTTTAACTTAATATTAAATAATTATTTCTTTAGATTATAAAAATTAACATTAATTTATATTGTTATAACTTTGATTTTTATTAGTTATATCATTATTCCCTTTTTTCTTAACCCAGTCAAAAGTAGTTGTTTTTATAATCGTTACTTTATAACTCTTGGAAAGATCTATCCATCTATTTAACCGGTTGCCATGGTCTGAATCTTCATCTTGTTCCGACAATGAACCACAGATACTCATTGATGTGATTATTTCCAAAATATTTTCTTATAATTTATTATATCCTTTATAAAAAATTAGTTTTAATCTTTCATATATAATTATTTTTAAACACATAATTATATATCTTTCCAAATTTTATAAATTTTATAATTATATAATAGTATGATTAAAAATGAAAGATGCTAACATATTTTCATTCTCTCCTTAAATTAATAGATAAATTTGAACTAATAACTTCTTTGCATATCTAAATAATGATTTTACTAAATAGGATTGAAAAATTATTGTTCCATTTATGATTGACCAACCATATATGAAGATTAATAAAAAATTAAATTTATTTCCATTTAAACATGGCTTTGTAAAATGTGCATACTATTGGATTCAAAACATTACTTATAAAACCTCTCTTAAAACCTGGCTTCACTCTTAAAAGATACGTTAGATTATGAACATCGGCTCTCGCGACATGTTTGACCATTGCCATATAACATTAAAATGATAGGATTTAGCCCTCATAAGATTGAGCACTGTATAATTTAACGTTTTGTTTCCAAATAGTTGTGTTAAATGTCGTGTATAATAATTAATATAGATATCCGCTTCTCCATTTACAGAAAGGAAAGATCACTGAGAGGCACTAATCTCCTACTTTTAGCCGTAACCTTGAGTGTTAAATGGAATGTATAATAAATAATATTGTATTTTTATGACCTAATATAGATATCCGCTTCTCCATTTATAGAAAGGAAAGATCACTAGGCAGTAATCTCCTACTTTTAGCCGTAACGTTGCAAATGTAGGTATGGGAGGAGGGCCTTCCCTCACATCGTTCACTCTTCACTTTACCGGCCTAGTGATTGTAAATATTATATCTCAATTAATAAAAGTATAATTAACCACTGTATTTACTTTTCATTTTATTTGTTTGGTGATTGTAAATTATATATCATATTGTTAATAAGAGTTTTTGGATAATTGTGTGACATGATTGAAGAATTCAACATTTTGGGTAAACACTTCACTCATCTTCAAGGACAGGAAGCAAATTGATGGTAGGAGTGCATGACCACAATATATAGAGAATGAAGTTAATAAAAGTATAACTAACAATTGCACTGAGAAGTGTAAAGGAACCTCGATAGGAGGAGTGGAGAGAATGTGGAAGAAAGTAATGAATTGAATTTAGAATAATTGTCTTTTAGAAAGAAATTGAGGGAACATAGCTTCTTAAGTTGTCTAGACTATATTTATAATGGAAGGAAACAATGCATAAGGAAAAGATATATATCCTTTATAATGGAAGGAAACAATGCATAAGGAAAAGATATATATCCTCAAAAAATTTGTTGTATATGTATGTCAAACAACCCAAACTAAAAAAAATACCAATATTGTAGAAGTTTGATGCATGTATACATTTTTTTTTCTAGTTGTATTGCTTCCACAATATTTAGAAACAAAATTACGAATATGGTAGAAATTATGATCCATTGAAATCTGGGCAACCCCAATGAAAGCAATGACTAAATGATGAAAGATTAGCAAAGTAAAAAAGTTGTCATACCTTAAAAGTGTAAAAAAAATCAGCTAAAATCATTTGGAGAGCAAAAAGGCATGACCACTCTCATAACTATGTCCCAAACCTTCTTCTATAGTCGAAGAAATATCAAATAGGCATTCTCATCAAGTGAAAGGAAGCATTGCAGCAAGTGCAACGAGTCCTTTATACATCTTTGTCAAAAAGTTTTCACATGATATTTTACAATTTTGTAGAAGTTTTACACATAATTCATCTTTTAAATTGTGCACATCAGAGACATCATTATCCTTAATAGCTATGTAGAATAACCCTAGAACAAGTTCTCATCATTCGTCGCCAAATTTACCCCATTCTATAAACACTGAAATTTAGTTTCTCTCTCTTTGTCAAGAAGAAAATCCTAATTAAGGAGGCAAGTACCATAATTGTTAAATCAATCTTTGAGCATATACATTATTATGAATGTAAAGGCGAAGAAATTGAAATATCATAAATTCAAACCAACAAAACCTAATTAATAAGACAATCCTCAAATCAGGCCTTCTTGATGGATATAGTTAGATTACTAAAGGCAACATTTAGGACCGAAAGTGACGAATATTCTAGCTTTGTCCTCTCAAAACTCCCTAGTTCGTCAAAGTCCATCAATACATAAAAGCACATTAAATCCATCCCAACTGTCATTTACACCCCATCAGTGCACCTCCCCTTGGCTACATTAAGGACAGAGCGAGAAAAGTAACTTAGTATGTATGACTTACCACTATTTTGTTTTCCCACTTATGAGACTACCTTGATTTTACCATCCCACTGACTCAAAACAACATCGTTTTCAAAGTGAAACAAAGTTGCTAGTGATATGTTATATGCATAAGTGAGGTATGTATTTAAAGTCAAGAAAGCAAGCGCTATAGTCTAGTGTTTTCATTGTGAGTTATTTCAATGGGCTCAAAACATATAAGTTGACAGACCCACTTTCCAAAGGAAATTCAGCTTCCCCAGAACACCCTCAATCCATTTTATATATTTGCTTCCAAAAAATAATTTGAGAATGATTTCAACACCTGTCCAATCCATATTCTAATATGATTCATAAAACCTTAGGTAGCACCTTAGATACCTAAGCATCATATAAAGCTAGAATCTGGTTTTTTCATCAAATGCTACCAAATCAAAACCCCTTTCAAATGTGTGAATAATATTGCTCCCATGTAGAAATGGTCCTATCTTTTGGGACATGTATAAGTTCATCCTATTAAGTACTTTTCCATGGAAAAAAACTAACAACTCGCCAGATCTCAGAAATGCAACTATTTTTAGATCTTTTGTCTCGGGATCACAAGATTCACAAATGGTACCCAATAAGAGGGTACAATCCAATGCATGAGTTGGAATTTAAATCATATAAGTCCTTTTTATTTTCTTCCAAATCTACAATCATCTATTAGAAAATTTTGCAATTTTGCAACAAAGCCACCTTTCAACATAATCACATTGTCTATCAGCTAATGCCACTAAAATGTCCTGAAATTAAGAATGCCAAAAATCACCATTTTTAGCTCCTCTTTCCAAATATCTTGTAGAATATCTAACATGAGAACATTTTATCATATTTTAGTGTCCTATAAATCAATGAGGATATCATTGAGTTCTAATGGAGCAACTCCTACTTCTTCTAGAGAGTCAAAATTCATAAGCACAGTTGCTACTATATAGGCATTAATAAGCTTCACATCCGTCAAAAAGGCATGAACACTTTCATAACTACCTCCCAATTCTTCTTCTATGGTTGAAGAAATATCAGATAGGAATTCCCATCGAGTGAAAGGAAGCATGCAATGAGACCAACCTTTTCTCCATACATCTTTGTCAGAAAGTTTTCACAAGATATTTTACAATTTTGTAAAAGTTTTACATAGAATTCATCTTTTAAATCATCCTCATCATAGACATCAATATCCTTAATATTTATGTAGAATAACCCCTCGAACAAGTTTTCATCATTCTTCACCAAGTTTATCCCACTCTGTAAACACTGAAATTTAGTTTTTTCCTCTTTTTCAAGATGAAAATCTTGATTAAGGAGGCAAGTGTCACAATTGTTAAAAAAAAAATGAGCATCTACATTATTATAAATGTAAAGGTGAATAAATTGAAATATAAAAAATCCAAACCATAAAAATCTAACTAATAAGAATGTCCTCAAATCAACACTTATTGTTGGTTATTGTTAGATTACTCAAGGCAACATTTAGGACAGAAAGTGATGAATATTCTAGCTTTATCCTCTCAAAACTCCCTAGGTTTGTCAAAGTCCATCAATACATAAAAGCACTTTAAATACATCCAAACTATCATGCACACACCATCAATGCATCTCCCCCTGGCTACATCAAGGAGGGAGCCATATTGATAGTTTAGTATGTATGAATTACCACTATTTTGTTTTCCCACTAATGCGACTACCTTGATTTTACCATCCCACAAACTCAAAACAACATCATACAAGTCAAAGTGCAACAAAGTTGCTAGTGATATACTATATGCATAAGTGAGGTATGAATGTATTTGAAGTTGAGAATGCAAATATTATAGTCCATTGTTTTCATCATGAGTTATTTTGATGGGATCAAAACATAAAGGTTGACAAACCAAGTTTCCAAAGGAAATTCAACTTTCCCTGGAACACCCTGCATCCATTTTATATTTGTGCTTCTAGAAAACAATTTGAGGATGATTTCAACACTTGTCCAATCCATATTCGAAAATAATTCATAAAAGATGTATGTAGAACCTCAGAAAGTTTCTCCATACATCTTCGCCAAAAAGTTTCCACAAGATCTTTTACAATTTTGTAGAAGTTTTACATAGAATTCACCTTTTAAATCATCCTCATCATGTAGACATCAATATCCTTAATAGTTATGTAGAATAACCCATGGAACAAGTTTTCATCATTCTTCACCAAGTTTATCCCACTCTGTAAACACTGAAATTTATTTTTTTCCTCTTTTCAAGATAAAAATCTTGATTAAGGAGGCAAGTGTCACAATTGTTAAAAAAAAATAAGCATCTACATTATTATAAATGTAAAGGCGAATAAATTGAAATATAAAAAATCCAAACCATAAAAATCTAACTAATAAGAATGTCCTCAAATCAACACTTATTGTTGGTTATTGTTAGATTACTCAAGGCAACATTTAGGACAGAAAGTGATGAATATTCTTGCTTTATCCTCTCAAAACTCCCTAGGTCTGTCAAAGTCCATCAATACATAAAAGCACTTTAAATACATCCAAACTATCATGCACACACCATCAATGCATCTCCCCCTGGCTACATCAAGGAGGGAGCCAGATTGATAGTTTAGTATGTATAAATTACCACTATTTTATTATCCCACTAATGAGACTACCTTGATTTTACCATCCCACAAACTCAAAACAACATCATACAAGTCAAAGTGCAACAAAGTTGCTAGTGATATGCTATATGCATAAGTGAGGTATGGATGTATTTGAAGTCAAGAATGCAAATATTATAGTCCATTGTTTTCATCATGAGTTATTTCGATGGGATCATAACATAAAGGTTGACAAACCGAGTTTCCAAAGGAAATTCAACTTTACCTAGAACACCCTGCATCCATTTTATATTTGTGCTTCTAGAAAATAATTTGAGGATGATTTCAACACTTGTCCAATCCATATTTGGAAATTATTCATAAAACATGTATGTAGAACCTTGTACAAGTTCAACATATTAAGTACTCTTCCATGGACAAAAACCAACAAATCGCCAGATCTCACAAATGCAATTGTTTTTAGGTCTACAATCTCGGGATCACAAGAGTCACAAATGGTTCCTAGTAGGAGGGTACAATGCAATTCATGAGTTTGAATTTAACTCGTTAAAGTTCTTATTTGGTGCCAAGTCTACAAGCATTCATTGTATACTACGGTTATCTTCATCTTCACTTGAAATTGTGCCTCTGTACTTCCCTCTGAACTTCCAAAACCCAAAAATGGCCTTGTGTACACCTCAATTATTCCAAGACCATATGATGTCTTCTGAATGAAGTGACAACTTTCCATATACATAAGCCTTCCAAGTGCACTTTAGGATATTGTTTTCTTTGCATGAGTCAGAAATTTTTCCCTTTCATTCTTGGATTTTTTCTCCTAAAGCTTTTTCGTGACTGTTTTTCAGAATGAATTTGTTCCTAAAGTAGAGTGAGCATATCCTTTCTAATTAATGCAAGGTCATTTTCCCTTAATTATTCATTCCCTTCACCGTAGAATATATATAGATGAAAAAATGTGATCTCCCCATGTGTTAATGGGAAAGACATAACTACTAAGAGTCTCATCAAGTTTAAAATCTGAGAACTTTCTTTGCCATTGTAGATAAAACCTTGCAACTATGTTGAAAGATCTGTTTTTTCTAGTTTTTTTTGCTAGAAATTAAAATAATATCGAAGCTACCACAACTCATAAACTCCTTTATGTCAGAGATAATGAAATTATTTCCTAGGTCAAAATTGTCATTACTCATGAGGAAAGCCAAGACAAGTTGTTTTTCAATTAAATATCCCTCAGTTGGTTTTGGTTTCTTCTGGTGATCTGAATTGGATCATTATACTGTTTATCATCCATCTCAATACATTTGGACTGGAAAAAGTGGACAATATGTTGTCATCAAGAACCGCCTCCATGTGATCCTTCCATGCAATGAAATTCGAGCTTCCTTCCAAGGCATACTCTAATCTCAGTCTATTGAAGGTCATATTCCCAACTCTGTAGAGATCTTGCTACACTAAACTGGATATTTGAACCTCCTGATAAACAACTTCGAAATTATTATTCTAATGTGAATCTTTCTCTGATACCATGTAGAAATTATGGTGTAGATTTGTCCAACAACGTCTGCACCTGTTTCGTTATCTCTTCATTTTCTTGTGGAGTCATGTGGTATGCTACTTTATTCGGAAGACTTGCCCCCAAAATTAGATCTATATGATGACTAATTCTTCGAAAAGGAGGCAACTTACTTGACAACTCATCAACAATTATATTTGAAAACTCATCCAACATAACCTTGACTTCTTCAAGCAAATCTTTAAACTTGTGCTAGTAAGAATTATCTTGGGCTTACCAATCAAAGAAAACTGAATTTCTTCTTTCTTTTTGAGCTCTTGCAGCAGTTCCTTCCCATCCATAAGTAGCACACTAGGACCAACTTCCTCTTTCGGATCCTTATACTCCAAAGGCAATAGAAGATGTTTTTGGCCATTTTTCTCAAGAGTGTAGGTGTTTCGTCTACCATCGTGAATGGATTTCCTATCATACTATCATGGTCTTCCCAACAACACATGGCACACATCCATTGGCATTATATCACATAATACCTCATCCTTGTAATTAACAATCTGGAACTTCACTTTACACTACTCATTCACCAATATCTGATGGTCTTTTTGCAACCAAGACACCTTGTAAGGTGTGGGATTTGTTATTCTCTGCAGCCCCAACTTCTCTACCATTTTGGTGGAGACCAAGTTATCTTTGCTACCACTGTCAATCACCACTTTGCAACACTTGCCTCCTGATTTGCATGTGGTTCTAAATAAGTTTTTTCTTTGTGTTGGTTCCTTAACTTCTTTTTCATACTTAATCAAGATTCTCTTCATCAATAATGATTCTCCTACCTCTGGTGTTTCTTCATGGATAACTACAACGACATTTTCTTCTTGTGCTTCTACTATATTTTCTCCTCTTTGTCTTGTAGGATTATTTTCTGGACAATCCTATGAAATATGTCCCAATTTCCCACATTTGTAACATTGAACTTAGTAGCCTCTACCTCGACCATGTCCTCTTGAGAAAGGCCTTCTTCCTCTTGATTCACCTCCTCTTGATGGTTGATTGCTTGAACTACCTTCACCTTCTTTTGTAGACAGAGTTTCCTTCCATTAAACGATTTGTCCTCTTGCCCTCACAGGACTCCTCCCTTTATTCCTCTTCTACAATTCTAGGTGAAAATAAGCTAAACTCATCTTGAATCTCGAACCACAGCCCATTGATATATTTGGCAACCTTTTCAAGTGTTTCTTCAATGTATCCTACTCTAATATTCACCTTGTAAAAGTCTTCACTATACTCTTTAACAATCAATGACCTTTGTTTCAAATTTTTCATTTTCTTGAATAAAGACAGCTGGTAATCTTTGGGGGGAAAATTACCTTTCAGTATCGCCACCATTATGCTCCAACTTTTGATCTTGGCTTTGTTCTTTCTTCTCATTTCTTCTTGGACTCCATCCCACCAACGAGTTGTGTGTCCTTTCAATCTAGTAACAACAAACTTCACTTGTTTGTCTTCAACTACCTCCTCGTACTCAAAATGTTTATCTAAAGCATTGATCCAATCTATCTATTCTTCTGGTTCGAAGCTACCACTGTAGGTATGTATCTTTGTTTTAGGCCTTGAAATAGCCCCAATCATTGACCTCATCAATTTAATTTATGCAGGCTCTTCGACATGTTCTTCATCTTCCGTTGGAGACTCTTCATCAGATTCGTTGATGTCTCTAGTCTTTGGATCTCTTTGCTTTTTCATCTCTAAGGCTTCTAGCATTTCTTTGACACGTCTCATGTCCTCCCTATCTCCAGCATCAGTTGTTGGTCTTCCCCTTCTACCTCGTCTTCCCCCTCGAGCATGAAATGTCATTTCACACTTTTTTTCTCTATGTTGTAGCTCTGATACCAAAATTGATGCTAGATCCTGCCTCACCTGCAACAAGATTAATGACTGGAGCGTGCAAACAACATTAAATCATTCTCACTTTCAAATTACATTTTCAATTCATAGAACCTCTAACAAATTTCTAACATATATTTTTTATTTTCTTCTAAATTGCAAAACCTGATTACATACTTTCATATATAACCATATAACTAATTCTTATTCTATCATTACTAAAATTACTGAAATTTGGATGAGTTGGAATTTTCCAAAAAGGAATCCAAGCTCCCTGTTTTTCTCCAAAAAAATCTTAGCTTTCTTCAAATTTTTTTCTCTTACAAATAATCTATTTTTTAAACTTAATAAAAAAACTACTTCCATCTCTATCCACAAAAGCAATAAGATTTCTTATTTTTTTCTAACATCATTCCTATCTAAACTTTCTAATCTTTAAACTAAAACAAAACTAATTTACTAATAAAATAAAGGAATCTAATTCATTCTAATTAATTGTTTTTTTTTCTCAATTTCAAAAGTAAAATGCTAATGCGACTTTGAAATAAATCTCAACCTTTCATTTGTGTATATTACTATAAATGTTTTCAAATATTTAGTGGAACTTAAATCATTACCATCTATATAATAATTATTGATAATTAAATTAAAATCACCTTATTCCAAAATAAAAAGCTGTAATGAAATCATTACATAAAAATTTAAATATCTATAATACCTCAGTAGAGAATTTCAATTGTCATTACGATTTGTACAAGGCTTCAATTGAAAGGACAGACATACCAATATATATATGGATAGAAAATGTTGAAGAATTTTCATGGTGCAGCGTAATTTTATAATTCCCATAAAGTTTAAGAGTACCTCTTCCACATAAACCAGACATACAGTGGATTCAAATGCCATGTTAAGGTGGCACAAAGGGGGCACACTCTAGGAAAATGAGAAAATTGAGAGACACTTAATGAATGGAAGTAAGAAACGTATAATTCTAATTCCATATAAAAAAATATTGAAAGCCAACAGTCTGTCCATTCTGAAAGATATGAATGACATAGCGGTTATGCCCAAAAACCTGCATTATTCACAGGATTCGTATCATTGTAATCAATATCGGTCCGTTGAAGCTCACTTTCTATATTGCTTCAAGAAGTGGCTGTTCTCTCCTAAAGGAGTGGACGTTTAAGCTGGATGGGTGAATACAGTTTGCACGGTTGGAAAAAGATGATATGACAGGTCGATTATCTTTGTATTTCTTTAAAAAATCAGTGTAACGGCGAACAGAAAGAGTTGGGTACCTCTTCAAATCTCTATCTTTGAAATCCACGTAATACAGTCCGTAGCGGATTGTATAACCATATATAACTTCGAAACTATCCAGGAAAGTCCACACAAAGTATCCGCGGGCGTTCGATCCATTCCTGCACAAAATTCCACTCCAATTTGGAAACCAATCAGCCATCACATCTTATGTTGTCAAACAATTTCATAAAAATATATATAGATTTTTATCTTAACCAGTATTTTACTAAGCGGGGAGATGAATAAAAACAAAAATAAACAACATTTAAAGTTGGAATGTGATATGGTAATTGGTTAATGGACCTGACAGCTGCAAGCAAGCTTTCAACATATTCATGGAGGTAGGCTGCCCTTGGCTTATCGTTTAATGCGTCCGCAAGTGGAAGAGATTCATTGTTGGACAGGCCATATCCTACTCGTGGATGTAAACACAATTTAAAACGCGGTCATAGAATTTTGAATACTGTAGTAGAAGCACAAGAACATACCATTTTCGTAAACTATTAATGGAGGATTATCATAGTGCCCCTTGAAGTATTCCAGTAATGCTTGCATTCCCCATGGGACAACAGGAAGTCCAGATGGTGCCAGCTTCAAACAATGGATTTAAAACAATAATATGAAGATATTAGTCCACCCTCCATCGAGATGAACGTATATATGATATGAATATATGATATGCTTACCTCACCAATGGGGATACCGTTCCGATACACTGCAGTTATAAATTTCTAGACGGGTTAGAGTCGGCATATATATAATAGAATATAATATAATATCTCTACTTACTTTATATATATATATATAGAACAGACCAACATCTAGTGGGTGAGTTTTGGATATCTAACAACATAACAGTTTTATTTGTTTGTAGAGCATTCCCTCAAAAGAGTAATGGATATTAGAGGCAGGAATATACCTGAAGTGGTTGTCAACGAATCTTCTAGAAAGTCCCTTGCAGTTAAATCCCTGTAACTAGGAGCATCCGAAACATAATTAGTCGTATAATGGATGAGACCAATAAAATCGAAGGAACTCCTCAGCTTTTCGGATTCTTGTTTGGTGAAGGAAGGCAATCTGGAGCCTACAATCTTCTTCATAGAAGAAGGGTAATCTCCATAAATAACAGGCTCTATAATCCTGCTCAAACAGAGAATGAATTCACACATTTTAATAAAAAAAAAATGAGTCAGAGAAACGGTGAGTGAATTTATCAAGTTTTCCCATTACCAGCCATTTATGAAATCTAGGACTCTTTGAGTGGCAGCGATGTCTTCGGACGAGTTTGTCATTGGTACAAACCAGCCTGCATAGATGGAGATGCCGATGGAGCCCTTTTGCTTCTTCTGCAAGTATGTTAAAGGTTTATGTAAGGTAATGGATATTAAACACCAAGTTAATGATTAACTTACTCTTTACATACTAATGATTAACTCACTCATTTACATCCTCTTCATTAGATCAGCATAAAGTAGTATCAATCAACCGCATAAAAAAGAAGTAAGCCTCAGCCAATGATTTACGCACTGTATTTACACACTGTATGGTGCTTAATATTGGTCATAAATAAATTACTCATCATTTGTCATAGGTACACTACTCATCATCAGATCTCAACTCTATAACGCAAGAATGGAAAAACTATCTTAATATAAAAAATCTTCAGTTAACGTCTGGCAGAGGTGGATTAAAAAAATATAGGACCTGAAACTTCTCCCTGTAAAGCAGTACGGTTGCCGCATGGGATAACAAAACATGATGACCAACAATGTATGGTTCCACTGTGGAGTTTCCAGCACTACAGTTGCCCGATATGCCAAACGGATAAGAACATCGTTGAGGTGGCCATATACCAAGATCATAACCGACAAAAGGGAACGCATTCGCTTCGTTAAAAGTGGTCCAATACTTGACCCTGTCACCAAATTCTCTAAAACAAACTTCGGCGTATACTTGGAAGTCCTTCCTTCCTGCACACAGCACATGATCAGCTCATTAATTGCGTGGAGACCTGTTTTACATGGTTCTTGATCTACTAATATCCACACTTAATTACACCACGTCCTATCTATATTCTATCCTTCGTCACTGTTCTATATCTCTGTCAGTCCTTTTAACAAAATAAACATATTAAAGAAGCAAAAATAAATAACATCAAGGTAGATCCATCTGAGAGGCATATGCTTTACAGTCTTCCTGAACATAAAACATGATTAGGTTGTTAATTGCGTGGAGGCCTATTAGCACACAATGAAGCAATGTGTAAACATTAAGGTATATCTATCGGAGAGGAATTTGATTTGGCACACTCACTCATTTATGAGGGATTTGATTTTTCAAAGATGCTCCATAGATTTGAAGTGTGTTTATTTAGAGTACACACTTTGAGAATTGAACCGGTGACTTTTTAATAGGAGTTCAAAAAAATTAAATCTATAATTTTTAAATAACAAAATGTTTTAGCAATTAAACTTCAATTAATTAAACTAATCAACTAATCATATTAAGAAATTTATATTTATATTTAAATAAATAAACTTATTTTTTTTATACATTCAACAAATTATCGAAAAGAGAAAAAAAAAAAAAAAAAACAATGAAATGAAACTGCTGCTCAAATTATAGAAAAAAACACCTTATCAATGTTAGAAGGTGTACTGGTAACCACTTAAACAAATGGAAGAGGACCTCTTCATATATTGAAAGAAAAACCTACAGTGCAGATCAATAGTGAGGAGGGTAATGATAACAACCTTTTCTGTTTATTTGAAACAGAGCAACAAGTTCTATAAGTTTCGCAAGAAGGACAGCTAGTGACAGCGTAAACAATCTCAGGGGTTTCTTCCAGAAGGGATCTCTTTTCTATATCAATCTGTTTCTTCCAACCGCAGGATTTTAGATCCAGGAGCTCTGTTTTGTTTTTCTTAAACCAGTCTGCCAGCTGTTATCGTGTCTTTATTGGGAAAAACTAACGGGAAAATGGTCATGATGCAGGACTATGTCTAGTTTTGAAATTTTTTACTGGAAAAGGTCACATGTAACTCAATTTTCGAATCAAATTTATAAGAACAAGTTTGTTCGATAGACTCTGTCAATTTTATTTGGGCATGAAGTGTGACTTTTGTCTTAACGAGTGTTATAATTTTTTTAAATAAATTCTATATATAACACTCTTCTTGTGAACATTAAATAAAATAATAAAAACACATTATACTGTCAGAAAAGCATATTAATACTGTCTTAATTCACCATATGTCAAATTATTTGTGAACATTTTAAAATAATAATAATAAAGCAATACACTATCTGGGGATTGAGCCATCCGCCATAAGCGTCTTCCAAACTTTGAGGCAGATCGAAGTGATACAATGTGATATGTGGCTCAACACCTGCAAGATTTGTACCAATCAATCACAATGCAATGTTGGCACTATTTGCATTTTACTGAAAGGCTGAAAAGTTCAAGCTCACGAGGCTCTTCTCAATGATCATATTACCATGGCAGATAAGTTCGTTGATAAGATTATTGTAGTATTCGAGCCCCTTGGGATTGACGACTCCCCTTCCATCTGCAGTAATGAGTTAATAAGAATTATATTAACAATAAACTGCTAGGTTTCTCGGTTGTGCATAAAGGAACATATTTGTATGTGTGTTACCAGGTATAAGTCGAGACCAGGAGATAGAGAATCTGTAAGCGTCTAACCCCATTTCACTCATGAGAGCAACATCCTCCTGCAAGTAATATCATTATCCATGAAAGCAAACACTAAATATTATTATATATAATAAGCTCTCTGTCATTGCCTTATATACAAAATTTCAACTAGTTTATCATCACAATCGCATCTTTCTTTCAACAAAGAGAGGAGTAGCAGAAGTCACTTTATAGTGGTGATATTGATCTGCTGCAATATCTCCTGTGCTTCCATCGGGCATGTTACCTGTAAATTCTTCAATGCTAGGTATTAATGTCAAAAAATGAATTATGGAAAAAGATTGTTGAGGAAGAAGAGGGTAAGGGGCCACCTGCGTGGGTGAAAGTATCCCAAACGCTGGGTTTCCGGCCATCCACTGCTGCAGCTCCTTCGACCTGCAGATAGCCGAGAAACACTTAGAATTAATTATATACACATTGTGTATGTAATGCATAAGGCTAGCTAGGGAAGTAAGTGAAGTAGGGATTGGCGGACCTGGTAAGCAGAAGTGCCTGCGCCAAAAATAAAATATGAAGGAAAGTCATGTCGGGTGATCACCGGGTTAGACTCCACTCGATAAATGTGAGGAAAGTAGAATCCAATTAACACCCAACAGACCAGTGCCACTCTGTCTGCCATGCTAATAATAACATACCAAATATTTCGCTGAACTCTGATAAACGAAAAGTTGAGGCTAGATTTGGCGTATGGTAATAAACAGCGATAATTGAGATGTGGATTGAGGACAAACAACAACATGGACATGAAATGAAATGTAACACGACACGGCACCTTGAATGAGATAGAAAGTGAGAAGATTCGTACCACGTTATATGGATCAGGTGACTTGAACATTTAAATGCATTGATGTATGTGACATGTTTGTCCCTGGTTGTCATGGTTTATAATGTTGGGGAGATCTCAGATTATCCAGAAAATTGTATATATGTATAATTGGTGTATATATATAATTGTATATATATGTATAATTGTATATATGTATAATTTGTGTGGTTTTCTTTTCAAAGTTATGGAAATTCCAGTTATATTTTGATAAAATTTAGTAGGGATTTTGTAAATCTAAATTATAGCTGTCGAACTGTAAAATTTTAGGTGTCATAGAGGTTTTTGATGTTGCTAAATCTATTTCCAACATCAAAAACATGATCCAAACACTATCTTTTTTTTTTTTTTAATCAAATTCCAACTACTTTTGGCCGAAGCAATTCTTCTATATACTACTTATATTTTTAACTCCTCCGTTACTAATTTGATACAAAGTGATATTGTTATCTTTCTTTTTTGAAATATATTCTTAAATGGGAGAAGTCGAGGTAGTTTATTTTTCCACCTTTTGTGAGAATTTAATACAGAGTGGTAAAGTTATTTTTTAAATATATTTAAATTTATAAATAATTGAGAGCCAGGAAAAATATTGGGGATAGTCATTGTATTTATAAATTTAGCAATTTAAAATTGGTTTTTTAATAAAATTCTAATTTATTTGATAAATTGATATAGATTATTTAACAAAGTATATAAAGTCTTTTTGTATTAAAGTTAAATTTTCCAATTTTGATTTAAATCTCAATTTTTTTACAGAATTGTATTTGTGCGATTTTTTGAAGTGAAATCTTTATTTGTGTTATTTAAACTATTTTTTTACTATATATATGGATTTAACACTTTGAAAAACCCCTAAGGCACTTCCATTTTGCAGGGATTATCCATCAAACTTGTGATTTCAATAAATTCTTACTATATATATGGATTCAGCACTCTGAAAAACCCCTAAGACACTTCCATTGTGTAGGGGTTACCCATCAAGCTTGTGATTTCAATAAATTCTTGCCTAATTTGAGAGAAATTAAGATATAAATTTTAGAGAAAATTTTATATAGAAAAGAAAAATACAATTTATTAAAAAATTGAAAGACAAATATAAATATTAAAATAGATTTATCATAAATAAATAATTTTCTTTTACTAAAATAAATTATAGTAAATATATATATAT
Organism: Pinus tabuliformis; assembly: GCA_031772625.1. Lineage (NCBI taxonomy): Eukaryota > Viridiplantae > Streptophyta > Pinopsida > Pinales > Pinaceae > Pinus > Pinus tabuliformis. Next base: position 572,740,564 of record CM062808.1, read on the forward strand.
ATATATATGAAAATAATAAAGACCATAAAATATTTAAATAAATTTTATGATAAATAAATTATTTTTCTTTATTAAGTAAATTAGATTTTATATGAAAATAGTAAAGAGCATAAAATATATTTTATGATAAATAGATTTTTTTTATTAAGTAAATTAAATATATGTGTGAGAAGCCGATATTAATTTTATTTCTTTTAATATGTGAAATAACACATTAATTTGCAATTATTAATGTTTGAGATAACAAATTAAATTACCATCATTAATATTTGGTTTGATGTATAGAATTAAGCTGTGAGTAAAAATGTATTTAAAATTTGAAAGTATATATTAAAAAAAGCAAAAACATTTTTGAGTAAAATAATAATTTTTATAAGTAAATAGTTAGTTTATTTAATAAGTTTACTTGAAAAACTAGTGAAAATATAAAATAACAAATTATAAGTAAATAGTTAGTTTATTTAATAAGTTTACTTGAAAAACTAGTGAAAATATAAAATAACAAATTAATCTACCATTATTAATGTTTGAGATAACAAATTAAATTACAATTATTAATGTTTGGTTATATGTATAGAGTTAAGTTGTAAATAAAATTGTATTTGAAATTTTAAAGTATATATTAAAAAAGCAAAAACATAAAAATATTTTGAATAAAATAATCGATTTTATAAGTAAATAGATGATTAGTCTTTTTAATAAGTTTATTTGAAAAACTAGTGAAAATATAAAGTAAATGTAAATGTGTATAAAAGTTTTATGTTCAAATTCCAATTGCCAACTTCATGTTTTATGTTTAAAATCAACTCATTGTTAATTCTTCCTGATATCCAGGAAAGAAAAAAGATGGATTTTTTTAATATTTTAGGCAAAAGTAAATAGTTTATTTTTCTTTAATATTTTAGGTAGAGGTAAATATAAACTTTATGGATAAATAAATGATTTGTCTTTAATATTTTGGATTAAAAAAAAATTATAATTACTAGTATTTAGTTTTATGTATAAAACTAAATTGTAATAGTAAGTAGTATTTGGTTTTATGTATGGAATCGATATTAAATATTATTAAAAAGTATATCATTTTTCTAGATGTAATCTCACTAATGATTATAAGAGATGTTAGTTTTTTATTTGTTTTTTCTTTAGGATATTATTTATATTGAAAGAATCTTTAAAAGTAATTTTCATTGGCTAAAAACTCATCTTCCTTAAGGTAAGGAAGGATTTTCCTTCAAAGTAAGGAAGAGCCCAAAACTTGAGGCATTTGGCAAGACTGAATATCTACCCCTTTACAAACCATTGATGGGTTATTTAAGTAGTGAGATTTTCTTGAATAAAGATGATAAATCAGTTCATATCATAATTCTCAAAAAAAACCCATGCCACCTAAAGAATTTTTTATTTTTTATTTTTTCTTTGAAGTGGCAAAGTCCCAGTGATTTAAGATTTCATCTCTGTTAGATATAAGGAAATAAGTTAATGACACTGGTATATGTAAAGAGAGAAAACTCTTGCCCCTTTATAGATCATGGATGAGTCATTTCAAGTCCCATAATTTTCCTTGAATGAAGACAATAAATCAACCCAACATTCATAAGTAACATTCAATGATAGTTGACAAAAATTATCTTAATTCATTTGTTATTAAATGTTATTCACTAATAGATAAAAAAGCAATTGCAAGGCACCGAATCCTTGGCCATCGAGCCGAGTAACTGGACACCACCTCCGAGAGTTCCCAAAACCCACCGCACCTCGCCTGCCTTAGGGCGGGCAGCGAGCAGAACGCTATTGTTTCTTTCTGGACCAACGAAAAGCGGGGGAGTGGCCCCTTACAGTGAGTTATAGCAATCATGGGATGACCCCTGCAGCTATAAACGAGTTACTGGGCCGGGGTCCACCAGATAAAAACGAGTGCACACAGGATGAAATTACATAAGAAAATCGAGTGGACAAAGGGAGCTCAATGAAAGGATGAATAAAGAGCTCGTAGCCGAAACTAAAAACAAAGAATGCAATTGGAAGAGCTGTACTCATGCACGTACTACAACAACATAAATTAATATAGAGTTGTCTTTAGTTTGATTTTTTTGAAGTTTTTTCTCGTAGATTTTTTTGTCTAATTTTTTTTAAATCTGGCATGAATTTATTGAAATCGCAAGATTAAAGTTTTTTCTCGTGGATTTTTTGGTCTAATTTTTTAAAATCTGGCATAAATTCATTGAAATCGCAAGATTAATAGGGAAATCGCAAGATTAATAGGAAAACCCTGCACAAAAGAAGTGCTCTACCGATTTTTCATGGTGCTGAACCCTTAAATAATCAAAAAACTAGTTTAAATAACACAAATCAAGATTTCACATCAAAATTTTCGCCAAATTACTTTTTTTTGGTAGCTAAACACCCACAAGGATTTGAACCAGTGACCTATCGGAAGGAGTGCCTTGATAGTGCACTCATTCACTGTCAATCCAAAGCCCAGTGGACTATCATTTTCAATAATATTAACAATATTTACATATTAAAAAAAATTATAAATCACTTTAACTTTAAATAAATATATATTATCATTTGGGAAAGTGGAATGGGGCTCTCAGAAGGTTTAATATATTATTTATCTTAATTTTTATAAATATATATATTTTTTTTTGTGGGAGTTTAGAATTAAATGTGAGAAAAAGATTCATGTGATGTTATAATTTAAGTTTTTACATTCATAAATAAATGATGCTCTATTAAAAAAACCTTTAAGTTTTTACATTCATAAATAAATGATGCTCTATTAAAAAAACCTTTAAGTTTTTACATTCATAAATAAATGATGCTCTATTAAAAAAACTTTAAGTTTTTACATTCATAAATAAATGATGCTCTATTAAAAAAACTAAGATTTTATTAGAAATCTAGGATTTGACCCAACATAGAAAAGTTATATGGTGGAAGCAAAATCAAATAAAAGATAATAGAAATATGTTCGTATAGCTTATAAGAATAATTTTCCTTTACTTACTAAATAGTGTGATGTAGATATTTTTTAAGAATGGTTTTTCTTCACCTACCAAAGTGTGTGATGTAGACATTAATATAATTACAAGTTAACAGTAAATTTTTTTATTACTAGTAGTTTTGCTTGGCCAGGGTTTTGGGAAAGAGAAGAAGAGGTATGATTTGGGTAATGTAGACACTTTGAACTCCAATAAATGATGCAAATCAATTAGGGTTGATAGAATTTCCATTAATCTCGTATTAGTTTAATAGCTAAATCCAAATAGGAAAAAAAAAATATTAGTCCATCTATTTACATAATTTTAGTTGTTTGTTTGGGAAAGAGAAGAGGAGGTAAGATTTGAGTAATTTAGACACTTTGAACTCCAATGGATGATGCAAATCAATTAATTTTGTTAGATTTTATATTAATCTCACATCAATGCAATGACTAAATTCAAATCACTAGAAGATAAGCATTGGTCAATCTATTTACATAATCCTCATGGGATTATAGTGTGTTTCATGTCATTATACTTGGGTAGAAATAAAAATAGGTATTAAAAATGTTAAAAAACTATTGCATGCGTGGGATTTCTCGTAAAAATATGTTTTTTTTTTTTTTTTGTAAATTACAAAGTTGTATTGGGGGATTTCAACAAAGAAATTTAGGAAATAATTTTTAATATCTAGTGAAATTAGGGGTATTCTTTAATATACCATGAGCTCATGTGCTAAATCATATGTTCAACAAGTGAATCTCCATGAGTTTAGCTCCTAACTCAATCTAGGATCTTGATTATAGGTTGTTATAGAAATTATTTGAGAAAAATGAAGGCCTCAAAGATGTATATCTCATGGAAATCATAAGTTATGCGGAAACATTATTGTGTATGTGTTATATTCTTTGTATGATTAGCATTACGCACTATAAATTGCATAGGAGCAAAGGGGGCTTGTTTCATCCCCAATAGTCACAAGTTTCAAGGTGTATTCTTTAAAAATAGTGGGTTATTTTTAGTCTACTTTTAGCCTTTTTGGGCGTTTTCAGCGAATGGTTTTTCAAGGTTTTTCAATCCAGTGTAATGTAATTCTCGTTAAGGAATATAATTTGAGTTAACAAATTAAGGTTTTGAGTGCCATAGGATCTTATATATTATATTGTAAATGGTGAAGAAAATACAATGAGTGTTAGAGATGTGGCTCTAAACATTTGTTCGTTTTCTTAGTTAAGGATTTTTAGGATAAATATTTGGGTATTACAAGTCTATTTTCTATTGTTTAATTTTGTATTTATAAAGAATCTATGTATGCATTACTTTACTATAAAGGTTTACAAATTACATTTGGTATCATTGTAGTTGTTGGCTTCAATGAGACACTTTTGTTGCTAAAGGTTTAGCTATCTAGGGTCTATGAACATAGTTTGAATGGGAGCTATGTGATGGTGATTCTTGCAGTGAAAGAAAATGGAAAACAATTTGAAAATAAAGATCAAGAAATTTAATGGGCAAAGCTTTGAGCTATACAATTCCAATATGATATACATTTTAGTAGACAAAAAACAATGAGTCACGGTGGACCCTAGCACTGCACCCATGGGTATATGGGCATATGGACAAAAGATTGGACAACGTTGGATAAGAAGAGCACAATCTAGTTATGTATTTCAAATTCATTATTACTATAAGTTTTGGGAAAATTTACAACCAAGGCATTATGGGATAAGTTAGGGGCTTTGTATAAATCCAAGTCTTTGGTAAATAAAATTTTCCTTTGAAAGAAGTTGTAACAGTGCCTGGTTGATTTTCCATGTAAATAAAATAAGACCAATGTCATGGGACACATATTCCAAGTTGAATGTTGGGAAAAACATAGTGATGAGTATCACTTGTGATTAATTTATGGCTATGGAAATTGTAAAAGGCATTGGCAAAGGAAAAAAGGAAATAATTGCCATTTATTTATGAAAAATAAAGGAAAATAAGAGAAAAGGAAGGTAAAGAGAGATAGATTTGAATGAGAGAGAAATTGAAGGAAAAATGAAGGAAAACGAAGAAAATATAGGTCTCAATGATAAAAATGCTTCTGAGGATCAATTGCTAACTTTTTTATAGTTTTTGGGTTGAGCTCTCTTCCACTCTCTCATTCTCTCATACTCTTACACACTTAGAGAATTCTTGGAGCACTCTAGTATTCACTTGGATTTGGAGAAAGAAGGAAAAGGAAAGCAGGAAAGAATATGGGAACAATTGGATCAACTACAACAGCTGGATTTCTTTACTGGTAATAGGTTGCATGTGTGATTTTCTTGTTGATTTCTGGATGCATGATATATGCATGTGATTTTTGGTTATGTGTTGTATTTGGCATGGAGATTTTTCTGGATTAAAAACCTTGCTTTTCCATTTCCTGGATAGTCATGGTGTTGTGGGTTTTTCCACTTGGTTATTTTTTTGATTGGTGCTCATGTTCCTTATGGCTTTGGGTTAGAAAAAATGCTTTGTAATCCCTAGAACAACTTGGGTTGAGTTACTAGTCATGGATCCTAGGTTAGGACAAACGTTCTGGAGCCCTTGGTGAGTTGAGTTGCTAGTCCTTGGAGTCGGGTTGGAAAATTGCTATGGAGCCTTAGAAGGTTGTGGGTTGAGTTACTAGCAGTGGAGCCTAGGTTGGGATAAACGTTCTGGAGCCCTTGGTGAGTTGAGTTACTAGTCCTTGGAGTCGGGTTGGAAAAATTCTCTAGAGCCTTAGAAGGTTGTGGGTTGAGTTACTAGTTCCTAGAGCCCTCGACAGCTTGGATAGAGACTGATCTATTTGGCGTTAATGATGTTCGATCGTAGACGTGGAATCATTGTGTTTGAGGGTTGAGTTAGTATGGCCTCTGGAATCCTAGTTTCGTCCTCGTTTATTCCATGAGATCCCACATTCATGCTTGGGATATGGTGTGAGGGTGATTAGATGAAAGAGAGATTTGGTTCATCCTAATCTATGGTTGAGTGGTATGTGGAAATCCCTGATTTGGTTGGTATTTTCATATATTAATAAGAGTTATTCTTCTACTATGATTCATGTGTACTTGTAGTAATTATATTGGAGATATTATGTATGAGTTGTTATGGTTCCTATGTTGGTTCTGGTTGTATGGTGGTTATATGATGTGTACCATCTATGGATCTTGTCATGAATTATTTAGTTATTGATTGGTTGATGAATGTACAGACTAATAAGTGTTGTTGCAGCTATGTGGAGAGGGCATAGAGCCTTCTTGATGATTCTCTGGTGAGCTTATTGAATTAGTGAACATATATCTATTTTTAACCTACATGTACTATGTACACAAAGTATTTGTATAAGTGAATAATTGGGACCTCTAACTTCTTGGGGTCATAAATTTGGCATACAATCTCTATTTGACTATCATAATACCTCATTTCAAATATCTCCATGCGGAGGCTGATAAAAAATTGTGTGACTCACATTTGGGTACTTTTTCAGTCTCTTCATTTTCCTTGGAAATGTCGTTTCGGCCCTCAAAAGTTTAGAACCCGAAAACTGTCAAAAATATAAAGTTTTGTTAAATTTAAGGAAACAAAATTGAAATGAAATAGTCTTGGATCAAATTAGGCTGATAACAGTGTGATCATGTGTCACTAGGTGTTTGCAATCATTTCTAAACATGTGGACCCCATTTTCCATAAGTGCATCTTGGAAATCAGGTCTCGCACAGTAACTCTCATCTCATGTTTACCCTGGTGAGCTTATGGGTTTAGGTAAATGTGGGAAGGGTGGTATCAAAGCTTCCAAGTTCAAACACTTTGACTAGATGGGCTAGATTGTATTGTTATGTATGCATGACTGATTATCTATGTGTTTATCATGCACACATGTTGGTTATTTATCGTGAAGGTCATTGTCGCAGTTGTGTCCTCATGTAGAGTGTTAGGGACCAACCTTAACCCCTTTATTTATGTAATAGGGTTGAGTCATAGTTATATTTAGTTAAAGAGTCAATAAAGCTCATATTAATAATTGTAAGTGGTTGACCCACATTTAAGAAAGGGACCACAATTAGTTGCAAACAGGCCATGGTATTGAGAGAACCATGGTAATGACCCATGGTATTGTATGTATGAATCCTATATAAAGGATAGACACTCCCCATTGATAAATATCGAGTCTTATTTTGTAATCGAGCCCTTCTTTGCTAGAGGTTGCCCCCTCAAAGAGGCAAGTGAACATTGCTTTCATCTATGAATAATAAAATACTTATTGTTTTTCTCATTTTGTTCTATGTTTTGGGTTGTATTTCTTCGCATATTTGGTATTCTGAAATTTCTCACAGGTCAATATCATAACAAGTGGTATCAGAGCACTTTCCAGGGCTGGTGGTACCTCCATTTTTTGTAGAAATTTTTTTAGGGTAGAGACGTGTTCCGGCGTCTTTAAACCACAGGATCTGTCATTGAGCGCATAAACCTGCAGATTTCAGGAGGCATACACACAGGAAATATAAGAGGTGGTCACGCTTGTTGGACTCCCTTGTAACCCCTATGGGTACCCCTTCGAGTAGTAGTGCATTAGACAAAACCGTGCACAAACTGCCTTCCATGTACCCTCTGGGTATATCAGAAGCCCCCTAGGCTCACCTGAAACCTCGCCTTCGATAAGTTGTCAGCCATCTTGCTGCTATAGTACATTGAGAATAGCACTCGGGGAGATTAATTCCGCGTACGATAGGGTAGTTGGGTAGTACGGCTAAGGGTACGATTGATCCTCCTTATTTAGTGCCCTAAAATATTAGGCCGATTATTATTGTTGGACCGTCATGTATATTGCAATCTATAGCACCTCACACTCCTTTGAGACCATAGTTCCCTTGACTCTCTGAAGATCACCCATTATCTTATTTTCTAGATCAGATCTAGTAGTTAGGGTTCTATCACCACCGCAACAATCAAATCCACTAGTTGAGGTTCTACCACCACAGTGCCATTGAGATCTAGCAGTTGGGGTTCTGTCGCCACCACAATCCAACTCACATTCAGCAGTTGGGGTTTAGCAGGTAGATCTAACCATTTAAGCAGTGAGGCTTGTGGCTCCCATAGTCTGGGCCCGATTTTTGCCGGACATTTGGTAGGATCAATTTTTCTGGAATTTTGCCACTGCAGCATTGATCAGCGAGGAGTAAAACTCCATTCGGAGTATGTATGTATATATATATATATATGAGGATATATATATGATGCCTTCCCAGGATGCTTACAAGAGACTTAGCCCATAAGATTCAGGACGACGAGTTGAACACAGTGGTACCATTCACTTGTCAGCTTCAATTTTTTGGCGGTCCCAAAAATTTTCAAAGTGACGAATAGTTACCAAGATCTGTGTATAGTAGCAACCAGAGCTCAAGTCATGGCCAACGAGAAGATTGAGTGCGTGGAACAAAAGTTAGATTCTTTCGAGAGGCTAGCGAAACAAATGCATTAATTCATGGCACAATTCAAAATGAGCACGTCGGGGTTGCATCCGGAGGCACATGGTATTAATGAAGACCTTGAAGGAGAATATAGCCATCATATTCACTTCCATGGAAATCACCAACATTCCCACCCTCACCCACCCAAGATTGACATGTATACATTTTATGGCTCTAATCCAACAGTATGGGTAGCACAAATGGAACAATATTTCATTCTAAAGGATCTCCAAGATGATCAAACTTAACTATGTGTGGGAGCCCTTTACCTGGACCAAGAGAGATGGCAATGGTGGCAGTGGCATCGGAAATGATATCCCGGGAACATAACTTGTTAGGTGTTCTCAAAATATCTTTGTGACCACTTTGACAGAGAATCCAATTTTTTGGGTCGTCTTACTAAGCTTCAACAGATAGGCACAGTAAAAGACTACATTGCAACCTTTCAGACATTACCCATCTGCACAGAAGGTCTGGGAGATGAATTCTACTTGGAATGTTTTATAAGTGGTCTCAAAGAATCCATCCAAGCCCATGTCTGGATACACCACCCACCTACATGGATGGACTCTTGCATAAAGGCTATTAAAGTGGAATGTGCTTTAGTTTCCCAGTCGCCTCGTCCAAATTTCATAGCCAAGGGATGCCCCACCCAAGCTCAGGGCCCTACCCAAACACTTAAGGTTCAAAAGGTGTCTCCGATAGAAATGGCTGAAAGAAGAAAACAAGGATTGTGCTACTATTGTGATGACAAATACTCCCCCGGGCATAAATGCAAGGAACCCAAATTCTTTCAAATTGATGTTATTGATCACAGCTCATTTGAGTAAGCCCCGGAACTTGAGGAAACCCAGTAGGACAATGAATTCCCAGCTATGCCAAAGGAACCAGTTATCTCACTACATGATTTGGCAATCATTTCTGCGCCCCAAACTCTCAAAATCAGAGACTTTATTAAACATCGCCCTGTAGTAGTATTGATTGATAGTGGTAGCACTCATAACTTTATCCATCAGCAAGTTGTCGAAGCTATTCATTGTTTTGTCAGGGCAGTGTCTAATTTCCAGGTCCAAATTGCTGATGGGGGGGCAATGAAATGTGAAGGCTGCTGCGAAAATATCAAACTTCAGATGGGAGACTACCACCTAAAGACCCACATGTTTGCGATTAACATGGGTGGTTATGACATTGTCTTAGGTTCTGAATGGCTTCCGACACTAGGCCCAATCACCATGGATTTCCAGGAGTTATATATGAGCTTTACGCAGAATGACCACATGCATACCCTCCGTGGACTCCGGGTAGGTGCTCCTTCTATCATCAGCTCACATCGCATGGAAAAGTTGTTGAAAAAGGGCCATCATGGAGTTATCGCCCATTTTAATGCCATCCAGGCCATAGAGCCCACTACTCTTCATATTCATCCCGAGATGCAACAGGTCTTAAATTGCCACCAGCAGGTATTTGACAAACCTAAAGATCTTCCACCCTATAGAGGGGAACATGATCATAGCATCACTTTGGTCCCAAGGGCACAGCCGCCGAATGTGAGCCCATATTGATATCCTTTCGCACAAAAGAATGAAATTGAAAAAATCATCAAGGAACTCCTTGAAGTTGGTGTTATTCGTCCTAGCATCAGTCCTTATTCATCACCAATGGTCATGGTACTCAAGAAATATGGGGAATGGTGCATGTGTCTAGACTTCAGGGCCCTCAACAAGCTCACTGTCAAAGACAAATTCCCTATCCCAGTTGTTGATGATCTTCTTGATGAACTACATGGTGCTCAATTCTTTACTAAGCTAGATCTTCGTTGTGGCTATCACCAAATACGCATGAAATATGTAGACATTCCCAAGACTTCTTTCCGAACTCATGAAGGCCATTATGAATTCTTGGTCATGCCATTTGGTCTCTGTAATGCCCCATCCACTTTTCAAAGCCTCATGAATCAAATGTTGAAACCATATCTCCAAAAATTTGTCCTCTTTTTCTTCGATGACATTCTCATCTACAGCCTAACCTGGGAAAAACATCTTCAGCATGTAGACCTGCTCTTGCAACTGCTTTGGAATCACAAATTATTTGTCAAATTGTCTAAGTGCTCTTTTGGCATGGAAGAAGTCGAGTATTTGGGCCACATTATGGGTTGTGAAGCTGTTCGATTGGATCCCAAAAAGATACATGCAATGCAAGATTGGCCCCAACCAAAAACCTTGAATAGTTTGAGTGGATTCTTGGGTCTCACCAGCTACTATCACAAATTTGTCCGCAATTATGGTCACATTTCTAGACCCCTCACTAACCTTCTCAAGAAAAATTCATTCCTCTAGACTAATGCAGCACAACAGACGTTTATGGCTCTCGAATAGGCCATGTGTTCCACTCTCGTATTGGCACTACCTGACTTCACCAAATATTTTGTGATTGAATGTGATGCTTCAGGTACTAGTATTGGTCTTGTCTTAATGCAGGAAGGTTAACCCTTGGCTTTCACTAGCCAACAACTGAGTGGGAAACATCTGGGACAATCTACCTATGAGAAGGAGATGATTCCCATATTACATGCAGTAGATACCTAGCGACCATACTTATTGGGGCGGCATTTCCAAATCCGTACAGACCATCAAAGCCTCAAATATTTTTTGGAGCAACATTTATCCTCGCCCCAGCGAAATAAATGGTTGGCCAAAATGTTGGGATATGATTATGAGATAGTTTACAAGAAAGGGTGTGACAATGTAGTAGTGGATGCTTTATCACGCCAATTTGAGGATGAAAGCACCCTGCTATCAATCTCTCTTCCCATACCTGATTGGATTGAAGAAGCCTGCAAGGAATGGTTTTCACACCCCTCTTTCTCCAAACTCATTAATAACTTGAGAGAAGATCCTAATTCCTCAATTGGCTACTCTTGGAAGGATGAGATTATTTGCTACAAGGATAGAGTAGTTATATCATTGACATCCATCCTCAAAATGCACATTTTGGCAGAGATGCTCATCTCCCACTGCAAGCCATGCAGACTTTCAGAAGACTTATGCTCACACTCGTTGTTATTTATTTTGGACAGGCATGAAAACTGGCATTCTTACTTTTGTAGTTGAATGTGAGGTGTGTCAATGCCACAATGGAGAAACAGTCACAATACCGAGCACTTTACAACCATTGCTAATCCTTACCTCCATTTGGACGGATGTTTCTATGGATTTCATTACTGGTCTCCCGAAGTCAGGCAACAAATTAGTCATCATGGTGGTTGTGGACAAACTTTCTAAATATGCTCATTTTTGCTCTCTACCCCACCCATTTACCCCCACTTTGGTGGCTCAAGCTTTCATGGACCAGATCTTCAAAATGCATGGCATTCCCACTTCCATTTTGTTTGATCGTGATTCGACTTTCACCAGTAACTTTTGGCAAGAAATTTTCAAGCTACAAGGCACCCAACTCCAACTAAGTATTTCCTATCATCCCAAAACTGATGGTCAAACTGAAGTAGTCAACAAATGTTTGGAGACATACCTAAGGTGCTTCACTTCAAAAAAGCAACATCGATGGGTACAATAGCTACCTTTAGCTAAATGGTGGTATAATACTAACTATCATGCAGCCACCAAGATGACTCCATATGAAGCATGGTATGGCCAACTCCCAACTTCACCTATTTCTTATATCCCTGGATACTCTAAGGTGCAAGCAGTGGATCAACTCCTACAGAACCATGCAGCCATGATAGCTCGTCTCAAAGATAATCTCCATCAAAGCTCATAATCGAATGAAGCAACAAGTAGACCAAAATCGTTTAGAGCACACATTTCAATAAGGGGATCAGGTATTCTTGTGGCTGCAACCATATAATCAAACATCACTCAAAGAAAAGGGTTGCCAAAAATTAGCTCCAAAATTCTATGGACCTTGTCAAATACTTCAGCACACTGGCGCAGTAGCCTACAAGTTGGCCTTGCCAGCAACTTCAAAAATCCATCCAGTCTTCCATGTATCATGCCTCAAGAAAGTGGTGGGGAACAATTGTAGAATTCAAACCAGTCTACCTAAATTAGATGAAGAAGGTTCACTCTAGCTCCAACCTGAACAGGTCCTCGATACACAAGAATGACATCTGCGTGGCCACACGATCAAGGAAGTCCTTGTCAAGTGGAAAGACACCTCTCCAAAAGATGCGACTTAGGAACCAACCACTATTCTTCAGCAGTTTCCGCAGCTTCATCCTTGAGGACAAGGCTGCTTTTGATGGGGGAGGGCATGTTAGGGTCCAACCCTAACCCCTTTATTTATGTAATAGGGTCGAGTCATAGTTATAGTTAGTTAAAGAGTCAATAAAGCATGTATTAATAATTGTAAGTGGTTGACCCACATTTAAGAAAGGGACCATGGTTAGTTGCAAACGGGCCATGGTATTAGATAGATGGTATTGATAGAACCATGGTATTGTATGTATGAATCCTATATAAAGGATAGAGACTCCCCATTGAGAAATATCGAGTCTTATTTTGTAATCAAGCTCTACTCTATTGGAGGTTGCCCCCTCGAAGAGGCAAGTGAACATTGCTTTCATCTCTGAATAATAAAATACTTGTTGTTTTTCTCATTTTGTTCTGTGTTTTGCATTGTATTTCTTTGCATATTTGGTATTCTGGAATTTATCATAGGTCAAGAGCATAACATAGAGGTCGATGATATATATATATATATATATATATATATATATATATATATATATATATATATATATATATATATATATATATATATATATCATGCTAATTTGGATTGATTTGTGCAAACAAGAAAGCCTCCCATGAACTTCACCAAGGTATGTTTGAGTATGTTTATATTTGGTTATCTAACATGGTATGTTTGCAGGAAGAAGATCAAAGATGACAAGAAAAATGGTGGATTACAGTTCACGTGACTCTCCTTATAGATAAGATGAGTACTCTCTTGACATAGCATATACCTTGAGAAGTTTAAAAGCAGAAATCAGAAGTTCTAAGGCGAATAATGATAGAATCATTCAGTCACAGGAAATACTTTCCAGAGCTCAAGAAAGGAAAGCAGAGGTAAATGCAGTGATCCATTAGAGTTTATTGTAGTTGCAGAGATAGGGACATCCATGGGTCAGTTATGGATAGGAGGAAAGGAAAAATGGGGCATATGGTAGTAGGTCTCATGGAGGGCACAGATCGGACAAAGATGATATGGTCAGAGGTAGAAGATGGATGGATAAACCTAACATGAGAGGTATTGGCTATGGATTCTATTCTAGTTTTGGATCAGAGAGACAACATGGTCATCATAGCTATCATCCTTATAGGAGGAGTGAGAAGCAGTACTTGTCGGATGAGTTCAAGAAATCCAAACCTCCTACCTTTGATGGAGAGTTAAAGAAACCAAAAGACGAAGAAGCATGGTTTCATGGGATGAAGAATTTCTTCGAGATGCATAACTATACAAAGAATATGAAAGTTGGGCTAGCCATTTTTAGTCTCAAAGGGAAGGCAAACATCTGGTGGGAAGATGTGAAGCATATCAGAGGCATCAAGATAGAGGAGTTGAGTTGGCATGAATGCAAAAGACTTTTAAAAAAGAATTATTTGTTAGAGAGATACCATGACAATAAGGCTAAAGAGTTCTACAAGTTGAATATGGGATATATGACAGACGAAGAGTATATGACAATGTTTTTGGAGTTGTTGATGTTTGTGCCATATCTTAAGGATGAAAATATAAAGGTTCAAATATTCGTTAGTGTATTGTCATTAGCATTTAAGGATCAGATTGAGTATGATGAGCATCGGGCATTGGAGGAAGTATTTGGGAAGTTGAAACATTGTTATGAGTAGTCTAAGCATAAGTCGGAACCTAGGCAAGGTTGGAAAGGTAATGACAAGACTAAGGGAAAGTGGGATAAGAAGCAAGAAAGACCTCAAGATGCAAGTAACAAGGAGAATACAATGCCATACAAGAAATTCAATGTAGTTGACAGAAGATATGGATTTCAGTCTGAGGAGTAGAGCAAGTGTGATGTAAGGAAGCCTTTGCAGTTTTGAGCTTGTGGGATAGGTCATCGCAAGAGATATTGTCCACAAAATCAAGGTGGCACACCTCATATTTACAGTGCTAAGGAGGTACAAACAGTTGGGGATGTTGGACAGGGTACTCCTCATATTTATGCAGCATTGGATAATAGGCAGGTTGATCATCAGGCATCTATTATCGAGATGCAAAGTAAGCTTTGTGAAAAAGTTGTTTTTATTTTGATTAACCCTGGATATAACTACAGTTATATCATTCATGAACTAGTGGATTGATCCGACTAGAAAATGGCATCAACCCATGCTATTCATCCACCCATGGTATTCATTCACCCATGTTATTCATCCACCCATGGAATTTACTCATGGTATTGTAAGTGACATCCACCCATGGTATTCATTCACACATGGTATTTGCCCATGGTATTGTGACATCCACCCATGGTATTGTCACATCCACCCATGGTATTCATTCACCCATGGAATTGACCCGTGGTACTGTAACTGAAAAAGACTATAAGTAACAAGTCGTATTTTGTAAAAGGACAGATTGTCCGCCACAATGTAACCTTTAAAGTTTTATCGGTTTTAATAAAAAGTTTCTTTGTGGTTTTATTTACCGTGTGTTCTGTCATTTTCTTTCTAGCATTGCAATTCTTCAGATCTTGGGCGCCTACCCCACAAGATCCATTTCAATCTTTTAGATCTTGGGGCCCTCCCCCCAAGATCTGGATCAGTGGTATCAGAGCAGGTTATGATTCCATGGGAATGAGGGTTTGATGCATACTTCAGTTTCAAATTTTGTTGTAATATTCAACAAACTTCAGGCATGTGCTACGTCCTCCACAGAGCATTTTTTTAGGCCAAGCGGGAAGAATTTTTTTTTTTTCATTTTTTCGGAGGAATGTTTTTGGGAAACAAGTTTTCAAATCAGATCTGAAATTTTTGATCCAAATTTTACAAAAACAAATAACCAATCTGGATTCCTTACGAAAAATTACCCAAAAAAAAAAAAAAAATCAGCCAAATCAGAGTTCGGATGACGGAGTTATTGCTAATTTAAAATCAGCTACGTTGCAGAAATGTTTCTGATGACAATTCGAGGACAGCATCTCTCCTATCTTTTTTTTGCAATTTTGGTGCAGAATTTTAGAAAATTGATTGTAGATCTAAGCTCCTCTTGAAAAATTTCTCCATTTCAAAAGAAAAAGGGTCGAATCCGAGATTGGATGTGGGAGATATCGCTGATTTAAAATCAGCTATTTTTTCAGAACTTTTGTGATGACAGAAAAGTTGCAACATAAATATGAGATTCTAGAGTGTCCAGATAAGGATTTCCAATACATGAGAAGATGCAAAATGTTCCTTATGTTTCCAAAAACAAGTTATAATAAATATTCTTAGTTATATTGATTGAGTTATCTCCATTTTAATTGTGGAGTAGCATTCGGAGTAGTTCCCTTTGGAGACGTGACCTCCCACCCCGCTTTAGTAGGCGCCTGCTTTACATTCATCAATTTCATCATAGCAGCATTCGGCTTGGCTTCTTTGGAGATGTGCCCTCCCACCCCAGGCTATGTAGGCACCTACTACTTCATCAACAACCAACATCATAGTTATGGGTCAACCGCACAAAATCCTTGTCATCGAAGTCCATTTGCTAGGCCGCACATTGTTAGCATCGTCATGGTTATGGGTCATCCGCAAACCCACACTTCATCAAAGTCAATTTTCTAGGCCGCACATTGTCAGTATCACAGTTGGTCACAAGCATTACAGGGTATATTTATCCTCGAATCTTCATTCATCATGGTTATGGGTCAACCACAAACCCACACTTCATCAAAGTCCATTTGCTAGGCTGCACACTATCAGTATCATAGTTGGTCACAAGAATTACAGGGTATTTCTATCATCGGATCTCCGTTCATCATGGTTATGAGTTAACCACATAAAACCCTTCTCTTCAGTGACTCTTTATATTCAACAAAGGCTTCGCAAGAGGGAACTTCATGCAATGGGGACCATTACTTCTTAAGGAGGGAGGAATGATCCGAATAGAAAATGGTATCAACCCATGGTATTCATCCACCCATGTTATTCATCCACCCATGGAGTTTACCCATGGTATTGTAAGTGACATCCACCCATGGTATTCATTCACACATGGCATTTGTCCATGGTATTGTGACATCCACCCATGGTATTCATTCACCCATGGAATTGACCCATGGTATTGTGACATCCACCCATGGAATTGACCTGTGGTATTGTAACTAAAAAAGACTATAAGTAACAAGTCACATTTTGTAAAAGAACAGATTGTCTGCCACAATGTAGCCTTTATAGTTATTATCGGCTTTAATAAAAAGTTTCTTTGTGGTTTTATTTACTGTGTTCTATCATTTTCTTTCTAGCATTGCAATTCTTTAGATCTTGGGGGCTTCCCCCACATTATCCATTTCAATCTTTTAGATCTTGGGGGCCTCCCCCAAGATCCGGATCATGGATAAGTGTTGCTTTAATAAAGAAGTGCATGCAGAGTCTTGTTTGGTGCAGTTAGATATAGGTACTAAGAAAAGAGTTCATCATTGGGTAAGATCTTATGCATTTAAGTTTAACATATGTCTACATCAACGCATCTAAATGTAATTTCGTTGGGATCATATAGTATGTTGTTGGGTATGGATTGGTTGTACATTCACAGGACTAAAATGGATTGTTGTGATAAGGTTATTAAGTGTTTGGATGATGATGGAGAAAGGAGAATCTTGCAGTGTAAGAAGAATCCTACGATGGTGAGAATGGTTAAAGGTATGCAAGAAAAGCACAGTGTGTGTTGTTTGTGGAGGATGGTACTCTCAGGTTGTGCATTGATTACAAGTGGTTGAACAAGGTGACGATCAAGAACCTGGTAGCCATTGTTCACTACAACAAAAACCTGTGATTAGCGTCCCTTTTTTCTTCCTTTTTTTCTTCTAGAGCCCATTTTTGGTGCTATTTGTGTCCATTTATCAAATATGGTGCAAAACTTGATGCAAAGTTTGCACCGAGTTTTTCACCAAGTCTTACACCAAGTTTAGCACTAAGTATTGTAATAGGTTTTGCATCAGGTTTTACACCAGGTTTTATGCCAAGTTTTGTGCCATCCTTTGCACCATGTTTTGCATCAAGTTTGGCACCTAATTTTGTTTCGCCAACTTTTGTATCATTTATTGCATCCACTTTTTACGCCTACACTTGCATCAACTTTTTCATCATCTCTTGCACCCTCTTTTGCATCATTTTTTAAATCATTTTTTGCATCCATTTTTACATCATTTTTTGCATCCCCTTTGTATCAAGATTTGCATCAGGTTTTGTGTCTCATATTGCATCTACTTTTGCATCAAATTTTGTTGCATCAACTTTTTCATCATATTTTTCATCCATTGTTGCACCCATGTTTACGTCCACTTTTGCATCCATTTTTGCGTCTTATTTTTCATCTTCATTTCCTTATTTTTTGCATCTATCATTACATCCACTTTTGTTGTGACACTATTTGTACCATGTTTTGTACTTATTGTTGTACCCACGTTTGCTTCCAATTTTTCATCGACTTTTGCATCAAAATATTGCATCTATTTTTGCATCCACTTTTGTGTTGGGTTTTGCATCTCATTTTGTATATTCTTTTGCATCTACTTCCATTGCATCCATATTTTTCATCCAATTTTGTTTTTGTTGTTGCACCCATGTTTGCATCCACTTTTGCATCCCTTATTGCATCTTGTCTTGCATCCAAGTTTGCATATTTTTTTGTGTTTTTTATTACATCCACTTTCTCATCCACTTTTGTTGTGCCATATCTTGTGCCTATCATTGAAACCCACATTTTCTTCCAATTTTGCGTCCGCATTTGAATACTCTTTTGTGTCCAAGTTTGCATCAAATAATTTTTATGTTTTTTGCATCCCATTTTGCATCTACTTTTACATCCACTTCTGATGCGTCCAATTTTGAATCTAATTTTGTGTCCACTATTGCACCCATGTTTGGTCCATGTTTACATCCATTTTTTAATCCAATTTTTCCTCCTTTTTGCATCCAAGTTTGTGTCTCTTTTTTTGTTCATTGTTGTATCCCCATTTATTTCACAACAATTCATGCTAATTTTTATGCCTACTATTACACCCATGTTTTCTTCCACTTTTTCATCCATGTTTGCATCCTATTTTGTGTCCAAGTTTGCATCAACTATTGCATCTACTTTTTCATCCACTTTTGTGTCAATTTTTTTGTCTTGTTTTGCATCTACTTATGTTGTGTCCACTCTTCATCCAATTTTACGTCTATTGTTGCCCCCATTTTTTTTTTGACTTTTGCATCCATTTTCCAACACATTTTTTTTTGCATTGATGATATTTCTTATGACATTAACAATTATGAACAACTGATGACAATGTCAATAATTATGACGATGATGATAATGAAGATGATGACGATGACATGAATTATGATTATTATGATAATCAAAATGATGATAAAGATGATGGGGGTTATAATAACAATGATGATGATGACAATGATGATGGCAATGCTAATGACCTTGGGCAATCTTCCCAATTTTTAAATGTTTTCATGGTCATAATCATAATCATTATCTTTAGAGTCATCTTCCAAGTCATCATCATTTGATCATCATTATCATTATTTTCATATCGGTCATAATCAACAACAATAATGGCATGAATGATGATTATGATGTTCATGACAAAGTTGACAACAATGATGATAGAAATTACATTAATTATGATGATGGGGATGATGAAAATTATAATGACGATGATAATGGTAGTGATGATGATGATCATCGATCATCTCTAAAAAATAAAGTTGTCATTTCTCTTGCATATATCATGTGTCCTAACAACCCTTTTTGAGCACTCATAATATTTTTTAGGTTGATGATATTTCTTACAACACCTATAATTATGAAAAATTGACGAAAATGTCCATAAAGATGATGATGATGATGATGATGACATGAATGGTGATTATGACGATAACGCAATGATGAGATTGATGGTGGTGATGATGATTATAATGAAGATTATGACACTCCCTCTAAACTAGGGAGATATTCATAATGAGACAAAAAAGTACTCTCAAGTTGAAATATTCATATAAGAAGAGATTTGGATTGATAAGCATCAATGATGATTTACATCATCATAGCCAACATTATCAAAATATAAAGGCCTTGACTAACAAGTTATATCTCTCCATTAGATCATAGCACAATGTTGGGAGGCATAAATTTGGACACCACTACCTCTTTAGGCACTTACCACACTAGGATGTTCATCAGGCATGTCCTCACATGATCATTTCCTAATCCACTGTCATAATATTTGACACCAGGAAATGTTGATCCTCATGACTATTCTTATCTTGGATTAATGTACTTGACTTATGGCGGTTAGTCCTAGTCAAAGCACAAATTCTCAAAGAATATTGGTCCCAGATGTTTATCTAATCCACCATTCTCCCTACTGGTGTCTTTAGTAGGCTTATAACTGTTAGTCTTGGCCATAGTACATGACAAATGGATAATATGGTGTCAATGATCACTCCCTCTCAACCAGGGAGGAGACATCCACAAGCATAAGTGTTTCCCAAGAATAACCATCATTTTCATAGTGAATAACATCATTAATTTGTTTTCATCACATGACGCCTTTATAATTGAGCATTCATAGATTTGTGGCAAAATATTTCCCCTTTTGTCATTTGTGATGAAAGAAAATAAAAAAGTGAAAGCCAAAATCATTAAAGATACACTATAATGATTTATCTAAGTCTAAACTCTAAGGTTAAAGTGAAAATTTATGTAAATATTATATCTATGAGTTGTTCAAAACTTATGAAAACCTTATTCCCTAAGTCCTATTTATAAGAAAAATCAAAAGAAAGAAAAATAAGGCCCAATGAATGGTAACTCATGTATTCACACCCTCTTTGGAAAACATATGAATATATACACTCCTAGTCACACTTGATCATATGTTTGTGATGGTTAAATCATGAGTCCTCTTTTCCCATTTCATTTTCACTTCAACATTTAAGAACATAATTGAGGATCTAGGGAATTTTTCTTGCATAAGGGTTTCATGTCTACTCTTGGTTTACTTATGTCACACTATGGTCAATCGTGTGACGAAATGAAATACTTAAGTTTGTGGAGTTATTAGAACAGTGTATTAAGTTAGTCACCACACACACATGTATTACATGTCATTGATCCACATGTGTGGGTTGGAGACTCATTGCTTGAGAACTTTAATGGATACTACTTTAGGGCCTTGATGGTATATCTTACAAAATCTCTTGGTAAACATTGTGATTCATCCTTTCTTTTCCTCGAGACACTTGATAATATTGAAGTCACTCTCGATAATCCACGTAGATGGGGAGTATAAATTACTTGTGCTGGAAATATAATTGAGAAATATAGGTTTTCCATTTGTGATATTGGAGTCATAGACATTGGATACATGGTAGTAGTCCTAGATGTCAATTAACTAAAATTATATTGTCATAATGTGAAAAGAGGTAAACATATTGGTAACCTTGATGTCCTGATCATTCCAAATAATAGCCATTCCACCCAAGTATATCTAATCATCAATCACTACTACTTGGAAATTCCTCCCCCATTTTCTAATTATATGAGGTAGAACCTCACTTAATATTTTTATTTCTTATATCAACATTATTGATGGGTGCTTTGCATACCATTTTTATTTTAGGAGTATTTGTTTTCCTTTACTATTGAGGTCCCTCATGTTCCATGAGACTATTTTCATGGAGAATTTACACAAAAAGGAAGTATAATGTGACTAAAAAAACATGTTCCAAGATTTAAGTTATTGGACAATGCCACTTCATGACTCCTATATTTCCTTAACCTGGGACTGAATGGTGAACTTGATAGCCTTAAGGGAAATTAACCAATGAAAATCTCAAAAAGAGGTGACTTTTGACTTTATCACATACAAGTTAATATACTAAAAATAATATCCATAAAAATTTCATCAATCAATGAATCTTAAAAAAAAATATTCAAAACAATTTCATCAAGCAATGAAGCATTACATTATAAATTACAATCTATAAACCTTTTGGGAACTTTTTGCTAAACCATGTTCAAAACCAACATATTTAATATTAATATTTAACAATAATATGGAAAATAATACATTTTCATAAATTAAATAACATGTTATCAATCCTAAGAAATGCCACTAACATAAAACTAAAAAGCATGCAACTAATGGGAGTGACCACTCAAGGCCACCATAAGACAATTAATCTATTAAGGCAAGGATTTATGGGGAAAGAAATCTACAAAGGACAAAGGCAAACCTATTTTAACTTTATTGTTTTATTAGGTGCAAGTTGAACATCTCAAGATATAATGAAGAGAAGAATTAATTTTATTGCATTAAGAAAACCCAAGCACATTCTATAACTTAGCAAGGAAGAGATGTATAATACCCATCTCAGCGACACAACGCATGGCATTAAGTTACTTTTTATTTATAATTTAAACTTATATCATAAAATAACAAATTTAGCATGAATGGATGTTTAAGATCCATTTTTATAAAAAGAAAATATAATTTTTGTTATAAAAAAAAAAAACCAAGAACTAAATATATTTTTTTAGAAAATTAAAAAATACTAAACTGAATATATATTTTAAAAAAAAACTAAACTTAAGAAAATAAATAAATATATAAATATATATATATATATATATAGATATATATATATATATATATATATATATATATATATATTAATTTAAAATATTTTTTAGAATTTTTTTAAACACTTCCCTCCATTATAAGAAGCAAAAATAATAATAGAAATAAGGACGGACCAAAAATATTCCTTTCCTTGGTAAGTGTTTCCCACCATTCATTCCACTCACTCGATTTATTTCATAAAACAGAGATAAGTGTTATTTCGCACTCTTTTGGCAAAGCCTATTGAGCTTTTCTTATCATATATCTATTCCTTTGATGGAGTCCTTGATATATTGATCAAGTTTTGATTCCTTGGAGATTAATTAGAGCGAAGAAAACATGAGTACTCTTAATTCCAAGTTCAATGCCTCTAATGGTGGATACAAGGTAAGGGAGGGGTTGCTATTGTGGTCATAACTCCAAGTTCATTGTCTTTGATGGTGGATGAGGCAAGGGAGGGGGTTGCAGTCATGGTCGTGGTCCTAGAGTTTTCTCTTTTACATTATATTTAGGGAGTTCAAAGCAATTTGAATGGAATCATTGTCGTCACTAGGTATAATGGATTAAGTGTGATAATGGATAAAATGCAGTAATTATTTGTGAGAATTTGTTCTCGAACGAACATTAGGATCCATCTTATTATAGAGAAAAGTACATGCATTAAAAACAACTCAATATTTCATGTGACATTCATATTGTATGCAACTTATTTTTCATTAAAAACAATTTAATTTTTCATGTGAATTCCTTTCTTGTTAAAAATTCTTCTATTTCTAATCTAAATTACAATTGTAATTTGAAATAAAGCTTCGAGTAAATATTAATTTACCAATTCTGCATGGAAATCATAAGAAACATTCACAATATAATATGAAGAACAAATAGGTACCTACTTCATATGGATTAAAAAATGCTTCTACTACTTAATGGAATTACAAGTGTAATATTAGTTGGATCTCCAATATATCTTAAGCCATATTTTTATTTTATTTTTAGTACTATTAAATGTTATTATGTCCTACCTCATTTTATTGTTAGCATTGTAATAAAAATATGCATTTTTCTATAGAATTAGTACTAACATGTAATATTGATTTTTTTTTCCAGAACGCTATAGGTAATGACCACGAAGATGATGATATAGACTATGTTTAGATTACATCATATATCAGAGATGATGATGATGAGGATGGCGATGGCATTGGTGATGATTATGTGGATGATATTATCAGGATGGTCAAGATGATGATCATGGAAATGATCATGAGGATGAGATTGACTATGATTTTCATGGTGCTAGCTAGCCATGCATTATTTTTTATATTTAGTTGGATATCTTAATATGGTAATCATACATTTGAATTTTAGTTTATTTGAATAATGATGACGATACTATCGGTACTATCTTGTTACCTTATGAATATGTTGAAAATTGTTTCCAATTTTTTTATGAAGAATTATCGTGTATGATGAGATTCCTATTTTTTTATGGATGTTGTGAATTTACCTTAGCATAATGATATCTATGAAACATTTTTATTTGGTAATCTTACATTTACTTTTAGTTGATTTGATTAAATATGATGATGATATTATCATTTTTATCTTGTTATTTTATGTATATATTGAAAATTCTCAACATTATTTTGATGGAGAATTATTATGTACGATGATATTACTATCTTTTCATGGATGTTGTGAATTTACCTTAGAATAATGGTGTTCATGAAATATTTTGATATGATAATCACACATTTGAATCTTAGTTGATTTGATTAAATATGATGAGGATATTATTAGTATTATCTTGTTACTTTATATATGTGTTGAAACCTGTCAATGCTTTTTTATGGAGAATGATTACGTATGATGATATTACTATTTTTTGATGTAATGTTGTGAATTTACCTTGGAATAATGATATATGCGATAAATGTTGATTTAGTAGTAATATATGTATATTGAAAATTGTCAATGATTTTTTGATGGAGAATTGTTATATATGAGGATATTGCTATATTTTTTATGAATGTTGTCAATTACCCTTAAATTTGTTTACAACCACTAAGTTATGAATTTGAATTGTGATATGTTCTTAAATGTGTTATACATGAAAATACCACCTGATCATCTTGAAGGAGAATACTATGTTGTTGGCTGAAATACCCCTTTCTCCTAAACTATATAAGCCTATAATACAAGTTATGTACCATGAGGACCACAATATCCTAGTCTATAACAAGTTGTCCCCTTAATCTAACTTTTGTTACCAAAATTCTCACATTAGAGGAATTTTCAACTCAAAAAATAACCACCTAAGAAAAAATTAAGAAACTAATAAAATAATGCCATGTAGACAATTTTTTAATATATAATTTTTATTATTCTTCTACTAAAATTACCCAAATAAATGTCACATTTATCAAAATAATTGTATATGTATTTTATATTTAAATTAATATATTAGCACAAGATTTAATAAAATTTAAATTAAAAAGTAAATTTAAATTAAAAAAACAAATTCAAAATTTAAAGGAAATTTAAATTTAAATTTAAATTACCCAAATAAATGTCGCTTTTATCAAAAATAACCGTCTACGTGTATTTTATATTGAAATTAATTTATTAACACAAGATTTAAGAAAATTTAAATTTAAAAGGAAAATTTAAAGTATAAATTGAAGTTAAATTTAAATTTAAGTTGCTCAAATAAAAGCAACTTTTATCAAAATAACCATATATTTATATTTTACATCTAAATTAATTTATCAATACAAGATTTAACAAAATTTAAATTAAATTTAGGATTTAGGATTTCATATTTAAATTTATTTATTTAACACACCATGATTTACCCTTCATTAAAAATATTCTTGATATTCTAGCTTTTATAGATTAAGATATTAATTTCATTTTTAATATTTAATGTAGTTTTGGGTCAGTTGGGCACCATTCACAGTTAAATTAGGTAAGTTATATTATTAAAAAAAAAATCCACTGCCTAGTCACACCTATATGTCTTTTAAATTTGAAAGGATTTTGATTGGCTTACACATTATGACATGGAAATTCAGTGTTAACATTTTAAAATGAAAATTCCTCTAATGCGAGGAAAAAAGCTCGAGTTAACTAGAATTTGACACTCTTGTTCACTTTCGGAAACTCATATGGTGGAATGTGATCTCTTTATCCTCATCTTTAGATTTTTCCTAAAAAATAAAAGCATACAAAAGTGGGAAAGAGCCATAAAGCATGGGAAAGATTTTTCCTACTTACAAAAGCATCTAAAAAGTGGAAAATGCCATTTTTATATGAGGAATCATTATTCACCCAAAAGCTTTTGCCAAAATTGAACTAATAAGGAACTTGGGAAATCTTCGTAACCTTCACTTTCCTATATATTGGAGGCTTGGCCATTGAGGAAATGATGGGAATTCATGTATTGTCAAGCTGCTGAGATTTATCTTGAGAGGGATGGTTTTGGAGCTAGGAGTTGGTGGAGGTGTTGTTGCAACTGCATCTGATGGTTGTAATTTTCCTCCAACTCCTTTATTAATATAGATTAGTTGTTCTTCCTTCCATATGCTACTATTCATTGTTTACTTATCCTATTTAACTAATGAATGTATGGGATTTTGGTTTATATTTATTTATTCAGTAATATTTATATGTTTATGATAGTTTCAATTATCAAGATATTATGTTGTGAAGTTTTATTTGTTCTCTATCTTGAGTGTAGGATCAAGATTTGGAGCTATCTAGGAGCGCTTCCCAGCTACACTAAAAACTCCAACAAGACCTGTATGCGAGGACTCACATGAATTCATTCTTCTTTTTTTAATCTATACTCTACATCTTGATCTTCTAAGAATCCTAAGTCTTAGAACAACCTTTCTCTTAATCAGTCTATCTTAGGTTTCTAGGATAAACTGAGAGGGTTTTATGTTCATCTAACTATGCATTAAATCCTACAACAAAATGATATTTAGAAACTGTAATATATTTCACTATGTAATAAAATTAGTAAAATGGAAGTAAAAGTAAAACTCTAAACAAGAAGCCAAAAGTGGATGTAACCATCGATGCAACATTGGGAGTAGAATTGGATGTTAAACTAGCAATAAAAACAAGATGCAAACAATGAGACAAAGAACAAAATAGGGCGCAAAAGTAGATACAAAGAAGGGAACAAAATAGGGCATACAAAAAGATACCAAATTGGGCGCAAACAAGGATGCAAAAATGGACACCAAAATGAGGATGCAAAGAATGGTGTAAAATTAGGATGCAAAATTGGGTGCACAAAGGATGTAAGAAAAGACACAAAACAAGAAGCAAAATGGGACTAAAAAAGGGTGAAACTAAGGATGCCAAAAATGATGCATAACTAGATGAAAATTCAAACTAAAATCTAGGTGCAAAATGAGATGCAAATGTGGACACAAAATGTGGTAGAAAAAAGGATGCAAATTTGGATGCCAAAAAGGATGCAAAATTAGACACCAAAAAAGATGCAAAATTGGACATAAAAAATGGTGAAAATTTGGACACAAATGTAGAAAAAATGGTGCGAAAATGGGCATAAAAATGGATCAAATTTGGATGCAACATTGGATGTAAAATGAGGTGCAACAAATGATTCAAAACTTGGTCCAAAAACAAATGCAAAAGTAGACGAAAAATGGCTCAAAATTGAACGTAACATTAGACACAAAATGGGATTCAAAGGTGGACGCAACATATGGTCCAACATAGGGTGAAAATTTAGATGCTCAAAAGGATGAAAAATTGGATGCAAGAAATGTTGTTAAAAATGATGCTAAATTGGATGCAATAAATGATGCAAAATTAGCTGCAATATAGGATGCAAAAAAGGGAGACAAATGAAACGACAAAGTGGATGAAGAAATGGTGCAAAAATGGATGAAAAATTTGGCACTAAATCAGATTCAACATGTGGTGCAAAATTAGATGCAAAAAATGGTGTAAAAAAAGGAAGAAAAATTGGTGCAAAAATAGATGTAAAAATAAGTACAAAATTAGAAGCAAAAAATGGCATAAAACTAGATGCAAAAACTGGCACAAACTCGATGAAAAAAAAGGCACTAAATTAGATGCAAAAGATGGTGTAAAACTCGATGAAAATTATGACACAAAAATAGAAGCAAAGAATGGCACAAAACAGGAAGTGAAAAAGGATGCAAAAAATGGCACAAAACTAGAAGCAAACCTGTTGTAAAACCAAATACAAATCTTGGTGCAAAAAATGATGCAAAATTTCGCGTAAAATAATGATGCAAAATTTGACGCAAAAAAGGACGCTTTAAAAATTGTACAATAGAGCCAAATTTAGCGCCAGGCTGCTCATCCCAATGGATAGAAAAATACACTAAAATCTGGTGCTAAATCTGGCATAAATTGCCTGTTTTGTTGTAGTGGTTGCAGATTGATGACTTGTTTGATCAGTTTAAGAGAGAAACAATGTTCTCAATGATTAATTTGAGATCAGGATATCATCAAGTACACATCAAAGAAGAGGAAATTTACAACACTATTTTCCAAACTAGGTATGGGCATTATGAGTTTGTTGTGGTTCATTTTGGTTTGACTAATTCTCCAGCTACTTTCATGTGTTAATGAATAGTGTGTTGCGTCTTTATCTTGACCAGTTTGTGATAGTATTCATTGATGATATATTTATATATTCTAAGAAAGAGGAAGAGCATGCAGAACATTTAGCAACAGTGTAAAAATTACTAAGAGAGCATCAGTTATATGCCAAGCTTAGTAAGTTCAGTTTCTTTCATACATAAGTTCATTACTTGGGACATGTTTCCAAGGAAGGCATAACAGTGGACTCGAAAAATATTAGATCTATCATGGAATGGGAAGTGCCTAGAAATATGGATGAGGTCGGGTCATTCATGGGGTTAACAAGTTACTACAGGAGGTTCATGAGGAACTTCTCATGGATTTCCTATCCTATTACATCTTTGAAGTGAAAAGGAAATAAATTTGAATAGATAGAGGAGTGTGCAACATTTTTTGAGAAGTTGAAGAAGTTGCTTACAAATGATCCAATTCTAAAGATTGTAGATCCAGATAAAGAGTTCATGGTGTGTACAAATTCTTGCAAGAGAGGACTTAGTGGATTCCTGATGTAGGAAGGACAGGTAGTATGCTACAAGTCAAGGAAGTTGAATGAGCACATGCAGAACTGTGAGACTCATGATCTCGAGTTAGTAGTTATCATCCATGCGTTGAAGATTTAAATACACTATCTTCTTGGCAAGAGCTTCATTGCTGATGAGTGATCATAGTGGGCTCCGATACTTATTTGACCAACCTAATCTAAATTTTGGGAAAGCTAGGTGGTTAGCCACGTTCAGTGACTTCGACTTCGAGATTAGGTACATTAAGAGAAAAGAGAACAGGGTTGCAGATGCTCTTAGCAAAAGAGTGTCGATAAATCACATTGCAGTTATGGGTTTGTATGGGATAGGCTTGCAAGAGTAGATCTTACAAGGTGGACAACATGATGACCTGTACCATTAGCTTAACCACAGGTTACAATAGCAGAGTATAGATGACTAGAAAGTGGATTATCATCTCACGATATATGGTTTGGTGAGATTCAGGGACAAGATCTATGTGTCAGACAACAGTGGGCTCAAGAAGCTTTTCTTGAGGGAATTTCATGTTAATCTATATTCAGGTCACCCAGAATATCAAAAGACATTGAAAGCAATTAATAAATTCTATGGTTGAACTTGAATAAAGATGTGGTTGAGTTTGTTGCAAGATGTTTGGATTTTCAATAGGTAAAGGCAGAATGTAAGCATTAAGGTGGTTTATTGCATCTGATTCTGATTCCAGAGTGGAAATGGGAGGTCATGTCCATGGACTTCAGTACAGGTTTACCTAGGACATCTAGATAGCATGATTCCATCATGGTTGTGGTTAACAGTTTGACCAAGATAGCTCACTTCATTCCAATAAAGTCTATTAATTTAGCTAGTGACATAGATTAGATTTTCATTAGAGATATAGTGAGATTTCATAGTGTTACACAGTATTTTGTCACGCCTCCTGCACTTCCCCGTGACATACCCTGAAGTGCCTGAAACATGATCATTATATAGTATACTCACCAATGTATACAACTCAGATCCCTCCTTTAACTTTGCTTGGAAAATGTTATGAAACCAGCTCAAGAAAAGATAGATCAACGCCTTAGAATTCAGCCTCTTCGAGGGGGCAACCTCCTTTACATTACATAAATGAACAATTCTTGGATTCTTCAAATGACAAAACCTCCTTTCTATATATAGGAGTCTAAGGAGTCACAATATAATCCAGCCGACCTAACAATAATAATATAAAGCCACAAAAATAACAATAGAGGGATTCTATGGGGCACAGAAATAACAATATGGGGGTAATAGGGGCACAACAATATAAATAAGGGGTATAACTACAATAGTAATGGGGTAATCACTAGTATTATAGGGACCCAACATGCCCCTCTCCTTCAAAAAAGTGTTTTCCTCAACGCTTGAGTAGTTCTGGATACTTCTGCATAAAATTCTCATCCTCCCATGTGGAATCTTCAGCGGATAAGTTCTTCCACTTGATAAGATACTCTGAAATTGATCAATTTCGTAGCTGTCGAGTTCTTGTTTCTATGACTGCTTCCGATTCCAATATAATTTTTCCTTCCTCGTCAAGTTCTGGCAATATTGTTTGAATTGGGAGCTTGTCGCCTATAACCTTCTTTAAATATGAAACATGGAAAACTGGGTGCAATCGAGAAGCTGCAGGAAGCTCCAATTTGTATGCCATAGTGCCAATCTTTTGCAACACTTTGTACGGACCATAATACTTTGGTGATAATTTATTATCCTTCTTAGCTTGCTTTAGGGACATTTGCTTATATGGTTGTAGCCGTAGGAATACCCAATCACCTACATCAAAACTTCTTTCACTGCGATGTTGATCTGCATGTTGTTTCATTCTATTTTGTGCCAACACGAGGTTATCCTTTAAGAGTTGGAGGACTTGTTGTTGATGTTCGATGTGATGTTCCACTGCCTGAACCTTAGAATTTTCTCTTAAATATGATGTGATGGATGGTGGTTGATACCCATAAAGTGCCATAAATGGGATCATTTTTGTTGCTATATGGAAGGAAGTGTTATACCACCATTCAGCCAGAGGCAACCATTTGACCCATTGTGTCTATTTATCAAATACAAAGCAATGAAGATATCCTTCCAAACATTTGTTTACTATCTCAGTTTGCCCATCAGATTGAGGATGATAAGATGAGCTATGAGTTAACTGAGTACCAAGACAAGAAAATAATTGTGTCCAAAAATTTCCAGTGAAAATGGGATCTCTGTCACTTACAATAATCTTTGGGTTTCCATGTAGTTTTTGAACTGTTTCCATAAATGCAGTAGAAACTGTACTGGCTTTAAATGGATGTGATAATGCACAAAAGTGTGCATACTTGGTAAGTCTGTCAACTACCACCATGATGACACTCTTTCCCTCAGACTTGGGTAAACCTATGATAAAATCCATTGAAACCTCCTCCCAACGTTGGCTTGGAATGGTTTAAGGTTGTAATAGACCCGTTGTCTTAATTGTTTCAGCTTTATTTTGTTGGCAAACCAAACATTCCGCCACAAACTTTTGAATATCTGATTTAAGGCCATCCCAAAAAAATTCCTTCTTAACCCTATGGTAAGTTTTTAAAAATCCTGAGTGCCCTCATAAGGGAGAAGTGTGCAATTCCATAAGAATATTTTGTTTTAGTTGGGAATTCTTACAGAGGTATAAGCGATCTTTGTACCATAACAAATCATTTTTCCAGCTAAATGTATCAGAAGTACTGGATTCTAGGGTTTCGCTGCTCCAAACAGGTCATCGTGGCATTTTCGCTATAACTTTTTTCTGTGAAGTTTCAGAAGTCGCAAAAAAAACCCCTTTGAGAAGAAATCGCGCTAAACCTTGGGTCCGAATTTCAGAGCTTTTCGCACGATATTTGCGGAGATATGATCTGAGGAAGTTAGTCTTTTTGCAGACTCCTAAATTACATTCCAAACAGGTGACCTGGGGAAAATCGTCATAACTTTCTCTCTGGGGATCGGATTGAAATTTCGTAAGAAGGTACAGAAAGAGGACGGATTGTAGTTTTTTGTATATCTTTTTTAGATCCAAAGGTCAAAACAGTGGCACGTGGCACTTCATACAAGTTCACTCTTCTGGAAAGGTCTATAATCAGGTCATCCTGGGAGATTGTGCATAACTCTTCCTTGGAGAATCCAATTTGGGTCAGACTTGTGGCATTGGAAAGAGGACACAGAGGGCTACTGCATGTCACAAATTCAGAACTAGATGATCGAAAAGTACAGAGATACATCAGAGGCAATTTTGAGCTCCGATACCAAATGTTATGAAACCAGCTCAAGAAAAGATAGAAAAGATAGATCAACGCCTATTCAGGCTCTTCGAGGGGGCAACCTCCTTTACATTACATAAATGAACAATTCTTGGATTCTTCAAATGACAAAACCTCCTTTCTATATATAAGAGTCTAAGGAGTCACAATATAATCCAGCCGACCTAACAATAATAATATAAAGCCACAAAAATAACAATAGAGGGATTCTATGGGGCACAAAAATAACAATATGGGGGTAATAGGGGCACAACAATATAAATAAGGGGTATAACTACAATAGTAATGGGGTAATCACTAGTATTATAGGGACCCAACAGAAAATCCCTAGAGTTTTCCCTGAAGAAATAGCTCTTAAAACCCTAAAATGAGAGTCAACGCCCTTATGAAGCTCAAACCCGCAATGATCGCCTATTGCACCTTGTTAAACCAGCGATGGCATCACTATGTTCTCTCTCATATTCGCGATGGTCTCAAAAATTAAGTTTTCCCAAAGAGGATGAGAAGCTTCCAAAGTGGCGAGCCGGAGGTAGTTTCGCATAGATGAGGTCGAATCCTCCTAATTTGACCTCTTGGTCTCATCCCTATGAGCTACCTCCTTAATATGTGAACCTAATCCTATCTTTGGAGGAGGCCTAACTCCCTCTCCCAACCTATAAATTCACCCTCTACCATTCCCAAATGGTTGATCTATGTCCATTTGCACCCCTATGCTAAGCTTGTGCTTAGAGGTTATTCATTAGACTTGGAGAAGGAGTGTTGGAGAGTTTCTTGGCTTGGACATGGATTACCACTCAAGGAGAGCCTTTCAGCATCAAGGCTATGGTTGTAAGCTTCCCCTTTATTCTTTAAATAATAATACAACTACTTGTAAATCTTCCAAAAATATATATGTTCATGAATGTATTGGTTTGGCATTCCTTGATCAGCTAAATAATTATTATTGGATTTGCTACTGGTTTTGGCATGCTTTGTTGTCTCTTGGTCGTTTGTGCAGGTACATAAGCGCTGAAACAATAAGGAACAAGGTTGTGACACGAGCAGTTCAAGGATCTCAACAAAGGAAATTGGATTAGCATCAGAGCAAGGTATGCCTTCTCTCTTGTTCTATTTTTTAATCATGATCTAGGAAGATGTCTATTTGATTATCCCTTCAGTTGCTAGACCCACTCATTGGGCTAGAGGGATCGTCTCTGTCCATAAAGAGGATTAACCTTGTCAACAAAATGGTGATTCCACTAGGGACCCTATGACCCTTTCCTTCCCTTCCTTCACCTTATCTTTTGACAAGTTTGGTCGACCATTGATTTTTAGACTTCATTGCTTGCTTGTAGTCAATGTCGTTGTTTGGTAGATGCCTGAAGATTGTTAACTTGAGCTATTTTTGAAAAATTTTCATTTCTTTGTCCTTTTCCTCGACCATCACAGATTTGAGTCTGAAAGTCACAATGATATCACAGTATTTTTAGTTACAGTAGCGATGATCGCTACTTTACTCTTGACAGGTATGATGATTGCAGAAAATTAAGAAATTTAGGGTTTTCTCTCTGATTTTCAATTCTAGTTGTCTTCTCCCTATGATTTACCAGTGTGTTTTTCATTGACTCTCCCTTTTCCTGATCGCAATTGTCTTTTAACTTGGCTTGAGTGTCCTTGAAGTTTTATTAGCCTTTTAGGGTTCTAGGTCTTCTAGGTCAACCTTCGTACACTCGTTGGTCTTCTCATCAGAGATCAGAAATTGATTGCCTATGTTAAAGAGTCTTTGTGTGTTCAAACATGCTTTGCCAATCGCTTTTTGGTTCTTTTGCCTTAATTTGTTTCATTTGTGGATATAGTGAAAGTTACTTAAGCTTCATTTGACGAACGGCAGATTACAATTTGATTGTCTCATTGGAATCAAAAGAAAGTGTTTTCTTTCAAGTTTTTTATGTTTCGAACTGAAAGTGAAAGTGTCATTCATTTCCTGGTTTTAAGAACATTTTGTGTTGCATTTGAATCATTGATGTGAAAGAGATTTTCATACTTCTTGGTTTGCTTGCCTTCTCTTTTCCTTTGCACTAGATTACATTAGTTAAATTTTTGAAAAAGAGAAAAGTCATCATTACATCTTAAGGAAATTTTGCTTTAAGATTTGTTTTGGCATTACATTTGCTTACCATATGAAAGATTACATTTCATATTTTGCATTTAGTGTTTGACAAGTGTTATGGATGCATATTTTCATTTGGTTTGATGCATGATTTGAGTGACTTTCTTCCCTGCATAAATCGCTTTCATCGAATTGAAATATTTCATTCCATCATCTAGCTAGTTTTCATTTTAGGAAGAGGAAACATCGTTAAGGCCTTGGAATTGAGACATAATTACAAGATCAACTTTAAAATCTATCAATTAACCTAAGGATCATTTGAAAAATTAACGATCATATCTAGTGGTCTAGGTTAGAGATGCATTCCAACATCTTTAAAACTTAGCAGTTGTCGTTCACTTCGGCATTAGATACCGCTAGCATGGATTTGTGTTCCCCGTACCGTCGCATATATAAAAGGAGACCCCCTTAGGTTGCAATCCTTTATCCGTAGGAAGTCAAGTCTGTCGTCCTGTAAACGTGATACACTGAACACAGCATTCGGGGAGATTGCCTGCATGTACGCCAAGTCCTTGGTCAATTTATTAGCTAAGGTGTATATTGTAGTTCACGGTTACTTGGTACTCCTTTTACCTAGATTCACCTGAGAAGTCATTTGATCTTTTCTGACTCTTTAAATTTGAAGAGATCATCGAGCAACTTGTCCTTTCACGCTTGCAAAACTATTGAAAGTGACTAGAGTCACCTTTTTTCCCTTTTCTTGACTCTTAAAAGATGAAAAGGCAATGTTTTGTTTCTAAAATTTAACTGCTCATGGTAAACATTTCAATCCCAAGCAGTTGCTCCCTAGACCAAATTGAGTAATTCCCTGTTAATTTCAAGATTGTTAAAACCTTAATCAAATTTTTTCCTTTCCTTTTTGCTATTGAGGGGAAGCCATCGTGGCTGAACCATTGAGTCCATCTCATAGTTCCCCTTCGTTGTCTGATACTGAAGGGTCCTCCCAAGGAGTTCATCTGGAACTTCCTCAATCGCTTGAGGATCTAAGCGTTGATCTTGGAATTGTTCTAAATATCCAACCTTTGTCTTCTCGTCCGCCTCCATTACATCCCTGGTCACCACAAGAATCTGATCTGGATTCCTATGATAATCCTATCCGAACACTCGAGAGTCTGCAGACTCCAAAAAGTCTGCAAAGACCGTTTTTTTATCCACCGAACCTGTTGTTTGATCGTATTGTGATATCTCCACAGCATCCGTACAGTATGTACAATTGGCCTGGTATTCCTTTGGAGTTATCTCCTCATACATCTCTGATTCTTCGTTGCTAGTTGTTTCCATCTATGGAGTCAGAAGGTGAGATCCCGGTCTCCTCTCCAGGTCATTCGAAAGTTTTCGCTACCCATACTCCTCACATAGATGATGAGAAGGGATGTCATTTCCCTCCAGAAGGCTTTCCTTATACAGGAAGAGTCCCGTCTCTCTCTTATTCTGAGCTTAGTGAGCCCATATTGTCGCATGGTTATACATCTTTGGCTGACAGTTGGTTTCAGGCACTCCTAATGCCTCGTCATTGTATCAAAACCCCATCTGGTCTTCTGGTACTATGCCTACATCAAGTCCGTTCGTTTAGAACACGACCTCTCGACTGATTGTGCAAACTATAGTCACTTCAATTCCAATTCAACCTACCATTCCATCTCAACCTGTTTTGTCATTTCGACTGACTCTTCCAATTCAAGCAATTGTCTCAGGTCAGGTCTCGGTAAGTTCTTCTATCCCTCCAGCAAGTGGACAGACTGTGCCATCACTTAGGGGGAAAGATCCAAATATCCCCATTATGTCTGGCGAAACCAGTGTGAGTAGAATACAAACTCACATGGTTGGAATGAATCAAAACTTTTACGGCGCTATTCCTTACCCTATTGGTCCTTCCGGGTTAGATAACGTCCAATACTAGCAGCCATATATGGCTCAGGTTCCATTCCAACCGGACTATGTCCCATATGGTTCGCAAGCTATGGTAAATCCACCTTACATTCCTTACGATGGACCTTCTGTTTATCCTAGTCAATCCACTGTACCTGGTGGATATGGCTAGATCCAATTTGGGGACTATCAACACCCTCAGGGTATAACTCTAGGAATTGTCGAGCTACCCTTGCAGCAACAAGGACAACCTTCGCAGCAATAAGGGCAACCTTTGAAGCAGCAAGGAAAATCCTTACAGCAGCAAGGGACAGCATTGCAATAGCAAGGACAACTGCAAGGGCAACCCTTGCAACAGTCACAACAACCTTTGAAGTCGCAAACATAGTTTTTTCAGCAGTCCTCCCAACCTTTAGCCTCACAAGGCCAACCTTTACAACAACAAAGCCAACCTTTGCAGCAACAAGGTCATCCTTAGCAACAACAAACCTTATATCCATATTAGCAAGGTCAAGGTCAACCCCTGTAGCAGCAGGTTCAAAATCCTTACATCTAGGGTCAACAGGTTCAACAGCCTTATAACCCGTATGCCACATACAATGCTCATTAGTGGCCTATGGCAGGGTAGTATCAAACCTACTCAGGACCGAATCCTCCTTACGGGAAAGGTAACCCTCAGTGGGGAAAAAACTAGATTCCATATGGACAAAATCCTCCACTGTGGGGGAAAAATCCTTACCAACAAGGATGGACTCCGCAGTTTGGGTCTCCTCAAAGGCCCTATATGCCGTTTAACATGCAATTTCCTTTCTTGGCTATGTTGGAACTACTCGATGTTTCGAGGCTCACGAATGATCCCATTCTTCAATCGTTGTATTGGCTTTTAGTTCTAACGAAAATTTCAAGTGATTTTCCCAAATTCAAGGGAAAAGCAAAGGAGGATCCACAAGCCCACGTGATGATATATCACCTCTAGTGCTCCTCTATTTCGTATGTTGATGATTCTATCACAGTGTTGAATCCATATTTACAGTCAAAAAACTAGTTTAAATAACACAAATCAAGATTTAACCACAATTTTTTCCATCGGCGTAAGAAACTTCAAAAGTCACACTAAAGACGACTCCATATATATATGAAAAAAGTCAAAATAATTATCAATAATAATAAATAATTTATTTATTAATAATAATAAATAAATAAATTTGAAATTGAATAAATAAATCATTAATAAAGTATTATATCTATATATATATATATAAATAAATATAGATATAGATATAGATATATATAAAATTTGAACAAACTCTATGAAAGATTTGGAAACAAATGAATTATTTTTGAATTATAATAATAAGGAATATATTTAAAAATATAAAATAGAAATGCAAAAATAAATATAATTTTTACCTAATAAATTAAAAGAGGCATAAAATTAGTAATATATTAAAAAAGTGAAGAGATTCTTTAAATCTATTATGAATATAAAGAAATTTTTTAAATCTATTAGGAATATAAAGATTAAGGCTGGAAAAAGAAAAGAAGGAAAATGAAATGATTAAAAAAAGGAACCCAATGAGAAAGGAGGAAGAAAGATAAATGACTACGCTTAGGAATAAAGGGATAGGATACTATTTTTTAACAATTTCGATGGTTTTTCTAAATCTTGGCAATGCCTCTCATCTATATAAATGATGGCCTTGGCAATGACCTAGGACTCATCTACATAAATATGGTGTTTTGTCTTCTCAATTTGTTCATTTTCTCACCATAAATTGATAGGTATGCCACTTAATAGACAAACTAAAACAGTGAGATAATACT
Source organism: Pinus tabuliformis (assembly GCA_031772625.1). Lineage (NCBI taxonomy): Eukaryota > Viridiplantae > Streptophyta > Pinopsida > Pinales > Pinaceae > Pinus > Pinus tabuliformis. Next base: position 572,778,194 of record CM062808.1, read on the forward strand.
CTCAACAATTAAGAGTATGAGAATGATGAGTATGAACGTATATCAACCAGAGTTTTGAAACACGTCGTTCATCACGTACAATTATGTTGGAATTAACTGGTTACATCACTTACTTGAGTTAAATACATGGTTGTTCATGTCACTAACTTGATGATTACTGATGTAATTGTGCTAATAAATTTATATATAATAAAAGATATACATAATTTGTCAAATAAATAGCAATGTAATTAAAGAAAAAGAAAGTATGAAAGAACATGAAGGCATTACATACCATATGACGATCTGTGTAATGTTTCAAACTAAATGACAGACATTACAAGTAAGAAAGATATATAGATAGACAATGTTGACGAATTGCCATGGCGAAGTCCTTTTTATAATTTCCATAAACAAAAATTGAGAGAGGCTCTTTCACATAAACCAGATGTACAGTGGATTCAAGTGTTAGGGTGGAACATTGTAAGAAATGGAGAGATACCTAATGCATGAAACTCAAAAAAAAAAACAGATTAAATAATTCTTGATTGTTACATAACTAGGGATTAATCTTGTGTTAGTTTGGGTAGTTATTGGAGTCTAGTAACTCCCAGGAACTAATTGAATTGTTTCTTATGTATTTATATGTACAACATATACATAATTCTTTGAGATCACTTAATATATTGTTTATTTGGTTTCCAATCTTGTGTGTCTTATAGTAGTATCATAGCGAGTAGTTCATTTTCCTGTTGATTGATGAGTCACTAGTTTTGTGCCGATCCAGAGCTTTGAACGAGGGATCTTGCACAAGATTCTTAGTCGACGCATTGTGCATAATGGGTCTGTATTTGATTCCTCGCTGGGTGTGTTGCTAACTGGAGCATTCGAAGTACCGCATTTGTCAAGGGTATTCGGGTTGTTGATGCATGATTTCCAATCAAGTAAACGAAGGTATGTAACATCCCGTTACACGTGTTATTGAATCTAAATCTCTTGAAGAATGGTTGGAGGAGTCACAGCCTAAACTTAGTTGCCAGTGACTGATCCTTCCCCTGTTTAACAGTGGTGTAACAAGACGGATTAATGAAGGTAAAATTGATTAGGCATAAGGTATTTTTCTGTTCTGCTCCATCAGTTCCACATCTGTTCGATTTTCAGCGCTCTTTGTTTAGAAAACAGGGCCTCGGATTTGAATAGTCAACATATGATCCTATATTATTAATTCATTTTATAAAAAAAGCAGAGAAAAAAAAGAAAGAGCGAATCGAAAAATGTGGATCTAAAAATAAAAATGGAAAGGAGCGATGAGGGAGTGATTTCAAAGTGACTGTTTCAAACAAAGTTTTATGTGCAGCATCGATTCGTTTTTCTGCATTTTCTACCTGTGTAGCCCCTTCAATTCGTGGTTTGAAGAGACAACAGGTTGAATTGAGCCATAAACCAACAGAGTTATTTTTTACAAATAAGTTGGGTGTGCACCTTCTTGCAAACAGTCTCTGTCTCACACAGTGCCTAGCTCTCAGGCAATGCAGATGTAAGCTGGTGCTTGTTGTGAGTTCGAGTTGGATTTCCATTAGAACTAAGTTGATTGAAGAAATTGTTGACTGTTGATTAAAGCATTGTTTGAAGCTTTGAAATTTCATTGAATGTAGTGTTTTCAAACTTATATACAAAAGGTACGCCAATTTGTATTTTTTGTGTGTTAAAGAATAGAGCCATTTGCATCACTACGTAGATCCAGAGATAACAGTGTATATTTCTGCTGTCGAGATTGACTCTGAGAGAATGGCGGTTTTCATGGCCCGTCTTCTTGGCTTCATTCAGTTCAGTCAGAATCTTTTGTTATAATTGACGAATTCTTGTGCTAGTTTAGATTGTCTAACCCTGCAATTTCATTGAATGGAATGATTTCGATTTGTGGCAAGTGAATTTCTTAAAAATAAAGTTGTTGGTATCTGCTTTGCCTACAAAATCACAGAATTAAAAATAATTCTCTTTTCAAAGGAATTTTAAAAGAGTTTATTTGAAATTTCTCCAATTAAAGGTCTACGCACGTGTCGTTTTTTTTACACTTACGAGAGCAGGATAATAAACAAGGTCGGCATATCATTAAAATTTAGCATACAGTTTAAAGCACAAATCAGCGTCGTTGTTTCTTCGTGTGATTGCTGAGAATCCACATGATTGAAATCTGATCCCCACATTGGCAAAGATGTTTTGTGCGTTAATAATTATATAACTGCAATATCTGAGGCATAAGGTAACTTGGACGGGATTGGAAGCCTTTGCAAAGATATTTTGTGCGTTAATAATTATATAACTACAATATTTGAGGCATACGGAAACTTCTACAGGATTGGAAGCTTTGGCAAAGATATTTTGTGCGTTAATAATTACATAACTGCAATGAAGGCATAAGGAAATTTCGATGGGATTTCCATTCAAGGGAAGTTTACATGCGGCAGTGTACGAAAACGTTGCAGCAATTTCACCAGATCGGTTCCCAGGAAAGCCATAAGAAAGTCATCATTTTGTTTATTGCATTATAAAGTTATGATTATAAAAACAAGAAAATTGAAGGCATGATGGTTGGTCAAATTTACATAGTTATTTCGTGGATTGAAGGTCAGGTTCACATCTTTACCAGATAATTTTAGAATTTTTGTGTGTTTTATCACAAAATTTGTTAAAGTTGTAAAGTCCAAGTCGAAGATATAATTTTAGAAGATTTTTTTTTGTGTTTTTTACCACAAAAATCGTTAAAGTTGAAAAGTCAAAGTTTGAATTGAAGATTCGAAGCTAAAGTTATAGTGTAGATGGGTACATGATCAAATGAACCCAACGCTCAGTGATCATAAATTTGTTTGTATTGGGTGCATTTTTTGTGGTAGCCGACACCCCTTTTCAAAGTTGATTGCTAAAGAACATGGCCAATGTTGGTAGTTTGTTGTAGTTATTACACAATTTAATATCATCCAGTGTTCATAACAATGTCCAAGTCAGCAAGAACACGCTCTTTGACATTCAAATATATTTGCAAAATGTGAAAAGCAAAATTGAATTTTTGGAACTAGAATCCCAGTTTCAGCGAGAAGAAGTGCTAAAGAAGAATTTTGAACTAGTTCTTGTTCAGAATAATAGTGTGTTTGAGCCCGATCATCACTCAGAAAATAATCAGAGTAATGTTTCTGCAGGACCAAAAATTGCTCTTGAAGAACTTGCTCTTGAGCCTATTTTTCAATATGAGCAACCATCACAACCACTTAAACAACCTTTACGAAGATCTACAAAAGGAAATGCAACTGAAAGTTCTTATGAGAAGCTTGATATTCCCAAAAATTTCATAAGGCCATGGGAAGATATTAGACACAATAAACACATAACTGTTTGGGTTACAAAGAGGATATTCTAGATGTATCTTTTCACATACCAGATTTTGTTGAACCGATACAATTCCAAAGCGTTGGATTTCTGGATGGTGTTGTTCCAGAACAAGTTGATAAATGCCAACACTGTAACAGAGTTAGACATGTGAAAGATTGGTGTTTTGATCTTCACCCGTGTGAGCATTGCGGAAAGTGAAATCATCATACAAATAGATGCTCAAGAAAGAAATCTACTGCAAGAGAGAAGGTAAATTTTGAATAGATTGCTTCTTAGGATTGGACCAAAACAGTGAAGAATATTTACAAGGCATATCGAAGAATATGTTCCAGAGTGATGAGCAGCCTTGCAGTAATGAACAGTACTTCTCACCTTGTTTCTGACAAGGGGGGAATGGTTGATGGTCCACTACAGGTTCGAGTTCAAGATGTCAAGCGAGCCTGAGTCAAATTTGAGTTGATTAAGTTGATTGAGCATTTCCATATTTGAAATTGGTCTAGGAACTGTTGTGATAGTTCCAGAGTTTGTGGGCACCTCAAAACCACATTTTTTGTTGTTTTCAAAAGAGAACTGCTATGAAGGTTTCAGAGTTGGTGTTGGTTGAGACCTTGAGTTTTTCCATCTTGGTTTGTGGTTATCCTTAAAAACCATTTCTTGAGATACATTCAGCTCTTGGCTGAGATGTATTTCTGCATATTCAGCTCTCGTTCTTGGACTTTGGTATATCCCTTCGGATTAAGGGGAGGTTGTTAGATAACTAATCCTCAAGATTAACCTTGTGCGAGTTTAAATAGTTATTGGAGTCCAATAATTCGCGGGAACTAATTGAACTATTTCCTATATGTATTTATATGTACAACATGTACATAATTCTTTGAGGTCATTTAATATACTATTTATTTGGTTTCCAATCTTGTGTTTCTTACATTGATCACTACAATAATTAGGAAACGTATGATTCTAATTCCATAAAATGAAAATATGGTCAGTGGTCTATCCATTCAGAAAGATATGAAAAACGTCGTCATGCGCAAAAACCTGCATTATTCACAGGATTTGTATCCATTGTAATCTATATCAATCCGTTGAAGCCCACATTCTAAACTTCTTCAAGGAGTGGTTGTTCTTTCTTAAAGGAGTGGACATTCAAGGAACTGTGAATACAATTTGCACAGTCGTGACAGCATGATAGGACAGGCAGATGATCTTTGTATCTCTTTAAGAAATGAGTGTACCATCGAATAGAAAGAGTTGGGTACCTCTTTAAATCTCTACGTTTGAAATCCACGCAATACAACCCATAGCGGATTGCATAACCATACAGGACTCGAAACTGTCAAAGAAACTCCGCACAAAGTATGCGTGGGCGTTTGAACCGTTCCTGCACAAACTTCCATTCCAATTTGGTAAGCACTCAGCCATCACATCCTATGTTGTCAAACAATTTCATAAAATAAATATAAACTTTATCTTAAACACTATGGAAGAGAATATAAAAAACATATTTTTAATAAATTTTTGAGAAAAATAAAATAAAATTAAGAAAATTCTATGAATTTATACTCTTCCAAATATACTTGTCTCCTTATTATTTTGCAAAGACAAATATAAACAACACTTAAATTGGAATGTGATATGGTATTTGGTTACTGTACGACAGCTGCAAGCAAGCTTTGAACATAATCATGGAGGTAGGCTACACTTGGCTTATCGTTTAATGTGTCCGCAAGGGGAAGAGATTCACTGTTGGACCGCCCATATCCTACTCATGGATGTGAACATAATTTAGAACACGATCATAGAATTTTGAATGCTGTTGTACAAGTACAAGAACATACCATTTTCATAAATTATTAGAGGAGGATTATCATAGAATTTTGAATGTTGTTGTACAAGTACAAGAACATACCATTTTCATAAATTATTAGAGGAGGATTATCATAGTGTCCCTTCAAGTATTCCAATAATGCTTGCATTCCCCATGGGACAACAGGGATTCCAGTAGGTACCAGCTTTAATTAATAGAATTAAAACAACAATACGAAGATATTAGTCCACCCTGCATTCAGATAAACATATAAAGTGTAGAGATGAATATATTATCATCTGCCTACCTCACCAATATGGATGCCATTTCGATACACTGCAGTGCCAGCTTTAATCAATGGAATTAAAACAACAATATGAAGATATTAGTCCACCCTCCATTCAGATAAACATATGAAGTGCAAAGATGAATATATGACATCTGCCTACCTCACCATTTCGATACACTGCAATTATACAATTCTAGATGGGTCAGAATCCAAATCTTGTTAGAAAAATTATTATTCTTATTATTTCGGGATCCGTATAAGTTGGGAAATATTTTATTTTCCTGTTGAATTTTTTTTATTAGTATAAAATGTCTAACTTATAATTAACATAAATTTTTTTAGTAATATATTTAGTTTCTTATCAGTATAAGATGTCTAACTTATAATTAACATAAATCTCTTTAGTAGTATATTTAAAAAATACACACCATTATATCTTTAAAAATGACAGACCAACATCTAATGGCTGAATTTTGAATATATGACAACTTAATATAAATGTCAAATTTTAATGTAAACTTTTGCATGACCGTTTTATGGCCTTATATAATAAAAAATTATCTTAATTTACCATTCTTTAAATCATAGAATAAAATTTAAAATATTATCTTAATTTGCCAGCCTTTAAAGCATAGAATAAAATTTATTTCTTAATGTTTATATGCTGAATATATTATAGTTTTATTTGTTTGTAGAGCATTCGATCAAAAGAATACTGGCTCTAGTTTTTAGTTTTTAAAGACGGTAACCAATTAGTGTTTTCCACAAGTCTTGTATTAGAAGATATATCGGCTCAGCTCCAGACAACTGTACTCACACTGTGCATTCTGATCCTTTTCATATTGCTCCCAGTTAATGCTAACGACTGCCACAAATCGAAATCACTTCACACAGTTTGTAACGATCGTCGTAGGAATGCATCTATTCATAACACTGATACCCAACACGGCTACACTTCTCAAAATATTACTCAACACAGCTTGTATAATGATGGGTTATTCCTGGGGAATACAAACGTTTATACCAATGATGTCAAGCAGGGTTTTACTTGGGAAACTAAGCACGGTTTTACTTACTAAGGCTTAAAGTTACACTGCAAGCATTCTTCACCCCATCAAGATTTGCAGTGAGGTGTTAATATCAATGCACAGTTCACGTCAGTTGATCGCCTCTCAATTAACATTCATTGCAAACTAGACTCCCAATCATTTAAATAAGTTGTTGTTAGTAATTGTTGCCCTTATCCACAGCTCCTGTTTACAGTATCCATAAAATTCAATTGTCACTGTCTACGAATATTATATACCCGTGGGTCCAGCCTCAATAATCCACAGCTCTAGTTTACTTTATTCCAAAATTTCAATGTTAAGTTTTTACAAATATGTACAAGGCGAACTTCAATATTAAATGGAAAAATAATCTACTTACATTATGAGATGATTTAATTGCTCCAATAATAATTTTAATTCTCAACCTATCCCACTAAAATTCAAACATATAATTTAACCAAAACTAAATCCATACAAACAAATTAATCTTCATCTCATAAATCTTAAACCATATCTTATCTATTACTCTAATACCACATAGTGCAACCCAAACTCATAAACCATTAAACAAAATTGTATTTCGTTATTATTTTCAAATTATTAATTAAGTGCAATATGTTAAAAGGTTGCGTATGATTTAAATACCAACCTTATAAAAAGTACCACACTATTTAACTCACACATAAATCATTAAGTAATATTATTCAAATAAAATTTTAAAGAATATTTAAATAATTAAATTAAAAGAAAAAAAATAGAAATTATTGAAAATAACTAAAATAGTATGAGACTCTCTTGTTTGTGGATTAAGGGACCTATCTTCACACAGTGATTTGAATGCTATGTCTACGAAGGCATACATACTCTATCCTACTCTACCCCCTCTGGGTTTGAATCTGTGACCTCGTTTTGAATCTGTGACCTCGTAGGAAGAAACACATGCTCTTAACCATTAGGCCCACTCAAACTATATATAATTTACTTATAAAAATAGATTTTAATAAAAAAAATTATATTTGAAGAATTTAAAATAAAAACTAATATCTTTAATTTTAAATTTAAAAACAAACATATATATATATATAATTTAGAAAAAAAAAAATTATTATTAATAATAATTAAATTTGGAATTCAATAAATAAATTATTAATAAAATAGGTTATATATGTATTATAGAAATTTTAACAAATTCTATAAAATAATAGGAAATAAATGAATTATAATAATAAGGAATAGAGGAAAAAAATATAAAATAGAAATGCAAAAATAAATATATTTTTGACTATACCAAAAAATAAAAAGAATTATTTCAATTTATTATAAATATAAATATTAAAGTTAGAAAAAAAAAAGGAAATGAAATGATTAGAAGAAAAGGAACTAATTAAGAAAGGAGACAGAAAATAAATGGCAACACATAGGAATAAAGGAATGGGATCCAACAATTGCTAATTTTCTACCCATTATCGTATTTAGTGTATTAGACTTTTTTTTCAATTTCGCATACCTAAATTTTGGCAATGACCAGAAACTCATTTATACAAATATAGTGTTTTATCTTCTCAACATGTTCTTCTAACGCTGGGGAATGAGTTCTACAATGTTTTATGTCAACAAGATGTTCTTGAATCCTTTGATTTATGAAATGGTCATTTTCTCAATATAACATTGGATTGACAGTTATGACACCTCAAACTAAAAGCAATGAAATAATGCTCTTAGGTGTAAATAAGTGTATGAGAATGATACATATAAACATATATCAACCCAATCTACTTATATAATTGTGCTAATAAATTTGTATAGAGTAAAAAATATACCTAATTTATCATTAAAAAAAACAATGCAATTAAATAGCAATGTAATTAAATAAAAAGAAAAAGAAAAGAATGAAAGAAAATGATGTCATTACATACCGGATGACGATCGGTGTAATGTTTCAACTAAAGGATAAACAATGTAAGAGAGATATATGGATAAACAATGTTGACGAATTGCCATGAGGAAGTCTCTTTTTATAATTTCTATAAACAGAAATTGAGAGAGACTCTTTTACATAAACCAGACATACAGTGGATTAAGTGTTAGGGTGGAACACTGCAAGAAATCGAGAGATACCTAATGCATGGAACTCAAAACAAAATCAAATTAAATCAAATTACATATTTGCTGATCACCACAATAATTAAGAAACGTGTGATTCTAATTCCATAAAATGAAAATATTGTGAGCCAGCCTGTGTCCACAGAAAGATTTGGGTACCTCTTTAAATCTCTATGTTTGAAATCCACGTAATAAAGCCGGTAGCGGATAGTATAACCATATGCAAACTCGAAACTGTCAACGAAACTCCACACAAAGTATGCGTGGGCGTTTGATCCATTCCTGCACAAACTTCCACTCCAATTTGGTAAGCACTCAGCCATCACATCCTATGTTGTCAAACAATTTCATTAAAAAAAAAAATTGTAGACTTTTATCTTAACCACTATGGGATAGAATAAAAAACATTTTTTTAATAAATTTTGAAAAAAAAAAATTTCTCTAAATCAAGATGAATTTATACTCTTCCAAATTTAATAAATATACTTGTCTCCTTATTATTTTGCAAAGAAAAATATAAACAACATTTGAAAGAAGTTGGAATGCGATATGGTATTTGGCTATTGTATCTGACAGCTGCAAGCAAGCTTTGAAGATAATCATGGAGGTAGGCTGCCCTTGGCTTATCGTTTAATGCGTCCGCAAGTGGAAGAGATTCATTATTGGACCACCCATATCCTACTCATGGATGTCAACACAATTCAAAACAGGGTCATAGAATTTTCAATACTGTAGTACAAGCACGAGAGCATACCGTTTTCATAAATTATTAGAGGAGGATTAACATAGTGTCCCTTGAAGTATTCCAATAATGCTTGCATTCCCCATGGGACAATAGGAAGTCCAGTAGGAGCCAGCTTTAATCAATGGATTTAAAACAACAGTATGAAGATATTAGTCCACCCTCCATCCAGATGATTATAAAGTGTAGAGATGAATATATGATCATATGCCTACCTCACCAATAGGGATGCCATTTTGATCCACTGCAGTTATAAAATTCTAGATGGGTTAGAGTCCAAAACCTTCGGGAAAGTTTTTTTTGGGGACTTATAGTTAACATAAATCTCTTTAGACTTAGTATATTTAAAAAATACCGACCATTGTACATTTGAGAAGGACAGACCAACATCTAATGGCCGAGTTTTGAATATATGACAATTTAATATAAAGGATAATAAGATGTTTAACATCCAATTTTCAAATTTTAATGTAAACTTTTGCATGACAGTGTTCAGCTCGATTACAATTGTTATGGCGTGATAAAACAAAATTATCTTAATTTAGCATCCTTTAAATCATAGAAGAAAATTTATTTCTTAATCTTTATATGCTGAATAAATAATAGTTTTATTTGTTTGTAGAGCATAATCAAAAGAGTACCGGCGCTAGTTATTAGTTTTTAAAGACATTAGAGGCAGGTATATACCTGAAGTGGTTGCCAACGTATCTTCTAGAAAGTCTCTTGGGGTTAAATCCCTGTAACTAGGAGCATCCGAAGCATAACGAGTAGTATAATGGATGCGACCAATGAAATCGAAGGAGCCCCTCAGCTTTTCGGATTCTTGTTTGGTGAAAGAAGGCAATCTGGAGCCTACAATCTTCTTCATAGAAGAAGGGTAATCTCCATACATAACAGGCTCTATAAACCTGCTCAATCAGAGAAAGAATTCACACATGAACAATGGAAGTTAGTGAGACAAACGGTGAGTGACTTTATCATTATTTGTTGGGTTTTCTGGTTCTGCCATTACCAGCCATGCCAGAAATCTAAGATTCTTTGAGTCGCAGCGCTGTCTTCGGACGAGTTTGTCATTGGTACATACCACAGGGCATGGACGAGTTTGTCATTGGTACATACCACAGGGCATAGATCGAGATGCCGATGAAACCCTTTTGCTTGCTCTGCAAATATGTTAAATGTCATTAAACGAAATCAAAAGAAAAGTGTGATACTTCGCTGTAAAAAATCCATTTACTGGCAGTTACCAAACACTGCAAAGATTAAATACCATACAGTAAGGTAATGATGGACACACTGTTTTTACAATTAAATATAACTAACTCGTTTGTTCCTGGTATGAAAATAAAAAGGTCTGACTATAAACATGAGTCAGTAATTAACTTAATACATTGTACTTCATATTTACCATAAATACACTACTAATCACATCTCAACCCTGCTCAGTAATACCATGATTAGAAAGATGGAAGAAATAAATAAATCTTCAGATAACCTCGGGCAAAGGTGGATTAAAATATAGGACCTGGTATTACTAATCACATCTAACTCTACTCAGTAATACAAAGATAGAAGAAATAAACAAATCTTCAACTATAGGACCTGGAACTTCTCCCTGTAAAGCTCTACTGTGGCCGCATGGGATAACAAAACATGATGACCAACAATGTATGGTTCCACTGTGGAGTTTCCAGCACTACAATTGCCAAACGGGTAAGAACATCGTTGAGGTGGCCATTCACCAAGATCATAACCCATGATAGGAAACGCATTCGCTTCGTTAAAAGTAGTCCAATACTTGACCCTGTCACCAAATTCTCTAAAGCAAACTTCCGCATATGCTTGGAAGTCCTTCCTGCACACAGCACATGATTAGGTCATTAATTGCGAGGAGGCCTGTTTTACAGCACACTATGAAGTGGTTTTTTTTTTCAAAAACACACAACTTTCATTGATAAAAAAATGTTACATTTACATGGTTCTTCATCTACTAATAGGCTAGAGGCATATGCTTTACAGCCCTTCTGAACACAAAACATGATTAGGTCGTTAATTGCGTACTCGAGGCCTATTAGCACACAATAAAGCAATGTGTAACATTAAGGTATATCTATGATAGAGGAATTTGATTTGGCACACTCACTTATTTATGATGGATTTGATCTTTCAAAGATACTCGATAGATTTGAAGTGTGTAATTCATGGTAGATTTATTTAGAGGGATTATATTTTTCAATTTTGAGAATTTGAAGAGAATTGAATCTGTGATTTTGTAATAATAAGATATTTTAGCAATTAAATTTTAAGAAAAATATACAGTGCAGATTAATAGTGAGGAGGATAATGATAACAACTTTTTCTGTTTATTTGAAACAGAACAAGTTTTATAACTTTCACAATGACAGCTTAAACAATCTCAGGGGTATCTTCCAGAAGGGATCTCTTTACTATATTACTCTGTTTCTTTGGAGGGGAATATTTGGGGACGGGCCATGGAGCAAGACTATAAAGAAAAAATATATGGCAAACAAAGATATTTCATTCTGGTTCAGAATGGGTAAGATTGGGGCTAGTTATGGTTCAACAATCTGGATGAGTTTCCGTAAAGTTGAATCAATTTTCTTGAAAAAACTGATCTGGATCTTGCAAACTAGGAACAAGATCTTAATAGGAATAGATCTGATCATGGGAGATGGTGATTTCATCTATATATCTCAGAATCTTATGCATTTTTTTCATAGAAAGGGATTCTTCACTTGGAATAAGCTTATTGAAGCATGGTTGGGCCCTATTCCTATTTGGAAAGATTCTACTTGTATGGGCATGACTGGTGAATTGGCGCGTCAATGGGAGCAAGTAAGGGGTTGTCTATAGAATTGTGGTTTCTGCCGTACTTCAGAGGATGATGTCCTTGTTTGGAAAGGCAAATGTGCTACGGAGCCTGTAAGCGTTAAGGAGATATATACAAATCTTATCAATATTAAATGTAATCAATCCAATCCCATCTTTCCGGTTGTCTATTGGAAGTCCAGTTGTCCTCAAAAAACCATCTTATTGTCATGGTTGGTATTCCATAATAAAAATCTGACATGGGATAATTTACAGAAGAGAAGATGGATAGGTCTCGAATATTGTTATGCATGTAAGTTTGCTGAGGAAAACAATTTTCATTTGTTTTTTCAATGTCAATCTTCTCAGCAACTCTGGCATCGTCTTGCTGATTATCTTGGAGTTCCCTATATTTCTCATTCTTCTATTATCGAGGCTTATCTTTGGTGGAGCGGTCAAAAAGACACATGGAGGTCTGTCATCATTCTTGTCCTCTGGTTTATATGGAAGTGGGGGAATCACGTCATCTTTCAGGACAAGAAGGATCCATTTATGCCAGTATTCGATAATATAGTATCATCCATGGATTATATCCATGCAAATCCTTCACAGAATATCAAGTCAAAGCCTGCAGATCCTTATCCAGTGCATTCGGTTTATCCAAGAGCGTATTTTGACGGAGCAGCTCAGAATGAAAACAGTGGATGTGGTGTACATATTATCATGGATGATAATATGCAATATCAAATATGCTGAAATGGTGGTAGGGGCTCCAATATAAAAGCAGAGGCTCTTTGGCTGGCCTTCTTTCCATAAGTCATTATCTAAATATTCAATCACTTCAGATTTATGGAGATTCAAAAGTCATTATTGATCATGTCACTGAGAAGCACCAAATAAAAAAACAGCATCTTGACGGCTGGCTGAATAGAATCATGGATATGTGGAGGAAGATGGAAGACTATACTATAAGTCATATTTATAGATCTCAAAATGTCTAGGCAGATATCCTATCTAAAAAGGGTCTTATCACACAACTGGGCATCTAGAATATGGAGGTAATTTTTGACGCTGAGAGATTTCCTATTCAGGAATTCTCTCTCCCTGGTTCATAGCACTTTTTGTCACTCAAAAGCCCGGTATGTCTCTACTATTTCTATATTTTTGTATTTGTATATGCCACTATTTTGTCTTGCAGGTGGTAACAAATCTATATCCCTCCAAAATTTTGAGAATGTGGCATATTCTCCTCCACCATTCTATCATCAGTAATGTACCTTTATACAGTGCATATATAATGTTTATCTGAACACATGAATATTGTGGATATATTGAATCAGTCCTATCTGAATTTATGTATTTAGAATAGGTAAACTTATATTCATTGATGATATAATAATATTGAGCTTTTTCTTCTGGAAAAAAATTATAACAATCATGAGTGACAACCTAAAACCTAAAATAACGAACAGAACCCCTAAAATCGATGACCATCTCATGGAGGCAGTCAGGGCAATTTTAATTTATTGTTCATTTCATTACCACCCTTTACAAACATAACCCTAAAATTGATGACCAGATCAGAGATCTGGCCATGGCAATTTGAAAATATTTATTATTCATTTCATGAGTCATCGTCGAGAACAGAGTGCACACAATTACAACAGCATTTGACGAAGCCTTTAGCGAACCAGTTAACGAAGGGCTTAACGATTACTTTTACTAAAGCTGGTCGGCAACAGCATTTAGCGAACGGCTTGACTATTCCCAACGTGACCGAAGCTGATTTGCGGCGGCTGACAGGTGCAACTGTGTGAATACCAAGCATGTCTTTTTTGGCGCAACTCACATCAACGTGAACGTTACACTCCACCTGCTCGCACCCATATCTCCAAGTGCCGGAATCGATGTGACTATGGCAGGCGCTACAAGTATGTGGTTTCCCCTCTAAATCACCCATCACAAGTTTCAGTTTGTGATTTGCGTGGCCACCGAAGTCGAGTATTGTAGGGAGGGCCATACACAAGGGATGAAGCCTTAAGTTATGCGTGTCACTTTCGAACACATAGCCTTTCACCACATCCCAGCATGCGTTACAGCGATCCCCTCGAAGCCATTTGGTACGAAAGTTTAAGGTAACATCGCTGCGAAAGGGGTGTTGGAGGGCATCGGGAAGGGTGGCGCAAACCTCATGCAGAGTGAAGTCGTGGCAGGATGAGGATGAATCGTTAAGCTTACACTTGTAACCAATGTTGGCCCCAAATTCTTTACATCCGCTGCATTTGTAGGCCGGAAGGCCCTCCAACCGCAGCAGCTCATGGGCATGGCGGGTAGCGTTGAACAATACCGCCTGCGCTCTTTCTGTCTGTTCAATATCATCTCCGGCTGTTGGATTTGTATTCGACTCCGCCATGAAGGAGGCGCAGGCACAATAAAGACAGGCCAAATTTCTCTAAAGCAAACCGCAGACGAAAATGAGAGTGAAGTCGCTGGGCCAGAATTAACCCTGTATTAATAGGAGGTGGGAGGACGACTAAAATTCCAGGCTTCATCTGGTGCCGCTAATAAAGAAAGGTTAAGTAATAAAGAAGTAGACTTTTAAATTCAGCCACGCAAGAAATGTGATGTCGGGAGAGACTTTGTGCACTTGATTCTCATTTTAATGGGAATCATGGGCAGATTCAGATGTTTCAGAGTCCAAGCCTCACATGTCACATCAAATCACATGCAATTCAGCACGATGGAATATTCGGACTAGACTACTACAGCTAGACATCAAACCAATTATCATTTAATTTTATTAATTAATATCTTGTTACAAATTTCGAATCCACACAACTCCAGACCAGCAGTACAGCTATAATCTAATATTATAATATATATGTTGTAAATTACAGTAGCTAGACATCAAACCAATTATTATTTAATTTTATTAATTAATATTTTGTCACAAATTTGAAAGCGCAATTGGGAAGGAAAGTCATGTCTGGTTATCGTTGACTTAGACTCCGCTCGATAAATGTTAGGAGTAGTGAGAAAATAGAATCCAATTAACACCCAACAGACCAGTGCCGATCTGTCTGCCATGCTAATAATAACAAACTAAATATTTCGTGGAACTCTGATAACGAAAAAGCGAGGCTAGAAATATAGTAATAACAGCATGGAAATGAGATATAACACGACACGGCACATTAGAAGATTCGAACCACGTATTACGTAGACACTTCATAAGGGCATTGATGTATGTCACCTGTTACGTGTATATTTTTAGCCTATTCGTGAGAATTTGATTAAAAAAGGTGATATTGTTATCATTTTAAATATATTCTTAAATTTAAAAAATGATTCAGAGTCATGATTTTTTTTTTAATAAATATCATGAGTCATTTGGACACTCGTATCTTCAAGTTTAACCATTTAAAATGGTTAATTTAACATATTTTTTTAAAATAAAATTTCTCTATAAATAAATAAAATTCAGAGAAAAAAACAAAATTATTTAAAATATATTAATAAATTTTATGATATTTTTTTTAATAAGTAAATTATATATATAATCTTATATAAAAAGTTAAATTTGGTTTTCTGAATAGGGTTATATTTTAATTAAAAGTATTTAGAAATTTTATATAAAATTTAAAAATTATATATATATATAGAATAGGTTAATAATTGTTTTTATTTTTAATATTTAGTTTTAGATATATAATTAAATTATAATTTGAAGTAGTATTTGGTTTTAGGTATGGAATAAGATTAAATATTAATAAAATGTATTATTTTTTATTATTATTTTAAAGTGTTTTTTTTTTCCAAAGAAAAAAACGAATTCTATATAATCATGATAAAAAGTTACATATCATATACCGAAGCATTTCTTTTGCTGTATGACTAAGCATCATAAAGTTCTGCAGGAAGGCTATTCTACCTTCCTTCAGCTAAGAGAAATAGAGCTTCCTGAGCATAGCATGAGCCTCCTCTAAAGAGGAAAACAACTCCTTTCCTCGGCATCATCAAAAAAGAGAGAGTCAACAGTTTCCCATATGTTTAGAGTCCATGGTAATAAAGAAAACAGCAGCAAGCATCTTTTCCTCGGGTCTCCTCTATCGAGGAAAACAACCCAAAAGAAAAAAGATGCCCAAGTCTTGCATAAAACACGAAACAGATTTACAAAAAAAAGAAACCCTTACAGCTGTATACAAAAAGAAACTGCTTTGACCAGTCTGCTAAGTCTTCAGGGGTATGCAATCTATACATAAGGAGGCTAGTCCGAGACATGGATTTCTCCATTGTTTTCCTCCACTATTCTCCAACTGCCCAAAGCTTGTTGTAGACCTTCTTTAGAAAGCCTGTCTGTTGAATCGTTGCGCTCCCTGTAAATGTGATGAATAGAGAAAACATTAAAAGACAACTTTAAATGCTGAATTTCTTCTAATAAAGGATGCAAGATATAATTTTGACATCTGCTTTGATCATTTGCCCATTTGATAACATTTAATGAATCCCCAAAAATCTGAACTGTGAAGATGTTCCTGTGAATAAGCCAACATAGGAGAAGCTTTAGAGCAGATAATTCTGCGAAGTTATTTGAGCCATTGCCTAAGCCCACGGAAGCTTTTAGAGTTTGTCTTTCGTTTAAATGGATGATTAATCCTGCTCCAGCTTTGTTATTCTGAGAAGCTCCATCAAAATAAGCCCATGGCACTCCTTCCTTGATTTGTTCTTCTCTAACCTGTCTGGGCATCCTTTCTTCCTCTGAATCGGGTATGTTTGAGTAAATAGATGTACATTGAATGGCAATAGATTCAACAGGGGTTTCCTTGTCTAGAAAGATGAATCTGTTTCTTGCAATCCAGATGCCCCAAGAGATAATTGGAGGCAAATTCCACAATTTCCCATTTGAATATAAGTGCCACCATTTGTGCCATGCATCAGAGATGTTTTCCCCTTCCCAGGCTACCGGTTTTTGAATAAGCTTCTCAACCTCCACCCATACTTTTTTAACTACAGGACAGTCAATAAAAAGGTGTGATATAGTTTCAGAGTCATTTTTGCACAGAGAGCATCTTCCCGGCCCTGACTTAAACCTGGATTGGAGGATGTCCCATGTAGGGACTTTTCCTTTTAGAATACACCAGAAGAAAAGTTTGGCTTTTGCAGGGCACTTTAGCTTCCATAATGACTTTGCCCACCATTCCGGATCTCCCCAACCTTTCTTTGTCATGAGGAACTTGTATCCAAATTTTGGGGAATAGGATCCAAAATCAGCGTGAGCCCACACCAGATGATTCGGTCTGTCTTTAAGCCTTACATGAGATCTGGAAAGTTCTTGAATGTAGACCTTCCAGTCGTTCCACCAATGGGGCCGAAGGTCCAATTCCTCTCCTGATTTCCATGCTTGTCCCCATATGGATGAGTGACCAATTTTCTCTACCTAATTAAGGAAAAGAATTCCTTTGGATTCTAGATGCCTAATCAGGCCTGGGGGCAGAGCAAAATTCTCATTACACCCCACCCAGGGGTCCCTTCCTATTCGAAGATTTTCACCATTTCCAATCTGCCAAGACAAGCCTTGCTCAATAATCTTGAAGGCATCTATAGTCGCCTTCTAGACTACCGACACATTTCCTCCTTTCTTATCTGGGTTCCTTATCCAATCCTCTAGAGGGGTGGGGTCGATGTATTTCCGCTTTACCACTTTCGTCCAGAGATTTTCCATGTTGATAATTCTCCACCCTGATTTAGCCGCCAGGGAGGTTCCGAAAGCAGTGAAATCTTTTATTCCCCACCCTCCCCATTCTTTCGGTCTTGCCACTTTCTCCCAGGCGACCTAGGGGAGCACTGAATCCTCCTTTGATCCAGCCCAGAGAAATCTGCTACAGATTCTTCTTATCCTTTCCAATATTCCTTTAGGGACCCAGGTCAACGCAACCCAGTAAACTGGAATTGCTAAAAGGACTGATTTGATTAAAGTTAGCCTTCCTGCTCTGGAAAGCCACTTGAAGCTCCAATGAGAGATTCTAGCTTCAATCTTAGCTAACAGCCAATTCCAGTCCTTTTTCCTATAATTATCTGGCTTCAGCCAAAACCCCAGATATTTGAAAGGGTCTTCGAGGTTATAAACATCAAAGGGAAGAATAGAGGTAATTTGGCTTTTCTCCTGTCTGTTAAAGCCTTCCAAAATGAGCTGAGATTTCCTATAATTCACTTGCATCCCGGTAGCTTTCATGAAAAGCTCAAGAATCTTCTTGAGCTCCTTGATTTCTGACTGGTTCCCATTACTGAAGAGTAAGATGTCATCGACAAAAAGAAGGTGCGAAATGTATAAGTTGACTGCTACCTCCAGACCTTTTAAAGTTCCTTCCCTTTTGGCTTTTAGAATTAATTGACTCAATCCTTCTGCTACCAGAAGGAAGAGCAGCGGGGACAAAGGGCATCCTTGTCTTAACCCCCTTTGCCCTTTGAAGAAAGGAGAGGTTGCTCCATTAATAAGGACCACGTAACTGACACTGGTGATACATCCCATGATCCAATTGATAAATTCGACTTTAAAACCCATATGTGTTAACAGCATCCGGAGATAGGTCCAGCTAATTCTGTCATAGGCTTTTGACAGATCAATTTTCACCACTGCTCCTTTCCTTTTCATCTGTTTAACACTGTGAATTATCTCTTGAGCCACCCCAATGGCTTCATGAATTTGGCGTCCATCCAGAAATCCAAACTGTTCATTTGAAATGCATCTAGACAAAATTGGCTTTAGACGGACAGCAATCACCTTAGCTATAATTTTATAAATGCTATTGCAAAGTGATATAGGCCTGAAATCTTCAAACGATTCTAGAACTTCTTTCTTAGGAATAAGGCTATAAAGGTTGAGTTGAATGGCGCATAGACCATACCTTTTCTCTTGGATTCCTCCACCACCTCTGTTAATTCTGAACCAATCTAATCGAAGAAATGCTGGAAGAGTTCAATAGGCCACCCATCCGGCCTAGGGCTTTTGTCTTTGGCCATAGATTTTATAATACTCTCCACTTCTTCTTTTGTGACTTCTCCCATCACAACCTCGGCTTCTTCCTCCTCCACGTACCGGGGAAAACATTGGGTTGTTCTGATAACCTCTGCTAATGATGACTCCCCTTGATGAGAGAATAATTTTTGGAAATGGTTCCTCCCCATGAACAAGAGGGATTCAAAGGTATTGGCCTCTCTGCCTTCCTCGTCCTTTAACTTCTATATGGTATTCGTTATCTTCCTCCCTTTTGCATAATTGTGAAAAAAAATTGTGTTTTCATCTCCAGCCATCAGCCAGATTGCCCTGCTTTTCAACCTCCATTCCTCTTCTTTGTTCAGGAGTATTTGACTTCTTTGCTTTTCTAACAACAAGATCCTATCCTTCGACTCCTGAGATTCATAGCCATCCGATTCAGGATTTTCCAATTCCCCAAGCTCCAAGTTGATATTGATTAAATCTTCATGTTGTTTCTGCTTCCTCTTCTTTGCCCATTCCATAGTGGCCTTCTTCAATCTCTTTAAATTTTCCATGAAAAGAAAGCTCTTGTCCTCCATGGCGTCCCTACACGGGTGTTGCCAAGTTTCATTAAAAAGTTTTTGAATGATTCCTCCTGCATCCAGGATGCGTTGAATTTGAAGGGAGCTGCCAGCTTAAGGGGAGGCTTGGACAGCTCTAGAAGGACTGGAAAATGATCTGAGTTTCCATTTTAAAGTGTTTTTATTGGTTTTAAAAAAAAATTAATGGTAAGGAGCTAAAGTTTACCTCTTCCAAACTATTATAGGGTTATTTTAAATGGTGTTGTTTTTTTTTTAAACAAGGATCATCAGTCAACTAACATTAGTGGATAGAGACTAGAGGCTATGCAAGAAAATGGACTAACCATTAATGAAAGAAAACTATGCCCCCAAAAGAAAATAATTTCTTTTTCTTTCTTCCTTCCTTTTTGAAGGTGGCAAAACCAGATTGGTTAAGAGTTCATTTTTGTCAAATGTAGGAAAATAAGTTAATGGCCTAAGGTATTTCGAAATCCACCAATCATTTCAAGTGGCCTGATTTTTCTTGAATAAAAAAGATTAACCTAATATTTATAGTTAAATCTATCTTAATTCAGTTATCATTAATGCAACCAACCACATTCAACACCATTATTTAACTAAATACATACCACCTAAAAAGAAAACTAATTTTTTGAAAAACTTATCAAAACTTAGTGATCAAGGAGAAATTTCTAGATTGTTAAGGGACTCCTTGCAATAGGTTACGTCTTTCAATCCCCATGGGTGCTTACTTACCAAAAAAAAAAAAAAAAATCTAGATATTATATTTTAATGTACATTAACTTATCATTGAATAATTATTGTTCAAGGAAAACGATCACATCATGTGTATTAGTGGTCTATTAAACTATTTAGGGAAGCCATTGAAATTGAGAGAAGATCAAATAATCTTAACAGGGATGATCGATGGAAAATTAGTAGTTGTTGGATCCCTGCCCTTTCCTCTTAGTTTTTTCCCCTCTTGATCTAGTGGTGTGGTCAGTTTCTAGGTTTTTTCCCATTTTACTTTGGTTTGCTCGGTTTTCCTTTTTCTTTTTATTTTACATTTTATATATCATCATTTGATCTTACTTTACTTTATATTGTTGAATTGAGGCTTCTGTGATCCATATCAAGTTTAAGAGAAGATCTTCGGCGAAAATCACAAGATGAACCAGCTAGTGTGGTTCATCGTCAGGAACTACACTAGCTGGTTCGAAACGCGTCGACAAATGATTTATCTTGTGATTTTCGCAAAAAATCTTCTCTTAAATTTACTTTATATTCTCTTCTTTTTCTTAAATTTTTATTTTTATTGTTTAGTAGAATTTCTTTATCTTTGTTATAAAAGTTATTTCCCTCTTTTTAAGTATTATCTTTATTGTTTAGTAAAATTTCTTTATCTTTGTTATAAAAGTTATTTCCCTCTTTTAACTATTATCCCTCACCACTTTTTATGGAATTTGTTTTCCTTTCTTCACGCTTTATATATATACCTTTTTCTTTACCCAAGAATATTTTGTGTCTCTACTAATTCTTAGTCAAATCCAAAATTAGCTAATTATGGGATTCTACGTTGATTTTTTCTTTTTTAAGTTTTTAATTATTTAATTTTTATTATTTACTAAATTTGGATTTTGATTTTATTCTTATTTATAATATTTAACTTATTATTAAATAATTATTTCTTTAATTTATAAAAAATAATATTAATTTTTATTGTTATACCTTTGAATTTATTAGTTATATCATTCTTCCCCTTCTTCTTGACCCAGTCAAAAGTAGTAGATTTTATAGTCGTTACCTTATAGCTCGACGTTACTTTATAGATCTAGGAAGGATTTGTCCATCTATCTTTAGAGGAATTTGTCCATCTATTTAACCAGCCATCTGTCCATCTATTTAACTTGCGATTTGTTCATCTATTTAACCGGCTTCCATGATTTGAATCTTCATCTTTTCCTGACAATGAACCACACTGGATTTATCCATCTATTTAACTGACTGTTGGTTAGTTCGAAACAGGTCAACAAATTGTAATATCCCTATCGTGATTAACCCCACGTAAAAGTAATTTCAATTTACGAATCAGTTATTAACTGATTCTTGGTAGTTGTGGAACGGATCGAGGATGGAGGAAAGAAAGCGGAGGAGGCAACGGTTGGCCAGGGAGGAAAAGGGGAGTTGCCTTTGAGCGCTGGGGGGACACAATGAGTAGTTCCTGGCTTCCTCTTGAAAACTACCGGAATATGCCGCTGTTTGTCCTTCGTCCCGCTGGCCTGACAGACATTCTGGGGATTCTATTTGGTACGGTAAAGGAGCGTGCAGATACGGAGAAAGCCGGAATACGATCGCATCTTTTTATTTAAACGGCCAGAAGTGAGGATTCGAAGTAGCAGATCATTAGCCGTTTCGATGATCTCTCTTTTCTCATTCTATCATTAGCCGTTTCGATCTCTCTGCCATGCTAATAATAACTTACCAAATATTTCGTGGAACTCTGATAACGAAAGAGCGAGGCTAGATTTAATAACAGCATGGAAATGAGATATAACACGACACGGCACATTGAATGATATTGAAAGGAGAAGATTCGAACCTGCGTTTATGGATCAGTTGACTTTGAACATTCAGGCCTGTTATGCATGGGTTCCGTGACACTTCATCAGGGCATTGATGTATGTCACATGTTACGTGTATTTTTTAGCTTATTCGTGAGAATTTGATAAAAAAAAGTGATATTGTTATTATTTTAAGTATATTCTTAAATTTAAAAAATGATTCAGAGTCATGATTTTTTTTTAATAAATATCATGAGTCATGTGGACACTCGTATCTTCAAGTTTAACCATTTAAAATGGTTAATTTAACATTTTTTTTAAATAAAATTTCTTTATAAATAAATAAACTTTAGAGAAAAAAAAACAAAAATATTTAAAATATATTAATAAATTTCATGATATTTTTTTTTAATAAGTAAATTATATATATAATTTTATATAAAAAGTTAAATTTGGTTCTCTGAATCGGGTTATATTTTAATTAAAAGTATTTAGAAATTCTATATAAAATTTAAAAATTATATATATAGAATAGGTTAATAATTGTTTTTATTTTTAATATTTAGTTTTAGATATATAATTAAATTATAATTTGAAGTACTATTTGGTTTTAGTTATGGAATAAGATTAAATATTAATAAAGTATTATTTTTTATTACTATTTTAAAGTGTTTTTATTGGTTTAAAAAAAAATTAATGGTAAGGAGTTAAAGTTTACCTCTTCCAAATTATTTTTGGGTTATTTTAAATGGTGTTGTTTTTTTTTTTAACAAGGATGATGTGTCAACTAACAATAGTGGATAGAGACTAGAGGATATGCAAAAAAATGGACTAACCATGAATGAAAGAAAACTATGCCCCAAAAAGAAAATAATTTCTTTTTCTTTCTTCTTTCTTCTTTGAAGGTGGCAAAACCAGATTGGTTGAGAGTTCATTTCTGTCAAATGTAGGAAAATAAGTTAATGGCTTAATCTATTTCTAAATCCACCAATCATTTCAAGTGGCATGATTTTTCTTGAATAAAAAAAAAAGTAACATAATATTCATAGTTAAATCAATCTTAATTCAGTGATCATTAGATGATTTTCACCAATGCAACCAACCACATTCAACACCATTATTTAACTAAATACATACCACCTAAAAGGAAAACTTATTTTTTGAAAAACTTATCAAAACTTAGTGATCAAGGAGAAATTTCTAGATTGTTAAGCGACTCCTTGCAATAGGTTACGTGTTTCAATCCCATGGGTGCTTACTTACAAAAAAAAATGTAATTTCTAGATATTATATTTTAATGTACATTAACTTACAATTAAATAATTATTATTCAAGGAAAACGATCGCATCATGTGTATTAGTGGTCTATTAAACTACTTAGGGAAGCCATTGAAATTGAGAGAAGATCTAGTAATCTTAACAGGGATGACCGGTGGAAAATCAGTAGTTGTTGGATCCCTGCCCTTTCCTCTTAATTTTTTCCCCTCTTGATCTAGTGGTGTGGTCAGTTTCTAGGTTTTTTCCCATTTTCTTTTGGTTTGCTCAGTTTTCCTTTTCTTTTTATTTTACATTTTATATATCATCATTTGATCTTACTTTACTTTATATTCTCTTCTGTTTTTTAGATTTTTATTTTTATTGTTTAGCAGAATTTCTTTATCTTTGTTATAAAAGTTATTTCCCTCTTTTTAATTATTATCTTTATTGTTTAGTAGAATTTCTTTATCTTTGTTATAAAAGTTATTTCCCTATTTTAACTATTATTCCTCACCACTTTTTATGGAATTTGTTTTCCTTTCTTCACGCTTTATATATATACCTTTTTCTTTACCCAAGAATATTTTATTTCTCTGCTAATTCTTAGTCAAATCCAAAATTAGCTAATTAGGGGTTCTACCCTGATTTTTTCCTTTTTAAGTTTTTAATTATTTAATTTTTATTATTTACTAAATTTGGATTTTGATTTTATTCTTATTTATAATATTTAACTTATTATTAAATAATTATTTCTTTAATTTATAAAAAATAATATTAATTTTTATTGTTATATTTTTGAATTTATTAGTTATATCATTTTTTCCCTTTTTCTTGACCCACTCAAAAGTAGTAGATTTTATAGTCGTTACCTTATACCTCTACGTTATTTTATAGATCTAGGAAGGATATGTCCATCTATCTTTAGAGGACTTTGTCCATCTATTTAACCCGCCATCTGTCCATCTATTTAACGTGCAATTTGTTCATCTATTTAAACCGCTGCCATGATCTGAATCTTCATCTTCTCCTGATGATGAATCACACTGGATCTAATTTGTTCATCTATTTAAACCGCTGCCATGATCTGAATCTTCATCTTCTCCTGATGAACCACACTGGATCTATCCATCTATTTAACTCACTGTTGGTTGGTTTGAAACAAGTCAACAAATACTCATTAATATAATTATTTCCCAAATATTCTTTTATAATGTATTATATTATTTATAAAAAAAAACTAATTTTAATCTTTCATATATAATTATTTTTAAACACAAAATTATATATCTTTCTAAATTTTAAAAATAAAAGATACTAATATATTTTCATTCTCTCCTCTAAATCAATAAATAAGTTTAAACTAGTAACTTCTTTGCATATCTAAATAATGTTGCATATCTAAATAATAATGTATTTAAACCATGTCTGTATTAAAATTTTACTAAATAAGTTTAAACTAGTAACTTCTTTACATATCTAAATAATAATGTATTTAAACCATGTCTGTATTAAAATTTTACTAAATATGATTAACGTTAGATTATGAAACATCGGCTCTCTCGACATGTTTTTCCATTGCCATATAACATTAAAATGATATGATTTAGCTCTCATGAAATTGATCACTACATAATTTAACGTTTTGTTTCCAAATAATTGTGTTAAATGCCGTGTATAATAATTAATATTGTATTTTATGATATAATATAGATATCGGCTTCTCCATTTACAGAAAGGAAATATCACTGAGAGGTAGTAATCTCCTACTTTTAATCGTAACCTTAAGTGTTAAATGTAGTGTATAATAATTAATATTGTATTTTATGATTTAATAGAGATATCCACTTCTCCATTTATAGAAAGGAAAGGCAGTAATTTCTTATTTTTAGGTGTAACTTTGAAAAATGTAGGTATGGGAGGAAGGTCTTCCCTCACATCGTTCACTTTTCACTTTATTTGCCTAATTATTGTAAATTATATATTAGTCAATAAAAATATAATCAACAATTGTATGGATTTTTTATTTTATTTATTTAGTAAATGTAAATTATATATCATATTGTTAAAAAGAGTTTTTAGATAATTGTGTAACATGATTGAAGAGCCCAACATTTCAAGTGAACACTTCACCCATTTTCAGGGGCAAGAAGCAAACTGATGGTAGGAGTGCATGACCATAATATATGGAGAATGAGGTTAATAAAAGTATAACTAACAATTGTACCTAGAAGTGTAAAGGAACTTTCTATGGTGAAGAAAATACAATGTTAGAGGTGTGGCTCTAAACATATGTTTGTTTTCTTAGTTAAGGATTTCTAGGATAAATATTTGGGTATTACAAGTCTATTATCCATTGTTTAATTTTGTAATTATGAAGAATCTATGTATGCATTACTATACTATAAAGATTTAAAATTTACATTTGGTATCATTGTAGTTGTTGGCTTGAGGCACTTTTGTTGCTAAGGGTTTAGTTGTACGTGGTCTATGAACCTAGTTTGAATGGGAGCTATGTGATGTTGATTCTTGTGGTGAAAGAAAATGGAAAACAATTTGAAAATAAAGATCAAGAAATTTAATGGGAAAAGCTTTGAGCTACGTAAGTCCAAGATGGCATAACAAAAAACAATGAGTCAGGTGGACCCTAGCAGTGCACCTATGGGTATGTGGGCATGTAGACAAAATATTGGACAACGTTGGATAAGAAAAGCACAATCTAGTTATGTATTTCAGATGCATTATTACTAAAAGTTTTGTAAAATTTACAACCTAAGGCATTGTGGGATAAGTTAGGGGCTTTGTATAAATCCAAGTCTTTAGTAAATAAAATTTTCCTTTCAAAGAAGTTGTAAGTTGATTTCCTATGTAAATAAAATAAGACCAATGTCATGGGACACATATTCCAAGCTGAACGTTGGGAAAAATGTAGTGATGGGTATCACTTGTGATTAATTTATGGCTATGGAAATTGTAAAAGGCAATGGAAAAGGAAAAAAGGAAATAATTGTCATATATTTATGAAAAATAAAGGAAAATAGAAGAAAAGGAAGGTAAAGAGACACAAATTTGCAAGAGAGAGAAATTGAAAGGAAAATGAAGAAAATAGAGGTCTCAATGATAAAATTGCTTCTAAGGATCATTTGCTAATTTTTTATAGTTTTTGGGTTCATATCTCTTCCACTGTCTCATTCTCTCATACTCTTGCACACTTAGAGCATTCTTGGAGCATGCTTGGAGCACTCTAGTATTCACCTGGATTTGGAGAAAGAATTAAAATGAAAGTAAGAAAGCGCATGGAAACAACTGGATCAACTACTACAGCTGGATTTCTTTGCAGGTAATAGGTTTCACGATTGATTTGCTTGCTGATTCCTGGATGCATGTTATATGCATGTGATTTTTGGTTATGTGTTGTATTTGGCATGGAGATTTTTCTGGATTGAAGACCTTGCATTTCCATTTCCTGGATAGCCATGGTATTGTGGGTTTTTCCACTTGGTTATTTTTCTGATTGGTGCTCATGTTCCTTATGACTGTGGGTTGGAACAAATGCTTTGAAATCCCCAGAACAACTTGGGGTGAGTTACTAGTCCTGGAGCCTAGGTTGGGACAAACGTTTTGGAGCCCTTGGTGATTTGATTTACTAGTCCTTGGAGTCGGGTTGGAAAAATTCTCTAGAGCCTTGGAAGTTTGTGGGTTGAGTTACTAGTTCCTAGAGCCCTAGATAGCTTGGGTAGAGGCCGATCTAGTTGGCGTTAGTGATGTCTGACTGTAGAGGTGGATTCACTGTGGTTGAGGGTTGAGGTAGTATAGCCTCTGGAAGCCCTGTTTGGTTTCATCCTCATTTATTCCATGAGATCCCACATGCATGCTTGGAATATGGTGCAAGGGGGATTAGATGAAAGAGAGATTTGGTTCATCCTAATCTATGGTCGGGTGGTATGTGGAAGTCCTTAACTTGGTTGGTATTTTCATTTATTAATAAGATTTATTCTTCTACCATGATTCATGTGTACTTGCAGTAATTATATTGGTGATATTATGTATGAGTTATTATGGTTCCTATCTTAGTTATTTTCTGGTTATATGTTGGTTATATGATGTGTACCATCTGTGGATCTCGTCATGAATTATTTAGTTATTGATTGGTTGATGAATGTATAGACTAATAAGTGTTGCTACAGCTATGTGGAGAGGGCACAGATCCTTCTTGATGATTCTCTTGCGAGATTATTGAATTAGTGAAAAGATATGCATTTATAACCTACAGGTACTATGTACACAAAGTGTTTGTCTAAATGAATAATTGGACCTCTAACTTCTCGGGGTCGTAACTTTGGCATATAATCTTCATTTGACTACATAAATACCTCATTTCGAATATTTTCATGAGGAGGCCAAGAAAAAATTGTGTGAAACAAATTTGGGTACCTTTTTAGTCTCTTCATTTTCATTGAAAATGTCGTTTAGGCCCTCAAAACGGCCTCAAAAGTTTAGAAACCGAAAAACTACCAAAAATAGAAAGTTGTGTTAAATTTAAGGAAACAAATTGAAATGAAATAGTCTTGGGTCAAAAGAGGTTGATAATAGTGTGATCATGTGTCACTAGGTGTTTGCAGTCAGTGCTAAACATGTGGACCCCATTTTCCATAAGTGCATCTTGGAAATCAGGTCTCACAGAGTAACTCTCATCTCACATTTACCCTAGCGATCTTGTGAGGGAGGGTTGGTTACAGGGTGGTATCAGAGCTTCCAGGTTCAAACACTTGGACTAGATGGGCTAGATGTGATTGTTACGTATTCATGATTGATTATCTATGTGTTTATCATGCACGCATGTTGGTTATTTGTCATGATGCCCATTGTCACAGTTGTGTCCTCATGTAGAGGTCGATGATGTTGATATGTTGAGATGATATATATATATATATATATATATATATATATATATATATATATATATAGATATAGATATATATAGATATATCATGTTAATTTGGATTGATTTGTGTAGACGAGAAATCCTCCCATGAAATTCACTTAGGTATGTTTCAGTATGTTTATATTTGGTTATCTAAAATGGTATGTTTGCAGGAAGAAGATCAGAGATGACAAGAAAAATGGTGGATTACAGTTTAGGTGACTTTCCTTATAGCTCAGATGAGCAGCAAAGAGATGAGTACTCTATTGAAATAGCAAATACCTTGAGAAGTTTAAAAGAAGAAATCAGAAGTTGTAAGGCGGATAATGATAGAATCATTCAGTCATAAGAAAGACTTGCCAGAGCTGAAGAAAGAAAGCATAGGTAAATGCAGTGATTGTTTAGAGTTTATTATAGTTGCAGAGACAGGGACATCCATGTGTCAGTTATGGATAGGAGGAAAGTAAAAATGGGGCATATGGTAGCAGTTCTCATGCAGGGCACAGGTCGGACAAGGATGATATGGTCAGAGGTGGAAGATGGAAGGATACACCTGACATGACAGGTAGTGGTTATGGATTATATTCTAGTTCTGGATCAAAGAGACAACATGATCATCATAGCTATCATCTTTATAGGAGGAGTGAGAAGCAGTACTTGTCAGATGAGTTTAACAAATCCAAACTTCCTACCTTTGATGGAGAGTTGAATAAACCAGAAGATGAAGAAGCATGGTTTCATGGGATGAAGAAGTTCTTCGAGCTGCATGACTATACAAAGAATATGAAGGTCAGGCTAGCCATTTTTAGTCTCAAAGGGAAAGTAGACATTTGGTGGGAAGATGTGAAGCATGTCAAAGGCATCAAGATAGAGGAGTTGAGTTGACATGAATTCAAAAGACTTTTCAAAGAAGTATTTGTCAGAGAGATACTATGACAATAAGGCTAAAGAGTTCTACGAGTTGAATATGGGATATATGACAGATGAAGAGTATACGGCTAAGTTTTTGGAGTTTTTGAGGTATGTACCATATCTTAAGGATGAAAAGATAAAAGTTTAAAGATTTGTTAGTGGATTGTCATTATCATTTAAGGATCAGATTGAGTACGATGACCATCGGACATTGGAGGAAGTAACTGGGAAGTTTAAATGTTGTCATGAGTAGTCTAAGCGTAATTCGGAACCTAGGCAAGGTTGGAAAGGTAATGACGAGACTAAGGGAAAGTGGGATAAGAAGCAAGAAAGACCTCAAGATGCAGGTAACAAGGAGAATACAACGCCTTACAAGAAATTCAATGTAGTTGATAGAAGATAGGGATTTCAGTCTGAGGAGTAGAGCAAGGGTGATGGCAGGAAGCCATTGCAGTTCTGGGCTTATGGGATAGATAATTGCAGGAGAGATTGTCCACAACATTAAGGTGGCACACCTCTTATTTACATTTCTAAGGAGGTACAAATAGTTGGGGATGTTGGACATGGTATTCCTCAAATTTGTGCAGCATTGGATAATAGGCAGGTTGATCATCAGGCATCTATTATCGAGATGAAAAGTAAGCTTTGTGAACAAGTTGTTTCTATTCTTATTAACCCTAGATTTAACTATATTTATATCAGTCATGACCTAGTGGATAAGTGTTGCTTTAATAAAGAAGTGCATGCAGATTCTTGGTTGGTGCAATTAGCTATAAGTACTAAGAAAAGAGTTCATCATTAGGTAAGATCTTATGCATTTAAGTTTAACGGTATGTCTACATCGATGCATCTAAATGTACTTCCATTGGGATCATATAGTATGTTGTTGGATATGGATTGGTTGTATATTCACATGATTAAAATGGATTGCTATGATAAGGTTATTGAGTGTCTGGACGATGATGGAGAAAGGAGAATCTTGCAATGTAAGAAGAATCTACGATGGTGAGAATGGTTACAGGTATGCAGGAAAGGGTGTGTGTTGTTTGTGAAAGGGTGTGTGTTGTTTGTGAAGGAGGATGGTACTCTAAGGTTGTGCATTGATTACAGGAGATTGAGAAGGTGAAGATCAAGAACAGGTACCCATTTCTGCAGATTGATGACTTGTTTGATCAGTTTAAGGAAGAAACAATGTTCTGAAAGATTGATTTGAGATCAGGATATCATCAGGTACGCATCAAAGAAGAGGAAATTTACAACACTGTTTTTTGAACTAGGTATGGGCATTATGAAATTGTTGTAGTTCATTTTGGTTTGACTAATTCCCCAACTACTTTCATGTGTTAATGAATAGTGTGTTGCATCTTTATCTTGACAAGTTTGTGATAGTATTCATTGATATGATATATTTTACATCTTCTAAGAAAGAGGAAGAGCATGCAGAACATTTAGCAACAGTGTAAAAATTGCTAAGAGAGCATCAATTGTATGCCAAGGTTAGTAAGTGTATTTTCTTTCATACATAAGTTCATTACTTGGGACATGTTTCCAAGGAAGGCATAGCAGTGGACCCGGAAAAGATTAAAGCTATCATGGAATGGGAAGTGCCTAGAAATATGGATGAGGTTAGATCATTCATGGGGTTAACAAGTTACTAGAGGAGGTTCATGAGGAACTTCTCACGGATTTCCTATCCTATTACATCTTTGCAGAAAAAAGGAAAGAAATTTGAATGGATAGAGGAGTGTGAAACCAGTTTTGAGAAGTTGAAGAAGTTGCTTACAAATGATCCAATTCTAAAAATTGTAGATCCAGATAAAGAGTTCATGGTGTGCACAAGTTCTTGCAAGAGAGGACTTAGTGGAGTCCTAATGTAGGAAGGACAGGTAGTATGCTACGAGTCAAGTAAGTTGAATGAGCACATGCAGAACTGTGTGACTCATGATCTCGAGTTAGCAATTATCATCCACGCCTTGAAGATGTAGATACACTATCTTCTTGGCAAGAGGTTTATGACGATGAGTGATCACAGTGTGTTGAGATACTTGTTTGAACAACCTAATCTTAATTTTGGGAAAGCTAGGTGGTTAGCCACGCCTAGTGAGTTCTACTTCGAGATTAGGAACATTTCGAGAAAAGAGAACATGGTTGCAAATGCTCTTAGCAGAAGAGTGCAGGTAATTCACATTGCACTTATGAGTTCATATGGGACAGAATTGTGGGAGCGATCTTATAGGGTGGACAGCATGATGACATGTACCATCAGCTTAACCATAGGTTACAACAGTAGAGCACAGATGACCAGAATGTGGATTATCATCTCATGGTATATGGTTTGGTGAGCTTAAGAATCTTATCTTGAGAGAATTTCATGTTAATCTGTATTCAGGTCACCCGAAATATTAGAAGACATTGACAACAGTTAATAAATTCTACCATTGGTTGAACTTGAATAAAGATCTACCTGAGTTTGTTGCAAGATATTTGGATTTTCAACAAATAAAGGTAGAATGTAAGCATTAAGGTGGTTTATTATAGTTTATTTTGATTCCAGAGTGGAAATGGAAGGTCATTTCCATGGACTTCAATACAAGTTTACCTAGGACATATAGATAGCATGATTCCATCATGTTTGTGGTTAACAGGTTGACCAAGGTAGCTCACTTCATCCCAATGAAGTCTATTAATTCAGCTAGCGACATATTTCAGATTTTCATTAGAGAGATACTAAGATTGCTTGGTGTTCCTAAGAAGATTGTATTTGACATAGACTTCAAGTTTACTTCCATGTTCTGGAAGGAGTTGTTTGCAGGTTTGGGGATAGAATTGGCTTTTAGTATAGCCTATCATCCGCAGACAGATGGATAGACAGAGAGAGTTAACATGATTCTGAAGGATATGCTAAGGATGTATTTTATGCATTAGCAGAGGAAGTGGGAAGAGTACCTTCCACTAGTAGAATTTGTGTACAATAATGAGTATCATAAGTCCTTGAGCATGAGTTTGTTTAAGGAACTTTATGGGTTGAGTTGTAATACTCCCATTGACTAGAATGATCCAATGAACAATTTATTGATTGGAGTGGACATGTTCGCTGAGATGGAACAGGAAATTCAGGTTATTAAAAGGAATTTGAAAGCAGCACAGGACATGCAGAAGAGTTATGTAAATCAACACGGGGTATTTAAGGAGTTTCAGGTTGGGGAGCATGTGTACTTGTGCATCAAGCTCAAGAAGAGATCATTGAGGATTGGGTCATGTGCTAAGTTGGCACCTCGGTATAGTGGGCCTTTCGAGAACCTTGAGAGGATTGGACTAGCGGCCTCAGGCTCTAGAATTGCATTGTCGCTCACAGTGAAAGTCCATGATGTTTTCTATGTTTCATTGTTTAAGAGGTATGTGAAGGATTTTGATCATGTGATTGACTCGTCTCGCAATGAGTTGTATTATAAAGATCCAATAAGTGATATGATTGTCATGTTATTCATATTGGTCATGGTTTGTAGGTGTCATTGTAAATATTGCATCGAGCTATGTTATAAAGCTCCATGGGCAGTATGTTTTGTTTTCAGTGATTCACTTGTCATAAGTGTCAAAGTACATCGAGGTTGGTGTTCCCCAAGGGGAGGGGTTTGTAACACCACCTAGTTGATTTTCCATGTAAATAAAATAAGACCAAGGTCATGGAACATGTATTTCAAGCTTAATGTTGGGCAAAACATAGTGATGGGTATCACTTGTGATTAATTCATGGCAATAGAATTTGGCAAAGGAATTGGTAAAAACAAAAAGACAATAATTAGAATTTATTTATGAAAAATAAATGAAAATAGGAGAAAAGAAAAATGGACACAAATTTGCATGAGAGGAAAATTGAAAGAAAAATGAAGGAAAATGAAAATCAAATTATAGTGGTTTTATTATTATTAAAAGAATTAATATATAAGTTAAACATACATACATTTAAAAGAATATGGAACAAGATTCTCAACTATGAAGATTTACTCCCACTTTATGATGGAGATTCTTAAGTTGTAAATAGATTTTGTTAAAATACAGTGTGTTGATACCATGGCTTATCAATATCTCATTTCAAAAAATCATATCTCATTTCAAATGGCACTTCTTCATATGTCATGTTTTATTTAATCAATTTAATTAAAATGACAAAAAAGCACAATAATAACACTATATATTATATATTGATAACTATAAGATAACTCCAATAGTTAGAGCGGAGTCACAAAGCCAAGGTCCATCGAATAAAAACGAGTGCACAAAGGCTGAAGTAAAAGACAAATGAAATTATGTAAGAAAAACGAGTGGACAAAGCGAGCTTAAGGAAAAGATGAATGATGAGCTCGTGGCCGAAACTAAAAACAAAGAATGCAAGTGAAAGAGTTTTAGTCACGTGCGACAACATATATTGAATAATTCCAAAAACCTTTGTGGGAACAAAGCAGCAAGATCTTGCTTATTATTATTATCTAGTCAATGGTAGATATAATGCAATGCAATTGGTATTGTTAAAAAACTTTGTTTTTTATTAAATTTAAGATTTTTGTGATCTATAATGTATATAGATGTTTTTCTGATTAATTACAAAATTATAAATTAATTTATGTTTTTAACCGTAATTTATTTTTAAAACAAAATTAATAAATTTTATATTTTAAAATTTAAATAATTTATTTTTTAGATATATTAATTTTATTTATTAAAAATTTGATTGGTTGATATAATTTTATTTTTTTCCAAATGTGATGTTTGCTTCGTCGTTCGTGTAAACAGTAGCATCTAGGATTCGCAACAGTGTCTTTACATTAATGCACTTCATGTAGTGTTTTTTTTATTAACATATAGAGACATTAACATGGCTACTACCAAAATTATATTCTGTGAAATTATCGTGTGATAGACAAGTGTATGTACAAAATGACTTAACTCGCAGACAAAAATGAGTACGAATTACTAAGCCACTATAAGTTCAACGCTTATTTTTTTTTGCTTTAATAAAATAGACACTTAAAGTAATGGGGAAAATTTATATTTTATTTATTTCAATTATAGTTATAAGGTTAAAGTAGTTTTTTAATAAACTATTGATGTCTATTGTATGATTTTAATGTAGTAATATGAATGTAAATCAGAGATTATGGAGTAAAAGATTTTGTGGCATGTACATCAAAAGGGTTGTTAATGGGTATGCTCCATCACTTTTAAAAAAAGATATAATATATATGTGTTAATCATGTATAGCTTGGGTGGTTGAGAGAGTTTAATGATAACCTTTCCACCTGGGTTCTATTCACCAGACATGATGATTATGTTGAAAAATCCTGAAAAATAGATTCTATGTAGGGCTATGTTGTGACTTTTCAGTACTGAAACTACTATATCTCTGTCTTCTTATTTAGGAAAAATAAAAGAAAAACATTTTAATAAAAAATGTAAAATATTACCATTAAAATAAATGTTTTTCCACATTCATTTTCTACAGTGAGTGTTTTTCCATCACATCTTCTATGAACATGGTTATATGTTATTAAATTTAAGATTTTTGACAATATATTTATGAGATACTATATTTTTAAGATTATTTTAAAGAAAGTTATAAATTTATGATTTATATTTTATTAATATCAGTGAAAATGATTAATGAGCGTCTAATATTCATTGTATTAAGTGATGTTTAGAAGATGTAGAGGTGGAATTGAAATTATCAAATGAATTGCATAATATCAATTCATCGTCTTTGTGCTTACACATGGTGACAGGGACTTTTTGAGTAGTCATTCACTCCACGACTCCTATCACTCAAGTGCATGAAATTGTGGAGTTTCACCCATAGTCATGAGCACTTTTCTTGTTATCCCATCTACAAAATATTAAAAAGTATTATGTCTTGTGAACTATTCATTTAGAGTTCTTTTGACTCCTTATTTAAATATTTGGTCAGCTTTCATAATATAACATACGAAATATCATTTTGGTTATTATTACATACATTATGGTATTAATGCATGACCCATATCCCTCAAGCATTAGTCAAAATTACCAATTTCTCAAGATATTGAATTGTGCACTTCGCACTCATCACACTGGGTAATGCTGATATGGGAAAAAGAAGTGGGATTGAAAATAATGAAATAAATCACATAACATAAATCATCACCTTAGAAGACATGTACCTAGTAACTAGGACTTCTTATGAAGTTATCCATCAAGGTTTCTTCTACATCAAGTGTGCTTACGCTTCAATGTCCTCTTCTTCCCTTTAAAGTACATATACCCTCACATTTTGTTTCCATATAGTTAGCATGGACGTTGAAATTATTGTTCTTTCTTTATACAAGAGTGAATCAATGGCTCTCCAAACATATTTATTTGATACATAGGATTCTATTGTAAGTGTGAATGAGTTTCAATATATCCTACTCCTTTTCTCATTATCCTTGATTCATTAAGTCAATTCACTCACAATATGGAAATAGAATCAACTGAGACTTCATTTCCCTCTTCTTTACTTAAGTTCATTTTCCGTCTACGAGGAGTTTCTTCTTCCCTTTAAAGTACATATTCCTCCACATTTTGTTTCCATATAGCTACTAAATTGTTAGCATGGATGTTGAAATTGTTGTTCTTTCTTTATACAAGAGTGAATCAATGGCTCTCCAAACATATTTATTTGATACATAGGATTCTATTGTAAGTGCGAATGAGTTACAGTATATCCTACTCCTTTTCCCATCATGTCCATGATTCATTAAGTCAATTGCCTCACAATATGGAAATAGAATCAATTGAGACTTCATTGTCCTCTTCTTTACTTGATAGTTCAATTGCCGTCGAGGGGGAGTTTTCTTTTTCTCATGGATTTTAAGTGGTAACGTTTAGATACTTTATTTCAAGGTCTTATAAAATAGGCAGGATTGTATGAATGAAATCATGTTCTCCAATTTTCCCAAAATGTTATGGTCACATGTGTATCATCATCAAAACGTACAGTTGATTAAGCTTCATCAACAACATTTGTCATCTGCAATATAATTATTGTTAGTAATTGATTGAAGCCTCTAACGAACAACATTATCTTCACCCTAGCATTTATCATTGCATATGTATATATGATATTTGTTTCCTAATTGTGGAGAGGATTAAACACTCTAATAAAAAACATTATCTATATATGGTATTTGTTTTCTAATTGGGGATTTCCACAGAGCATTAAACACTCTAATAAAAAAAATATATCTTAAACCCAACATTTATTTTGATGGATGAATATGAATATGTTATTTTTGTGTTTTTATTGCTCGTGAGAAAATGTATACTTTACTAAGTAGACATTATCTTGAGTTCCGTTTTTATTGGTTTTGAGAAACTATAGAATATGCTCAATGGGTTGTCACGTGTATGGTCATTAAATTAGATATCTAACACAAATATATATCATATAAGCATTTTTATATTTAAATTTATTCTACAGGAGATGTAGCTACATGCAATACTTGTTTTATTTTATAAAGGAAATTCTACTTCTTTTCATGTGATTAAAATCTCACCAAAACATAGTAAATTGCTTTTAGTTTATTTTGTGAAAATTAGTAAAATTTATAGTGGTCAATGATACAATGTTACCATTATTGGCTTTTTCTTAAATGTAGATAAGTTTTTATGTGTTATTATAAATTTTATTTCCTCATTGATGAAGAATATGAAATAATATGTGATGACTTTAATGATTTCCATAAGTATTAATAATATGCATAACAAAAAAAATAAAAAATAAAAGTCTTTATTATTTTTTACACATAATTAATAATACAGGGAAAAAAACATTAATAATACAAAAGAAAAAAAGTGTTTTAAATTGGAGAATAATCATCCAAATATATGTCATAAATAGTTATTTCATAGTTTTCAAAGTTCAATAATTAAACCTAACTACACTGCCTTATTTTATCTCAAGTTATGTAACTAATTATGCAATTTTGAAAAGATTGATGTATATATACAAACAAAAGTTGTAAAAATAAGTTTATCTAAAAGCAAGTTTATTACATAAATATTTAAATAAATTTTAAATTAAATTTAAAATTTTATTTTATATATATATATATATATATATATATATATATTTTAAATCATTTAAATAGAAGGAGGAAAAAGTAAAGAGTTACTAAAAATTAAAGTAAGGATGATATTATTAAAGTTTAAATATTAAAAAAAAAATTATAAATTACTTTAACTATAAATAAATAAATATTATTATTAAGAGAAGTGGTGTATTATCATTAAGGGAAGTGGAATGGAGCTAATCTGAGCTTTAATATATTATTTATTTTAATTTTTATAAATATATAGATTTTGAGGGAGTTTGAAATTAAGTGGAAAAAGATTTGTGTGATTTTATAAGTGAGGTTTTTAAGTTAATAAATAAATTTTGTTATATTAGAAGTTAAAAGGTAATTGTTTAATGAAAATGAAAATTTTATAAGAAATTTAGGATTTGATAAAGATATAAAAAAGTTATAGGGTGGAAGTAAAATTAAATAAAAAGTTATAAGAATATGTGTTTATAGTTTTTAAGAATGATTTTTTTTCACTTATTAAAGAGTGTGATGTAGAGCTTTAATATATTATTTATTTTAATTTTTATAAATATATAGATTTTGAGGGAGTTTGAAATTAAGTGGAAAAAGATTTGTGTGATTTTATAAGTGAGATTTTTAAGTTAATAAATAAATTTTGTTATATTAGAAGTTAAAAGGTAATTGTTTGATGAAAATGAAAATTTTATAAGAAATTTAGGATTTGATAAAGATATAAAAAAGTTATAGGGTGGAAGTAAAATTAAATAAAAAGTTATAGGAATATGTGTTTATAGTTTTTAAGAATGATTTTTTTTCACTTATTAAAGAGTGTGATGTAGATATTAATATAATTATAAGACAATAGCTAATATTTTTATTAGCAATAGTTTTTTTGGGTTGTTCCTTTGGGAACGAGAAGAGGTGGTATGATTTGGGTAATTTAGACACTTTTTAACCCCAATGAATTATGCAAATCAATTAGTGTGGATAGAATTTCCATTAATTTCACATTAGTTCAATGGCTAAATTCAAATAGGGAATAAAAAGGTCAATCCATTTATTTACATAATTTTAGTTGCTTCTTTGGGAAAGAGAAGAGGAGGTATGATTTGGGTAATTTAGATGCTTTAAACCCCAATGGATGATGCCAATAAATTAATGTTGTTATAATTTACATTAATCTCACATCAGTGCAATGGTTAAATTCAAATGGAGAAGAAAAACATTAGTCCATCTATTTACATAATATGCATGCAAACATTATAGTGTTATTTCATGTAGAAATAAAAATAGGTATTAAAAATGTTACAAAATAATTGGATATATAGGATTTCTAGTAAAAATGTGTTTTTTTTTTAATTACAAAGTTGTATTGGGAGGGGGTTTCAACAAAGGAATTTGGGAAATAATTTTTAATATCTAGTAAAATTAAAGGTATTCTAAATCATATGTTTAACAAGTGAATCTCCACGAGTTTAACTCCTTACTAAATCTAGGATATCGATTATAGAGTATTATAGAAATTATTTGAGAAAAAATGGAGGCCTCAAAGATGTGTATCTTGTGGAAATCGTGTGAGTTATGCGAAAACACTATTGGGTATGTGTTATATTCTTTGCATGATTAACATCATGCATTATATATTGCACAGGATCAAATGTGGCTTGTTTCTTCCCCAATAGTCGCAGGTCTCAAGGTGTAGTCCTAAAAAAAATGAGTTACGTTTAGTCTTCTTTTAGCATTTTTGGGGTGTTTTCTGCCAATGGTTTTTCAATCCATTGTAATGTAATTCTAGTTAAGGAATATAATTTGGGTTAACAAATTAGGGTTGTGAGTACCATAGAATCTTATATATTATATTGTAAATGGT
The DNA here is from genome assembly GCA_031772625.1 of Pinus tabuliformis. Classification (NCBI taxonomy): domain Eukaryota; kingdom Viridiplantae; phylum Streptophyta; class Pinopsida; order Pinales; family Pinaceae; genus Pinus; species Pinus tabuliformis. The sequence continues at coordinate 572,817,553 of CM062808.1, forward strand.
GAAGAAAATACAATGAGTGCTAGAGGTGTGGCTCCAAACATTTTAGGGTGTTGAATCCATTTATGTATTCAAAATTGCATTCAAAACGATAGAATGTCACATTCTTTTCTGATATTGTTTTGGCAAATTCCAGTGAAAAAATCTATTTCGTCTATAAGTTAGACTACGCCTATAAATTTATATAATTTTAATGTTAAAAAATGTTGTAACTCTTTTGTATATAATACTAGGAATTGGGATAACATTTTTTCTATAGATTTAATTCTAAAAATTGTTGTAACACATATAATACTAGGAATTGTTGTAACATTTTATATGTATATATATATAATAAAATATGTTCTTATATTAAGTATGTATATAGATATTCAAAAATAATAAATGATAATAAATTTTAAGGACTAAAATACTGTTTAATATACATTATTTTTATGTCTACTGAAGGTAAGTATATTGTAATCAATTTGGGTCAAAATGCTTTGACCCTTAATTAATTTGCAAATTTTTAGAAACTATTTCAAAATTTTATTAAAGTTTTGGTAGATTTAAATATTAAACTTATTTTTTTATAAATTGAAATTTACTTTTTCAATTTTTAAAATTTAAATTTATAATTTTTTATTGGTGGATGACTAATTTTATGTGGTTTAAAATCTTTTTTTTAGAATTAAAAATTGTTTGAAAAAAATCTTTGATCACGAAGTGTCTTCATCAATTAATTATCCATTTTTTAATCAAATATATGGATTTTTCCATAATTAATATTTTATTTTCATTCATTATCATACTTATTTTTAACAATAAATATTTAGTAACCTATAATCATTTATTGCTTGCTTTCTATTAATTGTTGTATTCTTTCTAATAACAATGTTTTTCACCCTTTTTCCATTTGGGGGGTGTACAATCTCTCTATGGTAATAGAAAAACAATATGGGGCACGTGCGTCTGCGGTCTGGCTTGCTGATATTAGGTGCACACATTCCTTATATTTTTCTAATACATATCTGCTCATATATTTTCAAGTATGAATAATTCACCACAATTACCAAAGATTACCAAAGGTAGACCTAGCACAGTTACTCTACAGAGCCTCTATGAGTATATAGAGTCTTTAGAGAAACGTAGAGAAGAAAGAGAAGTCAAGCTACAAACAGAGTTAGCAGCCATGCTGGAAAATAAATTCGCATCTCTTGAAGACAAGATCCAAAAACAAATAGAAAATAAAATAGAACTATTGGAGAATAAGATGGAGGTAATGTAGACTAGGTTGCAGGTTAAAGAAAAACATAACCAAGATATGAACCAAACATCCTAGCAAATAGATGCTTATACTTTAGAGAGTCTTAAAATGAAGGACATGATTAATGAGCTAGAAGAAAAAGTTAATAGCTGCCTCTGCCTCACCCTAAATAGTGTGGCGGGTAAATTAGATATCAAACCAATAAAGATGAAATGAAAAAATTGATAGAATTAGACCATCAACGTAACAAAAGGGCCTTGAACCTTATAATATTCGGTTTGAAAGAGGAGGTAGACGATGATAATTTAGCCATAGCCCAGACAAAATTACATAACAGATTACAAATTGAAACAATGTGTCTCACAAAAGCAACAATGTTAGGGAAACTAACTAAGAATAAAGGAAGGCTGGTCCAAATAAAGGTGAGCTCTGCTGACCATAAGTATGACATACTTAGTAAAACCTCAACTCTAAAAGGAACGAGAATATTTATAAATGAAGATCTCATTCCAGAAGATCAAGCAGAATTGAGAAAGGAGGTTCAAAAGGTAAAGGAGGCTAGAAAGGAAGGAAAATGGGCAATAATCATATATATATATATATATATATATATATATATATATATATATATATATATAACTTGGAGATTTAACACCTACTTGTCTCATGCACATTGAATGAGATTCCTAGTTGTTATGTGATTTTTTTAATTGTTAATTAGTTGGATCTGAGAGATTTAGGCCAACTAATATAGCTCTTACTTTGGTGTTTTGGTATATATATATATATATATATATATATATATATATATATATATATATATATATAGATTTAACTCCTACTTGTCTCATGCACATTGAATGAGATTCCTAGTTGTTATGTGATTTTTTTAATTGTTAATTAGTTGGATCTGAGAGATTTAGGCCAACTAATATAGCTCTTACTTTGGTGTTTGGTTGAGATATTTTCTCAACTGATTGATTGTGTTGTTAAGATAGAATTTCTATCTTCAACCAATGATTGATATATTTATATGAGTGATTAATCTAATGTAATGTAAGTTTTGGTGTGCAATTGGTTTCTCAAATTGCTATCAAATCCAGTGGCTCTGGGTTAACTCCCTTAAGGGATGGCCCATATATCTGGGATGAGGAATATGTGAGAGATGTAAGTTTTATTCTTTTGTGTAAATATGTAGAGTTAAATTAATATAGATGTGTGAGAAATAGATTGTCTGAGTCAACATTTTTAGTGCAACTTTTGGATGCATGTGTGAATTTACTGAATCATGGAAGAGTCCATCCTCATTTAGCAACTAAGATCTTGGGTGCTATGCCTCTTTCATCTCAAGAATTCATGGTTTTCTAATCTAAAGTTACCACACGTCAAAGAGTTTAGAAGTGAATTAAATATTTTTGGTCACCAGTAATTTCTATTCAGAGATGCCATCTTCAGGATTATTAGGAGATTAATAGGAGCTCTCACCAATTAAAGATGGTACATATGTTTCTACGTATCTTCAAGGAACATAGTCAAATGCTTCTTGCTCGCAATGTTGCAGAACAACACTTTTTCTTGGCTAACATATTTGAAAGAATCAATGATGGCAGATATATGAAAGATCTCATGTGTTTAGTTTGTGGTTTTGCAACAACATAATGATAACATCGTAAGAATTCACACAATTAGTGAAGTGGAAATGTAACACACCTCCTCTCACTACCCACTTTCACCGGCTTGCCCAAGATAAACATGAGCTAAGGGGCTACTATGATAAGACTCAACCTCCTAGATTACCTTAAGGAAACGGAGTCCACAAAATTGGAACTTACTGACCTCTTCCTAATGCCACAAGACCCCCAAGGGCTGACCCACCCTTCCTGGATCATTTCCTGTGAGACAACTCAACTTTTTGTGGCATTGGAGCCCCAATCGCTCCCTTGCAAAGACCTCCAAGCGACTAATATTTCCCAGTCGTTCGCTTTAGCCTGCCTGAGTGCGACTGTAGCCTTTTTCTACCATTTTTATGCCAACGACTACGAGATTTAAGGCTATTTTCCAGGGTTGCGGCTTAGCCTCTGCCCATAACTCTATGTAACTTTCAGAACTCATAACAGACATGAAGACAATGCTTGTAAACCAAAAAATGAAAGGAGGACTTGACCTGACCTTCCCCAACCGAGACTGACATTTTGTCAAACACTTGGTAAATATGCAACCTACAGGTCATGAATTCAACTCTGAGCATAAGGGACTGAAAACTTATCTGAATTTTAACAAGAAGGGTCTCTACCTTCTCACATTAGTTTTCATAACATCAATTAGCTCTTGCATTCATTATTCATTCAATTACAAGTAAAAATATGAACAAATCCATCACTAAGAACTGTCATATAACCATGCTTATAAACAACATATAACTAGATAAATAACAATGAGAGAATAGTCATTAAATCCACATAATAACAAGTACATTTACTCATAAAAATCAAGATAACTTAGCTTTTATTAAACATAGGAAAAATCCTTGGGTTTATTATTCCCTCGGGCTTATAATATTTATCTTAGGGTTTATATACCTTGTGTTTATAATATTAATCCCTTTGGGTTTAATATTATTCCTTTGTCTTTATATTATCAATCCGTTGGGTTTTTAATCCCTTGGGTTTCTAGTATTATTCCCTTGGGTTTATAATATCAACCCCTTAGGTTTAATATTATTTCCTTGAGTTTATAATACCTTTGGGTTCAATCATGGTCAACAACGAGCAACCATAGTCACACTATGACAAAGACTGTCTCTTGGTCCAACGTCACATTGTCAAAACAATGGTCTTCCATGGTCAACCATGGTCCAATGTCGCATTGTGACAAAGAGTGTCTCAATATGGAGATCAACCATGGTCAACGATGGTAAGCAATGGTCCAACTTTGCATTGTGACAAATGTTGTCTCAATATGAAAATCAATCATGGTCAACCATATTCCAATGTCACATTGTGACAAATATTTATCTTAGAGTTTATATTGCTTGGGATTATAATATTTATCCCTTGGGTTTAATATTATTCGTTTGGGTTTATAATCCCTTGGTTTTATTATTCCCTTGGGTTTATAATATTTATCTTAGGGTTTATATACCTTGGGTTTATCATATAAATCCCTTGGGTTTATCATATAAATCCCTTGGGTTTATATTATCAATCCCTTGGGGTTTTTTTTATCAAGTTCGCTATGTTCCTCGACGCTTGACCTATGGCTAGAGAAATTGCAACCTAGGGGCATCTAAGTTGTCAAAGTCACCAGGGGATCGCACTCGATCTGGGTAACACGAGCCCTAGGTTGACTATAATTTAGCATGTCTCATCGCCCTAGCACGGGTGCAATAGCCTTTGTGAGGTTTGATCCAGGGTTGCCTTGTTGATGAGGCCTGTCCTCAACCGGCTGTGCTAGTAGGACTTGACAATTTGTTGGGTTTTTAGTATTAATCCCTTAGTTTTATTATTCCCTTGGGTTTATAACATCAATCCCTTTAGGGTTTATATATCTTGCATTTATAATATTAATCCCTTGGGTTTATTATTCCCTTCAGTTTATAATATCAATCCCCTCAATTTATTCGGTTGATATTCCTATTGTATAATATTATTCATAAGGTTTATAATATCAATCATACGGTTTAATATAAATCATTTTGGTTTACAATCATGGTCATCCAGGGTCCAATGTCACAGTGTGCCAAATATTGTCTCAATATGAAAATCAACCATGGTCCAACATCATATTTTGACAAACATCATCTCAGTATGAAAATCAATGATGGTAAATCATGGTTAAGCATGTTTATTTTAGGGTTTATATTATTTATCTTAGGGTTTTTATATCTTGGGTTTATAATATTTATCCCTTGGGCTTAGTATTATTCTTCTGAAATTTACAACTATATCAAAAGTGAATTCAGTAGATGGTTTGCAGATTTCACCGCCTTTTTTCTTTCAACGTTATGTAAAAATGCAAGTTAATGCGAGAATGGATTCATTGGAAAGTGTGAATGATCTTGATCATTATCTTGTTGATTTGAATTGGTGCAACTTTTGTCATCAGTTTCGGTGTGTTTTGGAAGAGGCTAGTGTTTAATAACAGTGTTCTAGTACAGTGTTTAAAGTCGAATTTCCTATCAACCACATTTAAATTGTTGTTTGATTTTTATTAAATAATTACTTCGTTATTATTTATTAAATGATTATTAATATAATTGTTGTTATTATTTTTATTTATTCATTTTTGTATTTATTGTTATTATTATTATTATTTAATATAATAGTAATAATAAAATATTAATTATTATTAATATGGTTCTTATATTTATACTAATATTATTGATAATAACATTAATAATATTAATTAATATTATTGATAATAATATTAATAATTGATATATATATATATATATATATATATATATATATATATGACATAAGTCTATTGGTATTTATCAATCATATATATTAATATGATTGTGCTAATTTTAAAATTAATATATGTTTTAAAATTAAAAATATTTTTCTTATAATAAATATTTTTTTTCTTTTTATTTTCTAAAAAAATTTAAAAAATCTTGATTTTTGAAATAGCTTATACTATAATTCACTACAAAACTTCTCATCGTCATAACTTTCTGATCACTATAACTACAAGAACATATTAATATTCATTAGATATCATTAAACACTCAATTTTATTACTCTAAAACAAAATATTACATAAAATGTAACAAAATATTACATAAAATTTTATTACATCATGATTATTATTCTAGTCGAGCCGATCCGAGGAAGTGTTGTGGAGCAACATGTAGATATGCGGAAGGGCGGATGGGTTGGCATGCAGTGTTAAGGAAAGACACTTGTTACAGTCATTGAACAAGGAGGTTGACTACATGCACTGGCGTGAAGGTGACATATATTGGAGCAACACATGTTGGCAAGAGTATGAGCGGATGGGTGGGCAAGTTGTGTCAAGGTTAGACACTTGTTACAGTCATTGAGCAAGTAAGATTCATTTCATGCAACAGATGGAAGGTGCCTGATGTTGTCTTCCCATAGTACATGACCTCACTTCTCTCTCTAGTCTCTCTTTGGTCATTCATATTTGTTGTTCATGTAACACCATGAACGCATGGCACCTGTCCTACATGAAAACCATCATGAACCCCGTTGTATCATTTCCTAGATCCCCATAAATATTAGTATGCTCAGTTGAGTTGGTCTTTTGGTCAATTTTCTGATTCTGGCTCTGACGAAGTGGTCATTTGGTTGGATTTGCATCTTTCTGTATGGGAAGGATATTTTGGCCAATAGGCTAGGTTTTTAACAAATTTGACCCGCTAAAGAGATTATTATCCTGGTTTATTTTTCAATTTTATCCATATGCTTGGTTATCATTTACACTGCTAAAGCATCAGTATCTATCTAATTATCATGTGAGACTTTTAATCTGAGCTATGGAGATTTGGCGTAACATGCAGCTAGAGACTTCAGTTGATTCATCTCTCTCGGCGAGCTCAGCTCCGGAGTTTCATCTCCTTATAGGAGGTATGGAAGTCTCTGAGCATTAAATGATTATATATCTGTTAAAATTCCTAGTTTATTATGATTATTAGTTTTCCTACTTTATTCCAAAGTCTCAGGGATGGTGCAAGTCTGTATGATTTTGTTAGTTTGTCTTAATATTAGAGTACAGACTTATAATTTACCCCCTCTATCTCTAGTGAAGTATGGAATTTAATAAGCGATTTCGTAGATGTCGTCCGTCTACTTCTATAAATTCCTGGAAGACTTTATAGCTTTTCTGTCAAACCTCCCCAGTAAAACATCTATTAGACCAGCTGATTTGTGTATTATTTCTAGGCCATGCGCTGATTTCACATTTAGAATTGGATTCTAGTGGTGCCAATGTAGGGGGTGTATATGTTGCTGTCTGAACATTCCTGGCCTTTCATAACCTTTCAGTTATACATATTTGATAAGTATACTCGGCTCTATCAGTCCTATTTCCCTCTCTCTTCTGTCTGGTTTTCCCAAGCTAGAAATCTGCGGATTCTCGGCGGTCCTCATTTCCGGGATCAGATTATTTTAAAAAAGTTAGGGCTCCTAGTTTTTTGGGTCCATTGGGGAATGGACTTGGACGATATTGTTCGAATCTTAGACTTTTTAAGGCATCATTTTTTCGTTTTCTCATGCTATTCCCCTATCTTCCCCCTACTGGCATCATCATCTTTTAAGATTTGTCCAAGAGTTGTACTTTTGAACCTAGATTTTTCCTAGAAAGTGTGATTTTAAATTCTCGAGACTTTGCCCGACAGACTTCCCCTATGCGACCCTTCCTTTCCCATACTTGGCAGTTATTCCTCTTTAAAGAATGTTCTGAATCTGTCAGTTTCTATTTATGATCTAATCTAGGGGATATTTGTATTGGTCCAATCACAATTAATCTGAATTTAGGGAGGGTCGTTCTCCAATTTCCTCTTTGGTCTTCATGAATGCCTTATCGGATACATCGGCCACGTTAGAAATGATTTGTGAAACTATTCAAGCCGAGGCTCGACACAGGACTGCCATTCATTCTTCTGAATGGCAGTCCACGATAGCTGAGGATTTATCTCTCCCCTACTTGTCGAAATCTGGGACTGGTGTCGACGAGTTTCTGGATCAAAATAATGAGTTGGAACCTGGTCATAAGATTCCCGTGCAACAGGCTTTTAAAATTCGAGGCCCATCATTGAATCGTAAAATCAATCATCGTCCGGTTAAAACTATCCTGCCTACACCCGCTATAAACCTTGACAGTGTCTTTCTTTCTGACCGCATAGCAAGTTTACAAGACAGAGCATTGATTGGTCGATGGCATTTTCCTGTCATGGATGATTGTCAGAGTCGTATTTGGCTGGGTCTCCAATGGAAACCTATACTGGGTTATGTTCCTCAAATTGCCAAACTTATGAAAGATTGGTACAGCTTTCACTTCATGAGTGTGGAAGATCTGGAAATGATCTACAAACATCCATGGGTACATGGAAAAAGTTTGCTTGCATTACACAATTGGTATATTGGCTTTAATCCTTTGCGGAACACCCCTTCAAATAACCTGATATGGCTCAAGCTCCCAAGGCTTCCTATTGAACTTTGGTCTAAGGAAACTCTATTTGAGATTGGTAATGCGATTGGAAAATGTGTTTATGTGGACCCAAAATGCCTCGGGGAGAAGGATAAACGTGTGGCATGGATTCTTATTGAAAAAGAATATAGAGGCGATTTTCCTGATCCCATAGAATTAACATTCGGTTGTTTATGCATCAATCAGAGGCTTGATTATTGGGGAGTTCCTTTTAGATGTTCGGCATGCCACCGAACAGGTCATTTAATCAATCACTATTCCCATCGTCATAGACATAATATTCAGGGTAGGAGGAATCAACTGAAAGCAAAATCTACATTTCTTGAAAAGAAGATAAGATCTCCTTTCTCGGGGATGTCTTTATCCTCCCCAAGTGGTAACTCTCCTGCAGCATTGGGGAGTCATCCCATCAATTGTGCTCCAGCTAAAAAGATGACTGGTAATCCACCTTCCTTATTAAAGGAAGACAACATTGAAATTCCCTTTAATATGTGATCTACGCCCCCTTGCAATATTCTTGAGAAATCAAGGAAATCAACTTCCCCGATATGTCATAAGGTTTTTAACTATTTATGCATGCATCCCCCTAAGCCTCCTACTGATAGAGAAATTCTTCCCCTAATCCCATTCCCCATCCCCTTCACGATCTTCCTTCGGCTTCCCACGTCACATATATTCCATCTTCCCCCCCTTCCCCTAAACATAAATCTAATAAAGGGAAATAACCATGCATATCTGTTACGCCCAATAACTCCCCTGTTTCTTCCCCTATCAATTCAGTAGGCAGTGACCTTGATTACCTTCTAAGTAAAAAATCTCTTGAACTACGTCCACTTACGATTCACAAACCTGGGAAGTCGATTTCTCCTCATATTAGTCCAAACTCTGCAAGGAATATCACTGTACGTAGGAAAAATAACGGAGGAAGCAGGCATTTCAGGGGACGGATGCCTTCATCTGGCAATGTGATCCGTGAGCTATCTCTTACTGAAGTTCCTATTATTGACATTTCTGATAAAGGGCCTCTTAGAGCAAGTATGCACGTTCAAGATCCATCATGACTTGCATCTTATCCATGAATATTAGGGGTCTAGGGACGGACCATAAATTTTTGGCCCTTAAAAACCTTTTTCACTCGACTCATCCTAAAATTATCCTAATTCAAGAGATGATGCATTGTTCCAATGATTCTATAGCTTATTTCAGAAGAATTTATCCTTCGTGGCACATTGTTGCCTCTCAAGCAAATGGTCTATCTGGGGGACTGGCAATTCTTTGGGACCCGGACTAGATTAAAGCCAGAGCTTTTACATGTTTCGCTGGAATTCTCATTTCAGCTCTTTTTAGGGGATATGCCAATCCTATTAATATATTGAATTTATACGGGCCATGCAAAGACAGACTTCCCTTTTGGGATAAATTATTATCATTTGAATTATTTGACATAGATTCATTGATGATCGCAGGGGACATGAATATTACTCTAAATTCTAAAGAAGTATGGGGGAAAGGAAGGCGAAAAGATCCTCTTGCTAATCGTATAAAAAGTGAGATTATGTGTCGGAATCTCATTGATATCTACCCATCCAAGTTGTTGCCAACTTGGGACAATGGTAGAATAGATGGGGCTTATATAGCTAAAAGACTTGATCGTTTATATTGCATATGAGCATCATTGACCATCTTGGTATGCCAAAGTCCTTCATTGAAAATTGTTTTATATCGGATCATAGGCCAATATCTCTTAGATGGAAGGATCAGGATATTAGGAAAGGATATCCCTTTAAATTTAACAGAACCTGGTTGGAGGATCCGGATTTTAATGATCTTATCAATAGATCCTGGAAAAATCTTCCCCCACTTGAATATCCATCTCCCACTATGTCTTTCATTGATAAGCTATCTTTTATCAGAAAGACTGTCAAGGACTGGCAATATAGGAAAAGTCTGGAACACGAGTCAAAACTTCGGAATATTCAAAAGGAGCTTAACAGGTTATCTGAAGTTTTTGTTACACAATCGCTTCCATTTCATCTGCGATGTTATATTAAAGATCTGGAGAGGAGAAAACAGAAAATTCTGGATCTGGAAGAAGCCTCATGGAGGCTAAAAAGGAGGGCCATTTGGCTTAAAGAAGGATATAGGAACTCAAAAAAATTTCACAGATTCGCAAACTCCAGGCATGAAAAAAACACTATCTGGAAGATTGATGATGGTAAGGGGGGTTTTCTTCACTCGCAACAAGATATCTCTGATCAAGCAGTCAAATATTTTGAAAACCAATTTAGAAGATCCGAGGATGGTAGAATTGAGGACATAAATTGGGGGATTTCTCTATACCCTCAAATGTTTGATGACATCCAAAATGAATCCCTATTCCAACCGATTACAAAAGAGGAACTGTTGGGGTCATGAAATCTTTTGAAAAAGACTAGAGTCCTGGCCTCGATGGGTGGACGATTGAATTTTTTATTAATTTCTTTGACCTCTTTAAAACAGAATTATTGGGGATGGTTGAGGAATCTCGATTATCAAGCAATATTCATCAGCTAATATCTTCTACTCTTATTTCTCTCATTCCAAAAAAATCGGATGCATCCTCCTTCCAGGAATTTAGACCCATATCACTATGCAATATTTCTTTTAAAATTATTTCAAAAATCATTGCTGGGAGAATTAAGGATACACTATCTAGATTTTTAACAAGGGACCAGCATGGTTTTCTGAAAGGTAGAAATATTCTGGATGTTGTTGCAAATGCACAGGAAGGATTATTTTCTATGCAGAGAAATAAAAAGGAAGGTGGTATTCTAAAGATTGATCTTAAAAAGGCATATGACTGCCTTGACTGGGGATTCATGCGATGTCTCCTTGCAAAAATTGGTCTAAACTCCAAAATAATCAACTGGATTATGGCTTGCGTGGACAATGTAAATTATGTTGTCATTATAAATGGTTTGCCATCCTCATATTTCTTAGCTGCTAGGGGACTTCGACAGGGATGTTCCTTATCACCTTTATTATTCATATTGGCCATGGATGCTCTTAGTATTCGCATCAACGAAGCTGTCATGGAAGATAGATGTTGACCTCTGAAGATTTGCAAGAACAACTTTATATCCCACAATTTATTTGTGGACGAAATCCTCATTTTTGGCATGCTATGTAAACTTACTTGGACATGTCACTATGAAATATTAATTCAATTTCAAAAAGCTACAGGCTTGCATATGAATGAATCTAAATCATCCTTCTATCATAATGAAGCTAACATGGACCTTATTGCTTTTTTAACTTCTCTATTTGGGATTGAAGCGAGGTCCATCAAAGATGGGATAAAATATCTCGGATTTCAACTAAAAGCTAAGGGATATTCAAAATCGGATTGGCTCTAGATCTTGGACAGATATTATAAAAGGATCTCTGGTTGGGAATATAAATGCCTTTCCATGGCGAGAAGAGTTGTGCTAACTCAATTTGTGCTAGTTCAATTAGCAGTATACTAGGCTCATTTATTCTACATTCCTACGAGCATAATCCAAATGATGAACAGGCTTACTGCTAATTTTATTTGGGGAGGGCAATCAGAAAGAAGGAAATATCATTTAACAAAATTATATGATGTCACTTTTCCAAAGAAATTAGGTGGATGGGGTATTCTCGAACTTAGGACCTTCGAAAAGGCATTAATTTGAAAATATCTTTGGAGGGGAATATTTGGGGATGGGCCATGGAGCAAGACTATAAAGAAAAAAATATATGGTAAACAAAGATATTTCATTCTGGTTCAGAATGGGTAAGATTGGGGCTAGTTATGGTTCAGCAATCTGGATGAGTTTCCGCAAAGTTGAATCAATTTTCTTGAAAAATCTATTCTGGAGCTTGCAAACAGGGAACAAGATCTTAATAGGAATAGGTTCGATCATGGGAGATGGTGATTTCATTGATATATCTCAGAATCTTATGCATTTTTTTTATAGAAAGGGATTCTTCACTTGGAATAAGCTTATTGAAGCATGGTTGGGCCCTATTCCTATTTGGAAAGAGTCTACTTGTATGGGAATGACTGGTGAATTGGCGCGTCAGTGGGAGCAAGTAAGGGGTTGTTTGCGGAATTGTGGTTTCTGCCGTACTTCGGAGGATGATGTCCTCGTTTGGAAAGGCAAATGCACTACAGAGCCTGTAAGTGTTAAGGAGATATATACAAATCTTATCAGTATTAAATGTGATCAATCCAATCCCATCTTTCTGGTTGTCTATTGGAAGTCCGGTTGTCCCATCTTATTTTCATGGTTGGTATTCCACAATAAAAATCTGACATGGGATAATTTACAGAAGAGAAGATGGATAGGTCTCGGATATTGTTATGCATGTAAGTTTGCTGAGGAAAACAATTTTCATTTGTTTTTTCAATGTCAATCTTCTCAACAACTCTAACGTTGTCTTGCTGATTATCTTGGAGTTCCCTATATTTCTCATTCTTCTATTATCGAGGCTTATCTTTGGTGGAGCGGTCAAAAAAATACATGGAGGTCTGTCATCATTCTTGTCATCTGGTTTACATGGAAGTGGGGGAATCATGTCATCTTTCAGGACAGGAAGGATCCATATATGGCAGTATTCGATAATATAGTATCATCCATGGACTATATCCATGCAAATCCTTCACAGAATATCAAGTCAAAGCCTGCAGATCCTTATCCAGTGCATTTGGTTTATCCAAGAGCATATTTTGATGGAGCAGCTTAGAATGAAAACAGTGGATGTGGTGTACATATTATCATGGATGATAATACGCAATATCAAATATGCTAGAATGGTGGTAGGGGCTCCAATAAAAAGCAGAGGCGATGGCTCTGGCTGGCCTTCTTTCCATAAGTCATTATCTAAATATTCAATCACTTCATATTTATGGAGATTCAAAAGTCATTATTGATCATGTCACTGAGAAGCACCAGATTAAAAAACAGCGTCTTGACGGCTGGCTGAATAGAATCATGGATATGTGGAGGAAGATGGAAGACTATACTATAAGTCATATTTACAAATCTCAAAATGTCCAGGCAGATATCCTATCTAAAAAGGGTCTTATCACACAACTGGGCATCTGGAAGATGGAGGTAATTTTTGAAGCTAGAGATTTCCTCTTCAAGAATTCTCTCTCCCTGGTTCATAGCACTTTTTGTCACTCAAAAGCCCAGGTATGTCTCTACTATTTTCTATAATTTTGTATTTGTATATGCCACTATTTTGTCTTGCAGATTGTAACAAATCTATATCCCTCCGAAATTTTAAGAATGTGGCATATTCTCCTCAATCATTCTATCATCATTGATGTACTTTTATACAGTGCATATAAAGTACAGTGGATATATGATGTTTATCTGAACACATGAATAATGTGGATATATTGAATCAATCCTGCTTGGAGTTTATGTAAATTTATGATCGTTATATATCTTATATAATAATATTGAGCTTTTTCTTCTGAAAAAAAATTATTACATCATGAGTGATAACGTAAAACCTAAAATAACGAACAGAACCCCTAAAATTGATGACCAGCTCATGGAGGCAGTCATCGCAATTTTAATTTATTGTTCATTTCATTACCACCCTTTACAAACATAACCCTAAAATTGATGACCAGATCAGAGATCTGGCCATGGCAATTTGAAAATATTTATTATTCATTTCATGAGTCATCGTCGAGAACAGAGTGCACACAATTACAACAGCATTTGACGAAGCCTTTAGCGAACCAGTTAACGAAGGGCTTAACGATTACTTTTACTAAAGCTGGTCGGCAACAGCATTTAGCGAACGGCTTGACTATTCCGAACGTGACCGAAGCTGATTTGCTGCGGCTGACAGGTGCAACTGTGTGAATACCAAGCATGTCTTTTTTGGCGCAACTCACATCCACGTGAACGTTACACTCCACCTGCTCGCACCCATATCTCCAATTGCCGGAATCGATGTGACTATGGCAGGCGCTACAAGTATGTGGTTTCCCCTTTAAATCACCCATCACAAGTTTCAGTTTGTGATTTGCGTGGCCACCGAAGTCGAGTATTGTAGGGAGGGCCATACACAAGGGATGAAGCCTTAAGTTGTGCGTGTCACTTTCGAACACATAGCCTTTCACCACATCCCAGCATGCGTTACAGCGATCCCCTCGAAGCCATTTGGTACGAAAGTTTAAGGTAACATCGCTGCGAAAGGGATGTTGGAGGGCATCGGGAAGGGTGGCGCAAACCTCATGCAGAGTGAAGTCGTGGCAGGATGAGGATGAATCGTTAAGCTTACACTTGTAACCAATGTTGGCCCCAAACTCTTTACATCCGCTGCATTTGTAGGCCGGAAGGCCCTCCAACCGCAGCAGCTCATGGGCATGGCGGGTAGCGTTGAACAATACCGCCTGCGCTCTTTCTGTCTGTTCAATATCATCTCCGGCCGTTGGATTTGTATTCGACTCCGCCATGAAGGAGGCGCAGGCACAATAAAGACAGGCCAAATTTCTCTAAAGCAAACCGTAGACGAAAATGAGAATGAAGTCGCTGGGCCAGAATTAACCCTGTATTAATAGGAGGTGGGAGGACGACTAAAATTCCAGGCTTCATCTGGTGCCGCTAATAAAGAAAGGTTAAGTAATAAAGAAGTAGACTTTTAAATTCAGCCACACAAGAAATGTGATGTCGGGAGAGACTTTGTGCACTTGATTCTCATTTTAATGGGTAGTCAATTATATCGGAATCATGGGCAGATTCAGATGTTTCAGAGTCCAAGGCTCACATGTCACATCAAATCACATGCAATTCAGCACGATGGAATATTCGGACTAGACTGCTTCCGAAATTTCCACATAACTCAAGACCAGCAGTAATCTTAGCGGTACAGCTAGACATCAAACCAATTATCATTTAATTTTATTAATTAATATCTTCTTACAAATTTCGAATCCACACAACTCAGGACCAGCAGTACAGCCTATGGCAGATCCTATTTCCACCTCCATAGCAAAGTTAATGCTATGGAGGTACCCCATCTGACAGCGGCAGACTGCGTGGTTGACGTCATGGCGACCTTTCATCCTCCACCATGCATCATGGCATCCATCCGGCGCATCCATCCCTCTCCGACTGCCGTGCTCCTGCCCCTCGACGGCGACCCTGCCCGCAGCCACTTTGGCCTCCCTCTGGTGTATTGATGAGCACACTTACCAACCTGACGATATTAATGTTATTTATATCACTGGTCTATTTGAATTCGAATTCAAATTTGAATTTAACCGCGAAAAAATACCAGTGCCTTGTCTCAGATGCCTTTTATATACCCTATTACATCGGCCTGGATGCCCTGCGTTATCTTTACGGGAACGAACGGGACCGGGCCTCGGGTCATGGGGCAGAGCTGATTTCTTGGCTGGAGAATAATGGAAGCTGGAGCTGGAGCAAAAGGGGCGGAATGGATCATTTTATAGCGACCGGGCGAACCGCTTGGGACCTGAGCAGCCTACCATGGCGAGCGGAGTTAAATGGGGAACGAGTCTCTTGGAGCTCTCGGCCATGGGCAATGTCACGACGTTGTTGGGAGAGCCAAACCTGGATCGACAAAGAGCAGGCCAGGCCGCTTCTGTTATTTGGAAGCAAATATACAGCCGGCCGAGAAATGGCATCCAGCAACAAAGGTATCAAACATATGATTTCTTTTAATTTTCATAGCTATTATCCTTACGTGTGAGCGTAATAATCATGAATGGTTTTTGAAACTCAAGGCCTGTGATAATCTGACTGAATTGCAAGAATATTATTGCAGTTGGAGTCTGTTATGGAATGGTTGCAAACAATTTGCCACTTCCAGATCAGGTGGCAAATCTGATAAGGTCTCACAACATCGGCAAAGTTAGGCTTTTCCAAGCACATCAGGAAGCGCAGGGAGCGTTACAAAACAGCGGAGGAATCGAGGTGATTGTCGGAGTTGGGAACGATGAGCTCCAGAAGATCGCATACGATCAGGCTGCAGCAAACGGGTGGGTTAACGACAACATTTGCCAATTCTATCCGGCCACCAACATCAAATACATCGCAGTCGGCAACGAAGTTTTTTCAAGTGAAAATCGGCAGCATCTTCCCTATCTCGTTCCTACCATGAGAAACATTCAAACCGCAGTCAAGAATGCCAATCTGCAGAGCTCCATAAAGGTCTCCACTACCCACGCCTCGTCTGTTCTGGGAAAATCGTATCCTCCTTCTCAGGGAGAATTCGCTGATGAATTGAAGAGTAGCATGAGCGATGTACTTAACTTTCTGGGAGAGAATGGGGCTCCTTTCATGGCTAATGTGTATCCCTACATTAGTTACAATTACAACAAGGCCCAAATCTCGTTAGACTATGCTTTGTTTAGATCCGCGGATCCGGTGGTGAACGATGGAGGTCGTCTATATAGAAGCTTGTTCGATGCGCTGGTGGATTCTCTGATTTCGGCTATGGAGAAATCGGGACATCCCGATATTCACATCGTCATAACTGAGAGCGGGTGGCCTTCGGCGGGCAATGAAGCGGCTACTGTTGAGAATGCGCAGACTTACAACAACAATCTGATCAAACATGTGCTTTCAAATGCAGGAACGCCAAAGAGGCCTGGACAGCACATTGATACATACATTTTCGCTCTTTTCAACGAGAATTTGAAAGGCGGGGACGAGCCAGAACGACATTTTGGACTTTTCTATCCTGATCAAAACCTTGTTTACCCTGTTAACTTCTCCCCCTAAATTGATCCGATTTGTGTTTTGCATTAGAATTTCCAAT
This sequence comes from Pinus tabuliformis, assembly GCA_031772625.1. NCBI lineage: Eukaryota > Viridiplantae > Streptophyta > Pinopsida > Pinales > Pinaceae > Pinus > Pinus tabuliformis. The sequence continues at coordinate 572,834,786 of CM062808.1, forward strand.
ATTACCCATTTTCTCACAATAAAGCGAAGGCTTGAAATCTTGGATTTCTTTCGCCAACCTCCCCCCTTAAATTGATCTGTGTTTTCCATTCGAATTTCCAATATTATCCATTCTCTCGCATTATAACGAAGGCCTGGAATCTTTGATTTCTTTCGCCTTCTACCAATGTAACGCCATGCATAGATTGGAATTGGAACCTGTGTTTTAGTGTCAATTTCGCTTCTGCCAATGTAACGCCATGCATACATTGGAACGTGTTCTGGTGTCAATTTCGCACTACGTTCACATCCTTGTGGTTCTCCATTCGAATTTCCAATATAACGAAGGCCTGGAATCTTTAATTTATTTAGCCTTCTACCATTGTAACGCAACGCATTGATTGTAACCTGTTTTCAAGTTTCAATTTTGCACTACGTTAACACATCCTTGTGGACTCTTCTTCAATATAAGAATAAGAACATTTTTTAGGGGCGAGGGAAGTGCATCTCCTGAAGAAGTAACATTTACATATATAGGCGGAAGCGAGCAGATACAGCAGCTTCGAGCGAATCTATCACATCAATCACAATATACTGATATACATTCTCATCATTCGCGCAGCGCCACAAACTGGAAATCGATCGCTGGTGGGATGCCTGAAAGCCTACTGACCCAACCATTGACCGGTGCACTCGTGTGCATAAGAATAAGAACATTTCTATAATCCTGTAATCTGTATTCTAAAAATACTAACACTCAAACGAACAAAATCAATAATTCATTTTAATATCCATTCCGCATTTTACACTTTTCAAGAATTTGAATGTGGCCCCAAAATAACTCTTGACTTAAAACTAACACACCTGAACCAGAGAAATAAATTATTTAAACATCCATTTGACATTTTGCGCCTATTGAAGATTTTGTTGAACTATAATATGAAATGATACGACGCAATTTGAAATGATCTTGTTTAAACATCCATTTGACATTTTGCACCTATTAAAGATTTTGTTGAACTATAATATGAAATGATACGACGCAATTTGAAATGATCTTGTTTATAGTTTAATTAAAGATTTTGTTGAACTATAATATGAAATGATACGACGCAATTTGAAATGATCTTGTTTATAGTTTAATTAGCTGGAGGTACCACATTTTTTTTTTAATTTCAGTTTTAACGCGAGATTGACTTCTTATCATAAAATTAAAAGAATATATAAATATTATAATAAAATTTTTGATATATTTAATTTTTATTATATATAGTTTTAAATTATATTAATTATAAATATATATTTATTTTAACTTGTTAAATATTAAGAGAAATTAAATATTTCTGGATGTAAATTTTTTTAATACTTAAATATTTTATATGGTGAGTATGTTAGTTTTGAGTCATATATAAATAAAATGTTTTAACTATAAGAATTTTTTTGGCTCTACACTAACATATTGAATTATTTTTGGGTCCTTCTTTCTCTCTCTATGTGCGTATGTGTGTATAATCATTTCAAACCTCGCTTGTTTAATTCCTGGGTTTTATGCACTCTAGGTGTGTCCCACATGATTCCCGGAATCATTATGTTCTCTTGGAAATGGGTTTAACAAACTCACATCCCCACACCAAGAACTAGCACTACCTTTCATAGTCTTAGCAATTGTCCGTAGGAATTTTCTCTACAAACTATAATTGGTTGTAGGTCCACCCTTTCATTTACCTCTTACAACCTCCTTTTCCACTCTCAATCTATTCTATTATCCATTTTATCATCAGTGCTCTCTGATCTACAATGTCCCCCATAAGAATTATTTCCAATATGCTCAACATAATTTCCACGCTCCCCTCGAGTGCAATGTCGCTGACCTCCTCATTTTGGCACCATTTCCTCTTATGCATGGTTGAACTCATACATTCTAGTTGCAGGCTAAAGCACTTGCCAAGGACATCTCTTATGACCCCAAAGTCCCCCATCTGCACTCTTTCCTGCATGAATGATTTATGCTATAACCCCCTCTCACACTTGATGTCACTAACTTTCTCCATATTATAATGTTTCATCTGGCCCAAGGTTTGATTAATTATGTTGATGTTAGGTTTTTCCATTTGTTGAGGGCATGTTTTTCCATATTATAGTAGAAGATTATTTAAACAAAGCTACTTAGGAAGAATTCAGGGCCATTTTGTATCTAGATGAGTCAAACTTCTCCCACTGCTTTGGGAGGAAAAGGGGTACCTCATGACCCATGGAGATGGATGAAGTAGAGGAGCCTAACTCCAAGAGAGCCAGGATCAGAAAGGTGGCAAGTGATGCTGATGATGAGGATGATAATAAGACAATGTCTCAAGCTCTAATACTATACAACAACTAGCTAGAAACCTCATCAAAACAAGCCTCCACTATGGAACACTTGTCTTCAACCATGTCAGGATTTGAAGCCACAAAGTTAGGCGAGGTGTTCAAGCTTGGACACATGTGAGTAGTGGAGCAATTCAAACAATTGGCCAAACAACAAAGGAAAGAAAGGAAGAGGGATATAAGAATTGTAGAAAACCAACCACTCCCTAGCAGGTGATGCTGATGATGAGGATGATAATAAGACAATGTCTCAAGCTCTAATACTATACAACAACTAGCTAGAAACCTCATCAAAGCAAGCCTTCACTATGGAACACTTGTCTTTAACCATGTCACGATCTTGAGCCACAAGGTCAGGTGAAGTGTTCAAGCTTGGACACGTGTGAGTAGTGGAGCAGTTCCAACAATTGGCCAAACAACAAAGGAAAGAAAGGAAGAGGGATATAAGAATTGTAGAAAACCAACCACTCCCTTCCATGCAAGTCAAAATTTCATTAGACTCTAGAAAGGGGATCTTCAAGTTGGTTGTATTGTAGTCCAAGGTGGAGACATCTAGATCCAAGCCAAACTGTCAAGTGCATAATTCATCCTTGCTCGCAGACAACATTCCATATACTGATATTATGGAAATGAACATGTAAGTGACCCATATGATGCATATACAAATGCATCAATCAAATGCCACAACCAAGAAACTGAAAAAATGGTACAATAAGGCTAGTGCTTAGTTGAAGTGTGATAAGATGGTTTTCAGGAGCCGAAAGATGAAATCAAAATCCTATAAGATAAAATCATACACCTAGCCATGTTCCCTAGGGATTTTAAACAATATAAGTTTGTGTTGGAGGATAAAGACAAGGAGATAACCTCAATGAAAAATAAGCTCAAGATTCTAGATGCACATCTTGTGCAAATAGATGAGTTGGTAGCAGTAGAAAAAAAGAGTCAGGATCTTAAGACTAAGCTTCATACACCATTGTGCTAAAGAATAAGGAATACAAGGACACGATTGTGTTATTGGAGGCACAGTTCCAAGGAATGAAAGAGAAAATTGATGAGACTCTTCAATGTCAATAGAACCTTGTTGTTTTAATTGAATAGGTTGAATCATTGCTGATATTGGAAGATGTCAAGAAGTTGTAATATCTACTCCCAAATCGAGAGCAAGAGTTGAAGACAAAGAAAGAAGAGCTCAAGAAAACCAAGATGGAGATGTACTGGACATACGATCACAATGAGAAAATTGAGGTTGAATTGGAAAACTTAAGGAGAAAGCACCCTAGTAAGTCCTGTTTTAAAGCTGAAAAGAGAATGATATGGGATAAGATCATGAAGGTAGTGGATAAGCATTTAGATCACTTGGAGTTAATTCAAGAGAATATAGAAGTTGTCATAATGGTCCACAAGGAAATGAATTCAATTAAGAAAGTTAGAGGTGACTTACCTACCAAGGCCAGATTGATCATAAATTTCATTAACCATATGCCCAAGGAAGAAGTGGTCAAGGCAAATATTGACAAATCAAAGTGGGTTGTGAGAGCCAACTAGATGAAGAGAAAGAAAAATTTGGTAACATTGGTAGAAAAAAAAGCAGAGATACTATCATATGAAGTATAAGGATTTAAAGAAAGATGTGAAGTATTGTACAAGAGGAAATTCCCACCATTATTTGATGGGAATGGGGATTTATATTCCAAGGAATTTCTCATGAAAAAATTCAATGACATTAAGGAAAACCAAAAAGGCTTCGGAGAGGAGGATCGTCCACTATAGGGAAAGGATATTGCAAATTTATATGAAGATTATTTTGAATTTGTATCCTTGTTAAAGAGAATCTTCAAAGAGTAAGGGAAGGTTGACTATGAAATGGTCACAACTTTGGAAGGGACAATTTTGGATGTGTAGCTGTGTGACGTCCCCTTGGGCAAAGAGTGGAGAGGTATGAAGGATTTGTACAAAGTTTCCATTTAAGGGGGCTATGCATCAGTGTTACATGTGTCATCAGTAGAGGCGGGTTCAAGTTCCAGGCTTCCGCACAAACAACAAGCACGACCTCAACCATCGACACCTACATCAACACAATGAAGGACAACACCATCTGCTACCTAGCTCAGGTAGCATACAACCTAGCCAGTTACTAGGCATGGGAGAGAAGAGGAATAATCATACATTCAAGAGAGAGAAGGATAATCCATTACAACCAAATCAAGTGGGACCCACCCTACAAATGACAATTTTTTCTGGAAACTTCTAGAGGAAGTTAGTTACAAGACAACTATCATTTTGTAAAAAATCCTAGTGGTTTTTCAATACCACTAGTGGTTTAGGTCTAGTACGTTGAGTTTTGAGAGCTTATATAATCCTCATTTTGATGTAATTAGATAGAAATTGGCTGGTGTAGGGGAAACTCTATCAATTTTTTATAAAATTTATTGGGACTTTTGAAGTTGTCTAAGGAGGAATTCTAAAGTGTGCTTTGGGTGTCAATTCTTATGCTTCATGTAATTCTAAGAACCCATCTTTGTATTTTGATTTTTGCACCATAATGATACAATTGCAAGGATTTTTCATGTCAAATTATGTTGTAAACATAGCTTAGTATGAAATTGAAATGGGATTTTTAATTAAAGGAAATCCTCAATCAATATGTTTGTCTCCTTTAATTTTGTATAATTTATCAATATTGTTGAAGAGTATCTTGGTTATTTTGATGATTTTTTACACGGGTTTTAAATGAATTTGCAAAATTCAAAATAATATGTTGTCTTGCAGTTGAATTCTTAATTGCTCAGTTTCTCATCTAATTTTAATAGGCTAAAATGAATTCTTGATTGTTCATTTGAGTTTGCCAAGATCTATTTTCCATTTTCCTCCTTTTTGTTTCTTCATGTCAAACCCAAAGAAAATGGATACTCTAACTAAAAACTAGTGGAAATCCTACCCAACAAAACTATTTTAAATTGTTGACACTTTTTGTTACCTAGATTCTTAAGAGAAATTCAAAATTTAGAAACAAAAATTGAAAAATTAATTTAGATAGAAATTTCTCATGGTCATTTGCACTTTCTTGTGAAGATTCATGGTGAATTTTAGAATGTATGAGATGTTAGTATTTTAAAATGTGCAACAAATATCAACTAAATTAACATTATTTTTCAATATATTATGACAAAAACAAAAGTATACTAACAAAGTTCAAGAATTTGATTTAGATGGTTGAAATAGTTCTTGTATTTTTTTATTTTTGTGACAAACTTTTATGAGGAAAAATAGAGTACATGAAACATAATTATGAAATGAACATAGAGAATATTAAAAAAAATTAAGAAAGAATTCACACAATCATTTAACAGGAAAATAATCATAGTAAACAAGCATTAACATCTAATTTAGTTTGCTACAATTTCTTCATCATTTTTATTTTCATTTTGAAGCTTGACTGCAATAGCGAACACACATGAACATTCAAACCTAATCAATTTAGAGATATACTCAAAAATACTAAACAAACATAATGACTTCATAAACAAAAATTCTAAAGAAAACCAAAATCAATAACAACCAATCAGATCAAACTTAGATGTTCACAGGCTCTGCACTATAACATGACATATTGTGACTTTGGGGCTGCAACATAGTCCAAAAATAATGAAGGCACATAAATAATGTCATGGAGTGTCACATTATCCACATCAATAGATCCATTCCCATAAACCTCAATAACAATATTAGCCCCCATCAAGATAGTTGGCATAGTACAATTCATCAAATATGAAAAATCACATTCAAATGAAGACATGTTGATGAGGGCGAGATTCTGGGGTGAATCAAAATCCCATTTCCCTAATAAAATCGTTCTTCAGGCTTTCAAAAAGTTCCCATTGTTCTTCACCTACACACAAACTTTCTTCTCAAGGTTCTTTGTTGCTGTTATCGGAACTACTTGTTCGGCTCATTCTCGGTCCAGACACGCTTCCACTGTGGATTCTTGCTCTGCTGTGGATTCTTGCTCCACCCTGACCAGCCAAACCTCGGCCACACCATTGGCGCATCAACCTCTGGACCTTCGTCATCCTCTTCTCCCATCGTGACTGCAACCTCTTCAACATCACTCTCCCAATCATCATCCCCTTTCTGGTATTTTCCCTTACCTTATTACATAACAAACTGATGTCCACTGCTTGCTTCAACATAGTCAGCAACGCTGGTCATTTTCCATAATCCCATCCATGCCTCCCATCGAGCTTGCTGGTATTCGTTGCTAGAGAAAATGCTCATCCTGAAGAATAACTCTAGTCACTCATGCTCTCATTTGTGTGGTCTTATGGAGATTGAAACCAAGTAACGTCCCCTCTATTGTTGCAAAAATATTCCAGTTCCGATTCGAAGTCCTTCATCACCAACAGCGGGCCATCTATAGCTTCGAGGGCGAGGAGTGCCTTTGAGGTTGAAGGCCTCGACACAACTCTCAGGTGGGTGCATTGCAAGGCCAACAATAAAACTTTATTTATGGTTTTCTTGTATTCTTTGGCTTTCACTAAACCAAGTCTGTCCTGGCATCCATCTCCTCTTCCATAAATGTGTCTGATCTTCTTAGGATCTCCAATCATCGTATTTCGAATGAACCTTCTCTGGATAATTCACTGCTTACTTCCTCTGGACATGGGCAAAACATGGGCATGTTGAATGAGTCCAGAGTTTCCTCTTTGATCACCCAACCAGAAAAATCGATTCTTTGACTTGTTCGTCCCCCTGTCCACGCTATATAAGAAATGAATGTTTCGAGGGCATGAGTCAGGGAAGCCTTGGCCCCTACCCGTCCTCATCTTCTGGCACAACTCCGCTCCCTTCCACGCGCACCTCGGCATATGCGAAACTGGGCATATACGGAAGATGTGCGCATATACGGAAACTGGGCATATACGGAAGATGTGGGCATATATGGAAACTGGGCATATACGGAAGATGTGTGCATATACGGAAACTGGGCATATACGGAAGATGTGCTCATATACGGAAACTGGGCATATACGGAAGATGTGCGCATATACGGAAGATGTGTGCATATACGGAAACTGAGCGTATACGGAAGATGTGTGCATATACAGAAACTGGGCGTATACGGAAACTGGGCATATACGGAAGATGTGCGCATATACGGAAACTGGGCATATACGGAAGATGTGTGCATATACGGAAACTGGGCATATACGGAAGATGTGAGCATATACGGAAACTGGGCATATACGGAAGATGTGCGCATATACGGAAACTGGGCATATACGGAAGATGTGCGCATATACGAAAACTGGGCATATACGGAAGATGTGGGCATATACGGAAGATGTGCGCATATACGGAAACTGGGCATATACGGAAGATGTGTGCATATACGGAAACTGGGCATATACGGAAGATGTGCGCATATACGGAAGATGTGCGCATATACGGAAACTGGGCATATACAGAAGATGTGCGCATATACGGAAACTGGGCATATACGGAAGATGTGTGCATATACGGAAACTGGGCATATACGGAAGATGTGCGCATATACGGAAACTGGGCATATACGGAAGATGTGTGCATATACGGAAACTGGGCATATACGGAAGATGTGCGCATATACGGAAACTGGGCATATACGGAAGATGTGCGCATATACGGAAACTGGGCATATACGGAAGATGTGCGCATATACGGAAACTGGGCATATACGGAAGATGTGCGCATATACGGAAACTGGACATATACGGAAGATGTGTGCATATACGGAAACTGGGCATATACGGAAGATGTGTGCATATACGGAAGATGTGTGCATATACGGAAACTGGGCATATACGGAAGATGTGTGCATATACGGAAACTGGGCATATACGGAAGATGTGCGCATATACGGAAACTGGGCATATACGGAAGATGTGCGCATATACGGAAACATCTTCCGTATATGCCCAGTTTCCGTATATGCGCACATCTTCCGTATATGCCCAGTTTCCGTATATGCGCACATCTTCCGTATATGCCCAGTTTCCGTATATGCGCACATCTTCCGTATATGCCCAATTTCCGTATATGCACACATCTTCCGTATATGCACACATCTTCCGTATATGCCCAGTTTCCGTATATGCCCAGTTTCCGTATATGCACACATCCTCCGTATATGTCCAGTTTCCGTATATGCGCACATCTTCCGTATATGCCCAGTTTCCATATATGCGCACATCTTCCGTATATGCCCAGTTTCCGTATATGCACACATCTTCCGTATATGCCCAGTTTCCGTATATGTGCACATCTTCCGTATATGACCAGTTTCCGTATATGCACACATCTTCCGTATATGCCCAGTTTCCGTATATGCGCACATCTTCCGTATATGCCCAGTTTCCGTATATGCGCACATCTTCCGTATATGCCCAGTTTCCTTATATGCCCAGTTTCCGTATATGCACACACCTTCCGTATATGCCCAGTTTCCGTATATGCACACATCTTCCGTATATGCTCAGTTTCCGTATATGCCCAGTTTCCGTATATGCGCACATCTTCCGTATATGCCCAGTTTCCGTATATGCGCAAATCTTCCGTATATGCCCAGTTTCCGTATATGCACACATCTTCCGTATATGCCCAGTTTCCGTATATGCGTACATCTTCCGTATATGCCCACATCTTCCGTATATGCCCAGTTTCCGTATATGCGCACATCTTCCGTATATGCCCAGTTTCCATATATGCGCACATCTTCCGTATATGCCCAGTTTCCGTATATGCTCACATCTTCCGTATATGCCCAGTTTCCGTATATGCACACATCTTCCGTATATGCCCAGTTTCCGTATATGCGCACATCTTCCGTATATGCCCAGTTTCCGTATACGCCCAGTTTCCGTATATGCACACATCTTCCGTATACGCTCAGTTTCCGTATATGCACACATCTTCCGTATATGCGCACATCTTCCGTATATGCCCAGTTTCCGTATATGCGCACATCTTCCGTATATGCCCAGTTTCCGTATATGCACACATCTTCCGTATATGCCCAGTTTCCATATATGCCCACATCTTCTGTATATGCCCAGTTTCCGTATATGCGCACATCTTCCGTATATGCCCAGTTTCGCATATGCCGAGGTGCGCGTGGAAGGGAGCGGAGTTGCGCCAGAAGATGAGGACGGGTAGGGGCCAAGGCTTCCCTGACTCGTGCCCTCGAAACATTCATTTCTTATATAGCGTGGACAGGGGGACGAACAAGTCAAAGAATCGATTTTTCTGGTTGGGTGATCAAAGAGGAAACTCTGGACTCATTCAACATGCCCATGTTTTGCCCATGTCCAGAGGAAGTAAGCAGTGAATTATCCAGAGAAGGTTCATTCGAAATACGACGATTGGAGATCCTAAGAAGATCAGACACATTTATGGAAGAGGAGATGGATGCCAGGACAGACTTGGTTTAGTGAAAGCCAAAGAATACAAGAAAACCATAAATAAAGTTTTATTGTTGGCCTTGCAATGCACCCACCTGAGAGTTGTGTCGAGGCCTTCAACCTCAAAGGCACTCCTCGCCCTCGAAGCTATAGATGGCCCGCTGTTGGTGACGAAGGACTTCGAATCGGAACTGGAATATTTTTGCAACAATAGAGGGGACGTTACTTGGTTTCAATCTCCATAAGACCACACAAATGAGAGCATGAGTGACTAGAGTTATTCTTCAGGATGAGCATTTTCTCTAGCAACGAATACCAGCAAGCTCGATGGGAGGCATGGATGGGATTATGGAAAATGACCAGCGTTGCTGACTATGTTGAAGCAAGCAGTTGACATCAGTTTGTTATGTAATAAGGTAAGGGAAAATACCAGAAAGGGGATGATGATTGGGAGAGTGATGTTGAAGAGGTTGCAGTCACGATGGGAGAAGAGGATGACGAAGGTCCAGAGGTTGATGCGCCAATGGTGTGGCCGAGGTTTGGCTGGTCAGGGTGGAGCAAGAATCCACAGTAGAGCAAGAATCCACAGTGGAAGCGTGTGTGGACCGAGAATGAGCCGAACAAGTAGTTCCGATAACAGCAACAAAGAACCTTGAGAAGAAAGTTTGTGTGTAGGTGAAGAACAATGGGAACTTTTTGAAAGCCTGAAGAACGATTTTATTAGGGAAATGGGATTTTGATTCACCCCAGAATCTCGCCCTCATCAACATGTCTTCATTTGAATGTGATTTTTCATATTTGATGAATTGTACTATGCCAACTATCTTGATGGGGGCTAATATTGTTATTGAGGTTTATGGGAATGGATCTATTGATGTGGATAATGTGACACTCCATGACATTATTTATGTGCCTTCATTATTTTTGGACTATGTTGCAGCCCCAAAGTCACAATATGTCATGTTATAGTGCAGAGCCTGTGAACATCTAAGTTTGATCTGATTGGTTGTTATTGATTTTGGTTTTCTTTAGAATTTTTGTTTATGAAGTCATTATGTTTGTTTAGTATTTTTGAGTATATCTCTAAATTGATTAGGTTTGAATGTTCATGTGTGTTCGCTATTGCAGTCAAGCTTCAAAATGAAAATAAAAATGATGAAGAAATTGTAGCAAACTAAATTAGATGTTAATGCTTGTTTACTATGATTATTTTCCTGTTAAATGATTGTGTGAATTCTTCCTTAATTTTTTTTAATATTCTCTATGTTCATTTCATAATTATGTTTCATGTACTCTATTTTTCCTCATAAAAGTTTGTCACAAAAATAAAAAAATACAAGAACTATTTCAACCATCTAAATCAAATTCTTGAACTTTGTTAGTATACTTTTGTTTCTGTCATAATATATTGAAAAATAATGTTAATTTAGTTGATATTTGTTGCACATTTTAAAATACTAACATCTCATACATTCTAAAATTCACCATGAATCTTCACAAGAAAGTGCAAATGACCATGAGAAATTTCTATCTAAATTAATTTTTCAATTTTTGTTTCTAAATTTTGAATTTCTCTTAAGAATCTAGGTAACAGAAAGTGTCAACAATTTAAAATAGTTTTGTTGGGTAGGATTTCCACTAGTTTTTAGTTAGAGTATCCATTTTCTTTGGGTTTGACATGAAGAAACAAAAAGGAGGAAAATGGAAAATAGATCTTGGCAAACTCAAATGAACAATCAAGAATTCATTTTAGCCTATTAAAATTAGATGAGAAACTGAGCAATTAAGAATTCAACTGCAAGACAACATATTATTTTGAATTTTGCAAATTCATTTAAAACCTGTGTAAAAAATCATCAAAATAACCAAGATACTCTTCAACAATATTGATAAATTATACAAAATTAAAGGAGACAAACATATTGATTGAGGATTTCCTTTAATTAAAAATCCCATTTCAATTTCATACTAAGCTATGTTTACAACATAATTTGACATGAAAAATCCTTGCAATTGTATCATTATGGTGCAAAAATCAAAATACAAAGATGGGTTCTTAGAATTACATGAAGCATAAGAATTGACACCCAAAGCACACTTTAGAATTCCTCCTTAGACAACTTCAAAAGTCCTAATAAATTTTATAAAAAATTGATAGAGTTTCCCCTACACCAGCCAATTTCTATCTAATTACATCAAAATGAGGATTATATAAGCTCTCAAAACTCAACGTACTAGACCTAAACCACTAGTGGTATTGAAAAACCACTAGGATTTTTTACAAAATGATAGTTGTCTTGTAACTAACTTCCTCTAGAAGTTTCCAGAAAAAATTGGCATTTGTAGGGTGGGTCCCACTTGATTTGGTTGTAATGGATTATCCTTCTCTCTCTTGAATGTATGATTAGTCCTCTTCTCTCCCATGCCTAGTAACTGGCTAGGTTGTATGCTACCTGAGCTAGGTAGCAGATGGTGTTGTCCTTCATTGTGTTGATGTAGGTGTCGATGGTTGAGGTCGTGCTTGTTGTTTGTGCGGAAGCCTGGAACTTGAACCCGCCTCTACTGATGACACATGTAACACTGATGCATAGCCCCCTTAAATGGAAACTTTGTACAAATCCATCATACCTCTCCACTCTTTGCCCAAGGGGACGTCACACAGCTACACATCCAAAATTGTCCCTTCCAAAGTTGTGACCATTTCATAGTCAACCTTCCCTTACTCTTTGAAGATTCTCTTTAACAAGGATACAAATTCAAAATAGTCTTCATATAAATTTGCAATATCCTTTCCCTATAGTGGACGATCCTCCTCTCCGAAGCCTTTTTGGTTTTCCTTAATGTCATTGAATTTTTTCATGAGAAATTCCTTGGAATATAAATCCCCATTCCCATCAAATAATGGTGGGAATTTCCTCTTGTACAATACTTCACATCTTTCTTTAAATCCTTATACTTCATATGATAGTATCTCTGCTTTTTTTTCTACCAATGTTACCAAATTTTTCTTTCTCTTCATCTAGTTGGCTCTCACAACCCACTTTGATTTGTCAATATTTGCCTTGACCACTTCTTCCTTGGGCATATGGTTAATGAAATTTATGATCAATCTAGCCTTGGTAGGTAAGTCACCTCTAACTTTCTTAATTGAATTCATTTCCTTGTGGACCATTATGACAACTTCTATATTCTCTTGAATTAACTCCAAGTGATCTAAATGCTTATCCACTACCTTCATGATCTTATCCCATATCATTCTCTTTTCAGCTTTAAAACAGGACTTACTAGGGTGCTTTCTCCTTAAGTTTTCCAATTCAACCTCAATTTTCTCATTGTGATCGTATGTCCAGTACATCTCCATCTTGGTTTTCTTGAGCTCTTCTTTCTTTGTCTTCAACTCTTGCTCTCGATTTGGGAGTAGATATTACAACTTCTTGACATCTTCCAATATCAGCAATGATTCAACCTATTCAATTAAAACAACAAGGTTCTATTGACATTGAAGAGTCTCATCAATTTTCTCTTTCATTCCTTGGAACTGTGCCTCCAATAACACAATCGTGTCCTTGTATTCCTTATTCTTTAGCACAATGGTGTATGAAGCTTAGTCTTAAGATCCTGACTCTTTTTTTCTACTGCTACCAACTCATCTATTTGCACAAGATGTGCATCTAGAATCTTGAGCTTATTTTTCATTGAGGTTATCTCCTTGTCTTTATCCTCCAACACAAACTTATATTGTTTAAAATCCCTAGGGAACATGGCTAGGTGTATGATTTTATCTTATAGGATTTTGATTTCATCTTTTGGCTCCTGAAAACCATCTTATCACACTTCAACTAAGCACTAGCCTTATTGTACCATTTTTTCAGTTTCTTGGTTGTGGCATTTGATTGATGCATTTGTATATGCATCATATGGGTCACTTACATGTTCATTTCCATAATATCAGTATATGGAATGTTGTCTGCAAGCAAGGATGAATTATGCACTTCACAGTTTGGCTTGGATCTAGATGTCTCCACCTTGGACTACAATACAACCAACTTGAAGATCCCCTTTCTAGAGTCTAATGAAATTTTGACTTGCATGGAAGGGAGTGGTTGGTTTTCTACAATTCTTATATCCCTCTTCCTTTCTTTCCTTTGTTGTTTGGCCAATTGTTTGAACTGCTCCACTACTCACACGTGTCCAAGCTTGAACACTTCACCTGACCTTGTGGCTCAAGATCGTGACATGGTTAAAGACAAGTGTTCCATAGTGAAGGCTTGCTTTGATGAGGTTTCTAGCTAGTTGTTGTATAGTATTAGAGCTTGAGACATTGTCTTATTATCATCCTCATCATCAGCATCACCTGCTAGGGAGTGGTTGGTTTTCTACAATTCTTATATCCCTCTTCCTTTCTTTCCTTTGTTGTTTGGCCAATTGTTTGAATTGCTCCACTACTCACATGTGTCCAAGCTTGAACACCTCGCCTAACTTTGTGGCTTCAAATCCTGACATGGTTGAAGACAAGTGTTCCATAGTGGAGGCTTGTTTTGATGAGGTTTCTAGCTAGTTGTTGTATAGTATTAGAGCTTGAGACATTGTCTTATTATCATCCTCATCATCAGCATCACTTGCCACCTTTCTGATCCTGGCTCTCTTGGAGTTAGGCTCCTCTACTTCATCCATCTCCATGGGTCATGAGGTACCCCTTTTCCTCCCAAAGCAGTGGGAGAAGTTTGACTCATCTAGATACAAAATGGCCCTGAATTCTTCCTAAGTAGCTTTGTTTGGATAATCTTCTACTATAATATGGAAAAACATGCCCTCAGCAAATGGAAAAACCTAACATCAACATAATTAATCAAACCTTGGGCCAGATGAAACATTATAATATGGAGAAAGTTAGTGACATCAAGTGTGAGAGGGGGTTATAGCATAAATCATTCATGCAGGAAAGAGTGCAGATGGGGGACTTTGGGGTCATAAGAGATGTCCTTGGCAAGTGCTTTAGCCTGCAACTAGAATGTATGAGTTCAACCATGCATAAGAGGAAATGGTGCCAAAATGAGGAGGTCAGCGACATTGCACCTGAGGGGAGCGTGGAAATTATGTTGAGCATATTGGAAATAATTCTTATGGGGGACATTGTAGATCAGAGAGCACTGATGATAAAATGGATAATAGAATAGATTGAGAGTGGAAAAGGAGGTTGTAAGAGGTAAATGAAAGGGTGGACCTACAACCAATTATAGTTTGTAGAGAAAATTCCTACGGACAATTGCTAAGACTATGAAAGGTAGTGCTAGTTCTTGGTGTGGGGATGTGAGTTTGTTAAACCCATTTCCAAGAGAACATAATGATTCCGGGAATCATGTGGGACACACCTAGAGTGCATAAAACCCAGGAATTAAACAAGCGAGGTTTGAAATGATTATACACACATACGCACATAGAGAGAGAAAGAAGGACCCAAAAATAATTCAATATGTTAGTGTAGAGCCAAAAAAATTCTTAAAGTTAAAACATTTTATTTATATATGACTCAAAACTAACATACTCACCATATAAAATATTTAAGTATTAAAAAAATTTACATCCAGAAATATTTAATTTCTCTTAATATTTAACAAGTTAAAATAAATATATATTTATAATTAATATAATTTAAAACTATATATAATAAAAATTAAATATATCAAAAATTTTATTATAATATTTATATATTCTTTTAATTTTATGATAAGAAGTCAATCTCGCGTTAAAACTGAAATTAAAAAAAAAATGTGGTACCTCCAGCTAATTAAACTATAAACAAGATCATTTCAAATTGCGTCGTATCATTTCATATTATAGTTCAACAAAATCTTTAATTAAACTATAAACAAGATCATTTCAAATTGCGTCGTATCATTTCATATTATAGTTCAACAAAATCTTTAATAGGTGCAAAATGTCAAATGGATGTTTAAACAAGATCATTTCAAATTGCGTCGTATCATTTCATATTATAGTTCAACAAAATCTTCAATAGGCGCAAAATGTCAAATGGATGTTTAAATAATTTATTTCTCTGGTTCAGGTGTGTTAGTTTTAAGTCAAGAGTTATTTTGGGGCCACATTCAAATTCTTGAAAAGTGTAAAATGCGGAATGGATATTAAAATGAATTATTGATTTTGTTCGTTTGAGTGTTAGTATTTTTAGAATACAGATTACAGGATTATAGAAATGTTCTTATTCTTATGCACACGAGTGCACCGGTCAATGGTTGGGTCAGTAGGCTTTCAGGCATCCCACCAGCGATCGATTTCCAGTTTGTGGCGCTGCGCGAATGATGAGAATGTATATCAGTATATTGTGATTGATGTGTCGAAGCTGCTGTATCTGCTCGCTTCCGCCTATATATGTAAATGTTACTTCTTCAGGAGATGCACTTCCCTCGCCCCTAAAAAATGTTCTTATTCTTATATTGAAGAAGAGTCCACAAGGATGTGTTAACGTAGTGCAAAATTGAAACTTGAAAACAGGTTACAATCAATGCGTTGCGTTACAATGGTAGAAGGCTAAATAAATTAAAGATTCCAGGCCTTCGTTATATTGGAAATTCGAATGGAGAACCACAAGGATGTGAACGTAGTGCGAAATTGACACCAGAACATGTTCCAATCTATGCATGGCGTTACATTGGCAGAAGCGAAATTGACACTAAAACACAGGTTCCAATTCCAATCTATGCATGGCGTTACATTGGTAGAAGGCGAAAGAAATCAAAGATTCCAGGCCTTCGTTATAATGCGAGAGAATGGATAATATTGGAAATTCGAATGGAAAACACAGATCAATTTAAGGGGGGAGGTTGGCGAAAGAAATCCAAGATTTCAAGCCTTCGCTTTATTGTGAGAAAATGGGTAATATTGGAAATTCTAATGCAAAACACAAATCGGATCAATTTAGGGGGAGAAGTTAACAGGGTAAACAAGGTTTTGATCAGGATAGAAAAGTCCAAAATGTCGTTCTGGCTCGTCCCCGCCTTTCAAATTCTCGTTGAAAAGAGCGAAAATGTATGTATCAATGTGCTGTCCAGGCCTCTTTGGCGTTCCTGCATTTGAAAGCACATGTTTGATCAGATTGTTGTTGTAAGTCTGCGCATTCTCAACAGTAGCCGCCTCATTGCCCGCCGAAGGCCACCCGCTCTCAGTTATGACGATGGGAATATCGGGATGTCCCGATTTCTCCATAGCCGAAATCAGAGAATCCACCAGCGCATCGAACAAGCTTTTATATAGACGACCTCCATCATTCACCACCGGATCCGCGGATCTAAACAAAGCATAGTCTAACGAGATTTGGGCCTTGTTGTAATTGTAACTAATGTAGGGATACACATTAGCCATGAAAGGAGCCCCATTCTCTCCCAGAAAGTTAAGTACATCGCTCATGCTACTCTTCAATTCATCAGCGAATTCTCCCTGAGAAGGAGGATACGATTTTCCCAGAACAGACGAGGCGTGGGTAGTGGAGACCTTTATGGAGCTCTGCAGATTGGCATTCTTGACTGCGGTTTGAATGTTTCTCATGGCAGGAACGAGATAGGGAAGATGCTGCCGATTTTCACTTGAAAAAACTTCGTTGCCGACTGCGATGTATTTGATGTTGGTGGCCGGATAGAATTGGCGAATGTTGTCGTTAACCCACCCGTTTGCTGCAGCCTGATCGTATGCGATCTTCTGTAGCTCATCGTTCCCAACTCCGACAATCACCTCGATTCCTCCGCTGTTTTGTAACGCTCCCTGCGCTTCCTGATGTGCTTGGAAAAGCCTAACTTTGCCGATGTTGTGAGACCTTATCAGATTTGCCACCTGATCTGGAAGTGGCAAATTGTTTGCAACCATTCCATAACAGACTCCAACTGCAATAATATTCTTGCAATTCAGTTAGATTATCACAGGCCTTGAGTTTCAAAAACCATTCATGATTATTACGCTCACACGTAAGGATAATAGCTATGAAAATTAAAAGAAATCATATGTTTGATACCTTTGTTGCTGGATGCCATTTCTCGGCCGGCTGTATATTTGCTTCCAAATAACAGAAGCGGCCTGGCCTGCTCTTTATCGATCCAGGTTTGGCTCTCCCAACAACGTCGTGACATTACCCATGGCCAAGAGCTCCAAGAGACTCGTTCCCCATTTAACTCCGCTCGCCATGGTAGGCTGCTCAGGTCCCAAGCGGCTCGCCCGGTCGCTATAAAATGATCCATTCCGCCCCTTTTGCTCCAGCTCCAGCTGTCATTATTCTCCAGCCAAGAAATCAGCTCTGCCCCATGACCCGAGGCCCGGTCCCGTTCGTTCCCGTAAAGATAACGCAGGGCATCCAGGCCGATGTAATAGGGTATATAAAAGGCATCTGAGACGAGGCACTGGTATTTTTTCGCGGTTAAATTCAAATTTGAATTCGAATTCAAATAGACCAGTGATATAAATAACATTAATATCGTCAGGTTGGTAAGTGTGCTCATCAATACACCAGAGGGAGGCCAAAGTGGCTGCGGGCAGGGTCGCCGTCGAGGGGCAGGAGCACGGCAGCCGGAGAGGGATGGATGCGCCGGATGGATGCCATGATGCATGGTGGAGGATGAAATGTCGCCATGACGTCAACCACGCAGTCTGCCGCTGTCAGATGGGGTACCTCCATAGCATTAACTTTGCTATGGAGGTAGAAATAGGATCTGCCGTACAGCTATAATCTAATATTATAATATATATATGTTGTTGAAGGAAAGTCATCTCTGGTGATGCGAGGAGTAGTGAGAAAATAGAATCCAATTAACACCCAACAGATCAGTGCCGATCTCTCTGCCATGCTAATAATAACATACCAAATATTTCGTGGAACTCTGATAGCGAAAGAGCGAGGCGTATAGTAATAACAGCATGGAAATGAGATATAACACGACACGGCACATTGAATGATATTGAAAGGAGAAGATTCGAACCTGCGTTTATGGATCAGTTGACTTTGAACATTCAGGCCTGCGGTTAGGCATGGGTTCCGTGACACTTCATCAGGGCATTGATGTATGTCACATGTTACGTGTATTTTTTAGCTTATTCGTGAGAATTTTATAAAAAAGTGATATTGTTTTTTTTTTCAGCACAAAAAAGTGATATTGTTATTACTTTAAATATATTCTTAAATTTAAAAAATGATTCAGAGTCATGATTTTTTTTAATAAATATCATGAGTCCTGTGGACACTCGTATCTTCCAGTTTAACCATTTAAAATGGTTAATTTAACATATATTTTTTTTAAATAAAATTTCTTTATAAATAAATAAAATTCAGAGAAAAAACAAAAATATTTAAAATATATTAATAAATTTTATGATATTTTTTATATATAATTTTATATAAAAAGTTAAATTTGGTTTTCTGAATTGGGTTATATTTTAATTAAAAGTATTTAGAAATTTTATATAAAATTTAAAAATTATAATTATATATATATATATAGAGAATAGGTTAATAATTGTTTTTATTTTTAATATTTAGTTTTATATATATAATTAAATTATAATTTGAAGTAGTATTTGGTTTTAGGTATGGAATAAGATTAAATATTAATAAAACGTATTATTTTTTATTATTATTTTAAAGTGTTTTTTTTTCCAAAGAAAAAAATGAACTTTTTATAATCATGATAAAAAGTTACATATCATATGCCGAAGTATTCCTTAAGTTACATATCATATGCCAAAGCATTCCTTTTGTTGTATGACTGAGCATCATAAAGTTCTGCAGGAAGACTATTCTACCTTCCTTTAGATAAGAGAGATAGAACTTCCTGAGCATAGCAAGAGCCTCCTCTAAAGAGGAAAATAGCTCCTTTCCTCGACATCATCAAAAAAGAGAGAGTCAACAGTTTTCCATATGTTTAGAGTCCATGGTAATAAAGAAAACAGCAGCAAGCATCTTTTCCTTGGGTCTCCTCTATCGAGGAAAACAACCCAAAAGAAAAAAGATGCCCAAGTCTTGCATAAAACACGAAACAGATTTACAAAAAAAAGAAACCCTTACAGTTGTATACAAAAAGAAACTGCTTTGACCAGTCTGCTAAGTCTTCAAGGGTATGCAATCTATACATATATTCGGTCTGTCTTTAAGCCTTACATGAGATCTGGAAAGTTCTTGAATGTAGACCTTCCAATCGTTCCACCAATGGGGCCGAAGGTCCAATTCCTCTCCTGATTTCCATGCTTGTCCCCATATGGATGATCCGGTCTGTCTTTAAGCCTTACATGAGATCTGGAAAGTTCTTGAATGTAGACCTTCCAATCGTTCCACCAATGGAGCCGAAGGTCCAATTCCTCTCCTGATTTCCATGCTTGTCCCCATATGGATGAGTGACCAATTTTCTCTACCTGATTAAGGAAAAGAATTCCTTTGGATTCTAGATGCCTAATCAGGCCTGGGGGCAGAGCAAAATTCTCATTGCACCCCACCCAAGGGTCCCTCCCTATTCAAAGATTTTCACCATTTCCAATCTGCCAAGACAAGCCTTGCTCAATAATCTTGAAGGCATTTATAGTCGCCTTCTAGACTACCAACACATTTCCTCCTTTCTTATCTGGGTTCCTTATCCAATCCTCTAGAGGGGTGGGATCGATGTATTTCCGCTTTACCACTTTCGTCCAGAGATTTTCCATGTTTATAATTCTCCACCCTGATTTAGCCGCCAGGGAGGTTCCGAAAGCAGTGAGATCTTTTATTCCCCACCCTCCCAATTCTTTCGATCTTGCCACTTTCTCCCGGGCGACCCAGGGGAGCACTGAATCCTCCTTTGATCCAGCCCAAAGAAATCTGCTACATATTCTTCTTATCCTTTCCAATATTCCTTTAGGGACCTAGGTCAACGCAACCTAGTAAACTGGAATTGCTAAAAGGACTGATTTGATTAAAGTTAGCCTTCCTGCTCTGGAAAGCCACTTGAAGCTCCAATGAGAGATTCTGGCTTCAATCTTAGCTAACAGCCAATTCCAATCCTGTTTCCTATAATTATCCGGCTTCAGCCAAAACCCCAGATATTTGAAAGGGTCTTCGAGCTTATAAACATCAAAGGGAAGAACATAGGTAATTTGGCTTTTCTCCTGTCTGTTAAAGCCTTCCAAAATGAGCTGAGATTTCCTATAATTCACTTGCATCCTGGTAGCTTTCATGAAAATCTCAAGAATCTTCTTGAGCTCCTTGATTTCTGACTGGTTCCCATTACTGAAGAGTAAGATGTCATCGACAAAAAGAAGGTGCGAAATGTATAAGTTGACTGCTACCTCCAGACCTCTTAAAGTTCCCTCCATTTTGGCTTTTAGAATTAATTGACTCAATCCTTCTGCTACCACAAGGAAGAGCAGTGGGGACAAAGGGCATCCTTGTCTTAACCCCCTTTTCCCTCTGAAGAAAGGAGAAGTTGCTCCATTAATAAGGACCACGTAACTGACACTGGTGATACATCCCATGATCCAATTGATAAAGTCGACTTTAAAACCCAGATGTGTTAACAGCATCCGGAGATAGGTCCAACTAATTCTATCATAGGCTTTTGACAGATCAATTTTCACCATTGCTCCTTTCCTTTTCATCTGTTTAACACTGTGAATTGTCTCTTGAGCCACCCCAATGGCTTCATGAATTTGGCGTCCATCCAGAACTCCAAACTGTTCATTTGAAATGCATCTAGACAAAATTGGCTTTAGACGGACAGCAATCAGCTTAGCTATAATTTTATAAATGTTATTGCAAAGCGATATAGGCCTGAAATCTTCAAACGATTCTGGATCTTCTTTCTTAGGAATAAGGGCTATAAAGGTTGAGTTGAATGGCGCATAGACCATACCTTTTCTCCTGGATTCCTCCACCACCTCTGTTAATTCTGAACCAATCTGATCGAAGAAATGCTGGAAGAGTTCAATAGGCCACCCATCCAGCCCAGGGCTTTTGTCTTTGGCCATAGATTTTATAATACTCTCCACTTCTTCTTTTGTGACTTCTCCCATCACAACCTCGGCTTCTTCCTCCTCCACATACCGAGGAAAACATTAGGTTCTTCTGATAACGTCTGCTAATGATGACTCCCCTTGATCAGAGAATAATTTTTGGAAATGGTTCCTCCCCATGAACGAGAGGGATTCAAAGGTATTGGCCTCTCTGCCTTCCTCGTCCTTTAACTTCTAGATGGTATTCGTTATCTTCCTCCCTTTTGCATAATTGTGAAAAAAAATTGTGTTTTCATCTCCAGCCATCAACCAGATTGCCCTGCTTTTCAACCTCCATTCCTCTTCTCTGTCCAAGAGTATTTGACTTCTCTGCTTTTCTAACAACAAGATCCTATCCTTCGACTCCTGAAATTCATAGCCATCCGATTCAGGATTTTCCAATTCCCCAAGCTCCAAGTTGATATTGATTAAATCTTCATTTTGTTTCTGCTTCCTCTTCTTTGCCCATTCCATAGTGGCCTTCTTCAATCTTTTCAAATTTTCCATGAAAAGAAAGCTCTTGTCCTCCATGGCGTCCCTACACGGGTGTTGCCAAGTTTCATTAAAAAGCTTTTTGAATGATTCCTCCTGCATCCAGGATGCGTTGAATTTGAAGGGAGCTGTCGGCTTAAGGGGAGGCTTGGACAGCTCTAGAAGGACTGGAAAATGATCTGAGTTTCCGTTTTAAAGTGTTTTTATTGGTTTAAAAAAAAAATTAATGGTAAGGAGCTAAAGTTTACCTCTTCCAAACTATTCTTGGGTTACTTTAAATGGTGTTGTTTTTTTTTAAACAAGAATCATGAGTCAACTAACATTAGTGGATAGAGACTAGAGGCTATGCAAGAAAATGGACTAACCATTAATGAAAGACAACTATGCCCCCAAAAGAAAATAATTTCTTTTTCTTTCTTCCTTCTTTTTTGAAGGTGGCAAAACCAGATTGGTTAAGAGTTCATTTTTGTCAAATGTAGGAAAATAAGTTAATGGCCTAAGGTATTTCCAAATCCACCAATCATTTCAAGTGGCGTGATTTTTCTTGAATAAAAAAGATTAACCTAATATTTATAATTAAATCTATCTTAATTCAGTTATCATTAATGCAACCAACCACATTCAACACCATTATTTAACTAAATACATACCACCTAAAAAGAAAACTAATTTTTTGAAAAACTTATCAAAACTTAGTGATCAAGGAGAAATTTCTAGATTGTTAAGGGACTCCTTGCAATAGGTTACGTCTTTCAATCCCCATGGATGCTTACTTACCAAAAGAAAAGAAAAAAAGTAATTTCTATATATTATATTTTAATGTACATAAACTTATCATTGAATAATTATTATTCAAGGAAAAGGATCACATCATGTGTATTAGTGGTCTATTAAACTATTTAGGGAAGCCATTGAAATTGGGAGAATATCGAGTAATCTTAACAGGGATGATCGATGGAAAATTAGTAGTTGTTGGATCCCTGCCATTTCCTCTTAGTTTTTTCCCCTCTTGATCTAGTGGTGTGGCCAGTTTCTAGGTTTTTTCCCATTTTCCTTTGGTTTGCTCAGTTTTCCTTTTTCTTTTTATTTTACATTTCATATATCATCATTTGATCTTACTTTACTTTATATTCTCTTTGTTTTCTTAGATTTTTATTTTTATTGTTTAGTAGAATTTCTTTATCTTTGTTATAAAAGTTATTTCCCTCTTTTTAAGTATTATCTTTATTGTCTAGTAAAATTTCTTTATCTTTGTTATAAAAGTTATTTCCCTCTTTTAACTATTATCCCTGGCCACTTTTTATGGAATTTGTTTTCCTTTCTTCACGCTTTATATATATACCTTTTTCTTTACCCAAGAATATTTTATTTCTCTACTAATTCTTAGTCAAATCTAAAATTAGCTAATTATGGGATTCTACGTTGATTTTTTTTTTTTAAGTTTTTAATTATTTAATTTTTATTATCTACTAAATTTGGATTTGGATTTTGATTTTATTCTTATTTATAATATTTAACTTATTATTAAATAATTATTTCTTTAATTTATAAAAAATGATATTAATTTTTATTGTTATACCTTTGAATTTATTAGTTATATCATTCTTCCCCTTCTTCTTGACCCATTCAAAAGTAGTGGATTTTATAGTAGTTACCTTATAGCTTTACCTTACTTTATAGATCTAGGAAGGATCTATCCATCTATCTTTAGAGGAATTTGTCCATCTATTTAACCAGCCATCTGTCCATCTATTTAACTCGCAATTTGTTCATCTAGTTAACCGGCTACCATGATTTGAATCTTCATCCTCTCTTGAGGATGAACCACATTGGATCTATCAATCTATTTAATTGATTGTTGGTTAGTTCAAAAGAAGGAAACAAATACTCATTAATATAATTATTTCCCAAATATTTTTTTATAATGGATTATATTATTTATAAAAAAAAAAAAAAAATTAATCTTTCATATATAATTATTTTCAAACACATAATTATATATCTTTCTAAATTTTATAATTTTATCGTTGAAAATGAAAAGTACTAATATATTTTCATTCTCTCCTCTAAATCAATGGATAAGTTTAAACTGATAACTTCTTTGCCTATCTAAATAATGATATATTTAAATCATGTCTATATTAAAATTTTACTGAATATGATTATGTGATTAAAAAATTATACGTTAAATTCTGAAACATCGGCTCTCTCAACATGTTTGTCCAATGCCATATAACATAATTAAAATTTTACTAAATATGATTATATGATTAAAAAATTATACGTTAGATTATGAAACATCGGCTCTCTCGACATGTTTGTCCATTGCCATATAACATTAAAATGATATGATTTAGCTCTCATGAGATCGATCACTATATAATTTAGCGTTTTGTTTCCAAATACTTGTGTTAAATGCCGTGTATAATAATTAATATTGTATTTTATGATCTAATATAGATATCGACTTCTCCATTTACAGAAAGGAAATATCACTGAGAGGTGGTAATCTCCTACCTTTAATCGTAACCTTGAGTGTTAAATGTAGTGTATAATAATTAATATTGTATTTTATGATTTAATATAGATATCCACTTCTCTATTTTTTTAAAAATGGGCGGGGCTATCCACTTCTCTATTTATAGAAAGGAAAGGCAGTAATTTCTTACTTTTAGCCGTAACCTTGAAAAATGTAGGTATGCGAGGAAGGTCTTCCCTCACATCGTTCACTCTTCACTTTATTTGCCTAGTTATTGTAAATTATATATTAATTAATAAAAGTATAATCAACAATTGTACCGTTTTTTTATTTTATTTGTTTAGTAAATGTAAATTATATATCATGTTGTTAATAAGAGTTTCTAGATAACTGTGTGACATGATTGAAGAGCCTAACGTTTTAAGTGAACACTTCACCCATTTTCAAGGGCAAGAAGCAAATTGAAGGTAGGAGGAGTGCATGACCATAATATATGGAGAATGAGGTTAATAAAAGTATAACTAACAATTGTACCCAGAAGTGTAAAGGAACCTTGTATGGTGAAGAAAATACAATGTGTTAGAGGTGTGGCTCTAAACATTTGTTTGTTTTCTTAGTTAAGGATTTCTAGGATAAATATTTGGGTATTACAAGTCTATTATCCATTGTTTAATTTTGTATTTATGAAGAATCTATGTATGCATTACTTTACTATAAAGATTTAAAAATTACATTTGTTATCATCGTAGTTGTTGGCTTGAGGCACTTTTGTTGCTAAAGGTTTAGTTGTACGGGATCTATGAACCTAGTTTGAATGGGAGCTATGTGATGATGATTCTTGTAGTGAAAGAAAATGGAAAACAATTTGAAAATAAAGATCAAGAAATTTAATGGGAAAAGCTTTGAGCTACGTAAGTACAAGATGGCATAACAAAAAACAATGAGTCACGGTGGACCCTAGCAGTGCACCTATGGGTATGTGGGCATGTAGACAAAAGATTGGACAATGTTGGATAAGAAAAGCACAATCTAGTTATGTATTTCAGATGCATTATTACTAAATGTTTTGGAAAATCTACAACCAAGGCATTGTGGGATAAGTTAGGGGCTTTGTATAAATCCAAGCCTTTAGTAAATAAAATTTTCCTTTGAAAGAATTTGTAAGTTGATTTCCTATGTGAATAAAATAAGACCAATGTCATGTGACACATATTCCAAGCTGAA
Organism: Pinus tabuliformis; assembly: GCA_031772625.1. Classification (NCBI taxonomy): domain Eukaryota; kingdom Viridiplantae; phylum Streptophyta; class Pinopsida; order Pinales; family Pinaceae; genus Pinus; species Pinus tabuliformis. The sequence goes on from CM062808.1 coordinate 572,860,777, forward strand.
TGATGGGAAAAACGTAGTGATGGGTATCACTTGTGATTAATTTATGGCTATGGAAATTGTAAAAGGCATTGGCAAAGGCAAAAAGGAAATAATTGTCATATATTTATGAAAAATAAAGGAAAAGAGGATAAAAGGAAGGTAAAGAGACACAAATTTGCAAGACAGAGAAATTGAAAGGAAAATGAAGAAAATAGAGGTCTCAATGATAAAAATGCTTCTGAGGATCATTTGCTAACTTTTTGATAGTTTTTGGGTTGAGCTCTCTTCCACTGTCTCATTCTCTCATACTCTTGCACACTTAGAGCATTCTTGGAGCATGCTTGGAGCACTCTAGTATTCACTTGGATTTGGAGAAAGAATGAAAATGAAAGTAAGAAAGCGCATGGGAACAGCTCGATCAACTACTACATCTGGATTTCTTTGCAGGTAATAGGTTTCACGCGTGATTTTCTTGTTGATTCCTATATGCATGGTATATGCATGTGATTTTTGGTTATGTGTTGTCTTTGGCATGGGGATTTTTCTGGATTGAAAACCTTGCATTTCCATTTCTTGGATAGCCATGGTGTTGTGGGTTTTTCCACTTGGTTATTTTTCTGATTGGTGCTCATGTTCCTTATGGTTGTGGGTTGGAACAAATGCTTTGAAATACCTAGAACAACTTGGGGTGAGTTACTAATCCTGGAGCCTAGGTTAGGACAAACGTTCTGGAGCCCTTGGTGAGTTGATTTACTAGTCCTTGGAGTCGGGTTGGAAAAATTCTCTAGAGACTTGGACGTTTGTGCGTTGAGTTACTAGTTCCTAAAGCCCCGGACAGCTTGCGTAGAGGCCGATCTAGTTGGCATTAGTGATGTCCGACTGTAGAGGTGGAATCACTGTGGTTGAGGGTTGAGGTAGTATAGCCTCTGGAAGCCCTGGTTGGTTTCATCCTCGTTTATTCCATGAGATTCCACATGCATGCTTGGAATATGGTGCAAGGGGGATTAGATGAAAGAGAGATTTGGTTCAGCCTAATTTATGGTCGGGTGGTATGTGGAAGTCCTTGACTTGGTTGGTATTTACATATATTAATAAGATTTATTCTTCTACCATGATTCATGTGTACTTGTAGTAATTATATTGGTGGTATTATGTATGAGTTGTTATGGTTCCTATCTTGATTATTTTCTGGTTATATGTTGGTTATATGATATGTACAATCTGTGGATCTCGTCATGAATTATTTAGTTATTGATTGGTTGATGAATGTACAGACTAATAAGTGTTGTTGCAGCTATGTGGAGAGGGCATAAATCCTTCTTGATGATTCTCTTGCGAGATTATTGAATTAGTGAAAAGATATGCATTTATAACCTACAGGTACTATGTACACAAAGTGTTTGTCTAAATGAATAATTGGACCTCTAACTTCTCGGGGTCGTAACTTTGGCATACAATCTTCATTTGACTATCATAATACCTCATTTCGAATATTTGCATGAGGAGGCCGAGAAAAAAATGTGTGAAACATATTTGGGTACTTTTTTAGTCTCTTCATTTTCCTTGAAAATGTCGTTTATGCCCTCAAAACGGCCTCAAAAGTTTAGAAACCGAAAAACTACCAAAAATAGAAAGTTGTGTTAAATTTAAGGAAACAAAATTGAAATGAAATAGTCTTGGGTCAAAAGAGGTTGATAATAGTGTGATCATGTGTCACTAGGTGTTTGCAGTTAGTTCTAAACATGTGGACCCCATTTTCCATAAGTGCATCTTGGAAATTAGTTCTCACACAGTAACTTTCATCTCACATTTACCCTAGCGAGCTTGTGAGGGAGGGTTGGTTACATGGTGGTATCAGAGCTTCCAGGTTCAAACACTTGGACTAGATGGGCTAGATGTGATTGTTACGTATTCATGATTGATTATCTATGTGTTTATCATGCACGAATGTTGGTTATTTATCGTGATGGCCATTGTCACAGTTGTGTCCTCATGTAGAGGTCGATGATGTTGACATGTTGAGATGATATATATATATCATGTTAATTTGGATTGATTTGTGTAGACGAGAAATCCTCCCATGAAATTCGCGTAGGTATGTTTGAGTATGTTTATATTTAGTTATCTAAAATGGTATGTTTGCAAGAAGAAGATCAGAGATGACAAGAAAAATGGTGGATTACAGTTCAGGTGACTTTCCTTATAGCTCAGATGAGCAGCAAAGAGATGAGGACTCTCTTGACATAGCAAATACCTTGAGAAGTTTAAAAGAAGAAATTAGACGTTGTAAGGCGGATAATGATAGAATCATTCAATCACAAGAAAGACTTGCCAGAGCTCAAGAAAAGAAAGCATAGGTAAATGCAGTGATTGTTTAGAGTTTATTATAGTTGCAGAGACAGGGACATCCATGGGTCAATTATGGATAGTAGGAAAGGAAAAGTGGGGCATATGGTAGCAGTTCTCATGCAGGGCACAAGTTGGACAAGGATGATATGGTCAGAGGTGGAATATGGAAGGATACACCTGACATGACAGGTAGTGGTTATGGATTATATTCTAGTTCTGGATCAGAGAGACAACATGGTCATCATAGCTATCATCTTTATAGGAGGAGTGAGAAGCAGTATTTTTCAGATGAGTTTAACAAATCCAAACCTCCTACCTTTGATGGAGAGTTGAATAAACCAGAAGATGAAGAAGCATGGTTTCATGGGATGAAGAAGTTCTTCGAGCTGCATGACTATACAAAGAATATGAAATTCGGGCTAGCCATTTTTAGTCTCAAAGGGAAAGTAGACATCTGGTGGGAAGATGCGAAGCATGTCAAAGGCATCAAGATAGAGGAGTTGAGTTGGCATGAATTCAAAAGACTTTTCAAAAAGAAGTATTTGTCAGAGAGATACTATGATAATAAGGCTAAAGAGTTCTACGAGTTGAATATGGGATATATGACAGATGAAGAGTATACGGCTAAGTTTTTGGAGTTTTTGAGGTATGTACCATATATTAAGGATGAAAAGATAAAGGTTTAAAGATTCGTTAGTGGATTGTCATTATCATTTAAGGATCATATTGAGTATGATGACCATTAGACATTGGAGGAAGTAACTAGGAAGTTTAAATGTTGTCATGAGTAGTCTAAGCGTAATTCGGAACCTAGGCAAGGTTGGAAAGGTAATGACGAGACTAAGGGAAAGTGGGATAAGAAGCAAGAAAGACGTCAAGATGCAGGTAACAAGGAGAATACAACGCCATACAAGAAATTCAATGTAGTTGACAGAAGATAGGGATTTCAGTCTGAGGAGTAGAGCAAGGGTGATGGCAGGAAGCCATTGCAGTTCTAGGCTTGTGGGATAGATAATTGCAGGAGAGATTGTCCACAACATTAAGGTGGCACACCTCATATTTACATTGCTAAGGAGGTACAAACAGTTGGGGATGTTGGACAGGGTATTCCTCAAATTTGTGCAGCATTGGATAATAGGCAGGTTTATCATCAGGCATCTATTATCGAGATGAAAAGTAAGCTTTGTGAACAAGTTGTTTCTATTCTTATTAGCCCTGGATTTAACTATAGTTATATCAGTCATGACCTAATGGATAAGTGTTGCTTTAATAAAGAAGTGCATGCAGAGTCTTGGTTGGTGCAGTTAGCTATAGGTACTAAGAAAAGAGTTCATCATTAGGTAAGATCTTATGCATTTAAGTTTAATGGTATCTCTACATCGACGCATCTAAATGTACTTCCATTGGGATCATATAGTATGTTGTTGGATATGGATTGGTTGTATATTCACATGATTAAAATGGATTGCTATGATAAGGTTATTGAGTGTCTGGATGATGATGGAGAAAGGAGAATCTTGCAATGTAAGAAGAATCCTACGACGATGAGAACGGTTACGGTATGCAAGAAAAGCACAGTAGTAGGAAAGGGTGTGTGTTGTTTGTGAAGGAGGATGGGACTCTAAGGTTGTGCATTGATTACAGGAGATTGAACAAGGTGAAGATCAAGAATAGGTACCCATTTCTGCAGATTGATGACTTGTTTGATCAGTTGAAGGAAGAAACAATGCTCTGAAAGATTGATTTGAGATCAAGATATCATCAGGTACGCATCAAAGAAGAGGAAATTTACAACATTGCTTTTTGAACTAGGTATGGGCATTATGAAATTGTTGTAGTTCATTTTGGTTTGACTAATTCCCCAACTACTTTCATGTGTTAATGAATAGTGTGTTGCGTCTTTATCTTGACAAGTTTGTGATAGTATTCATTGATATGATATATTTTACATCTTCTAAGAAAGAGGAAGAGCATGCAGAACATTTAGCAACAGTGTAAAAATTGCTAAGAGAGCGTCAATTCTATGCCGAGGTTAGTAAGTGTAGTTTCTTTCATACATAAGTTCATTACTTGGGACATGTTTCCAAGGAAGGCATAGCAATGGACCCGGAAAAGATTAAAGCTATCATGGAATGGGAAGTGCCTAGAAATATGGATGAGGTCAAATCATTCATGGGGTTAACAAGTTACTAGAGGAGGTTCATGAGGAACTTCTCAAGGATTTCCTATCCTATTACATCTTTGCAGAAAAAAGGAAAGAAATTTGAATGGATAGAGGAGTGTGAAACTAGTTTTGAGAAGTTAAAGAAGTTGCTTACAAATGATCCAATTCTAAAAATTGTAGATCCAGATAAAGAGTTCATGGTGCGCACAAGTTCTTGCAAGAGAGGACTTAGTGGAGTCCTGATGTAGGAAGGACAGGTAGTATGCTACGAGTCAAGTAAGTTGAATGAGCACATGCAGAATTGTGTGACTCATGATCTCAAGTTAGAAGTTATCATCCATGCCTTAAAGATGTAGATACACTATCTTCTTGGCAAGAGGTTTATGCTGATGAGTGATCACAATGTGTTGAGGTACTTGTTTGAACAACCTAATCTAAATTTTGGGAAAGCTAGGTGGTTAGCCATGCTCAGTGAGTTCTACTTCGAGATTAGGAACATTAAGAGAAAAGAGAACATGGTTGCAAATGCTCTTAGCAGAAGAGTGCGGGTAATTCACATTGCATTTATGAGTTCATATGGGACAGAATTGTGGGAGCGGATCTTACAGGGTGGACGGCATGATGACATGTACCATCAGCTTAACCATAGGTTACAACAGTAGAGCATAGATGACCAGAATGTGGATTATCATCTCATGGTATATGGTTTGGTGAGATTTAGGGACAAGATCTATGTGTCGGACAACAGTGAGCTTAAGAATCTTATCTTGAGAGAATTTCATGTTAATCTGTATTCAGGTCACCCGAAATATCAAAAGACATTGACAACAGTTAATAAATTCTACCATTGGTTGAACTTGAATAAAGATCTGGCTGAGTTTGTTGCGAGATATTTGGATTTTTAACAGGTAAAGGTAGAATGTAAGCATTAAGGTGGTTTATTGTAGTTGATTTTGATTCCAGAGTGGAAATGGAAGGTCATTTCCATGGACTTCAATACAAGTTTACCTAGGACATATAGATAGCATGATTCCATCATGTTTGTGGTTAACAAGTTGACCAAGGTAGCTCACTTCATTCCAATGAAGTCTATTAATTCAGCTAGCGACATATTTCAGATTTTCATTAGAGAGATACTGAGATTGCATGGTGTTCCTAAGAAGATTGTATCTGACATAGATTTCAAGTTTACTTCCATGTTTTGGAAGGACTTTTTTGCAGGTTTGGGGATAGAATTGGCTTTTAGTACAACCTATCATCCGCAGACAGATGGATAGACAGAGAGAGTTAACATGATTCTGAAGGATATGTTAAGGATGTATTTTATGCATTAGCAGAGGAAGTGGGAAGAGTACCTTCCACTAGTAGAATTTATGTACAATAATGAGTATCATAAGTCCTTGAGCATGAGTTTGTTTAAGGCACTTTATGGGTTGAGTTGTAATACTCCCATCGACTAGAATGATCCAATGAACAATTTATTGATTGGACTAGACATGTTCGCTGAGATGGAACAGGAAATTCAGGTTATTAAAAGGAATTTGAAAGCAGCATAGGACATGTAGAAGAGTTATGTAAATCAACACGGGGTATTTAAGGAGTTTCAGGTTAGGGAGCATGTGTACTTGTGCATCAATCTCAAGAAGAGATCATTGAGGATTGGGTCATGTGCCAAGTTGGCACCTCGGTATAGTGGGCCTTTCGAGAACCTTGAGAGGATTGGATCAGTGGCCTCTAGAATTGCATTGCCGCTCACAGTGAAAGTCCATGATGTTTTCTATGTTTCATTGCTTAAGAGGTATGTGAAGGATTTTGATCATGTGATTGACTCGTCTCGCAATGAGTTGTATTATAAACATCCAATAAGTGATATGATTGTCATGTTATTCATATTGGTCATGGTTTGTAGGATGTCATTGTAAATATTGCATCGAGCTATGTTATAAAGCTCCATGGGCAGTATGTTTTGTTTTCAGTGATTCACTTGTCATAGGTGTCATAGTACACTGAGGTTGGTGTTCCTCAAGGGGAGGGGTTTGTAACACCACCTAGTTGATTTTCCATGTAAATAAAATAATACCAAGGTCATGGGACATGTATTCCAAGCTTAATGTTGGGCAAAACATAGTGATGGGTATCACTTGTGATTAATTCATGGCAATAGAAATTGGCAAAGGAATTGGTAAAAACAAAAAGACAATAATTAGAATTTATTTATGAAAAATAAATGAAAATAGGAGAAAAGAAAAATGGACACAAATTTGCATGAGAGGGAAATTGAAAGAAAAATGAAGGAAAATGAAAATCAAATTATAATGTTTTTATTATTATTTAATATATAAGTTAAACATACATACATTTAAAAGAATATGGAACAAGATTCTCAACTATGAAGATTTACTCCCACTTTATGATGGAGATTCTTAATTTGTAAATAGATTTTGTTAAAATACAGTGTGTTGATACCATGACTTATCAATATCTCATTTCAAATGGCACTTCTTCATATGTCATGTTTTATTTAATCAATTTAATTAAAATGACAAAAAATCCATAATTGGTTTGGAGATAAATCTCAACCTTTGATTTGTCTATACTATTATGCATATTTTAAATATTTAATAAAAGTTAAATATTTACGATCCATCTATAATTATTGATAATTAAATTAAAATTGTGAAAACTATATTTTGAAATAAACACACCTAATCTTTAAAATAAAGACACATAATGTCTAATCATGACATGCCTCTCCTACCATGTCGTGATTTGTATATTGTATAAATATTCAATAAAATGACAAACATAAATGGATAGAAAATGTTGATGAAATGTTTTGATGCACTCTCATTTTATAATTCCCATAAAAACAGAAGTTTAAGAGTGCATCTTCCCTATAAACCATAAATATAGTGGATTCAAATGTCATGTTAAGGTCGCACAAAGGTGCCACACTCGAGGAAATTGAGACACATGTAATGCATGGAACTCAAAACAAAATGGAATTGCATATTTGTTGACCATGACGCTATCTAAGAAAAATATGATTCTAATTCCGTAAAATGAAAATAGTGCAAGTCAGTGGTCTATCCTAAAAGACATCGTTATGTGCAATAACCTGCATTATTCACCATATTTGTATCATTGTAATCAATATCAGTTCATTGAAGCTCACTTTATATATTGCTTCAAGGAGTGGTTGTTCTTTCCTAAAGGAGTGGATGTTCAAGGGTCATTGAATACAGTTTGCACCATTGGAACAAGATGATATGAAAGGTCGATGATCTTTGTATTTCTTTAAGAAATCAGTGTACCAGCGAACAGAAAGAGTTGGGTACCTCTTCAAATTTCTATATTTGAAATCCACATAATACACTCCGTAGCAGATTGTATAACCATATAGAACCTCAAAACCGTCAACAAAACTCCACACAAAGTATTAGTGGGCGTTCGATCCATTCCTGCACAAAATTCCACTCCAATTTGGTAACCAATCAACCATCACAACTTATATTGAAAAACAATTTCATAAAATAAATACATATTTTATTAAATAAATAAATAAAAATAATCTCAGAAGCTTTAAAATTAAGATGAATTTATACTCCTGCAGATTTAATAAAGATACTTGTCAAATTATTTTGAAAAAACAAATATAATCAACATTTAAAGTTGGAATGCTGGAAAGTGATGTGGTATTTGGTTAATGTACCTGATAGCTACAAGCAAGCTTTCAAAATAATCATGGAGGTAGCCTACCCTTGGCTTATCATTTGATGTATCTGCAAGTGGACGAGATTCATTGTTGGACAAACCATATGCCACTTATGGATGTGAACACAATTTAAAACACGGTCATAGAATTCGAATTTTCAATATTGTAGTACAAGCACAAGAACATACAATTTTCATAAATTATTACTGGAGGATTTTCATAGTGTCCTTTCAAGTATTCCAATAATGTTGGCGTTCCTCATGGGACAAGAGCAAGTCTAGTAGGTGTCAACTTTAATCAATGGGCTTAAAACAACAATATTAAGATATTAGTCCACCCTCCATCCAGATGGATGTATAAAGTGCAGAGATGAATATATGATCATATGCTTACCTCACCCATAGGGATGCCATTTTGATACACTGCAGTTATAAAATTCTGAATGGGTTAGAATCAGCATATATATAATAGAATATAATATAACACTTTTTCTTGCTTACAACTAACATAAATCTTTTAAATAACATAAAACTTTTAAGAGTATATATATATATATATATATATATATATATATATATATATATATATATAAAAGAATAGACCAACATCTAATCGGTGAGTTTTGAATATCTCACATCATAACAATTTTATTTGTTTATAGAGTATTCCATTGAAAGAGCACTGGATATTAGAGGCAGGAATATACCTAAAGTGGTTGTCAACGAATCTTCTATAAAGTCCCTTGGGGAGAATCCAAAACATATTTAGTAGTATAAAGGATGAGACCAATGAAATCGAAGGAACCCCTCAACTTTTCGGATTCTTGTTTGGTGAAAGAAGGCAATTTGTAGCCTACAATATTCTTCATACAAGAAGGGTAATCTCCATAAATAACAAGCTTTGTAATCCTGCTCAATCATACAATGAATTCACACATCTTAATAGAAATTTAGTGAGAGAAATGGTGTGTGAATTTATAATAATAATAAAAATTGTATTTTTTGGTTCTGCCATTACCACCCATTTATGAAATTTGTGACTTTTAGTAGCAGCGATGTCTTCGAACGAGTTTGTCATTGGTACAAACCATCCGGCATTGATGGAGATGTCGATGGAGCCCTTTTTTTGGCTCTGCAAATATGTTAAACACCATTAAACGAAATCAAAATAAAAGGGTGTTGTTTATGGAGGTGGCGAAGTTGACCTAAGCACAAAAAAAAATTCTAAAAAATTTGATAGGGGGAGTGCTTGAATCTAGTTTTTGATGGTGGAAATGCATTTAGCACCATCAAAAACCCTTGGAGCGCTCAAAATCTTGAAATTTGATAGTTGTAACCCGGATTTCCCAAAATTTCTGTGAAATTTTATCAAAATATTGCCAAAATTTCCATTGTTTTCGATGCAAATTTGAAATTTCCTTAGACTGCGTGAAAGAAAAAGGGAAAAGTGTGATTCTCCAAACTAAGCTGTAAAATCCCCAAGTTATTAACTTGAGTGAGAGATAAGAAATAAATTTTTATGTAAAGTAGTGAATATCCCTCAAATATTAAACATTAAGCAGGTAGCTAATGATTAACTCATTATTTTCATGCTAATGATTAACTCGGTCTTTACTCATTGGATGAGAATAAAGTAGTATTAGTTAACCACATAAAAAGGAAGTCTAAGCCAATAATTTACTCATTGCATGTTGTTTATTTAATATTTGTTATAAATACACTTCTTATCAAATCTCAACCCTATGGGAAAACTATCTTCATGTGAAAAATATTCAATTAACCTCTACAAGAGGTGGATTACATTATAGGGCTTGGAACTTCTCCCTGCTAAGCTCTACGGTCGCTGCATGGGATAACAAAACATGACGACCAACAATGTATGGTTCCACCGTGGAGTTTCCAGCACTACAGTTGCCCAATATGCCAAACGGATAAGAACATTGTTGAGGTGGCTGGAAACCAACGTCATAACCCATGAAAGGAAACACATTCGATTCGTTAAAATCGGTCTAATACTTGACCCTGTCACCAAATTCTCTAAATCAAACTTCGACATATGTTTTGAAGTCCTTCCTGCACACAACACATGATCAGGTCATTAATTGTTTCGAGGCCTATTAGCACACAATAAAGCAATGTGTAACATTAAGGTATATCTATTTGAGAGGAATTTGATTTGGTACACTAACTTATTAGTCCTTTCTTTAAGCAGGACTATAATGATCGCTCGATCGTTTACCGCCTATTAATCCATCCTTTGACTGGTTTTTATTTTTCTTTCTCGCATTTTAACCAAAGTTTAATGGTAGTAATTCATTCCCCGAAATTTTAAGAAAAGTTTTGGGTCAAAAAATATTTGACCTCTTATTACTAACTTCATGTAACCCAATGCGGAAATATTGGGCAATATAATTTTATCTAAAGTCTGGTTGAGGCAAAGTTTGGTTATCTTAAAGTTTTGTATCTAAAGTTTTATGGTGCAGTGATTTTTATATATTGTTGCCAATAAGTTTTTGCAGCCAATGTACTTTATGATCCACTTCATTCTGACGGACTTCCTCGGCCTTAGACACCTGATGCCACCTTTTTCCATCACTCGCCAGCACCCGTCACCAAACCCTGCACAAGTACAATTCACTTCCTTATTAGACCTTACATTGAAAATTTAGCATTCAAGCATCAAATGACTACCTAGAGTTGTGACCACTAGCACATAATTTATCTAAGTTGTCCTAGCTTTAGAACCATGTTGAACGAAACAAGTATGGTATCCTCATTGTAAAGCAAAGGGGCATCAATGGGAGTTTTGTAGGGCCATCAAGCAAGGCATTTTTAGAGTGAGTTGTGTAGGAGCCCAGGGTGTGAGAAACTAGATAGGGAAGGAAGTTGTTGTATGAGTCGAGAGATAAATCTAGTATGGAGTAAGAAATTTGCCAGTTACTTACAACAACCAACCATCCTACTACAGACATGGGAGGAAAAAGCTAACCATGCAACCATGGATGAAGCAGACGAAGGAGGGCTACCATGTTGAAGCAATAACACGACATATATATGGCCTTAGGCAAGTTAATAAACTTCAAAGCAGATGAAGGAGGGCTACTGTATTGAAGCAATAACAAGACATATATATGGCCTTAGGCAAGTTAATAAACTTTGAGCTTGGGTTGGTTTTTCTCAAGGGAGGAGTTTGTTTCACTCAGGGAAGGTAAATTTTATAGATTCAAATATTTGAACTTATATATTTATTAGCACATATTTAATTTAAGCGAAAAATATGTTGTAAATATGTTATAGAAAGTTGAAAGGAATAATTAACCTGGAAAAAGGACTGCTACATCAATTTGGTTGCTTTGGTCATGAAAGAAAATCTAAGAGAGCATCTATTTCTCTAACCCTTTTTCCTAGATTTTCTCATATACAAATAGAAGTTTGTACAATGTTTTTGACAAAATCAACATATGCACCAACATTACTAAACAAATTATCCATGCCATTCACACACATATTTTCATAAGTTTTCTTGTATCATGAATTGCATCTTCTCAATTATTTTATGTAATTCTTATGTTTAAAACGAAAAAAGTTTCCTCCATTAAAAAGACCCTCAAAATAGCTAAAGCCCTCTATAGAAAACCAAAGCAAACCTATTAAAAGTTAAAACACTATTAAATAACAAATTGATAAAATTAGGAATTCCAAAATCATATTCACACATATATAATAAATGCAGTGTCCATACTCCCATGTTTATATGCTCCAACCTTCCAGCGTGAGATTCGGAGCTTGGAAATCAGCTTTTCTTCAAAAAGTACATTACTGGAGTATAAAACTTTTCAATAGTCATTAAAAAAATGCATTGTTTGAAGTGGAGTATAAAACTTTTCGATAGTCATTAAAAAAATGCATTGTTTGAAGTACGAAGTATGATAGATGTTGCACACAGAAACTGTATGATAAACTCCATTACTGGATCCCCTTACTGAATTAAGTACAGAGCTTACTGAATTGAGTTTAGATTAGTGGACACACGGACCAAGCAGGATTTTACAAAAGGTAAAATAGGTAGCCATACCAAACAATAGGCAATGTTGAGAAATGCTTACCAAAACCAATTAAATCATTCAAATAAAAATTTCTGAGTTTGGTGGAGGCTTGTTGTAATTATTTGGCCGACCGGGTTTCAGCGCGTCGCCTAATAAGAAATGATTTTCCTCTTTGTCCACCTAGCCTTATACATCAAGCATATTGTTGGGAATTTCTGATAATTCCAGAATAAAAAAAATGAACAGAGAATAATTCTCTGTTTTTCTTTTAACACAGAGAAACTAATATTTTTTTTGCTGAAGACAGAGTTTCAGCAACACACACAAAAAGAAACGTGTATTCATTAATAATATTGTTGTTACAAAAATTCTTCCTCCAACAAAGGGATTACACCTAGCCTGCTTCAGAGGCAGTTTATAACTTTACTCTGTCTCTCCTGGAAAATTAACACATTGTCTTTGCACTGTTGTGCATTACAAAAAAAAATACTCTATCTCCTCTGAAAAATAAAACACTGTTGTATGTAAAAAAAAAAATTACCTCTTTCACGCTGCTGCGTATTGCCCTATTGCATTACATATTCAAAAAAAACAGGACATAACTCTTTGTTTAACTTGTTACATACTTTCGCGCTGCTGCACTACTTTTTTATATAAAAAAAAACATTACTTTTTCACTTGTATAAAAAAAAATGCTCCGTGAATTAAAAACAATTAAATTCTCCACCTACATTTACCAACCGTAATGAATTAACATTAATTACTTCACGTGGCGATATATTTTTTTTTATTATTAACTCTTTCATATGGCTTTCACAGGTTTCTCGATTGGACCAGAGGGAGATGGTCCCCTGAAGCCTGATGTAACCGCGTCGTACACGCAGTAATGAAATGGAACAGGCCTTTCCTGCTCAGCGCCGCCACCGCTACCAAAACCGTTGATCTGCCCCACATTAATCGGACGGTTGTTTGCAATATTGCACGGCCAAACCATACGAGCTTTACTCGCCAGGGAAGGTTGTTTTGCAAAACCACTCAGGGCACGTGTCAATTGATGAATGTGCTCACTGCCCCCTCGAGAAATACCACTGTTCAGCAAAAGGCGGTGCGGGGAATCCTCAGACGGTTTTCCAAACAAAAACGCTGCAGTTGAAAATACTATTTCAACACTCCCCTTTAATTTCAACTGTTGGGTTATTAGTCATACCCAGACATTTCCTCAAAAACTCAAAACTTTTCTGCCCCAATGGTTTGGTCAGAATATCTGCAACATGCTCCTGAGTTCTGCAGTGTTGTAAAACAATTTCTCCATTGTTTACTAATTCCCTGATGTAATGAAACTTTGTGTCAATGTGTTTCGTTCTCTTATGAAACACAGAATTCTTGGATAATGCAATAGCTGAGCTATTGTCACAAAAAATCACAGTTCCTTTTGCTTGCTCTTGGCATAAACTCCTTAACATCCTTCTCATCCAAATTGCTTGACACGCTGCTACTGTAGTTGCCACATATTTTGCTTCTGCTGTAGACAATGCTACAATAGGCTGCTTTTTAGAAGCCCATGAAATGGCTCCTGAACCCATGTGAAAAACATAACTGGATGTGCTTTTCCGATCATCTACACTTCCAGCCCAATCACTATCAGTGTATCCAATTAAATCTGAACATTCTGAAACAGTATATAAAATGCCAAACCTTTTAGTACCTTTAACATACCTCAGAATCCTTTTTGCTGCCTGCCAATGTGTTTCTTTTGGCCTCTCCATGAATCTGGAAATTAAACTAACAGCATGCATTATATCCGGCCTAGTTGCAGTCAAATACATGAGGCTACCAACTATGCTCTTGTACAAACTAGGATCAAAATCCTTGTTGTTGTCCTCTTTGCTGAGTTTTAATCCCATCACTGTGGGAGTGATTGCTGCCTTGCTCTCCTGCATATTAAATCTTTCCAACACTTCATTAACATATTTCGCTTGTGAGATAAAAATCCCATTTCCATTTTGTTCTACTTCTATTCCTAAGAAGTATCTCAGCAAACCCATGTGAGTGATTTCAAATTCTTCTTTTATGACTGTTTTGAAATTTTCAATAAGGTAATCATCATTACCTGTGAAAATAATATCATCAACATATAACACAACAATTAGTATTTTACCATCATTTTCTTTGATGTAGAGGGTGGGTTCTCCCTCAAACTTTTCAAATCCATTTTCTAGTAGATAGGAATCTATCCTACTGTACCACACTCTTGGTGCTTGCTTCAACCCATAAAGAGCTTTCTTCAATCTGCACACTTTGTGCTCTTGGCCTTTCTTTTCATAGCCTAGAGGTTGTTCAATGTAAACCTCTTCCATTAACACTCCATTTAGGAATGCTGACTTCACGTCCATTTGGTAAACTTTCCACTTGTTTTGTGCTGCTATGGACAGCACTGCTCTCACGGTTTCCATTCTAGCAACTGGTGCAAAAGTTTCCTCATAGTCTCTCCCATACTGCTGCTTATATCCTTTGACAACCAGTCTTGCCTTGTGTCTTTCTATTTTTCCTTCAGCATTACTCTTGGTCTTGTAGACCCATTTAACTCCAATGACTTCCTTTCCTTTTGGTAGTTCAACTAAATCCCATGTCTTGTTTCTTTCTATGGCATTGATCTCCTCATCCATAGCTTCTATCCATTTCTTATCCTTAATTGCTTCTTCGAAATGAACAGGGTCATCAACATGACAATATAAAGCAAACAAAGAGTTCATACCTTCATTTTCTCCCTCTTGTTCATAAATATCACTTAAATTTCTGAACTACTTACCTCTTTTATTTGGTGTACAAGTGCTTGAAGAAGCACTTGAATTTCCTCCTTGTGGTGTGCTTGGAGAAGCACTTTCATTTATCCTCAAGGGTGTCTCTTGCTGCCCCTGTGTTGGTGTTGTTGTTTGGGGATGTATTTCAACCATCTCCTCATCATCTTCATCATAAGACAAGAAGTTTTTAACATTCACTGTTTTCTCCATGCTTCCATCCCAAGCTTCCTCCTCAATGAACTGAACATCTCTACTCACAATAAGCTTCTTAGTGGATGGGTTATACAACCTATAAGCTTTGGTTTCCTCACTGTATCCAATGAAAATACATTTCTCCCCTTTGCTGTCCAACTTCTTCCTTAGTTGATCTGGAATGTGTGCATAAGCCACACATCCAAAAACTTTCATGTGGGTGACTCCTTGCTTTGTTCCACTCCATGCTTCTTCCGGCACTCTGTTCATGACTGCGTTCGTAGGGCATCTATTCAAAATGTACGCTGCACAGTGTACAGCTTCAGCCCAATAATCATTTGGCAAATGCTTTGCCTTTAACATACTCCTCGCCATAGCCATGATTGTCATATTCTTCCTTTCGGCAACTCCATTTTGCTGCGGAGTGTACCTAGTGGTAAACTGCTTATGAATTCCATTTTCTCTACAAAAACGTAGAAATTCTTTGGAGATATACTCACCTCCTCTATCAATTCTTAGAACTTTGATATGTAGCTCGCTTTGGTTTTATACAAGTGCTTTGAAATTGCAAAATCTTTCAAACACTTCACTTTTGTTTTTCAGAAAATAAACCCAATTTTTTCTAGTAAAATCATCAATAAATGTTAGAATATAGTGGCTTCTTGCAAGTGATGGAGTTTTCATCGGTCCACATAAATTTGAGTGGACAATCTCTAAGGGTGCTTTTGCCCTTATGCTTTTTCCAGATGGAAAACTTTCTCTGTGTTGTTTCCCCAAGATACAACCTTCACAAAGGTTGTCTGGTTTCTCTATCAATGGTAATCCTCTTACCATTCCTTTTCTATTCAACAAGTTAAGACCTCCAAAGTTGAGATGTCCAAATCTCAAGTGCCACAACCAATTTTCATCTTTTGGTTCGCTTTGGAAAGCCTCTTGTGTCACTGTTGCTATTTCTTCTCCATTTTTTAAATCTGCTTTCATTCTGAGAGGGAACATCCTGTTCCTTGTCATCTTCACTTCAGCAATACATTGTTTGTTGGGTGTTTTATCCATGATGGTGCATACATCATCCACAAAGAAAACATTGTACCCCTTTTGAATAAGTTGTCCAATACTTAAGAGGTTACATTTCATTCCAGGAACATAATAAACATCTGCTATGGTTTTCTTTTCACCTTTCTTTGTTAAGACATTTACTTCTCCTTTTCCCATAACAGAAACTTTATTATCAGTCCCTAGTGTGACTTGTGACTTCACACTCTGATCTAACATAGAAAACAGGGTTATGTTTCCTGTCATATGGTTACTGCAACCGGAGTCTAGAAACCATACATCTTCACTCTTTTCTATAGTCATATTATAGGCTAAAAACAAATTATTTTGGCTAATATTTTCTCTAGTGAAATTTGCACTAGTTCTATTACTCATATCATGTTGCTTCTTCCTACATTCATTTGCATAATGCCCATATTTTTTACAATAGTGACAATAGACATTGGATTTATCATACCTTTGTCCCTGAGCATGATGTTGTCCACTTTGTTCACTATTGCCTTAGCCTTGGTTCTGATTTGGATTGCTACCTCTTCCTTAAGCATTTGCTGGACTGTTTCTTCCACCTCTGTTTTGGCTTCTACCTCTTCCTCTCTTGTTTCCTCTGCCTTGACCTCTTCCTCTTCCAAAGAACATCTGGGTCTTAAAGGCATGCTCTAGAGATGAGTTTTCATTTCTACTCAATCTCTGCTCATGTGTTATCAGTGATGCATGTAGTTCATCAACTGAGAAGTTTGTGAGATCCTTTGTCTCTTCTATGGTGGTGACAATCACATCGAACCTTGAGGGTAAGATCCTCAATAGTTTCTCCACAATCCTCCTTTCTTCAAGAATCTCTCCATGAGACCTTATCTGTGTGACCAGACCAATCACATGTGTGAAGAATGAGTCAATATTATCTGACTCCTTCATGAAGAGAGTCTCAAAGTCTCTCATCAGCAACTGTAATTTTGTTGTCTTCACTTTCTCCATGCCTTGATAGGTTATCTTGAGAGTTTGCCATGCTTCTTTGGATCTCTTGGCTGCTGCTATCCTTGGAAACACACTCTCATGCACTGCTTGATACAAAAAGTAGAGGGCTTTAGAATCCTTCTTCTTATTGCTCTTCAACAGATCTTTCTCTGCCTGAGTTAAATTATTAAACTCATTTTCATCTGTTGGTTCTTCAAAACCATCCTCAACAAATTCCCATAAGTCTTGGGAAGCAAGCAAAGCTCTCATAGTTATTGCCCAATAGTCATAGTTTTTTCCATTAAATTGTGGGAGCTGAGTATTACAGATACCCATGCTAGTGCTGGCTCCAGCCATTCTTGCACTCTTAACTATGCTTCAAAATACTTGACTGTGTATTTAAAATAACTGACTGTCCTCAACAATAACACAAAAAACTAACTTGAGAAATACCTTGGATTCTTTCTTGACTGAGTCTTCACTCTACTGGAGAAACTGCTGCAACAAGAAATCCTTCCTTCAGCTTCTTTGACACATTCAAAGAGCCTAGACAAGCTCTGATACCATGTTGGGAATTTCTGATAATTACAGAACAAAAAAAAATGAACAAAGAATAATGCTCTGTTTTTCTTTTAACACAGAAAAACTAAAATTGTTTTTGCTAAAGACAGAGTTTCAGCAACACACACAAAAAGAAACTTGTATTCATTAATAATATTGATGTTACAAAAATTCTTCCTCCAACAGAGGGATTACACCTAGCCTATTTCAGAGGCAGTTTATAACTTTACTCTGTGTCTCCTGGAAAATTAACACACTGTCTTTGCACTGTTGTGCATTACAAAAAAAATACGTTGTCTCCTCTGAAAATAAAACACTGCTATATGTAAAAAAAAAAATTACCTCTTTCACGCTGCTGCGTATTGCCCTATTACATTACATATTTAAAAAAAAGAAGGACATCACTCTTTGTTTAGCTTGTTACATACTTTCGCGCTGTTGCACTACTTTTTTATATAAAAAACATTACATTTTCACTTGTATAAAAAACACTGCTCCGTGAATTAAAAACAATTAAATTCTCCACCTACATTTACCAACCGTAATGAATTAACATTAATTACTTCACGTGGCGATATAATTTTTTTTATTATTAACTCTGTCATACGGCTTTCACAGGTTTCTTGATTGGACCAGAGGGAGACGGTCCCCTGAAGCCTGATGTGACCGCGTCGTACACGCAGTAATGAAATGGAATAGGCCTTTTTTGCTCAGCACCGCCACCGCTACCAAAATCATTGATCTGCCCCACATTAATCGGACGGCTTTTTGCAATATCGCATGGCCAAACCATACGAGCTTTACTCACCCAGGAAGGTTGTTTTGCAAAACCACTCAGGGCACATTTCAATTGATGAATGTGCTCGCTGCCCCCTCGAGAAATACCATTGTTTAGCAAAAGGGGGTGCGGGGAATCCTCAAGCGGTTTTCCAAACAAAAACGCTACAGTTGAAAATACTATTTCAACACAGATGAAGAAGCAAGCTGTCCCCTATGCTATCTTTAGCTTTGTAGACGTTAAAAAATAATTTATTTCTTTCTTCTTCCTTATGACTTACCGAAATACCAACATTGTCTAGCAAATCCAACCTTACTAACGAAGTATTTTTATTGTGTATTCTGTAAGGTGTACCATTCTCCGTTGAATTTATAACCAGGTCATATCCATATACGAGGGTTGATTGCGAACAGAAAGTTTTTGATTCTGATAAAGTCGGCGTCAGGCTGTTGCAACTTGAGGAGTGGGAGCGTAAGTAAGTATGGTGGAAGGGCGTGATGGAAAGAATTGACAGAGAAAAGCTTTTCCCACTAAACAGAGCAATTTGGGCAGTAGTGAGAGCAGCGAGCAGCGAACAGTGAGCAATATGAGCAGTGAACAGTGAGCAGAGCAATTTGGGCAGTAGTAAGAACAGCGAGCAGCAAACAGTGAGCAGTGTGAAAGCAGGGAGTTTTTACGCAGCGGAAGTATTGAGCAGCAAGCAAGCAACAACAAATGCATTCAAACATGACAAAGGAACCAGAAATTTCAGAACATGTGGAGACAAATGATTTAGGACAAGTGAAAATTGCATCATCCGCCAAAGCTGGGAAGTGGGTTTGGGTTAATGCGAAACAATATCGAGGCATTTTAAAACGAAGAATAGCTCGTCTAAAATGGGAGCAAACAAGGAAGAAACTCCCTCGCAAAAAGCACCCAAACAAGTCTCCTCCACAAGCACGTGGCAACAAGAAGCCCAAAGGAAAAACCATTGATGATTTTGCCTTATATAGTCCCACATCCACACCTCTCACCTGGTCATCTGATCTTTATGTGAAAGAATTGTTAAATGCAAAACAAAGGTTAGAGGTTTTAGAAGCTAAAGGGCAGGAAAGAGATCATAAAATTCATATAATAACGACTGAGAACAAGGCGTTAGCATAAAGCAATAAAATTTTAGAAGAACAAGTGGCATTGCTACAGGAAGCTCTCCTGATAGGGAAGACAGAATGGCAACGCATGAAGGCGGATGTGCAAAATGTAAAGAAATCTGTAGTGGAAAGTACAGAGGTGGTGAATGTGAAATCATCCCAAGATAAAGGGAAAATGATTGTCCAAATAAACAACCATGAAGAGAATGCAAGAGAAGAAATGAAAGAAGATTCCACCAAAGTTTCCAAAACTTGGGCTCAAGTTATTAGTAATTCTGCTAATAAGGTTGACAACATGCAAGATAGTGAAGGCAAGGAAAGACAAAATAGGGCAACAAACATAATTATTAAAGGGGTGAAAGACTATGGAAAAAATGAATGTACTCTTGACCTTGCAAGAGACTTCTTGAAAGACAAGTTGCTATGGCAAGGACAAATATACCAAGCATGGAGGGTGGGTAAGTTTAACAGGGAGAGAGCCAGGCCCATAAAAGTCATTATGCCTAGCTCACGTGATAAATATATTATTCTAAGCAAGAAGCATCTCTTGAGAGGTTCTCGTTTTTTCCTAGAAGAAGATTTAACTGTAAAACAACAGGAGGAAAGAAGAGAGGAAATTTTAAAGGTTAGGGCAGCAAGAGATGAAGGAAAGAGAGCATGGATTTATAAAGGCAAAGCTGTGATAGCGCAATTTGGACCTCCTTCCAAAACAGAGCAGCAAGATGGTAATAAAGAAGAGGCAACAAACTCTTCAACAGGAAATCAGAAAGCAAGGTCAATACGGGAAAACAGGGACAAAGACTCAAATGTGAGTCTTGCACGTCAAAATAAATAGCAATCAAGTCATACCCAGGTTTCCTTGAGATTAGTTTATTGGAACTGCAGAGGTTACCCATGGAGACGAGGACCTGGGTTAGGGCCTATTGTGGAAAATAGAGACATAATTTGCCTCATAGAAACACATGAGCATGAAGGGTGCAAGACACCTTTGTTTGAAGGATATTGGAAGATGGCAGTGTGGAACAAGGCAGCAGGGAATGGCAAAGGGCACGGGGGTATCATGGTTTTAGTAAGGGAGAAAGAAGGTCGTCTCATTCAGTTAGAAAAAGAAGACTCAAATAAGCAATACATTTGGTTCAAAATATCAGAAAATGGAAACCACATCAAAATTGCAGCATGCTATTTTGCGCCACAGGTCTCAAAAATCTACAAAGGTAGAGGGCTTGACCACAAAGATCCATTTGCAGCTTTAAAAGCGGATATTGCAACATATTCTCAGCTAGGTGAACTCCTTATAGTGGGTGATTTCAATGCTAGGACTGCAAGTGAGCAAGCTAGCATTCTTTGTTGTAAAGATGATTGTGACCCTATTTGGCTTACAGAAGAAAGCAATCATCAGTGGGAAAGAATTTCAGAGGACAAGGGCTGCAATCTCTTTGGTGAACAATTGCTTACTCTATGTGGGGCCTTTGATTTAGTCATTTGTAATGGCTTGACTAGATGGGCAAAGTCCGGTAATTTCACTTGCAATACTTACAATGGAGCAAGTGTGGTAGATTATGTAATTTGCTCGCATGGTTTGTGTGAGAAAATGGACGAAGTTCTGGTTGGAGATCAGCTGTGGGATTTGAAATCAGATCACAAGCCAATTTATTTATGTTTCTCTTGGATTGGAAAGAAACAATTAGAGTCAAAAATTCAGCATGTCCAACAAAATCTCCCACAGGGCAGAATTCTTTTGACCCCAGAAAATTGTAATACCTTCAAAATGACGTTAGAGAGGCTCTTTGAGAAGGAGAAAATTACAATTCACAGCCTTCATAGTCATGAATTAACACATTTAATTCAATGCGCACTTGCAAAGTGCAAAAGAACAAAATTTAAGAAGTCTGAAACAAATTGCTTTCCGGTTAATGCTTGGTTTGACGAGGAATGCAAAAAGGCAAGGAGAATCTGGAAAGAGTCAAACAAGGACAACATAAAGCTCAAATCTTACAAGCATTTATTAAGCAAGAAAAAGGCTGATTTCATGGTTTCAAGGAGGGAAGAACTAATCTTCCTTGGGAAAAATAATCCCAAATTATTTTGGAAGGAGCTCCAACCGAAAAAGATACAAATTGGAAATAATATTACAGCTTCTAAATGGTTTGACTATGCAAGACAACTCTGTGAGCAGGTTCCCAAGGTTGACCCTCCCCCCTTGGTCAACACGGATACTAAACTCTTCACGATACAAGAGGTAGAGATGGGTATCAAGAAGTTGGGTGTTGGAAAAGCAAAAGACTTAGCTGAACTCCAAGCAGAATATCTAAAGTGGGGCTCAAAGATCTTTGCACCTCACATTACAAAAATCTTCAACAACATCATACAACAAGGGCTCCCCACAGATTGGACAACTAGTCTGGCAATACCTCTTTTCAAGAGCGGTGACATCAATAATCCCTCCAATTACAGGACCATCATGATAAACCCTTTGTTTGCAAAGCTATTTGGAAGCATGCTAGAAAACAAAATTAGCAAGTGGGCAGAAGAAAGAAATAAGCGTGCTAAAGGGCAAGCAGGTTTTAGACCTAAGCATTCAACAGTTGATCATTGCATAACTTTAAGGCACATCATTGAAAAAGTTTGGGAGAATAAGGAAGAATTCTTTTGTTGCTTTGTTGATTTCAGAAAAGCGTTTGACTCGGTTCCCGGGGATAAACTTTGGCAAAGAATGGAGGAACTTGGGGTTCCTAAACATTTGAGAGCAGCTGTGCATAGGCTGTATGAAGAGGTGAAAGTCAAAATTAGAACTTTGGCAGGCATTTCTGAAAGTTTTAGAAGCGATATCGGGGTCAAGCAAGGTTGCCCACTGTCTCCTACCTTTTTGGTTTATATATCGACAAGCTTGAGGAGTGGTTAAATTCACAAGGGGGTGATGGTATCTATTTGTGCAAGTTTGTTATAAGGCTTCTTTTGTATGCAGATGACCTTATTCTGATTGCTAAATCGGTGCTTGGTTTGCAAGAGCACTTACTATCCCTTGAGCATTTTTGTAGAAGTGTGGGGATGCAAGTCAATATTAGCAAAACGAAAGTAGTGGTCTTCTCTAAGAAAAGAAAACATAACCAACATAAGTTCTACTTTGAAGGCAACATTCTGGAAGAAGTTGCGGAATACAAATACCTCGGAGTTGACTTCAACAAAAATCTACGCTGGAATGGTTGTAGAAAGAAAAGAACTTTGGGGGGTTGGAAAGCATTTTATGCTTTTCAAAATAGGTGTAGAGAGGCAGAGTTATGGGACTGGAAGACCACTCAAACTCTTTTTGGGCTTCCAGTGATTCCAGTGATTCTATATGGTTGTGAACTGTGGGCTAGCAGTACTTCCGACATGCAGTGGAGACAAATTGAGAAAATTCAGAAGCGTTTGATTACAAACAAATTTAAGATTAAAAGTGCAGTGCCTTATGATATCTTGTTAAGTGAAACAGGGACTGCTCCTATTGAAGCAATTGCTATGGTGCGAGTCATAAGTTATTTAAAAAAAATTGAGCAAATGGAAGAGGGTAGATGGCCTAAGGTTGTCTTTAATGATAGATTGTGCAAGAGCAAAAAAACTTGGATGCAACAAAATAACAAATGGTTTAGTAAATGGGATATTTGCTTGAACGCGTGCCCCATAAACATCAAAGAGATAAAAGCTTTTGTTATGGAAAAGTTCCACAAACGTACTTGGGAGAAGGAGCTAGGAAGAAAGAAAAATTACTATATTGAAGTGTTTAATCCCACTCATAATCATCAACCAAAAGCATACATAGAGGCCAATATCTCTTGGAGAGCCAAAATTCTTATTGCTCAGTTAAGGACTAATTCTCATCAACTCCGTTGTGAAACAGGGCGCTGGAAAAGGCCAAAGGAAGTGTGGGAGGAAAGGGTATGCATTTTTTGTTCTTCCGGAAGAGTGGAAACAGAAAAACATTTCATTTTAGAATGTGAGGCCTTCAAAGACAACAGGGAAAGTTATGCAGATACGCTGGCAGCTAGCTCTTGGGATAATCTATTTAACGAGGGGTTTGTCGAGAAGACGGGAGCATTTATTGTGAAGCTTCAAAAAAAAAGGGCCGAATACATCAAGCAGATGAAAAAGCAATTTGTCCCATAGGCTATCTTTAGCCTCGTAGACGTTAAAATAATTTCTTTCTCTTCTTTCTTTCTTTCTCCTTACAGCTCTGACTCGTCCTTCTGCGGTCCATACAAAATGTCAATAGGTGAAGCCAAGCAATGAAATCATGTTGGTTCGCTTTATATTAAATATATTCAATGTCTAGAAATAATGTTTAGGAGATAGGTACTTCAAACTGATGGACAATAAATCCCTTTACTCACCCACCTATTTCCCTTTACTTAATAAATATTACCAACTCTCATCCACCTGAACAAACTCACGCACGACTTAATGCACGACTCACGGATTTTTAAGTAGCCGCTTACTCGTCTGTTCATTCTTACACGACGTCGTTTTTGGTCGTATTAACGAGAAGTCTCAAGTTGACTAGTAGTGAGCTGCGTTGCAAGGTTAAATACGGATCAAAAAATTAAACATGTATTTAATCTTTGCGTTTCAAGGTCGGGTAGGCATAATATTTTTTTTAATGTATTAACTTTATTTGGTGGCTAATATAAAAACATTAATTTAAGAAATAATTGTAATATTACACTTATTTTAGTAATTTAGGGTGACATTGTATTATAGGTTAAATATATTTATTGGATGGCTAATACAAAAACATCAATTTAAAGAACGAATTAATATAGCAAAGATTAGAACGAATTCTCATGAGTTCTATAGTGAAACAGGTCGTTGGGCAGTTCCTAAAACGCCATGGACGGAAAGGATCTGCCATATATGTGAGAATAGGAACATCGAGGATGAAAACCACTTCCTCTTAGAGTGCCCAGCGTATAACCACATTAGATCTCAGTTTCACAATCTTTGTTACAATACTCACATTCCTAGCCTTTTACAATGTCAAAATTATAGTGAGCTCAGGAGGCTTCTCTCCAAGCTTTTTGAGCATAGGAATAAAATCTTAAATCAAAATAGATAATTTGTATCTTTAGGTCCGATAGACCATTATTTGGTCTCACCGAACGTTAACCATCATCATCATCATCATCAATAACTCATGGTATCATCCTATCATATGGTAAATACATTGAAGAGACATACATTTGGAATTTCAAAGAAGAAAGCAATAAAGTATCCTATACAACTCTGAATATAATATGGAGAGTTTGTGTTTTGCAGATACAGATGGAGTGATAACGGGACAAGTTTTGTAAAAAGAAAAAGAAAAGAAAAATAAATTATTTTAATTTCTATCAAGTTGAAAATATTTTTCTTATATTTATTTATTTATTTGATATATTTTGTCATTTTTCTATGAAGTTTTAGAATAAATACTTACAGTTTCTCAACAAATTCTTACCCAAATAAATTATAAAAAAACATTTTCATATATTTTAAAAACCTACGGGATCAACGGTGAAAGGATAAGATTCGAAGCCCATTATATCGATCAGTTGACTTTTAACATGCAGGCCTCCGTGCAGGCATTGGTTCCGTGACACTTTATAATTTTTGGAAGATTTTATATATATATAATTGGTGAAGTTGAGCTTTTTTATGCGTATACTTTCGTGAGAATTCGATACAATGTGATCTTTTAATATATATTTTTAAATCGGTGAAGTTGAGTTCTTTTAGTGTATTTTTTTCACCCTTTATGTGAGAATTTTTCACTGGTTTTGTGAGAATTTGATACAAAGTGATTTTTTTGATATATATTTTTAAATCGGTGAAGTTGAGTTTTTTTTATGTATTTTTTTCACCCTTTATGTGAGAATTTAATACAATGTGATATTGCTATGTTTTTTTAAACATATTTTAAAATTTATAAATGATGGAGTCTTGACAAATTTTTGGATACATTCACTGTATTTATAAATTTAGTGATTTAAAATTACCATTTTAATTAGAATTAAATTCCAATTTTCCAAAATACGATACAAGCTTCTATTTAAATCTCAATTTTCTTAACAAAATATATAGTTTTTGAATTAAATTTCAATTTTCCAAAAATATTATAAAGACTCCTATTTAAATCTCAATTTTCATATATAAAGAACAAAAATAAGAAAAAATAAATAAATTTTATTAAAAAATAAAGAAAAAAATATAAAATATTTAAATAAATTTTATTATAAATAAATTTTTTTAATATTTTAATAAAAAAATTAAATAAAAAAAAATCTATTATAATTTAGTAGAAATTTTGTATATATATATGAACCATAAAATATTTAAATAAATGTTAAGATAAATATGTTTTTATTTTTATTTTTACTAAGTAAATTAAATATATGTATATGAAGGAGACAATAATTTTATTTTATTTTAATATTTAAAATAAGAAATTAAATTGCAATTATTATGGTTTGCTTTAAGTATAGATTAAATTGTAATTAAAAATATTTTTAAAATTTTATATAAAATTTTAAAATATATATTAAAATAATTAAAAACATAAAATATTTAGAATAAATTTTATAATAAATAGATTATTAATTTTTTTTAGGAAGTTTATCTGAAAACTCATGAAAATATAAAATAAATATGAGCACAAATCTTCCATATTCAAATCCCAATTGCCAATTCCAATTTCATGTTCAAAATCAAAATGTCAATTTCTTTATGCTTTTTCTTTAATATTTTAGGCAGGAGCAAAGATAAACTTTTATTGATAAATAAATGGTTTTTATTTAATATTTTGAATAAAAAACTTTAATTATCTTTATTAGGATTTAGTTTTATGTATAAAATTAAATTGTATTCCAAAATAGTATTTGGTTTTATGTATGGAATCTAGATTAAATATTATTAAAAAGTATATTATTGTTTAAGAGATAATTTCACTAGTGATTAAGAGTTTGTCCCACTTAGATGTAGAGAAAAAAGTTAATAGTAAGATATCTTTAAGAAGTGAAATTCTACCCTATAGATTATGTATGAATCATTTCAAGTGGAATGATTTGTCTTGAATAAAGATAATGAGTCAACCTAGCATTTATAGGTAACTTTCAGTGATAAGTGCTAAGATTTAAAAAACCACACCATAGAAGAAAACTATTTTACTTATTTTATTTTGGAGAAGGTGACAAAACTATTTTATTATTCCAATGACAATCATTAGTAACATAGATTGACTTATTATTTAAGGAAAACAATTGTATCATGTAATAATTGTTATGAAACCAGCTCACAAAAAGATAGAAAAGATAGATCAACGCCTTAGAAATCAACCTTTTCGAGGAGGCAACCTCCTTTACATTACACAAATGAACAATTCTTAGATGATACAAATGACAAGACCTCCTTTCTATATATAGAAATCTAAGGGGTCACAATATAATCAGAGTCGACATAACAATAATAATGTAAGGGAACAATAATAACAATAGTGGGCTTCTATGGGGCACAATAATAACAATATGGGGACTACATGGGCACAACAATATAATAAGGGGGTTGTATTAATAACAATAAGGGGTTACACTAGTAGTATAGGGACCTAACATGCCCCTCCCCTTCAAAAAATGGTGTTCTCAATGCTTGAGTAGTTCTTAATGCGTCTGTATAAAATTTGTGTCCTCCCATGTGGAATCTTTAGTGGGTAAGTTCTTCCACTTGATGAGATCGTCTGAAATTGATCGATTTCGTAGCTTTCGGGTTCTTGTTTCTGTGACTGCTCTAGGTTCCAATATGATTTTTCCCTCCACGTCAAGTTTTGGCAATATTGTTTGAACTAGGACCTTCTACAACTTTTGAATGAGTGGCCACACTTCTTCATCCTTCTTCCATTCATCCCTTACTTCGTTTATCCAATTTGGTTGGATAATAGAAATAGCATAAAACAATGTTTCCACCTCCTCATCCTTTCTTGAGAGTGCATCTGCAACAACATTTTGCTTCCCTTTTTTGTAGATGATTTCAAAGTCATAACCCAACATATTTGTGACCCATTTTTTATGTTCTTCTAAAGATAATCGTTGTTCTAAAAAGTATTTAAGACTATCATGATCCATTTTTACCTTGAAGTGTCTTTCCATTAGGTAAGGTCGTCATTTCTTAAGTTCATGTAGTATTGCCAACATTTCCTTCTCATAAATAGCTTGCTTGAGATGTAGCCGTAAAAATAACCAATCGCCTACATCAAAGCTTCTTTCACTACGATGTTGATATGCCTGTTGCTTCATTCGATTCTGCACCAAAGTGGCATTATCCTTTAAAAGTTGAAGAACTTGTTGTTGATGCTCGATGTTATTTCACTGCTTGAATCTTTTTCTTCTTGATATGTCCTTCTATCTTGAGAGTTTGAGGAGTGGTAATTTATTCCAATGCATTACAAGATATGGTCAGATTTATTTCTTGATGCTCGATGTGATCTTTCACTTCTTGAACATTTTTCTTCTTGATATGTCCTTCTATCTTGAGAGTTTGAGGAGTGGTAATTTCTTCCAATGCATTACAAAATATGGTCGGATTCATTTCTTGATGCTCGATGTGATCTTTCACTTCTTGAACATTTTTCTTCTTTCTCTGGGGTTGGTTCCTGGAGTATATCCTCTCTTTTTTACATTTCTTGATCATTTTCTTCCTCCTCTTCACAATCAATGTAAAATAATTTCTTCTCGGCACACTTATGGCATTTAATGTATTTGTTATCACAATTGTAACAAAGCCATTTTTCTCCTTTTTCTTCCAATTGTTGTGGTGTCAACCTTGTAGGTTCTGGAAGGCTAGGAGAAACAACACTTCCATCTTTATAGTTGTGAGGGGTAGACTTCCTTGTTGCCATAATTTTTCTTTCCACTTTTCTTTCCAACCTGAATGCATTCTCCAATGAATCAGGTTCCCAAAGACGAACCTCATGTTGAATGTTATCCTTTAAAGTCCCTATGGAGACATCAATCCTCTGCTTCTCTAGAATATCATTTTCCCTTATATTCAATTTTTGAATGTCCTCAATGTGCTCTGCCATTGAACACTTTTGTTTGAGATTTATCAATTGGCTAAAGAAGGTGTTTCTCTTTGTATCCTCATAATGTGCTATCATTTCCTCTGTGAAAATTGACCACGTAACAAGTGGTTTACGAGAACAAAGCCCTTTATACCATAAAAATTGATCTAGTTCTAAATATGAAGATGCAATACATACCTTTTGTAACAATTGCACTTCATGTAGGTCAAAATATTGCTCCATCTGTAGTATCCAATTTACTGGATCCTTGCCATCAAACTTCCTCATATCGCCTTTTCTTGATTTTAGGAGCTCAATCTTGAAACGACTGTAACTCTGTAATTTCAGATCTCCAAGTTCTGAAATTACGTCCTGCAGTAGCTCTCTAAATTCTCTTTCTAGCCCCGCAAGTCTGATCAAAATTAGATTCTGCAAAGAAGAGTTATGTCAAATCTCCCATGATGACCTGATTATAGATTGGTTCAGTAGAGCGCACAAGTACGAAGTGCCACGTGTCACTATTTCAACCTTAGGATCTGAAAAATAAACACAGAAAATTACAGTCCGTCCTCTTTCTGTAACTTCTTACGAAATATCAATCTGATGCTTAGAGAGAAAGTTATGACGATTTTCCCAACGTCACATGTTTACAATGTAATTCGAGAGTCTAAAAAAACCCTAACTTCCTCAGATTATATCTCCTAAAATATAGCGAGACAGGATCTGAAATTTAGACCCGAGCTTCACCAAGATTTCGGTTCAAATGGGTTTTAATTTCAGAGTCTGAACCTTCGTAAAAAAAAATATTATAGTGAAAATTCCACAATGGCCTGTTTGAGATGAAATTATGGAGCTTGCAAAAACCTTAATTTCCTCAGATCATATCTCTGAAAATATAGCGAGACAATCTCTGAAATTCGAACTCGAGGTTCAGACCGATTTCTTCTCAAATTTTTTTTTTTTAGCTTTTGAAACTTCGTAGAGAAACTGTTATAGCAAAAATGTCACGCTGACATGTTTGAAGCAGCGAAACCCTAGAATCCAAAGCTCTGATACCAAATGTTATGAAACCAGCGCACAAAAAGATAGAAAAGATAGATCAACGCCTTAGAAATAAGTCTCTTCGAAGGGGCAACCTCCTTTACATTACACAAATGAACAATTCTTAGATGATACAAATGACAAGACATCCTTTCTATATATAAGAGTCTAAGGGATCATAATATAATCAGAGCCGATATAACAATAATAATGTAAAGGCACAATAATAACAATAGTGGGCTTCTATGGGACACAATAATAACAATATGAAGACTACATAGACACAACAATATAATGAGGGGGTTGTACTAATAACAATAAGGGGTTATACTAGTAGTATAGAGACCTAACAATAATTTATATATATAACTTTAAATAAAATTATATCTTTTATAATAATATTTAATTTTAATTTTATATATTTTTATAAAAATACATAATTATATATATTTCTAAATTTTTATAATATTTATTAAAAAATCTAATAATTAAAAATATAAAATAATAATAATAAATAGATTAAAAAGCCATTGCAAGGCACCAAAGCTGTGGCTATGGACCCGAGTCACCTGACAGCACATCCAAAAGTTCCCCAAACCCACCGCACCTCACATACCTTAAAACAAGCCGTAGGCAGTACACTATTGTTTTTTTTTTTTCCAACAGAAACGCACTAGAGTGGTGAGTTATAGCAATCATGGGATGAATATATTGTGTTATTTATCTATTAATGTTTGGGGTAATATACATGTTATTTGTTAGATTTTGTATTTGTTTAAATTTAACTAGTAACATATGTTGCTCCACACATTAATGAATAAATAACACTATATATTGATAGCTATAAGATAACTCCAATAGCTATAGCAGAGTCACAAGGCCAGGGTCCACCGAATAAAAACGAGTGCACAAAGGCGGGTATATTTAAAAAGTAGGTGTAATGTAATTGGTATTGTTGATTGTTAATTAGTTTTTTTTTAATTAGATTTAAGATTTTTGTGATGATGTTTTTTGATTAATCACAAAATTATGAATTAATTTATGTTTCAAAATCATGAATTAATTTATGTTTCCAACCCATTAATATAATTCATCTTCCAAACAAAGCTGGTAAATTTTATATTATAAAATTTATATAATTTTTTTTTTAATATATTAATTTTATTTATTAAAAATTTAATTGATTGGTATAATTTTTTTGATTATGTAATGTTTGCACCGTCGTTAACATTGCCCGGAGAATGCAGAAAGCCGAGACCGCCGTGCCCGCCAAGTCCAAGGTCGAGACTGGACTAGATCTCTCGTGCTGAGATAGCTGGATATCGCATAATCAGAAGCTGGGCTTTCAGATATGTGTCGGGTCCTTAGGTATTTCCGAGCCCATTGCCATGACCAAAACGAGACACCGCCACCCACAGCAGGGACTGCTGGAACGAAGTTGATTATTGAATCTTCCTGAATGCAGCAAAGCCCAAAGCTGTTTTTCATTTCAATTCTTGTCGGGTCAAGGGGACTACGTGTCTCATCTCACTTGCTCTGGAAATCTTTGTCCAGGGGTTGGTATGAATGTCGTCCCAGTGGCCGCGGAATGCACTCGGCTTTTCTGTTTTGGTGGTCTTCGACGGTTCTTCCGACTCTCTAGCGGTTTTCACGGGTCAACAAGGTATGCTGACTTTCTATTCCTGTGTTAAATCTCAATAGGTTATAGAGAAACCAAAAAAGTTTCGTTTTTTCCTCAAAATCTCGTGACTCTTTTGGTTTGGGGGATTCATGAATGTCTCTGTGTCTTATTAAAAAAATTTATCCCGCCTTAAAGCAATTGTAAATGAGCTCAATATTTGCAAGAAATTATGTTTTTCGAATTCAAATGTCTGTATTGTATCTCGGCCCTATATAGATTTCGGGTATAGAATTGGGAAATGGTGGTGTAAATGTAGAGGATGCTATTGTTGTTGTTTAGCTTTTCTCTAGTCTCATCAGGAGGTTTTCTGCTATTTTCACTCTCAGTGTTTCCAATTAAGCTGAACAGTCTTTCTCGAAAGTCTTCCTCGAATGTCATAGGATGCCTTATATGCCTCTTAATCTTTTGTATCTTTTTTTCTAAGTTTGGCTTTCCTTCTAGTTTTCTGGTCCTAACAGTAACACTGGGCTCTCTGTAACTTGGCCTTCCCTCTGGTTTTTCTGACAACAGAAAAACTTTCCGGTATCTTTCTCCATTTTCCGAGGTGGGGAGGAAACGCGCGGTATGCAAAAAGACAGATGGTTGGATGAAAGCATGTGAAACCTGTCTTCCTTGTCACCGTTCTCTACTATGATTGTCAGCATTTTACCTATCTGTCTCAGCATATTTATTTTCATATGGTCTTTTGTCAGTTAAAAGTACCCTTTTAGCTGTCTATTATCTTTCTTGGCTGATATCTCAAGATGTTTCCATAGATTCTGTCAATTTTCAGCTAAAAGGAATTATTCGCACCACCCGAACATCCCTTTCCTTATCCGGATCATGTCCCTTTATCCTAATTCCCATGCAATCAGCATATCATTGCACTTAATCCCACGCATTTGGACCATTACATCATCTGTCAGAGTTGTTGACGATTTGACTT
The DNA here is from genome assembly GCA_031772625.1 of Pinus tabuliformis. Lineage (NCBI taxonomy): Eukaryota > Viridiplantae > Streptophyta > Pinopsida > Pinales > Pinaceae > Pinus > Pinus tabuliformis. Next base: position 572,893,203 of record CM062808.1, read on the forward strand.
TCTTTTCTCGGCCTTGATGGAGATATCGTCCGACATGTCTGCCTCGTCCGCGCTGGTGCGTGCCACCATCGAAGCGGAAACGCTCCACGGTGGAACATGCCAACAGGGTGACTGGCAGTCTACACTGGCCGAATTAATTATCTCACCATCAACCCAACCGGCTCGTGAGTATCAAGGTCGCGAATATGAATTACCTCGACGTAAACATAAGCAGCGCCCTATAAAGACCATTTCGCCACCTTCCGCCATTAACCTTGATAGTGTTTTCCTTTCTGATAGAATTGCCAGCCTCCAAAAGCGTGCTCTAGTAGGACACTAGTATTTTCCAAATATAGATGAGTCCCAGATGAGGAATTCGCTTGGATCCAAATGGAAATCCTTATTGGGTTATATTCCTACGATTGTTAGACTTATGAAGAATTAGTACAGCTTTCATTTTCTAAGTGTAGAGGATCTAGAAACAATTCGGACCCTACCATGGGTTCATGGTAAGAGCTTTCTAGATCTTCACCACTGGTATATCGGATATAATCTTCTGCTCAACACCCCATCCAATAATCTTATTTGGGTTAAGCTATCTGGTCTCCCTATTGAATTATGGACAAAGGAGACTCTTACAGATATTGGAAATACTATTGAGAAATTTGTCTATCTAGACCTGAAGTGCCTTGGTGCAAAGGATAAAAGAGTGGTCTGGATTCTCATTGAGAAGGAATATCACAGAGGTTTTCCTGAACATATAGATCTTCACTGGGGCGATACTAATGTGCAACAGAGGTTGGACTTTTGGGGAGTCCCTTTCCGATGCTCGACCTATCGTAGAACTGGGCACTTAAAAGAGCATTGTCCTTTTTGTCCAGGTGGTAGACTGCATGGAAGGAAGTTCTAGGAAAAATACAATATAAAATTTTCTGGTAAAAATCAGTGGGAGGCTGAAGGATTAAGGAAGTCGTCTGTCCGGAGATCGACTCCCTCAGGTAATTCAAAATTCTCCTCCCCTCAGCTGTCTCCTTCACAAATTTCTAGAAGTTTATCTCTGATGGCTACTCCCTCTACATATTTCTTTCCCCGGAGATCAAAAACACCACCTGGGAGAGTTGTTGCACATCATGTCCTTCCTCACCCTCCTGAACCTGTTCCATGCCAAGAATTTCCTTCCCCTTCACCTATTCCACACCCTCTATTCAATGCTCCATCTTCATCCCTCATCACTTATATTCCTTCCTCCTCTCCTTCCCCTGTTAGAGTTTCACTCTTATTAAAAGGAAAAGAACCCTGCATTACAATTACCCCTCAAAATTCCCCCACCTCATCTCCTACCAACTCGGTGGGAAGTGACCTGGATTTTCTCCTCATGAAAAGATCTCTTGATCTTCAGCCCCTCACCATCCATAAACCTATCTTGCCTTCTTCCCCTCATATTATTCCAACCTCCGCTGGGAACATCACCGTCAGCAGGAAGCAAAATAGAAGAAGCAGGCACTTCCGCGACAGGAAGAATGACCCTCTGAATTTAAATCTAGATTGTTCCCTCATAAAAATTCCCATAATTGACATCTCTTCTAATGGGCCTCTTAGAGCAAGACAGCCTAGTGACTTGTCAAAATGACCCATATAATGTCTATGAATATCAGGGGTCTAGGGGCGGATCCTAAATTTTTAGCCCTAAAGGATTTGTTCATATCAACTCACTCCAATATTCTCCTCATTCAGGAGACAATGCATGGAAGATCTGATACAATATCATATTTCAGGCGTATGTTCCCCTCTTGGCATATTGTTGCCACAGAGTCAAATGGCCAATCAGGGGGGCTAGCTGTTATATGGAATCCTGTATGGATATCGGCAAAATCCTTCAGATGTTTTGTTGGTATCCTACTACTAGCAAATTTTCGTGGCATTCCGGGTTCCATCCATATCCTAAATGTTTATGCTCCCTATAAAGATCGTTACTCTTACTGGAACCGCTTCCTTTCATCTGAATTTATAGAGATTGACTCACTACTAATAGCTGGCGATTTGAATTGTACCATGAGTAGTCATGAAGTTTGGGTTAGGGGTAAGAAGTCTGACCCTTTGGCTGGACGTATTAAAGATATTATTTTCCATCATAATTTTGTTGATGTCTGCCCTCCTAAAATTGACCCAACCTAGGATAATGGAAGATCTAGCTCCTCCTATCTAGCCAAAAGGCTAGATCACTTTTTACTCCATGACAAGTTGTTGGATCGCCTAGGTCTTCCAACTTCGAATATTGTAAATTGTTTTATCTCTTATAACAGACCAATTTCTCTACAGTGGAAAAAACAAGGTATCAGGAAGGGCTTTCCCTTCAAATTCAATAGAGTCTAGCTGGAGGACACAGAATTCAGTGACCTTGTCCAAAAGTCATGGCTTCGTCACTCTCCTTCAGATCACACATCCCCTTCCCAGACCCTTCTGGACAATCTAGCTGCCCTCAAGAGCATTGTCAAATCCTGGCAAATCAACAAGCTAAAATCTAATAGGAGAATTCTAAAAGATATACAAATGGAATTGGATGGGATTGCAGGTAGAATGTCTGTAAATTGTATCCCTTTAAAGCTATGCTATCGTATAAAGGAGCTGGAATTTAAAAAACACAGCCTACTTGCCATAGAAGAAGCCTCATGGAGATTAAAAAGTAGAGCCATATGGCTAAAGGAATGTGACAAGAATACAAAATTCTTTCATAGATATGCTAATAAAAGGGGAGAAATCAATTCAATATGGGAGATAAAAGATGAGGAGGGTAATATGTTACATTTTCAGGAAGATATTTCAAATGCGACTGTGAGCTTCTTCAAGAAATCATACAGAAGGAATGAGAACTGCATGGCTGAAGACATTTTCTGGGGAATTGATCATTCCCCACTATGTTTGATGATGAACAAAATGATTGTCTCTATCAGCCTGTCACAGAGGATGAACTACTCTCGGCAATGAAGTCCTTTAAAAAAGACAAAAGTCCAGGCCCAGATGGATGGACGATAGAGTTCTTTATCCACTTTTATGATCTTGTTAAGAAGGACATACTAAGTATGATGGAAGAATCAAGAACGTCGGGCAAAATTCACCAGTATATTACATCAACTTACATTGCCCTCATTCCAAAAAAGAAAAAAGCCTCCTCTTTCTTGGATTTCAGACCAATTTCTCTGTGCAATGCAATTTATAAAATCATCTCTAAGATCATAGCTGGCAGAATCCGAGGTACCCTGTCTAAATTCATTTCACAGGAACAACATGGTTTCCTTCAAGACAGGAATATCCTTGAGGCAGTTGCAAACACTCAGGAAGGTTTGCATTCCTTACATACAAAAAAGCTTGATGCTGCAATTCTGCAATTAGATCTCAAGAAGGCCTATGACTGTCTTAACTAGGGTTTTCTAATATTTATTCTTTCTAAAATAGGCCTTAAACATCATTGTACAAATTGGATCATGGCCTATGTTGAAAATGTTAACTTTGCTATCCTCATCAATGGATACCCATCTGCCTTCTTCTCTGCTACTAGAGGTCTGCGACAAGGGTGCTCCCTCTCCCCGCTCCTTTTCATCCTAGCAATGGATTCACTAAGTTTACATATAAAAAGAGTTGTCATGGAGGAGCATTGTCGTCCCATGATGATCAGCAGAAGAAATTACATTTCACACAGCCTTTTTGTGGATGACATTCTGATTTTTGGAATGCTCTGTCGTCTTTCCTGGAGCTGCATTTATATTATACTGAAGAATTTCCAAAAAGCTACTGGCCTTCAAATAAATGAAAGCAAGTCCACTTTCTATCATGGGGATTGTGATAAGGAAATTATAAAGTACTTGACAGAATTGTACAATATAGAAGCGAGGCCCATAAAGGAAGGCATGAAATACCTTGGTTTTCACCTTAAACCTTCCTGCTATACAAAAGCGGACTGGCAGTGGATCTCCGATCATTATTTCAAAAGAATAGCAAGATGGGAAAATAAATGCCTCTCTATGGTAGGCAGGGCGGTTTTAGCACAATCTGTGCTAGCACAACTGACTGTGTATTGGGCCCATCTATTTTACATTCCGACAAGTATTATTTTTTTGTTGAACAGAATGACAGCAAATTTCATCTGGGGCGGAAGCAAAGAAAAAAAAATATCATCTGACAAAGCTCTCAAACATCACTCTTCCAAAGAATCTAGGAGGCTGGGGAATCATGGATCTTCAGAAATTTTGGATGGCTTTGTCGTGTAAATCTCTTTGGAGGAATATTTTTAGGGATAGCTTATGGAGCAAATCCATAAGGATGAAGTACATGGGCAATAAAGATTTATCATTTTGGTGCAGGAAAGGTACCATAGGGTCCCCACATGGTTCTACCATCTGGCTGAGTTTTCGCAAAATCGATTCTTTTTTCCTCCAAAACCTCTCTTGGAGCTTACAGAATGGAAACAGAGTGTATATAGGTTTTGATCCTATATTGGGAGCAGGGAAAGAAATCAATATACCACCTCAAATCAAAAAAGTTTTCCATCGTTCGAGGATCTTTATCTGGAGTCAAGTCATTGCAGGATGGCAGGGACCTTCTCCCATCTGGAAAGAAGCCCAAGAGCTGGGCCTAAATGGAATCTTGGCTTATCAATGGGACAAGGTCCTGATGATCATGAGGAATATCGGTTTCTGTCATACCGAAGCATATGATTTTCTCACCTGGAAGGGGAAAAGGGGAAAGGATAATATATGTGTGAAGGATATCTACTCATCATTGACTAGAAGCCAACTTTCTCTATCAGATCATCTTTTCCCTTTGTCGTTATGGAAAATAGGGGCCCCCAACAAAATTATCATTTTCTCCTAGCTAGTCTACCATAACAAAAATCTCACATGGGATAATCTGCAGAAGAGAAAATGGACATGACCGGGTATATACCTAACATGTAAAGCGGACGGGGAAGATAACGATCACATGTTCCTTAAATGCAGCTTCACCCTTCAGCTATGGAGGAACCTATCATCTTATTTTGGATTTAGTTTTATGTTACATTCTTCTCTGAAAGAGTCACTTGAATGGTGGAGTACACAGAAAGCATCATGGAGACCCATTCCTCAACTTGTTTTTTGGACAATCTGGAAGTGGAGAAACAAGTTTGTGTTCCAAAACATACAGGAAGATTTTCAGTTAGTCTTTGAGAAGATCATCTCTCTTTATAATTCTCTTCCACCCAAGATCATACAACATAAAATAAAAAAATCAGAGAACATAAAATTTTCCAGATGAGCTTCCCTAGAGCTTTTTTTGATGGGGCAGCGCAAAATGATATATGTGCTTGCGGTATCTTCATTTCCATGAATGAAGATCAGAATTTTTCCATTCACTGGAATGGTGGGAAAGGCACAAACAACAAAGCTGAAGCAATGGCACTATCAGGGCTCCTACATTTCAGCACCTTCCTAAACATTCCATCTCTTCAGATCTATGGTGATTCTAAAATTATAATTGATCATGTCACTGGCAAACTTTCCATAAAAAATCATTTGCTAACAGGATGGATGAACAGGATTGATTTTTTCTGGAGAAAGGAAAAGGATTATTCTATACAACATGTGGACATATCAAAAAATACTCATGCAGAACAGTTTGTCAAAGAAATGGCTTCTAATTCAGCCGGGCAAATGGAAAATGGATATTCTCTTGAGTGATTCCACATACCAGATTGAGGATTTTTCCCTTCCTGGAACATAATCTGTTTGTTGTTTCTCTCTTCCCTCTGTTCTTTGAGTCCTGGCAAATGGTTCCTTCACAATGCATGCTTTACATCTCTACAGGTGATGTTCATACAATAGGGTTTTATCTATCTCTTGCCAAACTTTTGGTCATCTTTTCTGATTTCATACATTGTGCAATGTTTAGTCACATATCTCTGCTTCTCTTCCCTTCGTGCATGCTTTCAGGAGATAAAGTTTATGATGAAGATTGTTTATAGACTTCTGAGTCTATGTTTTAAGTTCATTTTTCAGACAGACTATAGGTAGTATGTAACTCATCCGATATTAATACAAAAAAAAAAGTTTGCATCATCGTTCGTGTAAACAGTAGCATCTAGAATTTGCAACAATGTCTTTGCATTAATGCAACAGTAATACTGGGATTGACTATGTATTTAAGTGAGCTCTAATAAATAAATTATTAATATAATATAGTGCAATAGTTATACAAAATAAATGAGTATTAAATCGCTAAAAGCATGAGCAAACCAATCCAGTTGGGGAGCAGGTGGTGGTAGCCATCATTGTGTACCTCAAAGACACTCGAGATTTCTTTATTAACCTATAGAGACATTAACATCGCTACTACCCAAATTATATTGTGTGAAATTATCGTGTGATAGGCAAGTGTATGTACAAAATGACTTAACTCACAGAGAAAAAAGAGTACGAATAATTAAGCCAGTATAAAAGTTCAACGCTTATTTTTTTTGTTTTAATAAAATAGATACTTAAAGTAATGGGGAAATTTTGTATTTTATTTATTTCAATTATAGTTATAAGGTCAAGGTAGGTTTTTTAACAAACTATTGATGTTTATTGTATGATTTTAATGTAGTAATATGAATGTAAATCAGAGATCATGAAGTAAAAGATTTTGTGGCATGTTTATCAAAAGGGTGGTTAATGGGTATGGCCCACTACTTTTAAAAAGAGATATAATGATACTATATTCATGTTTTTTTATGTTTAAAAAATAAAAGAAAAATATTTTATTTCAAAATTAAAATATTACAATTAAAATAATTATTTTTCCACATTTATTTTTTTTTATAGTGCGTGTTTTTTCATCATATTTTCTATGAACATAGTTACAAGTTATTAAATTAAGATCTTTGACAATATATTTATGAAATATTATGTTTTTAAGATTATTTTAAAGAAAGTTTATAAATTTATATTTTATTAATATTAGTGAAAATGATTAATGAGCGTCGAATATTTATTGTATTAAGTGATGTTTAGAAGATGTAGAGGTGGAATTGAAATTATCAAATGAATTGCATAATATCAATTCATCATCTTTATGGCTTACACATGGTGACTAGGACTATTTGAGTAGTCATTCACTCCACCACTCCTATCACTCAAGTGCATGAAATTGTGGAGTTTCACCCATAGTCATGAGCACTTTTCTTGTTATCCCATCTACAAAATATTAAAAAGTATTATGCCTTGTGGAATATTCATTTAGAGTTCTTCTGACTCCTTATTTAAATATTTGACCAATACAACATACAAAATATCATTTTGGTTATTATTACATGCATTATGGTATTAATGCATGACCCATATCCCTCGAGCATTAGTCAAAATTACCAATTTCTCAAGATACTAAATTGTGCACTTAGCACTCATCGCATTGGGTAATGCTGATATGGGAAAAAGAAGTGGGATTGAAAATAGTGAAATAAATCACATAGCATCAATCATCACCTTAAAAGACATGTACCTAGTAAGTAGGACTTCTTGTGAAGTTATCCATCAAGGATTCCTCTAGATCAAGTGTGCTTAGCGCTTCAATGTCCTCTTCTTCCCTTTAAAGTACATATGACCTCACATTTTGTTTCCATATAGCTACAGAATTGTTAGCAAGGTCGTTGAAATTATTGTTCTTTCTTTATATAAGAGTGAATCAATGGCTCTCCAAACATATTTACTTGATACATAGGATTCTATTGTAAGTGTGAATGAGTTTCAATGTATCCTACTCCTTTTCTCATTGTCCTTGATTCATTAAGTCAATTCGCTGACAACATGGAAATAGAATCAATTGAGACTTCATTGTCCTCTTCTTTACTTAAGTTCATTTTCCGTCTACGGGGAGTTTCTTCTTCCCTTTAAAGTACATATGCCTTCACATTTTGTTTCCATATAACTACTGAATTGTTAGCACGGATGTTGAAATTGTTGTTCTTTCTTTATACAATAGTGAATCACTGGCTCTCCAAACATATTTATGTGATACATAGGATTCTATTGTAAGTGTGAATGAGTTTTAGTATATCCTACTCCTTTTCTCATCATGTCCTTGATTCATTAAGTCAATTGGCTCACAATATGGAAATAGAATCAATTGAGACTTCATTGTCCTCTTCTTTACTTGAAAGTTGATTTGTCGTCTAGGGGGAGTTTCCTTTTTCTCATGGATTTTAAGCGGTAACGTTTAGATACGTTATTTCAAGGTCTTATAAAGTAGGCAGAACTGTATGAATGAAATCATGTTCTCCAATTTGCCCAAAATGTTATGGTCACACGTGTATCATCATTAAAACGTACGGTTGATTAAGCTTCATCAACAACATTTATCATCCGCAATATAATTATTGTTAGTAACTGAATGAAGCCTCTAACGAACAACTTGTTAGTAACTAATTGAAGCCTCTAACGAACAACATTATCTTGACCCTAGCATTTATCGATGCATATGTATATATGATATTTGTTTCCTAATTGCGGAGAGGATTAAACACTCTAATAAAAAACAGTATCTATATATGGCATTTGTTTTCTAATTGGGGATTTCCACATAGCATTAAACACTCTAATAAAAAAATGTTATCTTAAGCCCAACATTTATTTTGACGGATGACTATGAATATGCTATTTTTGTTTTTTTATTGCTCGTGAGAAAATGTATATTTTACTGAGTAGACATTATCTTGAGCACAATATTTATCTTGAGCTGGTATTTCCGTTTTTATTGGTTTTGAGAAAATATAGAATATGCTCAGTGGGTTGTCACATGTATGGTCATTAAATTAGATATCTAACACAACTATATCTTGAGCACAATATTTATCTTGAGCTAGTACTTCTGTTTTTTACTAGTTTTGAGAAAATATAGAATATTCTCAGTGGGTTGTCAGGTGTATGGTCATTATATTAGATATCTAACACAAATATATATCATATAAACATTTTCCTTTTTATTGGTTTTGAGAAAATATAGATGAGTTGTCACGTCCATGGTCATTAAATTAGATATCTAACACAAACATATATCACATAACCATTTTTATATTTAAATTTATTCTGCAGGAGCGATGTAGCTAAATGCAATACTTGTTTTATTTTATAAAGGAAATTCTATTTCTTTTCATGTGATTAAAATCTCACCAAAACATAGTAAATTGTTTTTAGTTTATTTTTTGAAGATTAGTAAAATTTATAGTGGTCAATGATACAATATTACCATTATTGTTTATTTTTTAAATGTAGATAAGTTTTTATGTGTTATTATAAATTTTCCTTCCTCATTGATGAAGAACATGAAATAATATGTGATGGCTTTAATGATTTCCATAAGTATTAATAATATGCATAACAAAAAAAATAAAAAATAAAAATCTTTATTATTTTTTACACATAATTAATAATACAAGGGAAAAAACATTAATAATACAAAGGAATAAAAAAAACATTTTAAATTGGAGCATAATCATCCAAATATATGTCATAAATAGTTATTTCATAGTTTTCAAAGTTCAATAATGAAACTAAGTTGCGAGAACACTAGCTACACTACTTTGTTTTATCTCAAGTTATGTAACTAATTATGCAATTTTGAAAAGATTGATGTATATATACAAACAAAAGTTGTAAAGATAGGTTTATCTAAAAGCAAGTTTATTACATAAAATTTTAAATAAAATTTAAGATTTTATTATAATTTTAAAATTTAAATATTAAAAAAATATATAAATTACTTTAACTATAAATAAATGTATATTATTATTAAGAGAAGTGGTCTATTATCATTCAGGGAAGTGGAATGGAGCTAATCTGAGCTTTAATATATTGTTTATTTTAATTTTTATAAATATATAGATTTTGAGGGAGTTTGAAATTAAGTGGGAAAAAGATGTGTGTGATTTTATAAGTGAGATTTTTAAGTTAATAAATAAATGTTGTTATATTAGAAGTTAAAAGGTAATTTTAAAAGGTAATTGTTTAATGAAAATGAAAATTTTATAAGAAATTTAGGATTTGATAAAGATATAAAAGTTATATGGTGGAAGCAAAATTTAATAAAAATTTATAGGAATATGTGTTTATAGTTTTTAGAATGATTTTTCTTCATTTAATTAAAGAGTGTGATGTAGATATTAATATAATTATAAGATAATAGCTAACATTTTTATTAGCAGTAGTTTTTTTGGGTTGTTCCTTTGGGAAAGAGAGATAGTATGATTTGGGTAATTTAGACACTTTTTAACCCCAATAAATTATGCAAATCAATTAGTGTGGATAGAATTTCCATTAATTTCACATTAGTTCAATGGCTAAATTCAAATAGGGAAGAAAAATGTTAGTCTATCTATTTACATAATTTTAGTTGCTCCTTTGGGAAAGAGAAGAGGAGGTATGATTGCAAATCAATTAGTGTGGATAGAATTTCCATTAATTTCACATTAGTTCAATGGCTAAATTCAAATAGGGAAGAAAAATGTTAGTCTATCTATTTACATAATTTTAGTTGCTCCTTTGGGAAAGAGAAGAGGAGGTATGATTTGGGTAATTTAGATGCTTTGAACCCCAATGGATGATGCAAATCAATTAATGTTGTTATAATTTACATTAATTTCACATCAGTGCAATGGTTAAATTCAAATGGAGAAAAAAACATTAGCCCATTTATTTACATAATCTGCATGCAAGCATTATAGTGTTATTTCATGTAGAAATAAAAATGGGTATTAAAAATGTTACAAAATAATTGGATATATAGGATTTCTAGTAAAAATGTGTTTTTTTTTGTAAATTACAAAGTTGTATTGGGAGGGGGTTTCAACAAAGGAATTTGGGAAATAGTTTTTAATATCTAGTGAAATTAAGGGTATTCTAAATCATATGTTCAACATGTTGAAAATAGCAACAAGAAATGATAAAAATAGAATCTAGAAAATCCAATTTTAATTTGTCCTTGAATTAAATTGTGAATTAAATTCGAATTTAGTCTTACTAGCTGCTTGAAAATAATTAATTAATTCATTATGGATTAATTAGTTGGAGAAATTCAAGTTAGAAATCTTTTTGAGGTCATGCAACACTTATCTCTTAAATTAAGGAGATTATCCCTTAATTAAGGAGATAAGATTGAGTTATATTTGAGTTGTAATTAGTTAGCTCAGTTTACTGAGTTAAGTCCAGTTAAATTAGTCCCAAACTATTTGAGGAACTAATGGTGAGATAACAGTCAGTTGATGCATGAATGCACTCAACCAGTGTACTCCAGATAACTGAAGATTCCCTCATCAGAAACTCATGCATGTTTATTCTGAGAAAGACCCACTTGAGCTAAATGTCAAGGATAGTGTACTATCAGTTGCATGTGTTTTCCTATAAAGGAAACTCATGCATGTAGTCAAGGTAAGGTTCCTTGAGGATTGCGCAGTTCTGACAAGGTGTGAGATTAGTGTGAGAGATCAGTGTTCCACTTGGTTGAGAGTTTTCCACTTAGTAACAGGAGGATCACCCAGAAGAAACAGCATAAGGAAATAGGAGCTTGGAGGGTAGAGGAGAAGGCTTGTGAGAAGCCTGGATTGCCTGTGAGCATCTGTGAGGATTGTACTGAGCGTTGGCTAGCTGTGAGAGCTAAGGCTTTGTATAATTCCTATGTATTTCCACCTTGTATGATAATACAGATAGTGGGGTTTTAGTTGAGCCTTTCCCCAAAGTATTTTCATGTGTATTGTGCGATTGATTCTTCTTCTTCTGGTTATATTGTTCAGCTCGAACTGTAAGCTTCCGCAAATTGATAGTAGAAGTATGTTATATTATTCTGCTTTGATTTACATTACATTATCGAGTTAACCTACACACAGATTTTCTACACAATAAGTGAATCTCAATGACTTTAACTCCTAACTCAATCTAGGATATCGATTACAGAAATTATTTGAGAAAAATGGAGGCCTCAAAGACGTATATCTCATGGAAATCATGTGAGTTATGGGGAAACACTATTGGGTATGTGTTATATTCTTTGCATGATTAACATCATGCATTATACATTGCACACGATCAAATGTGGCTTGTTTCTTCCCCAATAGTCGCAGGTCTCGAGGTGTAGTTCTACAAATAATTGGGTTACTTTTAGTCTTCTTTTAGCATTTTTGGAGTGTTTTTTGCCAATGGTTTTTCAATCCATTGTAATGTAATTCTAGTTAAGGAATATAATTTGGGTTAACAAATTAGGGTTGTGAGTACCATAGAATTTTATATATTATATTGTAAATGGTGAAGAAAATACAATGAGTGCTAGAGGTGTGGCTCTAAACATTTCAGGGTGTTGAATCCATTTATGTATTCAAAATTGCATTCTAAACGATAGAAAGTCACATTATTTTCTGATATTGTTTGGGTGGATTCCATTGAAAAAGTCTATTTCGTCTATAAGTTATACTACGCCTATAAATTTATATAATTTTAATGTTAAAAAATGTTGTAACTCTTTTGTATATAATACTAGGAATTGGGATAACATTTTTTATAGATTTAATGCTAAAATTGTTGTAACTCTTTTACATATAATACTAGGAATTGTTGTAGCATTTTATATATATATAATAAAATATGTTTTTTAGTTAAATATATATATAGATATTCAAAAATAATAAATGATAATAAATTTTAAGGACTAAAATATTTTTTAATATACATTATTTTTATGTCTACCGAAGGTAAGTATATTGTAATCAATTTGGATCAAAATGTTGACTCTTAATTAATTTGCAAAATTTTAGAAACTATTTCAAAAGTTTATTAAAGTTTTGGTAAAATTAAATATTAAACTTATTTTTTTATAAATTGAAATTTACTTTTTGAATTTTTAAAATTTAAATTTATAATTTTTTATTGGTGGATGACTAATTTTATGTGGTTTAAAATCATATTTTTAGAATTAAAATTTGTTTGAAAAAAATATTTGATCGTGAAGTGTCTTCATCAATTAATTATCCATTTTTTAATCAAATATATGGATTTTTCCATAATTAATATTTTATTTTCATTCATTATCATACTTATTTTTAACAATAAATATTTATTAACCTATAATCATTCCTTGCTTGCTTTCTATTAATTGTTGTATTCTTTCTAATAACAATGTTTTTTCACCCTTTTTCCATATATATATATAACTTGGAGATTTAACTCCTACTTGTCTCATGCACATTGAATGAGATTCCTCATCATAAATGTAATTGTTATGTGAGTTTTTTAATTGTTAATTAGTTGGATTTGAGAGATTTAGTCCAACTAATATAGCTCTTACTTTGGTGTTTGGTTGAGATATTTTCTCAACTAATTGATTGTATTGTTAAGATAGAATTTCTATCTTCAACCAATGATTGATGTATTTATATGAGTGATTAATCTAATGTAATGTAAGTTTTGGGGTGCAATTGGTTTCTCAAATTGCTATCAAAGTGAGTGGATTTGGGTTAACTCCCTTAAGGGATGGCGCATATATCTGGGATGAGAAATATGTGAGAGATGTAAGTTTTATTTTTATGTGTAAATATGTAGAGTTATATTAATATAGATGTGTGAGAAATAGATTGTCTGAGTCAACATTTTTAGTGCAACTTTTGCATGCATGTGTGAATTTACTGAATCGTGGAAGAGTCCATCCTCATTTAGCAACTAAGATCTTGGGCGCTATGCCTCTTTCATCTCAAGAATTCATGGTTTTCTAATCTAAAGTTACCACGCGTCAAAGAGTTCAGAAGTGAATTAAATGTTTTTGGTCACCAGTAATTTCTATTCAGAGATCAAAGATGCCATCTTCAAGATTATTAGGGGATTAATAGGAGCTCTCACCAATTAAAGATGGTACATCTGTTTCTATGTATCTTCAAGGAACATAGTTGAATGCTTCTTGCTCGCAATGTTGCAGAACCACACTTTTTCTTGGCTAACATATTTGAAAGCATCAATGATGGCAGATATATGAAAGATCTCATGTGTTTAGTTTGTGGTTTTGCAACAACATAATGATAACATCGTAAGAATTCACGCAATTGGTGAAGTGGAAATGTAACACACCTCCTCTCATATCTACCCACTTTCACCGGCTTGCTCGGGGTAAACATGAGCTGAGGGGCTACTATGATAAGACCCAACCTCCTAGATGACCTTAGGGAAATGGGGTCCACAAAATTGGAACTTACTGACCTCTTCCTAATGCCACATGGCCCCCAAGGGCTGACCCACCCTTCCTGGATCATTTTCTGTGAGACAACTCAACTTTTTGCGGCACTGGAGCCCCAATCGCTCCCTTGCAAAGACCTCCAAGCGACTAAGATTTCCTAGTCACTCACTTCAGCCTGCCTGAGTGTGACTGTAGCCTTTTTCTGCCAATGTTATGCCAACGACTACGATATTTAAGGCTATTTTCCAGGGTTGGGGCTTGGCCTTTGCCCATAACTCTATGTAACTTTCAGAACTCATAACAGACATGAAGACAATGCTTGTAAATAAAAACTGAAACCAGGACTTGACCTGACCTTCCCTAACCGAGACTGACATTTTGTCAAACACTTGGTAAATATGCAACCTACATGTCATGAATTCAATTCTGAGCATAAGGGACTGAAAACTTATCTGAATTTTAACAAGAAGGGTCTATGCCTTCTCACATTAGTTGTCATAACATCAATTAGATCTTGCATTCATTATTCATTCAATTACAAGTAAAAACATGAATAAATCCATGACTGAGAACTATCATATAACCATGCTTATAAACAACAAATAACCAGATAAATAAAAATGAGAGAATAGCCATTAAATCCACATAATAATAAGTACATTTACTCATCAAAATCAAGATAACTTAGCTTTTATTAAACATAGGGAAAAGCCAACCAGGTTTGGGACTTCCAAGAACCACCCAACCATAGATTGGTTGAACCAGATCTTTCTTTAGCCAATCACCCTCATGCCATATTCCAAGCATGAATGTGGGATATCATGGGATAAACCAATCCATAAACAACCAAGGGAATCCAAAGGTTAAACCACCTCCACCCTCACCAAACCATGATATCACCTAAACCGGTGTCGAGATCACAAACAAAACCAAGATCGGTTGCCTCCGGATTCCTTCACCATCCTTGAGGAATCTCCCTGTATCCACCCTCAGGCTTTACTGTGTATCCCGCCATTACGGTCAAGGGATTCCTAGGCCTTTGGGGATTTTCCTCAGACCACCTCACGCCGGATTTTGAAATCATCTGGCAATCCAAAGCTCAAACCAATAAAGAAACCCATCACGCCATGGCTATCCGAAAATGGGAAGGCTAGGCTAAAATCCACTGTCGAAACCCAGCAAAATCCATGCCAATGACAGCAAAAGAACCAAATACCAACATGCACATACCATGCATGTCAAAACCACCTAGGAAATCATACATACAATCTATTACCTACAAGTATTCTAGTTGAAGTTGCTTGACCCAACTTTTCCTTGCTTGATCGTTACTTGATCCTTGCTTTCCTTTTCTTTCCTTGTCCTTCCTTTGCTTGCTTAATTTCCTTCTCCTCTCGGTGCTCTTCTCCTCTCTGAGACTAATTCCAAAATTGAACTAACAAAAGGCTACTAACTGATGTTCTGAGGTATTTTTTTTATGCATGTCTCTAATTTCTTTAATTTTCCATTATTTTCCTTCAATTTCTTCCTCACATGCAACCTATGACCTTTCACCCCCCTTTTCTCCTAAATTTATTTTCATAAATAAAATCCCAAAAATAACATTTTTCCTTTTC
Source organism: Pinus tabuliformis (assembly GCA_031772625.1). Lineage (NCBI taxonomy): Eukaryota > Viridiplantae > Streptophyta > Pinopsida > Pinales > Pinaceae > Pinus > Pinus tabuliformis. The sequence continues at coordinate 572,909,012 of CM062808.1, forward strand.
AAATCCTTTGTTATTGCCTTTATCAATTTCCCTTAGCCATAAACACATCAAGTGATGCCCACTCAAATATGCTTTCCCCAACATCCAACTTGGAATAAGTATCCCTTAATCGTGGTCTTATTTTTCCTTTATTAACTTTTATTACATGAATTTTTAAGTCGGGTTTTTTAGATAACCCTCCCCCTTAGGGGAACACAACCTCTGTGTTATATGACATCTACAACCAGAAAAATTGTTGAAAAGCAAAACATATTTCCCATGGAGCTTTATAACCCAACTTGTTGTAGTATTTATAATAACAACCTGCTCAAAAGCAAAAATGTCATGACAATCATGACAACCATACCACTTATTGGAGCTCTATAACACAACTCATGGCAGTATTTACAATAGCAACCTACATAAATATGTGCAATACAAAAAATTCATTTGCCTCCACCAGAAAATAATAAAGGATACATAGCCCGCATCTGATCAACCATTACCCATGTAGCTTCATCAAGCCCAAAGTTCTTCAACTGCACTTTAAATTGCTCAATTGCTCCGTTCCGGAGCATGAGATGTTTCTGCTACAATATGCAGTAAGGTTTCAGCTGGAATTTTCCTTCTTGCTCCACCAGCAATACAGACCAATCAATAACATTATCAACATCCTTTACATATCTTTTAAGCAATGAAACATGAAAAACATCATGGACTTTCACTGTCAGAGGTAGTGCAAGTTTGTAGGCCACTGGTCCAATCCTCTCAAGGATCTCAAAAGGCTCGCAATATTGTGGTGCCAACTTGGCACATGATCCAATACTCAAGGAGCTCTTCTTGGGCTTGATGCACAAATACATATGCTCCCCAACCTGAAACTCCTTAAATGCCCTATGTTGGTCTCCATAACTCTTTTTCCTATCCTATGCTGCCTTTATATTCTTCTTTATAACCTACATTTCTTGTTCCATGTTTGCCAACATGTTCGGTCCAACAAGTACCTTGTTCACTAGATCACTCCAACTGATGGGAGTATTAAAACTTTTCCCATACATTTCCTCAAATGGACTCATCCTCAGTGACTCCTGATAATTGTTATTGTAAGAAAACTCAACGAATGGAATGTACTCCTCTTATCTCCTATGTTGGTGCATCACATACATCCTCATCATATCCTCCAGTATCTTGTTGACCCTCTCTGTCTATCCATCTATTTATGGATGATAAGTTTTATTGAAGGCTAACTCTGTCCCCAGACCTGCAAACAGCTCCTTCCAAAACATGGAAGTGAACTTGGCATCCGTGTCCGGCATAATCTTCTTCGGAACACCATGCAATATCACAATCTCTCTGATGAAGACTTGTGCTACCTCACTATTTGAATAAGTAGTATTTACTAGAATGAAGTGAACTACCTTGCTCAACTTATCTACCACAACCATGGCAGAATCATATTGCCTCGATGTCTTGTAATGAAATCCATGGATATGACCTCCCATTTCCATTCTGGAATCATAATAGGCTGAAGCAATCCACCTAGATGCTTACACTCTACTTTCACCTGCTGATAGTCCAAAAATCTAGCCACGAATTATGCCACTTCCTTCCTCATATTTAGCCGATAGTAGAACTTCTTCACTATTGTCAATGTCTTCTGGTATCGTGGCTAACCTGAATATGGCTTTACATGAAACTCCCTCAAGATAAGCTTCTTGAGTTCATTGTCATCTAGCACATAAATCTTATCCCTAAATCTCATCAAGCCATCTGTCATGAGACGGTAATATACATCCTGATCACATGCACCCTATTGTATCATGTGCATAAGTGCCATGCACCTTTCATCCTGGTGTCCTGCCTGTATGATCTGATCTTGTAAATTTGCCCCATATGAGCTCACTGTTGCAACATGGTTTAACTGCACTTTCCTCCTGAAAGATTTGTAACCTTGTACTCCTTACCCTTTATGTATCGTATCTTGAAGTCAAACTCACTGATTGTGGCACCCATCTAGCTTGTCTGACATTCAGATTCAGCTAGTCAAACAAATATCTCAACCCATTGTGATCGCTCATCAACACAAACCTCCTGCCAAGAAGATAGTGCCTCCACATCTTCAAGGAAGGAATAATAGATGCCAACTCAAGATCATGAGTAAGATAATTATGCTCGTGTTCATTCAGTTTCCTGGACTCATAGCATATCACCTATCCCTCTTGCATAAGGAATCCACCAAGCCTTCTCTTGCAAGCATGTGTGCACACTACGAACTCTTTATTTGGATCCGCAATATTTAACACTGGAGAATTCATCAACAACTGCGTTAATGTCCAAAATTAGTTGTACACTCCTCTATCCATTCAAACTTCTTACCTTTCCTCTGCAATGATGTAATAGGGTAGACAATGCATGATAAGTTCCTAATGAACCTCTTATAGTAACCTGCTAACCCCATGAATGATTTGACTTCATCCACATTGCCTAGAGTTGCCAACTCCATGATAGGTCTTACCTTTTCTAAATCCACTGCTATGACTTCCTTGGAGAAAATATGTCCCAAGTAGTACACCTATGTCTGAAAGAAAATGCACTTGCTAAGCTTGGAATACAACTGATGTTCTCTTATTAACCTCAACACTATTGCTAAATGCTTGCCATGTTCTTCTTCATTCTTAGAATATATCAAGATGTCATCAATGAATACAATAACAAACTTATCTAGATAAGGACGCAACACACTATTCATAAAGCACATAAAAGTAGCTAGAGCATTATACAAACCGAATGGAACTACAACAAAATCATAATGCCCATACCTGGTCCTGAAGGCAGACTTGTATGTGTCCTCTTCTTTGATGTGTACCTGAAGGTATCCTAATCTCAAGTCAATCTTTGAGAACATTGTTGCTCCCTTCAGCTAATCGAACAAGTCATCAAACCTTGGTAACATATATATGTTCGTCGTCACCTTGTTCAACCACTTGTAATAAATGCACAACCTGAGAGTGCCATCTTTCTTCTTCATGAACAATATTGGTGCACCCCAAGGTGATACACTTGGCCTAATGTATCCCTTATCAAGCATTTCCTTCAACTGCAACTTCAACTCCACCAACTCCGATGTGCTCATCCTGTAAGGTGATTTTGGTGCTCGTTCTATTCCTATACCAACTCAATAGAAAAATCCATCCTCACTGATGTAGGCTTCTTCTTTCCTTGCAATATTCTCTTTTCCCCATTATCATCCAAGCACTCAAGCCTAGTCATAACAATATAGTTTGGTCATGTGAAGATACATCCAATCAAGACCCATAAGCATACTATATGATCCCAATTGTACTAAATTCAAATGTGTTGTTGTAGGCATACCATTCAACTCGAATGCATAAGCTCTTACCTAGTGATGCACTCTCTTCTTAATGTAGCCAACTGCACCAATCAAGACTCTACATGCACTTATTTTCCCAAGCCACACTCATCCACCAGGTTAGGATTAACATAACTATAATTAGATCCAAGATCAATCAAAATATAAATAACTCGACCATAAATCTTACTGTCCATCTCAATAATAGATGCCTGGTGATCTACATGCTTCTTGTCCACAACTGCATAGATTTGAGGAATACTATGACCAACATATGCAATTGTCTGCACCTCCTGAGCACTATGTATCTGATCCCTACCTCCCTGGTATAATGGAAAATCCTTCTTATGATGATCTTTGCCACATATCCAACACTACGACAGTCCTCTACCATCACCTCTAGTCTGTTGCTCTCCAGGTTGCGACCCATGCCCCTTCCCAATTGTATTGAACTTCTTGTAAGGAACCACATTTTCTTTCTCATCTACATCATGAGGTCTTCCCCACTTCAATGGCCACTTCCCTTTAACTTTATCATTTCCTTTCAAGTCACGTTTAGGCTTAGATTTGTGCTTTGATTGCTCATAACAATGCTTCAATTTTTGGATGGCTTCCTCTAGCGATTTAGGCTCATCAAACTCAATTTGGTCTCTATATTATGTTGGCAACCCACTAATGAATCTTTGTATGTTAGCTTTCTCATCCTTGAGATAAGGCACATACCTCAACAACTCCAAAAACTTGCTAGTGTACTCATCGTCTGTCATAAAACCCATCCACAACTCATAAAACTCCTTATCTCTGCATCATAGTACCTTTTCGACAAGTACTTCTTCTTGAAGGGTCTCTTGAAATCATCCCAAATAAACTCGTCTTCTCAAATTCCCTTGACATTATTCACATCTTCCCACCAAATATCTACTTTCCCTTTAAGACTAAAGGTGGTTATCATGCCTTTCATGTTCTCTGAGTAGCTATGTAATCTAAAGAATTTCTTCATCCCAAGCAAACATTCCTCTACATTTTTTTTGTTCTTCATCTCTCCATCAAATGTAGGAGGCTTGACTTTCTTAGCCTCCTTAGGTAAATACTCACCCCCTCCTATGAGGATGATGACAGTGATGATTGTGATAATGTCTCCTAGATGATGAACTATAATGATGCCCATACATACCAGTCCTCATGTCAGGTGTATCCAATGATCTGCCACCTCTAACTGTGTCCCTACTATCCAAACTTTATCTCGATTGAGACATGTTACCATAAGCTCCATTAGTTTTCTCTTCCTTCTCTTGACTAATAATCAACTATCCCTGTCTTTATAACTCTGACAAGCTCTGAAGAATCGCTACATTAACCTCTACCTACTTCTCCTAAGCCCTTGCAAGTCTTTCCTGAGCTTCAACCAACCTATCATTGTCTGCTTTGAAACTTCTTATCTCTTTCCTCAAGATCCTCAATGTATCTGCTATACCAGGAGAATACTCTTCTCCTTGTTGCCCAATTGATCCGTAGGGAGAGTCACGCGAACTGTAATCTACCATTTTGCTCGTCATCTTTGATTCTCTTCTTCCTACAAGTGTACCATATCAGATAAACCAAATAGATACCAAAACCAAATCCTTGCCTTAGTGATTTTTAGGGGAGGCTTCTGTCATCTACAAGGTCCGTCCACATTAGCATTGTTGGGTGAAAATATTATCGTTTAATTCTGTTGTAGTACTTGCCCAACTATTTAATTTGTCAATCCGAGGTTCGTAGGCTTACGAGGCACATGCACTATATATGCAGGACCGAAGTGGAACTAATTTAATCTAAATTACTGAAATCGAATTAATCTAGGAAGGCATTGAAATACTAACTAGGAAAGCAGGAAATTGCATAAGGGAAAAACAATTACAACATGTGAAGAATTGAATGACAAACAACATATGTGAGCTCACAACAATAAAACTATCTCAAATTATATTACAAGAATCAAATTACAAATCATGAAAGCATAACAATAAAAGATGAAAAACTAAGAATTCCTTTCCATTGTTCATTATTATCAAAATGAAGAGAGAGCACTCACTTATATACATGAGGAAGATAACCATCTCATAATTACATATCCAATATTCTCTCAAGCACTCTCAACTAATTTCCCGTTATTACAAAATATGATCCCTTTGAATCCTCCACAAATCTCTCAAGCATTTTCAACTACTTTCCCATTATTACAAAATATGATCCCTTTGAATCCTCCACAAATCTCTAACATATCTTGGATAAGATATTCTAACCAAATCCTCCATGATTTTCTCCTTAGGAATAGGCTTGCATAATTATCTCCTTAATATGGTGGAGGAGATATGGCTAAAATATGCCAACCAAATCCTCCATGATTTTCTCCTTAGGAATAGGCTTGCATAATTATCTCCTTAATATGGTGGAGGAGATATTTGAGAAGTCTTTTGGAATTAATTCTTCACATATTTCCTACACATCACAAAACTCACATATTCTTGAGATATATATAAAAATATGTATATTTTCTAATATTTAATCATAAATTCACTTGTAATACAAAAATGAATGAAATGGAAAATAAGAAGGTGAAACCCAAATGTATTTATGAAAATGATATGATAAAAGGTTAATGGGATGATGAAATGTAAGGAATAGTGAAGAAAAAGGTGGATGAAAATATGACATTTCTGAGTCCCAACAAGCATGTACATTTATAATCATAAGTGTATCCATATAATCATATCATCACATCAACATAACAACATCATGCATGACCATACCAACTGTATACCATAACCCCATGTGTCACAACCATAAGCTTGACAACATCAGACTTTACCCAAAGATAGCACAATCCACTCTAATACCACCCTGTAACACACCTCTCATATCTACCCACTTCCATCGGCTTTCCTGGGGTAAACATGAGCTGAGGGGCTACTATGATAAGACTTAACCTCCTAGATGACCTTAATGAAATGGAGTCGACACAAATGGACCTTACTAACCTCTTCCTGATGCCATAGGGCCCCCAAGGGTTGACCCACCCTTCATAGACCACTGTCCTTGAGAAAACTCACTTTTTCGTTGAACTGGAGCCCCGATTGCTCCTCCAAGCGACTAAGATTTCATAGTCGCTCACATGAGCCTGCCTGAGTGTGACTATAGCCTTTTTCTGCCAATGTTATGCTAGCGACTACGAGATTTAGGGTTATTTTCCAGGGCTAGGGCTTAGCCTCACCCATAACTCTATGTAACTTTCAGAACTCATAACAAACATGAAGGCAATGCTTGTAAACAAAAAACTGAAACCAGGACTTGACTTGACCTTCCCCAACCGGGACTAACATTCTGTCAAACACTTGGTAGATATGCAACCTACAGGTCATGAATTCAAGTATGAGCATAAGGGACTGAAAACTTATCAGATGTTTAACAAGAAGGGTCTCTGCCCTCATGTTAGTTATCATAATATCAATTAGGTCTTGCATTCATTATTCATTTAGTTACAAGTAAAAACATGATTAGAGCCATGACCAAGAACTGTCATATAACCATGCTTATAACCAAATAAATAACAATGAGGGAACATCCATTAAAGCCGCATAATAACAAGTACATTTACTCATCAAAAGAAATAGAAACTTATCGTTTATTAAATATAGGAAACATACAACTAGGTTCCTGACTTCCATGAACCACCCGACGATATATTGGTTGAACTAGATCTTTCTTTCGTCCAATAACCCTCGTGCCATATTTTAAGCATGAATGTGGGATCTCGTGGGATAAACCAATCCATAAACAACCAAGGGAATCTAGAGGTTAAACCACCTCCACCCTTACCATACTGTGATCTCACCTAAACTAGTGTCAAGATCACAAAACATAAATGAGCTTGGATGTCTCCTGATTTCTTCGCCATCCTTGATGAATTTTCTCATCTCCACCCTCAGGCTTTATTGTGTATCCCGCCATTACTGGTTAATGGATTCCTAGGCCTTTGGGAATTTTCCTGAGACCACCTCACCCCGGATTCTGAAACCATCCAACAATCCCAAGCTCAAATAGATAAAGAAACCCATCACACCATGGCTATCCAGAAATGGCAAGGCTAGGCTAAAATCTATTGTCGAAACCTAGAAAAATTCATGCCAGTGACAGCAAAAGAACCAAATACCAACATGCACATACCATGCACATAAAAACCAGCTAGGAAATCATGCATGCAACCTGTTACCTACAAGTATTCATGTTGAAGTTGCTTGACCCAACTTTTCCTTGCTTGATCCTTGCTTTCCTTTACTTTCCTTGTCCTTCATTTTCTTGCTTTCTTTCCTTCTCCTCTTGATGCTCTTCTCCTCTTTGAGACTAATTCCAAAACTGAACTGGAAAAAGGCTGCCAAGTGATGCTTCGAGGCCGTTTTATTATTCATGTCTCTAATTTCTTCAATTTTCCATTATTTTCCTTCAATTTTATCCTCACATGCAACCTGTGACCTTTCACCTTCCTTTTCACCTAATTTCCTTTATTTTCATAAATAAAATGCCAAAAATACCTTTTTTCCATTTCAAATCATTTTCCATTGTCTTTGCCAATTTTCCTTGGACATAAACACATCAAGTGATTCCCACTAGGATTTTTTTTCCTAACATCCAGCTTGGAATAAGTGTCCCTTAATCGTGGTCTTATTTTGCCTTTATTAACTTTTATTACATGAAATTTAAACCCGGGTATGTTACAGTCAACAACAGTGATTCAGAATTGTAGCAAGAGACGTAGTAGCAAGGAATCATGGTTCTATAGCAATCAGGAACATGAATACTAATGATCCAGGGGATAAAAAAATATGCTCAAAAACTAAAGTTCTCAAATTCTCTCGAAACCGATGCTAAATCGTAGATCTCATCATTCTGATTCCAATGACACTTTAATGACCTCAATCTGACATTGTATGAGGAAGTTATCACATTCTGAAGTTTTTAACAAACAATAAAAAGTCAACTTGCAGGGTTGATTGGGCAGTGTATGACTGTCACGTGCATTCGGTATGATGTGTCATGATGACATCATCGGCTGACTCGGACGTATGACTAACAGGTTGGACCAATGAAAAAAGGGCATTTGGCGCATGGTGATTGGTTGAAAGGTTGTTGTGGTGAACTAATCATAGGTCACCACATGGGCCAACCAGAGGGCCCCACGTCGCCCTATGAGAGGTCACCACGTGTTTGGTTTTTTGCACCAAATTTTCGGTTATGGGCTAGACGAACCTTTGTAGGATTCGAAATGTTGACCGCATACAAACTAACAAATCGTTTTACCAGCGTGCCACTGGTGTTCCTTGGTAAATGAAGGTGGTGGGCTTATATTTAAGTCCTAACGTATTAGCGGTTGGGGGGAGGGTTGGGCCGATCGTGTGTGGAACATATGGCGGTTACGTGACCATAAGTGACGGACAAGAGGGGTGGGGCGTGTGGCACCTTTCCCATGCCCCAACCCTTGGTTTCATTATATAACTCAACCAACAACGAGATTTCAAGAGGACAGGGGCGCGTGGCACCCCACCCGCACCCAACCCCAAAGTTATATTAACCGTCGCATGACTAGGAGCAGGGTCAGGAGGTGCATGTCCTATGGTCCGCACCTTACAGTCATATATGTGCCATGTAACCGACCGAAAATCCATATTCTACAAATCGTACCCAGCGTGGCAAGAATCGTGGGTTGAACCTATGACCTACGATGGCTAAAATTTTTCCTTACCAGTCCGCCAAAAAGCATTTTTGTTGCCAATTTTGTAGGGAGGATGAATTTGCAAAACAATTAACAAAAAAATGGAGAAGGAAGCCTAACTTGGCTATTTTTAAGCCTTTTTGAGCTCTAGAAGAGCCTACACTAGGTCTTTTGGGTGTTTTGGACACACTGGCAATGTTGTTTTTACAATTTGAGCATTGTATGTTGATGTAATTTCAAATTTGAGCATATATTATAACGGGCCACCATTGGAAGCTAGACCCAGAGACATAGCCCAGGAAGGGTGAAATTTGTCATCAAATTGGTGTGTTGTGATGTTGCTTATTGTCCACTTTTAACTGTTAAAATCTGCAAAATTTAACTTAGTTTGTGTGCTTTTTTAATATCGATCCATTACCCATAAGACATAAACTAGCTTGCGAAATATTACATAAAACCTTCATTTTTAATTTCAAATCAATTTGGTTTCATAGCATGGTTTTTGTGAAGGCTTGACATTTTTTGCAAGTGTTTTCTTTAATGATTATAAGGTCCAAATTGAAAAGAGGAGAAGGTGTACTTGAAGAACCAAACCCTCAAATTGGCTCAAGGATACCACAAACTCCACAAGTCATGGCACATGAAGAAGGACAAGAATTGATGTCTAATGATGAGAGAGATTTTAGAAAGCCTTTCTATGATATGTCTGAGATGGTGAAAGAAGATGGCGAGCAGTGGAAAGATAGAGATCGAGAAATTTAATGGTCAAAGTTTTGAGTTATGGAAACTCAAGATGGAGGATCTATTGGTAGATAAAGATCAGTGGATCGCGGTAGATCCAGGTACTAAACCAACGGGAGTGTCTGATGAAGAATGGAATAATTTGGATCAGAAGGCAAAGAGCATAATATGATTATGTGTCTTAGATTCAGTATTGTTGAATGTATCAGGGGAAGCTACGACTAAGGCTTTGTGGGACAAGTTAGGGACTTTGTACCAATCTAAGTCTTTGGTGAATAAACTGTTCCTACAGAAAAAGTTGTATAACCTGATGATGAAATATGGAGACTCGATGACAAATCATCTGAAAGCATTTAATAATGTGATAAGACAATTATTATCTGTTGATATTAAAATTTCACATGAAGATAAGTGCATCAGTTTGTTGTGTTCTCTACCAGATTCGTGGGATAGTCTGGTTATTGCAATAGGTAGCAATGCAACTACCTTGTAGTTTGATGAAATAGTCTCATCCTTATTGATGGAGGAGATGAGACGGAAAAATATGGAGAGCCAGAATGGTTATGCCTTGTCTATATGAGGAAGGTCCCATAACAAAAACAAACATAAGTCATCTAGACGGAGATCTAAATCTCCAAGAAAACCTGTAAAGGTGTGCTGGAAATGCGAAAAGGAAGGGCACTACAAAAGGGACTGTAAATCTAAAGCTCTTGACAAAGGAAAGGGATCTGATGATGCTCCTTCTGCAGAGGTGAAAACCACCTCAGATGAAGGTGGGGAGGTGTACTTGGCTTCTTCAAGTACACATGTAGATCATGAGGCATGGTTGATTGACTTAGGTGATTCCTTTCACTTCACTCCCCATAGGGAGTGGTTCTGTGAGTGTGAGAAATATGATGGTGGTGATGTATTCTTATGGGATGACAGGAAGGCTAGAATTGTTGGTCGTGGAAAAGTAAAGTTGAAGTTGCAAGGTGGAAGGATTAGAACATTTCCGGGTGTTTTGCATATTCCTGCATTAGCCAGAAATCTGATTTCTGTAAGCAATCTGGATGATGTAGGTGTAAAAATAGTGTTCAAGAAGGATACCTGCAAGATGGTTCAGGGAACACTGGTATTGATGCGAGGAGTTTGGATTGGAACTATGTACAAGCTGCAAGGTAGCACTATTGTCGATGAGTGCAACAGTTCTGTGGTTCCTGAAACTGGAGCAGAAAATCTAGTGGCCTCTGGAGAAAAGACCATGCTATGGCATCAAAGGCTTGGACATATTGGATAGAAGGGCCTTCGAATACTTCATGGTAAATGTATGGTAGAAGGTATGACTAATAGCTCTCTGGATTTTTATTTTTGTGAAAATTGTGTATATGGGAAGCAGAATCGGGTGAGTTTCCCCTCTGGTGGTAAGAGGGTGAAACAGATATTAGAGCTTGTGCACAGTGATGTTTTTGGACCTGTGAAGGTTCCATCGCTGGGTAAGTCTATGTATTATGTATCATTTATAGATGACTTCTCAAGGTATACATGGATATATTTCCTTAAGGAGAAATCTGAAGTCTTTGACATGTTTAAAGAATTTAAGGCTCTGGTGGAAAACCAGACAGATAAGAAGATAAAGGTGTTGAGGACAGATAACGGTGGAGAGTTTTGCAAGAAGGAATTTTAAGAATTCTGTAAGAAGTGTGGTATAGCATGGCAAAAGACTACTGCATACACACTTGAGCAAAATGGAGTTGCTGAAATAATGAACAAGACATTAATGGAAAGGACAAGAAGCATGCTCAGTGGTGCCGGGTTACAACAGGAATTCTGGGCAGAGGCGATGGAGACAGCATGTTACCTGGTCAACATATCACCTTCATCAGTGTTGGAGGATAAGACTCCACAAGAGGTATGTACTGGTAAGAAACCCTCTCTTTCACATCTGAGGGTCTTTGGATGTGATGCATACATACATGTTCCAAAGGAGAAAAGAACCAAGTTGGATAATAAATCTGAAAAGTGCATCTTTATTGGGTATAAGGGTGGTTTAAAGGGTTATAAGCTTTGGAACCCAGTAACAAGGTTGTGTATAAATGAGATGTGGTGTTCAGAGAGGTGAAAGATGTTATTAAACATGAAGTCCGATCAAAGGAACTTGAGAATATAGAGTTTGAGCTAAAGGAGGAAGAATTAGACTCTACAGTAGAAGAGGAATCAGAAGATGAAGAGCCACAAACTCCAAGTGTGAGAAGATTAGTTCGAGAAAAAAGGCAACCAGAAAGGTATAGTCCATCTTCTTTCTATTCAAATTTTTCTTTATCTATTACTCATGATGATCCCAAAATTGTGAAGAAAGCAGTAGATTCAGAGGATTGCAAACTCTAGAAAGAGGCCATGGTTGATGAAATGGCATCTTTACACAAAAATGAGGCTTAGGATCTGGTGGAGTTGCCAGTTGGAAGGAAACCCATTGGCAACAAATGGGTGTTAAAGAAGAAGACAAATGCAGAAGGAAAGGTGGAGAAATACAAAGCTCGATTGGTAGAAAAAGGTTATTCACAGGTGTTGGGAATTGATTTTGGTGATATTTTTTCTCCTGTTGCCAAGGTAGCTTCTATTAGATTAATTTTATCTGTTGTTGTTGCTTTTGATTTTGAGGTAGAACATATGGATGTGAAGACATCATTTCTTCACAGGGATCTGGAAGAGGAGATATACATGAAGCAACCTGAAGGATTTGCGGTGAAGGGTAAGAAAGAACTAATATGCAAGTTAAAAAAGTCTCTGTATAGGTTAAAACAGTCACCAAGGATGTGGTATCAGAAATTTGATACATTTATATGGGGACTTGGCTTCAGCAAAAGCAAAGCAGATCACTGTGTGTATTCTAAATTAATTGGTGACCATGTTATTTATCTGGTCTTGTATGTGGATGATACGTTGTTAGTTGGAAATGACGAAGAAATTATCCATGATTTGAAGACCCAATTGTCCTCCAAATTCGACATGGAAGATTTTGGTGCTGCAAACTATATTTTGGGCATGGAAATTAAAAGAGATCGGGCAAAGAGGAAGCTCTAGTTAAACTAGAGGAAGTATGTTGAGACAATACGGCAGAGGTTTAATATGCAAGGCAGTAAACCGGTAAAGGTTCATATTCCTGTAGGTGTGAATTTATCTGCTAAACAGTGTCCCAAGACACAAGAAGAGGAAGAGGACATGTCCCGTGTTCCATATGCAAGTGCAGTCTATAGCCTGATGTATGCGATGGTTTGTACTAGACCAGACATTGCACATGCAGTGGGAGTATTGAGCAGGTTTATGTCAAAACTAGGGAAGGAGAAATGGACAATAGTGAAGCGGGTTTTCAGGTATTTGCGTGGCACTAGTGATTATGGTTTGTGCTACCAAGGAAGACCAGGATTGGGTAGAGTTTTGGATATTCCTAGCTTTGTTGATGCAGACTAGGCTGGAGATCTGGATCACAGAAGATCTACAAGTGGGTATGTGTTTAACCTAATTGGAGGTGCAGTCAGTTGGTTGAGTCAGAAACAATCTATAGTGGAAGTATCAACTACAGAGGTAGAATACATGGAAGCCACTCATGCAAGCAAGGAAGCAGTTTTGTTGCAGATATTGTGTTCAAATATGGGGTTAGTACAAGGAGCTATAAGGATAGGTTGTGACAGCCGAAGTGCAATTTTCTTGGCAAAGAACCTTGCTTATCATTCAAAGACAAAGAACATTAATGTTCAAAATCACTTTGCGAGAGATATGATAGAAGACAAAAAGGTGTTGCTGGTAAAGTTGGACACTTTGAAGAATACTGCAGATGCATTGACAAAATCTGTGAGCTTTGAGAAGTTCTCTCGGTGTAGAGCTATAATGGGCATTGCAGGGATGGATAAATGACTAAGCTCTCTTGTGGCCCCTTGTGGAAAGAAAACAACAAGTGGGAGAATGTTGGGTTGTGTTATATTCTTTCCACGATTAGCCCACTTAGTTAACGGGGGGGTTAGAGGAGGGGCGGTGCCCCCCCTTTGTTGCGCTGATTGCGCAACGAGAGGGGGTCATAGGGGGTTTGAGGGGGGCGGTTAGCCCCCCTCTACGAGGTCCGGGGCAATGCCCAGGGGAAAATTTTATGGGACCCTATATTAGGTGGGCAAACCTACCTATTGTTTTGTGCATGGTTTTGGGTGCGATGATTTTCGGTCCATGGTATTGGATGCTTTAGCATTTATATATATGTATTGTAACATTGAAAGGAACATAATGAAAAATCAAGCTGGTAGTCCCGGTTTTGGGATCTAGGGGAAAATCTCTATGTATATGTGTTTTATGTGTTATTCTCTCGCATTGTTTATTTTCTGTGTTTTAGAAGTCGTATGCAGATAACTTCTGTATGGGGTTAAAAACTACATCCGTGGAGCCACTACAGTGCAAACTGCCATCCAAGTCTTATGTACTCTTCCTCAAATAACAATGGATGCAAATCCAAATCAAGACATTAGCACAAAATGTATCCATGCCATTTCAGGATTACAAGCAGTTCATTGAGTTGTTTGACCAAAGTAGCATTGAAGACAGAGCCAAATTAGTTTAGTTCTACCTACACAACCTCACCTTAACTGATATGAATGTTTGGGATCCAAATGCAAAGTTGGGAGACCTGCAGCTGATGGCCCTTGTTGATCCAGATCTTGGGGGAAAGCCCCCAAGATCTAAAATATTGAAATGGATTTTGGGGGAGAGGCCCCCAAGATCTGAAAAATTAAAATGCTAGAAGAAAAAGAGGAGAACGCCCAATAAACAAAACCACAAAGAAGCTTTTTATTAAAACGGAGAATAATTGTAAAATCTACATTGTGCTGGACAAGTTGTCCTTTTACAAAATGTGAATCGTTACTTATAGTATTTTTCAGTTACAATACCATGGGTCAATTCCATGGGTTAATGAATACCATGTGTGGATGTTAGTATACCATGGGTGGATGCCACTTATAATACCATGGCTAATTCCATGGGTGGATGAATACCATGGGTTGATGCCATTTTCTATTCGGATCACTTGCATCTTGGATGACTCATGAGGAGGCCAAAGCTGGGGAGATGAAGAAAGTAAGGGAAAAGGAAGAAAAAAAACCCCTCTATATTAGGGAAAAGCATATGAGTCCCATGGTTGTAATTAGTACTCACAACATCATCTCCAATGATGCTAAGCTGGCACCTATATACCTTGTCAATCAAGAGCATGCCATCTCCCATTTTGAGGACACTCTCAGGTTCTTAGGGATAGGGAGCCGACAAGCATGTCAGAGAATATGGAATGCCTTACCACATAGTCTCCAAATCAGGGAGTATCACTCTCCTGAAAGGTTGAGGAATGCATTGGAAAGAACACCCTTGTACAAAAGGGTCATGCAAATATTAAAGGTCAACTGGATTGGACTCAAGCTCAGTCCACCTTTGTTGTTGGGTTTATAAGAAAGAAGGAATGAAGAAGAGGAAAGGAAGTAATGGACAAACATAGAGAAGGATGCATGCTTCTATCCTCAGGAGGGCACACCATCTGCAGAACCTTGGGATGTTAGAGAAGCCACAAGGCCATGAAATACATGGACATAGATGATCGAGTTGCTCAGAGGATGAACAACAATTTTAGTGGGGGGGTGATGATGAGGCTCATCAATAGGTATATCATAAGGGTCACAATGCTATCGTCTAGCTTATTAAATTATCTTTTTCTCACATTTATCTACAAGTTGACATGTTATATTATGCTTAGTGTGAGGTGTAAAAGATGCGTTGTTGTGTCATGTGGCCTAATGTGTGTTAAATGTGAGAATTGGAGCAATTTTGAAATATTTGAGTGCAGGAGCTCGGAGTCAACAACAAGGACAGATTCTAGGAGGTTGTCCACTTCCTTAACTCCTCAAATCCGCAAAATATCACCACTCCATCTCTCATCAACTCGAGCTCATTGGCAACCAAGCAGGCCGAGGTCATTGGCAGTCGAGCCAGTGCAAGTCAAAGAAGATCTAGATCCACCTATTCTCAAGTTAGGCATACAAACATCCATATTTTATAGGGATTTGTTGGTAGCTACCCTTTCGCAAAAATAAACATGCTAAGGAACTCATTAGGATTCGAAGTTTTGTTGTAGCTAAGAGACCATTGAGCTTAAGCACTTGTGACTATTATTTTGAGGATGTATTTGACATTTTTGGAATGATAATGAGAAGTTTTATCTTGACCCATCACTGAGTTAGTTCAGAGGGCTAAAGCTCTTTGGTTTGGGCCCAACCCCAACAACCTAGGTCCCTCTTGTGTATTTATATTTCTCTTAGCCTAGAATGTTGATTAGTTTTTGCAGTTTATTAGAGTTTATTTATATTTCTTTTAGCCTAGAATGTTGATTAGTTGTTGCAGTTTGGTAGAGTATAATTCCTCAAAAAGTCTGTGACTGTGATCCCCATCTCACCTCTCTCATGGGAACATGATTAGAGGACTCCACCATCACAACCCAAAAACAATGTGTGATTTATTGTCTATGATTTCTTGGAAAAATTTACATTTGAGATCTTGCTTAACATGTGATTGTTGTAGCTTACAAGGTAATTCATTGCATAGATCAAGTTCTTAGCTTTAGTTAGATAGTTTCTTTATGATTTCTTGGAAAGGTTTACATTTGATATCTTTATTCACATATGATTGTTGTAGATTAGGAAGTAGTTCATTGCATAGACCAAGCTCTTAGCATTAGTTAGATAGTTTTGAAATTCAATTCATCTTTTCCACCATTAACTGTAATATTTTGAAAATGAAAAGAGGAACAGGTGCATGTGATGTTGCAAGGTTGTTGGATCTGCAGGCAAGGAATATTTTCACCAACTCCACCTAGGACTTCTCCACTCTCTTCTGATGAATTCCAACCCATGTTCTTGATCTCTGTTTTTTTGTCACCGTAAGCAGCCCTCTTAGCCCAAATTCGGCCTTCCTGAAGTGTTGGGATTGGCTAGGGGTGTTGGTCACCTTTCGTACATTCCCCACAAACTTCATTCAGATTTTTATCACTTCGTCCCATCATCCTTACCCTCCAAACCCTCTTGGCCAACTTCCTCTAGCATTTCAAGACTTCCTCTAGCATTACAGGAATCTTGTGGCAACATCCTGTAGCACACCTGTAGCAACCTGTTTTGACCTAAATGATAGCATAACTTAGTTTAGGAGTAGGTTTACCCCTCAGCTTGGATTCCATGACCAGAAGTACCATCTAGGCCATTCCCTTCATTCATTTTTATTTCCTGCATGAGTGGATAACATTAGTTCTTTCATTCTGAATTTGGCAATTAGGACCTTACTTAATCTGCAAGTGTGATTAGATCAATAATGCATGCATTCTTGAGTTGTGAATTGGTAGGATGATATTCTATTTTCAAGCAAACCTGATAAATAGATGATTAATTGCAAATTAGAGTAGTTTCCTTTCTGTAGTTAGCATAATTCTTGTGTTTTTCATGAATGGAATCATTAGCATTTACTAGTTAGAATTGAAAACCATTTACTTTCTCTGCACTAGGACTAGATTTTACATTTTGCTTTCAATTGTTAATATCCTTTAATTTTAGTAGAGGAATGGTCTTGGAGCCCTAATGATCAAGTGACCTAATTGAGGGTGGCATGAGTAGAATTCATCTACTATGTATATAGAACTGTCACCTCGAAGTTTGTATGAACCCCAGGTTAATAAGTAAATTTTAAGAGCCTTTGGAAGTTGAAGCACTATTGGTGCAATACCAGGGCTCACCAATTACTAAAGGAGGTTCATCAAGAACTTCTCTTGCATTGCATATCCTATTACATCATTACAAATAAAAGATGAGAAATTTGAATGGATAGAGGAATGTGTAGCCATATTTTAGTAGTTGAAGCAGTTGTTGGTAACTGCTCCAGTTCTTAGGATTGTAGATCCAAATAAAGAGTTCATAGTGTGTACAGATGCTTTTTAAAATAGGACTTGGTGGAGTCTTGATGTAGGAGGGACAAGTGGTGTGCTATGAATCCAGGAAACTGAATGAGCACGAGCAGTACTATGTGACTCATGATCTTGAGTTGGCAGTTATTATTCATACCTTGAAGAAGTGGAGGCATTAACTTCTTGACAGGAGGTTTGTATTGATGAGTGATCACATTGGGTTGATGTTAGGGTCCCACCCTAACCCCCTTATTTATGTAATGGGATCACGTCATAGTCAAGAGTCAATAAAGCCCATATTAATAATTGTAAGTGGTTAATCCGCAATTAATGACGGAACCACGATTAGTTGCAAATGGGCCATAGTATTAGATAGATGGTATTAATAAAACCCACGGTATTGGCCCGTGGTATTGCATGTATGAGTCATATATAAAGGATAGAGACTCCCTGCGAGGAGCATCGTGTCTTATTTTGTAATCGAGCTCTGCTCTATTGGAGGTCGCCCCCTCGAAGAGGCAAGTGAACATTACTCTTTGAATAATAAAATCATTGCTATTCTGTGTTCTGGGTATCTTTTCTTCGCATATTCTGTATTTGGGTATCATTTTGCAGGTTAAGAGCATAACAAGTGGTATCAGAGCACTTTCTAGGGCCGGTGGGATCTCCATTTCTTAGCAAAAAAAATTTTTGGCTAGAGACGTGTTCCGGCGTCTTTAAACCACGGGATCTGTCGTTGAGCGCATAAACCTGCGGATTTGGGGAGGCATGCACGCAGGAAATACAAGAGGTGGTCATGTCTGTTGGACTCCCTTGTAACCCCTGTGGGTACCCCTTCGAGTAGTAGCACATTAGACAACACCGCGCACGGACTGTCTTCCACGTACCCTCTGGGTATATCAAAAGCCCCCTAGGCTCCCTTGAAACTTCGCCATAGATAAACTGTCGGCAGTCTTGCGGCTACAGTACACCGAGAACAGCACTCAGAGAGATTACTCGCCCATACGATAGGGTAGTCAGGTTGTACGGCTAAGGGTACGGTCGATCCTCCTTAGTTAGAGCCCTGAAACATTGGGCCGAGTACTACTGCCAGACCCTTATGTATATTGTGATCTGTAGCACCTGACACTCCTCAAGACCATAGTTCCCTTTTCTATCGGGGGATCACACATCATCTCTTCCAGATCCGCTTGTGCAAAGGGGTGCAGCAGCAGCAGACATCAGTCCCGCAGTCTCGAGTTCGGGGCGCTTATTGGTGATATAGCCCATCAGAATCAGGACGACGAGCTGAGCACGGTGGTACCATTCACTTCTTAGTGAAATTTTTTTTTTAGGCGGTCCCAATTTTCAAAAAAATCAGGTTGGTGTATGGTAGAAACTAGAGCTCAAGCGATGGCCAATGAAAGGATGGACAAACTTGAAGAATCAGTGCAATCCCTCCACATTCAGCTTAGCAGACTATGTAGCATGGTCGAGAAAATAGTCCCGAAGGGCAAGGAGCAAGCCCACGAGGAGGTGTATAATGGTAATGAACACAATGAGGGTGAGTCTAGCCACTCTCCTCAGGTTTGGCACACCCACCAACAACCCAGTCAGCGACCTCCCAAGTTGGATATGCATAAATTTGACGGTTCTCACTCGTCGGCATGGATAGCACAAATGGAGCAGTATTTCAAACTGAATCACATCTTCGATGATGAGACTCAGCTTATGTTGGGGAGCATGTACTTGGACAATGAAAGGTGGCAATGGTGGGAATGGCATCAACGTTGCACTGGACCTTTTAGGACTTGGACCAAATTCACCAAAGCTCTTCAAGACCGCTTTGACCAGGAATCATCTTTTTTGGGTCGTCTTACTAAGCTCCGACAGGCTGGTACAGTGGATGAATATATTACAGCTTTTGAAGCCTTAGCCTTCCGCACTTGGGGTCTCTCAAATGTTTTCTACACAGAATGTTTTATCAGCGGTCTTAAAGAAGCTATCAAAGCCCAAGTCCTACTGCACCACCCCCCACATGGACGGAGGCTTGCAAGGTAGCTCGTAACGTGGAACGTGCATTAGCAGCCCAATACAGTCGCCCAAATTTCTCCGCTAAAGGTCGCCCCCCACAGGCTCACAACACGACTCAAACACTTAAGGTCCAAAAGGTGTCACCTGCGGAAATGGCCGAAAGAAGAAAGCAAGGTCTATGTTACTACTGTGATGAAAAATACTCCCCAGGTCATAAATGCAAGGAGCCCAAATTTTTTCAAATTGATGCAACTGACTACAGCTCAACAGAGGAAGATCCACCACTGGAGGAACATGAACCGCTAGAAGAAGACAACCAAAAGGACAATGTTGCTGACGAACCAGTTATTTCGTTGCATGCTTTGGCAAGAATTTCTTCCCCTCAAACTCTCAAAATCAGAGGTTTTATTAAACATCGCCCAGGTAGTCTTGATTGACAGTGGAAGTACACATAATTTCATCCATCAAAAAGTCGCAGAAGCAGTGCATTGTTTTGTACGAGCATTTTCTAACTTCCAAGTTCAAATTGCAGATGGAGGCACAATGAAATGTGAAGGCCGCTGTGAAAATGTCAAACTTCAAATGGGGAATTATCAGTTGAAAACCCACATGTTTGCCATACACATGGGGGGTTGTGACATTGTCCTCGGCGCTGAATGGCTCCGCACTCTTGGGCCAATCACAATGGATTTCTAGGAGTTATATATGAGTTTTAAGCAGAACAACTACACACATATCCTCCGTGTACTCCAGGCGGGAGCCCCATCTATCATCAGCTCGCATAGGATGGAAAAATTGTTAAAAAAGGGCAATCATGGAGTTGTAGCTCAATTTAATGCCATCCAGGCAGTCGAAACCAAGCCTCTGCCAATTCATCCTGAGATGCAATAGATTTTAAATAACCATTTGTCGGTCTTTAACAAGCCTCATGAGCTTCCACCCTCGCGAGGGGAACATGATCATAGCATCACCTTGGTTCCAGGGGCCCAACCCCCAAATGTGCGCCCATACAGATATCCGTTCACCCAAAAGAATGAAATAGAAAAACTCATCAAGGAACTTTTGGAAGCAGGTGTCATTTGTCCCAGCATTAGTCCTTATTCATCCCCAGTGGTCATGGTGCTCAAGAAAGATGGGGAGTGGCGGATGTGTCCCGACTTCAGGGCCCTCAATAAGTTGACAGTCAAAGATAAATTTCCCATCCCGGTGGTTGATGATTTGCTGGATGAACTCAATGGGGCTCAATTCTTCACTAAGCTGGATATTCGCTCAGGCTACCACCAAATTCGCATGAAGGAAGTCGACATTCCCAAGACTGCTTTCAGAACTCATGAAGACCATTATGAATTCCTAGTCATGCCATTTGGTCTTTGTAATTCCCCCTCTACTTTTCAGAGCCTTATGAACCACATTCTCAAACCATATCTCAGGGAATTTGTCCTTGTCTTCTTCGATGACATCCTCATCTATAATTGCACTTGGGCCGCACATCTTCAACGTGTAGATCTACTCTTGCAACTGCTCCACAAGCATAAATTATTTGTCAAGATGTCCAAGTGTTCGTTTGGCATGGCAGAAGTAGAGTATTTGGGCCACATTGTGGGGCGTGAAGGTGTCAAGGTGGACCCAAAAAAGATCCAGGCAATGCAGGAATGGCCTCAACCTAAGACCTTGAAGAGCTTGAGAGGATTTTTGGGTCTCACAAGCTATTATTGTAAATTTTTCCGCAACTATGGTCGCATAGCGAAGCCCCTCACCCAACTCCTAAAGAAAAATTCATTCTTCTGGAATGAGGAAGCACAACAGGCCTTTACAGCTCTAAAAAATGCCATGTGTTCCACTCCAGTCTTAGCACTACCTGACTTCACCAAATCTTTTGTCATTTAATGTGATGCTTCGGGTACAGGTATTGGGGCAGTCTTAATGCAGGAAGGGCGACCGTTGGCCTTCACAAGCCAACAACTCAGTGGGACGAATCTGGGCCAATCTACCTACGAGAAGGAAATGATGGCCATCTTACATGTCGTCGAGACCTGGCGACCTTACTTATTGGGGCGACGTTTCCAAATCCGCACAGATCATCACAGTCTTAAATATTTTTTGGAGCAACGCCTATCCTCCCCACAACAAAATAAATGGCTCGCCAAAATGCTGGGATATGATTATGAGATCATTTACAAGAAAGGGAAAGACAATAGTGTAGCAGATGCATTATCTCGCCAATTTGAGGAGGAAAGTACTCTGCTAGCAATTTCCCTCCCCATTCCAGAATGGATTGAAGAGGCTCACAGGGAATGGTTTTCACACCCCGAGCTCTCCCAACTCATTTCTCAATTGCAGGTAGATCCAAATTCCACCAAGGGCTACTCATGGCAGGATGATATTCTTCGCTACAAGGACAGAGTCGTAATATCACCAACATTCACCCTCAAAAGTCGCATTTTGGCAGAATTGCACTCATCTCCCATTACAGGGAATTCGGGCTTTCAGAAGACGTATGCTCGCACCAGAAGATCATTTTTTTGGACAGGCATGAAAAAGGACATCCTTACTTTCGTACCAGAATGCGATGTCTGTCAACGCCACAAAGGGGAAACCGTCAACACACCAGGCACATTACAACCATTGCCCATTCCGGCATCAATTTGGACGGAGGTTTCTATGGATTTCATTACAAGTCTTCCAAAGTCAGGGAACAAGTTAGTCATCATGGTGGTTGTGGACCGACTGTCGAAGTATGCTCATTTCTGCGCCCTACCCCACCCGTTTACACCAACTTTGGTTGCTCAATCTTTCATGGATCAGATCTTCAAATTGCATGGCATGCCCACTTCTATTGTGTCCGACCGCGACCCGATCTTCACCAGTAATTTTTGGCAAGAACTCTTCAGAATACAAGGCACTCAACTAAAACTCAGTACTTCCTATCATCCGCAAACAGATGGTCAAACCGAAGCCGTCAACAAATGTCTAGAAACCTACCTTAGGTGTTTCACTTCAGAAAAGCAACACCTTTGGGTACAATGGTTACCTCTGGCTAAATGGTGGTATAACACCAACTATCATGCCACCACCAAAATGACTCCCTATGAAGCAGTATATGGTCAACTCCCACCTTCACCTACTTCGTATCTCAAGGGATGCTCAAAAGTACAAGCAGTGGATCAACTCCTACAACACCGTGCAACCATGCTCGCCCATCTTCGAGAGAATCTTCATCAAGCTCAGAACCGCATGAAGCAACAGGTAGACCAACATCGCTTAGAGCGCCAATTTCAAGAAGGGGATCAGGTCTTTTTACGGCTACAACCATATAAGCAAACATCACTCAAAGACAAGGGGTGTCAGAAACTCTCTCCCAAATTCTACGAACCATATCAAGTACTTCAATGCATTGGAGAAGTGGCCTACAAGTTGGCCTTGCCACCTACTGCAAAAATCCATCCAGTTTTCCATGTCTCATGCCTCAACAAAGTGATTGGGAATAATTGCAGAATTCAGACCGGTCTACCTGAATTGGACGAAGAAGGGTCCATCTGGCTTCAACCCGAACAGGTCCTAGACACACGAGACAAGCAACTGCGCGGCCGCATGATTAAGGAAGTCCTCGTCAAATGGAAAGACACCTCTCCGAAAGATGCAACTTGGGAACCAGCCACTATTCTTCAGCAGTTTCCGCAGCTTCAGCCTTGAGGACAAGGCTAGTCTTAAGGGGGAGGGCATGTTAGGGTCCCACCCTAACCCCCTTATTTATGTAATGGGATCACGTCATAGTCAAGAGTCAATAAAGCCCATATTAATAATTGTAAGTGGTTAATCCACAATTAATGACGGAACCACAGTTAGTTGCAAATGGGCTGTAGTATTAGATAGATGGTATTAATAAAACCCACGGTATTGGCCCGTGGTATTGCATGTATGAGTCATATATAAAGGATAGAGACTCGCTACGAGGAGCATCGTGTCTTATTTTGTAATCGAGCTCTGCTCTATTGGAGGTTGCCCCCTCGAAGAGGCAAGTGAACATTACTCTTTGAATAATAAAATCATTGCTATTCTGTGTTCTGGGTATCTTTTCTTCGCATATTCTGTATTTGGGTATCATTTTGCAGGTTCAGAGCATAACAGTTGAGATATTTGTTTGACCAACCGAACCTAAATGCTAGGCAAGCTATATGGTTGGCTACCCTTAGTGACTTTGACTTTGAGATCAGATACATCAAAGGAAAGCATAACAGAGTTGTAGATGCTCTCAGTAGGAGAGTGCAGATGAACCATGTCGTAGCAGTGAGCTCGTATAGGACAGATTTACAGGATCAGATCTTACAGGCAAGATAATAGGATGACAGGTACAGGGAGCTTAGGCACATGTTACAGCAGGGTACATGTGATTAGGATGTGGACTATCATCTCACGGCAGATGATTTGGTGAGATTCAAGGTCAAGATTTATGTGTCGAATGACAATGGGCTCAAGAAGCTTATCTTGAGGGAGTTTCATGTCAAGCCATATTCAGGTCACCCAAGATCTCAAAAGAAATTGACAATAGTGAAGAAGTTATACTATTGATCAAACTCGAAGAAGGAAATGGCAGAGTTTATGGCTAGATGCTTGGACTACCAGCAGGTGAAAGCAAAGTGTAAGCATCTAGGTGGGTTGCTTCAGCCTATTCAAATTCTAGAATAGAAAACAGAGGTCATTTTCATGGATTTCATTACCAGTCTTCTGAGGACATCGAGGCAAAATGATTATATAATGGTTGTGGTCGATAGGTTGAGCAAGGTAGCTCACTTCATTCCAGTGAAGACTACTTATTCAGCTAGTGAGGTGGCATGGTGTTCTGAAGAAGATTGTGTCTGACACAGATGCTGATTTCACTTCCAAGTTTTGGAAGGATCCATTTGTAGGTTTGGGGATAGATTTGGCCTTCAGTACAGCCTATCATCTGTAGACAAATGGACAAACAAAGAGGGTCAACAGGATTCTGAAGGATATGTTGAGGATGTATGTCATGCACCAGTAGAGGAGATGATAGGAGTACCTTCCATTGGTCAAGTTTGCTTACAATAATATTTATCAGGAGTCACTAAGGACGAGTCCATTTGAGGCACTATATGGGTGGAGTTGTAATACTCCTATCAGCTAGAGTAATCCAGTGATGAGGGTACTTATTAGATCGGATATGGTGGTAGAAATGTGTTGTGGCCAGCAACAACCCTCCCCTAGTTCGTTTAAGTGTGACCAAGATACTTAAATGAATGGGGACCCTTAGTTAATTTTTAGAAAAAACAAGAGTTTCCTTCCCTCAAGATAAGGTTACCATCATGGGCTTAGGTAAGTCTTTTGAACATTTTAAAACCTAAGTCTATGATAAAGAGAAAATCTTTAAAGTTGCGTTGCAAAAGATAGGAAATACATCCATTTCTCTTCAAATATCAATATGCGCAAAATCCTCGTGTTAAGAATGTCATCGCGTTGCAACAAAGTAATCCTCATAAAGAAAAACTTAAAGATTCGCCGATCTGCGATAACGCTGATCGCATATCGCAGAAATGAACCGACAGGATTTGGCAAACATCAAAGTTCTGCGATCTGCGATGTTGCGATCGCTGCGATTTGCAACCGTGCGATTTGCGATGGTGTGATTTGCGATCGCGCGCTATGCGAGCTTACGTAAGCAAATCATAAATCACTTCAGTACGAATCCTTCGGGTGCGCCATTCAAAGAAAAAGCCACTTACCATAATCTGACTTGAAATCATGCGCTTTTAATGATAGTAAATGAATTAGTTGTCAGTTATTAAGTGAATTAAAGACGCGTGCCTTTGTAGAGATTTACTTCACGTAAGGTGGCATATTTGATATATCTGTTGCATTTAAAACTCTCCCATCACCCTTCCGAATCAGTCATTTCCATTTCACTCGTAATCTGCAGGAACGAAGAGCTAAGACGATTCAAACACAGACGCAGGAAGAAATGGGAAAGAAACACAAAGCTCAAAGCTCCGAAGCAAAGGAAAAGACAAAGGAGATGGTGCCTTTGTATACAGACACGGCCTGTAACAAAGACGCAGGAATATCAACATGGGAAAGCATGTACAGGCTACTGGAAGAGGAAAATCCCAGAATAATGAAAGTTGTTGCTTCCGCGGGCTCGCACCGCTCTTCTGAGGCGTCCTTAGAAGACCCAGCATGTTCATTTCTTCACAGAATAGCGGCAAGACCCAAAATCCTACCATATACGGATATGATCAAGTGGATACTGGATGATGCAGATATGAACCACAGAAAATTCAAAGTTCAAGGACACGGGCTCATCGGATCGTTCGCTGCCCAAGACTTGAAGCTTATGTATCATTTTCCTGAACCACAAATGACCTATAATGCTCAATTAGTTAAGAAGTTTGCGGCGGAGAACCCAGACCTATCAGACACCACCAAAGATTGGTCTAGGAAAGAGGAGCCACTCAAGAAGGACAAAAACGGTATGTACAGCACTGGTTCCCTCACCTCTCCATATTGTTTTGCTGCGGCCATGCTCTGTAGGTTATTTGGCATGCCGGATATCAACAAGTTTTCGTCTGAATGGCTACCATTAATTGATGCTGCCACAAGCGCCGATATTGTAGACTGGGCCAAAATTCTTTCTGATAATCTTTATACGGCTGTTATCAATTACCGGTCTAAAAGATCCTTGTCTCAAAGGGTCTATCCTCCTTTTTATCTGTCTGCATATGTTATGGATTCTGCTTGCCTTGTGTCTAAATTCCCTATTATGGGTTGGAAATGGACTACCCAAGACCCATTGCCTATCCATGTCTATCATAAGGTGTTATGGGATTCTCAGTTTGCCCCTCACTTCTATCAGATTTGCCACGGGCTCATTTTGCCCTTGTATAGAATAATGTATGATAAAGACCCCCCTAGGTGCTCTCCTGAGGCACAAATCGACATCATCCCCATCGCGAGATGGTTCGGGGAAGAATGGTTTACTTATGTTAGAGTTTTTGGAAGCACTGTACCTCCACATGTCCTACCTTTATATATCCCTGATAAACTTTTGGCTCGGGAAATTGCTTATCAAACTTGTTCAGAAGGCGGTCTGACCAAAGACCTAAAAGACAAAAAGAAGGCCATATGGCCTCAATTTCCTGTAGCTTGTGGGGCCTTCTCATTGTTCGATGTAGGACACGCTTTCGGCGAAGTAGAGAATGTGACGTGTCTTCAATTATTTAAATTCCCAGCAAGGCCATTTGACCCAAATGATATCACCCAAGAGTTCACCACGAACTTCAAAATAAGAGTGTTCTCCGGGAAGAAAGATTTGTTTGATGATCTATTTCAGAATAGAAGTTCGCTCCAAGAAATTTTGCGAGAAGCTCAGTCGAGGTTGTCTCCAGATGACCTCCAAAGATTCATGTTATACAGGGAAAGAAGGTTGGCCAGTATTCCGCTAGAGAAGCTGCGACTGCCCGCTAGAGAACCAACTCCGAGCGTTAGCCTCAGCGAAAACTCTAGCACTTCCAAATCTAAATCCAACACTGCACAAGGAGCGCCTAAGCATCCTAAAGAGTCTGGATACGACCAAGGAAAAAGCGAAGAAACAACTAAGGATACAGCTCAGTCAAGTGCAATGTCTCAGCAACAAGTTATCGCCTCCCCGCCAAGAGATGTCCCCCCTCCTGTCATCGAAGCACCGCTCGTCACAACAGAATTGGACAAAGAATGGGAAACCTTCAATGAATTGATCAATCTTGAAGGGCAAGCCCCGAAAACACCTGTAAACAATATACAGGTAGTGCAAGAAGTGGTCCCGACCATAATTAGCAGTGTCACAGAAACAGAGCATTCTCCCATCGCTCCACCTTCTGAGCTTCTACTTAATGTAGAAGAAATTCCCCCACTGGATGTATTCTATAGTCCCCAACACAAAGCAGTTGTAAGAAGGCAGAGGAAGAAAAGAAAACTAGAAAATACACTGCCACAAGATGCCGAACAGTTGGATGTCTTATGGAAAGACCCCAATAATAACCCAACTGAAAACCTCACTAAGTTGTCTCAGATCGCAGGAGCATATGCTTCTGCAACTATTGATAAAGCATCAGAAGTTCAACAGTTATTGAAAGAACAAGAAGACCAGATACAGCTGCTACAACAACAGTTGCAACAAGCCAATGCTAACACTGAAGCTTCCAAACAGCTCGAGAAGCTGCAGGAAGATTTTCAACAGATGCAGATAGGCTATCAAAGAAGTCTCGATGAAAAAGGAAAACAATTGCAGACTTTACAAGAAATACATAAAGATGAGCCTAAGTTGGCAGAATTTGTTTCAGAAACTATTGGCTTAAATGAGCAACTACTGCAGCAACAGGAAGAGTTGGGACGTAAAATAGTACAGTGGAGTCACTATTGCGAGCTGAGCGATAAAATCACCAATCAGGTGGTAGATTTGCGGAGTGACTATGATCAAAGTGACAGAAGGGTGACGGAATATTTAACATGGCAGGATGATGATGAAGGAAGAAGAGCAAGCGCACCTAGGATAAACGAAAACCATAAAGAACTGCTCTTTAAAAGATGGGACGATCAAATCAGGTAGGCGGAGCAGGCAGCAGAGACAGCGGCTACACAGGCAAGCATTCTCATCGACTGTGTAAATGAAAATTTACACAGGGCCAATTTAATCGCAAAGACCACCCCGGGGTATCTACCAAAGAGGTTACAACTGGAAGTAGAATGGAAGCAGAAAGCGCAGGCAAAGGAGAAAGCAATCCACGCATTAGCCAGGTTGAATTGGGAATGTTACTGGACGTACTTAGTCAAGCCGCACAGCCAATGGATGACGGTGAAATGCATCACAAACGCGGCCGAAAAAATAGCGCCAGCTCTCATAGATGTTGTCTTCGCAGCACAGCTCAGCACCGAAATCAGTCAACCGACTCTTCTTAAGCATATGCTGGATACTTGCAACTTTAAGGACCAAGTTCAGAAGTAGCCTTACTTAGAATGTTGTTTTTTCTTTTTAACTAGATTACAAAAAGGACGGTCATTTGAAACCCGCATCCTAAATTTTGTAATAATACTATTATTAGAATTAGGAAGTAGTATTTTAACCCTTCTCATGCATTTAGAGAAGAGTCCAGAAATTTGTCAAAAACTTGTCCTCAGAACATGCACTTCTGCACCCTCAAAGGAGGTTTTGATGAATGGATGGATCGAGATTTATTAATGTTTGCATTTAATGTCTGCTACTGATGTTGCACTTTTGTACTCTTAGTAGATGTTAGAACAAGTAGAGGTAAATCGTCATTGCTTGAAGCTTATGAGTGGAACCAGTCATAAATGGTACTTTTATCTCTTGGCATGTTTCTGTTCATATTCTTAAAGTGATATGCAGTTTTCAGTTGTTTATATGTTAATGCATGAATGTGTGGGTTACCATTTGGCACTTTTGTACGGTGGAGTCATTTATTTGTGCTTGATATATGAATAACTTATTATGCGATATGATGTTCACAACTGTTTTGCCTAACTTTTTATGCAGAATGGTTTATCTTAATTGGTTTCTATTCTTATGATAGCTGAATGATCTTTATTACCAGTTATTGTTCGAAATCTTTTTAGATCGCATAATAGAAGAAATACACCCGGGTTAGTGTAGATTAGATGTGTTGTTTTTCCTTTATTAGATTACAATAGCATAGAGTTAGCTTAGAAGTTTGAATTAAATTAGCTTAAAACACTCCTAGATCAGCATCACTCAACTCTACACACACACACACATCCCTTAGATTGGGAAACTGGTCCCATTATCCCCAGTCGGACCCGCTATACCAAACGGATAAGGAGCTGCCAACCAAGGTCCGGACCGGGTGGCTATCCCCCTTGTTTTCGACCCGATTTTCGGGGCTTCAACATATTTGGCGCTAGAAGGAGGGCTTGAACATAGTGTCTGTTGGAATGATTTTCAATTATAAGATGTGAATCAGGATGGCTGCTCGTAAAATTCCTATTTGGAGTTGCATCTGCGTTCCTACCTCTTCCAACACACCACCAGAAGTGGTAAGACTCTTGTCTCAGGTAAAATTCAATGGTAAGAATGATTCTTCTGCTTTTAATCATGCTCTTCAATTTATTCAAAGAGTTTCAAGTTCTGATATTCAGAGGATTGATGAAGGCGTTTTATGCAGAATTTTCACTCTTACATTCACAGCGGAAGCTAGAAAATGGTGCAGAAACCTCCCAGTTGCATCAATTCACAGCTGGGACCAATTTGTCAAGGCTTTCATTTTTGAATTTGACTGTTATGACTATGACCAGGTATATGATAAAATTGATTATTTACGGAAACAAGATGAATCTGTTAGGGATTTTAATATGTGATTTCATCTTAATTGTCTAAAGTATGATCTTGAAAGTGAATTCACCGATGAAGAATCTTCAGATTATGCTGAATATTCCCTACCTCCTGTGACTAATCAAGAAGAAATTAGTTCAACCTTTGTCTCATTTTCTTCTAACATGAATGATGATCCCAAGTTGACTATACAAACCAGCCATGATGAAGAAAGTCCCCAGAGCCTGGGAGTCATGCATGCTCTAATGCAAGAAGACAAAAGCGAGAATGCTGGAGGAAAGTCTACCTCAGAACCAGAAGACGACTTTGATACAAGGTCAGATAATATCATTGCAAATCAACAAATGTAGGTGCCAAGGTTAGAACAACAAACTACTTCTCTTTCAAAAAGTATCAGTACACAAAGGTATGATCTAAAGCCCGATGTCTATGATGAATCTGATGAACAAAGGTTTTTCCATGATGTTTTCAAATGCATTGTTCCAGAATCGCATTTTTCTCTTTATCCTGATGTTTTTAGTGATGATAATTTCTCCCCTCTCAATATTAAAGATATCTCAAGAAACACAGAGGATTATTCAAACAAGCCATCATTAGGTTTTCAGGATAATGAGACAGTTATAGAACATCCTTTGGCCATTTTCAAACAAGAACCACTTCACCTTCCTTGTCTGAAAAGATATAAAGAAAAAGAGAAATCTAGGGAAACCTGTAAAATCATTTACGATAGCTACTTTGACAACAATGAGGCTGTTGAGTTACCCCAGGTAACTCAACTAAGCTCAGATAATGAGAGATATCCTAATTCAAAAATTATATCAGTCAACCCTCATTTCAAAGTAAAAGACCATTTGCATGATTTTACTATCCAAGACAATGTCCCGATCTATGATTCATACTATGATGAAACCTCTAGGCCGGCTCATAATCATAACTTATCTTTTGATTCACAAGACGGAATTTGAAGTTACTCGGATCCCATAATTCTGACCAGTGCTTGTAAAATAAATCCCAGTTGTGCTGTAACACCATTTGTACAGATAATCATCCCTTTCTTTCTCATTTGCACCCATTTTGTACAAAATCGGATTTTGTTTTAAATTTTCAGACTTTTGATAGCTTATTGCAGCATGTTGAGCACCTTGTCAAAGAACATTCGAAAGACATGCCACCGTTTTGGAAAGATAAGCTGTGTCAAGGAAGTCTAAAACTTTCTCAATTTCAACATCAATCAATGTCAGACTTTCTTAAGAAACTTCTTTGGCATCCAGAACACCATCAACCAAGGAAAGTACCTTTCGAAACTTATTGGCCATTCCCGCCAATCGATAAAGATCTTTCCGGGAATTTCCATCTATTTTGCATCGAACCATTTAGTGATTTATATATGGAAAATTTCCTTTTAAACCAGATCGCTAAAAGCTCAGCTTTAACAAACAGTGTGTTACAAGCCATTGAAATTAAAAAATCATATTCACAACCTGGCTTATCATCCTTCCTATTACGAGGTCATCAATCCATAACAGAAGTACATCCTAATTTTGATGATCCTATAGGTATCCAGTTGGAAAGAAGTTTTCGTAAGAAAGAAATATCAGACAGAATTCCAACTGAGGTCATGCATTCTTATCCCACATCCAACATTAATAGTCCAAGGAAAATTAGGATCCTAATACTGATGTTTGGAGGTTACAAACGGCTGGGAATAAAAATGAAGAGATGGTTCCATTGGAAATATCATTTCACCTAGCTAATTTTCTGTATATAGCTAGAATAGGAGTAGGAGTAATTTAGCTAGGTTGTTAGTTTTGATTTTGATAATTGATAGGCAAAATAAGAGAAGGGATTATCCTATTCTGTACATAACCCAAGAAAATGTCTATCTCTCATAATAGCTAAATATTTGTCTCCATAATAAGGTTTGCTATGGTAAATAGCATTTGACATTTACTAAGGATACCTTTTCTCTGTCAAAAACATCAAACTTCTGCTTCTATGAACAGCAAATCTTTTGAAAGCTTAATCTTTATTATCATTAGAACTTTAACCCGGATATGATGCTAGTTTCAACTCCAAGAAATCTGAAGAAAGCTACCTCGGTAAAGAAATTGTTTTATGTCAGTACAATGAAAGGTATCAATAATGAAATAAAGATTCTCTGTAGAAACAGCCATTCCCAAACAACTCCATCATTGTCGTCCAGAACTTTCTTAAGGAAAGGAAATTTGACTTCCTCCCTGCTAAAGGAGATCGCAGCATTCAAAGGAACAACCCAAAAAGAAACACTATATCTCAAAGAATAAGAGGTCTCATCACGAGCCGGCTTATCATGATCACAGATATTATAACTTGCTGACTTTGCCAATACTGTCTACCAAAACAGGGCAACGACTCGAGATTGTTGCAATCAAAAGGCAAGGGGTCTCATCACGAGCCAGCTTGTTCAGCAAAAGTGTAAATCAAGTGAATGACTGTGTCATAATTTGGCCACCAAACCAAGACATTGTTCTTTAGAGAATAAAAAGGAAAGAGTGTCAAAATGGGTTTTTCTCTAAAAAGTTGTACATAACCTTAAGCAGGATAAAGGATCATTACTAGGTAATAGGTAACCCTGTCGAGGCTATGGATGCCTGCTGGCAGCAGAGGCTCTACCTGCGACAAAGGAGCATATTTAAAAAAGGCTGCTACACAGGGGAAACTTTATTTTATGTTTTACAAGACCAAGTAATGGCTGATGTAAATGCAAGGACAAAGCTGAGGATGCAAGTAATCAAAATAGAAAAAGGTTGAAACAAAACATCATTAACAGGTTGAGGTATGATATGCTTTATCTTTTTATAATAAAGTTTAAGTTCTCTGAGAAATTTTTTTCAGGAGTTTGGAAGCGTCAATAAAAGACCAGAGATAGCTGGTTCTCCCAAGTGAATCGCCAATTGTTGTGGCCAACAACAACCCTCCCCTAGTTCGTTTAAGTGTGACCAAGATACTTAAATGAATGGGGACCCTTAGTTAATTTTTAGAAAAAACAAGAGTTTCCTTCCCTCAAGATAAGGTTACCATCATGGGCTTAGGTAAGTCTTTTGAACATTTTAAAACCTAAGTCTATGATAAAGAGAAAATCTTTAAAGTTGCGTTGCAAAAGATAGGAAATACCTCCATTTCTCTTCAAATATCAATATGCGCAAAATCCTCGTGTTAAGAATGTCATCGCGTCGCAACAAAGTAATCCTCATAAAGAAAAACTTAAAGATTCGCCGATCTGCGATAACGCCGATCGCAAGATCGCATATCGCAGAAATGAACCGACAGGATTTGGCAAACATCAAAGTTCTGCGATCTGCGATGTTGCGATCGCTGCGATTTGCAACCGTGCGATTTGCGATGGTGCGATTTGCGATCGCGCGCTATGCGAGCTTACGTAAGCAAATCATAAATCACTTCAGTACGAATCCTTCGGGCGTGCCATTCAAAGAAAAAGCCACTTACCATAATCTGACTTGAAATCATGCGCTTTTAATGATAGTAAATGAATTAGTTGTCAGTTATTAAGTGAATTAAAGACGCGTGCCTTTGTAGAGATTTACTTCACGTAAGGTGGCATATTTGATATATCTGTTGCATTTAAAACTCTCCCATCACCCTTCCGAATCAGTCATTTCCATTTCACTCGTAATCTGCAGGAATGAAGAGCTAAGACGATTCAAACACAGACGCAGGAAGAAATGGGAAAGAAACACAAAGCTCAAAGCTCCGAAGCAAAGGAAAAGACAAAGGAGATGGCGCCTTTGTATACAGACACGGCCTGTAACAAAGACGCAGGAATATCAACATGGGAAAGCATGTACAGGCTGCTGGAAGAGGAAAATCCCAGAATAATGAAAGTTGTTGCTTCCGCGGGCTCGCACCGCTCTTCTGAGGCGTCCTTAGAAGACCCAGCATGTTCATTTCTTCACAGAATAGCGGCAAGACCCAAAATCATACCATATACGGATATGATCAAGTGGATACTGGATGATGCAGATATGAACCACAGACAATTCAAAGTTCAAGGACACGGGCTTATCGGATCGTTCGCTGCCCAAGACTTGAAGCTTATGTATCATCTTCCTGAACCACAAATGACCTATAATGCTCAATTAGTTAAGAAGTTCGCAGCGGAGAACCCAGACCTATCAGACACCACCAAAGATTGGTCTAGGAAAGAGGAGCCACTCAAGAAGGACAAAAACGGTATGTACAGCACTGGTTCCCTCACCTCTCCATATTGTTTTGCTGCGGCCATGCTCTGTAGGTTATTTGGCATGCCGGATATCAACAAGTTTTCGTCTGAATGGCTACCATTAATTGATGCTGCCACAAGCGCCGATATTGTAGACTGGGCCAAAATTCTTTTTGATAATCTTTACACGGCTGTTATCAATTACCGGTCTAAAACATCCTTGTCTCAAAGGGTCTATCCTCCTTTTTATCTGTCTGCATATGTTATGGATTCTATTTGCCTTGTGTCTAAATTCCATATTATGGGTTGGAAATGGACTACCCAAGACCCATTGCCTATCCATGTCTATCATAAGGTGTTATGGGATTCTCAGTTTGCCCCTCACTTCTATCAGATTTGCCACGGGCTCATTT
Organism: Pinus tabuliformis; assembly: GCA_031772625.1. Taxonomy (NCBI): domain Eukaryota; kingdom Viridiplantae; phylum Streptophyta; class Pinopsida; order Pinales; family Pinaceae; genus Pinus; species Pinus tabuliformis. The sequence goes on from CM062808.1 coordinate 572,943,810, forward strand.
TGCCCTTGTATAGAATAATGTATGATAAAGACCCCCCTAGGTGCTCTCCTGAGGCACAAATCGACATCATCCCCATCGCGAGATGGTTCGGGGAAGAATGGTTTACTTATGTTAGAGTTTTTGGAAGCACTGTACCTCCACATGTCCTACCTCTATATATCCCTGATAAACTTTTGGCTCGGGAAATTGCTTATCAAACTTGTTCAGAAGGCGGTCCGACCAAAGACCTAAAAGACAAAAAGAAGGCCATATGGCCTCAATTTCCTGTAGCTTGTGGGGCCTTCTCATTGTTCAATGTAGGACACGCTTTCGACGAAGTAGAGAATGTGACGTGTCTTCAATTATTTAAATTCCTAGCAAGGCCATTTGACCCAAATGATATCGCCCAAGAGTTCACCACGAACGTCAAAATAAGAGTGTTCTCCGGGAAGAAAGATTTGTTTGATGATCTATTTCAGAATAGAAGTTCGCTCCAAGAAATTTTGCGAGAAGCTCAGTCGAGGTTGTCTCCAGATGACCTCCAAAGATTCATGTTATACAGGGAAAGAAGGCTGGCCAGTATTCCGCTAGAGAAGCTGCGACTGCCCGCTAGAGAACCAACTCCGAGCGTTAGCCTTAGCGAAAACTCTAGCACTTCCAAATCTAAATCCAACACTGCACAAGGAGCGCCTAAGCATCCTAAAGAGTCTGGATACGACCAAGGAAAAAGCGAAGAAACAACTAAGGATACAGCTCAGTCAAGTGCAATGTCTCAGCAACAAGTTATCGCCTCCCCGCCAAGAGATGTCCCCCCTCCTGTCATCGAAGCACCACTCATCACAACAGAATTGGACAAAGAATGGGAAACCTTCAATGAATTGATCAATCTTGAAGGGCAAGCCCCGAAAACACCTGTAAACAATATACAGGTAGTGCAAGAAGTGGTCCCGACCATAATCAGCAGTGTCACAGAAATAGAGCATTCTCCCATCGCTCCACCTTCTGAGCTTCTACTTAATGTAGAAGAAATTCCCCCATTGGATGTATTCTATAGTCCCCAACACAAAGCAGTTGTAAGAAGGCAGAGGAAGAAAAGAAAACTAGAAAATACACTGCCACAAGATGTCGAACAGTTGGATATCTTATGGAAAGACCCCAATAATAACCCAACTGAAAACCTCACTAAGCTGTCTCAGATCGCAGGAGCATATGCTTCTGCAACTATTGATAAAGCATCAGAAGTTCAACAGCTATTGAAAGAACAAGAAGACCAGATACAGCTGCTACAACAACAGTTGCAACAAGCCAATGCTAACACTGAAGCTTCCAAACAGCTCGAGAAGCTGCAGGAAGATTTTCAACAGATGCAGATAGGCTATCAAAGAAGTCTCGACGAAAAAGGAAAACAATTGCAGACTTTACAAGAAATGCATAAAGATGAGCCTAAGCTGGCAGAATTTGTTTCAGAAACTATTGGCTTAAATGAGCAACTACTGCAGCAACAAGAAGAGTTGGGACGTAAAATAGTACAGTGGAGTCACTATTGCGAGCTGAGCGATAAAATCACCAATCAGGTGGTAGATTTGCGGAGTGACTATGATCAAAGTGACAGAAGGGTGACGGAATATTTAACATGGCAGGATGATGATGAAGGAAGAAGAGCAGGCGCACCCAGGATAAACGAAAACCATAAAGAACTGCTCTTTAAAATATGGGACGATCAAATCAGGTAGGCGGAGCAGGCAGCAGAGACAGCGGCTACACAGGCAAGCATTCTCATCGACTGTGTAAATGAAAATTTACACAGGGCCAATTTAATCGCAGAGACCACCCCGGGGTATCTACCAAAGAGGTTACAACTGGAAGCAGAATGGAAGCAGAAAGCGCAGGCAAAGGAGAAAGCAATCCACGCATTAGCCAGTTTGAATTGGGAATGTTACTGGATGTACTTAGTCAAGCCGCACAGCCAATGGATGACGGTGAAATGCATCACAAACGCGGCCGAAAAAATAGCGCCAGCTCTCATAGATGTTGTTTTCGCAGCACAGCTCAGCGCCGAAATCAGTCAACCGACTCTTCTTAAGCCTATGCTGGATACTTGCAACTTTAAGGACCAAGTTCAGAAGTAGCCTTACTTAGAATGTTGTTTTTTCTTTTTAACTAGATTAGAAAAAGGACGGTCATTTGAAAACCGCATCCTAAATTTTGTAATAATACTATTATTAGAATTAGGAAGTAGTATTTTAACCCTTCTCATGCATTTAGAGAAGGGTCCAGAAATTTGTCAAAAACTTGTCCTCAGAACATGCACTTCTGCACCCTCAGAGGAGGTTTTGATGAATGGATGGATCGAGATTTATTAATGTTTGCATTTAATGTATGCTACTGATGTTGCACTTTTGTACTCTTAGTAGATGTTAGAACAAGTAGAGGTAAATCGTTATTGCTTGAAGCTTATGAGTGGAACCAGTCATAAATGGTACTTTTATCTCTTGGCATGTTTCTGTTCATATTCTTAAAGTGATATGCAGTTTTCAGTTGTTTATACGTTAATGCATGAATGTGTGGGTTACCATTTGGCACTTCTGTACGGTGGAGTCATTTATTTGTGCTTGATATATGAATAACTTATTATGCGATATGTTGTTCACAACTGTTTTGCCTAACTTTTTATGCATAATGGTTTATCTTAATTGGTTTCTATTCTTATGATAGATGAATGATTTTTATTACCAGTTATTGTTCGAAATCTTTTTAGATCGCATAATAGAAGAAATACACCCGGGTTAGTGTAGATTAGATGTGTTGTTTTTCCTTTATTAGATTACAATAGCATAGAGTTAGCTTAGAAGTTTGAATTAAATTATCTTAAAACACTCCTAGATCAGCATCACTCAACTCTACACACACACACACCCCTTAGATTGGGAAACTGGTCCCATTATCCCCAGTCGGACCCGCTATACCAAACGGATAAGGAGTTGTCAACCAAGGTCCGGACCGGGTGGGTATCCCCCTTGTTGTCGACCCGATTTTCGGGGCTTCAACAAAATGGAACTTGAAATGCAGGTTATAAAGAAGAATCTAAATCCAACACAAGACTGGCAGAAGATTTGTGCATACCAGCATAGGGCATTTAAGGTGTTTCGGGTTGGGGAGCATGTGTATTTCCACATCAAGCCTAAGAAGAGCACCTTGAGGATTGGATCACGTGCCAAGTTGGCACCACAGTATTGCAGGCCTTTCGCGATCCTTGAGAGGATTGGAACAGTGCCCTACAAACTTGCACTGTCTCTGATAGTGAAAGTCCATGATGTTTTCCATGTTTCATTACTTAAAAGATATGTAAAGGATGTTGATCGTGTTATTGATTAGCTTGTATTACAGGTGGAACCAGAAGGAGAATTCTAGCCGGAACCTTAGTGCATATTGCAGCGAAAACAACTCATGCTCTGAAACAGAGCAATCAAGCAGTTTAAAGTGCAATGGAAGCACTTTAGTCCCGACGAAGCTGCATGGGAGATCGTTGATCATATGCGAGTTATGTATCCTTCATTATTTGGTGGTGGAGGCAAATGATATTTTGGTATTTGTAAATATTTATGTATGGTTTCTATTGTAAATACCGCAATGAGTTGTGTTATAAAGCACCAATAGGCAGTATGGTTGTCATGTTTTCATGTTTGTCATGATGGTTTTTCTTTTGAGTGGGTTGTTCATTGTAAATACTGCAACGAGTTGGGTTACAAAGCTCCATAGGTAGTATTCTTTCGGTTTTCAGCGGTTTTGTTGGTTGTATGTGTCATAGAACACCGAGGATGGTGTTCCCCTAAGGGGGGGGGGTCTGTAATATACTTGGGTTAAATTTTCATTTAATAAAGTTAATAAAGACAAAATAAGACGAATGTCATGGGACACTTATTCCAAGCTGAACGTTGGGTAAAATATCCTAGTGGGCATCACTTACTGTGTATTATGGCTAAGGCATTAGCAAATGGCTTGGAAAAGGCAAAAAGGCATTATTAGTATATTATTTATGAAAATAATGAAAATTTGGAGAAAAGGAAGGTGAAAGGTCAAAGGTTACATGTGAGAAGGAAATTGAAGGGAAAATACAGGAAATTGAAGAAAATAGAGGCCTCAATGATAAAAAGGATTCTGAGGATCAATTCACAGCCTTTTGCCAGTTCAGTTTCCGAATTGGTTTTAGAGAGGAGAAGAGAACCAAGAGGAGAAAGCAAGCAAGCAAGCAAAGGAAGGACAAGGAACGAAATGGTCAAGCAAGGAAAGGTTGGATCAAGTGACTTCAATGACTATACTTGTAGGCAACAGGTTGCATGTATGATTTCCTAGCTGGTTTTGGCATGCATGGCTTATGCATGTGTGTATTTGGTTTCTTTGTTGTCATTTGCATGGGTTTTATCGGGTTTAAACAGTGGTTTTATCCTTGCCTTTCCATTTTTGGATAGTCATGGTGTGATGGGATTCTTTCTTGGTTGAGCTTTGGATTGCCAAAAGGTTTTGGATCTGGGTGAGGTGGTCTCAGGAAAAATCCCAAGGGTTGGGGGTTGAGATAGTTTTCTCTGGGAAACCCTCAATAGGTGGGTGGAGACAGGAAAATTCCTCAAGGGATGGTGAAGGAATTCTGAGGAAACCAAGCTCGATTTGGTTTTGTGATCTCGAGACTAGTTTAGGTGAGATCACGACATGGTGAGGGGTGAGGCAGTTTAACCTCTGGATTCCCTTGGTTGTTTATGGATTGGTTTATCCTATGACATCCCACATTTATGCTTGGAATATGGAACGGGGGTGATTGGCTGAAAGAAATATTTGGTTCAGCCAATATATGGTCGTGTGATACATGGAAGTCCTTGACTTGGTTTCCTTTTGCAAATGGTTAATAAGAGCTAAGTTTTTCTTATCTTTGATGAGTAATTATACTTGTTATTATGTGGATTTAATGGTTGTTCTATCATTGTTATCTATCTGATTATATGTTAGTTATAAGCATGGTTATATGACATATCTAACTATGGCTCTTATCACATTTTACTTAATGAATGTCTGGTTAATGAATGCATGACCTAATTGGTGTTATGATAGCTATTGTGAGAATGTATTGGTTCTTTTTGTTAAACCTCATATAAGTTTCAGATCCCTATGTTCATATATGCATTCATGACTGGTAGATTGCATGTTTACCATGTGTTTGACAGAATGCATGTCTTGGTTGGGAGGGTTCAGGTAAAGTTCTTGTTCAAGTTCTTGGTTTAGAAGCTTTGTTTCTATGTTATATATCATTTATGGAAGTTTCACTGAGTTCTGGGCGGAGCCCTGAGTCCTAGCCCTGGAAAATTGGCCCAAAATTCAAGGTCATTGGCACAAAACTGACTGGAAAAGTCCATAGTCGTTGGGAAGTAGGCCTATGGGAGTGACTAGAAGCTTACAGTCACTTGGAGGCCTTTTCAAGGGAGTGACTGAGGCTCTAGGTCAGTAAAAAAGATAGTTATATCAGGGGTTGGACACCTAGAGGGGTTGGGTACCTGGAGGTCCTATAACACCTAAGGGAAGTAGGTAAGGTTTTAAGTTGTCGACTCCATATCCTTAAGGTCATATAGGAGGTTGAGTCTTATCATAGTGACCCTCAGCTTATTTTTACCCCCGGAAAACCGGTGAAAGTGGGTAAATGTGGGAGGAGGCAGTTACACTATCCAACTTATGATAAAGAGTTGTATGCTTTGGTACAAAGCGTGAAGAAATGGAAGCATTATTTGATAGGTAAAGAAACGATTATTCATATTGACCATCAACCTTTGAAATATTTCAGATATACATTTCAAGTGGATGAGATTCCTACAACAATTTCATTTGGTAATCAGGTATAAGAAAGGTATATACAACAAAGTTGCAAATATGTTGTCAAGGCCTATTATTAATGCATCTATTATTCTTAATCATAACTCAATCATGCATGAAAGTTATATTGAACAATATTCTTAAGATGAATATTTTAAATATGTTTATGCAACGTTGAGTCAAGGCAATCATTTTGAAGAGTTGGATTATCATGTTCATAACAAGTTGTTGTATCGTCTTGTCAAGTTATGTGTTCCACGGGGTGAAAGAGTCAATGTCATAAGGGAAGCTCACACTTCTCTTACTACTGGCCACTTTGGTGTAGGAAAAATAGTTTCTCAAATTCATAAGTATTGTTATTGGCCTTGCGTGAATGAAATTGTATCAAGATATGTGAAAGGATGTTCCATGTGTGCTACTAGCAAGCCAAGTAATAGGAAATTGGCTTTGTACACTACACTTCTTATACCTTCTCGTCCTTGGGAAAGTATTTAAATGTATTTTGTTGGGGGGATACCAATGTTTAGGAAAGGTCATGATTATCTATACATTGTTGTGGGTCGTTTCAAGAAAATGTGTGTGTTGATGCCATTTAAGAAACATGTTACAACTAAAAAAATTGCAAAGATGTTCTTCCAAATTGTATGGGTTCACCTTGGGTTACCCGCTTTCATTATTCCTGATCAAGATTCTCGATTTGTCGAGAAGTTGTGGTCAAGTTTATGGGAACTCATGGACATAAAGTTGAAGAACACCACCTTTCATCCACTAATAGACGACCATATAGAAATAGTGAATAAAACAGTAGTGCATCTCCTCCGAGGATATTGTGGTAAGCATCCTAAACTTTGGGACGAGCATTTGCAATACATCTTACATGCTTACAATAATACAAAGCATTCATCTACATAAGTATCTCCATTTAAATCTTGTTTGGGTTATTTGCCAAAGTCTCCTTTGGATTTAATCTTTGGTAAAGACATTGCAGTAGATGGACATAGTGATGTGGACAAATCCAAGCATTTCATTGATCAAATTCAGCTAGTACATCAAAGGGTACAAGAACAACTAAAGAAAAGAAAATCCAAGTACAAAGTAAGACATGATAAGCATTGAGTCGATCATGATTTCCAAGCAGGAGATCAAGTTTGGTTGTATATAAACAAGGAAAGACTACAAGGTGAAGGTAAAAATCTCAAGTCAATCAGACATGGTCCTTTCAAAATATTAGAGAAAATTGGTAACAATGCTTTCCGATTGTATTTTCCACCTTACATGCAAATTTATTCTATTATGAATGTGGAAAACTTGAGATTGTATGAGCCTCCAATGATTGATTATCAAGAAGAGAATGTTCAGATTCCATCTATAGAAGATTTTGCTCTTGAATATTTAAATGAATTGTGAGAAGACTCGATTCTTGATGGGAGGATAAGAACTTCACATAGAGGCAAAGTGGAGTATCTTCAACTGGGCTCAAAGGTACTAATCCAAGTAAAGCAAGGTGGATTGAGATCGGGAAAGTGAGGGAGTTGTACCCTCACTTACTTGCTAAGTAAAAACAGAATTTTGGTGGTCCAAAAGATTCGAGTGGGGAGGAATGATCTAGGGGGTCAAAAATATTCTCAAAATGAAAGTGCTCAAATTCTTTCGAAGCTAGTTCCAAATTATAGATCTCTTCGTTATTATTCCAACGATGCTTGAATCGCCTCAATCTGTCATCGTATGAGGAAGTTATCGCATTCTGAAGTTTTTGACAACAAAAAAGTTAACTTCCAGGGTTGACCAGGCAATGTATGACTACCACGTGGCAGTCTGTATGATGACATCATGTTGACATCATCAGCTGACTAGGATGTACGACTAATAGGTTGGACCAATGACAGAAGCGCACGTGGCACACAGTGGTTGGTTGAAAGGTTGTTGCAATGGACTAATCATAAGTCGCCATATGGGCCAACCAGAGGGCTCCATGTGGCCCTATGAGAGGTTTCCACGTGTCTTGGTTTTTCGTGCCAAAACTTTGGTTATGGGCCCGATGGACATGCCCAAGATTTGAACTGCCAACCGCATACAAACAAACAAATTGTTCTACTAGCACACCACTTGTGTTCCTTGGTAAACAGAGGTGGCAGGCTTATATTTAAGTCTTAATGTATTGGAGGTTGGGGGGGAGTTTGGGCAGCCCAGCCCTAGAAAATATGGCGGTTATGTGACAATAGGTAGTGAACAAGAGGGGCAGGGTGTGTGGCACTTTGCCCATGGCCCAGCCCCTGGTTTCATTATATAACACGACCTACTACGGGAGTTCAAGACAGGCGGGGCACATGGAACCTTGCCCACACCCCTTCCCACGATTACATTAATTGTCGGATGACCAGGAGCAGGGCTCAGAGGCGTGTGGTCTATGGCCCATGCCCTAAGGTCATATATGTGCCATGTGACCGACTAAAAAAATCGCACCTGACGCTGCAGGAATCATGGGTTGAACTTGCGATGGCTAAAATTTCGCCTTACTTGTCCGCCAAAGAGCAGATTGGTTGACAATTTTGCAAGGAGGATGAATTTGCAGAACAGTTAACAGGAAAATGGAGAAAGAGGCCTAACTTGGCCATTTTTCAACTTTTTGAGCCCAAGAAGAGCCTACGCGAGGGTTTTTGGGTGTTCTGGACAAAACGACAGTGTTATTTTTGCAATTTGAGCATTGTATATTGATGTAATTTAAAATTTGAGAATATATTATAAAGGGCCACCATTAAAAGTTGGACCCAAAGACATGGCCCAAGAGGGGTGAACTTCGTCGTCAAATTGTTTTTTTGCGATGTTGCTTATTGTACATTTTTAACTGTTAAAATATGCAAAATTTAACTAGTTTGTGTGTTTTTGCAATATCGATCCATTGTCCATAACGCATAAACTAGCTTGTAAAACTTTACAAAAAACCTTCAATTTTAATTTCAGATCAACTAAGGATATATAACAATGATATATAGTGACAGGATTCAAAAAGCCTTCTAGTTTTGATGATTCTCATGGTGGATTCCTAGGAAAGTCGATTCTCTTTAATGGTCATCTATAGAAAACTGGCTATATTGAAGAGACTTGTTCATTTCTGGTACATGGTGCTTCCATAAGTTGCTTCTTACCTTTGAAGGTATTGATATTTTGAATTGATTTCCCATTGTTTTTAACATCATGAAATCAAAACGTAGCTCCAAGATAATTCAAACTCTAATTTCTTGTTCTCTTGATTCATGAGAATGGCAGACATACACCAAAAGTATATTTGCAATAAGCATTAAGACCTTAGCAGTGTAGTAGCTAAATTGTTTTATTTGTTTGTAAAAATTAAGTGATAATGAATTTCAAAATCAGTTAAGGAGGTCATTTTGTAAGTCTAACTCTAGATATATTCCATATCTAGACGACTTTTCTATACATTCAGCGAGTATAATGGTTGACACCTATGTATTTCGATAGATGGGAGCTCATCCATAGAATGAATAGTAGTTCAGTTATTTAACTGTTGTTGACCATTTTTTCATAAAACTATGTTATCATGTACCAATAGATTATTAGCAATTTGATTCGCCCTCCACCAAGGTTGTGGCGTTTAAACCATGCACTTAATATAACTAAGTTATATGTTCACATTCACACAAGAAGGTTTCTCTATTTTTTGCATAAGAGGCAGCTACTAAGTAACAACGCTACATATTACACACTTGTTTTTTTAATTGAAATATTATACTTCATTATGATTGTTTATAAATATATAAATTTATATAATTTTAGTGTGTAGAGAATAAATAAAAAAACTAACACATATATTTAAAAATAATAAAAATAAATAACAAAAAATTTAAAACATTTTTTGTAATATATATTATTGAAATATTGTACTTATAAATATATAAATTTATATAATTTAATTATGTATGGTATAAATAAAAAAATTATCATATATCTATTCAAAATATTAAAAGGTAACAAAATTTTAAAATATATATATTTTTAAAATTTACATAAGTTTCTTTTATATTTAACTTTTATATTTTATTTTTTTCCCAAGGAAAACCCGTAATTTTCGTTGAAAAGTTTGAAAATTACATTTTGTAGATGCATTGGAGTGCATTCAAAAAATGCTTTTTTTGCCCCATCCATCCATCAAAGTTAAATACAGAAAACATGCCTAAGAAGCCCTTTTCATATTAGCATCAATGTTTTTAATCAACATAAAAACATATAAATGTAGCCTATTGTCATCTAGGAGAGAAGATCTAACAAAAAGTGCCATAAAGAACTGCGAGTAGAGAGATGTGGTCCTCAATCCTATGCATATTCCACCTGCAGACCTTCTATGAAAGGCCTGTGATAGAACTCATAAAATGTGTCGCTGACCTATTACGAGATCTTCCATATGCCTAGTGTTTGTTGTGCATCTGCTTCGGAAATGTCATCAACAATCGAATTCCTCTTCCTGTAAATATGATAATAAGAAATTTGATCAAAACTTCTCTTCAACTACAAGACCTCCTCAAGGATGGAAATGAGTGTGTGCATGTGACACCTAGAAACTTCATTAAACTAATTAATACTTATTAAATAATCACAAAAGATATGAATAGCAAATAATAATATAAGCTTTAGACTGAACAATTTTGCATAATTATTTGAGCCACGACCCAAGCCACTTTGAAGCTTGAAAAATGATTTTCATTTAAGTAAATAATTTCTCCTCCCTCGCACTCGCCCCAGCCTGAAGCACCATCAAAATAAGCCCAGGGATGAGATTAATCCATTCTTCAGAAGAGATGTTTTGAGGCCTGTGACCAATGTCTTCATCCTAGATCAAATCATATATGGCCATGGAATGAGTTGTCACTCTTTCGGGTTTTGTTACGTTTTCCTGGAAAATGACATTATTTTGAGCTATCCATATCCCCCAATAGAAAATGGGTGGGAGATTTTGTTGGAAATAATACTGAGAAGGGGGGTGAATCAGTATTAGCAAGTCAATAATTTTTCATTTCCATAATCAGATTCATATACGCTACTTCAGTTAATGGAACTTGCGTGTATACGCAACTATGTTTAAGGCAACTAGCATATATCCAACAAACTTATGATTCAGTTAATTCATCATATGTTGATCTTTAATCAGTGCATCATAACCATATAAACAGTAACCAGGTGCAGTAAAAACAGAACATACAATCACACACATGAACACAAGATATAAGGTGGAAACCCAATGTGGGTGAAAACCACCTGCTGCAATCGTCTCTATCTTCTTTTTAATAATAAGAAACTTCTTTTTACAATTTTTGTACTGGTGCAGTCTTATACCAGTACGCAGGCTTCTACTTGCAGAAGGCTACAACCTTCTCTCGTTCTCCAGCTTCTCCTGGAAGGGAGCTACAACCCCCTAACTGTTGTACTAGCTTATATGTTTACTAGTACGTAGGTGCCGGCCTACAGAAGGCTACAACCTTCTCTTTTCTTCCAGGGACCACGTTTCATAAATTTTCAGACTGGATCCATCAACAACATCATTCAATCATCAAATATATTTGCATCAACCAATCTCCCTTTTGAACCAACCACAACCGAATCAATCAATCACTCTGATCATACAGAATGTTGTAACCAGAACCCAAGCCAAAACCTAGAACACTACAACAGCAAATAGAAGCAGCTAAAACATATTTTATAAGGTATACGCTACTTCCATGTGTCGAACTTGCGTGCATACGCTCTTTTCTCAAGGCGAACCTGCATACAGATCTGCAAATCAAATTTAAGGTGTATATGTTGTTTTGATATGCAGAATCAGCGTGTATACGCGCCTTTTCTAAAGTGAACCTGCGTACAGATCTGTAAATGATGATTTAAACATTACAACAATTCCAGACTTTAGTTATACCCAAATCATCATATTTACAGACTACAACATGCGCCAGTTATTCAGATAAATGATCAAACCACATAAAGATAATTCACTTTAAGCCTTAAGATCTTGACCCAACATTAGATCTTATCCTTCATCAAGCGCTAAGGTTCATCCTCGGTTCAGATCCAGCTATGCACCATAACCCAATAACCTATATACTAGATCTTGCTCTTCATCAGATATTCAATTCTTGAGTGCCTTTGCCTAATGATCTTCTCATCCTTTTATAGTCTTAGGCCTTACTCAATACCATGGACCAAAACCACTTAGGACCAATACCTTGGACCAAATACTTAGGGTCAATACCTCGAACCATATATCTTGGACCAATACCATGGATCAAAATACCATGGACCAAATACCTTGGACCAAAACTTAGTTTTCCAAGATATACGCGCCTTTCATTCTGTGAAAGTGCGTGTGTACGTATATGCTCCTTTTGGTTTGTTAACTCGCGTGTATACGCTACTTTTTCAAGGTGAACCTGTGTATACCTCTCTTTCCTCATTCTGTGAAGTCTGATCTGTAACTTTGTGCTGTTAACCTGCTGAACTGTGATTTTTCATCTAAGTGAGTTGCCATCAAGGACAACACCTGTGTCATAGTGCCAAATCTGAGTCATAATGCCAACATTCTTCCCCTTTGGACTTTATGGCAACCCCAAGTCACTCTCCCCCTTTTCATCAAGGGCAAAGGGTCATGCTCCCCCTGAGTACATGCTGAATTGAGTTGATTGAGATTCATGAATGAGTTGTTGGAAATAATACTGAGAGGAGGGGGGTGAATCAGTATTATCAGATCATTAAAACTTTTTCAATGCTCAAAAACATATACGCTACTTCAGTTAAGTGAACCCGCGTGTACACGCTGCTGTGTCTAAAGAAACTAGCGTATATCCAGAAATCTTATGATTCAGTTAGCTTATCTTCAGTAAATGCATCAGAACATTATTAACCATATTAATAGTAAACAGGTGCAGTATAACAGAACAGATCATCACACAAAAGCCACACACATGAACACAAAGATATAAGGTGGAAACCCAATGTGGGTGAAAACCACCTGCTGCAAGTCATCTCAATCTTCTTCTTAATAAGAAAATCCTTTTACAATATTTGTACTGGTGCAATCTTATACCAGTACGGGAGCTACAACCCCCTTTGCTCTTGTACTAGCCGATCCATTTACTAGTACACAGGCTACTACCTGCTACAATGCTCCAAAGATCTCCCTTAGCTTTTGTACTAGCTTAGATACTAGTACGTAGGTGCTTGCCTACAATCTTCTCTCCTCCAGGTACCACGTTTCATCAATTTTCAGACTGGATACACTGAAGCACAACATATAATCTGAAAGGCCACTTTTCATCCAATTTTCATACTGGACCCATAACTATCATTAAAGCTCAAAACAATCATCAAACTCTGAATCACTGAAACCCTGTTAACAACACCGTCACCAGAACACAGAGCAGACACAGAACTCTGTAATAACCATCAGACCCATCTGCAACTTCAAATATCAAGCTTTACAATGTATACGCTACTTCGATGAATCAAACCCGCGTGTATACGCGCTTTTGCCAAAGACAACCCGCGTACAGATCTAAAAATAAATTTTCATAACTTGCAGCTGTACCAGACATCAGTCATACTCATAACACTTATAGAACCATACATGCGTCAGTATGTAGATCTAGAATAAGCATCATAAAGGTAGTTCATTTCAAACCATTTGATCCCGATCTCTCCTTAGATCTTGTTCTCAATCAGCCGGTGAGATCCCTCCTTAGCTCAAATCAAGCAATGCATCATCAACCCATAACCTGCATACTGGATCTCATACTTCTTCAGATATTCAAGACATTTCAGATACACTTGCCTAATGATTTCCTTCTCCTTATATAGCCTTAGGCCTTGTTCAATACCAAGAGCCAAAACCATAGAAATCCAATACCATCAACTTCAAAACTAGGGATCAACACGTCCGTCGAGACACCAAGGTCCAAAACCATAGGCACAACTTCCAAGGAATAACCGCCGTGGACCAAAGATAAGTTTTCCACATACACGCGCTTTTACTGAAGCCAACCTGCGTGTACACGCGACTTGGTATATAGCGAACCTGCGTATACGCGACTTGGTATATAGTGAACCTGCTTGTATACGCGACTTGGGCTTAATGAACCTGCGTGTATGAACTTTCTCTTCTTCTTATAGTCTGATCATCAATTCCTTGCTGCTGACCTTCTGTACTATGATTTGTCATCAGTGTGGTTTGCCATCAAGGACAACACTTATCTCATAATGCCAACAATCTCCCCCTTTGGACTTGATGGCAAAGCTAACTTGTCACACTTAGAACTATCATCTAATTCCTTTGAGTTGTCCTCCATCAGTCACATCTGATATCTCTTCTGAAGATTCATCCAGTTATACATAAGTGAGATATTCTTCTATGAGAGGGTTGCCATCAAGTACAACACATGCATCATAATGCCAACAATCTCCCCCTTTGGACTTGATGGCAACAACACCAAATCACTCTCCCCCTTTGACATCAAGGGCAAAGGGTGGACCAAGATATTCTCTTCCTTTGCTGAATCATTCCACTGTCCATACTCCCCCTGAGTACCTGCTGAAATCTCTGAATAATCTCCCCCTTTGTATATGCCAAGGTGTACCAATCTGTCCATGCTCCCTCTGAGTACATGCTGAATCTCTGTACCGCTGAAGTGTGCTGTTCATGCTCTTCCTGACTGTAGGCAAGATCTGCAAAAGATGTTCTTCAAGAAGAACATGACTCTATACATCATAAAAGACCTTCCTATCACCAAAGACTCATACATACATCCATCTCTCAACTAAGTGAGGATATACAAAAATTTACATATGACAACCAATCATATTGCATCAATCATCCCAGGCATAGTGGGGAAACCAAAATAGGCCATTACATGACCTTGACACCATGAAAGAGATACCACAAAAGAGATATATGACATAGAGACATAAGAACTAGACCAAGACTTATGAAAGTCACCAGCAGCATCTGATAATCACCATTCAGATCAGCAACCAAGAGATCCTTCTGTTCTCCTTTCGCCTTTGTTCCACCTGAAACCAACAACAAATGTGAACCAGAACCAAAAGCTTTAAGATAATGCCAACAATGCATCATTGGAAGATTATCTGCTCCCCCTGAACCTGTGCCAGATGATCTCTGTCAGACCCATATCAGACTTTCTGCAACCAACATCTGTCCCTGCTGATTTCCTTCAAAAATCAATATACGCGTCTGCATCCATATAAACAAGCGTATATACGCGGATAGGCCTTATGAAACTCGCGTACAACCATTTTCATATCAGCAACCTGTAAATGTCCTGCAGCAAGGTATGTCTGAACATAGATGTCAACTCCTCCTTTTAAACATCATCATGAAATCATTCACATTACATGTGAAACCACCATAGCCATTTCATCAACGTCAAGATCTACATGATCCAAGTATCATTACTTGGGAACATCTACATCAATCATATGTAAGTATAAACCTATCATCATATAGACACGAACTCATCATCATGTCTCCAACAAAGTGACTTTGAGGAGTCATCCATGTATCAGCACTATGTATCTTGAGTTCAAACTCTTTTGACAAAGCTTCTTGATATCATCATCAGCAACAATCCTTATCCACATGAGTGCCTGCATCATAACTGTATGATCTTTATGCATATGACAACAGCAGTATATAAGTGACTCATCATCAAGTGAGGAAGATGTGTATTCAAGCTTTGTACTTCTCCTTGTCCTTATGAAGATCACCATGTAAGCACCATATATGCATCATCAAAGAATCAACCATAAATCTGATCTGAACATCTTCTATGTAACTTCAAGAATTATATGAGAGTTTATCATAGACAACTCACAACCACATCATAGCAAGATATATCATTTAGCCATATAAGAATCATCACCAAGGATTATTAACCATAATGCCAACAATGGATTACTAAAGGAATATGCTCCCCCTCAACCAGTGCCATATGTTAGATCTGATCATGCATATATCAGCAATAAGCATCAAAACATCATCATCCTCAAGTTAGGATCAAAACACTTCTAGACATCATACAAGTAACAAAACATTTCCACACATCCTCAGCAGACTATAACTAATAGAGCAAATAATAGACTGAATCATATCAGATCCTTTTTCTGATCCTGTCCCCACTGCTTTTCCTAAGACTGACATATACGCAACTTTGCAGTGTCTAACTCGCGTATGTACGCGACTTCCCTTTAAGGAACTTGCGTATGAGATTCAGAACGCTGGAGTTTTACACTTTCAGCTCCCCCTGAGTCTGATATGTCTGTGCTGTGCTGTGTCTCAGTACATTGTGCTGACTGTACTTCCTTCTTCCTCCATATCTTCAAGTGTGATGAGGTTTTCTCCTTTTGGTGTGATGTCCATCCTTTGTTCCTGCATTCCTTTGCTATATGTCCAAGCTTGTTACATGCATAACATCTTACATGTTTCATATTCCTCCTGTAGCAATCAGCAGCTTTGTGACCAAACATATTGCAAGCAAAGCAATATCCATTAAAGTACCTTGAGTGTGATGATCTTTCTGCATGATGGTCTTGAACCCTTCTTCTTCTACATCTAGCTGCAACATGTCCAAGATTATGACATACATAACATTCAACATTATTCATAGGAGGAGTAAAAGATTTTCTTTGAGGAGTCTCTTTCCTTGATCGTTGATGGGGTTGACCTTTCATCTCCTTGTTGATCATTTTAGATTTCTCTTTAGAGTTCCTTGCCTCACCTTGTGAACTAGATTCACCTTCAACAGATTCATGAAAACCAAGACCAGTCTTGATAGCAGGAGACCTTTGACTACTAAGAATATCATCCAAGACTTTAGAACTATCTTGAAATCGTAAAAGCTTATCCTTTTCTTCTAGTTTACCTTTCAAGATATTTACCTCAACCTGAAGCTGTTCTTCCTTTTCAAGAGATTGCTTTTTCAAATCTTCTTCATCTTTCCTTCCTTCTTCCATTTGTTCCCTTAGTTTGAGAATCTCCTTTTCTTGTTCTTCATTCAGATCCTGCTGCATTTGACGAACTCGGAAGGCACATTCTAGTTGAGATTTTAAGCTGGTGGCTTCGTTTTCTTGTATTGCAATAGCTTGGAGTAGATCTGTATTCTGCTTCTTTGATTCTTCAAGATCTCCTTTTAGTGCGAGGATTGTAGCTTCAAGATTTTCATAGTAGTTGGATCTATCTTTGAGTTTCTTAATGGTTGTGCTTCTTTCGTTGACTTCTTTTCTTAATGATGTCACTTCATGCTGCAATTTTTGACATTGGTCTTCCTTGTCCTTGAGAAGCTTTCTTACCTTGTTTCCTTCTTCTAGTTGGGCCTTTAGTTTGGTAACTTCTTCTTTGAAAGCACATTCCCTTTTGTTCAATAGATCTTGTTGATCTTTAACTTTGTCTGCAAGCCTTCTAAATACTGCCTCTATTTGATACTTTTCTTGCTCACCCATAAAACCATGTTCAGTAGTTTCACTATCACTTCCATCACTTTCACAAGGAAATATAGCAGGAACATCAGAGGATAATACATTCATACCTGATAATGATTCTGAATCTGAAGAGCTTCTTATACCTAATCCCCAATCGATTCTCCCACTGTCATAGTCCTTCTGAGATGTCTTCTTCTTCTTATGAGCTTTCTTCTTAAGCTTCTTTCCCATTGTTCCACGGATCTCCTTCAAGCGATCAAGCTTCTACCAAAGGACCTGCTCTGATACCAATTGTTGGAAATAATACTGAGAGGGGGGGGGGGGGGGGGGGTGAATTAGTATTATCAGATCATTAAAACTTTTTCAATGCTCAAAAACATATACGCTACTTCAGTTAAGTGAACCCGCGTGTACACGCTGCTGTGTCTAAAGAAACTAGCGTATATCCAGAAATCTTATGATTCAGTTAGCTTATCTTCAGTAAATGCATCAGAACATTATTAACCATATTAATAGTAAACAGGTGCAGTATAACAGAACAGATCATCACACAAAAGCCACACACATGAACACAAAGATATAAGGTGGAAACCCAATGTGGGTGAAAACCACCTGCTGCAAGTCATCTCAATCTTCTTCTTAATAAGAAAATCCTTTTACAATATTTGTACTGGTGCAGTCTTATACCAGTACGGGAGCTACAACCCCCTTTGCTCTTGTACTAGCCGATCCATTTACTAGTACACAGGCTACTACCTGCTACAATGCTCCAAAGATCTCCCTTAGCTTTTGTACTAGCTTAGATACTAGTACGTAGGTGCTTGCCTACAATCTTCTCTTCTCCAGGTACCACGTTTCATCAATTTTCAGACTGGATACACTGAAGCACAACATATAATATGAAAGGCCACTTTTCATCCAATTTTCGTACTGGACCCATAACTATCATTAAAGCTCAAAACAATCATCAAACTCTGAATCACTGAAACCCTGTTAACAACACTGTCACCAGAACACAGAGCAGACACAGAACTCTGTAATAACCATCAGACCCATCTGCAACTTCAAATATCAAGCTTTACAATGTATACGCTACTTCGATGAATCAAACCCGCGTGTATACACGCTTTTGCCAAAGACAACCCGCGTACAGATCTAAAAATAATTTTTCATAACTTGCAGCTGTACCAGACATCAGTCATACTCATAACACTTATAGAACCATACATGCGTTAGTATGTAGATCTAGAATAAGCATCATAAAGGTAGTTCATTTCAAACCATTTGATCCCGATCTCTCCTTAGATCTTGTTCTCAATCAACCGGTGAGATCCCTTCTTAGCTCAAATCAAGAAATGCATCATCAACCCATAACCTGCATACTGGATCTCATACTTCTTCATATATTCAAGACATTTCAGATACACTTGCCTAATGATTTCCTTCTCCTTATATAGCCTTAGGCCTTGTTCAATACCAAGAGCCAAAACCATAGAAATCCAATACCATCAACTTCAAAACTAGGGATCAACACGTCCGTCGAGACACCAAGGTCCAAAACCATAGGCACAACTTCCAAGGAATAACCGCCGTGGACCAAAGATAAGTTTTCCACATACACGCGCTTTTACTGAAGCCAACCTGCGTGTACACGCGACTTGGTATATAGCGAACCTGCGTATACGCGACTTGGTATATAGTGAACCTGCTTGTATACGCGACTTGGGCTTAATGAACCTGCGTGTATGAACTTTCTCTTCTTCTTATAGTCTGATCATCAATTCCTTGCTGCTGACCTTCTATACTATGATTTGTCATCAGTGTGGTTTGCCATCAAGGACAACACTTATCTCATAATGCCAACAATCTCCCCCTTTGGACTTGATGGCAAAGCTAACTTGTCACACTTAGAACTATCATCTGATTCCTTTGAGCTGTCCTCCATCAGTCACATCTGATATCTCTTCTGAAGATTCATCCAGTTATACATAAGTGAGATATTCTTCTATGAGAGGGTTGCCATCAAGTACAACACATGCATCATAATGCCAACATGAGTCCATGCTCTCCCTGAATATAAGCAAGGTCTGCAAAAAGATGTTCTAAAAGAAGAACATGACTCTATACATACATCATAAATGACCTTCCTATCACCAATGACTCATACATACATCCATCTCCCAACCAAGTGAGGATATACCAATTGTTTATACATGTCAAAACAAAAACATTACATCATCCATCCCATGCATAGTAGGGTAACAAAATGGGTCGTTTCATGACCTTTACATTAAAAGATATGACATATATAACAGATACCAAATATCTTAAACAAGACCATGACAGTCATCAGCAACTATCATCAGCAGCATTTGTCAATCAGCATCCAGTCCAACAACCATGTTCTCCCCCTGAACCTGTGCCAAATGATCACTGTCAGATCTGATCATTTCATATAATAGAAGAGTTATCAAGGCATCATCATCAATCAGATATACATCAAGTTATCAACAACTTATGAGAGCCAACATATTTCCACATGTCATCCACAGACTGTAACCATCATCAAGCAGAGTAGATAATTCACTAAACCATATCAGACCCCTTTCTTCCTGAGTCTGGCCCACTACTTTTCCTTAAACCAACATATACGTAACTGTATCCACAGAAACTAGCGTATGTATGCGACTACGCTTCATGAAACTCGCGTATAACCACCTTTCTCTAAAACAGGTAGGTTTTAACAGCAGGATGATGCATCAACTACTCCCAGCTTCTGTCTGAGATATTCAAATGTCTCTCTGGGTAGTGGTTTGGTGAATATATCAGCAACCTGTTCTTTGGAGGGAACATACTCCAATTTGACCTTTTGTTCAAGCACTTGTTCACGTAGAAAATGATATTTGATGGGTATGTGCTTGGTCTTGGAATGCATGACTGGATTCTTTGAAATACTGATGGCACTTGTATTATCACATAGAATGGAGATGGGTGGAGTACATGTGATCTGAATGTCTTGTAATGTTTGCATCATCCAAAGGAGTTGTGTGTAGCAAGATGCAACAGCCACATATTCTTCTTCAGCTATAGATAATGCAATTGAACTTTGTTTCTTGTTGAACCAAGACACTAATCTGGAACCCATATAGAATGCACCACCACTAGTGCTTTTTCTGTCATCAACGCTTCCTGCCCAATCTACATTTGTATATGCATGAAGTGTAAGATTTGTATCTCTAGGATACCATAAACAAAAATTTTGTGTTCCTTGAAGATATTTGAAAATCCTTTTGATTGCCTGAAGGTGTGATTCCTTTGGATTTGCTTGGAATCTTCCAACTATTCCTACTGCATGCATGATGTCTGGTTGGGTACCTGTTAGATAAAGCAGACTGCCAATCATGGATCTATAAGTTGGTTGATGTACTGTTGTTGATTCATCATTTGAGCTGAGACTGCATCCTGTTACCATTGGGGTACATACTGGTTTAGAATCTTCCATGCCGTATTTTTTCAAGATCTGTTTGAGATATTTGGTTTGTGACAGAAAAATACCATCTTTATTTTGTTGAACTTGTAGACCAAGAAAATATGTAAGCTCACCAAGCAGGGACATTTCAAATTCTTGCTGCATTACCGAAGCAAAATTCTGACTCATGGCTTCTTCATTGCTTCCAAAAATCATATCATCAACATACACAACAAGTATTAGCAATTTATTATTCTTAATATTTGTATATAGATTGTTGTCAGCAGATCCCTTTGAAAAACCTTGTTGATGGAGACATTTGTCAAGACGGTAATACCAGGCCCTTAGAGCTTGTTTTAGACCATAAAGAGCCTTTCTGAGTCTGCATACAAGTTTTGCATCATTTCCAAGAATGAATCCGTTTGGTTGCTCAATATAAACTTCTTCTTCCAAGTCTCCATTAAGAAAGGCATATTTTACATCCATTTGGTATACTTTGGATTTTTGAAAACTAGAAAGAGCAAGGAACATTCTTATGGCTTCAAGTCTAGCAACAGGTGCAAAAGTTTCTTCAAAATCTATATCTTCTTGTTGAGCATATCATTTACAAACAAGTCTAGCCTTGTTTCTAATAATTTCTCCATTTTCATTCAGTTTGTTTTTGAATATCCATTTAGTTCTTATGATATTCTTATCATGAGGTCTAGGAACTAATTCCCAAGTATTATTCTTTTCAATTTGCTCAAGTTCTTCATTCATGACCTTGACCCAACATTCATCTTTGCATGCTTCATTTACATTTTGAGGTTCAATGGAGGATAGCAATGCTAGATAGCTTGAAGCTTCTGTAATAGTTCTTATTATTTGCACACCTGCCTCTTTCTATTCCAAAATTTGAGTCTCTGGATGATTTTTATGAACATACCTGTACGGAGTCTTTTCTTCTACCGTTATCTCTTCTTCTGGTGCTTCATTGGTTTCTTCTTCA
This sequence comes from Pinus tabuliformis, assembly GCA_031772625.1. Lineage (NCBI taxonomy): Eukaryota > Viridiplantae > Streptophyta > Pinopsida > Pinales > Pinaceae > Pinus > Pinus tabuliformis. The sequence continues at coordinate 572,965,595 of CM062808.1, forward strand.
GAATTAGTGTGATTTGATGTGGAAGGATAATCCTAATCTTCTTCATAATCTTCGGTTTTTATTTATTTTGGATTTTTGCATGCTTCATCAACCACAACATTAATACTTTCAATAATTTTCCCAAGTCTTTTATTATAGCATTTATATCCTTTACTTCAGGAAGAGTAACCAAGGAGAATACCTTCATCTACTCTGGGTTCAAACTTACCAAGTTTTTCATCAGTCCTTTTGATGTAACATTTGCTTCCAAAAACATTGAAGTATTTTACAGTAGGAGTCTTACCATACCAAAGTTCATGTGGAGTTTGAGTGTTGTTTACCCGAACATTTGCTTGGTTGAGAATAGTGACGACAACGAATGTAGCTTCACCCCAGAAGGTTGCAGGAGTTCCAGACTCATCTAGCATAGCACGAGCCATTTGTTGAACAGTTATGTTCATCCTTTCTACCACTCAATTTTGTTGAGGAGTCCTTGCGGTGGATAATTGCCTTTTTATTCCATGTTATTCACAAAAGTCAAAGAATTCATCCGAAGTAAATTCCCCTCCTCGATTAGATCTGAGGCATTTGATTTTGCGATCTAATTCATTTTTAACCAAAGCTTTGAAGGCTTTGAACTTTTCAAATGCTTCATCTTTATGCTTTAGAAGTCCTATCCAACACATTCTGGAAAAATCATCAATGAACAATATAAAGTATTCTTCTCCACGAGGTGACCTTTTCCTTGATGGTCCACATAAATCAGTATGAACAAGTTCAAGAGGCTTACTAGCTGATCCTTCCTTTTCAGGGAAGTGTGATCTAGTTTGCTTACCAAATTGACATGATTTGCATATTGTATTTTCTGGAATGTTGATATCAAGAAGATCATGAACAACGTGGAATCTGCATGCATTTCTTATTTGAGAAAAACTTAGATTCCCCAATCTTCTATACCATAGCCAGTGTTTATCATTTTTGCTTAGATAGCACTATTGTTGTCCTCCCTTGAGTATGTATAAGTTGTTTGGAGTTCTTATACCTTTGATCACGGTTTCTCCTGTATCAAGCTCACGAACAACACATCCATTTGATCGAAATACTACTTCATTTCCTTGATCACACATTTGATTGACACTCAACAGGTTATGCTTTAGACCATCAACATACATAACATTCCCAACTTTAACTTTTTCTTTTAAGAGAACAGAGCTTTTACCTTTTATGACAGCAGGAGTGTGATTTCCAAATGAGACCTTCTTTTCCTTTTCTAACGAATTATATGAGTGAAGTTTTTCTTTGTCACCTGTCATGTGTTTTAAGCATCCACTGTTGATGTACCATTCATTTTCTTGTCCTTCTGAATACAAGGCTATGCCACATTTTTTTGTTTGTGGTTCTTTCTTTCTCCACATTTTGGGTATTAATGGAGTTTTCTCCTTCTGAGATGTTTGCCAAAATTTACTCCTACATTCAGATTCTTCATGACCGAAGTTGTTGCAGATAGAGCATTCTATTTCATTTTCAAGAAAAGAAAAGTTACTGTAGGACCTTTTCATGATCCCTATCACATTCCTTTGATTTCGTGCTTCTCTAGCCATGATGGTCTTGTAAGCAACACATTGAGCAGCTTTGTGTCCAAAGTTGTGACATGGAAAACATTGGCCATTAAAGAAGTTCCTGCGATTATCGAATCTACTGACCTGGTGATTGTAGTTTCTATTAATATTCATTCTTGAAGCAGATTGAGTATGATTTATCTGAGGTTGGTTGTAGCTTCTGTTCATCCTTGAAGTAAATTGAGCCTGATTTACCTAGTGATCTGCTTTATGCCTTTGCTGATGATTGTCAAGTTGTTCACTGCTCTTTGTTGCATCAAGATAGCTTTTAGTGGAGGTTGACGGCTTTTGTGCTTGAGATGCTTCTTCATTATATCCAAGACCTGTCTTTATCAGAGGATAACGCTGCACTTTGATAATTTCATTTAAGGTTTCTAATCCTTTAGCAAATCTAAGATTGAGAGCTCTTGTTTTCTCAATATCCTTTCTTAGACCCACAATTTCACATTCTAGTTTTTCATTATGTTTTTCTCAATCAGCAAGTTGGAATGTCAAAGTATCTATAATCATATTCTTTTCTTCTAAATAGATTTTGAGTTTAGATATTTCTTCATAAAGGCCATCTTCATCTAAAGTATCCAAGAAACCATCATCTTCAAAATCCATCAGAAGTCTATAGTCATTACTATTTTCATCTTCATCACTAATTGATAAAACATCGCTATCTTCATGCATATAGTAGCTCTTCTTACCTACATTGTGTTTTCTATTCCATTTTGCAGATTCCTTACCTTTATCAAACTTATCTTTATGAGGACATTTGGCAGCATAATGACCGACTCTTCCACAAGCAAAACATTTGAAAGGTAGTTTACCTTTGAATCTTCTGGAACCCCGTTGAAGGTTCTTGACAAAGTTTGCTTCTTCTTCTCCTTCTGAAATATGTCCTAATTCATTGAGTTCTTCTTTTCCTGAAGCTTTAAATGTGGCTTCTCTCATATCTGATGGACCTCCTTTTCTCATCTCGAAAGCAGTTAAGATTCCATGCAGTTGTGTCATAGTAATAGTCTGAAGATCCTGCTTTTCTTCTATGGCAGATACTTTTGATTCAAACTTAGCAGACAAGGATCTTAAAACCTTTTCAACTAAAGTAACTTCTTTTATCTCTTCACCCAAATTCTTCATGCAATTAACAATCTCATCTATACGTAAGAATTAACTAGCTATACTTTCATCATTGTACATTTTGAGAGTTTCATATTGAATTCTGAGAGTTTGCAGTTTTGCACGTTTTACCTAAGAGTCTCCTTTATAGCTTAGAACGATTGTGTCCCATATTTCTTTGGCAGATTTGAGCTACATAACTTTGACAAACTCTGATTGTGACAGACTTCCCAATAATGTATTGACCGCCTTGGCATTGGTTTCATATTGCCTTTTACCTGCCGCATCTGTAGGAATTGTTGATGGAAATGTATATCCTCCTTCCACAATTTCCCAGACATCTGTTCGAAGAGATTGAAGATAGGTTTTGGTTCTTACCTTCCAATAACCAAAGTTTCTTCCATCAAAGATTGGAGGTCTGATGGATCTCTATCTTTCTTGATTACTCATGATGATAGATCTTCCTTCAAGCGATCAAGCTTCTTCTCAAGGACCTGCTCTGATATCAATTGTTGGAAATAATACTGAGAGGGGGGGTGAATTAGTATTAGCAAGTCAATAATTTTTCATTTCCATAATCAGATTCATATACGCTACTTCAGTTAATGGAACTTGCGTGTATACGCAACTATGTTTAAGGAAACTAGCGTATATCCAACAAACTTATGATTCAGTTAATTCATCATATGTTGATCTTTAATCAGTGCATCAGAACCATATAAACAGTAACCAGGTGCAGTAAAAACAGAACAGACAATCACACACACGAACACAAGATAGAAGGTGGAAACCCAATGTAGGTGAAAACCACCTGCTACAATCATCTCTATCTTCTTTTTAAATATAAGAAACTTCTTTTTACAATTTTTGTACGGGTGCAATCTTATACCAGTACGTAGGCTTCTACCTGCAGAAGGCTACAACCTTCACTCGTTCTCCAGCTTCTCCTGGAAGGGAGCTACAACCCCCTAGCTCTTGTACTAGATAGTATGTTTACTAGTACGTAGGTGCCGGCCTACAGAAGGCTACAACCATCTCTTTTCTTCCAGGGACCACGTTTCATAAATTTTCAGACTGGATCCATCAAAAACATCATTCAATCATCAAATATATCTGCATCAACCAATCTCCCTTTTGAACCAACCACAACTGAATCAATCAATCACTCTGATCATATAGAATGTTGTAACCAGAACCCAAGCCAGAACCTAGAACACTACAACAGCAAACAGAAGTAGCTAAAACATATTTTTTAAGGTATACGCTACTTCCATGTGTCGAACCTGTGTGCATACGCTCTTTTCTCAAGGCGAACCTGCGTACAGATCTGCAAATCAAATTTAACGTATATACGTTGTTTTGATATGCAAAACCAGCGTGTATATGCACCTTTTCTAAAGTGAACCTGCATACAGATCTATAAATGATGATTTAAACATTACAACAATTCCAGACTTCAGTTATACCCAGATCATCATATTTACAGACTACAACATGTGCCAGTTATTCAGATAAATGATCAAACCACATAAAGATAATTCACTTCAAGCCTTAAGATCTTGACCCAACATTAGATCTTATCCTTCATCAAGCGCTAAGGTTCATCCTCGGTTCAGATCTAGCTATGCACCATAACCCAATAACCTGTATACTAGATCTTGCTCTTCATCAGATATTCAATTCTTGAGTGCCTTTGCCTAATGATCTTCTCATCCTTTTATAGTCTTAGGCCTTACTCAATACCATGGACCAAAACCACTTAGGACCAATACCTTGGACCAAATACTTAGGGTCAATACCTTGGACCATATATCTTGGACCAATACCATGGATCAAAATACCATGGACCAAATACCTTGGACCAAAACTTATTTTTCCAAGATATACACGCCTTTCATTCTGTGAAAGTGTGTGTGTACGTATACGCTCCTTTTGGTCTGTTAACCCGCGTGTATACGCTACTTTGTCAAGGTGAACCTACGTATACCTCTCTTTCCTCATTCTGTGAAGTCTGATCTGTAACTCTGTGTTGTTAACCTTCTGAACTGTGATCTGTCATCTGAGTGAGTTGCCATCAAGGACAACACCTGTGTCATAGTGCCAAATCTAAGTCATAATGCGAACATATTTTTAAGCTTCTTTAAATGTGCATATTCCCACCAAGATTGCTAGGCTTCTATGTAAGATATTCCCTGCCATAAGAAATCCACTGATATAGAAATGCGAACAATATTCCAAATAACACTAGTAAAATGGCATACAAAAAATAGATGTTCAATTGTTTCCTCGACGACTTTACAAAGAGGGCACCAACTCAACCTTGAGAAACTTTTTTTTTTAAATACTCACCCGTATGAAGCTTATTTTCCAGGACACATCATTGAAAAAGTTTGGATTTCACTGGAAATTTTAGCCTCCGCAACTTCTTGCACACCAATGTAATACTCCTAGCTCTTTGTCTATCATGATAAATAAACAACTTGTCTTAACAATGTATTCCCATTGAGAAGTGTGAACCCATCACAAAATGTTAGCCTTCTCCCTCAACCTGACATGAGAAATGTTGAGCGAAGTGGTATAATTTTGAACTCTTATATTTTATTGAAATATTACACTTCTATTATTAACTATTTATAAATATATAAATTTATATAATTGAAGTGTGTATAGTACAAATAAAAAATTAACACACACACAAAGATATATATATATATATATAAGAGTTCAAAATAATACTATTTCACTTAACATTTGCAAAATTTAAAGATTATTATTATCTTTATTATTCACACAGCAAAAAGTCATAGTTTCTATTAATGATATAAAAATTCAATTTTGTAGACACACAAAGTGTGTATGCATGTTAGAGAAAAAAGCAAAGGAAGTAACATAAGAAGTTTCACAAAAATATTGTGAACCCTAGAGCATAAGCCATGAAATAAAAACCAAAAAGGAAAGAAAGCTATGACTGAGAACAAGCATTTGTCTTTTCTTTTTTTCCTTTCATTTTTTGTACTCTATGCCACCCATCAGAATTTGGTTCAACAAGAACCAAATCCAAATATTGTTCCATTTGAGGGGCATATTTGCCTGAATCTGAACTCTTTGATACATTACCTCTTTTTGTGCCTCCTTTCCTATCCGATGTTTGTGAGGCCTCTGGATCCATTCCCTACTGAAGAGGGGTGACTGTACTTGGCCAAACCTCAACAACCCAATCTGTTTATCTTCCTATTGGGTCGTAACATTCACCTCTTCTTTTTTATGTTGACTTTCCATGCTATCCTCTTCTACATCCTCAAAAGGATGATGTTTTAGAAGCTGCCATCCTTTTGGTCTAATAGATTGCCTCTTCTTCTTCTTTAGCTTTTACTTTGCTTGTGGACATGAATTATGTAAATGTCAAGTTTGAAAACATACGCGGCATCAGAATTTGTGTTCTTGTAATCGATGACTTGATACCAATGGAAGTTGCAGTATTTGAAATTTATATGCTCTGGGAGCCCTTTGCTAAGATCAATCTCCGCACATATTTTAGAAAATGTAAAGAGTCTCTTATTTGTTCTTCCCATATCTATTTTTTTGAATTTGCTCGAAGTGTTTTCTATTTATTCAAGGACTTTATGATGCCAAAAAGGGAGGGGGAGGTTTGGGAGCCTCACCCAAATCGACGTAATTGAGACCACCATGGTGGTGGCATTAAACTCAGGGAACCATGGAGTGATGAAAAACCTAACTCTACCCTAGAACCAAGGTCTTTCATTTAGAACAAAATCTGGATCCTTTTGTGTTTCAAATTCAACTATAAAAAAGTCCTTTAAGCAAATGTGTATGTCATAGTTCAAATTCCATGTGGAGAAGACCCACATAAATAAAGCTTCAGGTTTAGGCCATAAGCTATTAAGTCTGCAAATGATTTCTTTAGATTGTAGAGCAGAGAAAAGAGAAGATACCATAGGGAGATTTATTTCCATGGAAGGTGCTTTCTCCATTTTTTCAACAATGTAGGGGCATGGAATGCTTTGGTTCTGATCTACAGGTGGGAGATATTCCCTTGAACTACTTCTTTGAAGGATACAGAGGGTCCATTTGAAGCCCTGGCTCCATTAGCACCCCCTCTCAAGCTTGTGTTCAAAATGATGGTTGAGTTTTTAGAAATACAATAATCTTTTAGTTGTAGAGTGTCATGTAGAACCTTGCCTTCAAATTGCAAACATTGAAAGTATGAGGGAATTCCCTCTTTGCCATGAATAATTTGTTTGAGGGAAGAGACAAAAAATGAATCTCTTGCCTAAACCACTGAGGACTTCCCATTGGGAATTTTAATAAAAATATGGAACATTGCCTTCATATTATTCTCAATCTGAAAAAATGGAGTCTCAAATTGTGGCTGAAAAAAAGGAGCCTCGTATTTGGAGACAACCAAGGAGTGCCAAGAAGGCAACGCCTACCCAATCGCAATAGTTTTGAAGTCGAAAGAAACAAACAGAAATAAAAATAAGGGAACGAGGGTCAGAAGGAGGCCCACTATTAGAAGCTCCTAGACCTTTGAACACGACCACCTTGCATTTATATTGAAAGCAGAAGATATAGACACTGCAGATGAAAGGATTGTTTCAGATACCAACACATGAAGTCAATACCAATAGCTAATCCTCCCATTAACGCCTTCAACGGTCCATCGAACAACATAGTCTGTGAAGGAAAACCACCCTTTTATCAGTGAAAACGAGAAAAGCCAATCTTTGGGATTTGGAGAGCCTTGTATCCTTTCACCTTTCCATGGCAATAACATTGGGATTGATTCAATGACCTAAAACTTGCCAACGACACAAGGAAATCCAAAAACTTGAAAAACCCTAACCATCGCCATCTTTGTCATCCACCTTGTGGTTATTATTGTTCGATGAATTACAACATTCTATTTATTATTATTATTATTATTATTTTACACATGTTTCTTTTATGTATTAAATTATTACACTTCTATTGTAAATGTTTATAAATTTATATAATTAAAGTGTGTCTTATATAAATAAATAAAAAAATTAGCATATAAAAACTGTGAATATAACTAGCCTGGATCCATTTTAACTCTGAATCTACCAAGTGATGAGAGGGATCAAATCTCTTTTCACTCTAAAATAGGTTTACATCTCAGGGGATTTGATCCCTCTCAATGCTTGGTAGATCCAAAGTTAAGATGGATCTAGGTTGTTTTAATCCCCCCCTTTAAATAGGTTATATTCCACATGAATATTGTTATTGCTCAAACTAGCAAGGGTCCTAAGAGGGGATCCTAAATAGCAACTACTAGGTCAAGGGGCAACAATGGAGCACTAACCCACTGTCACCTCAGCTAAGACTCCTTGCTCTTTACGAACTTTCATCGATGGGAGGAGTCCCATATGAGAGGAATCACAATAAATGATGGGTCAATGACAAGATATGGTGATTCTAAAGCCTATTCACAAGAAAGACTCAATTAAATTTCTTTCTTTGCTTAAAAATCAAGGTGATGTGCTCTCTAGGAAGGGCTAAGAGGATACTTGAGCCTAGGTTTGGAGGATATACCTCGATAAGGGGCTTCCTAGACCTAATAATCCTTGTCAAGAAATGGATTCTATGTAATCCTTGAGAAATTTGAGTTCTAGAGTTGTGGGAACACAAAGAACCCAAGTGGACCCTGACTAGGTCAAGGGTATGGAATTTATCAACCAAAGAGGGGCTTGACCTAATTAGGGAAGAGAATAGGATCAAAGGACGAATTTGATTTTGAGATTTGAACACAATGATCCAAGTGAGGACACTAACCCAAACCAACTTAGGGGAAGAATCAGTCTTATGGCTAAGGCTTGCTCTATCTTGAGATTCCAATGTCGGATTTGCCTCAAACTTAGACGACCTCTAAAGAAGACCCTAGCGTAGTAGTGGACCAAAAATTGAGGGTTTTGGATGACTACAATGAAATTTTCTTGATGCCTTAGGTGACCTACTAGGGTTAGGCCTTGAAGGAGAAGAAAAAGGTTGTAGCACCCTCCTCTCACATCTACCCAAGCAATCAGCTAACTAGGGTGAACATGCGACGAGAGGCCACTATGATATGATTCAGCCTCATAAGTTACGTTAAGGAAGTGGAACCGACAAAACACACCATACATACATTCAACATCATCATTAGGACCCCCAGGAACCAACTCAATCTTTCTTCCAAGCAGCCCTTCGGTCCCACTGACATTTTGGACCACTTGACCCCCAGACGCTCCCATGCTATAAGATTGCCAGAGTCCAAGAGGCTCTGGACACTCCCATGCTATATGCATAATAGCAAAAGAAATACCAAGGAAATAACAACCATATAATCCACATATAGACTAGTATAATACTCATAGAAATACAAGGAGAAATAACCTCATATTGATGATGCAAAATCCAAACCCGGAATGGGACTTCCACATTCCACCTGACCATAGAATGGCTGAGCCAACTCTCTCTTCAATCATTCACCATCATGCCATATTCCAATCATGAATGTGGGATTTCATAGAACACATCAATCCAAAACCATCTAGGGCTTCCATAGGCCATCCACCTCAACCCATCAAAACAGTGATTCCACCTCATGGTTGGACATCAAAAACCATCATCAAATTGGTTTTTATCCAAGACTTCCAAGGCTCCAGATAATTTGTTCCAACTGAAGCTCCAGGACTAATAACTAAACCCATAGTTGTCATTGGGCTCCAAAGCGTTTGTCCAACCAAGGCTCCAAGACTAATAACTCAACCCACCAAGGGCTCCAAAGTGTTTGTCCAACCAAGGCTACGGGACTAGTAACTCAACCTAAGTTGTTACAGGGCTCTAGAGAAATTTTCCAACCAACACTCCAGGAACTAGTAACTCAACCCATGCTAAGGAAACATGAGAACCAACCAAAACAAAACAAGGAAATAAACCCACAATCTCCATGACTATCCAGGAAATGGCAAGGATAGGCAATCCACTATAAATCCAAGCAATCCTCCATGCGAGTGACATATCATGACCAATAAACCACATGCATATTCCATGTATGCCAAAACTAGTGAGGAAAACAAACATGCAACTCATGACCTGCAAGCCAAATCTGTTGTAGCTACTGATCCCAACGTCCTCTTACGCTTTCCTGCTCTTCCTTTGCCTTCTTACTCCAAATATCCAAGTATGCCATAGCCTCCAAGAGTTCTCCAAGAAAACTCTAACTATCTAAGGGTATGAGAGAGAGAGAATAATGAGAGAGCTCCAAAACTAAAATGACAAAAGGTTACCAATTGATCCTCAGAAGCCTTTTTAAGAATGAGGCCTCTATTTTCTTCATTTTCCATTATTTTCCTTCAATTTCCTCCTCACATGCAACATGTGACCTTTCACCTCCCTTTTCTCCTAATTTCCATTATTTTCATAAATAAATGTGTCAAAAATTCCATTTTGCCTTTCCAAAGCCTTATCCATTGCCTTTGCTAATTTACTTAGCCATATTAACTGAAATGAACACCCACACTAGGATGTCTTGCCCAACATTCAGCTTGGAATAAGTGTCCAATCAACCGTGGTTATTATTTTTCCTTTATTAATTTTATTACATGGAAATTTCACCAGGGTTATTACAAAACCCTCCCCCTTGGGGGAACACCGTCCTCCTTGTTCAACAACACCTATAACCACAAGATTGTTTTCAACAAAACATATTGCCGATGGAGCTTTATAACTTAGCTCGTTGCAGTGTTTACAATGCTCACCCTGCTGAGAAGCAAACCAACCTGAAAACATAACAAGTATAACATCATAATGACATGACGCCCATGCCGCTTATTAGAGCTTTATAACATAGCTCATGGCAGTATTTACATCCATATACATATGTACATATACCAAACATGTACCAAAAAATATACCAAGACATATACCAAAACTACTTTGCCTCAACCAGCAAACAAGGAAGGATACATAGCCTGCATTTGATCCGCCATCTCCCACATAGCTTCATCCAATCCAAAGTGCTTTCATTGTACTTTAACTTGCTCGATTGCTCGGTTCAGAAGCATAAGCGCCTTTTTCTTCAATATACATTAAGGCTCTAGCTGGAATTCTCCATATGGTTCCACCTGCAATACAGACCAATCAATCACATGATCAACATATTTAACTTATTTCTTAAGCAATGACACAAGGAAAACATCATGGACTTTCATTGTGGGAGGCAGTGCAAGTTGATAGGCTATTGGCCCAAATCCTCTCAACAATATTGAAGAGTCCACAAAACCGGGGTGCCATCTTGGCACATTATCTAATCCGTAAGGAGATCTTCTTTGGTTTGATGCATAGGCACACTTGTTCCCCAATCTGGAACTCCTTGAACAACCTGTTCTGATCTACATAACTCTTTTGCCTATCTTGTGTTGCCTTTAGATTCTTCTTGATTACTTACATTTCGTGTTCCATGTCTGCCAACATGTCCGGTCCAATCAATGCCCTGTTAACTAGATCACTCCAACTGATGGGAGTATTGCAACTCCGCCCATACAATGCCTCAAATAGACTCATCTTCAAATATTCTTGATACCCATTGTTATAAGCGAACTCTACCAATGGAAAGTACTCTTCCCACTTTCCCTATTGATGCATCACATACATCCTTAACATGTCCTTCAATATCCTATTGACCCTCTTTGTCTGTCCATCTGTTTATGGATGATAAGTTGTACTAAAGACCAAATATGTGCCCAAACCTACAAATAACTCCTTCCAAAACTTGGAAGTGAACTTAGCATCCCTATCTGACACAATCTTATTTGGAACACCATGCAGTCTGACCGCATCTATAATGAATACTTGTGTTATATCGCTAGTTGAGAATGTAGACTTCAATAGAATGAAGTGCACAACCTTTGTCAACTTGTCCACAATAACCATGATGGAATCATGTTATCTCACTGTCCTCAGCAAACTTGTGATAAATTCCATGGAAATGACCTCCCATTTCCATTCTAGAATTGCAATTGGTTGTAGCAGTCCACCTGGGTGCTTACACTTTGCGTTCACACACTGACAATCAAAACACCTAACCACAAACTTTGTTATATCCCTCTTCAAGTTCGACCAATAATAAAATGTCTTCACTGCGGTCAATGTCTTCTGGTAGCCTGGGTGTCCTGAATATGGTTTCGCATGAAACTCTCTCAAGGTCACCTTCTTGAGCTCACTACTATCTAGCACATATATCTTGTCTCTATATCTAACCGATCCATCCACTATAAGGCAATAGTCCACATCCTATGCACCTGTACCTGTACATGTACTACCACATGTACCTATACCATTACCACGTACATGTACATCTACCTGTACATGTAACTGTACCTTGTACCTGTACTACCACATGTACATGTACCAGTACTCTATTGCAACCTGTGCATAATCTCCATATACCTGACATCTTGCTGACCTACCTGCAAGATCCTATCTTATAAGTTTGTCCCATAGGAGGTCATGGATGCTAAGTGATTTACCTATACCCGCTTGCTAAGAGAATCTGCCACCTTGTTCTCTTTACCTTTGATATATATGATCCAAAATAGAACTCACTAAACGTAGCCAACAACCGAACATGCCTACCATTCAGATTCGGTTGGTCAAATAGATATCACTAACGACTCTGATCACTCATCAACACAAACCTCCTGCTTAGAAGACAGTGTCTCCACATCTTCAATGCATGTATGATCACTGTCAACTCAAGATCATGTGTGGGGTAGTTATGCTCGTGCTCTTTTAGTTTTTGTGACTCATAGCATACCACTTGTCCATCTTACATAATGACTCCACCAAGTCCTTCCTTGTAAGCATCTATTCATACTACAAACTCTTTATCCAAATCTGTAATATTTAACACTAATGCATGTGTCAACAACTACTTAAGCTACTCAAAACTAGCCTCACACTCCTCTGTCCATGTGATAGGATAAGCAAATTGTGAGAAGTTCCTGATGAACCTCCTGTAATAACACGCCAAACGCATGAAAGATCTCACCTCATCTACATTTCTAGGAATTTCCCACTCCATGATGGCCCTTATCTTTTTTGGATCTACTGCAATTCCCTCCTTGGAGACAACATGTCCCAAGTAGTGTACCTCAGTCTGAAAGAAACTACACTTGATGAGCTTAGCATACAATTGATGCTCTCTCAATAACCTCAACACTGTTGCTAAATTCTCAGCATGTTCTTCCTTATTTTTAGAATATACCAATATGTCATCAATGAAAATAATAACAAAATTATTCAAATATGGATGTAACATACTATTCATCAAGCACATAAATGTATTCGGAGCATTAGTTAAACTGAATGTAACTACAACAAACTTATAATTCCCATACCTGGTCCAAAAAGTTGTCTTGTAAATATCCTCCTCATTGATGCGTACCTGGTGATATCTGGATCTCAAATCAATCTTTGAGAACACTACTACTCCCTTCAATTGATTGAACAAGTCATCAATCCTCAACAACGAATACCTATTCTTGATGATCACTTTGTTCAATTGCCTGTAGTCAATGCATAATATGAGAGTACCATCTTTCTTCTTCATAAACAAGACCAGTGTGCCCCATGATGATACACTTGGACTAATGTATCCCTTGTCCAACATTTCCTTCAATTGTAGCTTCAACTCTACCAACTCAGGTGTATTCATCTTGTAAGGTGCTTTTGATGTCGGAGTTTCCCTTGGCACCAACTCAATCGAAAAGTCTACCTCTCTGTGAGGTGGAAACTCTGAAGTATCCTCGGGACATACATCCTTGAACTATTGTAGAACTGGGTACCTGCTCAAAACATCTGCATCCTCAAATTCCTTACAGTTGTCACTAGAAATGTGTACTACAAATAACACACACCATTTCCTACTACTACACTTGGCATGCATAGTTGTTACCATCCTAACTCATGTTGCTTTCTTCTCTCCCTATAAGACTCTTGGTTCCCCATTGTCATCCACACACTCAATGGCTTTGTCATAACAATCCACCTTGGTTCTGTGAAGATACAACTAATCCATGCCCAACAACATACTATATTATCCCAATGGTAATACATTCAAATGTGTTGCAATAGGCATACCATTCAAATAAAATGCACAAGCTCTTACCCAATGGTGAACTTGCTTCTTTGTACCTATAACCAACTGCACTAACCAAGATTCTACATGCAATTCCTTACTCAAGCCACATGTATCCACCAAGTCAGGACTAACATAGCTATAATTAGATCTAGGGTCAATCAAAATAGAAATAGCGCGAACACAAAGCTTACCGTCCATCTCAATGATAGATGACTAATGGTTTGCTTGTTTGTTATCCAATACTGCATAAATACGAGGAATATTCTGACCAACATCCCCAACAGTCTGTGCATCATGTGTACTATATATCTGAGGCCTACCACCCTGATACTGTGGGCAATCTCTCTTGCGATGATCCCCTCCACAAGTCCAACACCGCACGAGATCCTTATTCTTCTCCTTAGATCGATGTCCATGTCCTCTATCTAATGCATTTAACTTCTTAGATGGTGTTATGTTCTCTTTATTTCATGTACCATAAGGTTCTTCTCACTTCTTGTCCCATTTTCCTTTGTTCCTTTCATTGCCTTTCCAGTCTGGCTTAGTCTCAGATCTGCGCTTCGATTTCTCATAGCAATGCCTTAGCTTTCAGATGGTTTCCTCCAATGATTTAGGCTCATCGAACTCAATCATGTCTTTGAATGCAACCAATAATCCACTAATGAACCTCTGAATCTTGGCCTTCTCCTCCGTGAGATAAGGCACATACCTCAATAGCTCCAATAACCTACTAGTGTACTCCTCATCTGTCATCGATCCCATCTTTACATCTTCCCACCAAATGTATGCCTTACCTTTGAGATTTAATTTAGCTACTCTGGCTTACATGTTCTCTAAATAGTCATGCAACTTGAAGAACTTCCTCATGCCAAAGAACCATGCCTCTACATCCTGTGGTTTCTTCATCTTTCCATCAAAAGTAGGTGGCTTTGCTTTCTTAAACTCATCCGACAAGTATCCCCTATCACTCCTCCTGTAAGGATAATAATGATGACGATCATAGTGCTTATTTGAATCAAAACTAGAATAATACCTATGTCTATCCCCTCTCCTATCCAGAGTGTCCAACAATCTTCCATCTCTAATCATGTCATCTTTATCTGACTTATGACCACCATGTGATCTAGTACCATATGCCCCATTAGTTTTGTCCTCCTGCTCATAATTGATCCGATGTGGTCCTTGTCGTTGTAAATTTGGCAAACTCTAAAGTATCACTGCATTTACGTCTGCTTGTTTCTCTTGTACTTGCATGATTATGTCATTATCTGCCTTACAACTTCTTATTTCTTCCTTTAATATTCTCAATGTATCTACCAAATTGGAAGAGTTCCCAACACCATACTACTCATTTGATTCATAGGGAGAGTCCTTGTAGTCTACAATATTGCTAGACATTTGATATTTCTTCTTGCAAGGTATATCATGTCAGATAAACCAAATCACAATAAACTAGCATACCTTAGTATAGTTCGAGGAGGATACCTTGTCTGCAAGATCAACAAATCGGCATGATACATGTATAACATAGTCATGACAATGTATAGAACATAACACGCAAGCATATAACCATGCAAACATCATTCTAGCTAGGGTCAAGTCATAAATGCATGACTTATCAACAACACATACCACGACCTCGTGCATGACAACCACCATTACATCATTGTACACTTGACCACATGCAAACATTGGCATGCATAAGAAACATGTAATCCACCGCGCACACACATAAACACATATAATAAAGCATAAACAAACAATACTTGTAACCAATCCTACAAGAATGATACATGTAAGTGACATATAACAACATGCAACCAGTCATACACTCCTGACGATGCACTCCACAATAACAACATCAACTTCCACATGGCGACATCACGACAACCATGTTCAACATCATGCAAATGAAACAAGCACATGGAATGGAAGAATAATAGACACACATGCAACTGACATGAATGTACGAACAACACACACAACCCATCCAGTCTGAGGGGTGAACCATGCTCTTATACCACTCTGCAACACCCTCCTCCCACATCTACCCAAACAACCAGCCAACCGGGGTAAACATGTGACGAGAGGCCACTATGATATGATTCTACCTCCTAAGTTACGTTAAGGAAGAGGAACTGATGGAAACACACCATATAGACATTCAACATCAGCATTAGGACCCTCAGGAACTAACCCAATCTTTTTGCCAACTAGCCCCTGGGTCCCACTGATATTTTGGACCACTTGACCCCCGGACACTCCCATACTATAAGCCTGCCAACATCCACGAGGCTCTGGATGCTTCCATGTTATAAGCCTGCCAACTTCCATGAGGCTCTGGACACTCCCATGCTATAGGCATGCCAGCGTCTAGGGATTATTTTGCTTAGTGTTTTGTTAGCATCCCCAGGATTTGAGCCACTTTTTTAGGCCCAGAGCCCAGGTCACTACCCATAATTGAATAACATCTTTAGAATAGTAAGATAACAGGGAAATGACAATGCAAATGCAATTCCTTAAACAAGACATTGATTGGACCCGTACTAGCCATGATAGGAATTTCGTTAAACATATCACGAATATGTAATCTACATGTCTAAATAATAGATCTAAGCATAGGGGTCTCATACTTAGCTGAGAATCGCTAAGAGACATTGATGCCTCAACACATTAGTTTCCATTTCATCCATTAGGTCATAGATACATTGTTCATTCATTTACAAGTAAAAACATGATGAGAGCCATACATAGCTACTGTCATAAAACATATACATAACCAGCATAATAGCAATATACGTACCAAGGAAATCACAACCATATAATCCACATATAGACCAGTATAATACTCATAGAAATACAAGGAGAAATAACTCATATTGATGATGTAAAATCCAAACCGGGATGGGACTTCCACATTCCACCTGACCATAGAATGGTTGAGCCAAATCTCTCTTCAACCATTCACCCTCGTGCCATATTCCAAGCATGAATGTGCGATCTCATAGAACACATCGATCCAAAACCATCTAGAGCTTCTAAAGGCCATCCACCTAAACCCATTAAAACAGTGATTCCACCTCACGGTCAGACATCACAAACCATCATCAGATTGGTCTCTATCCAAGACTTCTAAGGCTCCAGAGGATTTTTCCAACGAAGGCTCTAGGACTAGTAACTCAACCCACCAAGGGCTCCAGAGCGTTTTTCCAACCAAGGCTACAAGACTAGTAACTCAACCCAAGCTAAGGAAACATGAGAACCAACCAAAACAAACCAAGGAAATAAACCCACAATCTCCATGGCTATCCAGGAAATGGCAAGCCTAGGCAATCCACTGTCAATCCAGGCAATCCTCCATGCTAGTGACAGATCATGACCAATAAACCACATGCATATGCCATGCATGTCAAAACTAGTGAGGAAAAGAAACATGCAACTCGGTACCTGCATGCCAAATATATTGTAGTTGTTGATCCTGATGTCCTCTTGTGCTTTCTTGCTCTTCCTTTGCCTTATTGCTCCAAAAATCCAAGTATGCCACACCCTCCAAGAGTGATCCAAGAAAACTCTAACTATCCAAGAGTATGAGAGAGAGAGAATAATGAGAGAGCTCCAAAATTGAAATGACAAAAGGTTACCAAGTGACCCTCATAATCCTTTTTATAAATGAGGCCTCTAATTTCTTCATTTTCCATCAATTTCCTCCTCACATGCAACATGTGACCTTTCACCTCCTTTTTCTCCTAATCTCCATTGTTTTCATAAATAAATGTGCCAAAAATGCCATTTTGCCTTTCCAAAGCCTTAGCCATTGCCTTTGCCAATTTCCTTAGCCATATTAACTGAAAATGAACGCCCACACTAGGATGTCTTGCCCAACATTCAGCTTTGAATAAGTGTCCCATCAACCGTGGTTATTATTTTGCCTTTATTACTTTATTACATGGAATTTTCACCAGGGTTGTTACAAAGGCGAGAAGAATATTCTTTAAGGTGACTACCAATGGTTAGATCAGTGCCCTACCTTTGGGAGAGATGGAGTTAAGGTGATTTTGTGATTTGGAGAGAATTTACCCAATCAAAGATAACTTTAGGCAACTCCACATGGCAAATTAGGGCATATAAGTAGCTACTAAGGAATATATACCTCGATCTACATGAATTGATGACTTATCAAGGTCTATTAAATGAAATCAAAACTTTAGGAACATTTACTCATCATACATGACACATGTAACATATACAATGCTTCAAGAGATTTAAAAAAAAAAATCCCAATTGAATAGATTAAAGACAATTTCAGACCTAAAGAGTGAAAATTCCATACATTAATCATGTGACAAGAGAAACATAGAGATAAACAAGAAAAATAGCACTTACATGTAAAATGAGTATATCTAATCATGAAAACAGCACAATTTTGAAGCTCCAAGATAAATGGTATTCAAACATCAAAATTCATCCATGAAACCCAACTCGTCCTCCAAAAGGGAATGTGAAGTTCTCCAAAGAGCTATTAATCTAATCAAGTGATGATGAAAGGAATGAATTAGCCTCTCATCAATTTATCTTCTCTCTTAAATAGTTTGATTTGCCTAATTAGGACTAATTAAGCCCTAAATAATAAATGTGCAATAATAACATCCCTTGGTGATAAGCCCACCAAAATAGCTCAAAATAGAAAGATAAGCCTCTCAAGAAGGAAAAATAGTAAACATAATGAGTCATTGGGCCATTGGGAAGGCCTAGTGGAGTCCAAAGTGTTCCAGGGTGATAGAATAAACTCCAAAAATAGTGAATAAGGGGTTGGCCCCTTGATATCCAAGCATGTCACATGTGGTGTCCCTAAGTGAGAGTGGGGGCACGATGACATCCTCACGGGTCTCCAAGTGATCTGAAATGGAGTAGATTAGTAATGTTGTGCTAATTCCCCATTCAGAATAACACCCAAGATGCTTATCATTTGCTTATCAAGTGCTTAAGGATTCACCATGTTTGCTTAAGTAACTGATTTCCATGAAAGTTTCTTATGTAAATGTTATAAACAATTTAACATAAAACATATGCTGGACAAAAACAAAATAACAACAAAGAACATCAAAATACAACACACAACACAGAGATTTGATGAGGAGTTCACCCTCCTGGGCTACTCCTCCTTGGCCCAGCTTCTAATGCTTGGGCCTCTCTACTATGTTCAAAATTACAACAAAAGTGTGTTTACAATGCTCAAATGCCTTTGAAACCTATCTCAATGAGTTCAGAATGCTAAAAAATGGCTATCTAGCCTATTTTTGCATCCAATTTGGATAATAACTGAAGAAGTTGTGACTTCTCCTAGTTTTCCCACTATTTGTTCCACAAATTGCTCCAAAACTAACAAAAACTTACAACTTCGCTCCAAAATCTACTAATTGAGTGATTATTTCACCATGTCACGGGCCATAACCTGTCGTTCGTATCTCAAATCGCAATCAGCAAGTGTTGCGGGCTCTTATGGTCTGTGAATAGAAATGGGCGATTTGTGATTGCGATATCACGGACCCGGCATGATATTAAATCGCAACCTATAGTGGCATTGCATCCGAGAACTATCGCATTTCGCAATCGGTGAAGTTTGGCGAGCTGAGGGTCTTGTTAATGGTGGAATGTTGTGCGATGCGATATCGACAAACCCAATGGAAACTTAAACTGTGACATATAAAATATCACGCCCGAGGTCTTATTGCTACCGGAACTCGTCGCTCATCGCAATCAGCGTTAATCCATATATATATATATATATATAGATATATATATATATATATATATATATATATATATATATATATATATATATATATATATATAGATATATATATAGATATAGATATATATATATATATGTATGTATATATATATCTATATCTATATATATACATACATACATATATATATATATATATATATATATATATATATATATATTGGTGGGTACTGGGTGTGATATGCGATTGTGATATATCGCATCGCAACCCTGACTGTGTCGGGGGCTGATTCTATAACCCCTCCTTTCCTACAATTGCAATATGGGGGATCACAAATCGCAATTGGCACTGCCTGGGGGTTGATTCTTAACCCGATCCACCTACGACCTGTGATATGCGAGGGTCAATGGAGGCTTGCCACTTGGCACCTCCTCATTCACTAGGACCTTTGCCACATCATCCAATCCTACCATGTAGTCAAGTCAAACTTGAACTTTGACTTGCTCTAACTTTTGCATACGAGCTTAGATTTGAGTGTCGTTCACACCGTTGGATTCAGAATGACGAGCTCTTCGATCTGAAGCTGAGTTTGAAAAAATTATGACACTTTGATTTTTGAGCATAAACTTGAGCACCTGATCACTCCTCCCCACTGGAAGCCTTTTGGACCCCAAAAGATTATATTTAGTTATTGAACAAATGAGGGTATTGTTCCCTCACCTTCCCCTCTTCAATCCATTTGATCTTTCATGGATTTTTACCTTTGAGACCCACTCAAAGATAATCAAGATTTCCCCTTTTTGATGACCTCGTTCTTCTGTCAAGTATGGTGTCTTGTTGAAACTCATCAAGAAATTCTGGAGAAAAATCTTCAATTGATGGAATCTGTACACTTTATCCTTGATCTTCAATCAAAGGAGGCTCATACAATCTCAAATTTTCAACATTAACAGTGGAGTAAATTTGCATATATGAAGGCAACTCAAGTTTAAAAGCATTATTACCAATCTTTTCCAGAATTTTAAATGGACCATAACGGATTGGTTTCAAATTTTTACCTTCACCTTGAAGCCTTTCCTTGCTAATGTGAAGCCAAACTTCATCACCTACTTGAAATTTATGATCCACACGATGCTTATCATGCCTTGCCTTATACTTGCCTTGACTCTTTTCTAGTTGTTCTTGAACTGTTTGGTGAATCAACTGAATTTGCTCAATAAATTTCTTTGCTATGTCTATGTCGTTATGTCCATCTACAATTACATCTTTCTCAAAGATGAAATCCAAAGGCGATTTAGGCAAATAACCAAGACATGCCTCAAAAGGCAAAGTTAGAGTAGAAGAGTGTTTTGCTCGGTTGTAAGCATGCTGAATATAATGCAACTGTTCATCCCACAACTTAGGATGTTTGCTGCAATATCCTCTTAGCAAATGAATAATTGTCCTGTTAACCACTTTAGTTTGACCATCTATTTGTGGATGGAAGGTTGTACTTTTCTTTAACTGGGTGTCCATCAAGTTCCATAAACTTGACCATAAATTCCCAACAAATCGGGAATCACAATCACTTACAATAGAAGTAGGTAATCCAAAATTAACCCATACATTTTGAAAGAAAAGTTGAGTTGTTTGTTCGGTTGTAATTTGTTTTTTACAAGGTATTAATATGCACATCTTACTGAACCTATCCATAACTATGTATAAATAATCGTGACATTTTCTTGATAAAGGAAGACCTCCTACAAAATCCATGGAAACACTCTCCCATGGACGTGAAGGCACTGGAAGTGGTGTGTACAATTCTAGTTTCCTATTACTAGGCTTACTAATTGCATACAATGAACAACCTCTGATAAAATGTGACACACTTTCAAGCATACGAGGCCAGTAAAAATACCTCTGAAGATTTGCCACTGTTTTACTTACACCGAAATTTCCAGCAATAAGAGAAGTGTGCGCTTCCCTTGTGACATTTACTCTCTCTCCCTATGGAACACAAGTTTTCCCAAATGATACAACAGATTATCATGTACATGGTTGTCTAATTCC
The DNA here is from genome assembly GCA_031772625.1 of Pinus tabuliformis. NCBI lineage: Eukaryota > Viridiplantae > Streptophyta > Pinopsida > Pinales > Pinaceae > Pinus > Pinus tabuliformis. Next base: position 572,987,257 of record CM062808.1, read on the forward strand.
TTAACTTGGTGGCCTTGACTCAAGTTTGAATATACCTCTTGAAAGTCAGCATCATGTGCGTATTGTTCAACATAACTTTCAGGCAAAACAGAATTATTCTTGAGTAAAATGGCTACATTAACAACCAGTCTAGAAAGCATATCAACAACTCTGTTATAAATACATTTCTTATACCTAATTACCAAGTGGAATTGCTATAAAAATCTCATCCAATGAAAGTGCCTTGATTGCTGCAATTTTGTTTGAGATTGCAGATATGAAAAAGTTGATGATCGGTGTGAATAATGGTTTCTTTACCCATCAAGTAATGCTTTCATTTCTTCACACTTTGCACCAATGCGTAAAAGCTCTTTATCATATGTAGGATATTTAATAACATCACATTAAAAATCTCAGAATGAAATGAAATGGGCTTACCATGTTGCAAAAGAACTGCACCCATGGCGTAGTCACTTGCGTCTGTTTGTATTACAAATCCAATAATGCTAAAACTGGGGTTGAACTGATCTTTCGTTTTAAAGCATCAAATGCTTTTTGTTGTTTGGTTCCCCATTGGAAGACAACCTTCACGTTGGTCAAAGCATGTAGTGGAGCTACTATGGAAGAGAAATTGGCAGTGAACTTCCTCCAGTACTGCGCTGCTCCCAGAAAACTCCTTACTTCTATGACTGATTTGGGTATTGGCCAATTCACAATGACCGAAACTTTAGAGGGGTCAATCTTTAGCTCACCTCCTCCAACTATGTGGCCCAAATACACTAAGGAAGTTTTCCAGAATTCAAATTTAGACATCTTCAGAAATAATTGCTCTTTTTTCAAGACATCCAACACTTTCCTCACGTGTTTGACATGCTCTTCTCATGATTTGTTGAATATCAAAATATCATCTAAATAGACAATTATAAACTCATCAAGAAAGGATCTTAAAACATCATTCATAACTCTCATGAATGTAGTTGGAGCATTGCAAAGATCAAAAGGCATAACCAACCACTCAAACAATCCCCGTTTGGTTTTAAAATCAGTCTTCCGAATATACTCCTCATCTATTCTAACTTGATGATATCCACTTCTTAAGTCTAATTTAGTGAAATATTTTGCATTCTTCAATTGATCTAGAAAATCATCTATTCTAGGCAGTGGGTATTGATTCTTTAGGGTAATTTTATTCAAATCTCGATAATCTACACACATGCACCAGGTTCCATATTTCTTGGGTACCAAAACAATTTGTGAACCACATGGCGAAGTAGAGGGATGAATTACACCTTTATCTAACAATTCTTGGACTTGTTTCTTAATTTCTAAACTTTCCAGAATTGACATTCGATACATACCGATGTTTGGGAGTGTACAATCTTGTTGTAACTCAATTTCATGTTGAATTCCCCTTTTTGGTGGCAATTCCTTTGGTTCTTGAAACATGTCTCCATATTGATTGACCACATCAACCAATTCGTCTTTCAGCTTCACGTCATAGCCTGCAAAGGACTCATGCTCTGTGTCATTCTTTTGCTTGATCATAAGGAGCACAGGATTCTTGTTGGAATTGACTAGTCACTTCATTTGCCCTGCGCTTGCCAAAGACAGATTAAGCTTCCTGCGATGGGCTATCACAATATACTCCACTCTACCTTTGAACAAATAACATTTGTTCTCAAATCTATGGAAAACAACTTTCCTGTCATACAGATACGGGCTTCCCAACATAACTCTAGAAATATCTAGCGACACTACATTGAATTCAACTTCATCAACGGAATTAGCAGTAATAGCAAACCTGAAAACTCATTTCCTTGTGAGCTAAAGATTTGCATCCTTGGTTCTCCAACCCAACGGATACGATTTATGATGAGGCATGGTTCCCAGATTCAATTTCTTGACCATGTTTGTAGAAATTAATTTTTCCTAAGATCCACTATCAAACAACATATCAATCTTGGTGTGTTTGGAAATAACTTGGATATGGAACAACTCAATTTTTTTTTCCTCATTTGAAGCGTTATTAGAGTTAGTTGCTACGCTGGTGCTTGCCACGACTTCCTCTTTGCTTGATTTTGACATGACTTTTCCCTTAGTGACTATGGCTGCAATCTTTGATTCATCACCCAAGTCATAACCCAAGTCATGTTGTAAAACATTGTTTGTCTTTTGTTTCCCTTTATTGTTAGATTTCTTCGGTCTTAATTCAGGATGAATCTTCCAGCAATGCGCTTCATCAAGACCCTCTTTGGAATAATTCTTGCACACGGGTTTCTCCCCTTCTTTCTTAACAGAAGCATCTTTCTTCTAATTTCCTTTAAAATTATTTCCTTTTTCACCACTTTGGAATGGCTTCTTCTTACATTCTTCTTGTACATTTTTCCCTCTTACTTCGAGGTGTGTAGCTTGAACACAAACCTCATCAAGATCCATGGGATCACACATAAGAATGGTATGCCGAAGATAGTTATGCAAACCTCCTATATATTTCAGCAAAGTATCTTGTGACTATAAGTCTACTCCTAGCATAAGAGCTCTTCTCCTAAACTCTTGAGTATACTCTTGCACATTTTGACCTTTTAACTATCTAAAATTTTGCCAATTCATGATAGCTTTTTACATATGGGCTAAAGGGTAGAATTGTCGTTTTATAGCAGCAATGAAATCAAACCAAGTAATAAAGATTTTACCATGTTTTTTAATCTCCTCTTAAGACCTTTCTTCCCACCAAATGAGTGTTGCACTCTCCATTCTCAATGAAGCCAACTGAATTTTGATATCATCCTCTTGAAGGTTCTGAATTCTACGATACACCTCTAACTGACGAATCCAATTATCCAACTTTTCTGCATTAACTTCCCCATTGTACATAGAACACTCGAATTTAACATCAAGTTTTAGAAAATGTGATTTACCAGTTCCTTTTGCAGAACGATGATGAGTATGAGTAAGGATTGTATTAGTGGAAGAGTGTGAAGATGCTTGTGAAGTAGAAGATGAAGAAGATGGTGGAGAGGGTGGAGGCTTGTATCCATTCCCATTACCTCTTCCCAAAGATCCTTCTCCTTTTGGAGGTTTGGAACTTTCTCTTTACAATCTGCTATTCCTCTCTTCATAGAAGACCTTCACCATCTCTGTCATATCAAAGAAAGCCTTTCCGAAGGTCTTCTCATCTTCTATCATGATAGGTTCTCCTTCATGAGACATGGTCTCTAAAGACTCCGCTACAACTTCTGCAACTTGAGGATGCATTGGTGTATAAGACTTTCGCAACCTTGCTCTTCTTCCACTTCAGCCAACTTCAGGGCTTCCAACCAACTTTCCTTTTCCTCTTTTGAGTTTTAACCTTGTTAGCATGATACAAAATTGCAAATAATTAAATCGTTTTTTCACAAAGCAAATCTAGTAAGTAGAAACTAGTGCTCTGATACCAACTTGATCTGAAATGGAGCAGATTAGTAATGTTGTGCTAATTCCCCATTCAAAATAAAACCCAAGATGCTTATCATTTTCTTATAAAGTGCTTAAGGATTCACCATGTTTGCTTAATTAACTGATTCCCATGAGAGTTTCTTATGTAAATGTTATAAACAATTTAACATAAAAAATATGTTGAACAACAACAAAATAATAGCAATAAACATCAAAATACAACACACAACACAAAGATTTGATGAGGAGTTCACCCCTCCTGGGCTACGTCTCCTTGGTCCAGCTTCCAATGCTTGGGCCTCTCTATTATGCTCAAAATTAAAACAAAAGTGTGTTTACAATGCTCACATGTCTCTGAAACCTATCTCAATGAGTTCAAAATGCTAAAAAATTTCTATCTAGCCTCTTTTTACATCCAATTTGAATAAGAACTGAAGAAGTTATGACTTCTCATAGTTCTCCCACTATTTGTTCCACAAATTGCTCCAAAATCGACAGAAACCCACAAATTTGCTCCAAATCCACTAACTAAGCGAATATTTCGCCACGCCGTGGGCCATAACCTGTCGGCCGTATTGCAAATTGTAATCGAAAAGTGTTGCGGGTCCTTATGGTCTGTGAATAGAAACGGGCGATTTGCAATTGCGATATTGCGAACCCGACGGGATATTAAATCGCAACCTATAGTGCCATCGCATCCGAGAACTATCACATTTTGCAATTGGTGAAGTTTGGCGGGTTGAGGGTCTTGTTAAGGGCGGAATGTTGTGTGATGTGATATCGACGGACCCGACAGGAACTTAAATTGTGACATATAAAATATCGCGTCCTGGGTCTTTATCACTATTGAAACTCATTGTTCATCGCCATCAGCGTTAATATATATATATATATATATATATATATATATATATATATATATATATATATATATATATATATATATATATATAGATATATATATATATATATATATATATATATATATATATATATATATATATATATATATATATATATATATATATATATATATATATATAGCGGCGGGTACTGGGTGAAATATGCGATTGCGATATATCGCATCACGACCTTGACTGTGTCGGGGGCTGATTTTATAACTCCTCCTTTCCTGCGATTGCGATATCGCAAATCGCAGTTAGCACTACCTGGGAATCGATTCTTAACCCGATCCAACTGCGCCCTGCGATATGTGAGGGCTAATGGAGGCCTTCGACTTGGCGCCTCCTCATTCGCTAGGACCTTTGCACGTCATCCAAACCTGCCATGTAGTAAAGTCAAACTTGAACTTTGACTTGCTCTAACTTTTGCATACGAGCTTAGATTTGAGTGTTGTTCACACTGTTGGATTCAGAATGACGAGCTCTTTGATCTGATGCCGAGTTTGAGAAAATTTTGACACTTTGATTTTTTAGAATAAACTTGAGCACCTGATGATGACATAAGCCCTCCCTTTATCTCTTGTGGTGAGACACATCCTCATCAAGACCCTAGAACCTTTTCCAAGTGTGTGGTACAAGTGTGAAGTTGGTTGGGCATGGTGATCCAGGTGCATCATCCTCATCCAAAAATGTGGAACAAGAGCAATCAATGAATGGCGTTAGGCATGGAAAATTTTAGGGGTGAAATTAAGGGGTTTTAAATTTTTATTGGGTGAATATTTTGTATCATAGTACATTGTTACAAAATGTCTCAAATTTATTTAAAAAAAGGGGTATGGAGGTTAGTCACCTTGTTTTAAGGGAGAGGGTAAAAAAAAGTAAATTTAGCCCTTGAAATTAGGAGTTACAACCTTACATTCGCCCTAATTTTCAAGAATAGGTATTTATGATAGTTATGTCGCCCTCCCCATTCGATGTGAAAAAAAAAAAAAAAAATCTTTCATTTGCCCGTATTTCATGGTATTGGGATTAATTTTGAGAAAATGACCTTCAATTTTTGGAACAAGTGGTCACAAAAGAATAATTCATTTTTATTTAAAAATTCAAGTCTCTTATTTTCATGTCTATTTAAATATTAAATAGTGCTCTTGCCATTTTCCAAGTTTGGATCCGTATAGTCATAATCATATACGAGGGTTGTTCACAAAGTTGTAGAAGTTGAATTAAGAAGTCAAGATTGAGAATAGTGGTACAGGGTTGTTCGCAAAGTAGTGAAATTTGAATTAATAAGTCAAGAATCAACATACAGTGGTACAAGTAAGTCTGTGTTTTAATGGATTTTTGGTATATATAATTATTAATTACTTGCCATTTTCAAATATTATTTAGATAATAGATTTTTTGAATTTTCAATCCCGTTAAAATAATTGATGTTTGATTCTTGCTTTTCAGCTTCCACCCATCGTTAAGTCAACATCTATGAAAAAAATTTAAAATCTCTATTCCAAAAAAGTAATCCCTTACGTTCCAAAATCAATACAACCCAAATTCCATCGTTTATTTTGTTACTTACCCTTTATCTTCAATGTACACTCTATGTAAATTATATTTCTACGAAGAAATGATAAAGTAGTTGTTACTATTTGAATACTAAGGTGCTAACAATTTGAAAAACTCTACTAGAAGATTGTTTGTTGGAAGACACTCTATTAAAAATCAAATTTCTCTAAAATTGTTTAAATTTTATCGATTACGTTTCTACTAGGAATTGATAAAGTAGTTGTTGTTATTCTTGGAATAGTAAGGTGCTCGCCGTTTGAAAAATTCAGTTGTAACACAATTGAATGGATGTCTGAAGACATCTTATTAAAAAAAAATTAACCAGATATATTTAAAATAGATGTATTATCAAAACAAGGACTGTTGAATGGATGTCTAAAGACATCTTATTAAAAAAAATCAGATATATTTAAAATAGATGTATTATCAAAACAAGGATTGTCATCAAAACTTTCAAGATTGAAACGAAAAAGGTTATATTAAAATGAGAATTTAAGAAAATGAATAATAAATTTGAAACTATTCACTTCAAATAAATGTCATTAGCAAGATGAAAATGGAGATATTTTGAGCAATTTTATATGCATAGATGCAATGCAATTTTTATTTACTGGGTTCACATAGACATCAACAATCATTGACATCCTATTCATATATATGGTAGCCATGAAGAGGAGGGAGATTTACAATTTTCAAGATATTAAAAAAAAATTGAAGACATTTTTTTCACTTTAAATGTTGAAGACATTGAATCCATTTTATTCATTCAAAAATAATATATATATATATATATATATTAGGCTTCTAAAGGGATTAAATCTATTGTGTGCAATTTTTTAGTCAAAATTTTCACTGTAAATAAAAAAATGTGGGTTGTAAAAAAAATGAATATACATGTTATACTCTTACTCTCAACCATAAATAAAATATTTCAATGTCCATATGAATTATCATAATCTTATACCAATTTTATATAGAAATAAAGTAACTAAAAACAAGCACTACATAGTAGCTACTCCTACCGCTGAGTTTAAATATAGCTAAATTACATTAAAAATACTAAATTCAAATTAGTGTTAAGGTTTATAATTTCATCAATTTGAATTTTATTGATTGGTAAAGTTCTCATTTGTGCAATGAAAGAGCAAGACCCTAATTTCAATGCTTATGCAAACATAGCTTTAAAAAACTATAATATGTTATGCGTGCATTTACATTAAATTAGTGTTAAGGTTTATAATTCCATCAATTTGAATTTCACTTATTGGTAAAACCCTCATTTGTGCAATGAAAGAGAAAGACCATATTTTCAATGCTTATGCAAACATAGCTTTAAAAAACTATAATATGTTATGCATGCATTTACATTTGAACTACATTAGTCGTCCAAATCAAGGTTGTCTATCCAAGTCCGAAATTACATATTTTATTTCTTAAAATTTGAACTAAAATATTCAATAAAAATTCCTTTTAGTATAATTATTATCTTATAGAATTACATAGATTTCATTTTAAAATTTTAATTTATATTTGGCAAAAATAATAATAACACTGATTTATTATTTAGTTTATAAAAATGCATATGTTTTATTTTATTAAAATTTGAATTTAGATTTTAACCCAAAAAAAGTGATTTATATATATAATCTTGTATTTGTTAAAATTAAAATTAAAGCATTCAATTAAATTTTTTAATATAATTATTAGTGTATAAAAAATATTGATATGACAAGAATGGAATACATTGCATTAATAAAAGGTAATAATTGCAAAATCACAAATTACGATGTATTTTGCAATAAGATGTTCAACTTCTTAACCAATAATAACATAAACAACTACTAATTTATATATATATATATATATATATAGTTCAACTTTATTAAATAAAAAAATATGAAATATGTTGACTAAATTAATTAGGTCAACCCAATTAGCTATTGCAATATCTTGTTGCACAGTAGGATAATAATAAAAAGAAGGTTATACTTTTGAGTACAACAAATTGTATAATTCTTATACTTTCAAGAACTATTTCAGTACCTCACTTAAAAATCTTTATAAAGATATTTTAGTACATAACTCAAATAATGTTTTTAAATATGCATGTCGAATAATTATGTCGTAAGGCGTTTCCCTTTGAAATGAATTCTCCTTTGATCCTCGTTGTGGTTGTTATGCACCATCAAATTAGGTGTTAGATGATTGAAATGTTGCCCTCAGTTGATCTCATAACCGACTCCTTATCGCTCAATTGACTGGCTCATTAAGTTTTCAGTTGCGTCCTGACTACCCTTGCTTCATTATTATTGCTCATTCTCCCTTCATTTCTGTGAGTTCGAATCGAATCTGAAGCAGCCATGACTGACAACAAGTTTTCATCACCACCCATAGGCTACCCTCAACCAATTCCTCCGCCAGGTTCGGCTCTCTTGTGCTCCTCTTTTTTTTCATCTAGTCAATTATTTTCTTGAATGATGATCACAAATAATTTGTATTTACATTAAAAGAATTTTGATGGTGTTATCAAGGTATCCAACCCAAGCTCCTCCTCTCCAGTACGTTGAATCTTCCCTGCTTGTAAAAACGCAGCAGAGAGGAGAGAGTTTTTATTGAAGGATGGTATGAATTCAATTGCAATTTTTTGTTATTATGCAAGTATATATGGCTTATTATTTTGCGTTATTGATTTCTATTCTTTTATGGATTTGCAGCCTCGCGACTCTGTGATGTTGTTGGTTGTGCGAGACATGTTGCTGATGGGTATGGTTGTAGAACATGGTTCTTCCATAAACGATGGAAGATATGCACGACTATCTCATTTCTTCGCATGTAAACATGGGTTTGTATTTTCTGGATTTTTAAATTATTCATGAGTATGTGTATAAGCTTAGGTTTATATTCTCAGTTTTTTTTAATTATTCAAGAGTACGCCATATAGCGGTTCTGTTTATGGAAGGTACGCGGGATTATTAAGTTTTTATTCTCTGTGAGTGTATTATTTAAGGCTATCTCGATATAACGATTTAGTAATGGAAGATATGCGGGATTATTACTGTATTCTCTTTTCTTTTAACAATAGTTAGTTTAATGTAAAGTGAACGCAGATGGTCTCTTCTCAATCCTGCCTATGGTTTATTTTCACACTTGTGTATATTCTCACACTTTGCATATTATATATAAATATTATTTCTCTCGTTTACTAATACTTTTGATAGGTATAATAAACGGTATTTCATTAAAGTGACTTTAATTGTTTATTTTTAGGCGTGGAATATAAATATGTGAATTTATAGTGATTTATTTAATTTTATATATTATTATTATTATTATTATTTTGAATATAGTAAATTTTTTGTATTAAAATAAATTTTGCAAGCAGCCATGACTGACAACAAGTTTTCATCACCACCCATAGGCTACCCTCAACCAATTCCTCCTCCAGGTTTGGCTCTCTTCTACTCCTCTCTTTTTTTCATCTCGTCAATTATTTTCTTGAATGACTATCACAAATAATTTGTATTTACATTAAAAGAATTTTGATGGTGTTATCATGGTATCCAACCCAAGCTCCTCCTCTCCAACACGCTGAATCTTCCCCGCCTGTAAAAATACAACAGAGAAGAGAGAGAGTTTTTATTGAAGGATGGTATGGATTCAATTGCAATTTTTTGTTATTATGCAAGTATATATGGCTTATTATTTTGCGTTATTGATTTCTGTTCTTTTGTGGATTTACAACCTCGTTGCTCTGTGCTTTTGTCGGTTGTGCAAGACATGTTGTTGATGGGTGAGCACTGGATTGGATTTATATTGAGAAAAAATAAACAAGGTTCTATGGTTGTAGAATATGGTTTTTATTTAATCAAAGAGATATAGAACAGTCGGTGAGGGAGCACGTTGTTAAGGCGCTTCGTAAGCAAAGGTCACTGGTTCTAGTCTCGCCGATACCAAAAATCCAGCATGGTTTCCGTTGGTGCAGCTCAGGCCGGGTGCGATCCCCGGTGACTTTGACGACTTAGACGCCCCTAAGTCGTGGCCTCTCAGCCATAGGGTAAGAGTGATTTTCAGGATTCACCCACTTATCAACCAAAAAAAAGAATATGGTTTTTATTTAATTGTGAGCTATGATTGTTGTAAATAGATGAAATCACCAACTGGTGAACAAGGGTTTTTCGTATGTAATATTGTAATATTTGGCAGTAGTCTACCATTTATTTACAGGCCTTAATAATACATTGGCAATTGGCAAAGATTTATAGATGCAAACTTAGATTTAGGATGCGAGCATAAGATGAATCCATCTTGTAAGGGTGCTCAAGTTATTTTTATGTGTTTTCTCATTATTTTTATTCTATTGAATTTTTTACTCTTAATTTTTATTAGAGTGTTTTAATATAAATAGAACATATTAGAATTGGAATAATCTCAAATACTTGGGAAATTAACTATTGCAACATGAAGTATAAAAAAATTATGGGTCAATTTTAACTTGAGAAGCAAAATACACATCTTATTGTAAAATGAACCATTTTGCTCAATAAAATTTGCTTATATATTGATTTCCCCATCTAAATATAATATGAACATATTGGAATTGGAATAATCTCAAATACTTGGGAAATTAACTATTGCAACATGAAGTATAAAAAAATTATGGGTCAATTTTAACTTGAGAAGCAAAATACACATCTTATTGTAAAATGAACCATTTTGCTCAATAAAATTTGCTTATATATTAATTTCCCCATCTAAATATAATATGAACATATTAGAATCGGAATAATCTCAAATCCTTAGGAAATTAATTATTGCAACACAAAGAATGCCATATCAATCCACACATTTAACTTTTTAACTATGTATAAAAAAATTATGAGTCAACTTTAATTTGAAAAGCAAAATGAATTACACATCTTATTGTAAAATGGACCATTTTGCCAAATAAAATTTGCTTATATATTAATTTCCCCATCTAATTAGAATATGAACTTATTACAATTGGAATAATCTAAAATCCCATGAATCTAAAGGAATTACACATCTTATTGTAAATGAACCATTTTGCTCAATAAATTTTTCTTATATATCAATGCCATATCAACCGAAGAATGGCTTACTTGTGTTTGCATCTCGATTATTCTTATGGTGCATGATGACTCGACAAGGATGTTCATTAGATTTTTCGTGTGGAGATGAATAAGCTCGGGGTATAAGAATTGTTGCAGTGGAAGCTCTTGAGACCTAATTGGATGGCACCAGAGCAGGTGCTTTTGTTGAAAGAGTTGAATACAACACCACATCTTTAGAGGTGGAATGGTTGTTAGAATATAGGTAACACAAGATTTTGTATTGACTACCATGTCTATGTTGTAATTTCTTGTTGTAGCCTTCATATCGTGAAGATTCCAGTATATTTATATGAGGTGTTTGACATTTCCTTCTTTTAGGAAGATATGTTTATGTAAATAAAGAGCTAAGATGGCTCCATCAGTTGTATGGTTGCACCTACCTCTTATACTTTTTCATGTTACAGTAGGTGGAAGAATAAGCTCTCTAGCATGAAGCCTATTTCACAAGTCTTTATATTGTTCTTTGTCATGGTAATAAATGTTGATTGAATGATCTTTGACATTATAAATATATAATTTTGAAACATTACATTATAATGTTGTGCAGAGATTGCATCTATTTTACAAGACACTTCAAGCTTCTAGTTCTTTTTCTACTGCCTTACAACATTTTCTTTGCAACATCTGGTGCAAATGCTAGTTTATTTCAATCTCAACTTCATGCATATGTAAATGGAGAGTGTGTAAATGACTAATTATTTTAATGTTGATCATAATAAAATATTTCAATGTTGTAAGAGGAGTAATTAAAAGTAAAAAAGTTAAAGGAAATATGTATTTTATTTAGTTATTAATATCAGATTAAAATGCAACATTTAAAAATATATAATTAATAATAAAATATTCAATGTGTTGAAAAGAGCACAATATTAGTGTGTATTTTTTTAGATTTTCCTGAGTGAATTTGGAGAGCGATGGAGGCGTTTCTGGCAATTAGGGTTTCAGAGAAGGTTTTCTGCGCCGTCGCGGCCCTAAAAGACCTGACTGGCTATGGATCGGCTAGTCGCATGGCCGATGGATACCCTGAATTCGTTGTCCCTCTTCGGTCCTGGGCCGGATCTGCTGAGGAGAAGATTTTTTATGGGTTGAACCAAAATAACATGCAACCGGTGTGCTTTCCCTCTTTCAGGATGCAGGTAGTATACGTCAGGGCGGCACCAGAAAACGTTTGCTTGGAGCTTTTCACTCCAAAACAACAGGTTCTTACCTTGTACCTTAATGATACGCCCTCCTTAGTGAATGCTATACATTGGTATGGCAAATATGTTTACGATCATGGAGAAAAGAGGCGTCCGGCAGTTCCCATGCCTCAGTTCAAGGCGTTGTGGATTCGATCTGCCGACTTAGGGCGGTCTTTGATTGGTAGAGCCGTAGATCAAGTAGGGGATCCACGATGTGTGGAGTTTCTTTTGCTCTTGGCAGCGCAGATCTGGGCACATATCCTCCCGACGCTGCGTCTTAACAAAGGGCTCGAAGAGCATATCATGCAAAAGAGCAACAGCCCAAATAGGAGCCCCGATCCGGCAAATAGCACATCAGATCGGGCAAAAACTTGCAGATCCGGGGTGGATCTTCCTGATTTGGTCAAATCATTAGCAGATCCAGATAAGTTCAAGGAAAAACAATCAAAATCTGGGTCAAATCTGGAGGCCGGCTTACAGCCAGAGCAGGTAAAAATTTCTTGTTTTCAGATTCTGATTAAACCCCCTCAGGGAAAATCTTGTTTAGTTTGGGTTCATGTAGGAAGCACCTCCCTACAGCTGAAACAACAGATTTGGGCTGAAATGGGTTACCCAGTTCAGATCCAACATCTGATCAGTGGCAGGCGGACTCTCCAGGATCTCAGATCGATTGATAGCTATGAGATTGGGCCTGGATCAACCATTACATTAAACTTCAGATTGAGAGGAGGGGCTCTGCCTCAGGGACAGCCAAGCTCCTTGGGGGGGGAAAAGGGGAAAAAATCTACACCCCAGCAGCAACCCAAAGGAGGTGTATCCTACAAAAACATTCTTCAGGGCAGCAGAGACATAGGGCCTTCTTCAGATCAAGGCGGAAACATACCCAGGCCATACATAGTAGATCAGTCAGAGCAAACACCAGCCTTAAATTTAGATTCTTCAGGGCTTGACGATTTCGTAAATTCCTACGAAACGCAAGCCCTAATATGCCGTTTCAACAGCTTTTGGCCAAAACCTTTGGATCTATTCCATTGGATCTTCACCAGCTGGACCATGGAATGTGATATTCACCTATGCTCAAAGGGGTTCTTTATAGTCAAATTTACATCCAAGGAGGTCAGAGACACAGTCATCAGTACAGGGCCATGGTTTTGGGGAACATCGGGGCTTTTTATGACCCCATGGTTTCCTGATTTTGACCCAAACAAAATGACTGTCACCAAAATGCCGGTCTGGGTCAGACTATACAATCTTCCTCTGCACTTTTGGAATGAACAAGTCTTGGAAGGCATTGGAAACAGGTTAGGGAAATATATCAAAACGGATCTGGAAAGGATTGATGAAAGGATCTACACATTCGCACGTATCTGTGTGGAAGTAGATTTAAGCAAAGGGCTGCCGGACAACATAAGGCTGATCTACAAACAACAAAACTTGTTGCAAGTACTAGATTATGAAAACACGGCATTCAGATGCAGGCTCTGTAGACAGACAGGACACCTGCAAAGTTAATGTCCAGAAGACAAGAAAGTAAACAATAAAAAGAAGCAGAAAGGGAAGCAGAAGAAAGGATGGAAATTTTCACCCCCAGACTCAGAGGAAGAAGAATCAGAAGCAGAGGTGGAAGAGGCCCCTGCGAAGAAGACTGAGACACCTCAAGAAATGGAGAATCAGAAGGAAGCCACACCGAATTACAAGACAGAGACGACAAGAGTGGATCCAAGCATGGGAGGCATCAAACGACAGCACCACTCTGACACTTCAGATTCAGACAAAGAAACTGGCCCACAGAATGCAGAAACCCAGATAGTTATTGCTTCGATCGAGCCCACTCAAGGAGAGTGGCGTAAGGTCGAAAAGAAAAAGGGGAGGAAAACTTGAAGTGAGGTTTTTACTTAATTTCAGTTTCCTGCCTCTTCCTTTCTCTTCTCTTCTTATCTCTTTTTTTTCTTTTTTCTTTGTGCTCGTTAGATTTCTAACGATGCGTTGGGTGCAAAAGCACTCGGGCCTTTGTGGCGGTTTACAGAATATTTCAGTGCATATGCAGTTGTAACTTTTCATTATCTTTTTAATAAAAAGTTACTGTTTTTTCCTTTGGAAAAAATAAAATATTCAATGTGACTAATAAATACAATATTTTAATATGAAGGGTTAATTAATATTGAAATGTATTAAAAAATATATTAATAACAAAAAACTCATTTTAATGTGGAAAATGTATTCCATAGATAAAATATTTCACAAAAAATATTTAAATGTCTATATATTATATATGATTAAAAAAACTATATATTTATTATATAAAACAATTTTTTTGGTCAATTTTGTTTCAAATCAAGCAAAGATGTGTTGGAATTGCAAGTTAAAGCTATGTAGTTTACACAATCCAAGTTCTCAAGTAATTTTTGAAGACATTGAACTCATTTTTTACATTCAAAAATATCATTAGGTTTCCATATCTGTTGCGTGTAAATTTTTTAGTCAAAATGTTCACTGTAAAAGAGATTTTCCTTGGAGCTACAAGATTGTCTTGCTCCCCCAAAAAATCCTATATACTCTCTCTCCAAGATTGAAATCCAATCTAAACCAACACAAACATGTAAAAGAGGTTTTTCTTGGTGCTACAAGATTGTCTTGCTCCCCCGAAAAAATCTTATATACTCTCTCTCCAGGATTGAAATCCAATCTAAACCAACACAAACATGTACGTGTACACTGATTTGATCACATGTGCACAAATTTGTTGTTAATTCCAAGTACTGCAGTTAAGTTTCTAATTAAAGAGTTGATCCTCATATCCCACGCATGAAAGCATACATGCAAACAAAACAATCACCGCGATCACTCTCAATAAGAATTTGAAGCATTGTACATGTGGTTTTTTTTAATCTAAAATGCTCAGGAAGCACTTGGAGAAAGCAAAATCTTCGTGGATAGGCTCGTGTTCAAAACCCTGGGGCATAGAGGAACCATGTCTTTTGGAATTTTCCCTTACACAATTATATTTTATATCTAAATTTTTGTTACATTAATTTTAATCAAAAAAATGATTGAAAATGGTATATATCTGTTTTACCTCTAGTTTGGTGCATAACAAGTGAGTTCTTACTTAAATAAAAAAAAAACTACAAGGTAAATGAGTATGATTAAGTAGTTGAGGCAAAATATATACCTCTAGTTTCATGCATAACATTAGCAAAGAAAGCATATGTTCCATCCACAGTTCGTTATTCCCTAATGGTATCCTATAACCAAAATATCAATTCACATAACATGTTCATCACAAGCTATAACATTATGGATGTTTATTGGCACACTCACATCCAAAAATAAATAGAGATAATGATACTTACTAAAAATTTTGTACCATCATATAAAATTCCATGTACAAAAATTACATTGGTACATATAACATTGATTTCCCATGGAATGTACCCATTGCTAGGTTGAACTAAGAATTATGTCAATGTATTTATCTAACATAGACATAAACAATGACATTGTTGAAGCAACTTTCGAGTTCTGATGGCGCACAACAGCTGCACTCGCCCAAGCCCTAAACGTAATGCGGATTACGGTTAGCCGCAGTCACCATAACCCCCGAACTGCAGCTGCAACTTGTCGTTTCTCTCCTGCACCTGTATCCATCTGTTGACAATAACGGTTGGTCTATCGTTCCAAGGTATAGCATGGAGGGTATGGAGCTAGACGTCGTAGATTACTCGCCGGATCCCTTCCCAGAATAAGCCATATTCTGTAACCCTAACCCTAGATAGGTTCCTGCCTTCTCAACTCCATCCAGCTCGCATCTAGCGTCAATTGTCTCCCTACCCGGCTTACGGGCTCCACCCTACACATTGGGACCCTCTCCATAGAATCACCTACTCTAGACTGCCCACCGTTGTCCCCTGGTACCCTCAACCTCTTGGCTACCTGTCTGTCTCCTCTTTTTGACCCTGCGCCTGATGCAGACCTCTGCTTCTCCAAGAACCCTTCATCTCGCCCGAGATCCAACCCTGAAGCGGCCGTAGAGACACGAAAGTCTACCATCTATCCTGGAGGTTGCGAGGTGTCTCAGAGCACAGCTCCTCCTTCTAGTTGTTTCGATACCCCTGTAATTCGAGCTAGGTCAGTGGAGCCACACCCTGAAGTTAATAGCCACTCGAATCCGTTACAGGACCACCCTACTGCTCCGCGTACAGGGAAGAGGAAAACAAGGTGCATCAAGGCATCTAGTAAGGATTACACCATAAAGTTTGGCGAAGGACTCACCATGGGGGAGGTCACCGACAAAGAAGGGAAAGTTCTGGTGGGCAGGGTTCGCGGAATATCCTATACAGTGGAGCGATTGGGGTTGTGGGTTAAAGAGATCTGGGGACAAATTTTCATACAACTCCCGGAGGTCCAGATACTGCCTCGAGGATGGTTTGCACTTCATTTTGCCCTTGAAGAATACACGAACCTGGTTCTTGCACGATATTGGCATATCGAAATGGCACCGGTGTTGCTTAGAAGATGGAGCCCTCTCTTTGATCCAGAAAGGGAGCAGATAGGAGCTGGACCTCTATGGGTACGGTTACCAGGGTTACCTCTCCAATACTAGTCCGAAGAAGTGTTCGTGCGGATTGGGAATACCCTAGGCACCTTCCTGGATTACGACAAATCCATTGTTCAGTCCAAAAATCGAACCCTAGCCCGCATTCTGGTGCATCTGGACACTCGAGAGGGCTTGGAAGAAAAAATAACCCTACAATGGCGAAATTTTACTAGGGTACAAATCCTGGATTACGAGGGGGTGCCTTTCAGATGCCGACGCTGTCACAAGGTCGGGCATTTGTATAAGGAATGCCCACTGGTTTCAAAACCTCAGGAAGCATCAATGGAAAAGGAGGCAAGTAGTGGTAAGGATACCCTCGACACCCCTAGGAAGGCTCCATCTTCAGTACCTGCAACAGCTCGGAAGGCGACTCCACCCCAACCAGTCCAACATCCTACGACAACTCTTCGAGACCTCCATCTCCACCTCTAACTCGAGCCAGGGCAGCAACTGAAGCGGCTCAAACATCGGGTACTCCTCTTCCCTCTTCCCTACTCTATCTTCTGTTCATACATCTTCTGTACAGCATCTGCATAATGCACTGCCTCAGATTTGCACTACCTCTCCATCATCAATTCCTTGCCCCCTTCTCCCCCATCACCTGGTTTACTCCACCACTGCCCCTTCCATTCAACAGGTCTCCACCTCTCCCCCTTCATCTCCTTCCTGGTTCCCCCTCATCCTTATAATCTGAGATCTCAACCTCCCTCTGGGGATTCCCTTTCAACACTTTCTGGTCTTGGGGTGTCCCTCCCCTCATCGACCATCAAACCCCTTCGAGGGTGCAAATCTTACCTCTCACATGCAATTCTCCAGGCTGGTGCTGAGGTGGTCTCAGGTAGGCAAACCTCATTAGATCGGGTACTTAGAGCAAAGAATACCCTTGATATGGTTCCACCATGAAATGCCTATCTTTCAATTGCAGGGGTATGGCTAGCTCGCCCAAAAAGCTAGCCCTTCGCAGGCTATTTACTGCTGAGCCTGTAGACATTATTCTTCTACAAGAAACCCTCGGTGAAGCCCAACACATCACTCAGATTTTGCAGAATTTAAGCCCGGGATGGGAATTCCTTGCTCTTGATGCTACAGGCTGATCAGGTGGATTGGCATTGGGATTCAATCCCCGAACCATAAACCTAATTTCGGCCTGGGGAGGAAAGGGGTTCATCGGTATCGATTTTTTTCTGTTGAGCTGGGGATGGACCTCCGAGTCATGAATGTTTATGGGCCATGTCAAGGACGTGAGGCATTCTGGAATCAGCTCCTAAATCTTTCTCTTACCTCCCCAGACAATCTCATCTTAGGCAGGGACCTAAACTTCTCCATTGGATATAGTGAGTCTTGGGGATCCTCGGCACAGATTGACCCACTATCTGATATCATGGAAAACCTCCTTGATCAAGCTCATTTCATTGATATCCCTATGAATAGACCCCTACCAACATGGAGGAATAGAAGAGTTGGAGAGGCTGCCCTCGCAAGAAGATTGGATCGTTTCATGCTTAAAAATCTGATGATGCAGCAATTATCTCATTATAGGCAGTGGGTTGGAACTGGTAGCATCTCTAACCACTCGCCAATCTACCTCGAAATATCAGGTCCTCCTATCAAGCCCAAAGCCCCATTCAAGTTCAATTCATCTTGGCTTCAGGATCCCACCTATATTAAGCTGGTTACAGACTTCTGGAGGCAAAATCCTCCCTCCCAAGGACATACTTGGGCAGAGGGCTTCTGTCACAATCTATTGCATCTTAAGAAGCTCACTATTAAATGGGCAAAGGAAAAACTCCAAAAGGATTCCCTCACTCTCATCTCAGTTGAATCATCCTTGGCACACCTTATGGATGAACACAATAGGGGATTCTTAAGTGTTGAAGCCAAGTCAAATCTGATTGAGCTAGAAAATCAAAGAGCCAGAATTCTGAAGGAAAGAGAGGAAACCTGGAGACTCAAGAGCCATGCGATCTGGCTCAAAGCAGGGGATGAGAACACAAGGTACTTCCAAAACTTTGCCAAGGGAAGGAAAGCCTCCAACACCATCTGGCAAATTCCCTCACCAGATGGAAGCATTGCAAAACCTTTAATCAAATAGCACAACTAGGTATCTCACATTTCAAACAGCTCTACAAGGAGCCACCTACCTCAAATCTAGCTGATATCATTCAAGTAGCAGGGCACTTCCCAAGCTTTGTCGATCCGGAAGAGGCAGTTGAGCTAACCTCTCCTGTCACCAGAGATGAACTTGAAGGGACTCTAAAATGGTTTCAGAAAGACAAAAGCCCTGGTCCTCATGGGTGGCCCATTGAATTCTACTTAGCTTTTTTCGACCTCATTGGGAATGACCTCCTCAACGTGGTAGAAGAGTGTTGGATCTCTGGAAAAATGTATGAGGCTATCAATGCCACCTTTATTGCCCTCATCCTTAAAACTGACTCTCCTGTATCCTTCAATGATTTCTGACCCATCTCTCTTTGCAACGTCCTCTACAAAATCATTGCAAAGATCATTGCAAATCGGCTCCGCCCTATTCTCTCCCATCACATATCACCTGAGCAATTTGCTTTTCTCCAAAATAGGCAGATCCATGAGGCCATTGGCACAGCCCAGGAAGCCATCCACTCTATCAAAGCTAAAAACCTGAAAAGCATTATCCTCAAGATAGATCTTGCGAAGGCATTTGATCGTGTCAGTTAGCTCTTCATTAAGATGATCCTGATCCACCTTGGATTCCCTCTGGCCTTCACAGACTGGATTATCTGTTGTATAAACTCGGCTTCCTTCAGTGTACTTATTAATGGCTCTGCTTCCCATTTCTTTCATGCCAAATGTGGACTCCAGCAAGGATGTCCCCTGTCTCCCCTTTTGTTTCTATTAGTGATGGAAGGTCTCAACAGGCTCATTGGCACCACAAAAAGGGAAGGCAGACTTAAAGGATTGAAAATGAATGATCTATGTCATCTCACACATCTCCTTTTCATTGATGATGTAATGATCTTCCTGGATGGCAACATCAGGGACTCTACCTCCTTCCATGACATTCTTATCCTCTTTGAAAAAGCCACGGGTATGGCTGCAAATCAAGTCAAATCCACCATAACTCTGTCGCATACCACCCCACAGGAGGATCGAGCTGCCCTCCACTTCTTTCACTATCATCTGCATAATCTCTTGGACGATCTAAAATACCTAGGCTTTAGAATCAAACCCCACAGTTACCGGATTGTTGACTGGATCTGGTTAGTGATCAAAATTGAGAAGAGATTGAAAGCTTGGAATCATAGATTTCTATCGAGAGTTGGGCGCCTTGTACTGATAAAATCAGTCGTGGAAGCCACCCCTATATATTGGATGTCACTTGCCTGGATCCCCCGGGGAATACTTGGATGCATCCAACAGATATGTTGTCGATATCTATGGAATGGACAAAAGGAAGGTAAAACTTTTGCTTGGGTAAGATGGAAGAACATTGCATTGCCAAAAAAATGGGGGGGATGGGGACTAAAAGACCTGCCGATTTTTGCCCAAGCGCTTGCAGCCAAGATGAGTTGGTCCCTTCTCACATCTCAGAATATTTGGACGACTGTGGCATACCACAAATATATATGGCCGCAGTAATTATTGGACTGGGTAAGATTACTAGACTGGCCTCGGGTGGGCATTTCCATGGTATGTAAAGCAATTCTACAATCGATGCCTTTCATCATATCAGGCTTGGCATGGCACATCAATAATGGTGCATTTATTTGCATAGGCATTGACCATTGGATAGGAGGGGGTAACAAATATCATTTACCTCTTGAGCTCATACAATTCCTACAACACAGGAATACCTCGACGATTGCACACATTGCTGATCCCGATCACAGCTCTATATTCAGGAAAAAATGGAGGACAACTCTTGAATTGAACATCCCTACATAATGGCAACATACCTGGGATTCATATCTTTCAACTCTGTCTGAAGCTCATATACACCTTAATCATGACCCTGATGTTCTAGTCTGGAACCCAGCTGATCATGGGAAATACACCCCAAAACAGGGATACACTCAACTGTTGTTGGACCGCAAGCCTACTCACTCCAATGCATGGTGGCAACAGATCTGGAAATTGAAAGCCCCTCCTAGGGCACGTCTCTTCATGTGGAGTGTGTTATGTAACAAAATTCCTACAGGCGAGGCCCTTATGCACAGATCTATCCATGGCCCGAACTGGTGCGTTCTATGTAAACATGAATCAGAAAACAATGATCACTTGTTCCTCCTCTGTCCGGCTGTCATACATTTCTGGCAAGTTATAACACATCATCTCTCCTTGTTGAACGCATGGCAAGGCACATCTATTCTCCAAGCATGGAACAGCTGGATTGTAGCACACCAGGGAGCTAAGGCACAATGCTTACCTCTCATCATCTGTTGGACCATATGGCTCACTCAGAATAAGATTATATTCAAGAATGAAACTATCCGCTGGCCACTACTCTTAGCAAAGGCTGTAGCATCTTATCAGGACATCCCAGAAGAGGCAAACCCACACAATCGTAGAACCTCGGCACCAGGCCAAATCGACAAATCTAAGCCATGGGCTTTTTTCGATGGAGCTGCTCAACCGCATGGTTGCGGGGGGGCTTCATGCTATTCATCTCTGAACAACATTCCTTTAAGGTCCAATTAGGTCTAGGGGAAGGAACAAACAATTTTTCCGAGCTTATTACCCTCAGACACCTGCTCCATTTTGCATTAGCACATAATTGCACTTCTATTCAGATTTATGGGGATTCCAAAATTATCATCAACTGGTTCAACAACAAAAATCATTGTCATGCTATTTCTCTACAAAATATTTTGGATGAAGTCTACAATTACAAAGCAGAGTTTAACTCAGTCTCTTGTCATCACATATACAAGGAATATAATCAAGATGCTGACAGACTTTCCAAGGAGGGCTCGCTACTTCCCCGAGGCTTGTGGATAATCTCTGAACAGATGGGAACAAACTTCTACCAATATCACCATAGGCCATACATTGACCAGGATCACAATAGGGTCGAAAGGCCCTAATTATATATAGTTTTTTGTTGTTTTACCAGACTTTCATCCAAATATGTAAATATTTATATATGCTGATATACAGACATTCAGTTTGAATATGTACAGGAAATGGTAAGGCCATTCATTTTTTGCTACAGTTTGATATGTAGTGGTCATTTTGACCAACTAAACTCGCATATGCCACAGGCATCTACTACTTGTAATTTTTCTATTTAATGAAAGATTACGATTTTTCCATTGGAAAAAAAAAAACATTGATTTCCCATTATGAAGAAATAGTAAAACTATAGCAATATTCAACATTCAACATTTAAATACTAAAATACTCCATCAAAGTGCATTGTATTAATCAATTGAATAAACAAACTAAAAGAAAAACTTGTTTATTTGAAAGTTGAAGGCCAACATTAACTTAGGTAGATAAATGTTCCACCCAACCATACACTCTATTGCATTTATCCTTTTTATACTAGGCCACCCCAATTGAGGCTATGATACCACTAAGGAAAATTAGAACATTTTCATGGAAATCATTCTCCCTTTATGTGTGCATAGAGAGTCTAGATACTATCCATTAACTCCAACAACATTTACTTAGTTCTTGACCTTTTTCAAGTTTTAAAGGCTTCCTTACTTGGTCGTTCAACCCACACTATGCTTTCCTCCTTAGATTCTATCCATGGTTTCTCCATCACATAGCTTGATATATTTCTTGGATCCCTTTCCAACCTAATTTTTTAATCTCTCTATGTTCTCCCTCTCTAGAATTCGCTTCTTTTCCAAGGAATTAGAATCTAACCATTTGATTATCTTCCTTATCTATTTTCATAGTCTATACATATTTTTGTAGTTCTCGTCACATGAATTCAAAATGGTCTCTAACATTCCTTGATCAACCTCCTAGTATGAATCAATACCTCTAAAACTACTTTCATGGATGCTAGCATCAACCAAGAGAGAATGAATTTACCTCTCCCTCTATTTATTTATCTCTTATAACCTACTTCTCTTCCATATGATTTTCCTTCTATATTGTGTCTAGCCCCATGCATCTCTCTTCAATATTCTTTGCATGAGTTCATAATGGTCCCACACCATTCATGTGAATGTGAAATGGGCTCCACCATTCGCCTTAGAACCAAAATTAATTATGTAATTTAGGTGATTATTGTAGTGTACTATGTTTCTTGTCTTAGTTTAATAATGACCAATAACGAATCATTCCTTCTTCCCTACAACTATTCACATACATGCCTCTAAGACTGCATGAATCATTACCTCTCTACAATTAATTTTCTACATCCAATTGTGATTTTTTTCCCTCCCCATCAACCACATGTGTGGGGGGTATAATGATGAATGAATGAATAAAAAAATCACCTCGTCCCCAACACCCCACGAGACCTCATTTTACCCCTTATCGTGGGGACATGATATTTTTCAAAGAAAATGTGAGAAAATCTAGGTTTTACCACTGCCCTCACAATTCCCATGATGAAGGTACTTATCGCCTCGATTTCGTAATTGTGGAAGGTATACATCTCCACAACCACCACATGCATTCCATGATTGGTAGTTAAGGTTTCTAGATTTTTAGTAAGGAACATGGTGATGAAGGAAACAAAGTAAAGTTTGGAAAAGTGGAAATCTAAGGATTATTCGGCATGCAGAACCCATTAGTACCCTCTCACCTTTCCCATCTCGTGCTATCATAACCCCTTTTTTATGTGTTCTTATCTCAGGTAGCTCTATTATTTTGTTAAATCCAAGAAGGATAATACTTACATTATTCAATGTACCATAAAATTTCTTCCTCGTGGTGTAAATAAAGCATGGTAATTAAAATATACATGCTAAGCAAAATTGAACATTTAATCATAATTAAGTATAGTTAATCAATGGGATCCAATACTAGAACATTCCATGATATCCCCCTTCGAATAACACAATCATAAATATTCTCTTCTCATTAACAATACTTCTTTTCCTCATTCTTCAGTTGTATTTGTAGTGCCATCCCATTCACTATCTTGGTATACCACTAGACTTCAACATTCCAACATATTCCTACATTAGTAATCAAGTAAGCATACATATTATAGCAATTATCAAGAAACACTTATCTTATGCACAAGATTTCTCAATTCCATGATGTAAGCATCTATTCAAATATATGTATGTATTTTTTATTTAATACTTATCTATATGGATATGCATCTATCCCATATAATGGCTTCCATAGGAAATAATTAATTTCATTATCCTTTCTAACTCACCCACAAGATTCTAGCCACCATCCCACATGAAAATTTAAGTTTCCTCCTCCTTGATACACTCACCCTCTAGGCTTATATGTCCCCTTCTCTACTAAACAATCCCTTAGGTGATCCATCTTGTCATGGATTTCTCATGTAAGGAGAGCACTAACTTACTACTAGATATCCACTAGTAGTGTATAACGTGTGGCAATCACAAGGTTTCTTTGTCCTAACAATGACCTTTCTTCGAGGGTTTCCATCCTCAATAGCCATCATCTACCATGTATCACACACATACAATTACCATAGATATACTTATAATAATACAACTTATAAATTCCAAGTCTAATTCATAAAGAATGTCATATTTCATAAGTATGAGATTCCTTCTCATAATGTTTGGCTCTTGTGTGTTGTAACACCAAATCTTTCTTACAAAATTACACTCATTTTCATATTTGAGACCATTCTACCTACAACCTAAACTTTTCAACCAACCAAATAAAAGTGAATATCTATGCATATAATCCTTTCTTTCAGTATTTACTGCCATCCATGAGGTGTTCTCAGAATAATATTAAAAAACTAATAATTCAATCATTTTTAGTTGTTAATCATACTCAATGAAATGGAACTATGATTCAATGTACATGGGTTACTGAACATGTCTACTATTACAAGATGAAACTAAATATTTATTCCAATAAACCAATGTGCCAAGACTCATGATCACATCTACTCAATCTATCTTTGTTGCTCGATATCAAAATACTACATTTCTATACCATGTATTCCACCACCATCGGTTAGAAGGTCTAGCCAACACCTCAACACATCATCTAGTCACCTCCCATCTATACCTTAGGAATATTACAAGGAACTTTGCTTCTCTACTCTATATTACCTTAGGAGCCCTCTCCTCTATAGGTGCTCCTCACTATTTGCAAGAAGGTTAAAGTTTACAACGCCAATATAAGCAGGGAGACAATTAGACACTTGTGCAGTATTATATCATTCCATATACATCAACAATATGGTCTCACACATTAGCTCTATTGGCATTCACTTTGATGTGTTATACAAATTCATAACATGATTATGTTACCCATTCACTGATTGTCATGTGACTAAAACATGAGATACTAATTCATGGTTGAATCAAAAGGATTATAACAATCTTGCCATATGAAAAGCTTCTTCCTTCATTGTATCCCACCTAATATCATTATCATACATTCATTCCATCATAAACAAATAAATGAATATATAAAGTATGCTTAAAGGAATCCTTCAATCATTTCAAGTCATATATGTTGGCATGATTAATTTTCATACTTGGATAGTTTCCTTCAGCATTCCTGGCATTACTTGATCAGTTGATGTCTCGTGGGGACTCACATGATCCCTTAATCATCCTATTAACAAGAATCCTATCATATTTATCCTTTTTACAAGGTTTTCTATCATAGACCACTTCATCATCAACGTTTTAAACCATTGTTGATATATTTTTTGGAATAAATTGTGTGTTAATATTTGAAATGTCCAATATTCGAGTGGACACTCCACCCATCATCAAGGAAAAAGAAAGAAATAAAATATGAAGTGAGTTTAGTAATGAAAAGAGAATATAAAGGTAACAAAAAGGAGTTAACCATGAAAGAAGAAAATGGGTTCCAAGGAATGGAAAAGATCTTTAAATCATATAAAGAATATTGTAGACATTATGAGAAATTTGAGCCATAAAAGATAAATTATTTTCTTATATATTTGATTATTTAAGGAAAGTTTTTTTTTTTCCTTTCACTTTATGGTGTCACAAAAGAATCTTCTCCTTTTAGAATCTACTATGTTTATTTCATATGTTCTTTGAAAATACTTATTGTTTGTTAAGAAAAGAAAATGAGTTTTGCTTAGTCAATTGAAGAGAAAAAATGCTTTATGCACTAAGATCCTATGTGTTCATCATAAGAGTCTTATTATCATGAGACTAACATTCATCTAATGCAATTATACTTTGATACCAATACAAAAAAAAGCATCACATATTATTAGATGAGAACAATAGATTGTCTAGTGCACTACCATTCTTGAAGTGAAAAAGCCCTTGATGATGATTGTTTTGGGACATATTTTTCCAAGTAATGAACATGCATAGACTATTGTTTATATTTTTTAAACTCACAAACTGCAGTCTTTTAATGAGTTTGTGTTATTACCTTCTTTTTTTTATCATCGTGTAGGAAATTAAGTTTCAATACATATTTATCTTCCATTCATTTTCATTTTTTATTTTGTACGATTTCAAATAATTGTTTATCAATTCAACATTATTAAAGTTGTCAACTGTAGAATAAAGTGCAACAATTACTACAGTTTTTATGATCCTAAAATTAGGTGAAAAACGTACATATGATGAGGAAACACCATATTTTAAAGTTGTTGGTTTATTTGAACTCGAGGAATTGGAGAAGTATCTACCTTTTAGAAAAGCGATGTATGAGAAAACAAAAGAATTTGATGTAAATATTCATGAGCTTGATATAGCTATTCATAGACCTTATTTTCATGTGAAGCCTACACAATATGAATTACATTAAATATGATGGAGTTATCTAGATGCATCAAGACCAAGTTTGAGCAAAATAATTTCTTTAGTTCAACATCACACGCCTTTGGGGTTACATTTCCAACTAGTTTACCCTTGGGATGTGATAAGACCTTTGTGGTAAAACATCCTAGAAACATGCAAAAAGATTTGCAATAGTGTATAATAAGAACCTAGAGCAACATTACTCATGATTTTTCTTTTCCAAGACAAGGAAAATTAGTATATTATTATTTAACTAAATATTTTTCTTATTTTATATTTATATATATATATATATATATATATATATATATAGATATATACATGATCAAGGAATCACCAATATTTTACAATGTTTTCTATTTTTTTAGAAGATTAGCCAAGACTTGTGATACCATATAACCTATTGAAAAATTCGCCAAGATTTAACAAAATTTTATAAATTAGTGACAGATTCGCCAAATAATTATATATGTATATTATATCAATGAAAAAATAGCGAATACATTTTTCTACATACCATGGGGATTCACCCTTTTATTATACATATAAATTTGGGGGGTTTCTTAAAATTTCCCCTGATCCATGAAGTGCTCTTCGCTATGGTGGAGGCCCATGGATCTCTATGCTCACCCTACTAGTGCCAATGTGGCCCTCTGGAGGGCATGGACCCCGTATAGGGAGACCAAACCCCAAATGGAGACCCACCTACAATCTTGCATAAGATCCAATCCGTCCCCTTGTCCTCTAGTACAACAAATCATCAGGATAATTAAGTAAAAGAGTTTACAAATCATGGAATCAAATCGACACTTTATGGTGGCATGCCCTTCCATAGTGGGCTTTAGCATCTAGAGGTGTTTCGAAGCTCAACTAGAGGTGTCTCCAAGCTCAATAAGGGGGTTAACCAAGGAACCTATTAGGTGGTTTCAACCTTTAAAGCGGATGACATATCCATGGTACATCCATCAAGTGGCAGATGGCATGTGATATAATGATGGAATGGAGTGGGGATCAGGGGAAGGCTCCATGCCACATGCCATGGTATAAGGGTAGTTATTATAGGGGAAGTTCACACTTGGGTATATGAGTGTGGGAGGGAGAAATCATGGTACATGAGTTACCCCGACCTTTGTTTTTCCACCCTTCTTCATATGCCTTTTATCTTTGATTGATTTTTCTTCATAACTGCTCGGGGCTCCAAGGAATGAGAGCATGATGTGTAGGATGCAGTAGTAGATACTCCCTTTAAGGTGGCACAGTTCACTGCCCACCAGGGGTTGGGACAATCATGGGTTCCTTAATGTGGAGGGGACTCATCTGGAGACCATAAGAATCGGAGTGATGACCATAGATAAGTGGTAGAGCTCATGTTTGAATTTTTCCCATGTGTTAAATTTGTATGTCCTGACCGTATTTTGCAATTTGTGGTACATTTCCTGTTGAGAGTGACCAAACTATGCCTTTTATTTTTCTTTTAGTTGCATTAACCTTTGGGGCATCGTTCCAGGCCTGACCCAAAGTGTGGATAAGGGGAGGGGAAGGCTAACCCTTTGTGGACACAATGGAAAAATGTGCACCTAGACGGGAAAATGATGAATGGGGTTAAAATGAGCGGAGGGGAGTGATGTATATGATGTCGAGAAGTAGAACCACACAACCAAAATCGGGACTTCCCATGCAGTGCCATCCCTAAAGATAATGGTCAGTAAAGGAGATCCCACGAGACTAGTATACAAGGATAACCACCAAATCAGGTAGACGAAACAAGAGTACAAACCTATCCCATTATTTCCGTCGAATCCCCCCACCAATCCATTCCCAAAAGTATCCATGATAAGTAAACAAAATTACTCAACTACACCAATGAAAAACCATACCTTTGGGGTTGAGAGATCCACCTTCAAACACACAATCATAACAGATGGGTGAGGGACGACATGACTGGCTCAGGTGGTGAAGATGGTGGCACATCGAGCTATCTGGTGGTTGCATGGGGCTATTGGCTGAGGACCATCTAGGAGAAAAAATTATCCCATGATACCACCCACAGATGGTGGGTAACATTTGGCTCCAAATAGGACATGAGCTCTCTGAATAGTGAACGAACATACTCGAATGAGGAGGTCATGAGAACACCAACAATCTCTTGGGACCAAAAATATGTTACCTGCACATGTCAAAGATCAAGCACACGAGGATGTTTTTGTGGTGTCTTATGATCACCCATACTTAATATTAGGCCATAAAATCAACAAGAAAATAAATTTATGTAATTTTAATCTAAATGCATATAATATATCATGATAATATCATATGATGTTAGTTATAATGCGAGAAACAAAATGTAATGCATCCTACCCTAACATGCATATTATCTCAAACAAATACTAAGTGTAATCATAAAGCTAGTGCAACCAACATATCATCAGATGAATATAAATATGCATGCTTGTATGATTACTCATGTGGTAGACCCCAAAACGGATGTGGATACAATTATGTGGAGGATGATGTGGGTGAGAGGTGGGAAAATATGATATCCATTATACATAAAAAGAAGTCCTAGAAGAAGAATGAGTCAATCTAGAAGTGCAGAGCTTCTCTTCTAAGCACAAGATGGAAAAATGAATGATCATACTCGAGAACTCCCTATCACAACCATTCTTCATAATTTTATGCCTCATGGATGCCACAGGGTTATGATGGGAAGGAAAAGGGGACTTGGGACATAGAAGGGCACAACATATTGGTTGCTCAATGGAATAATCGTATTCACAACCCCAAGGGTATGAGGGGGAAGGAGGGATATACCTAATGGATGATTCTTCCTCGACATCATACCTAGGAGGGGGGAGTGAATCATCAATAATGGTGAGAATGTGAGAATGAGCAAGGCGAGGGCTTGTGGATAATGTAGCTATACTATTGGGATCCTAGAGAAGGCATGGGAAAGCAAGGCCTTTGTCAGTGTTGTCATTGATGTCATAAATAGGGCCTGCTATTTTCAGTAAGACTTCTTCATGCATGTGAAAACAATGATCCCCCCTTTGAATGGTGTGAGTGGTCATATCATTACGAATAGTGTCCTAGAGAAAAAGATAATCAACTTCAACCTCATTTTCCATGTCAGTATCATAAATGGGGTCACTCCCAAAATGATGGTTGCCCATATCCCATTTTCCTTCATTAATGCATAAAAAATTAGAAATGTCATCCCCCCGAGGGGCTATAATATCCATAGCTTCAAGAACCCTTTCTAGGATGAGAGATGCTACTTCATTATGTTCATCTTTATGGACTTCAATGGGGCTTTACTTTATGCCATGCTTATCCCCAACCCTCAAGCTTTCAGTCTGAAGGTCCTCCATAGGATTACAGTCTCCCTTTGGATCATGCCATCCTTCCTCATATCCATCATCCTTATGAGGGTCCCCCATATTCGAATTTCTTTCAGGTTCACCCTGATCATCTAGTTGATTACATTATATGGGGCTTTGTGGTTGATTATAATATTTTTCATTGACAAGATCAATCGAGATATCAAATGTACAAGTATGGTAAGCAATCTGAAAGAGACAGCCAGGACGCCACTCATAGGCACATTGCACATTATATAACTCATTTCTCTTCCAATTACAATATTGAGACATGAAATCCCTATCCTTGTGCTTGATCAAACATTCATAATGCTGAACACATTAGTCCACACTTTCCTGCAGATTTTCAAGATCTTCATGATTGAGTTTATTGAAAGGAAAGATAAGAGGGATATCTTTGTTAGAAAAAGCCATTTTTCATGATTTTGAATCTTAGCATTAAAATGGAGTCGGCGGGGTGAATCAAAATGCCTTGATAGATGTTTGTTTCACCATACAAGCATTAATTTTGAGGTTCAATGAAGAACTAGGGCTTCGTTGTTCTAATGGAGTCGCCAAAATATATATCAATATTGTTGTATGGGACACAAGACACATGTTTCATTCCCCGACAATGGCGCCAAAAGTTACCGCTCAAACTAGCAGGGGTCATAGGGGGGGATCCTAAAGAGAAACTACTAGGTCAAGGGGCAACAATGGAGTGATAACCCACAATCACCTCAGTTAAGGCTCCCTACTATTTACAGACTTTCACAAATGGGAGGAGACCCGATATGAGAGGAATCACAACAAATGATGGATCAATGACAATATATGGTGATTCCTAAAGCCTATTCACAAGAGAGACTCAGTTAAATGGCTGGCTTGCTTAAGAAGCAAGGCGATGGGCTCTCTAAGAAGGGCTAAGAGGACACTTGAGCCTAGCTTTGGAGGATAGACCTTGACAAGGGGCTTCCTAGACCTAAGAATCCTTGTGGAGAAATTGATTTTATGTCATCCTCGTGGAATTTAAGTTCTAGAGTTGTGGGACCACAAAGAACCCAAGTGGACCCTAACTAGGTCAAGAGTATGGAATTGATCGACCAAATAGGGGCTTGACCTAATTAGGGAAGAGAATAGGATCAAAGGATGAATTTTCTTTTGATATTTGAATGCAATGATCCAAGTGAGGACACTAACCCAAACCAACCTAGAGAAAGAATCAGTCTTATGGCTAGGGCTTGCTCTATCTCAAGATTCCACTGTCGGATTTGCCTCAAACTTGGAGGACCTCTAGAGAAGACCCCAACCCAATAATGGACCAAAAATCGAGGGTTTTGGATGGCTACAGTGAAATTCGCTTGATGCCCTAGATGACCTACTAGGGTTAGGCCTAGAAAGAGAAGAAAAAGGCGAGAAGAATATTCTTTTAGGTGGCCACCAATGGTTAGATCAATGCCTTGCCTTTGGGAGAGATGGAGTCAAGTTGATTTTGTGATTCAGAAAGGCTTTACCCAATCAAGGAGATCTTTAGGCAACTTCACATGGCAAATTAGGGTATGCAAGAAACTACCAAGGAATTTATACCTT
Organism: Pinus tabuliformis; assembly: GCA_031772625.1. NCBI lineage: Eukaryota > Viridiplantae > Streptophyta > Pinopsida > Pinales > Pinaceae > Pinus > Pinus tabuliformis. Next base: position 573,018,891 of record CM062808.1, read on the forward strand.
GATGTGCATGAATTGATGACTTATCAAGGTTTATTCAATGAAATCAAATCTCTAGGAACATTCACTCATCATGACACATGTAACATATGCAACGTTTCAAGAGATAAAAAAATTCTACAATCTCACATAAATTAAAGGAAATTTTAGACTTAGAGAGCAAAAATCCCATGCATTAATCATGTGACAAGAGAAACATAGAGATAGACATGAAAAATAACACTTACATGTACAATGAGTATATCCAATCATCAAATCAACACAATTTTGAAGCTCCAAGGTCAAGAGAATAGTATCCAAACATCAAAATTCATCCATGAAATCCAACTCGTCCTCCAAGAGGGAATGTGAAGTTCCCCAAAGAGCTATTAATCCAAACAAGCGATGATGAGAGGAATGAATGAGCCTCTCATCAATTTATATCCTCTCTTAAAGAGTTTGATTAACCTAATTAGGGCTAATTAAGCCCCAAATAATAAAATACTGTGTAATAATGACATCCATTGGTGACAAGCCTGCCAAGACAGCTCAAATAGAAAGATAAGCTTCTCAAGAGGGAAAAATAGTAGACATAATGAGTTGCTAGGCCATTGAGAAGGCATAGTGGAGTCCAAAGTGTGGCAAGGTGAGAGAATAGACTCCAGACATAGTGAATAATGGGTTGACCCCTTGATATCTAAGCAAGTCACATGTGGTGTCCCCAAGTGGGTGTGGGGGCACAATGACATCCTCATGGGTCTCCAAGTGGATCGATGATGCCCGTAAACCATCTATAAGGGTTGGGATGATGACATAAGCCCTCCCTTTGTCTCTCGCAGTGAGACACATCCTTATCTAGACCTTGGAATCTCTGCCAAGTGTGTGGTACAAGTGTGAAGTCGGTTGGGCATGGTGATCTAAGTGCATCATCCTCATCCAAAAAGGTGGAACACAAGCAATCACTGAATGGCGTTGGGGATCCATGAAGTGCTCTATGTTATGGTGGAGGCCCATGAGTCTTTACGCTCACTTTACAAGTGTCAATGTGGCCCTCTGGAAGGTTTGGACCCCGTATAGAGAGACCAAACCCCAAATGGAGACCCACCTGCAATCCTGCATAAGATCCAATGCATCCCCTTGTCTTCTAGTACAACAAATCATTAGGATAATCAAGAGTTTACACATTGTGGAATCAAATGGGAACTTTATGGTGGGATGCCTTTCCATAAGGGGATTTAGCATGTAGAGGTGTCTCCAAATTCAATAAGGGGGTTAACCAAGGACCCTAATAGGTGGTTTCAAGCTTTAAAGGGGGTTAAATGTCCATGACACATCCATCAAGTGGTAGGTGGCATGTGATATAATGATGGAATGGAGTGGGGATCAAGGGAAGGCTCCATGTCACATGCCATGGTATAAGGGTAACTATAATATGGGAAGCCCACACTTGGGTACATGAGTTACCCCGACCTTTGTTTTTCCACCCTTCTTCATATGCCTTTGGCCTTTGATTGATTTTCTTCATAACTGCTCAAGGCTTTAGGGAATGAGAGCATGGTGTGTAGGATGCAACAATAGATACCCCCTTTAAGTTGGGGCAGTTCATTGCCCACCAGAGGTTGGGAAAGTCATGGGTTCCTTAATGTGGAGGGGGCTCATCTAGGGTCCACAGGAACCAAGGAGATGGCCATAGATAAGGGGTAGAGCTCATGTTTGGTTTTTTCCCATGTGCTAAATTTGTATGTCCCGGTCATCTTTTGCATTTTGTGGTACATTTCCTATTGAGAGTGGCCAAACCATGCTTTTTCTTTTTTCTTTTAGCTGCATCAACCTCTGGAGCGTCGTTCCAGGCCCGACTCAAAGTGTGGAGAAGGGGAGGGGAAGGCTAACCCTTTGTGGTTCTAGTGGACAAATGTGGACCTGAATGGGAAAATGATGAATGGGGTTAAAATGAGCGGAAGGGAGTGATGTATATGATGTTGGGAACATTACCACGCAACCAATATCGAGATTTCCCATGTAGTGCCAGCTCTAATGCTAATGGCCAGTAAAGGAGATCCCATGGGACTAGGATACAAGGCTAACCACCAAATCGGGTAGACGAGACAAGAGTAAAGACCTAGCCTATTCTTTTAGCTGAATCCCCCCACCAATCCATGCTTAAAAGTTTCCATGATAAGTAAACAAAATTACTCAACTACACAAATGAAAAGCCATACCTTCGGGGTTGGGAGGCCCACCTTCAAACATATGATCATAACAAATGGGCGAGGGACCACATGGCTGGCTCAAGTGGCGGAGATGGTGGCACATCGAGCTATTTGGTGGCTGCTGGCTGTCGGTTGAGGACCATATAGGAGAAAAAATTTCTCCCATGATACCACCCACGGATGGTGGGTAACAAATAGCATGGGTGATTACCATGAAATTATTTTTATTTTAATGTTATTTTTTATTATTTCTATTTTATTTTTACCGAGTAAAAAGGTTTTCACATTATTAATTGTGCCGAGACTCTCTAACCTAGTATGGAAGATATGTTGTAATGTCCTCTCTTGTCATGTAAACATTTTGATTCGGTCAAATTACATAAAAATAAAAATAGAAATAAAATTCAAAATAAAAGTAATAACGTGAAAACATTTTTACTCGGTCAAAATAAAATGAAAATAATAAAAAAATGTTAAAATAAAAATAGCTTCATGGTTCTCCGATGCGAGTGAGAAACATAGTAATAAACCCAATGCGTGGAGGATGATGACAGACACTTGGCCGATGATGCGGGGGCTAGCAAACCCAACCTCTCACAGTGATCTTCATACAGGGGATGTTAATGCTGGGCGTGTGAACCATCCATCAACCTTGAAGGGAGAGGAAGCAAATGAGCGATGTGGGTATTTGGAAGGTGGCGAACATATGCTTTTGCAAATGTTGTGGCTATTGCGGCTGGTTGATGGTCGAAAATGGAGCTCAGGTTGCAGAGAACACTCCCCTGTTTGGAATCTTGAATGGGACTGGTGGCGATTCTACCATCGATGCCTTCTCCTTAGCATTGGGATATTGCATTGTCTACTTTCTTTTCTTGTGGGTGGTTGCTGGCTTCTTGGAGAAGGCTAAGGGTTCAACTCCTTGCAACTGAGGTGACTAGTGAGCTTAGAAATGGGTGGTTAGGTATTCAAGCTTTTCGCTCTCTTCTGGCTTTTTAGGGTTGCTGGTTTTATCCCTTGAGTATCCATATAGGTCTCTTGTGGTGGGGAGGGGGCAACTCACAGGGTGTCTAGTTAGATTTTCATCTGCGAGGTGTTGGTGTCTGTAATTCGCTAGCTAATAATCTCCTTGTCGGTCTAGGTTCTTTGCGTTCGGTAGTTACCAGAGTCAGAGCTAATAGTCTCCTCGTTGGTTTAGGGCCTTAGCGTCCGGTAGTTACCATTGTCGGACCATGTATTTCTCTTACTGTGGGGTTGGGAGGCCACCCTAGAGTAATAATTCTGGTGTGGGATAGTCTCTGTGTGCTTGCTTCATCTTTTCCTAAAGAAGGAAGTACTGTTGCGATGTGTTCGGAGCCACGAAACGCTTGCTTCCTCCCTTCATCCAGACAAATTTCTGCTAGTCCAGGAGGGCGGGGCTCTTATTTGCAGGTGGTAATGGCAGCGGACGCATCTCCATCCTCAAGTCGGGGTGATCACACCATTGGTAGAGTAGGTCGGGAAACTTCTGGTGGTCGTGGGGGACGTGGTGGTTCGATGGTTGGTCACGGTGGTTCTTCGACTGGTCGTGGAGGGAGAAACCTGTGAACTCCAAAGCGGGGTGGGGGGTCACGACGAAGGGGAACTGGTAGCTGAGGGACAATGAGACAACTTGGGTGTGGAGGCATGGAAGAACAGCATTGTTGTCTGGATACTCGTCGGGGTTTGATTCAATCTCTGTAGGAACGTTTGGAAACTTCCGAGAGGGTGCGACGTGAAGAACATTCCACACTCATTGCCACTTTAAACAAGATGCATTACTTCCAGTGTCATGTTCGGGAATGGATCATGGTGGTCTGGCGTGGCCAGAATTTGATATCAAAGAAGGTGGAGAAGCTGGAGTCATGGATGACGCACTTTGAGGAGCATGCCCAATGTTCCTTTCGCCCTCCTTCTCTTCCAGGGATTGCTCCGGACAATCCTGCCTCAATTACTTCAGATGAATGATCATGGTTACAAGTGTTTTACATGTTTTCTGGTGCTTTTGGCCTCCTAAGTTGTGGAATGTGTCTCTAACTGTTATTTTGTTTCTTTGTCATATGCTGATCGCAATAGTCAACAAACCTTGTCGGGGTGAGACTACCAACATTTTGAAATTGATGTACTCCTTTTTTGCTGAATGAATAGAACTTTGACTTACAAAATAAAATAAAATTTCATGGTATTCACCAATGTTATTCATGTGGAATATAACATATTTAAAGGGGGAAATCAAACCAACCCAGATCCATGTTAACTCCAGATCTACCAAGCGCTGAGAGGGATCAAATATCTTGAGATGCAAACCTCTTTTAAAGTTAAGAGAGATATGATCCCTCTTAGTGCTTGGTAGATCCGGAGTTAAGATGGATTTAGGCTGGTTTTATTTTCATTTTTATGTAATATGATCTTGTCAAAATGTTTACAAGATAGGATAAGACAAGACATTACAACATCTCTTCCATACTAGGCTGAAGAACACCTCTTAAAGTATGAGAAATGAAAAACATTATTAAAAAAAAGTTTGTCAACTTCTTAAAGTTAATTAAATTTGTATTCTCTCCCTTGTTGTCAAGTTTGACATTTATCTTTACTTCATTTACTACTCTAAAGGTGTACTGCCCTGATAGGACTTAGAAAACCCTAAACATAAGTTTTTTGAGGTAAAAAAAAACATACCAATAGTAGCCTTGCTGTTACATTGATACCCAAAATTGATCCCAAATATAATAAAGAAATAGAATGCTTTTGCATATATATATATATTTAAATAAATTTTAGTCTTTAAATTATATATATATATATATATAAATCTTTTTAAATTTCTAGTAATTTCATAATTAAGCTGTAACAAATTTCAATAAAATTTTAGACAAATTTCTTTCATATTTGGCTTAGTAACTTGATATTTGTTAACCCCACAAATAAATTTGCCCAAATTTAATCAACTTCATTAGCCAACCCTAGTGACGTGGACCCTTCATATCACAAAATTCTAAACCACTATATTATATAAAACATATACATTATAAAATTCTACATCGTTCTTTCAAACAATACCTTAAGAGGCCTACCATATCCAAAAACAAGTTTTCCCAATATGGCTTGCGTGAATGACACTCATCCTTTACCTAAAAACATAGCTAAAGGAAACGATATTTATTCTTTTCCCAAAAATGTCCTATCGTTTTAAGAGCTATAAATATGTTTAACTAGCATTCGGCTCAGAAATGCATGGAAGAGGGTTACATATTTTGTCCAAGGAACCAGTGGCCGGTTTTGTATGTTTGATAGCATAGTTCCAGGAAAATTGCAAGTTTTATTTTGGCGAGAGCGGTGGGTAAGAATTTGTAAACAATGGAGTCATGCAGTAGAGGGCCGAAACGGGGCCCGGGGTCGGCGTTACAATGCTCCGGAGGGTCCGTTTCCTGTTCCGTTTGTTTGGAGGCGGTTACAGACAAGGGCGACAGGTCAATTGCCAAGCTCAAGTGTAGCCACCAATTTCATCTAGGTAAGCTTTCGTTTCCCTGGTTCTCTTCTTTATTTTATTTGCTCTTTTTGTGACCCTGGCAGGAAGTGTGTTTTAACTTCTCAGCAGCTGCCGAATATCTTTTACACTCTGTTAATGTTATTCCCAGGAGTGTCCAATGTCTATCCTGCTCCGGCCAAAAATTGGGCGGTTTTTGTCCCAGAAATAAATTCCGCAACAACTTTTATTAAGATTGGAACTCTTCCCAACCTAGTCCGGATCCTTGACTTTCGCCCCTTGACTGCAATTTGTAGGCTTTTTATGTTAAAGATTTTGAAATGCTTGCTTTATGATGGCTATTTATTTATTATTCTGGGAACTAACGGCGAACAGAAGTAATGAAATTCTGGCAGAAATTCGAGGCATGAGAAGAGTTTCATTATGATTCAATATTTGTTTATTGTGGAATAATGCCCTCGAGGGGTTTTGCCCCATTCTGAATCGACCCAGAGGGTCAAAAATTCGATCAGAGTTTGAGATTGATTGGGAACCATAACCCAGCAGCGGAAGGGAAGTTTGCTCAAAGATGTAGAGCGTTCAAAAGGAGACTGTGTGATTAGGTTGGGTGCTGGGTTAGTTTAAGTTTTGGATTTATTTTCCCATGTCTTTTTGTGACTTATATTGAAATGATATGATTTGATGGGGTATCGAATTCTGAGCTAATGAGTATGGAAATTTTGGGAGTGGCTTTCCCGTATGTTGAACTTTAAATTGCCTTTGGAGGCTTATAACAATGTTTTTTTTAAATACATAATTATGTCGCTTATTTTTTAGATAAAAAACTAAATTTTTTCTAACTAGTTGCCATGTTGCTAGGAACTTCACAACCCAAGTGGGCTTATTGTCCCAGAGATCAGACTTCTAGGTGATGATGGTAGGGAATAATTGGCTACAATGATTTGAAGCCCTCTTTTAGGATGACTTGGGAAAAGGGAGAAGCCAAAGGAAATGTTTAACATTCTCTTCCTTATGACGAATTGGGCATTTAGGATGGGTCACTTATAGATATTGAAACCATTAGCTAAGAGGAAGGCCACCCAATGTCAAAGACCATGCAAAATATGCCTTCTTCGATTTGATATATGGTTTATTGATATTTTGGAGATGAATTGATCATGTTATTTGCTCGAAAGGCAACTTTTATGTTTTGTTGAGTTGAACACTTAAAATGCCCTTTGTTCTCCCATCAGCAACTGTCTATTGGATGATATTTTTTGAATCCTTTGGAGTAGTTCCACTCTGTGTTTGCCATCAAGTGGTTAGGGCTTGTAGGTCATGCTTGAGAAATAAGTCATTTTGAAATGAGTTATTGAACACACTCTGATCATTTTGTTCGTGTTATTCAAATTGAATTCATCCTTGAATACATGCAAACACTTCTAGCCCTTAGCTTAAACGTCAAAAGGATCACCAAGCCTGGTGATACCTTGCTTATATATGCACTTAGTTGAAAATTAGGGGGTTTCCACCGAAGATTTACCATTATGCTAAATAATAGGCAACTGCTAGTTGTAGTGTTTATTGGAAGCCTTGATTAGCCACTCTTCCAAGTAAGTTGATTTTTAATTGCTTCTTAAACCTTCGAGATACTCTACATGACAAATTATCGTTTGATCTTCACCCAAGCTTGTGAGAGGGGGTTTGTAAGCTCATATTTCTCTAGCTTTGTTTAGCTAATGGGGTGCCTTGAGAGATGCAATTCTACGACAATACAATTTCGCAACAATAACTTCCATCCTTTTGCCCTCCATAATTGTAACAATCCATTTGGTACACAAGGTTTGAGCCTACTTCATAAGTACTTCATTCACCTCCAGTCCTTTGAAGAACCACATCCCCCAACACTTTCAACGAGACTTGAAAAGAAAGGGGACACCCATGAATTAAAAACCTAACCTTGTTGTAACATCATCCATCCCACGCTAGCTAGCCAAATTCGGGGGCTCAGCCTGGTTTAGCATATAGCATTTTGTCTTTTGCCAACTGTAGCGTGGAACTCTGTGATATTAAAGATTTGGATGCAATCCATTAGGGTTATCCACAATGAAATTCTCTTCTAGAATAGTGGGGAGGTAACCATTTACAAAGTTGATGCTAACTCACTAGTCAAAATATTTCTCGTGCAAAGGAAGACCTTTCATAAGTCCTTTACGCGACCATGTGGTGAAGCAAATAACCCAAGGCCTTCACAACCATAACATACAACCAATGTTGCGAACATCGACATCGGGATAAAATCGGCAAGGGTTCGAAAAACCAAAAAATCGTAAAAATCAGTAAAAATTAGCAAACATCGACAAAATTAAGATACCATCAAAATATTTGTAAAAATCGGAAAACATCGACTAGGCCAAAAAATCGTGGTTTCGAGATAAAATTGGGATGTTATCGAGATGTTCGCAACACTGCGTACAACACGACTCTAATGGGCAACCTTGCCTGATTGAATCGAGTAGGCCAATATCCTTTGACTTAGTCTGATTTATACAAAGGTAGGTTGTGACATTTGCAAACATATCCTCTCCTCGCAAGAAGAATTGCTTGAACTCTCATGTTTTGATCTAGCTAGGATGAATAATTGCTCAAGTCGATCATGGACTCCCTAGGTATTTTGATGAACAAGAGTGTTTTAAGCTCATTCTAGCCCTTCGAAGACAACAATAATATTGTCCAAGATGAAGTGGCCTTTAATATATGTGTCATCTTAGGCCTAATGATCTTGGATAAGATATAGTTGCCCAAAGAGCAAGAGCTTTGACCTCAAGCTTGTAAGACACATTCAAATAGGCAATAGGCTGCTTATTAATAACAAGTTTTAGGTCACCTATTTTGGGAGCTAACTTAAATCAATTTTATGTTGATTAGTTCTCCCAAGAATTCTTCTTGACTACTTGTACACAGTTGGATGGGCCCAACAAATTCTCATTTGGCTTTATAAAACCCACAAGGGTATCCATCAAGCCCTAGGGGCTTGTCATCGATCATTGCTATTAAGGTCTTTGTGTGCTTCGCTAAGGTCAACTTTTGATGATGCAATCCTTCTTGCTTAGGAGATAGCCTTTTGGCATAGTGCCAATACACATCTGTATGTTGATGTTATGTTGCTTCATAAATGCTTGCAACTGAAAAACAATGTGATAGTAGCCAATTGAATTCTTGCTCATTATACTCTTGTTTTGTAACTTGACAAACAAGTCTTTAAGGATAAGTAACATATGATATAAAACTTGAGTTTGTCAATATCAAGCACAAAAGAAACTTGATATAGAACTCATGAATCTATCATTTGTTATTGTGGTTTGGTAGTGGTTCTAAGGCATTTCTTGTATCTAAATTGTTTGGAATTTAGAATGGTCATTGGTCTCCATGTACATATGTCTAAATATTAAGAATAGAAGAATAATTCGAGTTCAAGAGAATGTCACCAGTTATTGTTTGTAAATACTCTTGCTCGTTTAGGCACAAGGGCATAATGCATGTATTTCTTTACTATTCCTACATCGGGTATTTAATCTTTTTAATCAAGCTTTGTTGTGTAATACCACAAGTAAAGATAATAAACTATGGTATATTTTTTTCATTTTAAATTAAGTATGAATTCTCCATCACTTAATGTTTGAAAACCTTAGGTGCGTTATCTAGATGCTTATGTTCTTTGTTTAACATTATTATGCAATTTGTAATGAGTTGAAATGCATATCGTTGAAGTATTCACAACCAAAGTTTGACTTACATAGTAAATATGAACAGAGGTGAAAAATTCGTCCATATTGGAGATTGAATATGAAGTCTGGGGATAGTTGATCAAGTTTACGTCCTCACAATTACTAATTTCTGGTAAGTGATACATTTATACCTTCAACATATTGAACTTTCATGCTTGAATAGGTTGGGCATTTAATTTTTGCTAAGGTTGTTCATGCATTGGCATATGATGTGGGAGACTAGTAGCCAGTGGCACTCAATGAATGCTATACTAGAAAATACTTACATGCTTGTTAGCACCCGTTATCATGGAGTAATATGTCTCTTGATACCTATAGTGGGACGATTGAGGCGATTCATCCATTCATTGCAAATCCTCCTCATTCTTTCACTGTGATAGTATTGAATCACAACTCTCTGTACCTTTGCTAGGTTTGTTCATCCTTTTATGTATCTTGGTTCTAATAACAACAATTTAAAAAGCATTTGCATCCTTTGCTAAAGTAGAATTGCTCTACTAGAACCAACAAACCATTAAATTCGATCCTTATCTAGAGCCTAGTAAGATAGTAATTGGTCATTGATTGGTTATAAGTTATATTGGCATGTCTTTTACAAAGGTAGACAATGTGAGAGAATTGAAAAATCATATCTTTGGTTTTGAAGGAAAGTAAATAAAATTAGAATTTCTTAATGTTTAATAACCATTTTAGGTTTCCATTAAAGTATAGAAATGAAATGTTAAGCTAACATATGCATTTATTTAGTTTTGGTTCTTGGTTTCATAAAATTTGAATTAAATTAAACATCCTAGGAAATAAGAGTTATTAATCCTACTTTAACTTACCATCTCAAAAGAACTTCAAATTTATTAGCCTATTTTTAAAGTGAACACAACTTTCTTCGTATTAGACAATGTTCAAACTATGCTTAGACATGCCCTGGGAAAGATATGAATATATTAGCTCAAAAAGTGATTTGTAAGAGGTTCATCTCAAAACAAAGTAATAACCTTTGAACACATTTACATATAAAATTTTAGGGATCTATGGTAGGCTAGTTTTAGCCTTGGGATCTATCATGGTCCATCACAAATTACTATTCCAATGGTTATGGGTGGACACCTTGAAAATCTTTGTAATAATTTCTAACTTTGCTTAAAGGTTGTGTAATATTTATGATTTCCTGGACACTGGTCTATTTGTATTTGTGTGGGTGCAAGTGTTGAAAAATAAGCAAGCAAGGTCTTCTGGCTTGTGCCTTAGCTAGTGAACACCTGGAATTGTCCTCATGAGTTAGACTTCAGTTATGATGAGTTATTTCCAGTTTACTAGAATAACCATCAAGTTAACATGCGTAGAGTTGGAGCTTTAGTTAAGTGGAAGTCTTCATTAGTTTGACTATAGGATCGAGTGGCAGTTACAAGTTCATATAGAATGAGTTGGGACTTAGGTTATTGATTGAAAAAGGACGAGTTATAACTCTAGTGATGATTGGAGAGAGAACCAATTCGACTCAGTTAACTTGTCAATCACAACTCGAGTTCTAAATTTGTACTTGCCTAATTTAGCATGGATTGAATCTATAAAAGAAGGATGAAGGCACAAGGATTACACAGTTGTTTTGTGCATGAAGGTTTGTGACATGGTAGAGGTCACGAGTTAGTGAGAGAGAGCCTTGATTGTGAAGCGAAAGAATTGTGTCCTAAAGAATAGGATGCTGAAGTGCGCTAAGAAATAGGTCACAAATGTGCTAGGATTTAGGAATTAGATGTGCGCAGGGAAGAGGAGTTGGGTCCTAAAAATAGAGCTCATGTGCGTTAAGAAATAGGGCTTGGAAGTGCACTAGGAAATAGGAGATTAGCGCAAGGGATAAGGAGGCCAAGGAGGAGTAGAATTGAGGCAAGACAACATGGTTTGTAGAGCATGTCAAGGAGGTCGCAGAAGGATCAATTGTGTGCAGGAACCAAGATCAAGGTGTGATCAAGGAAGGCCAAGATCAATTGTATTAGTTGAGATTTGTGTGAGAAGCAAAACACTTTCTCAAGAGAGATAGATTACTTTGTAATAGATTCAACTACTCCAAGAACAATCAATAAAATAGCCACATCAAGTGAGCAGGTTTTCCCTATTGGGTTTCCTGAGAAAAATAAGTGTCAATTTGTGTGATGTGTTTTTATCTCTGTGTTTTTATTCCACTACTTATAAGTTTGTTAAGAGGCTCTGTATCTTGGTGAAAGTTAACTAGCTTCAGTTTTCAATTATTCATCTAAGTAGTTGTAGAGTTTCATGGAAATTTAACATGGTATTAGAGCAGAGATCAGTATAAAGACCAACACCAGGTTGATCAGTTAGTGAAGAGCGCAAATTAGTTAGGAAGGCTAGCGCTAGAGTTTGAAGTGCAGAGCAAAGTAGTTCTTTGCATGGAAGCATGGCGTTCCTAAGTCTAAGGTCAAATCACAGTTTAGAGGGAGCCTTGAATTTCTGTGCATGGAAGGAGCAGATATCAGTGGTGTTGGAAGATAACGGGGTGCTAGAGTTTGTGAAGAAGCAAATAGTGCCATCCATAAATGCCCAACAGTTATCTAACATAATAAGAATGACACCAAGGCAAGGAGGATCATTCTTGAGGAGATCAAAGACCATATTATTCCTCATATCCATGAGAAGACAACATATGAGATGTTGAAAGCCATCTTAGATCTGTATATCTCCATGAGAAGACAACGTATGAGATGTTGAAATCCATCTTAGATCTGTATCAGGAATCCAGTGATGCTAGGAAGCTTTCTCTCAAAGAGAAGCTTGAGAAGTATTGGGATGAGCAAAGGCAAGCCCATCATCACATCTTTCAAAGTTCATTTAGGTTTAGGATGAGCTAGGTGGTGTGGGCGAGACAGTAGCAAAAAATGACCTTGTGAGTCCTGCGCTTCTGGGATTCCATAAGTCTTGGTATAGTTTCCAAGATGCAATAAGTGGCAGAGAGAATTTTCCTAGTTGGGAAAGGCTCCAACAGAGGACGAGTGCTGGTAGAGAAGCTCTAATAGAGGACGAGGAGAACTTTGCCCTGGCAAGCAAAGGTAATAGAGCTAAGGGGAAGAAGGGCCAAGGAGAGGCCGAGTATCTCCAAACAATCATCTAAGAATGCCTCTAAGTTTTTTGTAATAACAATGTTAATGATTTCACTATTTATTTGGCAATTAGTTTGGAGAAACATTTGAATATTTTTTCTATCACTTCATCAATTACTTCTTCAATTCTTCACTCTCCCCATTGTTTTTTTTTTGAAATTTGACATCCTCAGTCATACGCTTATGATGTTTCCCAAGACTGCTCTCCTCATATTCTTAATTGACCATGTTTCATCCATTCGTTGATCCGGATTTAAATGGGAACGCAACAAAATACAGAGATAACCATATACATAGAGATGCAGCGGAAATAATACTTCATTTCATTAATGTAAAATACTGAAATATGCTTACAAACAGAAATGGAAATAAACTAGCTAGGGCGATGGTAGCTTATCTCTGAGAAGAGATGCGGTGGCTACATGCCTCTGAACTGTGTTACAATGAGGCTTGAAGGCCTATTTATTATTGAGAAACAATGGAAAACCCTTAACATCCCAAAACCTAATCCTAGAAGATGAAACGCCAAATTGTGGGCTCCGTTTTGGGTAAGTTGGTACATCAACTTTCCGGGGTCGTAACTTTGGCACCCGATCTTCGTTTGACACATACAATAGCTTGTTAGAAAGATCTATCCAAGCACTACAACTTTGGGAAGAGCAACATCGGTCCATCGACCCATGTTGCTCCCAGATTTCCCCAAAAATGTCGTTTAGGGCCTCAAAATGGCTCTGGAAGTTTAGGACCTAAAAAACTGCTAAAAATAGTAAATTGTGCTACAAAACGGAAACTGAAAAACTGAAAGAGACATTTGTGGGGGTCCAAATGGGATAGGTGGGTGGCCACCAACATCCCACCTGGATCATTCGTAGGGTTCCTAAACTATGAACAAATTGTTTAATGGTGACTTCAAAGCTATGCCTATCCCTAACCATAACTACCCATTGGGAGTATTGATGCTTTCTTAGATGGAATAAGCATAGCTTTTTAGCTATTAAGAGAAGGGTTCTTCTGACTCTCCTTGACTTTTTGGTGCACTCTCTGCCCTTATCATCAATTGCCGATCATCATTAACCCCCATACTTGGTGCACTTTTGCCTCCTCTCTACAATGTGTTCATTCAACCACCCATCTATGTATCCTTTCCCCATTCTTGTTGTCAGTTCTATTCAAAGTGCTATCCATAAGCTTAATACTAGCCAATTTATTGACTTTAATGGCATAGACTTTGACTTCCTTAAATACTAAATTGGACTTTTGCATCACCCATTAGTGTTGATCAAAGAATTCTCTTTTGTTTTTATAGAGGTGGTACTTCCCTTTGGAGAATGATATTTTTTTTTGCTTATGCTTATTAAATGAAATGGAATGATAATAGATAATAAACCATCACATAATATTTAGCTCCAACAAACAAACAAATTCTCAATATCACTAGATAATCTTTTAAGCATTCGTTGCTACTTGAGAATGGATTAGGTTGTTTTAGTCATTTGCACATTGAATTGCCCAACCACAATGATCTTTGCCTCCTTTATATGATGTAAGCAAGAGAAACAATCAAGGTATTTTTTAGAAGAATATAAACAAAATATGAAACATGTTTTACAAAGAACCTCAAAGGAACATTTCCCTATAATTCATAAGGGTTTGGACAAGATCACATGCTTAAAGTTCAACTCAACATTCACTTAAGATAACCATAAAACAATGCTTAAAGTTCAACTCAACATTCACTTAAGATAACCATAAAACAATGTGATGCTTGGATAGTTCTCTGTGGAGCTTTTAGAACAATGGGTCACAAATAATTATTATTTAAGATTTTAGAAATGGTTGAATGCTAAGGCCTTTACAAATCTTCATGAGAATAATTAAATGAGAAAGGGAAGTGTTCACTCTTGTGCTTTGGCATGAGGCTCTCGTGGGAAATCTTGGATGCAAAGAGAAAAGGGAAGGCTAATAAGTGTCTTGTTCTTATAGTTGTAACATTTAGAAAGACAAAATAGCAAAATAGAAGAGTGATGAAGCAAGGATAAATCTTGGATGGTTTTGCTTACAAAACCGTGGAGGCAAAAAATATCCTATGATCTAAACTTTTTTCGTGTTGAAGAAGAGTCCTTATATCCTTTATTTTAATCAAACCAAGGGTGACACCAATAACCTAACTGCCCCAATTGTTTTTGGTTTCACAATGACTTAGTAGTAGCATGATTGCTTAGTACATCCAACTTTTAATATACTCATGAAGTGGGGCCACTATGATCTCTTATTTAACCTTTAGTCCAAGTAACTCAATCTTGAATACTACATAGGCAACTAGAATGGTCTCAACGAAATGTGTTGTTTTCCACGTGATCAACTAGGAAATCTTGCAAGCATTTTGTAACTTCGGCATAAGAAAAACTAGTAAATCTATCAAACTTTCCACCTAAAGCAACTTTAGTCACCAAGTTAGCCTTGATCTCTTCTCTTGCAATTATCTTATTGATTTGGATAGGGGTTGTTGCTTGTAGTTTTTCTTAATGAATATAAGTATTTTAAATAAAATCTAAGCTCTCTTATGTTTAAGCCCATCATAGGGCATGGTCAATTGCTTTCAATTCTGCTATCCCAACCTTTTTGTATTTATGTGAATGTGCTATTAGAAGGGATACTGTTCATTTGTCTCAAGTGACAATTTGTAGTTTTCATTTTCTTAATGAAGGTGTCTACGTAAGTTTCATAGGAACTTCTATCTTTCTAATGTTAAACTTTGAGTATTTCTTTGAGTATATGGTTCCTCTTTACTAGAACAAAGTGACTATTTATGGCATGCCAAAGATCTAGGAACAAGGCTGTCCTCTCCTCTACATTAGTTGACATAACTTTTTTTCTCGATGGACAACAACTCTTGAGTTGCTTTACTTGTGTTGAGCCTTCCTAGATGGTCTCCTTGAACATCCTTAGGTGCTTGGGTAGTAAGGGGTTCCACAGATGAGGGTTAAAGGCTCAATACTTTTTCTATCTCTACCACTTTTGCATCTCTTCTTCCTATTAATCAACAACATACTCCGACTCCTTAACAATGGCTTTATGTTTCTCAAATCACTAGAAACTCCAATACCTCGAACATAAATAATAACATCATTCTTTTCAACTATCTTTTCCCTTTTAGTCTGCACTTTAGACAAGTGCATCTTCTTAGTTTGTTTATTACATTGACAAAAACATCGTCAAAAGTGGAAATCACTTGTTTCATCATCTCATTTCACACTACCTTAATGTTGTCTACTTGGGCTATCACCCCATGAAAGTTCCATCCAAGTCCTTCAAATCCTTTATGTTTTCGGTAGGATCAATTCTTCTTTAACATTTCCCTAGAATACTACTTGTTCATTATTCACTGACCTCATTCTTCGAGGATGTATAGGGGTGCTATGTTCTCTCCCCTCTTTGACTTTTTAGATTTTTCTCCATCATTACTATTCCCACAATGTCCATTGGTCTTTTTCTTAACCTCTACTTCTAGATGAAGTAGAAACAATCTTCTAGGGTGGCGGTGAAACCTTTCTTAGGAAACTTGCCACATTTGCTTTTGTCTATGCTTGCTATGTAGGTGCTATTTAGTGGAAACTTTATATTTTTCCCTACAAGATTTACTGCCATCAATTTTTCATCTTGGTGTTGGTGTTTAACTTATTTGGCAGAGGAATGAATTGTCCCATTAAGATAATAAACATTGTCCCACTAAGATAATTAACTAAGAAATTTAATAAACATTGTTCCACTAAGATAATTAACTATGAAATTTAGAATAAGCATGTTAGTGGGAATATTGTTTATCTTAGTGGGATAATGTGTGACTTATTTCATCAATGTTAAAATTTGGCAGAGTAATGAATTTCTCCTAGAAGAAGTCATATCTTTCAACTCTGTTTGAATCACATATAATAAAATTTTATTTCTGACAATTCTAATATGACTTTCCAAAAATTGTAAGTCACATCTCAATTTGGAAGTGACTTTCCAAAAATAGGAAGTCATGTCTAAATGATCAAGGGTGATCTCGACCTATGGAATCCACTTTAAAATCAAATCAATCATGATTATACGAGTCAAGGATTAAATTTTTTATCCTTATTAATATTATTATTATTATTATGATACGATTATTTATAAAATAATCTAAAGTCATTCACTTTTAATGGATTAATAAAAACGAATTCTCTCATGGAATAAGTAAATTAAATTGAGAATCTCTTACTTGGAAAATCAAACCTCTCTCTTGGAATAAAATAGTAACTCCACACTTAAGAGAATGTAACTCTCCCTCACTAATTCAATGTATGGAAAAAATGTAATTCCTCCTCAACACTTGTAACTCCCTCATTCAATTCAATTTGTAACTCTCACCAAATATTCTCTCATGTCTAAGTGTAACTCTCTCTCTCCCTAATTCGAATTGTAACTCCTCAAGACAAGTGTACCTCTCTCTCTATTCTTGGGATGAGTTACACTTCTCCTCAAGTAACTCCTCCTTCATGGAATTCGATTTTCCTATTATTGGCTCAAGGCATGAATTCATTTTGTAACTCCTCTCCTTTCTCATCTATTTAAACAAGAGCAAGTGAAAGTTGAGAGTAGCATGTTCATTGTGAAGAAGGAGAGCTAGTGTTGAGTGTGTGCAAGAAAAGTGTGAGAGCAAGTGAAAAGTAAGAGCAAGTGTGAAGGACAAGATCTGAGCAAGAGAAGGAGATCTTCAAGCAAAGAGCAAGAGCACTTAAATTGCAAGTTGATCAGACATTGGTGACTTTATTCATTCTCATTCTCTCCCCCTCTTTCTGTACTCTGCTGAACAATTGAAGAAATCTAATAGAAGAAGAATCATTTGGGTTTTCCGCTTGTGGGTTTTTCCTTTGTCATTGAACCTAACTCTCAGTGTCTTAAATTTGTGCTTGGCTGTCTTCATATGATCCTTAAGTTTATGTTCTATTTACAATTGCTGATCTGAAAAGTTTTGAAGGAAAAATCTGCATTCTAATTTATTGCAACATAGAACATTTAATTTTATGCAAAGTGAATTCAACTTTCTGGAAAGTACATTCAATTTTCTGCTTAGAACTTTCAAGTTTCTGCAAAGAATTTTTAAATCTCTGCATAGAAATTTCAGATTTTAGCAATTAGTTCATAGGCCCTCAAAGCACCAAAGGGACCTGTTCCAGAGTAGGTTGTCCCCAGCCTGTCTGATTACCGCCCAGTTCCATAGAGCAGTGAGATACCTATTTAGAGTTTCTTTCTTTTGACCATGGATGCTAGGTGTATTTCTCACTACTACATCCACCTGGTATCATACAGTCGCACCCACCATTGGTTCCAGGGGGCTTTAACGGCTAGCCAATGCTTAGTTTGACTCCCTCATCATTGACCATCAGACTCATGAGCCCTTGACATCTTTAACTCGATCGCTAGACCTTCCTATCCCACTGATTCATTTTTGACAGGTTATTGATTATTTTGTGTTGTATCACGTTCTCTATGTGTGTTGCGACCGGACAATAGTTTCTTTCTTTGTGTTATTTGCAGCATTTTCTAGAGCTGCACTTGCACTCCCACATTGGATTCATACTTACTGTACTTTTCTTCAGTCCCATTGACCTACTTTTGTGGTCATTTGTTGGAAATTAATAAATATCTCTTATCTTATCTTGATATCTCTCGCCACATCCCACCTCCCAAAGGAGGAATTTAATTTTAAGATAAAAGGGATATTTGTAGGAGCTTCACCTAGGTTTTTTAGACTAAACCATTGAGCATTTCAGTCCCAATTTGGCTGTTTACTTCAAGCACTTTCTCCAGATCTTTGGTGGGCTTGCTTTTTGTTTGGCCAACTTCGTGAATCATGGCATGGTCAAGATTTGACACAGCAGATCCATAGTTTCCTTGGGCATATTGGCTCTACAATCATTGGTTTTTGCTGGAAGTAGAGATTGAGGAGCACTTTATCTTTAGATGTCCTATATGTTAGGAGATCAAAGAGAGAGGTTCATTGCCTTTGTAGGGACTCGGATAAATCTTTATTGACATTCTTTCCTGATGTCTAAACTGTTATGTGACAACCATCTTGATTACCTCCTTTCATCCAATTTGAGGCATTGGGGTAGTAGAGCACCCCACAACCATGTAGATGGACATCACTAGGACCAATTGGCATTGCTCCTTGACCTACACCACTTGAGCTCTAGATTGTGCCACCTTGATGGCTCCTAGGGGCAGAGCCACTGAAGAGTGTGCTGCCGCGACATGTCAACTTCTTAAGGATGGATTACTAATTTTTTTCCTTATGTTAGGTGTTCTTCGACTTGGGATTTATGAGTGCTTTTACTTTTTCATGCTCTGCTCCGGCCACCATCATGAACATGTCAATATTTCCCTAGGCTTACTTACTGAGGGGGGGGGGAGGGCTATCAGTCTAGGGTACACTCCAGTAGATGTTATGTGTTAGGCGCCTGGAGCTGGCATCTGCGCTATTCCTCTGGATAAAGAGGAAGGCTAAGTTCCTCCTCTCCTTGTGGCTGCTTCATTTTAGTCCAGGGTATATCTCTTGATGGGTTCTCCTTCACATTTTGGGCTTTTCCTGCATGGGATAACCTATCTTTATGCCTATGTTTATTTCATTTCATTTCATGTTGCTGTTGGACTCAATTTTCACTTATATCATTTTATGAGTGCTTTTGGCAAATTTGCGCCTGTATTTACTTGTCTGTTGTCATTGGTTTTAGCCACCAGTCCCTTTGACCGATTGTCCTTTAGTGGACATCAATACGGATTTCAATTTCAATTCCAAAAAGGTTGCTTTACTTTTATTTTTATTTGTATATAGTCTGCTTTCTTTGGCATCCCCTCAATTAAAATACCACATGAATAATTACTTTACTTTCCGTCCATTGGTTAGTTGAAATAAATGATACAATTTGATTATTATAAATAATTTTAGTCATTCTGAGCAAAATTCTCTGATTTCTCCTGTTTTTGTCCCTTTTAATGGTTTTTGCCAGGTCACAGTTTTCTGAGCTAACAGTTGCAAGATTTTGGCGAATAGTTTCCTGATTTCCCATTTTTCTGAGTTAAAGAGCCCTGTTGACTTTTTTCCGATGCTGAGTTTTGCTACATTGTTCTAAGGGATGTCAGGGATATGCTTGTGAGAAAGTATATGCACACTCGAAGTCCTGTTACCACATGAAATTGACCATTGGAAATTTATTTCCAATGGGTTTGAATGAATACTTGGGAAAATTGCGTGTGTCGCTTCACACAGTACCTCTTGCTTTGGGCTGGTGCTTATTAGCCTCAAGATGGCATTCCCTAGTGAGCTGAAGTAAAATGCTTGTGCACTACAAAATACTTCAAATCTGCAAGATATACTCCCATAAATCTCCATCAGCTTTGATTTTATGCAATTAACTGCGTGATTGTAACAAGTACAATTGAGATTTACAGTAAGAATATAAACTCAACGTTATTCTCACGTAAATATGCAGTTATTGAGTTCAGATATGCAAGGCTGAGTTACAGATCTGCAAGTTTAAATCTGAAAAATTGGCAAACAAAAGTCAGCAAACAAACTTCTTCTATTTACTTGTTTTTTACCTGTGCCTTAAATCAAATGAGCATGGAGTCAAATAAGAAGAGAAAATTGATCAGGTAAGAGATATACCTGAGGCCAATTGATTCAGAAAATTCCATATCAAATCAATTGGATTCATTCTTAAACAAGAATTGGTAGCGAAAAAAGTTTACCTTTTTTCCAGAGCCTGTCAATACAAATGATGAAGATATCGACATCACACCATTAACACTTCAGGGGATGAATTATCACTCTTCAAGTACTTTACCCACATCATGCTTTCGGACACAATCACGTGAACGCCATGAAAGTGACTTCCAATACTTACTCACAAATTCACTTATTCAATTTGACATGGAAGCAGTCAGAAGTATGGAATTGAATAGCAATTGGACTCAAGAAATAGTCAATGATTGTCTCAATCAACTATTCATCTCTAGAAACTGCAAAGCAAGTGACCAACAATAGACTGACAGAAAGTAAGCCATGGATAGAGGAAAGGAAGAGTAAAAGTACAATTAACTGCGTGATTGTAACAAGTACAATTGAGATTTACAGTAAGGATATAAACTCAACGTTATTCTCACGTAAATATGCAGTTATTCAGTTCAGATATGCAAGGCTAAGTTACAGATCTGCAAGTTTAAATCTGAAAAATTGGCAAACAAAAGTCAGCAAACAAACTTCTTCTATTTACTTGTTTGTAACAAGTACAATTGAGATTTACAGTAACAAGTACAATTGAGATTTACAGTAAGGATATGAACTCAACGTTATTCTCACGTAAATATGCAGTTATTGAGTTCAGATATGCAAGGCTGAGTTACAGATCTGCAAGTTTAAATCTGAAAAATTGGCAAACAAAAGTCAGCAAACAAACTTCTTCTATTTACTTGTTTTTTACCTGTGCCTTAAATCAAATGAGCATGGAGTCAAATAAGAAGAGAAAATTGATCAGGTAAGAGATATACCTGAGGCCAATTGATTCAGAAAATTCCATATCAAATCAATTGGATTCATTCTTAAACAAGAATTGGTAGCGAAAAAAGTTTACCTTTTTTCCAGAGCCTGTCAATACAAATGATGAAGATATCGACATCACACCATTAACACTTCAGGGGATGAATTATCACTCTTCAAGTACTTTACCCACATCATGCTTTCGGACACAATCACGTGAACGCCATGAAAGTGACTTCCAATACTTACTCACAAATTCACTTATTCAATTTGACATGGAAGCAGTCAGAAGTATGGAATTGAATAGCAATTGGACTCAAGAAATAGTCAATGATTGTCTCAATCAACTATTCATCTCTTATAGGCTGAGAATGGGAGTCTAGAAACTGCAAAGCAAGTGACCAACAAGAGACTGACAGAAAGTATGCCATGGATAGAGGAAAGGAAGAGTAAAAGCGTGTTCTATGAATGGATAAGGGAATTTCCGAGGAAAGCATGCCCTGAGAGTAAAGTTCCCAGAGGAAACTTCATGGAATAAAAGATTTCTATAATCGCAACTCAACTTCAAAATAGCTTGCTTAGAGTGCAGGTTGAATCAAAAATACCCTCTCAAGTGTGGATGCACTAGCCATGAGTAGATGCTGCATATCAACAAGCTAGTTCATCCCTCATGATTCCTCTCAAGTGCGGCAAAGTCTTCCATCACCTCCAAGTGGATGACACATGTCTACAAGTTGATTGCACCACATTTGTTGTCCTTGGGAAAAGCAAAACACATGAGCTAATTTTTGATACTAGAAACGTGATCTTGAGTACCTGCTATTTTTAGAAAAAGAGAAACAAGAAACAGCCCTGATTTCCATGCCCTTCGATCATCACCAAATTGAACCATATGCATATTTGCATAAAAGGTTTCTAGGAATATGATTGGATTCCAGAAGTATCAGCCTTCTAAAATATAAAGTTCCCAAACTAGCAAGTATCAGAAGCAAGTATCAGAATCTGAAGTTACTCTGCTGAGGCATTCTCCTCCCTATGCATGTGTTAGGTATTGCATGTCACATGTGCATGATAAATTTGTTGAACTCAAGAAGAATGTTGCACTGTTTATTGGTGTAAATGTGAACTGATGCACTGAATATGATGGGCTTCTGTTCAGCTGTAACAAATTTTGGAAAAAGATCTTGGACTGATTTGAACACTGAAACCAAGAAGATGTACTCACAAAAGTGCTGGTTTTAACAATTGAACTTATATGAGAAACTTATGTGTTAACAAGTCCAAATACATACTTTTTCCAAAATATCATTCAACTTTATCTTCATGGCATGAAAATTGTGCTGATCTTCAGTGCTATAGCACTGATGGGGATGTAATACTCTGGATTTGAATACCACCTCATACGGCTCCTCCTTCCTTTATAATGGGTAATATGGGGAGTAATTGGGATTAAAAAAAAAGATCCTGACCCATATTATGAATTAACTAGGTTATATTTGATTAGATTGTGTGAATAGATAATGATGCAATTCTTTTTCAAGTGTTTGGCCATGCCCGTTGAGTTTGTAATACACCATAAATTAAATGATGTAAATATCTTGTTCAAATTCCTAGCTCAGAGCCAAAGGGGAAGGCTAGGGAATGAGACGTCTAAACTTAGTGGCATTTTCTAGTTTCCATAGGTTGACATGTTAGGTCCGTAATCTGAGATGTCAAGTTCTTATATTGCGTGTATATATGTGTGTGTGTGTGTGTGCGCGCGTGCATGTACATGGTAAAGACTACAAGGCATATGGGGATGCTATGAACCAACAAGAGGGGAAAGTGGGGGTGGAAAATATGAAAGAGTTACTTATGATGCCTATCATACTCCACTTTTGGGGTTAGGCCTCTCATGTTATCCACTTGTGTAAGATAGTTGGTAAGTAAAGATGGAGTTATGCGTGTCATGTTCTCCACTTGGTTGTAGTAGTGGGCATGTGTGACATAGGAATCAATGTCTTTCTCTGCCATGATAGTTGAGTTAGTGGAGCACACCCAATATTTCTCCCACTTGTATTTGTTAGTAAATCATTAGAGTACTTATATTATGCTCCGATATTGTTTTTCAGCCAGTGTAGAGTGTGCTAATGGGTTGACGTACTTTTTGAACTATTGAGACATGATTCCTTTAGCAAGTGGAATGTCAGATGTTATTCTCCAACTTGAATAATCTCCCATGTAAGTCCTTACCCAACTATTTCCTATAACAAGAGAAGTTTTTTCTTCATTCCTTCACCCAAATTTTCCAGTGTTACATAGTTGTTATGTTTATGTTTTCATTGTGTTCACGATGCTGTCCTTGTGACAACATTATGTTATAACCATGTGCCTTGTGCTGAGAGAAGGTGCTGTAGATTGAGTTATAGTCCAACCATGCTGAGTTGTGAGAGAGCCAAACCTATAGAACTTGTTGATGGTTTTCCTTGGTTTATAAACTGAAAGGGCTGCGTTACTATTCACCAAATTCCAACCACTACTTCGTGTTTTATATCCTTATTACCTAATCAACTAGGTAGTAAAGGAATTTCACAAGCTATAGAGGTAGTTAGAATTACTTAAACCTGAGATTGAGTGAGCCCAAGAGGAAAGAGGGTAAGCGATATGAAGTGTGAGATAAATCTTGATTCCAAAATAGTTACTAATGACGAAGTATACATATGTCAAAGTTAAGTGCACTTTGAGGACAAAGCATCCCTTAAGGGTGTGGCAATGTAACAAACATAATAATAAGTAATAATTAATTAAAATGTGTAAAGGTGTTTCTTATCAAAGAGACACCTCTTCATATGAAAGGGTACCCTGCCTAGTATTTATAACGGGTCCTCTCATTGTAACAATCATCGAATCCTATTCATTCTATTCATTTTATCAGCATATATTATTTAGAGTACTTTGTTACACAGGTGTTGGGACATACCTAGTCAATTTATAGTACTGGCTGTTCTCTGTAGTGCTGCAATGGGTTAAGGCTGAGATATATAATATAAGATATACGATAATATTATTTAATCTCAAATGAATGACTGCAATATCTGCAATAGTGGGAGTGGAAAACTAGCTCCTAGTGCTACTCTATCAATAGCAGAGAAAGAATCAAGTCCAAAGCTGAAAGAAGTACAAAATAATTGCAGAAAACAAAACAAATCCATGACACATAATTTGCCCTTGAAAGAGGCTTTTTGGCAGCTTTTGCCCTTTCTGTTTCATAACTGGGCTTGGTGGTTGTATCTTCAATGGATACTCAGAGTAGGATGGTGAGTTGCTCCTCTGCAGTCAATTCTGTGTACTACTGTTACAGATAAATATCTTCATCCTCTTGCCATGATGTATAAACATTTTGTTGTAATTTTCTTTGCAAATGTCTTGAGTACTGTTATTAAATTTAGGGAGCAGTCCAGTGAGGTGACTTTTTGGCTTCTTTTGGCGGAATCTGATGACTCAATTCTTGGTGAGATCATAATGTTGAATTGTTTAAATTGCATTTTTGAATGAAGAAATAGATTCGGTGTCTTGGAAAGCATCCGGGGCACTAGGATTGTGCAGACTCAACGACTTAAAACTACAATTTCCCCAATTTATGACTGGATTTTGGTCAAAATTGAGCAGAAAATTTACCTGGTAAAGTGCCAAAAAGTCGCCTCATTAGACTACTGCTTAAATTTAGTGGAAAGTTTTTTCGATGTTTAGGAAATTCACATCTGCCTATGATTGTATAAATCAATGTTAAAGAGTGTTAGAAACTCCAAATTGATCTGTAGGCTGGATTTTCACTGTAGATGATTGTATCACAGTCAATATTAAATATTCTTGGTTACTAGAATGCCTAGGCTGGTTTGTAATCGATAGATTACTGCCATCTGTTCTGAGATCTCCTATTCCAGATGAATTTGATTCTCCCCATCTGTAGATGAAATGGACTTTGAAGTACATAACAGTATCTTCAAAACTTGTTAATATGTCTTCCCCCATTTGCATCAAGTTGTCAATGGAATAGAGTGTGGAATACAATCAGCTCTAATTTCCTGGGATCTTTACAAGTTCATCAGTATCCTTCCCTTTCACTTATATAAGGAAAAAATAATTAAGAAGTGAGATAATTGATGATGAAGTGATAGCAAAACTTACGCGACACTTGACATTAAAATTATACCTCGATCCTAGAAGGTAGGGTATGGGTATTTTTGTTTTGAAACTTATGCAGATATGTGCATATAAAGAAATATTTGTTCCAAAATAACATTCTGCTTTATTTTCATGATATCAAATTTGTGTTGATCTTCATGGCATTGATGATGTGATAAGATCCCTGGTTTCAAGTTTATTTAAAAAATTACCAATATGCATATATTAAGTCTAAAATTTAAATTAATCTCTTCTTGTAAACATCTTTATACTTGATTTTCATGATATCAAATTGAGTCTATGTCCATATCAGCAATGGTGATAAGAAGTTTAACTAAGATATCATTTCCAACCTTACACTTCTTTCCACTAACTAATTCCAATTTGTATCTGTTGTCAGTAGCTTTTATAGGCTTTGCTTGTGCGGTGTACAACAGTGCTTGAGGTGTGAAGTTATGCAAACTATTATTGCCTCTTAGGAAGGTGGCTTTTATTTTGTTTATGTTGGCCCTAATCAAGGAAAATTCAGTAATATAGAACTTTTTAAAATTCTGTTTTACAAAATTTATTCAAAATGACTTTGTGAGATTTCTCCATGAATACAACATATGCTCCCCCCCACTCCCCCCTTTCCCACCCCATCTTTCCTGTTATACAACTGTAGTCAATAACTACTTTGCAAGTCCGCTGATAAATGCACTCAAATTTATGGCAAGTTTTACACTTTCAATTTGTATGTGGCTTAATTGGTGCCTACCCCTTGTTCATCCTCCTTGTGTATAGTTGGAAATATAAATGAGATGCAGACAACCACATATGTAGCATGTATTTAATCAAGCACCATTAGGAACTTTGATAATGTTTAAGTTTCCACGTATATATATTGCAAGAATATGTATTGGTCCATCAAAAAAATGCACCGTAGGCCCACAAAATTTGAACACTGCAACATTTTTTGTAAACCCTTGGGCTCCAAAAAGTCAATGGTTTGTGACTGTGTATTAGAGATGAAGTTTCATGGAGCTTATTGAGTGGTTGGAGAATGTAGGCAAGCTGGGAATCCAATTTGGACAGATCTTCAAAATTTTTGGCATCCTCCATGCCTTTTAGGCTACATCCCAAGAGATTTAGCAATTGGTAATTTAATGGCATGAACAAAAGTTGATGAAGTGGATTACAAAGTCTATGTCATGAGCAGTCAGATATCAAATTTGTATCGAAGTACTGGATACTACGCATATCTACCATTTATCACATTCACTCTTGGTGGTTGCATCTTATGGTAATTTCCAAAAGATCATTAGATCTTTTCTCTATGCCAACTTTGAAGGCGAGAGAAGCATTTACTGAGTTAATTAGGGACTTTGTTGCACCCAAGGACTGGTGGGGCTTGGGAATTGTTAATTTCCAAACTCGAGCCTATGCTGTCTATGCATAATGTATTTAATATTATACAATCTTTGTAAGCTGCCAAGGTCTGGAAAATTCTGTAGAGCAATTGGATCAATTCTTGGACGTTGAATGGAAAAAAGGATGAAGGGGGCTTAGTATGCAAGATCTGATCAACAACCACACTCATAGTAAAATTAGAGGCTCTTTAATGACCTGCAGCATTTCGAAGGTGTGAATGTTGTGAAACCATTTATTTGATGGAAAGGAGATTATTCTAGTTTCATCGTCTGAATAAATAAACATTTCGTACAGTGGTTATCAATAATCAGCAGCAATAAGAGGCCTTTAGCAAACATTGCTGGCTTTCGTCCTGGAGCATTTATAAAAGAGGAATTAAAATGATGAAGATATTTTTCCTCTTCGGAAAGAGAGTGGGTCCTCTTTGGAAAGAGAGTGGGTCAATCTAGATCTTAACAAGTTGTGGAAGCTCAGGGAGAAGATTTCAATCTGGCCTTTTAGAATTGGAACCATATCGCCTGCCTGTGACTTTTGTGGATGGTTGAAGACATTGAAACACATTTTCTGGTTTTTTCTAGTGGCCAAAGTTCGGATTGGGCTGCTGACTTGTCCCAACACCCCAGCCTTGTTCTCTTGGATATTTGATCATCCTTGGGGATAAATCACCTGGATTGTAAATTGAACACTACATGGCACATCCAACAAGCCCGTCACTGCTGGGGAGTTTAGAAGGAATCACTTCCCTACAAGCCTCCCTAACAGTGGCAACCTAATCTGTGATAGGGTACTCTGCAAAGATATTCAGAAAATGTATACTGGATGGAGGAGGACATTCGCCAAGCCTTTAATCGAATGGGAATTTGGAAATCTCCAGGGATGTATGGTCTCCCATGTGAATTTTTTAAGCTAATGTGGCCTGTTGTTGGGAAAGACATGCTCAATATGGCTATATAAGTGTTCTGGAATGGAAGATTGGGTAAGCTACAGAACCAGGGTTTCATTAGATTGATCCCAAGGAATACCGTGAAAGATTCCATGAATGCCTGTTGCAAATCACACTAATGTATCTCGTAAGATTTTGGCTAGGGTGTTGGCTATGCAGATTCGGAAAGTTGTCTTGGATCATCTGACGAGATTAAACAGGTTCTCCACTAAGTGATTTAGTTTGGATACTGTCCTTATGGCATTGGAGAATTTAGAAGGAGGCCAAGGGTAATAGGGAAAGAGGTTTTCTTACTTGAGATTCACTCTGATAAAGCCGGCAACAGAGTTGATTTTATTCTTTGATGTGATTGCTTTGCTTGGTCTCGGCTCATGGTTGTGGCCATGGTTAAGACCTTGTTCTCCAATGCCTTGAATTTTGTATCAGTGTATGGTGTATTTTCTAACAGAACTGTTCTGCATAAGTCTACTGGACAGGGGTGACATTTTGCCCCATATCTCTTTCTGGTAGCTTCCAATGCACTTGGCTGCCTCCTTGGATGGTGCCAGACTTCAGGGGCAAGTGAGAGGCATACATATTCCAGCAGGGGAAGTTTAAATGATCATTGGCTGATGATTCTCTTCTCTCTATCCAGCTGTTTTCTGGCTCTTTCTTCTCTGCCTTTTGGATGTTTGTTTTGCACAAGTTTATTGGACAAGGGTGCCCTTTCGCCCTTATCTTTTCTACAAGCTGGCAATGCACTTGGCGACCACCTTGATGCTGCCAGACTGCAGGGACAAATGAAAGGAATAACTATTCCAGGAGGGAAAGTTTTAAATGATCATTGGCTGATGATTATCGTCTCTCTATCCTGCTGTTTTTGGATTCCATTTTCTCTGCCTTTGGGTTACTTGTTTTGCATAAGTCTATTGGACAGTGTTGCCCTTTTGCCCTTATCTTTTTCTGTTAACTGCTGATGTGCTTGGCTACCTCTCTGATGCTGCCAGACTGCAGGGGCAAGTGAGGGATAAGTATTCCACGAAGGGAAATTATAAATGTTCATTTGCTGATGATTCTCCTCTCTGTCTGTCTGTTTTCTCTGCCTTTTGGATACATGTTGTACTGCTGCAAGTGTAATTATCAGGGACCACTAGTCCGATTTCTGTCTCTTTGGGATGGATGTGGTTCCCGCATGGTGTAATTGCACTCGGAGGCATGCTTGTGACAGACAAATTGCCGAATATTTTGGAGTTCCTTTTGGTGTTAATATTTCCTTTTCTGATATGTGGGACTGGTGCCTTAAAAAGTTACAATGTAAGTTCTTGGGTTGATATTTGCAGGATCTGTCATGCTGGTAAACTTACTGCGGTGAGTGAGATTCTTCACAGGAGTCATGTTTATTATGCCACTTGTCTGTTCCTTCTATGCAATTTGGCAAGTTGAAAGAAATTGCTAAATTTTTTTTCTCATCCAAAGTTTGGTGGGGAAAGTGTATGTGGGAGTTCCTTTGGTGTTAATATTTCTGTTTCTGATATGTAATTTTGGTGCCTCCAAAATATACGATGTAAGTTCGAGAATTGGTATTTGCAGGATCTGCTGCTTGCTTGTAAGCTCACCACAGTCAGGAATATTATTCAGCTAGTGATGTTGATTATGCTTTGTGTTTTTCTGATATACCCAATTTGGCTATTTGGAAAAACTGCTAAGAAATTCCCCTCGTCTGAGTTTGGTGGTGAATGGGGGATCCCAATGTTAACTTATATGATATGTGAGACCAGTGCCTCAAAAGTAATAATGTAAATTCGAGAGTTAGTATTTGCAGGATCTTCAACGAGCTCACTATGGTTGATAAATATTCTTCAGGTGAGTCATGTTTATTATGCTTCTTGTTGGTTACCCTCTATTACCCAGTTTGGCAAGCTGGAAAAATTGCTAAGAAATCTTCTACCCATGTTTGGTGTGAAAGAGGTCTCCCAATTGTTCTATGGCAATTTACACAATGCCCTAATAGGATAGGGGTTTGGTTTGATTGACATTGGTCTTCAGGATATACTGTTTTGTCCGCTAGATGGGTTGTTCATAGTCATTTTGGTGAAGAACTGTGGAAGAGGCTTTTCAGTTCAAATTTATTCATGGTAAGGTTTAAGAATACTGATGGCTTGCAGCATTCATTTCAGGTGAGTGATGTCTTAGACACCCCTACAGATTTCAAAATTTCCTACCACCTATTCCAAAGTGACTATAGATTTCAAAATTTCCTATCCACCTATTTGAAAGTGAATGTGGGAAGTTTGGAAAAGATTGCTATGCGCCTTTCATGGCAGGCTTTTGGATGTTAAAGAGGCTATGATTGGTCAGTCAAACCATATGGTCCTAGAAGCCCAAGAAAAGCACCTCCATGTTGGATAGAGACTCCTACCTAAGAGGTTGAATGGGGAGGGGCTGTTTTCATGGGATGATCTTTGGGACAATTCGGCAAGAAACTGGAAGGCTTGGCACCACTACATGGAGAAACGGATCTCCTCAGGTCCATCTGTTTTGCAACACTTGAATTTATAAAGCATTATCCCTGAAGCAGATGCTGACGAATTATATAACAATACTCCTGGTCCCAACCGACAAGATTGGCTTTGGTATGATAACAATCCAATCTGGATTTACAGGCCACATGATATATATTAGATTCTTCATACAAGATACTTTGTTTAAAGAGATTCCTAACAGGAAATTAGGGCACCAAAGATGTAGAAAGGAATTGGATTATTATTATGCCGTTGATTACTGTCTGGGAGCACATGATCCCCTACTGTTAGAGTCTTTGCTTGTTTGGTGATTTATCACAGGCTACCATCAAAACCTAGAACAGCTAAATACAGCTTCGCAGATGCATTATTTCCACGCTTGAATCAGAGACTTTGTCACATTTTTTGGAACTGCACATGTGCCAAAACTTGTTGGAATCTCTTTTGGACTTGGAATCATATCCTGTACATAAATGTCTTGTGGAAGGATTTGTTGTGGGATGGTTATTGTGCAGTTGCTTCTCTACACTTCCAAGGAGTTTGCATTGTATTAGTCTGTTTATACTTCATCTGGAGGTTGAGATGTGATGCTATGTTTGATAATTATCAAAATCTTTTAGACTCGTTTCATGGAATGATTTTTGCTGATCTTCAGGTCCAGTTGATATCTAGATGTGGTCTAATTAAGAATGATGCTAGAGTCTGTGTTCCTAGAGCCTTTTCATTCTTAAGGACTTTCTTGTTGTCCCTTCGATAGATGTGAGGTTATTTGTACATCGTATCTTTACTGTTATTTTAATGTCATTTTTTCAAACATGCGCTCTACATGGCAGGTATTTAGAATTGAGAGTTTAATTTGTGTATAGAAATATCACCATGACATTTTGTTTAATGATAACGAAGCTGTAAAGATTTATATGGATGACAAAGTGGCAGTGGTAACTGGTTTGCCATTATCCATGCCCAAGATAATTTGTTGTTGCTACTAAATTTTGACCCCTGCACATTTTAAGAACCTGGGACATCAAAGTTCACACAGATTGCAAAGCCTCTATAAATTCTGAATTGATGATTGGACTTGATGGCATTATATTTGATAACATACCAAGTAGTGACCGTTTTGCACAGAATTAATAAATTTCCCATGGCAGCCTCAGGAACTATGCTTATTCGAGGACTGTGACAATGATCAGTGACTCAGTTACATGATTTATTGCCTATGGCACGATAAGGGATGACCTTGGATGGCCATGTTGAATGAAGAATGGGTGTGACTGCAAGTATATTGCTTAGTTGATTTTCAATGCAGTTGTGAAATGGATGCATGCTTATCTTTTGGCTGAACATTCTGTGGCAATATAAATATTGGAATATGAATGTGTTGATTGGTCTTTTACAATATGCACGTTATATTTTCTACCTTCTACTTTGTGGCTGAAGGAGTAACGAGTAGTTATCTTTTGTGGCCTTTTTGTTGAATTGGAAGGGTGTATTGGGATCTATGTGAATCACACAGGTTGTGATTGGATGTATAATTGCTATTTGAGAATCCAAAATGTATATATACGTGTACGTAACATGCAATGTGGACTTATTGGTTGGAATTATAGTAGATTATAATGTTGAGGGTAAGTGTAAGCTTTCAAACTTTATAAGGTGTGAAAATATTTCTCGAGGGTGATGTGTGATCATAGCTTGACGTGATGGAGGTTCGTTACTTATTTCTTTCTGATAGTCCTGATTCTTATACAGTCTAAGGTGCATTTAGGCAAAAGTATACAAGGCTTTGTGGTGATGTTGAGTGTGGTGGCAATAAGCTTACCTAAATAGTATTTTAACTATGTAAAGGGGATGTGGGCTTGTATGGATAGTCATGCCTTGAACTCTTTTAATTTGGCGAAAACATGGTAATATACATAAACATGTTTTGATGGCACGATTGTATGGTATTTTTACCCATGTTTATGACGATAATAGACTATATTGGCTTTCCGTTAATTTGGAAAGTGACACCTCAATGCAGCTTTCTTGATTGGGCATTGACCTGGGGATATTTAATAAATATTCATATCTGTTTGTGGCACTCGACACTGTCCTTGAATCAGATGGCATTAACCTGTATGCAGAGTGGGTGTTAAGGTTGGAGTTGGAGGTTACTTTATTGAGCATGACTTGGAGTGTTGAGCTGGCATACTTTGTATTTTGCAGGCTTGCTTTTGACCTTTCTCTGTCCGCTGCTTTTGAAATCTTTCCTGATCTTTTTCTTGCGTGTGTTTTTAATGCCCTTGCATTTATGCATATTATTTTGGTGGCTATAATGTTGTGTGTAGTGTGGTGGAAGTCTTTTGTTTTATATCTAATTGTCAAGTCTTTTTGTTTGCTGTTAGTTGGTGGTTCTTTTGAAGCTTAATATGTCAGCGTTTAGGCCAGAAATGTTTGTTTAAGCCTTTGAGACTTGTAATCACTACTTAGTGTTTTTCGTTTGGCATTTACTCTGCTACAGTCATTGCTCTAAGTGCCCTGAACTTCCTGGCACAGTGCACGTTATATTCGGAGAAATTTTTGGTGAATGGGTCATTGGTCTTGTCTGTTGTAGTCAAAGTAAGTTTTTGTTAACATTAAATTCCCACTTGGGAGCAATTTTGTTGAGTGTTGTATCAAAGTTTTGGATGCTGTTTGAAATGTACTCGGCATGCACTGTCTGTTGTGAGGCAAGTAATGTTTTGGCTGTAACCTCCTATACTGTGTTGCTTTATTTTTTGTGCTTTACTGAATGTATGGAAGGCAGAGGGGGAAGGACAGTTAAAGGTAGAGGATGTTATGGTCGAGCCTTTGAGGACATGACGATACACTAGAATGGCTGTATATTTATCTACAAATGGGAGATTCTGGAATAGTGTGATGACTGGCTTATTTACAGTTTCTATTTGTTAGTTGTGGCCCTGTGGGTATATTGTGGCTGGTGGAGGCTTCTTTCTGTAAATTCTACCAATAATAACGATGGATGGGGTGATTTTCCCCATGTTAAGGTTGTTGTAGAGCCACAACTAAAGCAAAATGTTGGAAACACCACCTAAAGTGAGTCAGACTCCATGCCCACAGAGATAAACTTACAAACTCACATCTTAAGAATCCACCGTTTGATATTGTTGCAAATATAGGGAACAGTCCACCTCCTGGTTGTTTTGCTTGTTTGGTTTGTGGTGTAAATTGGTATTTGAAAAGGGAAAAGGTTGAATTGAAGTAAATACTTTTGTAACGAGAGCATAACTTTTTCCATTTAAAGTTGGAAAGTAATTTCAAATAGCAGTGCCCCAGCCATACTTGTGTGGCAAATAAGCTAAGGCCACTGCTAATTACTTAAAAAAGGGACTGGGTACTAATAAGATTTCTGTGATCTAAATTCCTTAGATTTTCCAGAGTTCTTTCATTGCAGAGTACAATCCTTAATTATTTTGTTACAGTTTTCAATCCCTGTGGACGAATTGATTACCTCAGGGCCTGAAGATGAAGATTTCCCTTACAATTTGAGATGTAATTCCACCACCAAGAGGTGCTCTACAGCGTAGTATGGGAAAGACGATGTTGCTGCATTAGCGTTGGATAATGTTATATTAAAATAAAATAAAATTGAAGCTAGCTTAAGAAGAAAAAGTAATAATAAAAATACAAGTTGGTTCATGTGGTCAAATATTATCCCCATTTGTTTGGGAGAGCTTTATCTTGCAGGGACTCTGAAGGCTTTTGGATAGAGCTCGGTGATTTCTGAAGTGAGCTGATGAAATGGAAAGCTATCGAGTGCAGAGGAATGAAATATACCTCTGTATATATATTATATATACATGAGTGCCTTAATACTATAGCATTTCTGAATATGTATCTTACATCTACGTTACACACACTATCTCTTTTCAGGCTTCTTTCCAAGTTGTGAATTGTTGCCTTATTTGCAACTAGGAAAGTGGTTGAAATGCCGTCTCTTTTAGTGCTAATCTTACATCTACAATACATGCGTTAATTATTGTAAAGTTTTTTGTTTGTTTGTTTTTTTTTAAAATTTGTTTGCTAGATTATGCATTGTGGGGCAGGGATATTCAAATATTAAAAAACTATTGGTGTTAGAATATCAGTAGATATCATTCCCAAGGTAGTCTTTGTATTTTGATCAATTAATCACTCAATGGAGAACAATGAAAGGGTTGAATTCTTACTATCACTAAGAAGATATGTCTTCAAGAATTTATTTGCTGTAATCATGAGATTTGTAATAATGGGATTTGAGATTAGGTAGATAAACAATGAAACATTAAAATCTATTTTACACCAACAGTATTCTAATTAGGAATTACTACAACTAAAAGTAGTAACTGAAATTTCAAGAATACAATACTACAATATTATAATTTATTTATTACGTGGTTCTAATTGAAAAAAAAAAAAAGGAAACAAATATTATTTGTTAAACATTGAAAGAATATTATATCAACCTATAGTTTAATGTAAACCAGCTCGAATCCAATCCTCAAATCCATTTTAACCTTACAAGTATCAAGTGTTAAGAGGGATTGAATCTGTGGAGGTGTGAACCCTTCCATAGTTTTGCACTCAAAGAGATTTGCATCACGAGAGATTTGGTCCGTTTTGATGCTTGATAGATCTATTATTAAGATGGATCTAGATTGATTAATTTGAAATGAGATTTTGTCTTCACCCTATTTCTTCTTTGTCTTTCGATCCTTATTGGAGGGAACAAGTTCCACACATCCCTCGTTCATGTTACATATAATGGTCATGATTAGACTTAGGTGTTTGTGGACACTAAATGCATGTTTTTCGTGTAATATAAACATAATAAATCGCGAGTCAAATATTTCTCATGGCCCAGTCCCAACAATAGTTGGTCCACCAAAGCATTTCTCCTACTTAGCCACCTGAGCTAGACCCAATTGACATGTGTGTCCTTGTTGACATTCTTTGTTCAAACTTGGCAATTTGAGTGAAACGTACCTATGTAGGAGATTCTTGCTTTCACATAGAAGGCATGCTTTTCGAATACGCATAATATTGATAGACTTTAACACAACTTTGTTCCCTTCTAAAGGGACAATATCCAATACAATATTAAAATCTTCATTAGAAGTTTTTTCAGGTGTGGTTCTACTCATTGTTGAGACTCGTAAGCGAGAGAAAGGTTTGTATGTAACCAATCAATGAACCCTAAATCATCACAAAGAGAAGATAAACCTACTATAGGGAAAAATATAAATTTGCAGTACGGTGTAATATAAGAAATTAACAAGTGTGCCTTTACAAAGAAATTACCCAACAACACTAAAGCATAACATTTTAGAGTGCACCCTTGAACAATTGATCACATTGTGAAAAAGAGTGTGATGCTATATGTTGTGTTGTGTAATATTCATTATTGGAAAATAATAGTAAATATAGAGCTATGAGCTAGGAACAACAAGCAAAATATAAAATCAAACACCCAAATTAGAACACCAGTAGACATGAGAAGAAAATATGAGCCATTTTATTAATATTGGGAAATTTGAGTACATAATGAGAGAACAATGGAACCTGAGCTTGCCAAGCAAGCTTTGCAAACCCCAGGTGACATATCGTTGACCCAACTGCTGAAATGGCTCCAAACTGATATTACATTCTGCCTCGAAATTCTCCTACGGACTGCCAAATGGAATTGGACGTTCTGCTTAAAATAATGCTCCAAATGTTCTAAAATTGCAGCTGTGATCTCCTCTCCTCAAACCCAAAAATGCCCAGAAAGGGTTTGGCCTATCTCCAAGACAAAATCGAACCCACAAAATGATGCAAATTCCCCAGATAATTAGCAATTTTACTTGCCACAAACCTAAATATTGCCCTGAAAATTCTATAAAATTAACCAAAGGCTCCTCTCAATAAACCCACAAAAACCTAGAAAGGGTTTGCGTTGAATCCAACGACCCTCGATGCCCCCAACAAGTGTAAATTGCTCAATTTGGCCAAAAAATGCCCCACAATTCATACACTGCTGAATTATGCACAAATATCCCTCCAAGAAATCCTCCCTAACTCCTGCAAATTTCTCCCCCCAATCACCAAGCAAATCCAAGCTCGAATGCTCCCCAAATTTTGAATCTTTGCAAATGCACAAAAGCCGCCAGTAAATCCCTGTGCAGGCCCTGGAATAGGCAAAATCGGCCCTCTAAAATGCAACGCTCTTACCCTTGCAAATCACCAAGGAAAACTCGTTCCCTCTTAGGATAATTC
Organism: Pinus tabuliformis; assembly: GCA_031772625.1. NCBI lineage: Eukaryota > Viridiplantae > Streptophyta > Pinopsida > Pinales > Pinaceae > Pinus > Pinus tabuliformis. The sequence continues at coordinate 573,055,316 of CM062808.1, forward strand.
TCTACCAATTCTCCGGCCAATACTCCACTGTTTGCTAGCTAGCTTCTCTCAGCCCCCACGAAATTCTTTGTGCCCATTAGAGTTGCAAATACCAGCTGAAAGAAACTTGTAAAATAGCTACTCAATGATCTGGAATCAACTCCTCAACTTCTCTTCCTAGGTTGACACTCGAAGTTCACTGAAGGAAGAGTTGGAATTTCCGTCTGGAAATTCGTTATGCTAAGCAACATAGTTGTCTTGGCTAAGCAGCTGTGGAAAACTAGTGTTAAATTGTCAAATAATCAAAGATACCAAATGGAGGACCCCAAACTCTATTTATAATTGCTAGCCCTCTCCCTTGGTGGTCCTCACCTTCCACTAATAAAGTATTACTTCGCTGCATTCTTCATTAAAATAATAGTCTCCACTTTTCTCCACAAAATAATATTTTCTCTTTTATATTTAATATCACCAAAAATTGGCAAAACTTGTTAGTGAATTTTGCACTCACAAAATTTGGGAACATTACATGTTGATAGGCTAAAAGCATAAGACACTTGTATAAAACAACAATAAGATGATATTACAAATGAATCTTGAATGTGTATATATACACAACTCAAGATGGGTGGTTGGTCTTAACCATCTAGGAATATAATAAATTATTCTTGACTAGGTAGGCTTTAAGCAGAAGATTAGAAACATATCAATACTTAACAATAATGATTACAAAATAAGTTCGATGATTGTCACATGTCAAGTTTGCATTATTTCAATACTCCCCTTAAGTTGAGCAACAGGCCATAAGAATGATAAAATATAAATGTGAGAGTTTGTTTAAAAGACCTAAATCAATACAAGGTTATCATTTATTGAAATGAAAAAGAGAATGGGTTTATGTATAGACAACTTGAATACAATCCGAGAGAGCTCAAATATAGTGTGAGAGTGGGTTTAAAAAAATATGTAAATTGACACAATTAAGAGAGTTCGGATATAATTGAGAAAAACTCGAATGCAGTATGAGAGTGGGTTTATGGACACCCAGCTCAAGTATCTTAAACAGAGCTCGATTATAGTTTTTGAGAGTGGGTGTATAGATACTCAACTTAAATACAACTAAGGGAGTTTGATTGGGTTTCATAGATGCCCGACTTGCATACAACTAGGAGTGAGCACTGATTGAATATAACTGAGAATGGGTGTGTGGATAACCAACTCAAATATAGGGTTGTTTGTGGCGGATATACAAAGTGACAGGGTTTATTGATACTCGTGCAAATTAGGGTTGGCACTATTCACAATATCCCCATTTATTCTGAAGAAGAGGCTTTGGAGAGAGAACATTATATCATAATTTCCACATTTAATGGTAAATATGGTCATATAGTGAAAGTTATAACCCCCCTTGAATGCCATATCTCCCACACTAACATGGTTTGACAACTTTGTGAGGGTGGCCTTTTGTAGAGGTATAGGATTAATTGGAGCATGTTGGTTCGTTGAAGTTACAAAGGATGGTATGAGCTATTGATGCTTTGAAAATAGTACTTCCAAAAAGGATCAACAGTATCACTGCCCTAATATAGGAGCAAGGTCACAACCATCAACAACGTTACTGCCATACATGTAGATCACTGTCTTGTCATTCATCAAGGTCTCCGCCATACATGTAGATCACTGTTCTTTCATTTATCAAGGTCTCTGCCATACGAGGTAACTGCCATTCATATAGATCATTGCCCTGCTCTACATAGTCCACTGTCTTTCTATACATAATATAGGTCACTGTCTTATGTATCATAAGAGCAGGGTCAGTCTCATGTATCATAGCAAGATCACTATCTCATGTCACATATCTCTGATGGACTTATACATCACTGTTAATGAGATCACTGCCATCATTCTCTATTATCATAGACACAAATGTCATGGAAGCACAAGTTACTGAACAAGGATCATAACCAAACATTTCACTGTATCATTCTTAAGGCTCATATGTACAGCTGTTCCAAAATATTAATGGGAGTTACATATTACGACTCACACACAGAAATATCAATGCAATCTCAGGAATAGAAATACGTGCCACAAAATTATAATACTAACCACGTATAATTGTGTGCCACTGATGCGAATCACTAGAATAATGCAAGTCCCATAAATAACATAGCGAGCCACACTGTAATTAATAAGCCAGAGTGACAGTATCAATGCAAGCCATGAAACTGTGTATCAAATGGGAGCCATGCAATCCATAGAAGAATTGTATAAGACATAATGAAGATGCGAGGGCCACAATAAATCATATACGCCACAGTGAATAAATATGCGAGCCACAAAGTCAATGTGCGGGCCACAGAAGTAGTATACGAGTCACAGATAATTGCTGCGGGTTACAGAACTGAACCATTGTATTGAGGAGCGAGTTAGAAAACTGAACCACTGTATTGTTGAGCGAGTTACAGAACCGAATCACTGTATTACAGAACCAAATTGAGCTACATAACAAAATCGCTGTTGAAGAATATCAAACCACTGTTTATTAGAACCAAGCCACATTATAAAAGTTATTTGAGACAAATCTTTGAAATATCTTGATTCTATAGGTTCATCCATAAAATCATTTATAAAAGTTATTGAGACAAATCTTGCGACTTGTGAGTAAAATCTGCATCAAAGAAGGTGGGGAAGCACTTGGCTTCCTCTTGAAAGTAGGATGTCATATCCTTGTAAATACCGTTATTAACCAACTCCAGTTTACAAATATGCCTCATATCACAATAAACAAAAGCATCACTGTAAAATCAGAGACTTCTGGAACCTAAAGAATATCTCCAAATGTGCTGGGTTAAAAAATGATATCATCACATTTGAAATCGATAGGCTTCATAAGCAAGGTGCGCCTTTAGATGTGCATCATATAAAAATCCATTAGATCTAAGATCCATTGAAAAACCCAGGGAAAAAATTGATCTGAAGAAAGGTTTTGAACTCTAGACAACAGATGGTCTGAAACATTGGCTTCGTGGTCACAAAATTTTTGTGATTCCACCTGCAAATTTTCTTAGGTATGTTGATAATATCTAGAGAAAATGTTGAGAAAGAAATGGATGATCCAAAAAGTGGAGTCGCTAAGAAATTCTCTGTATCAAATGCTTGAAGTGGGCCTTCGAAGGGAGCCCTAAACAAAGTGAAGAATGTAAAAACCCTAGATTTGCAATTGTTAGGGCAGTGCATCTAGTCAATAATCCTTGGATCCTTTGTAAAGAAAGGTGATCAAAACATTGGATCCACAATTACAACAATGATGCCATCAACCAAAAGTCTCGAATCTGCTGTTGAGAAATTCACGAAATAATTTAGTGGGGCAACCAGAATGTAGGGCACTTCAGTACCATGCAGAAGATGCTCAAATAAGTGTGTGAAATATGCTTATAAAAGAGTTAAATGAGGCACCCTACTTTAACCAATGAAAACTACTGAATACCCCGTTAAACACCATAAAATCAAGTTCTTCTGGAAAATCACCATAATAATAACCTCTTCCAGAAAAATTACCATAATATCAATTTTTCTAGAAAAAACACAATAAATTAGACTGCAACAAGAAATCTACAATATACTTAAGTGGAAAATTAAAAAAAATAGAGGAGTGTTTTGACCTTAGAAGAGTGTTTAAACCCTAGAAAGAGCGTTGTCCTTTAGAGAAAGGCTGCCTTCGAAAAATGGAGGACAATGCTTGGGTGGCTGGTTCACAATGACATAGATACCTACTACCATGTTGAGATCCATAAGAAAGACAGGAGTTTGACTGGAACCGAGAAACAAACACTAAATTTGCATGAAGAGAAAATAAACAGACACTAAGGAAAAGATAAATCTGTACTATTGTGGAATAGATGAAATTGGTGAGTGTGCCTTTAGAGAGATCATTGAAGAACGTTCTTAATTTAGTGGGGAAACCAGAATGTAGGGCACTTCAGTACCATGCAGAAGATGCTCAAATAAGTGTGTGAAATATGCTTATAAAAGAGTTAAATGAGGCACCCTACTTTAACCAATGAAAACTACTGAATACTCCGTTAAACACCATAAAATCAAGTTCTTCTGGAAAATCACCATAATAATAACCTCTTCCAGAAAAATTACCATAATATCAATTTTTCTAGAAAAAACACAATAAATTAGACTGCAACAAGAAATCTACAATATACTTAAGTGGAAAATTCAAAAAAATAGAGGAGTGTTTTGACCTTAGAAGAGTGTTTAAACCCTAGAAAGAGCGTTGTCCTTTAAAGAAAGGCTGCCTTCGAAAAATGGAGGACAATGCTTGGGTGGCTAGTTCACAATGATATAGATACCTACTACCATGTTGAGATCCATAAGAAAGACAAGAGTTTGACTGGAACCGAGAAACAAACACTAAATTTGCATGAAGAGAAAATAAACAGACACTAAGGAAAAGATAAATCTGCACTATTGTGGAATAGATGAAATTGGTGAGTGTGCCTTTAGAGAGATCATTGAAGAACGTTCGAGTGCAACACTTGAGAGAGAACCCTTGATGAATAGATCACACCATAATAAAAGAGTGCACAATGCTAATGGTGGTCCCCGAAGGCTAAAAGAATAAGACGCTTGTATAAGAGAGAAATAGCTCAAGCTCTTATTATAGTTAACTCTGTAGACTGTAGCATGTTTTTATGCAACTCAAGAGGTAGGGCATGCTCCCTAAGAGGGATTATGGGCTGACATAATGACTAGGTTGATCTTAACCATCTAGGAATATCATAAATGAGTGTTGAGCAGGTTGGTTTTAAGTCAAACCCTAGAAACACCCTCATACACAATATTAATGATTACAATGTGAGGCCAATGATGGTCATATGTGAAGTTTAGACCATCATTTCAACACTCAACAGTCGTTGAGTTGGAGCCCTTCCACCAAGTGGGTTTGGAGGGTTCTACACTTATTTGTTTGAGAGGTAAATCACCCATCATCTTTTGGATTGTACAAAGAAAAGGTATTTGTTTATAGTCCATCTCTTGAGAACCATTGTGACCGCTGCAATTAAAGGTGATTTCTTTAGTGGAGCTTTCTCAAAGAAAACACTGATGTAGATTCAAATAAAATAAGCTGAAACATCCATTTGCTATGATGGTAAGGGTGTTGGAATGTCAATGTCCCATATGCAAACCAGGGCTTTGCACACAAGCATTGAGTGAACAGAGATTTTTAGTTCCAGGGTTGAAGCTTTGGTGCCAAGGTTTCATAAAAAGGCCAACTCTATGATTGGGCCTTGATTGGACCAAGGCCCATTACAATGATCTCTCTCTCTCTCTCTCTGACTAAGGGTTAAATTCTAGAATGTGAAACTCGTTGAAGAAATGATGAATCACCGCAATTTCTTTCAATAAGGAACCCTAAATCTTAAATATATAAGCATGGAGCTTAGCTAGCTTCAACTATACATTCCTAAATCTTCAGATTAGCTTGTGGGAAAGAAGATGGTCTTGCTTCTCTTTAATTCAATGAGGATCAAGCTTTAGGAGTTGAGATAGATTTGCAGATGTAGAAGGATTGAAAGGAGGGTTTTGAGTTCACCAACTTATCTTTGAAGGAGAGACCGATTCTCTTGTGATGCTGATGCATGGGTCAATCAAATGGAAGCAAGGAAACAAGGATTACCTTCCCCTATATCTTTCCATGTAGACTGACACAATCTTCCAACTACTAGGATTTTCTGAGATGGGTAGTTCTAATTAGTGAATGGGGCATCTGTGCACTGGGTGGTGCATATGCGCCCAACCAGAGGGGATGGGAAGCGGAAAAATTATGTGCAACAGGTAGTAGTAGAAGGCAGGGGCCATGTTGCCGAGGGAAAGACCTTTCACAGACACAGGGAGCTTGATGAGCTTAGTGACCCCATTTTTCGAAATGTGGATAAAGGGAAAATAATTGGAGAATTTTTTGAAGGGTGTTAAAACCTTTCAGGGCATAGTTTTAATTGATAGATCTAATGAGGAGCCAGTTGATAAACCGGTTGAAAGAGAGACTTGGCCTTTAATTTTGCTTTAAAATTTTGAAGTTATTGATAGTGAACTACATCAAATTCTGCTTTGAAGCTTTAAAGTGGATGTAAAGTTTTGAATATTTGAAGTTGGTTGGGAAATTTTACTCTTTTTGGTGTATGGTTTGCCTTCAAAGTTTATGATGATGCTTCACTGGAGATATGATCTAGTGGAATTTTAAAAACTACAAATGGTCGTTTCTATATGAGCTTGATGTTGTTGGGATGTGCATGGCTTATTTGATGATGGTTTCTTGGTTTTGCACTTGGTTCTTTACCCTTGATCTGTGTGGAATGTTTCTTTGAAATGAAGAATGAAGAGAAATGATATGCATGACAAAGAAAGATCAAACTTAATAATGAAATGATAAATGAATTAAAGGGAAAGGCTCAGACTTGATTATGACAACCAAATTGGAGGAAAAATAGGTTATGCCACTTGGCAGAAGGAGACGAGTAGTCAAAATTAAATAAATAAAAGTTGTCCCAACTTTACCAAGTCAGTTTGATGACTATACCCATTTTCAGCGAAAATCTGGTTTAGACTTGACTTAAATCTGAATTTCTTGACTATAAATTAGAATCATTAATATTTAGAAAATGATTCTCAACAATTAAGCAAATGTACCTGGCTATTATTATTCTGTTTTTATTTTTCAAAGTTGAATTTAAGGCACTGCAGGTCTGATATTGAATGCTGGTGCTAAGATAAACTGATAATCTTAATCTTCGTTTGTGAGGTTTCTGTTTCTGTTTAAAGTGATATTCCAGACATTTAAATGCTTCAGTGTACTTATGTTAGAATGCCTTGCAAAATCAGCCAAGGAACGGTGTGGCATGTTTCACTTATTGTTGATTTGTAATTCTTCGCAGATGGATAAGGTGCCTATCCCACCTATTAGTTCAATGTACTTCATTCCTGTTCATCTCAGGAGTTCACTGAACATGTATATGCATTTTTTAAAATTGTTAGTAATAAAAATGAAGAAACTCCTGACCAGATTCCAGGTTTTGGAATTTGGTTTAGTTTTCTTTAATTGCAATGGTGCAATCCATACCACAAGGTTTTCACATTAGTAATTATTTGAAACAAATTAATAAAATCTCCGCAAATTCAATAAAAAAAAAGAGAATAAAAAAAGACAAATTTGAAGTAAATAAAAATAATTTTAATTTAAATGAAACTTTATATTAAATTCAAGAGAATAAATCTGGGAGGTCGATTTTACTTTTATAACCCTCGCTCTTGTTTTTTTTTTCGTAATTTTTGTGTATATTTAAACAACAGAAATAATTGTCAAATACCAGAAAATTGTCTACAATGGCTTGGTGGTTGGTGAAATTGGGGCGCTGCTCTTGTTCGTAGTAAAGTTGAACTCCCCATCAACAGGTTTGCCCCTTATGGGTGGATTATGCTTGTGCCTCTGATTGTCACCGGGGCCATGTGCAAGTGTTTGGTGACTTCAGTGAAATTAAAACACCTCGCTTGTGGCTTCTTATCCAAAGGATTTCAGTTGGAGTGTTCTAAGCTGACCTGAATAATTGTATAATGCTCCTAAATTGGGGAAGTCACAAATTTGCTGCATTGCTACGTGGAAGCTACTAACAAAAAAATCAAAAAATTTGAATTCTTTCCCACTTTTACAATTAAAAATGTTTAACAAAGGATGAAAATTCTTGTCACAGGATTGAATATGCTTCAATTCAAGCAACAAGGATTATGAATAATTACAGAAGACATTGTAATTTGCTCCCCCAAAATGGATATAATAATCTTTTATCATCTATTGACTCAAAAGGGTTTGATTTTAGGTGATATTTGAACACCTTTGTCTTGAAACAATTGTTGTTTTAGGCCATTGTTCCCAACTTCCTTTCACCTTGAGGAGGTTTGAGATGTTCATCGACTATTGACAAACTTACCAATGGACAAGCGGCAATGGGCTGTTAGTTTTTGTAGCATCGGTTTTGTTCTAGCCACAAATATTTGGTGGAGAGGATAGAATACATGAGATCTCCAAAACCCATAGATCATTTCTGGAAATTCCGCCTAGAAGTGTCTCAATTAGATTATTAACAATTTTTTAAATATTTCTTAAGTCTAAAGTTAGGGAATATGGTTAATTAATCATTATTAATTGAGATAAGGTGAGAATCATCTAGAAACTCACACGGATCGATCCATAGACGATCCTAGCCATTGATTAAGTTTTAATTTTGGATGTTGGAGCAAGGATTGTAAGAGAAGGTTGATGTGGTGATGGAGAGTACACTAGTGCAGATACTTAGTTGCTCAGGTAGTTTGATTTTCTCAGTGGCAGTAGCTCAGCAGAGAAGATAGAGCCATAGGGTGAGTAGCAGGTGGAAGAGGAGGGTAGCAACATTTCAGAAGGAAGGTTACCAGTTCCTGGAAGAGGCGAATGAATGTAGGCCAAAATTCTTATAGGGTTAGTGTAAGCTCTGCGTAGAGGGCGACGCAGGAGGCTTAGCACAAAGGCCTGGTAGGTAATTTCGGAGGCAAAAAATAACTGGGGTGAGAGAAAATTCTCACAATAATTTTGCCAGTATTTTCCTCAAATTAGATTGCTAGTTGGGCATCTAAATTATTTTATTCAAAATTGCTGTTGAAAAATAAAAATAAAATCCGCATTTGCTGCACCAATTTTCCCACATTGGGTTTTTCCGGGGACAATTGTCCAAAAACAATTGTGTCAAAATTCTTGTGTGTGTGCTAGAATTTCTCAGTTTTCAGTATTTTATTTTCTGCAATATTTTTATGGTGAAAATTGCAGTTGTGATTTTATTCGTTGTTTGCCGTAGCAAATAAACTGCATAATTAAATTTTTAGTTAGAAGAATAATGTCCAGTTACTGCAATAGATAAAAATTTCACATGGACCTCATGCACCTTTTTGGGTTATTGGACTGTTGGATAAACGCGTCATGCACTGGAAGCGAGGTTGCGTTTGACCTTTCGCTAGCTTAAGTTTGAGCTTGTTCCCTACAATTAAGGTAAGGTCCATGATATCACACAAGCAACAAGCAATAAGAGCCATCAAGGATTACATGGGTATAAGACAATTTATTACATGGTGATTATTAAGGGATGTAATGTGACTCAACTAATAACGAGACCCCTTTTATGTAAGAAAGTGTTGATGATGGTTGGGACCATATGGCTACAATGGAGCTAGCGAAAGGATTGGGATGGACCTCAAATCACAATGATAATGAGCTATAGCCAATTATTGACATGGTGGTTCTCAATGCATAATTGGACAAGTGGTTATTTGTTAGATAATTGCACCTATATGATACATTACTTTTAAAAGAATGACATATAGAGGTAGAGAATACTTTCTTATGCTTAATAATATGACCAATATGAAATATAAACTCTATCATCCTCTCTTAATTTTCACGTGTGGAAAATTACACCATGCTTATCTCTAAAATTTACAAATTTATCCAGATTGAGAGGCTTTATGAATATGTCTACAATTTGTGCTTGAGTTGTGTGATATTGCAATGCTTTATTTCTATCCTCGATAGGTTGTTGAATATATTGACATTTTATCTCCACATGCTTATTGCTTTGTACCTACACATATCACCATATATATTTCTAACTTTATTACACTTTTATTGTTATATAAAAGTGCAGTTCTAAGTCGTTCTACTTTCATTTCAGATCGCCAAGTATCCTCTCAAATCATATTACCTCACTTGGTGTAGTGATTCCTACCCTATTTAAAAGATGTGAGTGGCATTGCAAGCTAATTTTACACAACCAACTCAACCCTTGTAGAAAGAGAGAAAACATATCTTGTAGTGAATTTCCTATCATCAATTCAACTTGGTGAATTTGAATATATGCAACATGGCAAGTGGAAATCCCCTCTACCTCGCATGATGCCATACTTTAAGGTATTCTATTCATACTCAAAATTGTCTGGGATGTTGTTCAATTTGTAGTGTTAAGAGTGGTCATAAACTTGAAAATATAACTAACAATAAAATTGAAATCCAATTGTGTGCTTGTTAGATGTATCGTCTTGCTCGTCCACTATTTGTTTATTGATCCATTAGCTGGTTTTGAGTTAGTTTTCTCTAATGTGTTTAGCTTAATGATGTTATCTATAGAAATTGCCTTATAATTTCCCACGCGAAACTTCTTTAACAAACTTTTAGTGTGGTTGGTTTGTCACACAAGCATATCATCATCAACTTGTTAGAATTTATGCCTAAGCATAATGTAGGAGGCCTAAATCAATGATGTCAAAAAATGAACATAAATATGCCATACCTTTTAAATTATGTTAATCCTAGTGCCTATGTTGATTATGCCATAAACATAGATTGCCAAGATTATTATATCATCATGTTTGTGCTTCACATAGAGATTTGGTTTAGGAGTCCTTTTGAATCCAAACACTATAAGATATTTTATGATTTTGATGTAATAGGAGACTCTCAAGGCTTGCTTGCAAAGAGATTTCATCAACTTGGATAACAAATGCTTATTATATACCAACCATAATCCCTGCCACTGAAACATATATGACACGTCTTTGAAATCTTCATGGGGGGAATCATTGTTTAAATCTAATTGGCCTAATATGAAACCAAAGTGTGTTGCCATTGCTGTAAGTAAGCTAATAGCTACAAACTTCACTATAGGGTTGATTGTCTCTTTGTTGTGAACTCCCTATAGCCATGCAAGTCTGTTTGCAGTTAGCCTCACCTTATGGTTATCTAACAAATGATATGCTTTTTATGGAGTTATGTAAACACATTTGAGTTTCTTAGCTAGAGGCAACTTTTCGAATGCCCAAGTATAATTCTTCATGAGTGCATCATTTTCAACCTTGATGTCTCTTTCTCACTTGTCCTTTCCTTTTGCTTTATCATAACTTTGTGGTTTATAAGAATCTAGAGTAGTAAATAATAAAGATAAACTTGCTTGTTCAACTTGCATACCTATACACATGGTTTTGACATTTGGCAAAGTATTGTAGGACCACTTTCGACTTCCATTTTTTGTTCTTCCCTCCAAATTAACACTTGTCTTCTTGCCTTGAAAAAATCTGCCCACCAACCCTCAAGCATTGCAATTCATATTTTAGTGATGTCTACCGTGAATGTACACCATCTTTTGCAGCCTCAAACCAAAAACTTTCATTACATTAAGATTTGTGTTAGACTAAAATGTAATTGCTTTAAAAACATATAAAATAACATTCCTATCTCATTGATGCTTTGTCTATAACATTGTATAATACCTTGTAATCCTTATATTGATAACAATGTTGATGGACATCTCTATTCTTTGTCTAATTCCATCCTCATCTAGTATCAAACCACTTAACCAAAGATTCTCATGTGACTCACCTATGGTTGTAATGAACATAAACATATAATAAATAAATATAAACCTACATACACACAATGTGCACCCAATATTTCCTTAGAGAACATCTCTTGAATGTATGTTACTAATGAGCAACAAAATGACCTTAGATATTAGGAAAATTTTGTATAATTTTTTTTAAATATCATATAGCAATAATGATTCTTTTTAACAATAATGAGAATTTTTGTATTAGATCAAAATCAACGGTTGGTTTGTGCGAAATGCATATCTTTCCTATTAAAAATCAAAACTATCCTCTCGAGAGGTACAATATTCACACAAATAAAAGGGGGGTTTTGGAGGTGAATACCTTCCAATAATAATGTAATATTTATAGTACATACACTCCTAGTTTATGATGTAACTTGATGCTGCATGACTTATCATTGGAACTATTACTAAGGAATGAAGGATGACCTTAATTGGTCATTAACCATCAATTCACAAACTTTTAGATTGCATCCCAAATTGTCACATGCATCCTCTTCCTTATTATTATGGTTATCTCTTGTTGCCTTCTTGACACATTTTAAGAGATTATCCAAAAAATTATCGCTTGGAGATGAATCTTTTTTTTTTTGCTAAAGCAAGCATAGGTCCTTCTATTTCAAATAAAATAAAAGACACATAATATACAAAAATGGTGTAATTGCCCAAGCAAAAGCCAAGTCCAAGCCTCGGGCCCAAACAAGGCCGTTCGATCACGCGCTACAGATCTAAAGAACTAGTTGAATATCGGGTGAGCAACATGCTCACACTATAATGCCAAAAACGGACCCGAAAATATAATAAACCGTCATTAAAATCCATATCGGGTCCGAATGGAATGATAACCTTCGGGCATTTTATCCGCCCGAAATGCACCAGATGCAAGCGGACACAAAAATCGTCTCCAACTAGTGCGGAACTTAATTGCGCCTTCAGACCCGAAGTCTTATAGAGTCCAATCTGAAATAAATTTCGGGTCCGAATGGAGGGTTAACCACCGAGTAGTTTGCTGCACGAAATGCATTATATTTCTGCGATTATGCTGACTTGTCCTCTCTTTAGTGAAGTTCTCGGCACTAAACATTAAAAGGCTTTGAAGACTTGTTCTGTTAATAGTTTCCCCCTGTTAAACTATAGACTTGTTCTATAGATAGTTTTCCACCTGTTAAACTGATAACTGTAGAATTCCAATAAACAGAGTAAACCCCTGTGTTCACTTTTGACCTCCTGCTCAAGTTTTTCCTCATGCTGACTAAAAGTCCTCTGAACATGCAGAACACCCTGCTTATACATCATCCTACTTTTTTCCTCTGTTCTGGCAGATCTCCCTGTTTGCTGATGCCTGTTTGTGGCACTCATCCCTCAAATGGCCCTGAGGAGTCTCTGTCCATTCATATATTTTATTGCTTTTGGCACATAGAATGCCCTCATTAGCCATAATATCCGCTAACTTGTTGGCAGTTCTTCGCACATGAGTGAACCTAAGGGTTCTCATGTGTGCAGGTGGGATTGAATAAGATGATAAACTTGCAGTAATCTGCAGTGTTTCAAAACTTTGTCTGGCACTGAGCCATTGCATATTTTTTTGACTGAGTTGATTATTAGTTCAGAATCAGCGTCAATTATGGTATTATGTAAGTTTGTGTCCTTTAAGATTTCTAGGCATTTCTCTAGGGCTATGAGCTTTGCCATATTGTTAGTGGCTTCACCCAGATGGCTATGGAAGATGGTTTTTATTAATCCCTGGTCATCTCTTATTACTCCTCCATATCCAACAATGCCAGGGTTTCCTTTTGAGGCCCCATCAATATTGCACTTCATATATCCCCCGGGGGGGGGGGGGTGCCAGAGATCCTTATCAGTTGATATATGACTTACATTCTTGGTTGTTCCCTGGGGGAAGAGCCCTTGAAGGCCCAACTGGATCAGAATCTGCTATCTTGTTCATGAGGTTGGTTCTCAGGGGAGGTTTTTATAAGGCTACCAATAGTCTCTTTAATCTGTCCTATGATCTGATCCATAATGCTCTGGGCAGAACCACTCCTGTTCTTGAAGATTCTATTGTTGCGTTCTTTCCATACATCCCAAATCAGAAAGCCAGGAACTAGTTCCCAAGCTTTGTTGATAATCTCATTAGCAGAGAAATTACTCCTCCAATTCCTCAATGTGCTTTTGATGCTGCTAATGTCCCTGTCAGACTGTTTGAAGATTGAAGCTACCCAATTCCACAAGATAGAAGTGAATGGGCATAGGTTGAGAAGGTGTTCCATAGTTTCTTCTTGTAATTCGCAAAGCTGGCATCTTGATGGCCCAATTACCTCTCTTTTCCTCAGGTTTCCCAAGTTAAAATCTTTTTGTGTTGCACCAACCACATGAACAGTTTGATTTTCATCCAAATTTGATTCTTCCATAGGTCCTTTCAGACCATATCAGGGTTTGGAAAGTCAAGCCCAAGGGCTATTCGCTTGGCCTCTTTAAGGTTAAAGTTCCCTTCATTGTTTCTGCCCCATCTCAGTTGGTCAAGAGAAGTTGAAATCATAATCTTTCTTTGTTCCAAGATAGCTGTGAGAGCTTCTGCCTAGGCCTTCAATGGAGAGTCCTCACTATACAATAGATTCTTCCATACTCTCCATTTTCCTTCGTTTCTGTTCTGCTCCCAGAAGTCATTAACCCTATGTAACCCTTTGTCATCGGTATCATTCTTAAGATTGTCAAACTCTTCTCTCAGCAGTTTTGGTTCCTGTTGCCAATTATCTTCCCAAAACCAAGCAAGGTTTCCATCTCTGATTTCCCAGAAACTGTGTTTCTGAACAATAGCTCTGTTCTCCCAAGCTTTGTTCCATATGTGGGAGCCTTTGATTATTCCAGACATTCTGATGAGCTCCCTTTCTTGCCAATTGTTTGCATATTTTTGTTTCCAAACCTTGGCCCAAGGGGCATCTGATTCCTTTAGCCATCTCCACCAAAGTTTAGCCCCTAGAACTTTGTTTAGGATTTCAGGGTCATCTAGTCCCAAACCTCCATGTGTCTTAGGTTTATAGATCTTTTCCCAGGCTACCAGAGCCCATTTCTTTTTCTCTTCCCCTCTGCCCCAAAGAAAATCTCTTTGAATATTTATAATGCGTTGGATCACTTCTTTAGGATTTGGAAGTGCTGAAAACATGAAAATAGGAACATTCTGTAGGATGGCTTTTGTAAGCACTAATTTCCCTGCCAAATTCAAAGCCCTGTTTGTCCATTTCCGAATTTTGTCCTGAAGTTTATTAATAACGGGCTCCCAAACTATCTTGCTTAGAGGTATGTCTATTAGAGGAACTCCCAAATATTTGGAGGGTAATAATTCTCTTTGAAAACCTAGAATTTTGGTGAGGTTTCTCTGTATAGCATTATCAATATTAAAAAAGAAAATCTTTGATTTGGTAAGGCTTACCTCAGTACCTGTAGCCAAAGCAAAGTCTTTTAGAATTTGTTTGAAGGCAAGAGCTTCTTTGACCGTAGGTTTACCCTGTAGCATGGTGTTGTCCACAAATTTTTGGTGAGTCAAAGCATCCCCGTTCATGTTGAGTTTGAGTCACTGAATTTTGCCTTCTACTTTGGCAACTTTGATTGCATTTCCCAGCCCTTCCATCATGAGAATAAAGAGGAAGGGTGAGAGCGGATCTCTTTGTCTAAGACCTCTTGTAGGCTTGAAGGTTTTGGATGGTGAGCCATTTAGCAGAATTGAAAAGCTTGAGGAGGAGACGCGGGCCTTTACCCATCTTATCCAATTATGGTCAAAGCCATATGCCTTTAGAACTTCCTTGATGTAAGCCCAACTAAGCTTGTCATAAGCCTTTTCAAGATCAAGTTGTATTATCATGCCTGGTTGCTTATTAGTCTTCAAAGAGTGGATCACTTCGTGAGCTTGAATGATATTATTTAGAATTTGTCTACCTTCCACATATCCCGTTTGCTCCTCAGACACTAGAGTTGGAAGAAGGGGCTTAAGCCTATTTGCGATTATTTTGGAAATGATTTTGTACACCACATTGCATAATGCTATGGGTCTGAATCTATCTGGTGTCATAGCATTTTCCTGCTTTGGGATCAAGGCTATGAAAGAGGTGTTGAGCGCTTTCAAAACAATTTTGTTTTTCCTTGAGTCCTCTACCACCTCCAAAATGTCTTTCTTGACTATGTTCCAGCATGCTTTGAAGAAGTCAACATTAAAACCATCTGGGCTAGGAGCTTTCCCATTTTGCATTTCTTTGATGACTTCACTGACCTCCTGTTCATTCACTGGCCTGTTAAGATTATAATTATCTTCTCTTGTCACAAGCCTAGGAATGTGTTTAGTGAAGTCATTGATAAAATGTGATCTATCTATGAGGGGCTCCTCTGTTATGCCTTGGAAATGTTGAACCAGAGCAGATTCTATTTCTTTGTGGGTATTGAGCTGTTTTCCTTACGTATCTTTCAGTTTCAGAATCCTGTTATGAGATCGGTGATCCATTGTGGATTTGTGAAAAGACCTTCTATTCCTGTCTCCTTCCTTTAACCATTGAACTCTAGATTTCTGTTTTCAGAAGATTTCCTTTTGCTTACATAAGCCTTCCCATTCTTGATGAAGCGAATAAGCTTGCTTCTTACCCTCCTCGGTGAATCCCTTTGTGATGAGCTCCTGGTTAATTTCCTGAAGCTTTCCTTCAACTATTTCTTTTGCTTCGAAGATATTGCCAAACTCATTCTCGTTCCAATCTTTGAGCCTGAGTTTGATGTGTTTCAACCTCCACTGCAGAAGGAACATTTTAGTACCCTGAACATTCAAATCTTCTGTCCACCATTTTTCAATATTGCTGTTGAAGTTCGGGTGGGTAAGCCAAATATTTTCAAATCTGAAAGGTCTATTTCTTGGCGTTCCTATAAAGGATGCTTCTAATTGAATGGGCCAGTGGTCCAAGCCTCCAAAAGGGAGAATCATAGCTGACAAGTCAAGGCCTGAGAGGATAAGGTCCTCAGAGATAATGAATCTATCAAGTTTAGAGGCCACTTGAGCAGCCCCTCCCCTTTTATTGTTCTAGGTGAAGATACCATTGGAGGTTTCTGTATCTACTAGCCTCATGTTGGTAATGAAGTTCTGAAAAGCTATGGAATCTCTGCCTAGAGATCTAGTCCCTCATTTTTTTTCGAAAGAGATTTGATCATATTAAAATCCCCTCCCAGAATCCATGGGATGCCCATGTGTCTTTCTCTTAGCTCCTCCAGAGATGTTAGAAGCTTGAATTTATCTTCAAGCTTTTGTGGACCATAGACATTCGTGATCAGATAAACTTCCTTGTCCCCCAAAGGTTGGATGACCACTGAAAGGTAGTTTCTGGATGCTTCAGCATCTAGGATTCCAAGTTTTTGAGGGTTCCACATTGTAAGAATTCCTCCTGCTGCGTTGTCTGCTTTAACTTCTAGATATTCATACTTAATAAGCCACTTGCTGTGTATCTCTCTTATTTTATCTACAAAACATTTTGTTTCCTGGATAAAAACCAAATCTAGTTTTTCTTCCTTCATTCTATTGCTGAGATTTCGTTGTTTCCTTTTACTTCCTAGACCCCTAATATTCCATGTTGTAAGCTTCATTAAGAAAGATTTGTAAATGAGTAACTAGTTAGGTCTTTCATCTTACCTGAGTTTATCATGAGTTTTCCACATTCAATCAACAACTCATTTTGTCTTTTTCTTCCTCTTTTTCTTCCTAGGTTTTTGGGAGCTTGTCCCTCTGTTGCCTCCATAGTTTTCACCCCTCTGTTATCCTGACTATCATGGTTTCTTTTTACCCCAGAACCCTTTGCCTGAGTTCTCCAGAGGAAGAGCTGTTGTACTCTGTTAAATTCCTCTTGAGGTAGTGAGTCCACTCCTCTGGTAGTTCCTTCCTCCAGGAACTTTTCTAAATCGAGATGTTCCCTTTCTAGTATGTCCTGCAGTTCATGTTCCTCTGTTCCCACTTCGCTTGAGGTCATTTCTTGGTCCCTATCAAGTTCCATCGTGCTGGGCTGATCCTCCTTTTGTTGATTTTGGTCGGATCTATCCTCCATGCTGTCCTCCTTTTCCTTCTCTACTGGATTGTCCTTCAAAACTTGTTTCGCTTTCTCCTCCCCTTCTTCTTCTTCTAATATCTTGAACTTATTATGACTAGGCTGTTTTTCCTCATAGATTTTTTTTTGGTTCTTTCTTCCTCCTTTTCCTTTGCCTCCCGCTTTGGTAAAGCTTTCAGTCTCTTTACCTGAGGTTGCTTTGAAACTGCTCTCCATCTTATTTAAAGGACAGTCTTTGAAGAGGTGCCCGTGTTCATGGCATTTGTGACATCTGAAGGGTATATGCTCGTAATCCACTGCTTGCACCCAATCTTCATCAAAAACTTCTAGAATTATTTCATTTGGCAAAGCCCCAAAAAGGTCCATTTCCACGCATATTCTGGCAAAGGAGGTATATTTCCTGCGCAGTGTGGCCTTTGATATTTTTATAAAATGCCCTAGCTTATCACCTATGGCTTTTAGTGATTCCGGCAGCCAATAATCTAGAGGTAGGGAATAAAGTCTTATCCATACCAGCACCGAAGTAAATGTTTCTCACTCCGAGACGAAGTTCATCACCCAAGGGACTTGCAGCCGCATAGAAATAGGGTCCTCCTTCAAATATTCTGTCCTTATCCTCGAGGTTAGTAAACACAACTGTGAAGAAACCCTTGGATCCAAGGTGCAGATCTATATCTCCCTTAGGTTTCCAATGGTTCTTTATCCACGTGTGTAGGGTCTTCTCCGTAGGCCATAACCCCATGAATTTGCAAATCACTGCATAACTCGCCATGTGCTCCCTGTGCACCTGTAGGGCTGGGTCACTTAACACCACTCGGGGTGTGATGGAAGCCTTGGGTTTACATGGTCCTGTCTGAATTCTGGGGTCAGCTTTCTGACTGTCTACTTCTGTACGTTTCTCCCTTCTGACTTCCTCCTGCGTTTCTGCCATACTCTGTGCTCTGTTGTTTACCTGTTTTCCTCTTTCTGTATACCCGGTTTCCACTTCCATGGGCTTCTTGAAACGATTAGAGACTACATGACTGTAGGAGGGAGTAGAACTCCCCCCTTCTCGCCCCTCCATGGTACCCAACTCCAGTATTCTACTCCAAACCCTAGTTCTGCGCGTTTTCCTTCCTGCTCCGCCCCTCGTCAGAAACGATTTTTTTTTTTTGGAGATGAATTTTTAACCATGTGCTGAATGATAATAGGATAGTCCCCCGACACAATGAGAGAGAAAACCTATTTTTCCTTGGCAATGAGGATGCCTTGTAGTAAGATGTAAGCTTTTGCTTGATTATTTGTCATCTTTCTTAAGCCCCATGAGTACTGGGGCCATAGATAAACCCTCCCCCTCTTGCCACCCTTGGATTTATTTTTGATGCACCATCGAAGTTGAGTATGAAATTAGAAGAAGCTTGCCTCTAGCTTTTGAATTCCAACCATGAAGAAGTTTCGATGCCTCTCTATTTGGCGTTTTAGTGATCCTCGAGATCTGAGTGCTAACAAAATTGAAAGAAAATTTTGAAAGCCAAGCTATTTCCATAGGATCCATTGTAGAGTATGCTCTTTACTGAGTTATTGGGACCAAAAATTAGAACACAAAAGCAAAGCTTTCATTGCTACCGATTGAGGAAGTGCTTGAGAATTAGTAAAAGTATAATTATTTCTAGCAAGCCAATCTTTTGAATAGATAAATTTCAGCAAAGCTTTCCAAAATTGAAATCCATACTTCCTTGACAAAGGGGCACTCAAAAAAATATGGTAAATTGACTCTTCGCTTTGCTTACACAACTAGCATTGAGAAGGTCCTCGAATACCACGCTTCCTTAAATTTTCTATCGTGAAAATTTTCTTGTGAACCAGTAGCCAACAAAGGAGTTAATTATCGGGAGGCTGGTAGAAAGCCATACTTTCAGCCAATAATGCGATTCAGGGGGAGCGCCTTGAGGAAAAAGAAGGGCAACATACCCCTCTCGAACCATATAAGTCGAAGATTTCCAACCTCTCTGATAAGCTCCATTGCGATTCCATGGGGCGCAACCAACTAGATGACCACAAAGTCTTGGGATTTGATGGTTCAGGTTATGGGGAATGAATTCTAATTTCCAACTCTCCCAATTACATTCACAGTCCCAACCTAAGATATGAACTAGTGTAAATTCTCCATTTGCTGCAAACACCTCCCTGAGTGGCTAGAGTTCTCCGTCTCTCTCAAGTGGGTGTTTATTCATTATCCTATCAAACCATAAATGATACTGATTCCATTATTAGGGTTCCAAAAAAGTTTTGAATTAACGAGGAAGGCAAAGGCCGTGAAAAGTTTCCAAACAGATGAGACTCCTTGATGTGCTTGAAGCATGTCCAAGAAAAGAGCGCTCCCAAAGAGATATTTTGAATGCCAGGACCTCCTTCCACCATTCTTCATTTGGAGATAAAACCTCCAAACCAATTTCGCTCCAATGGCTTTTTCCATAAGCAATGGGTCTCTAATACCAATTCCACTGTGAACTTTGGGCTGGTGAACTGTGGCCCATTTGACTAAATGGACTTTCCTTGTGTTGGATTTAGCCTCTTCCCATAGAAATTTACAAATTTCCTTTGCCATTCTCGATAGGATACCATGTGGAGCGAGCAAAGCAGAGAACTAGTAGAGAGGGAGGGCTGAAAGAACAACCTTTATCAAAACTAGTCGCCTTGGTAGATTGAGCCAATGGGCGCCCCAACGAGAACTTTTTCTTGAATTTATTGATGATACCAACCTAGGCTAGAGAGAAATGATTTTTTAAATAGATATGAATACCAAGATATTTGAATTCCTTTTGGGATTCCACCAAGTGATATCCTAAGATTCTTACTATTGATTTTGCTTTTTGAAGCTAATATTCCAAGAATAGATCTTATGACTTCTCAGAGTTTATTAGACCACCAAAGGCCTCAAGAAAGTGATCAAGAATTGTCTTGAATCTCCTAGCAATAATAGTTGAAGCACCTCCCAAAAGAAGAGTATCATCTGCAAATTGAGAATGGTTGATGTTCTTAATTTCTATTGTATACCAAATGCTAGGGGGCCTTTCACCTTGCCTCTCAAAATCTAGACGCCTACTGAGAGTGTCTACCATTAAAATATAAGGGAAAGGAGAGAGGGGGCAACCTTGACACAAACCCTTTGAGGCTTTGAAGAAGATTGCAGATCCAAGGGGCAGAGACACAAAGAGAGACACAAAGTATAGAGTTATAAACTTGCTATCAAATCCAAATTTTGATATTACGTTGAAAACAAATCCATGTTGGACTCGGTCAAAAGCATTTGGTATGTATAACTTTATCACCATTCCTTTATCACTTCTTGCCTAGCTGGAATGTATAGCTTCCTAAACCAAGATGATGTTGTCAAATATCTTCCTTTGACTAACAAAGTGTCCTTGATTTTCAAAGATGATTTTTGGAAGAAGAAGCTTGAGCCTTGTTGCCAAAATCTTGGAAATAACATTGTAGGAAACATTGCAAAGTGAAATAGGCCAAAACCGAGGAAAAGACAAGGGATTTGATTCCTTAGGGACTAAAGCCAAAAAGGAAGAGTTGATACTACCTCCAATGCAATTGTGCTTAAATGAATAATCTACCATTCTACAGAAGTCAAATCTAATAACTTTTAAGTAATGTTGATAAAAATGTATTGAGAATCAATTAGGGCTTAGAGCTTTGCCAGGGATGAATGAAAATAATGTGCTTTTGATCTCTTTTAATAGAGAGAGATTATCCTCTTGAGATATCAATTATGGGATATGCTCCACCATGTCGGGCTCTGCTTCTTCTTTTGCAGGGTCCACAATGCTATAAAGCTCACTATAGTGTTGGATCACTTTGGTCTGGATTTGTGCAAAGTCATTTGTTTTGCTTCCTCTAGCTGTGATTTGTCTAATATTTATTTTCAAATTCAATTTTTTGCTTGATTATAAAAAAATTTAGATTTTTTGTCCCCTCCTTGAAGCCAAAGACTTAGGGCTTCAAGCTCCACCATTCTTCGTTTAGCGCATTATGGTATAGCTCAATTTTTTTTCTTGCATGAAAAGCTCTTGGGAGATTGGGCTTATGCTCTAGCTCTGTCTGAATAACTTCTAAATTGCTTTGGAGAAATGAAACCAAAGCAAGTGAATTCTTCTTTTGATCCTTATCCCAATTTTTCATTGCTTCTTTGAGAAGTTTATTTTTCTTCTCCCATTTAGTTATTGGACTGCCTACAATCCAATACGTCCATGATGAAAATGTAGTGAAGGAAGGTCTTGTGCCTTAGCCAGTAAAGACCTCAAATTGTCTTTCTTTAGGATGAATGTGAATTCATAAGTTAGACTTCAGTTGTGATGAGTTGATTTCCAGTTCACTAGAATGGTCATCAATTCGCATGTGGTCAATGGTGTTGTCATTGATGCCAACATCTGTTATGGAATGCTCTTAATATTTGTCTAGAATCTGGATTGCATCAAGTTGGAAGCTCTAATGGAAGGATGGTTGGAAACCCTAGCTCTAACGTTGGATTCCCTGGATGATGGACATACCTCGCACTTGTTGAAGGTTTTTGAAGAAGCAAATCACAGAATTCACCTTGGAAACCTTTGCCATTGGATTCTTTTGTCAAACCAATTCCGGTGGTATGTGGCACGCCACGAGAGCCTTCACGGTTTGGGAGATATCCTTGTTTGAAGGTGAAGGACCTAGTTCCAAGGTAAAAACCCCAAAGGGTGTTGAGGTGACAACATCTCCTTGGTCAAGACACTTGCACAAGCAACAAAGCTCTTCTCCAAAGATTAAAATAATCTTATTTATGTCAAAAGTCTATTTTGGAAGGTTTTCAAATCTATTCTGAAAATTAAAAATCAAAAAGAGGGTTTTTAGGGTTTTAAAGGCATTAAATTTCAAAATTAAAAAAACCCTAAAGTAGTTTCTCCCTCCACAATTGAATTTAAATAAAAATTTTCCCTCCAATAGGAGAATTCAGTTGTTTCCTAGAAGCCCATCCAAAGTCTTTATAAAGACACTTAATCTATCCTTTCAGCCCTGTGAAGTAACACTAGATCAAGCGAGAAGGTCTTGGAGAAGGTTTGCATTGGGTTTTTGTTTTTGCACTGAAGGGATTCGTTGCTTGTTTTGCCGAAGGGTTTTGGTCTTCTAAGGTTCATCATTATGAGCATAAGTGCCAGCGAAATACATCTTGTTGACACAAGATTATTCAAACCTCCTTCAAGAGGATCAAGGGCTTATCTCAGATCAAATTGAAAGGACAACAAAAGTTGCTTGTCTACTAGGTCTCTCAGTTTTGATTCTGATAAAGACCAAGCTCTGAAGGATTTGATGAAAGGTTCAAGGTTTCAGCCTACTTTTGAGCACCATTCTGAAGCAATTTGCAAACAATTGTTTGGCTCTAATACCTAATCTCTGAGGTTAAAGTGTTCGGTCTCTCCTTCAGACCAACGAAGGGTCTCTTTTGACAAAAAGAGTGCTCAACCTCTCTCATAAAGACTGCATGCACCACATCCTTAAAGAGAGATCTGTATAATCTCTGTTAGGGCAAGAAGATGCTAGAAGATCCAGACCTATCTCAGACCTTTGGATAAATCCTTGAAGCAGTGATTTCTTGCAACTTTAAAGTCTGTAATGTCTAGTAGACTTGAATGACCTCATCCAATGTTGAGATCTAAACTATTACAATGCAGAGGTTTTGAAGATACATTTATATTGATTACAGTGAAGCTAATCTAGTTGAAACCGACCTTATCATCATTTAAGCAACACTCCAAAATTTGGCTCATTACAGTATGATCAAGAATTTTGAATGAGCAAAGGCATTTAAAAATATATGATCCTGTGCTATTTAATCCTTGTAGTCACTGTGCAATTGTCTAAAATTTGAAGGCACAATATTTCTCAATTAGACAGGTTTGAAGGTGGATGGTTGAAGATGTCATTGAATAAGGACTATATAGATATTGATATCTGTTGATAACCATAAGTGACCCTATGTTTGAAGTTATCTTTGCTACTTAGTACTCAACAATTTGAAGTTGAAATAACACAGTTACTGTTGGCAGTTATCCCTTCTCAAGTCACTTTTTGTCAGTGTGTTATCATTCTGAAAAGGCTGTAAGGGTTTCACTGTGATATGGTAACACGGCTCATCATTAAAGGGTCTGCATTTACTGTAAGGATTTTTGGCACAATAATTTATCTCTTCACTGATATCACTTATGACATTATGGTAGCGATGAAAAGCATATGACTATGACAATTGAAGCATAACCTGTGAAAGATTGATCTTTTGTTATGACATGATAGTTGACTTATATGAAAGTTGACCTATATCAGTGGCATCTATGCAATGACCTTGTTCGTAGTAATAAATGATGACTTGATGTGTGATGAGAGTGATGTATATATGGCTTCAGACATGTGACAGTGACCCTGCTCTATGATACATGTGATTGATATCATGATCTTGATAGCAACATTAGTGACATTGAAAGTGTAGCAGTGTTGTAATGTGACAGTGTTGTGAATGGCTAATAGTAAGCTAAGGTTTGATTATCTATTGTTGTACAGTAACATGATATGACCTAACATGTATTGATACCATACTGCTAGTGTTTGTAGAAAGTCTACAGTGCTGTGACTTGTATTGCCACTGTTGCTAGGGTTTTAGTAATCATACAACATTGATATTAATGACAACTTTGACAACAATATTGTACCAAGTGAACAGTGTAGTTGAATACGAACAAGGCAACATTATTATAGTTAGGGATTGATTCTTTATTCAGTGGCAGTAAGACAATTATCAACATGACAATACAACTTGATGTTTGAGCACATGACAACGTGTGACAATGAAAGCGACAGTGATAGGTTCAGAAGTAGAAGTTGAAGTACAACATTTGCATTAACAACTAGGGTTTGATGTGCAGATTGAGTAGAGGCACATTTGATTGACAAAGTGTGTGTTATAATTCTCTTGTATTACAATTTCCTATATTAATTTTAAGCACAGGTGGATCCAATATGAAAATTGTGAAATGTGGCCCGCTAGCGGATCAGGGTGGCAAGGTGGTGCAAGGCAGGAGAGTGGAGTTTCCTTTAGGAGCGTAGTGTTGGAGCTTCAGTTCGTTGGAGTCTTATTAGTTAGACTACAACATGAGGTGGCAGAGACAAGTCCAGTTACAACGAGTTAAGAGTGTAGAGACATGTTTAGTTAGGATGAGTTCAGAGTTCAGAGACAAGTGAAGAGAGGACGAGTTAAGTCCTTAGTTAACTCGGTTCACAACTTGAGGAAATCAAGGAGCAACTCGAGCTAGTTAACTGAGAGCTACTCCAAGTGTAACTAAGACTTGCTCTAGTTAACTAGCAAAAGAAACTCGTTGCACTTATGTGAACAACCATTCGAAATTAGCCTCCTTGCATGCATCAAAGATCTACTTAGCAGAGAAGGACGAAGACACAATGTTAGATAATTCATTGTTGTTGGTAGAGTGCATTGGTTAAGGAGTGAAGATCATAATTCGAAGAGCAGAAGTCGGGCATGGTTTTAGTAGGAAACAGTTGTGTGCAAGTCGGGATCAAGAGGCAGGGTTGAGAGCATCTTCTCAAGGTCGAGAGCAATGATCAAGGAGCAGGCCAAGAGCAATTATGGAGCTGAGATTAGTTTCTAATAGGCTATTTGCTTGCTGCAGTATCATGATACTGAATTTGTAAAAATTCTATTTGCTCAAGGAACAATCAACAAAAAGTTGACAACAATGAATGCAGGTTTTTCCATTTGGGTTTCTTGGGTAAAACACTGGTGCCAATTTTATGCGTGCATGTGTTTTTATCTCAACTATATAATGTTGCATGTTGAATGTTAAGAAACTCTGTATCTTGGTGAAAGTTAACTTGGTTTCAGTTTTAGTTGCCTTGATTTTCAACGGATTCATCTAAGCAGTTGCGGATTCATCTAAGCAGTTGCAGAGTGTCAAGAAAATTAATAGGAAGATCGCTGAAGCCCACAGATCTAATCCAAATTGTGCGGAACCGAAAGGGCACATGACTGTAATTGCGATTCTCAACAATTTCCAATGATATGGGTCTATGATCCGAGTTGTAGCAAGGAAGAATTTGGAAGCAAACAAGAAATCTTGGTTCAAAAAGGAACTAGCCACTAGAAAATGATCTGAAGTGGTAGCGATATGGCGAAGGCCCATTCTTCTATTGTTCCAAGTGTACTTGTTGGAAGTGGGTTTGACATCAAGCAGATTTAATTTCCTGGTAAGATCCTCTATATTTTCTTGAAATTGGTCCTTAATTATAGAGCCTCCATTTTTCTCCCATGAATACTAGGTGGTATTAAAGTCTCCACAAAATATACAATCAAGGCCATAGTCTGTGTCTCCTAGTTCCAAAAGAGAAGCCCAACATTTTGATTTTTCTTGAAATTGGATAGGCATATATAAATTGACTACAACACATACTTTTTGAGAGTGAAGGTGCATGAATCTCGTCACCAACCAATGAGGAGAGGATCATTGATCCAAAAGCGTGAGAAACGAGGATGCCTAGTGAGTACAAAGACCACCTGAAGCACCCCTAGAGCTTACCACAAATACCATTACCATTCCATAATTTATACTGTTTGTGGCGACTCTCTTGATTCCCCATTTTGGACTCCTAGAGCAAGAGAAGAAGGGGTTTTTCTTCTTTGAGTCGGGATTTAACCTTTGACATTCTTTTTTTTAGACCCTAACCCCCTACAGTTCGAAGAGATTATCCTCGTCATTTACTGTTGGATTTTAGGGGCCCCATGATGAGGCGCTGAGTTGCCTTGTCTTCTTGAGTTTTGATTTCATTTTATGGTGTTTTGTCCAAGATTTTTTGTCTGCCCAACTCTACCCTTTTTTGCTTTCTTGGTTTGGAGTTCTCTGTTTATTTTCCGTCCCACCTTGTGATGGATTCGTTCTTGCTCTATTTACTTTTTTGTTTTTGATTTTTCATTCATGAAACTGGCATGAGAGGGACCAATTCGAGTTGCCCCGGGGAGTGATACTCTTCCTCCTAGATGAAGAATCCATCTCTCCAAGCTCAGGGATGGAGGTGTCTTCTAATGGAGCAATGGCTTCCTATTGGGACCCTAGAGAGATTTTGGAGCCTTGTCTTGGAGATACTGGAGCATTGCTCAAAGGGATTTTGCATTTCTCTTTTCTTGGAGATAATGGTCAATTGCTCAAAGGGATCTTGCATTCTCTTCTACCAAATTTAGGCCTTCAAAACTTTGCCATTTGGCTTTTGCCGCATCCAGAGTGCTGGGAAATTCTCGAGGAGTTGATTTTGCTTTTGTTGGAGAGGTTGGTCCCTTACACTTTTTTCCATTTGGAACTATCAGACTTAGTTGGTTACTGGTTTATTGTGGAGGATCCCTTCTTCTTTTTGGCTACTACCATTGATCTCCTCCTTCCGCTTGCTTTTGTTGCTCCTAGAATTTCTTTCTGCAGTTTCTTTCAAAGTGACCATACTCATCACAGTGCTTGCATTTCAATGGAAACTGGTCATTATCGACCTCTTGGATGTGAAACCAGTTAAGCAGGCTAACATTTATTGCTGTTGGTAGTCCTTTGTCCAAATATATAGCCACAAAAATTCTTGCACAAGAAAACAGACCCTTTTGTGGTTTGACATGATCAATGTACTTACCTAGAGCATTGTCAGTGTTCCTGAAGGTGGCGTCATTCCAACAGTGAGGAGGAAGGAAGGGGAGTTTAACACAAACTAGGACAACCAATGGACCATCACATTCAGGGTAAAAGTCCAGGCTCCAACAATCTGCCCATGTGCACCCATAAAATAAGGACTACTCCTGAAGATCAAGTCTCGATCCTCCTTGCTTTCAAATAAGAGGGAATAAAAAGCCCTCCCGCATAAAGAAGACGAAACCTGGCCTTGGTCAATGACTGCCAAGTTTTATCACCCACAACTTCAAGGAGCACAGGGAGGGCTAGATCCCCATGAACTGGCCAAATAATCCACGTTCAACTAGCTGCAATGCCCTGAATTTGGACTGAGATGTGTGGATGTCCACTTTGGGGATGTCTTGAAGTTTTTTGATGAAGCGAGGTGACTTGGGCTTCTAAAACCTTTGTCCATTGGCCACCAAATTGTTGAAAGCATCTATTTTTGACGCTGACTGAGAGAGTGGAAGGGCAGTGCTTCCCGAGTGTGTAGCCATCTAGTTGTTGGAGATCCGTTGAGCATGTTAGAAACCCTTAGAAAGTTGCACTTCCAATAATCTAAATACATATCACATTTCAAAGCATAAGTCAAACATGTGATAATGGTTAAAATGACCTCTTATATACTAGTTCTCGCTAATTGACCATGTAGGTCCACTATAAAGGCAATCTACCTTTCACATTTAAATTTAACCCCTGTAGAGTCTATTGAGGTTATTACATATGCTACTCTACATAGAGCTTTGTCCTCAGAGCTATTTCATTAAGAGTTTTACACATGTTGAAACCAAGTAATGGGATTTTCTCAAGTTTTTGCTCTCCATTTGCTATTGTTGATTATTAATCCATTGATAATTTGACATTGCATGGTTTGTCTTTCTTTGTTCCAATGCATTATTGTAACTTCTCTAATTTTCTCTTCTTGCTTTTCTTTGATAATATCTTGTTGCATTTTCTTGATTCCATATTTAGTGTGTGTCGTTGATTCTTCTATTTATTCTCTTAGTATTGTTAATGTACTCTTTCTTGTCTTTCTTATTGACTTTCCTGATATTGAGGTTGTTGATGTGGTTACACTTTCAAAGGTTCTTTTATTATCCACACCTTCACCTTTGTTTGTTCTTCAATTACATTTTCATTAGAAAGAGCACATTCAATCATTTTTATTGATTTTTCTAATTTGGATTTTACCATTTCGAATTGGGTCTCATCATTTTTATGTACCTCTTGATAATCTTCTTGTACTTTCTCATAATTTTCGTTCTAACACTAAAGGGTGAAGCACTATCCAACAACACAATTTTCCCTCCCCCAGTTCTTGCTTGTGTTTCTATCCTTACATGTTTAGTACTTGAGGCCTCTTTAAACTTATTGCAAATTTCCTCTCAAGTCAATTTTTTCATAATTGAGATATTGCTTCTTGAAGTTGTGTTCGTACCATTAGCATGACGTGGAAACCATTAGCACCATTCAATTCGGTTGAGTTTGGCTTAGAAGTCGCAAGTTGGGGATATTTATTTTACCAAGGTTTCCTAGGACTTGCCCATGGTTGTGACCATTAGGAAAAAGAGTTGACATATCACTTGGTAGGAGTTGAAAATCCTTATCTATTGTGTTAGGTATCATAATAAAATTATAATAGATATCTCTAGCACTAGGGTGCTCATATCATCAAACATAACATCATCATCCGTCATCCATGAGTCAAATGACCTAAGCCATGTGAAAAATAACCCTTGAACAATAATACACATCATGGAATGATGACAATTGAGGCATACTTATCATGTAACAAAACATAGTGTCAAGGAGCATTGCACATTCGTCCACCAAAGCAGGTGAAATTGTGAAGGGATAACCAAGCCATGACAATGAACGAAGAAAAAAATCGATCTCCTCCACCAAGACACCATTTGATCAACAGAAAGTACTATCTCCAAAATTGATCCTTAGTCCATGACGCAACATTGAAGACGCTGCTACCTAAATTCGAACATTTGGAAGGCTAGAATCATCATGCCACCCTGCAAATCCCATGTGATGAAAATCACATAGGCAATCCTCATGCAATATGAGGGATAACAATACCTATTAACCTTCTAGTAAGAGTCAAGCGTATAATTTACTGCTTGGCATTTTTTTAAAATAAAAAATCTCTCCTCAGAGTATCAAAAGACAATTTTAAAAACTTACCTCCTAGCTATCCACTCTTCTCTACTAAACACTTTATTTGTTGCCAATAATTTATCAAATTTCTAGTGTATTTTCAGCGCTTTTATTCATGTATTAAAAACCAACAAACTACTACATTGCCAACACTTCTCTTGGACTCCCAACTTGCCAACTGCCAATTGTCTATTGCAAATAGTTCATCCTAGACTTCTCTACCACCTGAAAATTCCATCTAAAAATTATTTTTAACCTTAGAATTAATTCTCCTGGATTGTCATATTTGTGCATGCTGCATGTGCTATTAAAGGTTGTCTATAAAAAATTGTTGCATATCATTGTACTCTGCAAAGATGTCAAAATGTTTCTGATTTCTTGTCAGGGTATGCCTGTCACTATTAGCAAGATATTATTCACCAAAGTCATTGCTTAGACCAGATGATCAATACGTTTGTCTTTGTTGTGAACTCGTGACAACATTGCACGTCCGACAATAGGAAATTTGTGCCCTCCTAGCTAATGTATTAATTGCTGCTCGTTGTTTTTTCCCAAAGCTTCTTTGCATGTTTACTTCCATCCAGAATGTTACCTTTTTGCCAATTGTTGAACTTAATTTGTATTTTTTTCTTGATTGTATAGGTATCGTAAATATAATCTAATAAACTCAAAAATAAGTAAGGCTACACAATAGTTAATAGGTTGAGCCATTGAGGGGCTACTTAGTGACTTGGAGAGGGAAAACTAGTGGGAAACCTCACTTGGCTTTCTTGTTTTGTAGGTGGATTAGTGCAAGCAACTGGATCATTTTGAAGGAGACATTCAAATCGTG
The DNA here is from genome assembly GCA_031772625.1 of Pinus tabuliformis. Lineage (NCBI taxonomy): Eukaryota > Viridiplantae > Streptophyta > Pinopsida > Pinales > Pinaceae > Pinus > Pinus tabuliformis. Next base: position 573,085,563 of record CM062808.1, read on the forward strand.
CAGGGGTTTGTATTCATCACGCATTCAATTTGAAGACCAAAGATGCCACACCATGTTGAGTTTACTAGTGCAAGCAAGACTAGTGCAATTTTCAAACTGATAACTACTTCCAATGATACAATATTACTTCTTTAGACCATTCCAATCATCAAGCAATGATACATGAAAAATTTCAACCATTAACAATAGAGCAACAATAGAGATTACAGTAAACAATAAGACAAGAGACACCAATATTTAGGCCATCGGCTGGAGCAAAACCCACAAGGGGAAAACCCGGTAATGTTTCCTTATGCGAGAGAGATCAAATTCAATCCAATTTGTACATAAGTCAGAATAACATATCTTTAGCAAGACATATAGAGAAAATGAATCAACATGATGACCTCCCACAAAGATCCTTCAATTTTGTCCACAATGAGGTCTATTATAGGTTTCCAAGAGGGTCAAATTTTAGCCTTTCCCTCAGCCTCTTAATAAGGATGATGCTATAGAAACATAATGCCTCAGTCCTTTGCATAACACATAGAAGATAGTGCTACAAACAACAAAGATATAAGCCTCAGAGCTCACATCATTCCACAAATATATATTCTAGCCACAAAAATTGCACATATTATAGAGATGTGATGCCTTAGAACTCACACATATTACAGGGATGTATTGCCTCAGAACTCGAACATATTACAGGGATGTGTTGCCTCAGAACTTGCCTATATTACAAAGACGTATTGCCTTATAACTCGCACATAACACGGAGAAATAGTGCCATAAACCAATGCATATCCTAGATAAATAATGTCTTAGACCAACGTATATCCACAGAGAAATAATCCCTTAGGATGCGAGTTTTCTTGTCTCCTTGCCTTAGATGAGCGTGTTGCCTTCGTCAGAGAAGAGATCCGAATTTTGTCTTGGAGGAGAGCAAATAGGCTATATTTATATTTATTTGTCCACGCGAAAAGACATGTCTCTTGGGAAGGACAACTTGATCTTGGAGTGCCTGAGTTGAGCAAATGAGGCCAACTTGAACAACATAAAATTATATAATTTCTCCTTCACTTCGCTAATAAAAATACCGATCAATGGTACCAAATTTTTCAACACTTCCTCTTAGCTAGGGAGGTACTTTTCATTCTCTTTGTCAAGATCAATCTCCCGACCAATCCATAGGTATCTTAGCAACATCCCAACAGAGAGATCAAATGCACAAATCTCATCATAAGGAAAGAGACATAACATCAAAACACATCCCATAAGCCAAACCCCATTGGCATCAAAGTCAATGCCCAACTGACCATGGGATCAATCAATATCATTCATGAGGTTAAACTCTCCAACCATATGTAATGGTTTCTCAATCAAGCTTAATGACCTAAGAGAGTATACATAGGGTACATCTCCCCAACCTTAAACAAAGATCTCTCGGACCACAACCCAAGGGAGGAATCCATATCTCGACATCAATCTCCTCGATTATACAATCTCGTGGTCCATGACCCAAGGGAGAGAACTCATCCTTTCGGACCAAACTCATTAGCCTCAATAACCCAAGGAAGGGAACTCAAGATCAATCTCCTTAACCAATTCATTGGTCTCTCGGTAATTACCTAACAGAGAGATACAAAATTAGTGTCCTTGACCAAACTCATTGGTTTCTTAGTCATTATTGACCTAAGGGATCACTTCATGCCTCAGAACCAAGCTCCCCAACTAGACTCATTGGCATCTCGGTCAACTGACATAAGGGAGTGATAATGTTCACGACCATAAACTATGGCCTCTCAACTACAACCAAGGAAGATTCATGATGCTATATAATCAATGCTTTCTCTATTCAAGAAGAATTCTCAACCACTCTAAGCTTCTCACAAAAGAAAGCAAACATCATCTGAGATAGTGGCTTTGCAAAACATCAACAACATGCTCATCAATAGAAATGTGTTTGAGCCTCACAACTCTTCTTTGGACAACATCCCGGATATAATGCTTCGATAGAAAGCTTCGCACAACTTTGATTGTCACAATACATTACGGTCAATTTCAACACTTGATCAAACATACCAACAAACAACTTTTGAAGCCAAACTGTTTCACAATAGGCTAAACATGTAGTTATACACTCAACTTCAGCCATGTTAATAGAAGTTTGTATGAAATCATAATGGAGCCCAAGCCAAACACAGAAACCAAAAGTACTCTTTCTATCACCAATGCATCCAACCCAATCAACATTAGTAAGAACATGCCACTGCCATATCTCAGACCAAGATCACTGGTGCTATGCAAACATCTTGATATTCGCTACAACCCAATGCACATGTCAGGGCTCAACCAAGAATTAGCTCAACGTGTTCACAACATAGCAGATATCAGGTTTGGTGTTGACCAGATAGTTCAATGAGCCAATCAATTTGCAATGCATAGAGGGATCAACCAGATTAGAGTCACTATCTCACAACTTTTTCAAATTTATCATCATGCGAGTTTTCATGCACAGACTCACAGTTCACCATGCCAAACTTATGAATGATCTCAACAAAGATTTCGTCAATCTTTTGTCACACTTCTAATCCTAGGTAGTCATGCGTTAGACCAAGATCCTTTAATCAACTCCCTCTTACATTAGACAAAGAGGTTGTGAAAATTCCTTCATTGCAATTACTGGAAATTTATCTCCTAAATGTTCTGCAATTTATTTGTTATTATGACAAATATCGATAAACTCACAGTTGCAATCTTCACCAAAAATAAAATATGTTGCAGAAACTAAACTAGATGCTAAGAAAATTATGCGCACACAATATGAGGGTTTATTTTATTATTATGCAGCAACAAAAAAATCCGAGTATAATAATCTAGATGCCCAACTGGTAATCCTTTGGAAATAATCTGGCAAAATAATATGGAGAAAAAATTTCCCTCTGCAGATAAGCTCGACCTCCCTTTGGCCTGCTTGTTCTCTCTCCTCGGGAACATGGCTTGCCTGGAACTCGCACTACTGGCTTGAGAGATTCGTACAATCTGCAATTTGACTCCCACTGAGCCGTCTAGCCTCCCTCTCCCTCTGGAAATGACTTGCTCTGCCTTCTGGGTGATCTCTTGACCTCCAACAACTGAAACGACCCCCTTTTTGGGACACACACTACGATTTTTGGCTGCTCGCACTGGCTATTCAGCCTCCCTCTTCTTGGCTCTTTGGTACTGGAAAAATGCAAGCAAATTCCTCTAGAATTCTCTCTGCTGTTCCCTCAATCACGAATGCTCTTCTTTTCTGGCCCAAAATCACTTCCTCGTTGAATCTCTGCAGTTGGATAGCTCGATTTGCTAAGGAACTCACTCCCCTCTTGTGTAAACTGTGTCTATCTCCATCCCCATCAAATTGCTCTAATAATCTTTCGCTGGAGCTTCAACCACCATGATTAGGTCCTCACCAACGACTAATGATCCAACCCTTGCACTGCCTACTACACCTCAACTGGGCAACTCACTCAACCTTCTAGAAGTCCTTCTCCAGAATCTGACTAGTGATCTATTGTTCTTGAAGCTCACACTGGTTGATTGGAAAAATTCCTATTACCTACTGCTTATAGAAATTATGGATTTCATCTTGGATCTAGATTTGGAAACCCTTTGAGAAATTCTGGAAATTTTCGTTCAGTGTGCTTTTTCTCTTCCTATCCTTGCAAAGATCTGCAACTGAAACCCTTGTTGCAAATCACTGCGCACAGATCTGCAATGACTTGACTAATCTTCTCACCAAAACCCTCTATTAAGATATTCTGCTTTTGAGGATATTTGAATTTTCCTCCACCTAGAACTAGAAATCGAACTCCATTGCGTCTGCAATTCACACCTCTAGTTGGCCTGTGAAAATTTGGAGAAATTTGTGCCCAAATATCCCTCTGAAGCTGCACAAATTTTCTCCTCTTGCTTCTAAGCCTTTGATCTGATCTTCAACCCTTCGATACCATGTGAAAATTCCTTGATTGCAATTACTAGAAATTTATCTCATAATTGTTCTGCAATTTATTTGTTGTTACCGCAAATATCGATAAACACACAATTGCAATCTTCAACAAAAATAAAATATGCTGCAGAAAATAAACTTGAAGCTGAGAAAATTATGCACACACAATAAAATAGACACCAATATTTTTGGACTATAGTGCTTGGAAAAACCCCAAAGAGAAAATCATTCTAGCAGATGAGGGTTTATTTTATTATTATGCAACAATAAAAAAATCTGAGTCCAATACTATGGATGCCCAACTGGAAATCCTCTAGAAATAATCTTGCAAAAATAATATGGAGAAAAATTTTCGCTCTGCACACAAACTCCACCTCCCTCTGGCCTATTCTTTCTCTCTCCCCAGCAACACGACCTGCCTGGAACTTACACCACTGGCTTGGGGAATTTGTACAACCTGGAATTCTCCAACTGAGCTGTCCAACCTCCCTTTGCTTTTGGATATGAGTCACTCTGTGATCCGGGTGATCTCTTGGCCTCCAACAATTGAAACGACTCCCTTTCTAGGACACACACTAGGGTTTTTGGTTGCTCGCACGAGCTATTCAGCCTCTTTGCAGAATAATTTCGGCCTCCCTCTTCTTGCCACTCCGACACTTGAAAATTGCCGGGAAATTCCTCCATAATTTTCTCTGCTACTCCCTCAATAACTGATGCTCTCCTTTTCTGGCTCGAACTCACTTCCTTGTTGAATTTCTGCAACTGGATAGCTCGATTTGCCAAGGAACTCGCTCCCCTCTTGTGTAAACTGTGTCTGTCTCCATCCCATCGACTTGCTCTTATAATCTCTCGCTCGAGCTTCAATGGCCATGATTAGATCCTCATCAATGGCTAAGATTTTCTTAGACTCGATCCATGTGAGTCTCTAGAGCATTCTTGATCTTCCTTAATTAATTCCCATTAATGAATCGATTTTCCTAAGTTAGGCATTTTTTATTTATTGATCAATTAATTTAATTAAGGCGTTTCAAAAGCTTATTTTTCTGGAGATCTCGTGTTCCGTAGCCTTTTAAATACAAATCGAGACTAGAACACCTATCCAATGCTACCAAAATATAACAAAGTTCCTCAACCCTAATCAGGAATCAAAACCACAGGCTCATCTTCAATAATGGATCAATATCGTTCTTTGTAGAACCAATTAGCTATCAACATGCATGAGGTGTCTTTCTTCATATTCTTCACCCTCTTACCGAGGTAATCTTCACTAGCCATCTTTGATCTTGGAAGTTACAACTGACTTCTTTTTAGCATTGATCAAAACAAGCTTTAATTTGGTTAATTTGTCAGCTCCCTCTGAGTCCGAGGCTCAGCCAATACAATATCTTTCAACGAGAGTCTTCTTGTCACGATATTTGTTCTTCAAATCTTCTATTGCCACAACCTTGGCAAGCTTCATCATGTACTTGCAATCCTCACTAGGCGGCCAAGGAAGAACAATTACAAACAAGCAAGATATACAAGAGCAAGAATAATATCAATAATAGTAATGATTTAAAATGAGAGAAATACAAGATACTTACCTTTAGAGAATATGTCAACTCCCTCTTGATTTTTAGCCTTCTTGCAAATCAATCTTGTCCACATCATCATCATGATGTCATTCCTTCTTTGCTGGAGCTAGGGTTTCTTCTATTAGCGGATGTAGACAATCCTAGGGTTTGTCCATAAATCCTAGGGCTTTCTAAGTCTGTTGCTTCCAAGGGTTTACAAACAACATCAAATTATGATAATTGTTGATCAAATCAAGAACCCCTTCTTTTGTAGAATCATTGTGACAACAAATTCTGCTTCTTAAAAAAAAATTGCAATAAATTTCATCATCCAAGCCTTAGCCTTATACTCAAACTTTCATGCAACCACTTAATATGACTTTATCAAGACTTTGTTCTTCAAGACATCTTTAGATTTAGCAAGATTTTCAAAGAAGGAAAATAAGGTGACTTTGCTTTTAATGATATATCATGATAGCTAATCATCTTTCAAGCCTTCTTCAAGACTTCAAAGTAAGGACGCACATTCATGCAATTTTGCAATAAAAGTCACATGATTCCTTCTATTTTAGCATTCATGTATTCTAGCTTAGACAAGTTCCTTAATCAATTTGACTTAGCTCCAATTGTACATCAATCTTGAAGAGGCACTCGACCTCCCCTTTTGTATCATCGAAAGGTGTTATGATAAGACTGATCATCCAAAAATATCATTCTCCAGGCAATCCTGCATTTCTTAAGACACAAGGGACACTTCTTTCATGACTCGAATCAAAGTGATGTGTAAGACCATTTTTCATGTCATATACAAACAATATTTCCAAGAGGATTATGCAACGAAGATGAAAATATTTCCTAAAGTTCAACACTTCAACCTTCGATCTTGAATGGAAATAGTTGATGGTAATCTTCAATTTCAGAATTAGTGACATCAATATTTTATACACAAGATCAACTCATATCATGATTGAATGTATTATACCATTCATTTTAAATGTGAGCACATTGCCCTTTAGGTTGAGATATATTAAATCCAAATTATGATGCAAAACTCAGACCCTTATTTCGTCCTATCTGACAGAGCTCCTCTAATGGTGATAAGAGATCAAATATTTCAAACAAGGGTTATCCATACCTCACATCAAAGAGTTCAGGGAGGCATCAATCTACGGATTATTTTCCAGATATCTATCCTTGTAATGTGCTTTGTATGAAGACTTATGATCCAAGCAATATCTTCTTCAACATTATCAAATTTTTCTAGAGACATTATCCAAAAGAGTCATAGGTACATCTTCAATGGTCAACAGTTTAGCCCATAGCATTGCAAAAAAAACTCCACTGTCTTCAGTCATACATAATTAAGGATTCAACATCCTTGAGCATCAGTTTGTCATTCATCTTTTGTTTTGATTGGGATTGTTATAAATTGTTGGTGTTAGTCCTTCAAATCATTCGTAAGAGAATCAAGACAATCTTCACAAGTATTTACTGGGTACACACAAGAATGACTCCCAATTGTTCATTCTAGTGGAAGAAGTCCAAACCCCCTTGAGATCACATGTATATTACAAGGAAAGATTTGTAATATATATATATATATATATATATATATATATATCCAATTTTAAGGTCACGACCAAGCCAGACATCAAATTAGCGTATGAGAGCCCCTTGTTTGTGGGACAAGGGACCCACCTCCGCGCAACGATTTGACTGCTAAGTCTACGAAGGCATACATACTCTACCCCCTTTTGGTTTTGAACCTGTGATCTCTTAGGAGGAAACACATGCTCTTAACCATTAGGCCCACTCAAGCTGTGGCCCATCACTATGTTGGTTAGTAGTAGGAAACAAAAAAACTCAGATGGTCCGAATTTCACTATGGCCTTCAAAGAATAATAAGCAAGATAAGGATACCACGTTGAAATTTTATGACAAGTGTAGTAATATACAATTTTTTGCAATATAAATACTTCCAAATGATTTTTCACACATTATTTTATGCCATTGCTATCATTGAATAATTACACTCGGAAAATCTCAATAGTAAATGCAGCGAAAACAGTAATAATTGTAGAAAAACAACCATGCACAATAGAGACAATAATTTTACGTTGGGAAACACAACCTTGGGTGAAAACCCAACAACTTTTCTTAGGATAAATTATTCTTTAGCAAGGTTTACATATCAACGATTTGTCTAGAAATCTATGCTAATAATCCAAGTCAAGACACCAGTCAAACTTGGTCAAATAATAGCAAGTCAACACTAGTCAAACAAGCCAAAGTAACCATAAGTCAACAATGGTCAAACAATCAATTCTGTGGTCAAATCGACTTGGTCATCTTCAGCTCTGCGGTTAATGGCCTGTGGTTAATCCCGCACGTGCGATTGGTCAAACTGTGGTCAAATCTGCATGTGCGACCTCCAAAAATTAGTTAAACACTAGGTCAACAACTTAGCCAACTTGGTTTTCAACTCGGTCAATTTTAGTAATGCATCGTGGTCAAACACGTCTTTCTTCTTCACATGTGCGGCTATCCAAGAGAGGTAAAATGGTGAAAGAGAAGAGAGAATAAACTCCAAAATCCGACTTCTCCTTTTTGCTCAGACTTGCTCTTGGTTGGTGATTAAATGAGATGTCACATCCATCTTATTTATACAAGCTAAAGGGGTGTGACAACCCAAGGGACACGTCCCTTCACTCGTTGGCTGACTTGACTTTTTCTTAAGCTAACTTGTCTTAGTAAAATAAAAATTTACATGATGTTTCTAGGGTCAACTTGAAGAACCTTTAGTGATGTGTGAATACCTCCCCATGTGCTACACAAAAATCAACACTCCCTCTTAGTGAAGGAGGTATTCTCATTCGCCGAAATAGATTTCTTGTTCGTTGCAATTTCTCCTCCAATAGAAAAGTTCATGAGCTTGCTATGTTGATGTAGTGTTCCCTCACGTGCACGTCTATAGATATAGATCACTCCATCTTGGAGTAGGCAATGTGAGTATCTTGGGCCATTTATCCCTAGCCAAATTAGCATGGTTCCATGGGTGAATGTATTAATCTCCCCAAGTCAAATCAACATGACCCAACCAAATCAACATGGCTTCTTAGGAGAAACTTTGCTCCTAGGCCATTCACCCCCGGCTTAATCAGCATGGCCCAACCAAATCAACATTGGTTCTTAGGTGAATATATCAAGCCAATGGAAAAATGCTTTCCCTATGCTGCAGTTGCCCTAGGCCATTCACCCCTAGTCAAACCATCGTGGCTGCATGGGTGAATGTATCATTCCCCCACTAGTCAAATTAACATGACCCGTGTGAGAATGTCTGCCCAATCCAACACAAACATAGATACTCCTCTGAGAGGGAAACATTTTGCATTGTTGATTTTTCACGGGAGGTATTCCCTAGCTACACAAGCTGGCTAAGAAAGGAAATTAAATTTATTTCTAAAGTGCTCAAGTCAGCCCCAATTGGTCAAGTCGGCCCCGCGATGTGAATGGGTGTGACCCTTGGTCAAAACCAACCTCTTTTCTACCTCTTTAAATACCAATGCAACCTCCCACATTTGGACAATTCGGATCATCAACACATCTTCTGATCTTTTGTTCACATGTGCGAGATAGAGAAGAATATTTCTAAAGTTTGACCAACTTTGACGAAGTTTTGTTGAGGTTTATTTGACCTGCATTGACCAAATTTTCTGGGCAGTGTTTGACCGAGTTTCTAGGCAGTTTGATTGAGTTTTCTTGGCTTGTAGGAAGCTGAATTTCAGCTTGTTTGACTCAGTTTGACAAAGTTTCTAGGTAGTTGCAGGAGGTTGAATTTCGACTTGTTTGACTCAAGTTGACCAAATTTTTGGGCAGTTGCAAAAAGCTGAATTTGGCCTATTTGACCAATTTGACCAATATTGTGAGTTTGGTTTGGGTTGACCAAGTTTGACTTGAAAATATCATATTGTACTTTTGCTGAGCTGAACAATTTCTCCTAGAAAAGATTGTTGGGTTTTCTCCAGAGTTTGGATTTCCCTGTGAAATGTTTTGGTGTCTATTGTGCATGGCTATTCTGTTGTGATCTTTATTGTTTCAATTGCACTTACAGTTGGATTTTTTGAGTGTAATTGCTTAATGATAGTTTGGAATGTGCTAAAGTAATACCATATATCGCTGGAAGTTATTGTCAGTTGCAGAAAATTGTGCTTGTCTAATTAGCACTAGAAAATCAACATTCGTCACGCCAAGCTTATCTCTAAAGTATACAAACTTCACTCTAGACAAAGGCTTGATGAGAATGCCTGCAAAATTCTCGTCTGTGGATATATATTGGAGCTTCACTGCTCCATTCTGCACCATGTCTCGGATGAAGTAATATTTGATCTCAATGTGCTTTGAATTGTCACGAAATACTAGATTCTCCGAAAGCTTAACTCAACTTTGATTATCACAATGTATCAAGGTCTTCTCTAGCTCCTGATCAAATAGCCCTTAAAGTAGCTTTTGAAGCCATACTACTTCCTGACTTGTAGCAGACTGCGATATACTTTGCCTCTACTGTACTAAGGCGACAAAGTTAGCTTCTTGCTAAACCGAGATATCATAGTTGATCTCAAGCTAAAGCAACACCCCAAGGTGCTTGTTCTATCCTTTGCACTCCCAGCGAAGTCCCGACAGTATATCCTATAGCCTCACTTCAAAATCTGAGACGTATCTCAAACCATATTCAATTGTACCACACAGGTACCTCAACACATGCTTTGTTACAACCCAATGTACCTTCCTTAACTCAACCATATACTGGTTCAGGGTGTTTACTGCAAAGCAAATATCTGGCTTGGTGTTAACTAGGTACATCATGGATCCTATCGATTGCCTGTACATAGTGTAATGCACCAAATCTGAATATGAAACAAATTCACTCAACTTCTTTAGAGTTGTCACCATAGATGTAGCCATGGACTTGCAATCCATGATAACGAGTCTCCTTAAAATATGAATAATGTACTTCCCTTGTTTGAGGAAGGTCTCATTAGGTCTTTTCCACACCTTCAATCTCAAGAAATAATGCATTAGGCCAAGATTCTTCATCTTGAACTTTAAGGCCAACTCCTCTTGCACTCGACGAGGAGCCTCTTTGCCCCTATAAGGAACAAATCATCAACATACAACACCAAGATCGAAGGATTTCCATCAACAACCATGAAGTAAAGGGCATAATCCGCATCACTCTTGGTGAAGATTAAACTCATCAAGTATCCATTAATCTTGGAATACCCTGTCCTAGGTGCCTATTTGAGTCCGTATAAATCCTTCTTTGGTCTGCAAACATGGGATTCCCATGTGCCTCAAAGTATTGAGGTTGCTCTATCTATACTTCTTCCTCATTCACACCATTGAAGGACGCGGTCTTTACATCATGATGTAATCTCCAACCCATAACAAAAGCAATAGAAACAATAGTCTTGACAGAAATGTACCTAGCGACTGGAGCGAATGTCTCATCATAGCCCACTACCTCTTTCTGGTAGGACCCTCTTGCCATGAACCTCGACTTGTACTTCTCGATGCTGCCATTCGCTGCATGCTTAATCTTATAGATCCACTTGGAAGTCACCATTGACTTCCCTTGAGGTCCCGGTAGTATCTCCCACACATCATTCTTCATGATGGATTGATACTCCTCCATCATGGCATCTTTCCAAACATGTTGGTTTGATGCCTTCTCATAAATATGAGTCTCGGAATCAATAATGTGGTTCATCAATGCCATATAGCTCAAGTACCTTTGTGGTTGTCTGCTCTCCTTGAAGTTACCACAGGGAGCTACATGCCCTTTTGCATCTTGCAAAGTGTCATGAAGCCATGTTGTTCTCTTCTTGGTCACTGGAACATCTCTAGGTGGGTCCATTGGCTTCGTTAGCTCCTCTCTAATATTGTCATGTGTCATTGCATGGGATGGACATCTTAACAATTTATGTAGTCCTCCCTCTCGAACACCAATCACTCTTGCTAAGTCTATGTTCAAGCCTTTAGGCCATAAAAGAACCTAACCATCGACAAATGCAACTCTGTAGCCTCTATCCTCCAGTGTTGAGATAGAGAGTAGGTTCTTCTTCAATACTGGTACAAATAAAACATCTCTTATGGGTAAAGAATCTTTGGACTCTAGTTGAAACACTGCTGATCCAACTCCTTTCATTGCATACTTTGTTTTATCCCCAAGTTCCACCTGCAATGCTAAATCCCTCTCTGTTAAATCGGTGAGAGAATCTCTAAAACTTTTCATGTGCCTAGAAGCACCACTATCCACCAACCAGATATTACTACTATTAGTAATAGTGCCTAAAAGAGCAGAGACGAAGAAATATTCCTTCGACTTCTTCTGTGGTGGATGCTCATCATCATCATCATCAACATCTATTAATGCATGCTGCTTTCCCTTCCTTTTCTTTTGAGGATGTTGGGAGGCATAGTGTCCAAAATTATGACAATTGAAATGCTTGATCTTTGAAATATCCTTTTTCTTCTAATTTGTAATTGAAGCTGGTCTTCTACTTGTATTCTTTTTATCAAACTTTCAAAAATTTCTTCTTCCTTTTGCTTTCTCTGCATGAGCTGCAAGTGGTTGAGCTTCTTCATCTTGAGGTCTCCGCAAGTTGTTCTTGGACAAAAATCTGGCCTCCTCTTGAACACAATCAATCCGTGGCTTATCAAACTTGGGTAGCTTGCCTCGTGCACAAATTCCGTGAACAAATGGATCCCATTATGAAGGTAATCCATTGACAGTCAGGGTAACAAGCTCTGCATCATCAATGGTATCTCCAATGGCTCTAAGTTCATCTCTCAACTGAGAGACTCTAATAAGATAAGAGACAACAAAATCTAATCTAGTAATCATGACACTACGAAGTTGATGCCTCAAGGTTAGTGTCCTGCTAGTGTTGCTACTCTCTTACAATCCCACCAAAGCATCATATACTTCTTTGGCAGTCTTCAACTTGACAACATGTGGAGTCAAGTGGTTCTTTATGGAATATATCAATATTCTCTTAGCTTTGACTTCATTTTTCTTATACTTGGATTTCTCCTCAGCTTCCTCTGGCTCTGGAATAACTTCCTTCACATGATCCTGAAGACCATTTTCTTCCAAGATGAGTATCTTGGTCTTCCAAGATATGAAATTGGTGGCACTATCCAACTTGTCTTCTACTTTGAGACTTGGCACCATTTTGATAAGAGATAAAAAAATCCAATCAAACTGCTAAATACTGTCTCTTAGGTTGACTTTAATTGCTAATCTTTCATCAAAGTTTTGATACCATGTTGAAATTCGATGACAAGTGCAATTGAATATAGTTTTCTGCCATATAATTACTTCCTAATGTTTTTTCACGCAATAGTTTATGCTACTACTATCATTGAATAGTTACACTAAAAAAATATCAACAATAAATGCGGTGGAAACAATAAATATCGTAAAAAGACATCCATGCCTAGTAGAAACAATAATTTTACCTTGGGAGAAAACCCAATAACTTTTATTAGAAGAAATTATTCTTTAGCAAGGTTTACAAATTAGTGATTTGTCTAGAAATTTGTGCTAATAATCCAAGTCAAAACACCAGCCAAACTTGGTCAAACAACAAGAATTCAACGTTGGTCAAACCAACCAAAATAACCAGAAGTCAACATTGGTCAAACAATCAATTTTGCAAACAATTCAACATGGACAACTTCGACCTTGCAGTCAATGGCCTGCGGTCAAACCTATACGTGCATCTTGTGGCTAGTCAAACTACGGTCAAATCTGCATAGCCTCCAAAAATTAGTCAAACACTTGGTCAACTTTGTATGCAGCTTGGTCAATTTTAGTTAATGCGGCCTAGTCAAAATCGTCTTTCTTCATCATAGTTGAACGTGCAATTGTCCAAGAGAGATAAAATGATGAAGAGAAGAAAGAATAAACTCCAAAATCGGACTTCCCCTTTTTGTTTAGGCTTGCTCTTGCTTAGTGATCAAATGAGATGTCGCATCATCTTATTTATACATGTTAAAGGGGTGTTACAACCCAAGGGACACATCCCTTCATTGGCTGACTGAATTGACTTTTCCCTAGGCTGACTTGTCTTAGTAAAATAAAATTTACATGATGCATCTAGGCCGAATTGAAGACCCTTTAGTCATGCGGGAATACTTTCTGATGCTACACAAAAATCAACATACCAACCCCTACCAGCCACCGAGTTAGTAAATCTCCAGAGACATTGCACCAACTCTACTAATTTGAAGATGGTCTTGATCCGCAAGGGGTGTGCCACAAACATTGCTTACATAATATTTTGAGGAAACGTCTTGTTGTGTCTGATAATGTGGTGGAACAAAAGTGTTTGAAATCTCTTTATGCGGGTCCAATTCAAATTTGGGAGGCTAGTTCCCCATACCTTTAAATTGTATAAAATTGCGGGTCTGAAGATGGCTTTCATGAGGTCAAGCTTGAACAAGGTGTCCTAAAAGTGGTGTTTGAAACTCACTCTCTCTATAAGAGTGAGAGGCCCCACCCTTTATTAACCTGAGGTTGGAGAGCTCGTGTGAACCCAAATCTAGGCCTTGATATTTAAACCCCTAGATAGGTGTACGTAGTGGTACTCTTAACCTCATCTATTGTGAAGTATAAATGAAAACATAATAGGGTCTTCTTTGAACAATTAAAAATCATTATTTTAGTTTCCCTGTGGTTGATTGTCAACTCCTGATGATCACAATATTGTAAGAGCATCCAACTATCTCCATAGATCCTGAGGTGTGGAGAAAAGAAGGACCGCATTGTTAGCAGAAAGGAGTATGGAGATTAGGATATGGTGGAGACACTTTTTGCCTAGTTGGATGTTCTTATGGAAGAATGACAACAATTCATTTATGTACATCTTGAATAAAGTGTCAGTACAGAGGTCAAAAGGACCACATCATCAACAAAAAGGAGTATGAAGATTAGGACATGGTGGAGACAACTGTTGCATCGCTAGATGTGCTTGTGCAAGAATGATTCTAGTTCATCTATGTAGATTCCAAGTAAAGTGGTAACAGGGGTCACCCTTCTTTTCATAAATATATTGAAAAAAAGTAGAACTAGGTTCTTAACAAAATATTCAACGGAAACACGATTACACAACTAATCTCAATCACATATGATACACAACTTTTGCCCAATCAAATCAGGTTGCCTATCCTGGGATGATGGCACAATTGAGGAAAATACATATACAACAACCCTGGATCTGATTCAGCTGATCAAGTCCTAGATCTATCTTTGATCTCCTTGGATGATCTGGATCCCCTATGCTACACCCCCACACCTTTCTAAGAACTGGCACACTTGAGTATCTCATTCCTCATTTGAGAATATCTCTTTCTCAATCTCTTTTATAACTTCTCATTGAGCAAAGTCCCTAACTGTAATCTCCAAAGTGATTGACAATTGAGATTAGATCTTGCCTCACTTGAAATTGACGATTGAGTTTAAAACATAATCACTAAAGTAAATAAGTTACTTTTCCTAAGTTTTTTTTCGCTCAATAGCCAAAATACTTATGTGCTTTTCCTAAGTTAGACTGAGATTAAATTACAAAAGCAAGCTACTCAATACATAAGAAAGTATCCTAAAGAGACTTTGGGCGATTTATGCACACCTAGACACTTAGGCTTGTGCAAAACCATCTGCCCAACCTAGAATCATCAACATGTTTTGCCTAGATGGTGCTTTTGATGAGTCTAAGAATTCATGTATTGTACGGAGGCAACTAAAGGATGATATCATAGAGTCACCTAATCGAAATGATTTGAATATCAAAGACACTAATGTTTTTAAGTTACTATAATGTGGCCTCCTGTGGGACCGAGTCAAATTCTTTTCGAAGGTTTACAAAGTAGAAAGCTTTCCAAGAGATGTCTTTCCTTCTCGACAATAGGTTGCAAGGTGAATAGGAAGATATGACCCATCATCTAATACGTTGGTCTGAAACATGCCTATTCTTGACCCTAAAGTTTGCTCCTCTTGGGCTCCTTAAACAATTGTAAATGGAGGGAAGTGGTGTAAAGCTTTGAGAATATATGTCCCACAATGATCATCTTGCTGTTATTTAGATCTGCATTACAACTCTATCTATGAATTTGGCGGATTGTATTGAGTGTACAACATGGTGAAGTAAATCAACGTAGTGACACACTAATGATTGTATACCATGTTATAATACTGGTGCTTAGAGCCTCTCTTCAATGGCAACTGTGCTATTGTTCAACTCTCAAATTGCTTGCTTGATCCTTCAACATTTTTGCACAAAGTTCTTAAGTTTATGTTTGTAAAGTTTTCTCCACTTGAGCTCCTTAGATAGTTGTAAATGAAGGGAAGTGGTGTAAAGCTTTAAGGATGTATGTCCCACCATGATCATCTTGTCGTTTTTTAGATCTCCCTTAGTGGCTAATCTTTCCATTTTAAGCACTAATTTTCTTGCACTAGGTAGATTTGCCCTAGATAAACCCTAGTTTTCAAAGCTTCAACTTGAGGACTCTTTGAAGGTTTCTTGCACCATTTGCTTGTCAATAATAATTTTTGGAAACCTTTTATTGGCTTATTGACTCTAGGGTATCCCATTTGTCTTGCTATACCTCTATCCCTAAGTCAATTGTACCTTAATTTGGTCTTTCTAGGGGGTGCGAGTTGCGTCCTCATTTATCGAGTGTTGTACTTAAGAGTCATCCTCTATAAGCCTCTAGTGTCAACTTGAACCTTGAACCTAGCACAACTTTCATAGGTGACCTCTATAATGGGAAGCCTCCCATTGGTGAAATTCCATAAACAACAAGGGGTATTGAGTGTGGTGACAGTGGTCGACACGTCATTGTTATCATTTAGTCTAGTGCTTGTTTTGTAGGGTACCCTTCTACAAGGCATACTAGATTTTGAGGCAACATTTCTAGTGCCATTGCTTGGGAAGATTTGAGTCAACCTCCTCGTTATCTAAAGTCTGAGCTTGATTTCATTGATTGAGCTTGTCCCCTAGACAAGGATAAATTTGCTCATCTATCTACTCCATTGGAAGAACGAACCCCTAGTTCTTCTTTGAGCTTCACAATTTCAGTGCTTCTATGGTGAAGCAATTCACCCCGGGGTCTCCCCATTTTGTTGCTAAGTGTGACTCAAGTCAATGGCTCTTTGGGATCTGCATGAGATGTTCCTTGCTTCAGATGTCAAGAATATTCCTTGATAACCAAATTGATGGGACACAAATTCTATGACAAATGTTCCAAAATTTGATGTGATCCTTCTTTAGCTGTGAATCATGTTGCCAAGTTTATCAAGTATACTTCAGAGATCAAGATGGTTCATGAGGATGCTCTCATGAGGTCCTTCATTAATTCCTTAAGGGATGATAAAGAGATTGGCTTAAACGTTCTTAGAAACGTAAAAGCATCCCTTTCATTAAGGTATTCATTGAAAAATTTCTCAAGTATTGGGGATTGTTGTGTCATTTCGAAGTTGTTCTTCAAGATTTGACCGTAGCTCTCCCATAGGAGCACCTCCTCAATTATGTTGAGGAAGTTGAAAAGGATCATTGCCATCATAAAGAAGGTATCACCCTTGATCATCTTGTTCCTTTTATCAATCAAAGAGATCAGGGTTGTGATGAAGAAGAATACCATGAGGAAGACTCTTTTTTGGATCATCAAGACATTGAATGTAATCTTGGAGGTGACCCATAAAATGAGCATGGTGAGAATCATGCTGAAAATGACGCCTTGGTAAATGAAGTTGAGGGGAGCTCCACATTTTTCATGGATGTTAAGTTTGGAAATGAACTTTCTGAAGAGCTTGAAAAGGGTGATCCCACTATATCCCAGGAGGTTAACATTGATTTTCTGCATATAGAAGAAGTGAAATGGCATATGGGCAGCCATATTTTTGACAAGGATCCGATTTATGATATTGATGACGATGTTAGCAATGAATTGGTCTTACTTTACACCCCATATAATTAGGAAGGTATGATTGTTGATGTATTTGAGCCATCCTTAGATCATATTTTTGCCCTCCTTCCATCATATTCATATTCGATGACTTGTGAACATGATGAGCGGACTTCGGTTGCCCCTTTTGAATCTTTTATTCCTATGATAAGTACTCTGTTTTCAAGACCTTTCCCTCTAGTCTTCTTCTTCTTTGTATAACTCACAACATGTATTAATTGTCGTTCATGAGAGTTTTACACAATAGATAGTTCTTGAGTAAGAATTCTTGAAATTGATTATTGATTACTGTTAAATTATGGTATGTTCTATGCTTAGAGCAATTTACTTCTTTTCTTCTTATTAGCCACAGATTAGCAATCATATATACATTAAGTAAAGTGCAGATAGACCATTAAACGATCGACAGAAACAAACCAAGACAAGAGACACAAGATGTGGCAGCTAGCGAGGGACAAACCCCAATTTGGGGAAACCCTTTGATCAAATCTTCTTTTATCTTCAATAGTTCAGCAGAGAGAAATAATACAAAATCAGAATTCTGTAATTTTATATCAACAACAAACCCTAGATCAACAAAGTCAAACTTGGTTAAACAACCCCAGATTGACTTCTAGTCAAATTGAAGAACTCGGTCTTCAACAACAATAAGTAGCAGCGCAAAACAGTCCTCAAAACATGGTCTAAACAATAGTCAATATATCAGCTCCTGCAGTCAGCCCTAACTAGTGAACGCTGCCCCAAACTAGTGGTTAAAGAGAGGTCAGCAAGGCTGATCTGAATTGCGGCTAGCAAGAGAGAGACTCCCCACACAAGTCCGCAGTCAAGGGAGCCTATACGTTGGTCAACGCAGTCCTCTAGCACCCAAAACGTGTTGTTGTACCTTCCTCCTGTGTCCTCCTCCTTCCACATCACAGCTTATTGCCCTAACTGCGTCCTCTTTCTTATTCCCACGTGAGAGAGTCTTCTTCCTCCAATGCATACCCAAGAGACTAGGAGAGAGAAGAGATGTGGAGATGAGATGACGAGTAAATGAATCAACCTCTCTTGTATTTATATGATTCACTAGGCATGTGTGCCACACATTTCACTGTTGGCCGACCTTGACAATTTGTCAAGTAAATACAAACAAATTCATATCTCCATAAATAATTGTCGGAATCGAACGGTGTTTAGATCAATCCTACACCTCTCGACAAGAGGAATCTAGGAAAAATAACAGCTGCCATAAATGAGGTGACCCACATGGAGTTTGGCTCTAGTTGCCAATTTTAACACTCCCTCTCAACTAGGGAGAACTCCATCTGCAATCCGTCTGACTGTCGCTACTATCCCAACCATCAAATGCACTGCCTTGCACAGCTTGGCCCTGCTCTGCTCTGCTCGAACTATGAAGAAGAAGAAATGATCAAGGATGTATCATACCATCCTCCATTGACTCGAAGTCAGTCTCAGAGTGTGTCATACCACTCTCACTGATCCCAGATCAGTATCATTGATCCCAGATCAATGGAGGTCATCCTAGCATAGGGAGTACGGTAGATACAACGATGCTTCTATCGATAGTACTACTAATGGTCCCTAACCCCATTTCTCTACTCATTGATCAGATGAGAGGTACTTCCCATGAGTCCTAGACTGCATGGGTAGGATGCCTCGACAAGAAAACTAATCATCCTGTCAATAGGGGAACGAATCATCCTGTCCAATAGTTGCCACAGGGGAACTAATCACCCTGTTCCACAGTCGCCACGGAGAACTAATCATCCTGGCCCACAGGAGAACTAATCATCTTGTCCTACAGTCGCCACGGAGAACTAATCATCCTGGCCCATAGGGGAACTAATCATCCTGTTCCACAGTCGCCACAGAACTAATCATCCTGTCCTACAGTCGCCACAGAGAACTAATCATCCCGGCCCACAGGAGAACTAATCATCCTATCCTAAAGTCACCACCGGGTGTCACAGGGGAAGGTTGAACCTTTCACCCTATACGTAGTGCACCACCAGGGGATGGTGAGTTGCCTTGTGGTCACATGTCACTCCAAGAAGTACCCCGTGCCCCCTGGAGCTCCCAGAGCTCAATACATCATACTCGACCCTCATAAGAGGGTCTTTGAATGACACCAAGTCGTTCTCGGAAAGTCAAGAATTTGACCTTCCCTAGGGCTTTGTCAAAATGTCGGCGACCTGTTCATTTGTACCGATATGTTGGAGCCTTATTGCTCCCTACTGCACCATATCCCGAATATAGTGGTACCTGATATTGATATGCTTGGAGCGATCATGAAATACGAGATTCTCTGATAAACGAATCCCGCTCTGGTTGTTACATAGGATCACGGTGGTATCCAATGTAAATCCAAACAGCTCACTGAAGAGCTTTAGCAACCAGATCGCCTCACAAGAGGCCATACTAGCAACAATGTACTCTGCCTCGATGGTGCTCAAAGCCACCGACTTCTGCTTCCTACTCATCCAGGATATCGAGGCAGATCCCAAAAAGGAACAACACCCAGAAGTGCTCTTTCGGTCCACCACACTGCCTGCCCAATCAACATTGGTATATCCAAGTAGTCTCACATCTCCGACAGTGTATCTCAACCCATGAGTGATTGTGCCACGAAGATATCTGAACAGATTCTTGGCACCAATCCAATGTGTGTGGTAAGGCTCAACCATATGTTGACTCAATGTGTTGACTGCAAAGCATATATCCGAACGTGAGTTCACCAAGAACATCAATGCTTCAACGAGTTGACGATACTTGGTAGCATTTCGTAAAACAGGTCTGACAACACTACCACTTAACTTCTTGAAGTCAAGCTCCATCGGGGTAGTTACGGGCTTGCAGTGCACCATACCGAATCTCTCCAATATCTTCACCACATATTTTCCTTGAGATAGGAAAATCTGCCCTGGCTTCTACCAGACTTCTAGTCCTAGGAAATAGTGCATCAGTCCTAGGTCCTTCATCTCAAACTCAGAAGCCAAATCCCTCTTACATTTGTGAATGAGAGGGTCTGCCCCTATTAGAAAGAGGTCGTCAACGTACAACACCAGTATGAGAGGATTGTCATCTTCAACCTTAAAGTAAAGGTTAGGGTCGACTTCACTCCTAGTGAATCCCAGCTTCATCAAGTAGCTATCGATCCTCTCATACCATGCTCGGGGTGCTTGCTTCAGCCCATAGAGGGCCTTCTTCAACCTGCACGCATGAGATTCTCGATCATTTATCTCAAATCCTTCGGGTTGCTCCACATAGACCTCCTCTTTGATCGAACCATGCAAGAACACAGTCTTGACATCCATCTGATGTAGGTTCCATCCTTGCGAAGCAGCAAGGGCTATGATCGAGCGGATGGTGGTATATCGGGCAACAGGTGCAAATATCTCGTCATAGTCTATACCTTCCTTCTGAGAGAAGCCACGAGCAACAAAACGAGCCTTATATTTTTCCGCACTTCCATCAACTGCATGCTTTATCTTGTAAAGCCATTTCGAAGTGACAACTGCTTTTTCCTGGGGTCTGGGGACCACATCCTAGACATCGTTTTTCATGATGGACTCATATTCCTCAGTCATAGCATCCTTCCATACTTGATGCTTGACAACTTTTGCGAATGACGAAGGCTCATTTTGGATGATCGTGCTCATGATGGTCAAGTATCCCTGATACTTGGTTGACTTCTTACTCTCCGGAAGGTTCCCCTGGGTGCAATGTGCCCTTCAGCATCATCAAGTGTCCCACTAAGCCATGAAGGTCTCTTCCTAGAAGAGGAGGGCTCTTGCAGAGGGGGATCAATAGGATCCATAGGTTCTTCCACATCGAGCATCGTCTCATCTTCCTTTGCCTTCGGTTCCCTGGTGTCAGCTTCTTTAGATCCCATTAGGGTAGGAAGATTGTCAACTTTGCTAAGAGCCATATCTTCGTCAAAGGTGACATCATGGCTAATCTCGACTTCCCTTTGCCCAGCCACATATATTTTATAGCCCTTAGTATTTTCGCTATAGCCCACAAAGATTCCTTTCTTTTTAGATGCACACAATTTATTCCTTTTCTACTTTGGCACATGAAAATATACAGGACTTCCCAAAATTCTAAAATGAGATACGTTAGGTTTCTTACCAGTGAACATCTCTTCGGGAGTCTTGGAACCCAATTTTTGATGAGGGCTTCGCTTTTGTACATATACGGCGGTATTTGCAGCTTCGGCCCATAAACTCTAGAAGTCTTTGATCATGGAGCATAACACGGACAACTTCCACAATCGTACAATTCTTCCTTTTCGCCACACCATTCTGCTCAAGAGTATATGGTGTAGTAGTCTCCCTCTTAATGCCAACCTCTTTGAAAAAGTCATGAAGCTCATTGGATTCATACTTGGTCCCATTATCAGTCTTTAAGATCTTCATCTTCTTTTTGGTTTGATTCGCGATCAAGGCTTTGAAGTGACGAAACTAGGAGAACACTTCATCCTTCTTTTTCAAGAAGTATGTCCAAGCCTTGCGAGAATAATCATCTGTAAAACTGAGGTAATATAAATATCCTCCCAAGGAGTTCACAGGCATCATACCGGATATGTTTGATTGAACCAACTGCAATATATCAGAGGTCTTGCTTTGGCTTGAGGGGAATGTTCCCCTTTTGAACTTTCCTTTGGCACGTCCCAGACATACACCTTCTTGCTCTAATCTGAACTCAGGCATCCCGGTCACCATTTTTCTCACATCAGGTAGATCTTTATAATGAAGGTGAGCAAACCTCCGATGCCATAGTTCAGACTGAAGAGATGTGTCACAAGACATGACACCCAACGGACTTCCTCCGACCTGATATAATGAATCAACTCGAAGCCCAAGAGTGAAAGCATCTTTAAAGTTCTTTTTCCATACACGTACCTTGCCATCAATGAAGGCCACCTTCTCGCCTTTGTCTTACATTTTCCGAAATGGACACTAGGTTCTTTTTGAGATCAGGTACATATAATACTTCTTGTAAATGAATTGTATTTCCCTAATTCAATTGAAGAGTGACATTCCCTATGCCTTTGACGGGATATTTTGAGTTGTCCCCAAGAACAATTTCCAGGTTGGTCTCCTTCTCTATTAGATGAGAGAGAGCTTCTTTGTAACCAGTGAAGTGCCTTGAGGCACCACTATCAATAAGCCAATTTCCCAGCAAGTTCAGGGGAGCAGTTTTAGAGAGGGCCGCTGGTAGATAATATTCATCTTGCTTATTGTTAACAACGTTAAATTCATACCTGGAGTTTCTTGCCTTCTTGAAGGGTTTTCCTCTTCCTTGATTTTCGACATTTCTTTTACCTCTGCCATTGGACCTACCATTCCTTTTATTGCCTTGAGAGTGATTTTGATTATCGTCATGGTGTGAGTCCCTTTTATCAGGGCACTCCCTCGCATAGTGGCCCATTTTGTTGCAATTGTAACATCGACCTTTTCTTCCACCTTTTGGTCCAGCCTTTCCTTTGGATTTAGCCCCATAATTGTTTCTTCTTTTAGCATGAGAAGAAAAGGCAGAGGGATGGCCTTTAAGTGCGGGCATTTCTTGCTCTTCCATCCTTGTTTCTTCTTGAATGCATCTTGCCATCAATTCCTCAAATCCAGGAATTACATTATTGTTGAGAAGAGTAGTCCTGAATATATACCATTTAGGTGGCAGTCCTCCAAGAGTTGTGAGTGTCATTTCCCTGTCAGGAACTACTTCCCCAATAGATAGGAGATCATTCTTGATCTCGGTGATCCTTAAGAAATATGCTTGCATACTCTCATCTTTGCCCTTCTTAATTTTCTTCAACTTATTTCTAAGGAATAGAACTTGATTTGCATCATTAACTTTAAATAAACTCACCAGTCTATCGTAGATTTCCTTGGAGGTGGTCATCTTGGAAACATAGGCCACGAGGCGCTTGTCGATAGAGTCCTGGATGATCTTCCTTGCTTTGACTTCTCCCTTGGTCCACTTGCTTCTACTAGCAGCGGATGCATTTGATGGAGGCACAACAATATTGCCTCTCACATTATCCAACACTTCCCGTTCTTCCAATATTAGATCGAGAGACATCTTCTATCCGTGATAGTCAGACTTCTCACAAAGTTCGTCTTCAGCGGGGAAGTGTGTTGAGGACCCCACTACTTCTTTAAGATTGCTTCAACAACCTTCGGTGATTGCTCTTGCTCTTGCTCTTGCTTGGTCTTTGTCTTCACCTCACCTCTGATACCATGTTAAATTATTGTATGTTCTATGCTTAGAGCAATTTACTTCTTTTCTTCTTATTAGCCACAGATTAGCAATCATATATACATTAAGTAAAGTGTAGATAGAACATTAAACGATTGATAGAAAACAAGCCAAGACGAGACACAAGATGTGGTGGCTAGCCAGGGACAAACTCCAATGCGGGGAAACCCTTTGATGAAATCTTCTTTTATCTTCAATAGTTCAGTAGAGAGAAATAGTACAAAATCAGAATTCTATAATTTTATATCAGCAACAGCTAACCCTAGATCAACAAAGTCAAACTTGGTCAAATAGACCCCGATTGACTTCGTCAAATTGAAGAACTTGGTCTTCAACAACAATAAGTAGCAACCCAAAACAGTCCCTAAAACATGGTCAAAACATCAGTCAATATATCAGCTCCTGCAGTCAACCCTAACCAGTCAATGCTGCCCAAACCAGTGGTCAAACAGAGGTCAACAAGGTTGATCTGAATTGCGGCTAGCAAGGGAGAGACTCCCCACACAAATTCGCAGTCAAGGGAGGCTATACATTGGTCAACGCAGTCCTCTAGCACCCAAAACGTGTTGCTGTACCTTCCTACGTCCTCCTTCCACGTCACAGCTTGCTGCCCTAACTGCCTCCTCTTTCTTCTTCCCATGTGAGAGAGTCTTCTTCCTCTTATGCATACCCAAGAGACTAGGAGAGAGAAGAGATGTGGAGATGAGATGATGAGAAAATGAATCAACCTCTATTGTATTTATATGATTCACTGGGCATGTGTGCCACACATTTAACCGCTGGTCGACCTTGACAATTTGTCAAGTAAATACAAATAAATTCATATCTCCATAAATACTTGTCGGAATCGGATGATGTTTAGATCAATCCTACACCTCTCGACAAGAGGAATCTAGGAAAAATATCAGCTGCCATAAATGAGGTGACCCACATGGAGTTTGACCCTAGTTTCCAATTTTAACAATTACTACATATTTAGGTTGCAAGAGTGAACCCATAGGTGTAAGCAGGATTCATCATTCCCCTCTTCATTCTTGAACCCTCTCCATTATCCATGTCCTATTTAGTTTCCCACCTCCCACCCCTATGATCTAACATGTAAGTATTATGATTATATTATGATTATTGTGATGCTTCTTGGTTTTGCCCCATGATTAGCCATAGGGGCAAGAGGTGTGACATTGATCTAATGATATGTTGGCTACATTGGTTGTATGATTATACTTAGGTCATGCATTCCATGCTAGCATTGCATATTAGAGTAGTTAGTCACATTGCATATTGTGTGAGCATTCTAATATCATTCATATCATGTTCATGATGAATAGAATGCATTAAGAACATATTTTATACCCTGTATAGATTTTATCATCTTCATATAAAACATTTGTGATACCTTACACCTAGTGCGCATGCTCCCAAAGAAGTTGATTGCAATGTGCAGGTTACAGGATTGTAAGTGCAGGGATTGCTAATGTTCTCATGAACTCCTCGTTTGAGCAGATGGATAATTCACTCTACAGTGAGCTCATGTCCCTCAGTTGGAGCCATTGTTACCCACCAAAATTGGTATAACCCTATAGGAGAAAAAATTTCACCTATGCTTGAGACCTAGCCAGTCAACTAGATAGTTAACAACACTTGACTGCCACCACTAGCTAATGATATGCCATTATATCTCCGCCACTTGCATTAGCCAATTTCTTCTTAGTCATCCAACATGAGCGCATGGACAAATGTGGGCCTCCACTCAAAAGGTACTTTGGTCATTTTGCAATCGGGTGCTTATACATGTTTGTTTTTGGGTATTTGATATGGATTATGGGGTGATCTAGAAGAATGAGGGATTTTGACTGTGATCTTGTTCTCTCACCTTAAATCGAGGGTTAATCTTTGATCCTCTTCTAGTGAGACCTCCCTTAATGGCCTAATGGGTATAGGAGGGGCACTACTTGGGAAGCCCTGAGTGAGATAGTGTAGTTCCATCTTCCCCTATGTTATAATTAACACTTTCCATCATGAGTTCTTTGGGATTTTGCACCCATATACTATATCGTTGGGTAGGGCCCAAAAAATTTGCCATAGGAGGTGGATGCAGCGAAAATAAACAGAAAGAGCATATCATGGCCACACCAAAACAAAACAAAATGAAAATCAAAATGCAGAGGAAGGCCAGGGACATACAGACTAGCACGTGGGAAAAAGCGTAACATGAGCTCTACCTCACTCATTATGAGCATTAGCCGGTTCCTGAGCACTTGATGCTCAATTACATCAAACGAAGGAACCCTTGCATGTGCCAAAGCCGATGAGCAATGAACTGACTCATCGTTAAGGGGTAATACAATTGCCACATCATTCAAACCAAGCTCTAAATCTTGAGCTATGAGCAACAATACAAATAAAAATCAATAATAAGTAAAAGGCGCACAAGAGGGGTGGAAAAATGGCCGAGTTGGTAACTCATGCATCCATTAATGCTCCCTCCTCACATCTATAAACTCAGTATGTGGGCGGCACCCCCATCAGCTGATCGCTTTGACCATGGCACTTAGCCATGAAGTCTTATCCCCTTCGTTATCAACATTATTATTCACTAACATCCTATCATTTGAAGGTTTTTCCAAGGAAGTGTTACTTCCCCTTAGGGGTTGGGAACACCTAATAAGATTGACCTTTAGTCACTCCTAACTAGGGAGACAACACCTTTGCGAGTTTAGGGTCTTGATTTTGGATGGGGATCCTTGTTTGAAGTATTAAATAGCCCATGACATTGAAGTTTGGTTCATTTAGATGTAATACCGATCTTTGTGCCTAATGACTGGTTGCTTTCACTAGAATATTTATTGTGATTGTTAAGTGGTTTAGTAGCCCAGGTCTTGAGCACCTCCTCCACAAGTACCCAAGCCCTTAGAGAAGCATATTGGAATGAACAAGTGAAGCATTGAGACCCTTGGGCCTCCTCGTAGTAGCATACTAGCAATAGATGACACATGTTCCAGGGCAAATCCGACACCTAGGAGATTGGATTACTTTGTACTAGATTTGATGATTCATTAGGTTGACATAGTTGGACCCAACATGCCCCCAGGCTGACCTTGACACTAATTTATGGATGACAACTAATGATTCAACCCAGATGAAGAGACTAGGGAGGGCTAGTTGCACTTGAGAAGCCCTCAATGCTAAAGCAGAGGAGGCCACTTTGAGTGGTTGGAGATCCATGGAGACCCCTTTGTGGTGCCCCAGCTAGATATTGGTTCCACACAGGAGCCATTGAAGTGGATTTGAGGAGGAACCCTCAATTTTTGACTCTTAAATGCTTCTACACCATCTTGGACACCTAATCTCTCTTGGACATGCCATTTTGAGCTCATTTACTACATGACATTAGCCCTAGAGAGCTAGTGGCTCACATGTTTGGGCTAATTAGAACAATTTATGTTTAAGCTAGTGGGTTGGTTTGTAACCCATAGGTATGTTGTGATCAAACTTGTTTTCTTGGGGCCTTTAGGCTAATTAGCACTTGTACTCATATGAATAGAGGAGAGGATCATACATTTCTATCATCACCACTTGTGACATAAATTCGGCCTTCTTGAGAATTTCGACCTTCTTATTTCTCGGAGAGATGTGATTCTATGGAGAAATTGTCTATTGGAGCTTTTTCTTAGCATTGGAGAAGTTATCTTGGATCAATAAAGGATTATACATTTATTTTGTTTTGTAATTGAACTTTGTACTTGATAAATTTATGATCTTATGTCTAATGTATGGAATGCATTGATTATCTAGGGTTTTCTTTATTTTACCATTTATTGTTGAAGATCAATTGTATAAAATCTAGATATCATCATTGTATGCATTACTCATGGATGAAATGTGAATGTTAATCCCTTTGGTGAACCTTTAAAATAGATCTCACAAGTGACCCTGATTCCTCACAAAGATAATACTTAGTGTTTTGTGCTAGGGCATTCAAATATCCTTATTGCTTTGCAAGATTTAGCCAATCTATCACACCCATAGACTCCATCTTCCAAAGGACTAGACATTGGCCTTGTCTATTTGGTGATCACACAATTTCACCCCAAAACTAAATTTGTTCTCTTTCCTACTTCAAACGTCTTGAGGAAAAACAACCAAGGTAGGGCTTGATGTGAATTGCATAAGAAGGGGAATTTAAGCTTGTGTAAGGATTCAACATTGAGGGAAGATCTAGTTGCCTCAAAATCAACCTCCCTTAGTGGCTAATCTTTCCATTTAAGCACTAATTTTCTTGCTTGTTATCGTTCAAACTAGTAGGGGTCCCGGAAGGGGATCCTATAGAGAAACTGCTAGGTCAAGGGGCAACAATAGAGCAATAGCCCATTGTCACCTTATCTATGGTTCCCTTCTCTTTATGGACTTTCACCGATGGGAGGAGACTCGATATAAGAGGAAACACAAGGATTAATAAGTCAATGATGGGATGAAGAGTGATTCCTAAAGCCTATTCACAAGAGAGGCTTAAGTAATTTGCTTGCTTGCTTTGAAAGCAAGGTAATTGGCTCTCTAAGAAGGGCTATGAGGATACCTAGACCTAGGGTTGGAGGATATGCCTTGACAAGGGGCTTCCTAGGCTTAAGGATCCTTGTGAAGAAATGAATTCTATGTAATCCTTGTGGAATTTGAGTTGTAGAGTTGCAGGACCACAAAGAACTCGAGTGGACCTTGACTAAGTCAAGGGTATGGAGTTGATCAACCAAGGAGGGGCATGAACTAATTAGGGGAAAGAATAGGATCAAAGGACAAGTTTTCTTTTGAGATTTGAATGCAATGATCCAAGTAAGGACACTAACCCACATCAACCTAGGGCAAAAATTGGTCTTATGACTAGGGCCTGCTATATCTTGGGATTCCACTGTCAGATATGCTTGAAATTTGGAGGACCTTTAGAGAAAAGCCCAGTGCAATAGTGGACCAAAAATCGAGGGATTTGAATGGCTACAATAAAATTCGTTGGATGCCCTAGGTGACCCTCTAGGGTTAGGCCTAGAATTTGGAAAAGTGAAGAAAGAGAGGTAAATTTGACCACCAAAGGGATACGAGGATCAATGCCTTATTTCTTGGGCTTAATGGAGTCAAGATACACAGATTGAGAATTTTCGTGAGCTAAGGAGCCCTAATTGATCTTTGCTAGCCTCTCCAAGGGAAACAACTAGATCAATAGGGATTTATACTTCAAATTTGCGAAGGAGACAAAGTTTCGAGGTCTTCAACGTAAGAGGTGCCTCTAGGAACATTCACCCGATCCCTCAAAGCTCAACACATGCATTTAATCACCTTTTCAAGGTCCCAGATGAATTTCACATTACATAACCCATACAAGAACAATGATAACAAGTTACATGCATTTGACAAGTAAGGTAACAAAATAACATCAAAGTTTCAACTTACATGAGAAAAAGAGTATATCTATTCATCAATTTGACATTATAAAGAAGCTCCAAAGACAATAGTGGAAATCCAAACATCATAGTGCATCAAGAAAGCTCCAAAAGTTATCCCAACAAAAAGTACAAAAATCTCTTAAGAGATACCAATCCAATCCAAGTGATGATGAGAGAAATGAATCACCTCACATCAATTTATACGATCTCTATAGAGTTCGATTTGCTTAATCAGGCCTAATTAAGCCCCAAGTAATATAATGTGCAATAATAACATCCCTTGGTGACAAGCCCACCAAGATAGCTCAATAACATAAAATAAGCCTCTCAAGAGGGTAGAATAATCAATTTAATGAGTTGTTGGGCCATTGAGAAGGCCTAATGAAGTCCAAAGTGTGCCATGGTGAGAGAATGGACTCCAATAATAGTGGACAAGGGGTTGGTCCCTTGTTTCCCAAGTAGGTCACATGTGGTGCTCCAAAGTGGGTGTGGGGGCATCATGATCCTCTTTAGCAAACTCGTCCAATGTTTATGGGTGAAACTGGGCCTTAAATGAGTGACAAACTCGACCTCTTTTTTGTTTTTGTTTTATGGAAAAGCTTAGACCCTTGGCCAACAAGAATTGGCCCAAAAAGTAGAGTATGAACTCAGCCTTATGCTCAGAACGCAATAGAGATTTGACCTCCCACAAAACCCTTAACTCAACCCATTCTTTAGTAGGCTCAACCCACTTATATATGGTAGACTTGGCCCTGAAATGAAGCTTGGAAACTTGGCCTGTATAAAGAGATATAGAATATTCATGGTTAGAAGATAAAATCAATTGATAACACCATGAGAACTTATTTCCTCTGCTATTATCGTCTTCTGTTGAAGCACAATGACAAAATCTAATTGATGTCGCTTCCAAACTAGCTAGGGTGTATAGTTTCAATATCGAAACTAGCAATCAAAATGAGGGTTTCCAAAAACCCTAGAATCTTTGTTAAGAGCTTTCCAAGTTTTTTTTTTCAAGTGAGAAAATGGGGGAATGAAGAGAGACTCCTCATTTTCCCTCTTTTATAAGTCATTTGCCATTTTTGCCACCTTTTTACCCCTTTATTTTAATAAAGTCACTTTAATGGGTTTTTTCACTTGATAATTTAAAAATGCCTTTTCATTAGCCTAGGACGCACCCCTTTCACCAATTCAACTTTTGTAATGTTTTCTCCTCGATGAACTGTGTTCCCTTGATTAATTTTTCCTGTCCTAGCCTACGGGAACCTTATTAGGTTAGCGGATTCCCTTATGTCTCCTAAGTGAATGGGGACATTACAAAGAAGAATACCCTGAGGAAGACTCTTTTTTGGATCACCAGGACATTGAAAGTAACTTAGGATATGACCCAGAAAAGGAGCATGGTGAGAATCATGTTGAAAAAGACACCTTGGTATATGAAGTTGAGGGAAGCTCCATCCTTTTTATGGATGTTAAGTTTGGTAATGCACTTTCTGAAGACCTTGAAAAGGGTGATCCCATTAATTCTCGAGAGTTTAACATTTGTGATTTTTTGCATATAGAAGGGAAATGGGATATGAGCAGCCATTTTGACAAGGATCCGACTTATGATATTGATAATGATGTTAACAATGACCTTGTCTTGCCTTACACCCCATATAATCAGGAAGATATGATTGTTGATGTATTTGAGCCATCCTTAGATCTTCTTTTTGCCTTCCTTCCATCATATTCAGATTCCATGGCTTGTGAAGATGATGAGCCAATTTCGATTGCCCCTTTTGAATCTTATTCTTATGGTAAGTAGTCTGTTTGTCGAGACCTTGCCCTTGAGTCATCTCCTTCCTTATAACTCACTGGATGTCTTAAATGACATCAATGAGAGTTGTACAACGGAGATAGTTCTTGAGCAAGAATTCCTGAGATTGATTATTGATTACTCCAAATTTAGGTTGCAAGAGAGAACCCAAAGGTGTAAGCAAAATTCTCCATTCTCCTTTTCATGCTTGACCTTATCTCCATAATCCATGGTATATTTAGTTTCCCACCTCCCACCCCTATGATCCGGAATCTAAGTATTATGATTATTGTGATGCTTCTTGATTTTACCCCATCATTAGCCATAGGAGCAAGAGGTGTGACATTGATTTAATGATATGTTGGTTGCATTGGTTGTATGATTATACTTAGGTTATGCATTGCATGCTAGCATTGCTTATTAGAGTAGTTAGTCACATTGCATATTGTGTGAGCATTCTAAAATCATTCATATCATGTTTCATGCAAGAATAGAATGCATTGAGAATAGATTTTATTTGCTGTACAGATTTTATTATCTTCATATGAAACATGGGTGATACTTTACACCTATTGCACATGCTCCCAAAAAAGTTGATTGCAATGTGAATGTTACATGTTTGCGAGCCCAAGGATTGCTAGAGTTCTCATGAACTCCCGTTCGAGCATATGGATCATGCGTTCTACGGTGAGCTCATGTCCCCATGTTGGAACCAGATATTACCCACCAAAATGGGTAATCCTATAGGAGAACTTTTCTCCTATTCTCGACAGCCAGTTGTTCAACTTCATTGCCAACAACCCCTAGCAACCACCACTAGCTAATGATATTGCATTATATTTCCGCCACTTACATCAGCCAGTTGCCCTTGAGTCCTCACCCATTCGACATGAGCACATGGATGAAGGTGACCCTCCACTCAAAATGTAATTTGGTTATTTTGCAATCGGGTGCTTATCCCTAGTGTTGGGGGACATGTTTTCCCCAAAACTGGGGCATCTGGGTTTGCCACACCCCCTCGCTCCTAATCCTTCCTCCAATAAGATAGAACAAAGATATGGGATTGAGGTTTGGGCAGTTTGTGACCTTGGTAAACTTAAATTTTTAACATTACCATAATTGTTTTAGGATGTTTGAGTGTGGTTCCAATCTCATTGGATTTTATATGGAGAAAGTAGGATTTCATGTCCCATTCAGAATTCACGTGACTTCACAGTTTTCAGGGTTTTAGGATTGACAGGATTATAGTGCTTCCATTGGATTGCATAATGATGAATTTCCTTGGAATGAATTGTTATCATTGGGATATTATGACTATTATTTTTATTTTTGTAATTTTAGAGACAGGGTCCCAGCCAGCTTGAATGTCCCTAAAATTTGGTAGTGCTCGCACATGTCCCCCATGTGTATCTCGACAGTCTGTGTTCTCCCATCCTAGAAACTTGGTGGAACATTGTCTTTATGTGGCAATGTGATTATTTGATGTTGCTGTCGGTTTATTATTAAAGAAACTGAAAAAAATGAATATGTTTCTAGTTTTTAAAGCTTGCTGATTTTTCCGATTAAATCCCAATTAATCTTTTTGGGACCTTTGCTGATTAATGTCTGATTATGATTATTTCATCTATGACTTCGACAGCCGCTGCACAGGCTGACTGAATTTTTTATCACCTATGTTGGTAAATTCTAATCAACGATGTAGCTTGCGTGAAACGATTTGTATGACATATATTAAACTTTTGTTGGAGTCTTGTAAGTTATAGATTATCCTGTAGGTGCAGGGTTCTGTCTTTTTTCTTTTTTGTTTTCTTTGGGAAGTGGATGTGAATCTTCACTTTTATGTATAAGTTACATGTCAACATGCTATCAAAGCTTATGGTTCAGGTATACATGGGTTTCTTGGATGCTGTCCTACTTTAGTTTCTATCATCAAGGACTTGATCTCGTTATTTGTTCATGTTGCAGATTGTATTGGTTCAGCATTTAATGCCAAAGGAGCAATGCAATGTCCAAATTGTAGGAATATTGAGAATGGCCAATGGCTTTACGCAAATGGTTGTAATCCTTATGAAGACATTATTCTTGAGAATTTCACAAATAATGAAGACTTGTATGATGTAAATCATACTGAAATGGTAAGATGTTCCTGAGGTTATTTTATTCATCCAAAGATTCTGCTGCATGAACTGGAAACTACGGAATTTACACAAGTATTACCAACATGTTATAATTTTTCCATAAATAAGGTTATTTTTTTTGAAGACCTTATTGCTTTCAAATTAATAATAATTATGCATGATTACCATATTCAATTTATTGAACAGAAGCAGAAGACATGCTTCAGTTGAATTTTCGGATGTATCCAATTGACCTTTGTTAGTAATTAATTATACAGATATAGTTGAGCCTTTCATATGAAAATTATAAAGGACAGTACAGATCAAATTTTTATGATTTGATGCTTAGATTATCTATTAGATCCCTTAAATTTGTTTCAGCGAGAATCCAGCATTGCACATATACTTGTACAGTCTCCTGGGTCTATCATTCAGCTTGAGGATATTAATTATTTTTATTGGTCCAGTGATGCACATCGTATTCCAAGAATCTTAACTTTTAGACTCTAGTACACTTTATTTGCTCATGCAGATATCTTCAATTCTCGTGTACCAATCTAAAAATTTTGTAGGCACAAAATAAGTTCATATTTCCCATTCTTTTAAAGTGTATTCTGTAGGTATTTCTTTGTACAATTTTCTTTTATCTATATAGATATTTGTGCTGCACATTTAAGCCAGGTAGAATAAATTCCATCTCTTTTACAAACTCTGCAATTTTGTTTGTTAATATGCATTAGTTGGCTTCTTTGTTTTAGAAGATCCTTGAAAGTATGATTTTATGGTAGCCAGAACATCCTTTAGAGTACAAATATGTTCATTTTTGTGATTCCTCTATTTTGTATTGTAAACTCCGTAATATAAGAAGATGGAAAGCACAATCCTTCATTGACTGCTAGTGTTCTCGTTTGAGTTTCCAGGGTAAATATTAGTGTTCCATTGTGTGACTTTGCTTCTGTAGTCTATTTCATATGCTGTAATAGTTAAGGTATTCAAATGGTATGTTTTTATTTTTTAATTTTGGAAGTGTTAGAAATAATAAAAGAAGGTTTTGTAGTCTGTTTCATATGTTGTATTAGTTAAGATATTCAAATGGCATGTTTTTATTTTTTATTTTTTGAAGCATTAGAAATACTAAAACAAAGTTTCACAGCTGAGCATAGGCTTATTATGGTTGTTTTAAGTTTAGATTTATTTTGATGAGCTGCCAGTGGAATATCAATGGTGGTTTATAGATCAATGATTTTGTTTATTTCTCTATAATTAGGACACATCAACCTAAAATAGTCCGACTTTTTTAACATCACCACTAGAGTTGAAAAATAACTTTTGTTTGGTCATTAATACTTACATCCAACATCTCTTTTACTATTTTTTCATTCTCAGTCTTTCCTTGATATGGATATCCATAAGGTCTTATGTTGGGAGGTGTTGTACCTAGTAAGAGACCAATTTAGTGCTCATGATTGCTAGAGGGAGGTAGACCTTTGAAAGGCTTGCTATGTTTGTTCAAAGTATGTTGTAGTTCTAGAGGAATAATATTGTCTTCTTCTTGAATTTCCATAGAATAGACATTGGCAATAATTCCTTGAGCAACTTTGTTTAGTAACTTTTCCATTTTGCATGAGTTAATCTCCTAAGATGTTGGGTCTTGTTATCTCATAAATTTGCCCCTGGCAAATTTAAATGGTTAAAGACCAGTGCATTTCATCAGGCTAGGGGGTTCAGAAACAAATATAGACACAGGCTGAGTATTGGTTCCCAGGGAGACAACTTACATGATTGATCCAATGATGATTTAGACACAATTTTATGTAGATTAGAGAAACTTGCTGTTTTTGGTAGGTCCCCTACTTTCTAAGAGGCAGAGTTCCAAGGATGGTACAATAGTATTGATCACACATTTATATCCCTTTATGAACTCAGGATTTCAATAAGGCTTCTCCATGTGACAAGCATGGCACATACCATTTTTTAGCAGATTTTGTCCTGAGATTCGCATGTTAGAGATAATGGCATATGTTGAAATTCTAAGGCTGGTATGGTAGAATACAATTTTTTACCAGGTTTTCATTTCCTAATGATTTTCAACCAATATTTATGCCACTAATATCATTGAATAATTACACTTCAGAAAATCTCAACAGTAAATGCAGCAGAAACAATAAAGATCATAGAAAGACAACCATGCACAATAGAGACAATATTTTTACCTTGGGAAACCCAACCTTGGGAGAAAACCCAACAACTTTTCTTAGGAGAAATTATTCTTTAGCAAGGTTTACAAATCAACAATTTGTCTAGAAATCTGTGCCAATAATCCAAGTCAAATACCAGTCAAACCTAGTCAAAACATCTGCTGGTCAATGCTGGTCAAACAAGCCAAAATATAAAAATTCAACGTTGGTCAATTCGGCCCGGTGAAGCAGGCCTGCTGTCAAACTTTGGCCATGTGGTCAACTAGAGTCAACCTTGTGGTTTTTGGTCAATAGTTCGCACATGCAGCCCTCCCGCGGTCAACAATCTGTGGTCAACCCTCTATTAAAACAACTCGTTCAACTCTAGTCAACTTGGTCAAATAGAGATCAAACTTGGCTTGGTTAATGCTGGTCAAAGATTCGATCAACTTTAGTCAAAGTGGCTAGATGAATTTGTCCTTCTCCACACATGTAGCGTGTCCAAGAGATATACAAATGATGAAGAGAGAGAAAAGATTTTCTCTTGCTTGGTGGATAAATGAGACATCACATCCTCTTATTTATACATGTTGGATGGGGTGTGATAACCCAAGGGATACATCTGTTCACAGGTTGGTCAACTTGATTTTTCCCAGGCTGACTTGCCTTAGTAAAATAAATATTTACATGATGCATCTAGTGTCGACTTGAAGACCCGTTAGTCATGCGGGAATACCTTCTGACGTACTAGACAAAAATCAACAATCACTCTTAGCAAGGGAGGTGTTCTCCTTAGCTAAAAATAAGTTTCTCGTTAGCTGCAATTTCTCCTACACTAGAAAAGTTCATCAACTTGCTATGTTGATGTAGTGTCTCCTCACATGCACATCTACAAATATAGATCACTTCATCTCGAAGCAGGCAATGTGAGTATCCTGGCCATTTATGCCCAGCCAGATCAACATGGCTCCATGGGTGAATATATCAATCTCCCCTTGTCAAATCAGCATGACCTAGCCAAATCAACATGGCTTCTTACGTGAATGTATCATTCTTCCATAGTTATATCAACATGACCCTATGAATGCCAAATTAGCATGGCTTCGATGGAAGAATGTTTTCCTTATGTTGTAGTTTCCTTGCACCATTCACCCCTAGCCAAATCATCATAGCTTCATGGGTAAATTTATCAATCTCCTCTATTCAAATCGACACGACCTTAGCCAAATTAGCATGGCTATATGGGAGAAAATATGCCCAATCTTGCATGCGTCAATACTCTGGGTCATTCACCCCTAGCCAAATTAGCATGGTTGAATGGGTGAATGTATCACTCTCTCATAGTCAAATCAACATGATCTCGTGGGAGAATGTCTTCCCTGTTATGCAAGCTGTAGAAACATCAACACTCCCTCTCTAAGAGGGAGGCATTCTACATCACACCAAGCTTGTTTCTAAAGTATACAAACTTCACTATCGATAGAGGCTTGGTGAGAATATCCACAATTTGCTCGTCTGTCGATATGTACTAGAGCACCGTTGCTCCCTTTTGCACCATGTTTCATACCATGTCCAATTGTACCACATAGGTACCTCAATACTGTGAAAAATTGATGACCCAATTCCCTACCGCAGTAATTGATTAAATTTCTCCTACTTGTTAATTTCTAAATCAAGTTATTTACAATGTTACACAGTAAATATCGAAATAAAATCTACTTTAGCCTTCACAACATAAAATACTGCGGAAACAAGCACTGAGCAAGAAGGAAATAGCACACACATAATTGACACATAAAATATTGCGGAAACAAGTACTGAGCAAGAAGGAAATAACACACACATAATTGACACTGTTGGTTTTGGACAATGTCCCCAGAAAAACCAACATGGGAAACCGACGCAGCGGTTGAGGGTTTTAATTATTATGCAGGAGTTTTTGAATACAATCTTTGGATGCCTTACTGGCTATCTGATACAGAGAATCTGACTGGCATAGAAATTAGTGAGAAATAGCTCACACTATCGTTGGCGATTCGACACTGACCCAGCCACTGAATGGCTAGCCCCAAGTTGCCTCTGGGCAGCCTCTGCACAGTCACTGCGCTGCTCTGTGTCACAACTGACGGGGACTGCGTCACTTCCTCCGGCTGATCGATTTGCTGGCTGGATGCTCGATCCTTTGGCCCTCTGGCCTCACACCCTGGTTCCTGGCACTGGATATGATCTGCTCCTTAACAAATTTGCGAATCTCCTCAAGGGCTCTGCGCTGCCTCAGCATGGCTTTACGCTGCCCAGTGTGGCTCTACACTACATCTTTTGGATCTCTCTCTGCCTCCTTTGCAATGTATCCTCGAATCAAGAAACTCTCCAACCGGAAAACTATCCTTGCCCCTCAATGCAAGAAGTCTCCTTGATGACTTCTCCTGCAACTGCTGCGCTGCTCTCTTGATCTCACTCAAGTGTCTTTCCAAATGCCTATCAAGCCTCTTCTTATAATCTTCTCGGTGATCAATCAACGACCTAGATTAGATTCTAATCAATGGCTTAGATAATCTTGGCTTGATCCTCGTCTTCTTTTTGAAGATTTACACCCAGTTTAATTAATACATTTTAATTATTTTAATTTCCTAAGTTTAGATTTAGGCATCCATTAAAGATAATTAATAATTTTAATTAAACCTCTTTCGGGTGGAATTTCCCAAAACGATTTTTGGGTATTGTGGAATGTATGTATCCTAGCCTCCTTGCAAAATCTTGAGGCTAGAGCATATCCGATGCTAACAAAAATCAACAATCCCTCTTAGCGAGGAATGTGCTCTAGTGCTGCAACCAACTGGAGCATCACTCTGATTATGCAACACCTCTTGCTGCGCTGCTGATGTATGGCTCTACTACCCACCAACTATTGCGCAACTCTAATTTGTGCTGCTGCTAACTCTGCTGAACTGTTGTCAATTATGGCATTTTCATTGCAACTGTGTTGTTGCTGCAACTGGAACATTTGCAATGAAAAAACATCCAAAATACTGAACTAACTGTGTTCAGTATGATGCATCTTTCGTTTGAGTTTCGACTGTTGCTAGCCTTTGCATTGCCATTGGAGCCTGCGCTGCCGCTGATTCTTCTCTGTGCTAATTGTACCGCTGTCAACACAAGCTCTGCGCTGCTCTGTATCTGACTGCTACTAGCCACTACATCTGTCACTCTAGCACCTGACTGCACCACCTGCCACTACATCTGTCGCTCTAACACCTGACTGCACCACCTGCCACTGGTCCATCCTGGGACAACTGACTATGGTCTCCCATAGCAAGGTCTTGATCCAAGAGGTGGACTCCTCAAGGATCCTGCCCATCTTGTAGCTCTCTTGGGCTACAATTCAGATCACCCCACCTCACCCTTGGAGGCATATCGATCATCATGGCAAACTCTTCCTCTAGTCTGGAGGACAACCTGTCGATCTTAGCAGATGCTGCTTGCTGATCTTGCTTCTCCTCCTTGTCCCTCTTTTTGAGTGGACACTGAGTGTTGTAGTGGCCCATCTCGCCACACTTGAAGCACTTGATCTTCGAAATGTCATTTTTCTTCCTTCGCTGCTCTTGCTGCTCCTTTGATGCAAGGGCCACATCCTCCTCTTTCTTCACGACCTTCGTCCCACTGCTGCTACTGCCATTGATTATGGCCTTCACCAGGTCACGCCTCCTCTCCTCTTGCTATAGATCAATCCATACATGTTCCCAATCTGGTAGGTGTTCTCTGCATAGGATGCTTTGGACAAACACTTGCCAATCTCCAGAAACACTATTTAGCGCTAATCAAACAAACTCTGTAGGTTGAGGCCCTGACCCTATTGAAGCCAGTTGATCTCGGACTTCTTGAAGCCAGTTGATCTCGGACTTCTTGAAGCCTCTTAAGGAAGGAGTTTATACACTCCCCTTTCTGCATCCTCGTGGATCTCAACTTCTCCTCCAAGTACATCTTTCGTTGCTCAGAAGAGCCTTTGTATAGCGCGTGGCTAAGGCTTCCCACATCTGTCGAGCAGTGTCCTTGCCGGCTATATGGGACACTACATGATCCCGAACTTTGTTGAGAATGATCCTCTTAGTCTTCGCCATATCAACCTTGTACTTCTTGATTGGATCTGCATCGGCGGGCACAATTACCACACTATTGACATACATCTTGAGATCATGCTCATCTAGAAGGCAGGATATCCTAGCCTTCTAGATCACATAGTTGGAGGCACCGTCTAATCGATCTTGATTTCTCAATCTTGCTGCTGCCATTTCTTCATTAAAAAGTCAAATTGCTCCCTCTTCTCCTTTGCGCAATTGCTGCCCAGCTATTCGCACTCCCTTCTGGAGTGAGAAATCCCGCACACAACTACTGCTGCTCTGCTTGGAAAATTTGGACTTCTTGGCTAGAAGTCCTCTGAGGAAGAAATTCCCTCAGTGTGCCTTCTTCTTTTTCTAATGCTTTTCTGCCCCAACAATTGTTGCAGAGAAAAAACTGCGTCCCACCTGAACACTGCTCTTCGCTGAAGCTGCTGTTGTACTACTCCCTCTGCTGCTGACAAATCTCGATCTTGAAAATCTTTCTTTCTGTCAACTCACTCAGAGAGAGATTTTTCCTTGAGAATCTTGCCCTCCTCGCACTGTGTTATGAACATAAATTATGTAAAAATAAATAAAAAATAGATAATAAATAATAATCACAATAATATAAATATAATAATAAATAATAAGTAAATTAACTAATGGTTAGTTAGTTAATAATGAAAAGGCATGTCTTAGAGACATGCTTGTTCGTGAAAGGTTACTTACCTGGCTATATATACAGGACCCTCATTCTCATTCGTATTATCCTATATGAACTCTTTATACAATATACAATTTACAATCACTATCCTATGATGGATGTCTTTGTCTACGAAGTATTTTAAATATTTCCACTGCGTATATGACTAGTAGTTGTTACACATTGGATTGCACAATCCTTTTGGGGATTCGATCTGCTGCCTCCGCAGCTCTCTGATCTCCCTCTTTAGCTCAGCACCGGACTATTCTGGCTCTGTTCTATTACTTCACCTGCCCTCTAATACCATGTGAAAAACCGGTTACCCGATTCCCTATTGCAATAACTGAGTAAAATTCTCCTACTTGTTAATTTCTAAATCAAGTTATTTACTATGTTACTTAGTAAACATCGAAATAAAATCTACTACAACCTTCACAACATAAAACACTGCGGAAACAAGTACTGAGCAAGAAGGAAATAACACACCCACAATCGACACTGTTGTTTTTGGATAATGTCCCCGGAAAAGCCCAACTTGGGAAAACCGGTGCAACAACTGAGGGTTTTAATTATTATGTAGTAGTCTATGAATACAATCTTTGGATGCCTTATTGGCTATCCGATACAGAGAATCTGACTGGCAGAGAAATTAGTGAGAAATACGTCACACTATCACTGGGGATTTGACATTGATCCAACCACTGAATGCTAGCCCCACGCTGCCTCTGGGCAGCCTTTGTGCTGCTCTGTGTCACAACTGATAGGGACTACGTCACTTCCTTTGGCTGATTGATCTGCTGGTTGGATGCACGATCCTCTGGCCCTCCGGCCTCACACCCTGGTTCCTGGCACTGGATCTGATTTTCTCCTCAACAAATTTGCGAATCTCCTCAAGGGCTCTGCGTTGCCTCAACATGGCTCTACGCTGCCTCTTTTGGATCTCTCTCTACCTCCTCTACAATGTATCCCTGGATTAGGAAACTCTTTAACTGAAAAACTATCCCCGCCCCTCATTGCAAGAAATCTCCTCGATGACTTCTCCTGCAACTGCTGCGCTGCTCTCTTGAGAAATCGATCTCTTGATATCTCTCAAATATGTCTTTCCAAATGCCCATGAAGCCTCTTCTTATAATCTTCTCGTTGATCAATCAACGACCCAGATTAGATTCTAATCAATGGCTTAGATCATCTTGGCTTGATCCTTGCCTTCTTCTAGTAAATTCACACCCAGTTTAATTAATACACTTCAATTATTTTAATTTCCTAAGTTTAGACTTAGGCATCCATTATAAATAATTAATAATTTTAATTAAACCTCTTCCGGGTGGAATATCCCAAAATTAGGTATTGTGGAAATGTGTCAGCCTCCTTGCAAAATCTTGAGGCTAGAGCACATCCGATGCTACCAGAAGTCAACCAATACATGCTTCGCCACATGCCTTGGCTCAACCATAAACTAGCCAACTTCCTTCATTGGGCTCATCACCACAACTGCTTTCTAGTTAGCCTGATTGGGTGCTCCGTCTGACACTAAAGCAGATCTTCTTGTGGCAATCCTAGTTGCTCCCTTTCTCATAGATGCAAATCCTCCTACCACTACTGCTCCCTTTGTTATTGAAATATACCTTGCTATTTGGCATGGTTCCCTCATGGAAGACATACTACTAGAGACCTCTCAACTTTGAGCATTGAGTCTGACAATCCTAACCCATAAGAAGGCTGCTCTTTCCATTTTGCCTGACTATCTACTCCCTTTGAACTAGAAACTCTTCTAATCATCTAGCACAGTCCTAGAAATCTTAACAATCTGTACAATCCTTCCTTTTGAACACCAATCAATCTTGCTGAGTCAATGCTCGAGCCCTTAGGCGATACAAGAACCTAGCCATATAGTGACTAGAGCAAAAGTCTCCTTGTAGTCCACTCCCTCTTTTTGGGAGAACCCTCTTGTTGTAAACCTCACTTTGTACTTCTCAATGATACCATTTGCTGCATGAATCATCGCCTTGGCAACCTTCGCAATGGACTTTTCTTCTTTTCTGCAAACCCCATTTAGGAGGCCATGGATGAAAGAAGAATCATAACATAACAATCATTTTCTGATATCTAAAGTAAACAAAATGAAAGAACAATAGGCTAACAAAAAAAATAAAAAAGGAGAGAAAAAAATTATTGAAAGTACTTTTCTCTTGATCAAGGAGGAAATTGTTGAGGGTTGTAAGGAACTGCCAAACCCCTCTTGATCTTGGCATCCTTGTGGAAGATCATTGAAGTCCTTGGAAGTATACTCTCCTCCTATCTCTGTCCTCAAAGCCTTGATCTTCTTCCTTGTCAAGTTTTCTACTTGAGCCTTGAACTCCTGGATTCTATTGAAGACCACATCCTTGGCCTTCATGGAAAAAATCATTAATGTATGTCAAAAGAAGCATTCTTTATGAAGTCCATTAGCAATCTCATCAAGCTTAGATTCCTTTGTCTTCTTTTGAGGTTGATGTTCATCATCATCATCAACATCGGTTGTTGATGCATTCTGTTCTTGCTTCCTTTTCTTCTGAAGATACTTGGAGGTATGGTGTCCAAAGGCATGACAATTGAAGCACCTGATCTTTTACATATCCTTCTTCTTCCAATCTTGAACTTGAGCGGATAATCTTCTTATCTAACTTTCCAAATGTTGTTCCTCCTTTTCCTTTCTTTGCGTGAGTTGGAAGTGCTTGAATTTCTTTATCCTGAGGCCTTTGCAAGCTGTCCTTGGACAACAATATGGCCTCCTCTTGGACACAATTAGTCCAAAGTTTATCAAACTTGGGAAGCTTTTCTCATGCACAAATTCCTTGAACAAATGGATTCCATGAGGAAGAAAATCCATTAAGAGTCACTATAACAAGCTCGACATCATCAATGGTATCTTCTATGGCTCCAAGTTCGTCTCTCAACGAAGAGACTCTCATAAGATAAGAGATAACATAATTTGATATAGTCAACATGAAACTACGAAGTTGATGCCTCAAGGTTAGTTTCCTACTAATGTTTGTTGAAATTTCTAAGTATTAACCGTTAGAAATTTTATCTGTATTCTCTGGTTTATTTCGCCTACTTGTTAATTATGAACAAGTTATTTAACCATATAAACACTGAAATAAACACAATACAGTCTCAACCATCTACAGATCAACAACTGAAAGAAATAGATAAACACACAAGTGACATCGTTATTTTTGGACAACTTGTCCTCGGAAAAACTGAACTTGGGAAAATCGGTGCAACAATTCTGAGGGTTATTTTATTATGCAGTCTTTCTGAGTACAATTGGGTACCAAACCGGCTTACTCGACAGAGAAAATAATTCGACAGTAATACCTCTCTATTTGGAAGCAGATATTTGGAAAGTCTGCCCCACGGAACCCTCTCCAGCACAATCTGAAGCTCAGCGTCAACCCTCCTGGTCTTTGCGTCAGCCCGAAACTCACTGCGTCAGCCCTTTAAGGCTCTGCGTGGCTGCTACGGCCATTTGTGTCACTCTTGCAACCTTTGCGTGGATGACGTAGGCCCTTCTAGCCTCTGCGCAGTCCCTTCTGCCTCTGCGTGGCTCCCTCTGGCTCAACGTCTGCTTCTGCGCTGGTCTCTCAGCACTATCTCTGCCTCTCTGCCCGTACTCACTGCCCCTCGCTGCTTTTGATCACTGTTTCGACTTCTCTTGGCAAACCCCGCTCTAGAAAATCGAATGACTGATCACTCTGGTGTGTTCTCCAACTGACCCTCAAGCATCCTTTTATACTTTTCCTGTTGGTCCTTCAACGACCGAGATTACATCTCTAATCAACAAATAAGATTAGATTTGGCTTGATCCATATCATTTGGAACCTTCTAACCCAGTTTTATATTAATACCCATTAATATTTTATTTTTCCTAAGTTTAGACTTAGGAACTCCATTAAAAATATTAATTATTTTAGTATCTCCTTAACTGGGTAGAATTTTGCCAAACTATTTCTGGGTCTTGGAGATCTCATGTGCTTTAGCGTCTCCACCAATTTTCATGGCTAGAGCACACTTGATGCTACCCCAAATCAACACTCCCTCTTAGCGAGGACTATGCTATAGTAATACTCCACACTGAGCATCACTCTGATTATACGGCATCAGTACATGTGCTGATGCTAGGCCTCCTTGCCCAACATCCTCTACACTACTGCATCCTGTACTGCTGCCCATGGCTCTACCACTGCCACTGCTGCATCCGTATGACAACTCCCTCTACATCCGTGTTGT
The DNA here is from genome assembly GCA_031772625.1 of Pinus tabuliformis. Classification (NCBI taxonomy): domain Eukaryota; kingdom Viridiplantae; phylum Streptophyta; class Pinopsida; order Pinales; family Pinaceae; genus Pinus; species Pinus tabuliformis. Next base: position 573,129,967 of record CM062808.1, read on the forward strand.
TGTTGGTCCTTTCTCCCAACACTGCATCTACACTGCAACCCCCTCTCATCATGTTGAATCATGCTACTACCAATTGCTACTGCATTGCAACTCAGTTACTATTAAGTAAGTTACTGATCCACCCAACTACTGACATCCTTGTTAGGCTAGAAACACTCCCGATGTTGAAGCTCTCTCTACCGCTATCTCGTGCTCCCTCTATTGCCTCTACGTTGCTGCAACAACTCCCTACCTCTCGCACCGCTGCAAACTTCTTTGTGCCATCCTGCACTGCTGCAACCTCCTCTGTGCCTCTCGCACCGCTGCAACCCTCTCTGCGCTGCTTGGGACTACTGCACTGTATCACTCTTTGCTGCTTCATCCACATTTGTCTCTACCGACATCTGCCATCCTGCGACTTCTCACTTCGGGGCTCCTGTAGCAAGGTATGATCCAAGAGTTTGGGTACCTCAAGGATCCTGCCCCTCATCGCCTGTAGTCTTCTTGACTATAGCTCGATGTCTCCCCACCTCTTCTCTAGAGGTACATGAGCACTCATGGCACAATTGTCATCCTCCTCTACCTCCTTTTCCACCTTTGCTGGCATTGCCTTGGAGTTAGACACCTCTCCTTTATTCTTCTTCCTCGGACACTGGTTCCCATAATGCCCCAATTACCCACAGTTGAAGCACTTTATCTTGGAGAGGTCCTTTTTCTTCCTCTTCTCCTGCTTCCCCGCAGATGCCAAAGTTGCATCCTCTTCCTCTTCTTTCTTGACCCAGACTCCTTTGTTGCTACTTCCCGTCTTGGACATCCATCTGATCTCTTCTTGGCAAAGAGTTGCCCACAATTCTTCCCAATCTGGAAGATTCACCCTGTCCAGAATGCTCTGGACAAATGTCTCCCACTCCTCGGAGATTGTGTTTAGGGCGGTCCTCACCATCAACTCTTGATCCGGTGTGGCCCCTATGGAAGTCAGTTGTTCCCAGATCTCCTTCAATGTACTGAGGAAATGATTTATCTACTCCCCCTTCTGCATCTGGTATGACCACCACTGATTCTCCACTAGCATCTTCCTCTGCACGAAAGTGCGTTGATACAATTTCTTCAAGGTATCCCACATTTCCTTTGTCACCTCCTTCTCGGCAATATGCTGGACCAAATGATCCTTGACCCCATCAAGGATTATGCATTTCGCCTTGGCCATCGCATCCTCATACCTTTCATTGTCAGCTGGGTCCACCGGGATAGCTATGGTTCCCAAGGCGAAGGCCTTGATGCGATGCCTATCTAGAACAGACGGGATCCTGACCTTCCAGATGACAAAGTTGGACGCCTCGTTCAACCTGTCCTGATCCTTTAGTCCATTCATGGCCATCTCTTTGCTCTTCTTTTCGACTCATCTGAGTCTCTACTTCCCTCCTGAAGTTCTCTCATCAACTCCTTCTGAGTCTCTACTTCCCTCTTGGAAGTTCTCTGCTGGACTCCCTCTGAGTCTCGATTTCCCTCCTGGAAATCCTCCTGCCAATCGTCGAATCGTACCTCTCCGATCTCCTATGATCCTGCAACACTGATCTGGATTCCTTGGCTAGAAATCCGCCTAGGTAGCGACTCCCTCTACCTTGGTTTTGCCCCATTAGGTACTGTTCTATCTCGGTAGCAACAACACCCCAACAACTTCACTCTTCGCAATTTTCCCATAGCTTCCTATGCCCCAGCAACTGAAGGATTGAGCCTCTAGGCTCTGCACAATCCTGGCACTAGCTGAAATGCTTCCCTAGCCAATTGCGTCAACTCTCCTGGCCTCTGCGTGGCTCTTTGTGAGCCTTTTCTACCCTCCTCAGCCTCTGCGTTGACCTTTCTCTGGCCCGAACTGATGATACAGTCCCTCTGCGTCAACCCTTCTCTATCGCTTTCTGCAAGGAACACCTTCTGTCACACGGGACAATTGTTTCTGCTGCAAATTCTCTGCTTCGGTTGGTGCTTTTAGCTCTCATGTGATCTGCAACGCTCTGATACTATGTTGAAATTTCTAAGTATTATTGTTAGAACTTTTATTTGTATTCTCTGGTTTATTTCGCCTACTGGTTAATTACGAACAAGTTTTTAACCATATAAATACTAAAATAAACACAATACAATCTCAACCATCTACAGATCAACAAGTGAAAGAAATAGACAAACACACAAGTGACACCGTTATTTTTGGACAACTTGTCTCCGAAAAAACCCAACTTGGGAAAACCGGTGCAACAATTCTGAGGGTTATTTTATTATGAATTCTTTTTGAGTACAACTGGGTGCCAAACCGGCTCACTGGACAGAGAAAATAATCCGACAGTAATACCTCTCTATTCGGAAGCAAATATTCGGAAAGTCTGCCCCCCGGAATCCTCTCCAGCACAATCTGAAGCTCAATGTCAGCCTTCCTGCCCTCTGCGTCAACCTGAAACTCACTGCGTCAGCCCTTTGAGGCTCTGCGCAGCCTCTACAACCCTCTGCGTCACTCCTGCAGCCTCTGTATGGATGACGCAGACACTTCTGGCCTCTGCGTGGCTCCCTCTCGCTCAACGTTTGCCTCTCTCATATGGCCATATTTTATAGCTAGACAACTTTTAGAAGTGAATGCCTCCAATTTAGGTGACTCCATATAAAGCACCGATCTTATTTTTGTGTTATTTGGGGTTTTATTAAGGACTTGTCTCTTGGCCCTTTAGGGGGTGTTGGCCCTAAATAGCAGGGACTTGGGCCAAGTTGACAATGGGTCCTTACTCCGTTTGTGCTCATCCGGTAGGTTGCTAGTATGAAAATTTCCAAGTCTGACACACCATAAATCCCTATTGCATTATCTGGTTTATTATCTCTTACTTGTTCTTTCCATTAACAAGTTATTTATTAATATAATACTGAAATAAACACAAATGCAACCTTCACACATATACAAATCAACAACTGAAATAACTGAGACAACACAAGGGACACCATTATTTTTGGACAATTGTCATTGGAAAAACCCAATGCGGGAAAACCGGTGCAACATATATGAGGGTTTTAATATTATGCAGTTTTCTGAATACAACTAGGGTGCCAGAAATGGCTCACCCTTCTGAGATTTTCCTTGGCAGAAGTACCTTTCTTCGCAGATAGATATTTCGGCTAATTAGCAACTGGATGAATAGCTTCATAGTGACTTCGACTACTCCCTTAGCTGGACAGTGAAAGCTGTTCCAAGCTACCCTTAGGAATTGCGTCACCCTCTAGAGACTGCATTACCATGTACGGCTCACCGTCAGCTAACCAACTTTCTGTCTGCCCCACGAAAATTCCTCAAAGCCGCCTCTTCAGCCCAACGTCAGCTTTGCAACCCTCTGCGCCGCCTGCATCAGCCTGTGCTGCCTTTGCGTCAACCTCTTGGCCCTCTGCATCTTCTGCGCTGGCCTCCTTAGCCTCTGCGTCAGTCTTGGCTGCCTTTGTGTCAGCCTGCCAAGGCTCTGCCCTGTCTCTCCGACACTCTCTTTGCCTCTCTGCTATGTATTCTCGGCTTTCTGCTGCACTGCCCCTCGTTGCAACAGATCACTAACTCGATTTCTCAGTAAACCCTGCCCCAGAAAATCGAATTTTTGATCAACTTGGTGTATCTCCAACTGACTCTCAAGCCTCCTCTTATACTTTTCCTGTTGACGATTCAACGGCTGAGATTAAGTCCCTAATCAACGACTAAGATTAGATTTGGCTTGATCCTTGTTATTTAGAACTTTCTCACCCATATTATATTAATACACATTGAGATTTTAATTTTCCTATGTTTAGACTTAGGAACCCATTAAAAATATTAATTATTTTAATATCTCTCCATTCGGGTGGAATTTCCCCAAACGATTTCTGGGTCTTGGAGAGATCACGTGCCTTAGCCTCTCCATCAATTTTCATGGCTAGAGCACATCCGATGCTACCAAAAATCAACACTCCGTCTTAGTGAGGAATGTGCTTTAGTAATGCTTCATCATAGAAACATCACATTGATCTTCCGCAATGGTACTTGTGCTGATGCTTGGCCTACTGCCTCACATCCCCTGCACTGTTGCTTCCTGTACTGCCGCCCATGACACTGCCACTTCCACTGCTACATCTGTACTGCAACTCCCTCTTAATATGCTGCCCATGCTGCCCCTAGCACTGCCACTGCTAATTGGTGCACTGCAACCTAGTTAACGAGAAGTAGGTAAATGAATTTCCCAAAAATTGACATCCCGGTCAATGTGGAAGCCTCGTGATGCTGAAGCTGCTTCTGCTACTAACCCGTGCTCCTTCTGCTGCCACTGCGTTGCTGCAACCTCTACTGCGCTGCTACAAAACTCTGCACTCTAGCCCTGCCTTGTTGCTCCACCTAACACCTGTCATCATGTTACTGTCGTTAAGGGCTCCCGTAGCTAGATGTGATCCAAGAGTTTGGGTACCTCAAGAATCCTGCCCCTAGTATGTAGTCCTCCTGACTACAACTCTATGTCACCCCACCTCTTCTTTAGAGGTGCATGAGCACTCATGGCACATTCGTCATCAGTCTCGAGTTCCTTCTCCGCCTTTGCTGGAGCTGCCTTTGAATCGGAAGCCTCTCCCTTATTTTTCTTCTTGGGACACTAGGATGCATAATGTCCTAGCTCCCATGTCCTTTTTTTTCCTTTTCCCTTGCTGTCTCGCAGATGCTAGAGCCGCATCCTCCTCCTCTTTCTTGATTCGACCTCCCTTGCCACTACTCCCCGCCTTGGTCATTCTCCTAATCTCTTCCTGGTGAAGAGCTGCGCACATCTCCTCCCAACTGTGAAGAGTATCCCTGCCCAAAATACTTTGGACAAATGTCTCCCACTCCTCGGAGACTGCATTCAGGGCAGTCCTGACCATAAACTCTGGATCTGGTGTACACCTCACGAAAGTAAGCTGATCGCGAATTTCCTGCAACCTAAGAAGGAATGGAGGAATGGATCTATCTGCTCTCCCTTTTGCATTTGATATGACCACAACTGATTCTCCAATAGCATCTTTCACTGCACAAAGTAGCCCTGGTATAGGGTGGTCAGCGTCTCCCACATGTCCCTTGCTGTGTTCTTCTCAGCAATATGTGGTATGACATTATCTTTGACCCTGTCTAGGCTCAAGCATTTTTCCTTCACCTCGACCTCCTCATACTTCTCATTAGCATTCGAGTCAACTGGGACAACTATGGTTTTCAAGGCATAGTCCTTGATGCGATGTCTGTCCAGGATTGCTAGGATCCTGGCCTTCTAGATGACAAAATTGGAAGCTCCGTCCAATCTGTCCTGATCCCTCAATCTATTGACTGCCATCTCTGCTCCTCTTGTAGACTCCCTCTGAGTCTCGACTTCCCTCCTGGAAATCCTCCTGCCAATTGTCAAACTACTCCTCTTCAATCCTCCTTTGCTGCTGCAACACGGATTTGGATTCCTTGGCTAGAAATCCGTTGAGGTAGTGATTCCCTCTACCTTGGTTCTGTCTCCTTAGACACTGTTTTGTTTCGACAGAAACAATATCCCACCAGCTCCACAAATAACAATTTGCACACAGCTCCCCAAGCCCTGGCAACTGAAGAAACTGAACCTTTTAGGCTCTGCGCAATCCCGACAAAGGGTGAATTTGCTCCTTCGGCCAACTTCTTTAGTCCTACCTGGTTGAGCAGGATGACGTGGCTCTTCGTGATCCTCTTCTGCCTCTCTCTGTCTTTGCGCTTGCCCTTCCCTTGGCTCGAAATGATGACGCAAGCTCTACATCACTTTTCTCTTACTGCTTCTGCTCTGGAACAATGCTCTCTATGGACAATTGCTACCTCTGCAAATTTCAGATTTCTGCTGGTGTTTTCAGTCCTCCTGTGATCTGCAATCCCTCTGATACCATGTGAAAATTTCTAAGTCTGACATCAAAAATCCCTACTGAATTATCTAGTTTATTATCTCCTACTTGTTCTTTCCACTAAAAAGTTATTTATTAATATAAATACCGAAATAAACACAACTGTAGCCTTCACACATATACAGATCAACAAATGAAATAACTGAGACAACACAAGGGACACCGTTATTTTTGGACAATCGTCCCTAGAAAAACCCAATGTGGAAAAACTGGTGCAATAGATATGAGGGTTTTATTATCATGCAGTTTTCTGAATACAACTAGGTGCCAGAAATGGCTCGCCCTTCAGAGATTTTCCTTGGCAGAAGTACCTTTTTTCGAAGACAAATATTCTGGCTAATCATCAACTGCATGAATAGCCTCATAGTGACTTCGACTACTCCCTTAGCTGGACAGCGAAAGCTGCTCCAAGCTACCCTCAAGAATTGCGTCACCCTCTATGGCTCTGCGTCAGCTAACCAACTCTCAGTTTGTCCCACGGAAATTCCTCACCGCTGCCTCTTCAACCCAACGTCAACTCTGCAGCCCTTTGCGCTGCCTGCGTTAGCCCCTTGGCCCTCTACGTCTTCTGCGCTGGCCTCCTTAGCCTCTACGTCAATCCTGGCTGCCTCTACGTTAGCCTTCCAAGGCTCTGTGCTGTCTCTCTGACACTCTCTGCCACTCTGCTATGTATTCTCGACCTTTTGCCAAACTACCCCTCGCTGCAACAGATCACTAACTCGATATCTCAACAAACCCCGCCCCAGAAAATCGAATTCTTGATCAACTTGGTTTATCTCCAATTGACCTTGAAGCCTCTTCTTATACTTTTCCTGTTGACGATTCAACGGCCGAGATTAAGTCCCTAATCAACTGCTAAGATTAGATTTGGCTTGATTCTCGTTATTTAGAACTTTCTCACCCATATTATATTAATACACATTAATATTTTAATTTTCCCAAGTTTAGACTTAGAAACCCATTAAAAATATTAATTATTTTAATATCTCTCCATTTGGGTGGAATTTCCCCAAGCGATTTCTGGGTCTTGAAAATCTCATGTGCCTTAGCCTCTCCACCAATTTTCATGGCTAAAACACATCCGATGCTACCAAAAATCAACAGTCAAGACCTTAACAACATTGCTAATTGGATTTGTAATAGGATGATCACTAGCTACCCCTAAAGTATGAGTGGGTTGCTTTGCATGCTGACTTGCTGGTTGTCTAAATGTATATGTTGTATGAAGTTCTGGTTGTAGGGTGGTTGGGAGATTAATTAGTAGTGCGTTAAAAATAGAAATTTGGTCATGATAAAGCGAAATTTTAGGTGACAATTTTCATAGGGAGATTGAGAATAAAAAATAGTTCTTCTGAGAAAAATGATTTATTTTCGTAGATCCTTAAAGGTTCACTTGCAAAAGATTAGAAGCCAAATTTACAATTGAAAAATTCAAGGAAATTCAATTTCAACCCTTATAACAACCACTATGGTAATCTTTTCAATTGTATTTCTTCAGTGAGTTAAGGAATAGTTCTTTTTAAACTGCTAATTATATTGTGCAAATATATAATACATGAGATAAGTATAAACAATAATGTCTACCTGAAGGTTATAAAAGAATCTTCAGGAGGCGTCTCAAGGGAACAACCACACATAACTTGCAAGGGGAATGTGGCAATGTGCTAAAATCCCCAATTTGCAGCTTAAGATCATACAAAGACTTATCTTTGGATGCTGAAAAAGAGGAGAGTGTTACTAAAGATCACCTTACATCAACACTTAAGTAAAACCCACAGAGAAGTAACTGAGATATAATACCAAACACCTCTAAAGCACAATAGCGCAATAGAGTCGATCATCCGCTGATAAAGCAGCTTTCCTGTGAATCTTGCTGAAGAAGATACATGGCCAGGTATTCCAAACATACTCTCAACAATTGCAGGCTATCATGTAGCTCCAAAAAGGTAATGAATAGTCTTAGGCATATCTTGGTACACACACAATGCATCTGATATTAGCGAGGAATCCCTGAAATAAAATGAGCCATAAACGACTCGAGGAGAGTCAGACCACATTGTGTCAAATTGATTCACCCATTTATCTTCTACATCTGAAAGATTCATTGCTGATTTATTTCTCTTGGAATGAGAATGGTGGCCTGAGGTATTGATACAACGAATGGGGCTTGGAAACCCTTCTGGATTCATCATACTTCCATAACCAATCTCTTGAAATTGGACCTAGAGTGTGCAAATTAAACTTGTAAATCTCATTCTCCAGAATTTTATCCTGACATTCCTGAATTGCAGACCTGTTAGAACCCAACAAGGCAATTTGCCTTAACATATGATGGCAATTTTCCTGAGACCTGGAATGCCTGGGCCGTGTCCTACATATCTTCCCATTGAAAAATCCATTTCTTTGCTTAGCTCTTTCACAACAATCTCAGAGAGTTTACCAGGGTAAAAACTGATCCTCATCATCCAAATGGAGTGACCTGCTAAATAAGAGCCTCTTGTATATGCATTCAACTTCCAGTCAACAGCTGGTGCAACTCTTTGCCAGTCCTTCCATATTCTATGCATCACAAGGGAATTGACGATCTTGAAGTTCTGCAGAGCAGCAATGATATCTCTGATGAGAAAATGTTCCCTTATCCTGTGTAAATACTGACTAGAAGTTATTCTGAAATGCTGCAGACATTTTCAAGGCTCATCTCCAAATAAGCAATGCACAATCGACTTGGCTGATAATATTGCTCCATGTAACTTGGTATCAATCAGACCTAGCCCCTCTTGATCCTTGCAAAGAACACATATCTCCCAAAGGTAGTAGAGGGAGGGTTCTAGCACCTCCAAATTTAGACCAAAAGAACCCTCTAATAAATATTGCCAAATGGGAAAAATGGGAAGAAGGAAAGAAAAAGAAAAGATATAGTAAAGATGCAGGGCCTGCAAGATGATGGTTAAGTACTGCCAACTTTTCTGTAAATGAATGATATCTCTACCACCAACCTCCGAATTTTCTTCTGCATATTTAGATGACACCATTACCAGATATCTGAAAGGGATTCACTCCTAATGGAATGCCCAAGTAGTGAACAATATCACCATCCCTCATGTATCACCAAGGATGAGTTAACAAGACAGGTTTCTCCTCAGCCCCAATCAACCAAAAACTAGTTTTGTCATTACTAATGACCACCATTGAAGTAGCATAAAAAAATTGCTCATAGATTTTTCAACATAACCTTGAATATGTTGGATGGAAAGTAGGGAGTCATCAGCAAAGTGTCTATTAATCACCTCATCACCTCCCTGGAATTGAGTTAACCAAGGAGGTTTCTTCTCAGCCCTGATGAAGCAAAAATTAGTTTTGTTGTCTTTAATAACCTCCCTTGATGCAGTTAAAAGGATTTGCAACCAGTGCATAGCTCTTTCAGTGTAACCTTGAAAAAGGTGGTTGGAGAGCAGGGAGTCATCAGAAAATTGATTATTAATCATCTCATGATCTCCCGAAATTTAAATAGCCCTGAACAGCCCCTGGATTCTGGCATCATCAAAAGGGTAACCCAAAGCATCTACAGCAAGAATGTTTTCAAGAAAATGCGGAAAGTGGTTCATCATGACATGGCTTGCATGGTGAGAGAGGTCTTTCATACAGGGAGAATGGGGGATAAAAGCTTGATAAAAGTGGAATCAAGGTTTGATAAAAGCTAATTTTGAGGAATGGAGCTAGGACAGCATTGGGTCAGTGAAATCAATTACTCTTCTCAGTGTTTCCTATACAATTCTAGTCAAGGGTCTTTCAGTTAAAATAAAAGGGTGGTGGCTCGTATAGCTAGAGCAGAGTAGACAGGATGTATACAGGGCAGGTATATTCTGGACACAGTGCTGATAGCATGGGAAAAGGTGAATGTTCGACAGGTTCTTTTGCTAATTGATTTCAGCAAGCCCTATGACATGGTGGATTGGTCCTCTAATTTGCTGTTTTGGTTTGGGTTCATCTGGCAGCTTGTGTTCATGGTCAATACTTTTTTTTCCAATTCCTCTCCTTTTGTTTATGTTGATATAGTGCTTACTGTTAGGATTATTCTGCATAAATCAATAAGGTAAGCTGAAGCAATATTTTTAATTGCATAATAAATATACTTCCCAATTTCCTTGTACTTGAAATGTGGTTGCCATACTTTCACTGTTTTCTTATGTCATTTATCTCCATTATCTCCTGTACCTCCCACAAATGATACAAATGAGGAGCCTCCTAGGAAACTCAAATTGTTCCATCATGGCATTTATTCAGATGTTCACTCCAATGAATTTCCTGTTTGCTTTAGCATTCAACCCATCATCTTCATGAAACATTTAGTGTATTTTTAAAATAATTTTATTGTCAATAATAATACCAATATTCAAACTAGGTACTATACGCTGTTATATTTTCTACTATAAGAATGAATGCTGCTATTTTATTGATTTCTCAATTGTTTGATGTTATTTTACAGCCCTTTGGATTTCGATGGCATCCATATCAAGGTTCATTATCACAGTTACCTGTATCTCTGGAGTAAGTATGAATCATTGGATGATCAAAAAGATATGCAATAGGGTAATTTTGTCATTGATTTTGCATGGCTTAATTTTCATAGACCTGCAAATCAGGTTTATTAGATTGCAATTTTTGTTACTGTTTTTGCATGACTTGATTTCCATAGCCTTGATTAATATTCTTATAGCTTCCCAAAAGTTTTGCATGTAATTATAATATTGAAGTAAAATTTGCATATAAAGTTGTCAGGATGTAACTCCAAGCTTGATTGATTTTCATTAGCTCGAATCGTTCTTTTATATGTTAGGAAGATGGCTCTTTGCCTTCATCTTGTTGCAGTTTAGCAATGGACAGACACTTGTGCATAGGCTAAGTGTCAGGCATGTAGGCATTGTCAAATGTCTCACTTAGGAAATTGCTTAATTTATTAAGTTGTTTGTTATGATTTTCCTGCATCCAACTTAAGAATAGCACATTAATTAAGTTAATTAAGTAATGCTGGCTATTGAGCTAGGAAAATCTACGGAAATGTAATTTAATTACATTAGTGACTAAGATTTAATTTCAACCATTGATCTCAAATGGTTCAGCATAAGTGTTTTGCATGAGATCACATTCATCAAACAATGTCCTTCATAAGGGTTTTGCATAAACCTGGAAAGAATCCCAAGAACAAATGAAATATTTCGTCTAGTGGTGGTAAGATATACAAGACTTCCCACAAACTGTTTGTACTTTAGTTGCATCCTCAAATTTGTTACCTTCTTTTGATGTGATCTTCAAATTCTGTTCCATTGGAGTGGAAAGAGGGTTACATTCAGCGATGCCAAACCTATTCAACAGTTCTCCAATGTATTTCTTTTGGGAGATGAATATGTACTTTGGATGTTTGGTCACTTTAATGCCCAATTAGTGGTGAAGAGGTCCCAAACCTGTCATCTCAGACCACCTTCAACTCTTTCTTTGTTGATGCAATATAACTCTCATTGTTCTTTGTCATGAACAAATTATCTACATGCACAACAAGATATACAACAATTTTTCCGACTTTATTAATATTTTGTATGTATATATATATATATATATATATATATTTTTTTTTTTTTTTTTTGTTATTTTTTTTGTTTATATATATATATTTTTTAAAATATTTTTTTTTTTAAATAACTTTGAACTCGTTTTTTTGTTTTTTTTTAAATATATATGTTTTGACTTCTTTTTTTTCTTAATTCTTTTTGTTGTTCTCTCTTTCGATATATATATATATATATATATCTTTTCCTTTTAATGGCTTGTTGATCACTCCATGTCAACTACCCTATAACAAAACACCATTTTTTTTTGCAAAAGGGATTTCATCATGTTCCAGTGTTCAGATAATCTAGGATTCATCATCAGTCTACAGTTTGTCAAATTTATAAATCCATTCTGCATGTTTGTAATGTAAATGATCTTAATAAGACCATATGCATGTAACAACCTATGTAAGCCTATTATTTTGGTGACGATTTCCAACCTAGGAGGTTTTTCGTCCCATTGATTCAAATGATCAACAGAGTTTTTCCCTTCAACCTCACCCTAAAGTTAGGGTGGATTTTGTCGTCAAGGTTTTAGGTAAGTCCTAGTGATCTAGTCGAGTTTTTTGTAAAGTGATTTGTGAATAATTTTAGTTAATTGACTAAGTTATTTTATTACAATTCGCTTGGTCTACTAGATCATATTGAGTCACAGAATTGGGTAAAATAATTGAGGGTCTATAACGAATGAGTTTTTTCCCTTTGAAGGTTGAAATGTAATTATCTAATATAAATAATATTTTAGCCATGATGCTAAAATATTAAAGGGTTGGAAAAAATTATTAATTCCTTCGTGTCAATTAATTAAATTTTCTAGCAAAAATAAAGTAAAAATGCTAAGTCAGAAATTTTAGGTAAGTCCTAGTGATTTAGTCGAGTTTTTTGTAAAGTGATTTGTGAATAATTTTAGCTAATTGGCTAAATTATTTTATTACAATTCACTTGGTCTATTAGATTATATTGAGTTGCAAAATTGGGTAAAATAATTGAGGGTCTATAACGAATGAGTTTTTCCCCTTTGAAGGTTGAAATGTAATTATCTAATGTAAATAATATTTTAACCATGATGCTAGAATATTAGAGGGTTGGAAAAGATTATTAATTCCCTTGTGTGTTAATTAGTTAAATTTTCTGGCAAAAATAAAGTAAAAATCTTAAGCCATAAATTTACTTAATTAGAGTCAAATTTAAGTCCTAGGAAAAATAAATTCTTCAAAATAAAAAGTGCGTGGGTTCTAAAGAAATTAATTTTTGAAAGTCCTACACCAAGGGAATATTGAAAATTTCAAGAAATTTTGGACCCTTGGGCCTTGGTGGTTAAGTCAAAATCAAATTTTGAGGAAATTCGCTAAAAATAATTAATTTTGAGCTAACTAAAAATGAATTAAAAGAGAAATTCGAAAATTCTTCAAAAAATAAATATTTCGATGGTGGAGATTAAAAGATATTAAAATCTTTATCAACGGTCGAGATTACTTTGACAGAGATCAAACCAACTAGCCATTTGGAGAATTTATCCATAAATTAGAGGTCATTTGTCTCACAAAGGATCCGATCATTGAATCATGTACTTGCTTTTGAAACTCTCTTGTAATTTTTTCTGGAATAATAAAAACGCAAAGTTTTTGGGGTTTTCATTGATGGTGTTGTTCCTCTCCTGCATCTTATGGTAATATTGTTCTTAATGTTATGATGAATATTTTTTTTATAAGTTGTTAGTTAATAGCCTTTATAGAATAATCTATTGCACATATATCTTGTATAGGCTATTGGATTTAAAATAACATTTTAATATTAATTGAATTAGCATGTATCTCTAATTATTGAAGATTACATTGTTTTTTATTTCTATATTGATCTGACAATTTGATCTCAAGTGTGCAGAAATCATTTATATTTGAAAAATTGGGCATTTGGGGAAGTCCTTCGTTTGACCCAACCAACTCCCAGGGCATAAGATTTGAAGAGCCTTCTTGATTTAAATCCCAAGATTTATTTGATGAATTTCCTCTTGCAGGGTTTTCTGGGCTAATACCTCATTTAAAATTATCCTTTATCTTTTATAAACTATACTTTTGATAGATCTGGCTATGAAGAGATTATATCTATAGATCTGGGAGCGGAGTTGGACTCATACTCCTCAGATTTAGTAGATTTGTATTTTATTTGTATAGATCTGATGTCTTTGTAGAATAATTCTGAATTTCTAACATCTGGGTTCTGAGTTTTAGTTTTAGTTTTGTACATATTTGAGATCTGGGGTTTTATTTTTATTTTGTGCAAAGGTAGATCTTGAGATTATTCAAGGAGATTTTTGGAATTTGGGACATAATTAGGCTTTGGAAGGCAAGATCTAGTCTCAAATCTTTGTTTGCAGGGCTAAATAATTTGAGATCATTCAGTGAAAAATTCAGATTTGGGGTTTCATAAATTTCTGAAGATTGATTGAGAACAAAAATACATCAGCCTGATTTAATTGTTGGGCAAAGGTTTTTGAGATAATTTTTATTTTTAGGGCACGAAGCAACCCTCAAAGCCTCTTGGCACCCTTGTCTAGGTCCGCAACCCTCACTCTGCCATATTTATCCTCTGCTAGCTTCCCCATCTCCCCTGCCGTTGCTCTTTCCAAGTTGTCGCAACCTCCAAGCAACCTTCCTCCGTCATTTATCCTCTTCCCTCACGCCCAGATTTCCTTTTAGACCTACGCCAAGCCTTTCTCCCTTTGCTGCAACTCTCTTATCTCCTTTTCCGCTACCCAGTATCCCTCCGTTCAACCTTGTTCGAGCTTCCTTTTCAGCTTCCTTCTCTTCCCTTTCTGAGCCTCCTTCTCCTCCGGCTTCCTATCGACTTTTTCCTCAAAACCTCACGTTGCCACCTCCCACCCTTAACGCAACTCTTTTTTCCTTCACGTAGGTTTGATTTGCCTCTTAAATTCTTTATGTTGCCCTTCTTTTCTCAATATCACCATACAACAATATTGGTCCCTCTCTTGGTGTGACCTCTTGGTCTTCAAACCTTAAAAAATTCTTCACCTTAATCACTGTCATAAATTTTGTTTTCTTCACTGTGGTAAAAATTTGGAAATTTTTCTTGAGTTTAGTCAAGGTTTTGACATTCAAAATCCAAAGTGACTAGTTGATTTTCTGGGTTGATCTATTGTTGGATTTTGCGGAAAGATTTGTGTTTTTAGGTAGTGTATTATTATAGAAGTTTGGCAAATAGTTTCAATGCCTAAGGCCTCAGGTTTTGATTCCTAAACCTTAGATTATCTCACTGTTTACTACAACAGGCTAATCATTTCAAAACTGTGGCATTAAACACATCTAAAACACTGAAGAATCATTAAAGAACAGTTGGGCATTTAATTGATTAATTCTATCCTAAATATGGGTAACTGTCATAAGATTTTAGAGGGCTGATCCAGCTGTTTGCAGTGGGTATTCTTTGCTGTCATAAGTACTTTTTGCTGCTCTTATTATCTATAAAACATAACTGCTGTCACGAAATCAAAATTATGAAATTTCAAGTGATTTGAATTCATTCGTAAAAGAGAATTTTTTGTATTAGCAGTAAGGTTGAAAGCAATTTATTAGCACTGGTGTTTAGACATTTTTACATAAGTTGACCTCACACACACATAAGCTCACATCATAAAAACACTTATTTTTGGCATCTGATCTCTACTTGCTCACTGTGATTAGAAGTAAGATAAGGAGGAAAATTTGTGTAAATTATTTTCCGGATTCATAACGCATTAAGCTTGTTGTTGTGATTGACGTTTCGTGGTTCGAAACGTCGATCACAACAACAAGCTTAATGCGTTATGAATCCGGAAAATGATTTACACAAATATGAAGATCGCAGAAACTTGAAATCCGAGGAGGAGGAAAATTTCTGGGTTTGTCTTTTTCGCATTTAATTTCTCATTGCTATTTTGATGGTGCATCTTCTAGGCATGGTAAAGGTGCTGAAATTGTGTTAAAAGTCTCCACTTGGTCATATTTTCAAATTTGCCTATAGATTGGAATTTGAAGCGACCAACAATGTTGTCAAGTATGAAGCTTTATTGTTGGGTCTTGAATTGACAAAAGATGTGAAAGTTAAGTTTCTTAGTATCAAGGGAGACTCTGATTCGATTTTCATGCAAATTAAGAACAAATTTATTTGTAAGAATCAAAGATTTAGAAACAATCAAAATGCAGTATTAGATACTATAGAATGTTTTGATGCTCTTGATCTAGAAGCTATCCCTAGAGAAAAGAATTACTTGGCAGATGAATTTGATATAACAACATCTACTTTGCAGTTATATGATGAATTGTTGAAGGATAAGGTTAAAATGGAAATTATTTTTAGACCTTCTGTACCTGCAATATGGAGCATTGGCAGGTTTTTGATTTTGGAAGACAGGGGATTCACTTTCTTAATAAGTTGGATGAATTTGAAAATTTTGAGGTTAGTTATAAAGAGGAAGGTTCTGATAATCATGAAGATATAATTAATCTTACTCCTAGGAACATTGTAGCTTTGGAGTAGCATTTTGATCGTCATAATGCTACAAAGAAAAAGGATGAAATTAAAGTGGATCTGGGGGAGTTCATTGAAGTAAAAATGTTAGTACCTCTAGTGACCCTAAAATTGTGAAAATTGGTAAATGTACTAGTGATGATGAAAGAAAGAAATTGATTAATTTACTTTATGAATATAGATATGTTCTAGCATTTTTTTATGATGAGTTAAAAGGTTATAGGGAAGATGTCATGGAACACACTGTTGGCCACTCTGTGTCAATGACCCCATAGCAGTATACCCCTTTTTCGCAGAAGGGATCTATCATGTTCGAGTGTTCGCGCCCTTTAAATTTCATCATCAATCAACAATTTTGTTAAAGATGTAAATCCATTCTGTATGGTTATAATGTAAGTGATCTTAGTAAGACCATCATGTATGTAACAACCTAGGTAAACATAATATTTTGATGATGATTTCTACCTTAGGAGGTTTTTTGTCTCACTGATTCATCTATATTTCTAGACACAAATGATCGGCAAAGTTTTTCCCTCCAACCTCACTCCAAAGTTAGGGTGGATTTTGTCAACAAGCTATTAAGTAAGTCCTAGTGTTTTTTATCGAGTCTTTGTAAAAGTAATTTGAGAATAACCCTAGCTAATTGGCTAGATTATTTTATTACATATTACTTGGTCTACTGGATTATATTTTGTGTCACAAAAATGGGTAAATATTGAGCGTATATAACGAACAGGTATTCCCCCTTTATGTATTAAATTGTAAAATTTTGATGTAAAAAATATTCAGTGCATGATCCCTCATAGTTAGACACCATGACTAAATATTAGAGTGTTGGAAAAAATATTAATCCCCTCACAAATCAATTAATTAAATTTTCTGACAAAATTAAATTAAACTCTAAGCGATAAATTTAACTAATTTTGTGTCTTAGGTAAAATTAATTTCTTCAAAGGTGAAATTTGTGGGTTTTAAAGAAGTTAATTTTTGGAGGTACCCGACCAAGGGAATATTGAGGAAATCAAGAAATTTTGGATCCTTGGGCCTGGGTGGTTAAGTCAAAGTCAAAATTTTGAGGAAATTAATTCAAAATAATTAATTTTGAGTTAATTAAAAATCAATTAAATGATAAATTCGATTTTTCCTCAAAAAATTAAATAACTTCGACCGTGATGATTAAAGATTAGTTAAATCTTTATGAACGATCAGGATTAATTTGACAGGGATCGAGCCAACTAGCCATTGGAGATTTTACCTATAAATTAGATGTCAGTGTTAGTCTGTCTTTACATACAATCTTTGAATCGTGTACTAAGCTTTCAAGCTCTCTTGTATACTTTTTTGAATTAATGCAAAAGTCTTTAGAGTTTCAACGTGCAATGGTGTTCCTCTTCATGAATTTATGGTAACATTGTTTTAATTTATGCTTAATGTTATGTGAAAACTATCAATCAATAACTGTTTTAGAATAAATTGAATACATGTATCTTATTCAGTTTGTTGGATTTAGGGTAACATTTTTAATTTTGATCGAAGTATATCTCTATTTCTTCAGAATTTTATTGTTGTTTATTTTTTTACTTGGTTTGATGGTTTATCTAGTGTTTGCAGGATATCTTTCAAGTTTTCGTTGAGCGTTTGGGGATTGTTCTTGGTTAGACCAACCAACTTTTAGCGTATATTATCTGAAGAGCCTACTTCACATAAGCCCCGAGACTTATCTTAAGATTAAATTATTTTTCCCTTAGGGTGTTTTTAGCATTTTTAATTTTGATCGAAATAGCAAGTATCTCTATTTCTTCAGAATTTCATTGTTGTTTTATTTCTTTACTTGGTTTGATGGTTGATCTAGTGTTTGCGGGAGATCTTTCAAGTTTTCGTTGAGTGTTTGAGATAGTTCTCGATTGGACTAGCCAACTCTTAGTGTATATTTTCTGAAGAGCCTACTTCACATAAGCCCCGGGACTTACTTAAGATTAAATTATTTTTCCTGTAGGGTGTTTTTGGGCTAGTATCTCTCCAAAATTTTCAAAACTTAATTTTTAAATATTTTGTGGAAAACTGATACATCTGGCTATTGAGAGCCTTAGATTATCAAATCTAGGAGCGGAGTTGGACTCATATTCCTCAGATCTGATAGATTTACCATCTTTGTACATAGATCTGTAACTTTTTTAGTTTTTCTGAGTTGGGTTTCTGTGGTTTTATTTATTTTTGTATATCTGGGTTTTGTGTGTTTTGTTTTCGTTTTTGCAGATGCAGATCTGAAGATTTTTTTTTATTTGAAGCCAAATCTAGGCCCTGGAGGGTATAAGATCTAGCCTCAATATCACTTTGCAGGGACATTATTTAAAAAAGATTTTATAGTCTGAAGGGTTTCAAATTTTCTGAGGATTTCATAAGTTTTGTGAAAGGAAATTTGAAGTAGGAATATATCATTTAAAAAAAATATAAATTTTTGGGTTTATATTGAGGTTTTTGGGCTATCATTTTTTTCCTGTCTGTTGCCTTATTGAACCTTTCTTTTTTGCTGCATTTTTCTCCTCTCTGGAAAAGTCTGATTTTTTTTGTTTCCTAGTTCTGTTGTTGCATTTTTTTGCTGCCTGTATTTTGTTTTCCTTCTCTTCATCTCTGCGCCCTCATCTCCTTGCTGCCCAAATTCTCCTTCTCCATTTGCCATACACTGCTTGTTCCTTCTCCTCCCATAGATCTCCCTTTCCTCTACGCTGCCATTCTTCCTTGCATTCCTTGAATCTTCTCCTTTACGCCGTCGCCACATCCTGCGTCCTCATTGCTTCATTGCCCAAGCTCCCTCTCCCGCTACCTTCTCCTGCATATCTCCATTCCCCTTGGCCCTGTAGTCCATTGGCTTACTCCTCGAGCTCCATTTCCTTGTTGTCGCAGGTTTAAACTCGCAAAAAATAAAAACAATTCGATTCCTTCGTTTTGTTTCTTTTACATTATCTTGATATAAGTTACGGTTAGATTCTTAGATACAATTCGATTTTCGTTTTGTTTTGTTTTGTTGCTTTTCATTTTAATTTTTGTTTTTAATTTTTTTTTATTAAAAAGGGAAAACTTAAAACATTTTGATTTTAGTTTTTTTGTATGAGTTTGATTTCTTTTAGAAATTGAATTTCAATTTTTTAATTTTTGCTTTGCCTTTTGATTTTGATATTTTTTGACATTTGGCTTTTGCTTAAAATAAAAGCAAAAACTTAAAAAAAAATTCATTTCCATTTTATGTTGACTTGGATCAAAAGAGGAATTTGCGCTTTCACATATTTTTTTTTTTAAATTTTTATGTGGCCCTAGGCCCGTTAAAAATTTAAGTTATTATACCCTTTTGATTTTTCACTTTTGTCACATTAAGAAAATTAATTATTTGCCACATTAAATTTTTCTCATAAAACTTAACACATTAAAAATTGCCTAAGGAATAATTAAATTTTTAATCTAAAGTTCTTTCTTGGGTTTTTTATTTGTGTTAAGGGTTTTCTGACTTTAAAATTTAAAGGGAAAATTTTGTGGTGTTAAAACTTTTAATTTCTCTATAGTCAAAACTCTTAATATTTTTTAAATCGTCTCTAAAGATTGACTATAGAAAAGCGACAATTTTTTTCTAGATTTGGGTCATTAAAGAAAAATCATTTTAATTCTAGGATTGTGAATTGCTTAGCATTTGAATTTCATGGTTCTTTATGGTATTTAAATTTTCAAAATTTAATTGCTAGAATATTTTGCATCCTAAGGTTTTGAGCATTTTCTTATGTTTTGAACATCTATTTAGATTGCTCATCGTTTTAATTAGCTCTAAGCGTGATCTAATTACTTGAATTATTTAATGATTATTGCATGTTAAATATTTTGTGAATATTTCGAGTAATTCTTAAAGCACTGTGTCATGGAATTGTGATAAATTGCGTATATTTTGTTTCCTAAGCTGAGTATTTTTTTAAGCATCTGTTGGCATTGATAGTAAGTTGTACAAAAATTTTTGTTCTCTTTGAGCTATAGTTGTATCAAAAGGATTTGAAGTAAGATTGTGGTTTAATTGTGATATTTTAAGGGGTTTATCTTTCAATCTTTGTCTAGTAAAGTGAGCATTTCATTTTGGTGATTAAGGGATTTTCTGACATAAACACTTCTAATCCTCGAATCAAACTTCATCTCATCATCTCGTGCATTTGCGTATAATTTAGTTTTGCATAAATAAAATTTGCTTCCAAGCATAAGCTTGGTTGATAGAGAGATAGGTACCTATCGATCTTTGCTTGAGAAGCTTGCTTTTAATAGTACTTAAAACAGTGACCTTGCAGTTGTCAGAGGCACAACTCTCTGTAGTGCCGGAGGCATTGGGTACGTTAGACTTTTAGTAGAGGAATCATTAATCACACCTTAGTGTGCTTGGTTCCCAACTAGTTCTTCTTCATTCTATTTCCGTAGGGTCTACCCACCATAGCCTGTTGTAGGGAGACAATTTAAACAAAGAGATTGGGGATCAGGGTGACAACCCCCAATCTGGGTTGTTGTTGTGGTGCCTAGACATTCTGTGCGACAACATACACTATCCCTTTAAAAGATGAAAATGCCAAACCCTTTTGTCAAAAGCTTAGGCAGATAAATCCTAAGTTGGCCCCCTTAGTTCAAAAGGAGGTTTCAAAGATGCTTGCAGCGGGAATTATTACTTAAACTAGGCATTCAACATGGAGTTCTAACTTGGTGATTGTTAGGAAAAAGAATGGGACAATTAGACTTTCTGTCGATTTTAGAAACCTTAATCTAGCATGTAAAAAACATGGAGACTGTTGCAAACAATGACGGGTTCAGGAATGATGTCATTGCTAGATGGTTTTTTTGGATATAATCAAGTATGGGTTAAGATAAGAAAGAAGACCGACACAAAACTACTTTCACCACACCATGGTGTACATTCAAATACATTAGAATGCCGTTTGGATGAACTAATACTGGAGCTACCTTTCAGAGGGCCACGGATTATGCTTTTAAGGGTTTAATTGGTAAAATAATTGAGATATATCAAGATGATCTTACGGATTTTTTCTAACGATGGTATCAGTCATATAGGTTATTTTAGGCAAGTTTTTGATAGATGTAAAGAGTTTGGAATCTCCTTGAATCCTACAAAGTCTGTGTTTGGAGTAACTAAAGGGAAGTTACTTGGTCACATCATCTCGAAAGATGGGATCATGCTAGATCCGAAAGGGTTGAGGCAATCCAAAAGATTCCTCTTCCTCATAATCTCAAATCCCTTCAGTCTTTCCTTGGAAAGACCAACTTTCTTAGGAGATTTATTCCAAATTATGTGGAGATAGCCAAACCTATTCAAATTCTTCTCAAGAAAGATGCTAAATTTTTGTGGAAAGAAGACAGTAAAAGGGGTTTTCAGGAAATCAAAGGTGCTATTGCAAAAGCTCCCATTCTAGCTAGCCCTGATTATTCTAAAGATTTCATGTTCTTTTCTTTTGCTTCAGAGGATACAATTGCCGGTGTTTTGTTACAAAAGAATAAGGAAGGTCACAAACGACCTATTGCTTTCATGAGTAGAGCTCTTCAAAATTCTGAATTAAACTATACTACCATGAAAAAACAAGCATATGCTTTGGTCAAGTCTCTTATGCATTTTAGGACTTAAGTGGGTTACTCTAAAATCATTGCTTTTGTACCACATTGTTAAAGATATATTAACTCAAACTAATTGCTTAGGGATTCGTGCTAGGTGGGTTACTAAGATCCAAGAGTATGACTTGGAGATTAGGCCCACTAAGTTGGTCAAAGGTCAAGGATTGGCTGAAATGTTGACTGAAGGTAATGAAAAATCTTTTGGTTTGATTTGTCTGAATGATTTATCTTCACCTGAGCTGCAAAGATTAGGAGAGCATGATTGGTACAAGGACATCATTCATTATTTGTTAAATCTTACATGTCTTGACCATTTAGTTGCTCATAAAAGAAGGGCTCTTAGATTGAAAGCAACTAAGTATTGCCTTATGAAAGATGGCCTCGAATGGAGAAATCTGGAGGGTATTATACTTAGATGTGTTGATGAAATTGAGTCTAAGAAGTTAATTTCCGAGTTTCATTCAGGATTTTGCGGTGGTCATTATGTTGCAAGAACTATCACCCACAAAATTCTTAGAGTTGGCTATTATTGGCCTTCAATCTTTTTTGGTGTGCTTAAGTTTGTTAGAAGTTGCCAAGCCTATCAACTATTCACTGGGAAATAGGGTTGCCTGCCTTGCCTTTACAACCTGTAGTTGTTGAGACACCTTTTTGGCATTGGGGTCTGGATTTCATTGAGAAATTTCACGACAATTCTAGCAATGGCTACTCATGGATTTTAACTGCTACAAATTATTTCACTAAATGGGTTGAAGCCATTCCCTCTAAGAATGCCACTGAAAAGGTTATTATGGATTTCATTGAAAGTCACATCATTACTAGATTTGGTGTCCCAGCTAAAATCACCACTAGTAATGCCAAAAATTTTAGTTCTGTCGAGTTTTCATCTTTTTTTCTTCAAATATGACATTGTATTATCTCATTCATCTAACTACTATCCTAAGGGTAATGGCCTTGCTAAATCAAGTAATAAAAATCTTATAACCATTATCAAGAAGATAGTAGGAGATAATAAGCGGTCCTGGGATAACAAAATCAAGTATGCATTATGGGCATATAGAATTACAAAGAAAAAAGCTACTGGTAAAAGTCCCTTTGAATTAGTTTATGGCTCGAATGTAACTCTGCTCGTGCACCTTAAATTGCCATCTTATCAACTCCTTCAACATTTTTCCATTGATAAAGATGTTGTCCAAAATAGAATTGATCAAATTGTGGAGTTAGATGAAACTCGAAGAAAAGCTTTTGATAATATGTGCAAAAATCAATCTAATGTTAAGAAAAGTTTTGATAAATCTTCTCGAGCTAGATCTTTGCAGGTTGGAGATATGGTACTACTTTGGGATCGCAGAAATGAGAAACCGGGAAATCACAAGAAGTTTGACAGTTTGTGGCTAGGTCCTTACATTATCAGAGGCATCGCTAGACCAAATTCATTCCACTTGAGCACATTGGATGGTGAACCACTTGACTTACTTGCAAATGGCCAAATGCTCAAAGATAACATCAAATGGCATAGGTCACCCTTTGTGTTGTATTTCTAACCCTACTCATTTATTATTTCCATTTTCATTTTAGTATTATATTTCATAGATTATATTTTGTTTTCAGTAGAACTTCTATTTCATGTGGTTAATGTTATATGGTGATTTTTGGATTATATTTGGATGGACGCTACTTATACAATTTTGTGTGTTGCTTGGGTGCAGATTCTGGATTCTCACATTCTTTCGATGAAGCAACGTTTCCCCAAGTAGAGCCAGATGTTGACCACTTCATGTTAACTACCCTAAAACAGTACACCCCTTTTTTCACGAAAGGGATTTCATTATGTTCTAGTGTTCAGATCATCCATAATTCATCATCAGTGGACAGTCTATCAAATTTGTAAACCCATTCTGCATGTTTGTAATGTAAATTATCTTAGTAAGACCATATGTTTGTAACAACCTAGGTAAGCCTATTAATTTGGTGACGATTTCCAACCGAGGAGGTTTTTCGTCTCACTGATTCATCTGTGTTTGTAAACACAAATGATCAACAAATTTTTTCCCTCTAACCTCACCCCAAAGTTAGGGTGGATTTTGTCCTCAAGATCTTAGGTAAGTCCTAATGTTCTAGCCGAGTCTTCTGGAAAGTGATTTGAGAATAATTTTAGCTAATTGGCTAAATTATTTTATTACAAATCACTTGGTCTACTAGATCATATTGAGTCACTGAATTGAGGAAAATAATTGAGGGTTTATAAAGAATGGGTTTTCCCCTTTCGAGTGTTGAAATGTGATTATTAAATAATATTAGCCATGATGCTAAAATATTAGAGGATTGGAAAAAATTATTAATCCCCTTATATGTCAGTTAATTAAATTTTTTGGCAAAAATAAATTAAAAATCTTAAGCTATAAATTTAATTAATTAGAGTCAAATTTAAGTGTTAGGAAAAATAAATTCTCCAAAATAAAAATTTCGTGGGTTTTAGAGATTAATTTTTGGAGGTCCCCCACCAAGAGAATATTGAAAATTTCAAGAAATTTTTGACCCTAGGGCCTTGGTGGTTAAGTCAAAGTCAAATTTTTGAAGAAATTAGCTCAAAATAATTGATTTTGAGCTAATTGAACATGAATTAAGAGAGAAATTCAAAAATTCTTCATAAAATAAATATTTCGACAGTGGAGATTAAAAGATAATTAAATCTTTATCAACGGTTGAGATTACTTTGATATGGATAAAACCAACTAGGCGTTTGGAGAATTTATTTATAAATTAGAGGTCATTTGTTTCACAAAGTATCCGATCATTGAATCGTGTACTTGCTCTTGAAGCTCTCTTGTAATATTTTCTGGAATAATAAAAACGCACAGTCTTTGGGGTTTTCATTGATGGCATTGTTTCTTTTTTGCATCTTATGATAATATTGTTTTTAATGCTCTGATGATTAATATTTTTATAAATCGCTGGTTAATATCCTTTATGGAATAATCTATTGCACAAGTATCTTGCATAGACTATTGGATTTAATATAACATTTTAATTTAATTGAATTGGCAGGTATCTCTAATTCTTGAAGACTACATTGTTATTTTACATATCTATTGATTTGAGAGTTTGATTTTAAGTGTGTATAAATCATTTATATTTGAAAAATTGGGCATTTGGGGAAGTCCTCGGTTGGACCAGCCAACTCCCAGGGCATAAGATCTGAAGAGTATTCCTGATTTAAATTTTAAGACTTGATGAATTTCCTCTTGCAGGGTTTTCTGGGCTAGTTACCTCATTTAAAATTATCGTTTATTCTTTATAAACTATACTTAATTGATAGATCTGGTTAGGAAGAACTTACGTCTATAGATCTGAGAGCGGAGTTGGATTCATACTCCTCAAATCTAGTAGATTTTATTTTATTTGTATATATCTAAAGTCTTCGTAGAATAATTTTGAATTTCTACTATCTGAGTTCTGGGTTTTAGTTTTATTTTTGTACATATTTGGGATCTGGGGTTTTATTTTTATTTTGTGCAGGTGTTGATCTAAGATTATTGTAGGAATTTACAGGGTAAGTTCCTCAGACAGAACACCAAAGGACACCACTCACAAACAGATCACAGATCAATACACCAGTATTTTGACGTGGTTAAAACCCTCAAAGAGGGAAACAGTCCACGGCCTGAGCCAACGCGGCCACTTCAGGCAATTTATTAATAAAAGAATGAAAATTTACATAAGCTTCTCTCATGGACGGTTAACCTACAAATGACCCTCCATGCTCTTTAAATAGAGATCATGGACCAATCGGGTGTTAAGCCACGGATCAAGTGTCGGTAATACCGAGGAGAGAATGAACCGTCAAATCACTACATATCGTGACCGTCGGATTTTAAGTTACAAAATGTACATAGTAAAGAAACACACTTTACCTAACTCTATACTAGACCAAGTTATACTTAACTATTTCCTATGTGTCGGAATATCCTAACATCCCCCCTTAAGAACAACTTGGGATAGGATTGAAGGATTTACAAATATGACACAATAGGAGAAGGAAGGAGGCACTAGAGCCTATCCCCCCTTAGTGACAACTTCCTGAACTCCAACCATAAATCGAAGTTTAGTGAACTTCGCCTCTGTGAGAGCCTTTGTAAAGATGTCTGCAACTTGATCATCTGTTGAACAATATTTCACTTCAAGAACATGGTCGTGGATGAGCTTTTTGATGAAGTGCATGTGCAGTTCAATGTGTTTGTTGCGCTGATGTTGGACTGGATCTTTGCATAGTTGAATGGCACTTTGATTATCACACCAAAGTGTAGTCGGATGTTGCTGCTGAAATCCAAACTTTGACAGGATCTGACGAAGCCACAAGGCTTCCTTACTAGCTTCTACGGCACCACGATACTCTGCTTCTGCTGAAGAAAGAGAAATGGCACCTTGTTTCTTGCAAGCCCATGTAATAGGTTCTGAACCAAGAGTGAACACATAACCTGCAGTAGACTTCCGATCATCAGGGTCACCAGCCCAATCGGAATCAGTGAAACCAACCAATAGAGGAGCTGCTTCGGCACTGTAATGAATCCCAAACTGAACTGTACCTCGAACATAACGAAGTATTCTTTTCGCTGCTTTCCAATGACTTTCATGTGGGTTTTGCATAAACCGAGCAACAAGGCCAACAACAAAGGAAAGGTCAGGACGAGTATGGGTTAGATACAAAAGTTTTCCTACAAGTTGACGGTATAAGGTAGCATCAACTTCAGGAGAAGTATAAGTGACTGAAAGTTTGACTCCAGACTGAAAGGGAGAAGGGGCTGACTTACAGTCTTCCATGTGAAAGTGGCGTAGAATATCACAAGCATACTTGGACTGGGAATGGGAAATACCTTCCTTGGATTGCAAGACTTGAAGACCAAGAAAATAATGTAAGTGTCCTAAGTTTGTCATTTCAAACTTCTTTTTAAGGCTGGACTTCACATGGTTGAT
This sequence comes from Pinus tabuliformis, assembly GCA_031772625.1. Lineage (NCBI taxonomy): Eukaryota > Viridiplantae > Streptophyta > Pinopsida > Pinales > Pinaceae > Pinus > Pinus tabuliformis. The sequence goes on from CM062808.1 coordinate 573,156,618, forward strand.
AAGGTTGGGATCACTACCAGTGAGGATAAGATCATCAACATAAAGAACAAGAATGATAAGAGACTTGCCCACTTTCTTGGTGTAGACAGTATTGTCAGAATGACACCTAGAAAAGCTAGATTCTAAAAGAAAGCTATCCATTTTGGCATACCAAGCCCGAGGAGCTTGCTTGAGACCATAAAGGGATTTCTTAAGCCGACATACAAGACTGGAGTCTGTTTGTATAAAGCCAATAGGTTGTTCCATATAGATTTCTTCATGCAAGTCCCCATGCAAGAAGGCGGATTTAACATCCATCTGATGGACTTCCCATTTGAAAGAGGCAGCAAGGGAAAGAACAAGGCGGATAGAGTTCATTTTGGCAACAGGGGAGAAGGTTTCAGTGTAGTCAATGCCTTCAACTTGTGAAAAACCCTTAGCAACAAGACGAGCTTTATGTTTATCAACTTTCCCATTTGGTCCATACTTGGTTTTGTAAACCCATTTGCATCTAACAAGTTTTCGTCCCTTTGGTAGAGGAACAAGATCCCATGTATCATTTGCCAATAATGAATGATATTCTTCATTCATAGCTGCTTCCCAATCTGGATGGCCTGAAGCTTCTGCAAAGGTGTCAGGATCATAATTCACTGAAGCTTGAGCCAGTAAAGAAGAGGCTCTATCAAACTGAGAACGTGTACTTCGCTGATCTGTAGGATCACCGGCAAGATCACCTGCTGCATCCCAGTAGCACGGACCCATTTTGGAAGCTGAGGAGCTGAAGGAGGATCCTGAGAAGGTGGGGGAGGATTTTCATCCTCGCTTTCATCATCTGAAGAAGAAATATTTTCAAAAGTAGAAGAGATAGGGAGAGGTGGCACATCCGCCGAACTAGGCTCGTAGGCCGATATATTTTCAACAAACTTTACATCTCTTCTAATGATAACATTTTTGGACTTAAGTGGAATAAGTCTATACCCTTTGACATCTTCAGAATATCCAACAAAAATACATTTTTCACTCTTAGGTTCTAAAGCTTTATGTTTCTCATCTGGATTATGGGCCCATGCTTCACTTCCAAAAACACGAAAGTGACTTACATCTGGTTTAATTGAGCTCCATGCTTCTTCTGGAGTGATATTCTTTAAAACCTTAGTAGGAGTGCGATTTATTATGTAATTTGCACAGTTAATTGCTTCTGCCCAATAATTAAGACTAAGTCCTTTAGATTGAAGCATACAATTAGCCATTTCCTTTAAGGTGCGATTCTTCCTTTCAGCTACACCATTTTGTTGTGGAGTATATGGAACAGTATGTTGCATTTGAATTCCATTCTCAGTGTAAAAGTTGATGAATTTGTTATTAACATATTCTCCGCCATTATCAGATCTTAGCTTAAGAATTTGATGTCCAGATTGTTTTTCAACAAAGGCCTTAAAGGCCAAGAACATGTTAAATACTTCACTCTTGAGTTTTAAGAAGTATACCCAAGTGCGTCTGGAGAAATCATCAATGAAAGTTAAGAAATACTTGTAGCCAGAGAATGAAACAACTGGAAGTGGACCACATAAATCACTATGCACAAGCTGTAAAGGGGCTGAGGCGTGCCAATAGGCACGTTTTTCAAAACTGTCCCGATGATGTTTTCCGAGTACACATCCGGAACAAACACCATCTCTGCAAGATACCATTGGAAGACCTGTCACCATATTTTCTTTACATAGATTCTGAAGGGAGCGATAGTTTAAGTGACCAAATCGCTCATGCCAAAGTTTGCTCACTTCATCGTTATGAGCAACAAATACTGAGGGAAGATTTGATGACCCAAAGTTGTGAAACTTATATAACCTTGTAGAATCATCAGCAATGCCAGTAGCTAAAATCTGTCTAGGATCTCTTAGGTCCTTAATTACAACATCGTGAGGTGAAAATTCAACGATTTTACCTGCCCCTGAATGAGTTATCTGATATACAGATAGAAGGTTGCAGGATAAGGCTGGAACACATAATACATCATTAAATTGACCATTGTCTATATGAACAATTCCAGTCCCTACAACACTAAGAGATCTATCATCACCAACATATATATTTTTGGTGTTACAATCATTTAAAGAAGAAAACATGGCTTTGTTTTTGGCCATGTGATAAGAAGCTCCAGAATCAATGAGCCACTCATGAGAATGAGAAGAAGAAGATACATTTAATGCATAGCCAGACCGAGATGCTTGACAACCACATGCAGAAAGTGCCATTCCTGAAGATGAAGTTGAAGTTGAAGAGTGCTCCAAATGGATGTTATGCTTCTTCATTGCTGCTTCCAAGGCTTCCATCTTCTTAAAGCATTTGGATTCTAAGTGGCCATCTCGATTACAAAAGTTGCAATGTCTATCAGTCTTCTTCCCTTTGTTTTTATTTGTCTTATCATTTTGTTGAAATGATTTTTCATTTTGAGGCTGAAATTGCTTAGGACCCTTGTTTGGTTTAGGACTATTCCTTTTAGGATACAACTTCTTAGGATTCTTTGAATTTGGTTGCTGCTGGGCGGTTAATGCTTTCTTAGAAGAGTTTCCAAGATTAAGAAGACCAAGGTGTAAGAGTTTTTCTTGTTCTCTTATTAAAGAATCACAAAAAGAATCAAAGGAAGGGGACTTGTAGTCTTGTCCTTGAGAAATGAAGGCTTCTCTTGTAGAATGGAAGGTGGAAACAAACACAGAGTAGGCTGGTCCCAACTTAGTAAGAATGGAATAGATAAGGTTACTATCTTCTTTCTTAACCTTAATACCTTCCAAGAGAAGTCTAAGGGTCTTGAACTTGGACAAAAAATCTTCAATGCAAGAAAAATTATTGGGGTCCAATGTAAGCAACTCATTTTCAAGTTGATGGGCTTTAAGTTCATTTTTGATTCCAAAAACTTTAGTAATCTGTTTCAATGCTTCATTAGGAGTTTCAAGTTATGCAATATGGAATCTAAGATCTGGAGAAATAGACATCCCTATCAACCCACGTGCTTGATCTTGCCTATTTTCCCATTTAGCTGCTTTATTTTCATCTTTCGGTTTGGTCTCTTGGCCTGAGGCTATTCTGTAAAGACCTTTACTTCTAAGTAAATCCACAATGTAGAACCACCATTGGAAGTAGTTGGTGCTGTCAAGAATAACTTGGCATGGACTTTCCATTTTAACAAAAACTGAAGCTATAGATGCTGAAACTAAGTGTTCCAATGGAAAGAGCTCGAAAAATTAGGCCGGTTAAAAAAAAACGGCTCTAAAAACGGCTTCTGGATGAAGAAGTTATGGCTTTTTGAAAAAAATTTGATGAAGATGCTGACGAAGTGCGGGAATGTGCGGAAATGAAAAATCCGCCCCCACAAAAATGAGACTTGAACTCAAGACCTCTACTCTCATAAATTAGCTTTGGACCAAGTGAGCTATACAAAAAGTTTGAGAGAGAGAGAGAGAGGGGGGTTGAAGCTTTGGGTTGCGTGCTTGCTTTGAGAAAGCTCTTTTTTTTCCTACAAAACAGAAAACAGAAAACCCAACACGGACATACAAAAAAAAACGAACCTTGCGGCTCGAAGTTAGCTTTAGCCGGAAACTAAATATTTTCCTTAATGTTTCTGATTTTCCGAGATCATACTAAGGCGCAGCGAAAAAGAGCATACGCATGAGAAAAATCTTTCCTTTCTGTTTCTGATTTGCCCAGATCGCGCAGAGTCGCGGGGCAAAGAGCATACGCAGAAATGAAAGGTATAGATCCGGTAATAAAAAGGCTAAATAAACCGAAACCGAAATAAACAGAGAGAAAATAACTGTAACTGCAAATAAACACTGTATACCTCCAGATCTTAAAAGTGACGCAGCTAGGGCTACCGAAAACCTTTTCGCGTGAAACGAAAGGGGTTCCTCACTGGAACAAATGCTCCCAACACAACAGAGCAGTGTTCTCGGCCCGAAAGTAGTCAGAAACAGTAGATCTAGGAAACGGTAGTCAGATGCAGTTCTACCGGCTTCAGATTTGGATTACCAACGGACGCGGCCCTCAAATAGCTTTGATACCATGTAGGAATTTACAGGGTAAGTTCCTCAGACAGAACACCAAAGGACACCGCTCACAAACAGATCACAGATAATACACCAGTATTTTGATGTGGTTAAAACCATAGTTTTAAAATTCGGCCGAATCGAATCCGAAACGGCCGAGTTGATCCGAGTCATTGAAGAATTTTATGACTCGGCAGAAAAACCAGTTCGGGAGGCCGAGTCATGACTGACTCGACCGAGTTATTGCATGACTCGGCCGAGTCAATCATGACTCGGTCAACCCGGCCGTTTCCACATCTACTCGGCCGAGTCATTAAATCTAGCCAGTCCCCACAAAAAACAACGATTTTTCTAATTTTTTTTTGAACTTTTTAACATTTCGCTGATTGTTGGGGACTCCAAGGTGTTTTCTAAATTGGTTAAGTGCTATTTGGGGTCCATTCACCTCTCCTAGTATTGATATGCTACTCAAATTTCATGGTAATGTTAAATTCTTAAAGTAAAAGTGACATTCTCCTTAATCTTCATTTTCATCCTTTTACTTAAATTTTTAACATTACCATGAAATGACTCAGGATGTTTGAGAGTGGTTCCGGCCTCATTGGATTTCATATGGAGAAAGTAGAATTTTAGATTTCATTCAAAATTCAGCAGACTTATCAGATTTTCAGGATTTCAGGATTGGAGGATTGCAATGTTTCCATTGAATTTTGTCCTGTATTAGGGTATGGAACTCGTATTTAACCAAGAGCACCAATCCCTCTTTGTACCTTGATGTTAGTGACATTGGTTGTCGAACTTCTCCAGGATTCGCTCCCAAACCAGGAGCTTCTGAAAATGTCGCTCCAGCTCCCATTTTCGCTCTTGCTCCCCACTTTCGCTCCCGCTCCCAAGTAACACTGAGCCAGATGATGTTGGCAACTCTAGCAGTAGCCAGTAGTACTGGTCACAGAGTTTTGTTGTAGAGGCCATTTATAGCCTCCTTGGTTATTTGTTTTTGTTTTGATCTCAATATCATCATCGTGTATGTATTGGACAATGCACTGGGTGCCATTTTGATATAATGGATATATTCATGAGCCTACTTTGATAATATGTTGTCTTCTATCTATATTCTAATGCTGTGTGTTTGGAAACATGAATGAAAATCTTTAAAATTATGTGTTTTTATAAAAAATAAATATTTAATGTATTTTTTACAACGACCGAGTCATTGAAATCGAGCCGGCCGAGTCGATACCGAGTCGGAGTCGGAGTCGGAGTCGACCCTCGGCCGAGTCGGAGTCGGAGTCGGAGTTTTAAAACATTGGTTAAAACCCTCAAAGAGGGAAACAGTCCACAGCCTGAGCCAACGCGGCCACTTCAGGCAATTTATTAATAAAAGAATGAAAATTTACATAAACTTCTCTCATGGACGGTCAACCTACAAATGACCCTCCATGCTCTTTAAATAGAGATCATGGACCCGATCGGGTGTTAAGCCACGGATCAAGGGTTGGTAATACCGAGGAGAGAATGAACCGTCGGATCACTACATATCGTGACCATCGGATTGTAAGTTACAAAATGTACATAGTAAAGAAACACACTTTACCTAACTCTATACTAGACCAAGTTATACTTAACTATTTCCTATGTGTCGGAATATCCTAACAATTATTCAAGGATATTTTTGGAATTTGAGACAGCTCTAGGCCCTGGAGGGCAAGATCTAGTCTCAAATCTTTGTTTGCAAGGCTAAATAATTTGAGATCATTCAGTAAAATTTCAGATCTAGGGTTTCATAAATTTCTGAAGATCGATTGATGACAAAATTACATCAGTCTGATTTAACTGTTGGGTAGAGGTTTCTGAGATATTTTATTTTATTTTTAAGGCCAGAAGCAACCTTCAAAGCCTCCTTGGCACCCCTGTCCAGGTCTGCAGCCCTCATGTTGCCATATTTCTCTTCCGCTGCCTTCCCCATCTCCCCTGTCACTGCTCTTTCCAAGCTGCTGCAACCTCCAGGCAACCTTCCTCTGCTGTTTCTCCTCTTCCCTCTTGCCCAGGTTTCCTTTCAGACCTGCGACAAGCCTTTCTCCCTCTGCGGCAACTCTTTTATCTCCTTTTCCACTGCCTGTTATCCCTCTGTTCAACCCCTGTCCAAGCTCCCTTTTCAGCTCCCTCATCTCTTCCCTTTTCGAGCCTCCTCCTCCTTCGCCTTCCCTGTCGACTTTTTCCTCAAAACCTCACGCTGCCACCTCGCACCCTTGAAGCAACTCTTTTTTCCTTCACATAGGCCTGATTTGCCTCTTAAATTCTCAACGCTGTCCTTATTTTCTCACTGTCACCTTACAACAATATTGGTCTCTCTCTTGGCGCGGCCTCTTGGTCTTCAAACCTTAAAAAATTCTTCACCTTAATTGCTGTCATAAATTTTGTTTTCCTCACTGGTGAAAATTGGAATTTTTTTTCTGAGTTTGGTCAAGGTTTTGACATTCAGAATTCAAAGTGACTAGTTGATTTTCTGGGCTGATCTATTGTTGGATTTTGCAGAAAAGATTGGACAAAGACTTCTGTTTCCAGGTAGCGAATTAGTGGAGAAGTTTGGCAAATAGTTTCAAGGCCTATGGCCTTAGGTTTTGACTCCTAAACCTTTGATTATATCACTGTTTACTACAACAGTCCAATCATTTCAAAACAGTGGCATTAAACACATTTAAAACACTGAAGAACCATTAAAGAACAATTGGGCATTTAATTGATTAATTCCATCCTAAATTTGGGTGACTGTCATAAGATTTCAGAGCGCTGATCTAGCTGTTTGCAGTGGGTATTCTTCGCTGTCATAAGTACTTTTTGCTGCTCTTATTATCTCTGAAACATAACTTTTGTCACAAAATCAAAATTATGAAATTTCAAGTGATTTGAATTCATTGGTAAAAGAGAACTGTTTGCATCAGCAGTAAGGCTGAAAACAATTTGTTAGCATTGGTGTTTCGATAGTTTTACATAATTTGACTTCACACACACATAAGCTCACATCATAAAAACACTTATTTTTGGTATCTTATCTCTACTTGCTCACTGTCATCAGAAGTAAGATGAGGAGGGAAATTTATGGGTTTGTCTTCTTTGCATTTAGTTTCTCATTGCTATCCTAAATGCTCTTTTATGTCATTTGAAATCCGAACAATACAGTCAAATTGCTTCCAAAAGGAAATTGAATAATTTGGGCTTGTTTTTTGTGGCATTTGGCATAGAGGTAGCTCTCTGTTGAGAAATTAAAACTTTCAAAACTTTTTTGGCACTCGGAATTAATTAGCTCTTTTGCTTAAAGAACATTTGTTTTACACACTTGGTCTCATCAGATTGGCTATGTTTTACACAAAGACTTAATGGCCAAAGGCCGGATTAGATTGGCTATGTGCGACAGGTGATCTACTAGAGGATCAAACAACTCTGATACCAATCTAATGAACAAAGTTCGTATACACAACATAAATACTCAAAAAATCTGTTATATGTAAATATCCATGATAGGATAATAATATATTTATATAAATATGTATAGAAGATATGAGATACGAGATGAAGTCACAAATGAGGGTTTGCTTTATATACCTAGGTAGGTACCCTTTTTAATGAATGGTCATGTCCTTAGGGACATACCTCTTCAGTAAATAATCATTGTTTATTTAACTATTATTATCATTACTCTTTATATACATATATATATATATATATATATATATATATATATTATTCATAACAGAGGAGATCCGGGGTCACTTGGAGAGCACGAAGGAGACAAGAATCACAGTGAGAGCAAGGGCGCAAAGGAAGAGCAGGAACACTAGCATAAGGTTTTCAGCAGGGGAATTTGGGAGAAGATTTCCAGAGGAGATTTCTGTAGAGATTTCCAGTATTCTCAGAGTCAAATAAAGGGCAAATTTATTTGTTGAAAGAGAGCCGAGCAAGCAGTGCGAATAGCCAGTTTACCTAGTGCGAATTGTTGGAGCAGTAAATTCCATTTCCAGTTGTCAGAATAATTCGTGGAGGAGGCGCGAGTAGCTTTAGAGGACAGAGGGAGGCAATGTATTCACCGAAACGAATTTTAGGAAGCATTCCTAGTTGCCATTGTGAGTTGCTGGAAGAGCATGCAAATTTGCTAGAGGAGGCCGAGTTGATTTTTGTAGAGGAAACTTTGTGTTTCTAGTTCAATTTGCTAGTTGGAGTAGTGGAGAAAATTTTTCTGGAGCTTTACTAGCTTCAGAAAAGCAGATTGATGTACTCTCAAATTGCTGAAGAATTTTAATAATCAAACCCTCATTTGTAGATTGGTTTCCCTTCAAAGTTTTTCCAGGGATATTTGTCCGAAAATACTGGTGTTCTATATTTGCATGTGTGTGCATATTTTCTCACTTCCTGTGGTATTTATTTTTTGTGAAATTGCAGTTGTGTTTTATTCAGTATTTGCTGCAAGTTAATTGCAATTGACAAATAATCAAAATTTCACACCCCCTTCACTACCCATGTCCTTGGGATGGGGGTGCGCCTAGCGAAAAGTTTTCCAGGCCCCTCTTTTTGAAGAACTTTGTAAAACACATCTTGAAACATTTTGTTGAGTTGTGTGAGACATTTTGCAAGAAGGGGGGCTTGTGGGTTCCCCCGCCCCAAATTCCTAAATGCATAAAAAATTAATAAAAGCATAAACAAGGTTAAGAAGACAAACAACTTAGTAAATTACTAAACTTAATTCACCTCTACATGTACATCTCTCTTGTTTGACATTTACAAGTTGTTTAGTATTGGACTTTAAGATGTGAGTGAGCCATGATTTTCCTTGGTTACCCATGAGTGACTTTGACGCAGATAGTGACACTCCCTTGATGGTCTTGATGCCTTCTTGCAACAAATGGATGTAGAGGACCATTTAATGGCATTGATTCTTTGATGCTTATTTGATTTGATTTCTTTTAGCTACTTGTAGTTTTCATTGTCCATCATTAGTTTTCAATTGATGACCAAGTCTTTGACTTGTCACTCTTTACTATTTTTGACTAGCTTTAATTTACTATTTCAGAGTTTAGTATCTGCTATTTATTATTTACTTTGTACAATTTGGAATTTGAATCAATGTATTTCATTCTGTTAGAAGTTATAATTTTTAGCTTTTGACGTGCATGTGTCATTGATTCAATGTGAAATATGATTATTAGTAATCATAATTGATGAATTATGTTTCTACACACTAGAAATGACTTGATGACAAAGTAAGGTAAGTGATACCTTTGAACCTTGGGGATGAAATGTTGCATTGGGTTTTTGACATTATGAAGGAGATGTTATAATTTTGTGTTAATGTATGAGGGAAAACTATGGAAAGTCAAAGCACTATGTTGGCAATGCAATCATGTGAAGATTATAAAGGAAATGTTGGTTCCAAATGCTTGGAAGTCGAATTGTAATGGGAGGTAAATCCTACCTTACAAGCATCATCAACAGAGCACTATTTGCTCAAGCACCTTTTGGGCATATTCCAATACCATTCCTTGCTCCTATTAAAGTGACAACCTTTTTATAGGCTTGCAACTATGATGCATGTAGGCCTTAAGTTTGCAATAAAGGGCATTAAAATTTTACATGGACACTAATTGACAATCCTCCAAGAAGAGATGAAAGATACTCAATACATTATCATTGATGAGATGAGCTTTATAGGATCTAAACTTTTTGTGCAAATTGATAGACACACGTGTGAGGGGTTTTCAGAAAATAACAATTACATAGTGGGTTATTGATCAACACTTCTTATTGGACACCGAGGTCAACTAACTCTAGTAATGGACAAACCAATGTACACAAGACAACTCCTAGAAGGTCTTTATGGTCAACCCTTACATTGTCATAAAATTGGGAACAACATTACATCAAAAGGGCAATGATGGCACCCAGGTCCTCTTTCACTAGATGTCGACAAACATTTAGAATGCCACTCCAATAATAGAATATTGGAACATCCTTCTATGTAGGGTTAATTTGTCAAAAGGGCAATGATGACACCTAAGTCAATTTTCACCAAATGTTAACAAACATTCAAAATGGTACTTCAACAATGGAGGATTGGAACATCATTCTGTGTAGGACTACCATTTTTTAATCCATGGTAGAGCTTAAAGCTTTGACACATCAATACATGTCTTCCCAACAAGCATTCTTGCCAACAAACATAATAACTACATTCTCTAGTCATTGAATCACGTGTAATATTGCTGAAATCCTTAGTCATGTATAAGCACAGCAGGAGGAAAACCACTAATTGGAAAACCAAATAGTAATACATGTAGGGAAGTGAGTTATGTTGTCTTGCAGTTTGTGGATCAAAGCGTGATTGGTAAATGGAGCTCTCAGAGTGGTCGTGCAAATTGCATACACATGGATCTAGGCCTCCAATTTTGCTACCATATGTTGTTGCATTTGATACTTACATGGGTCATCCATGGAGTCAAACCCAACCAACATGGTCCTATTCCACCCATAAAATGTGATGAAAAGAAATAACCCCCCTTAAGGGTATTTGACTATATATAAATCCCAAGGTTGAAACTATCAATGTCAACCATTAACATTGGAAACACTGAATGTCAAGGAAATCCCAAGCTTGAAACTATCAATGTCAACCATTGACATTGGAAACACTGGATGTCAAGGCTTGACATTCATGACAATGAAACATTTTTGCCGCATAGAAGCAATGCACTCAATCAAGAAGACAAACACAACTACAATAATCCATTTTGATCCGTTCAACACAAGCACAAATTGGAATTTTGTCCCTTTCATTTCACAACACTGTCAACAAATCTTAGCAAAAAGATACAATGGCTTCCATTTCAAGAATTGAAAAATATCCAATGCATGGCAACATCCAAAACAAATATCTAGAGCTTCCCTTTCCGTAATTGCACTGAGAGGTGTATTCTACAACCCACTATGAGGGAGATGTGTAGTTCCTTTCGTGCTTAACTTGGAGTTGACATATGTCCCTTTAAAAATAAAAATAAAATATTCACTAAATAAAAAACAATGTTGGCTATTATGAAAAAACAAAAATAAATATACATATTTGGTTAGTTTTAATTAAAAGCGTTATACAACATCAATAATGTCACTCTCATTTTGTTCGCTTGGTTTATTGATTGTTAATATTACAACCCAGTATGAAAGAGAGTAATTTTTTAGTGCTTAACATAGAGTTGACATGTGGTATTTAAGAAAAATATATTAATAACAAAAAATATTTCATTCTCAACCATAAATAAAATATTTCAATGTGCATATGGAGTAACATAGTTTTATATCAACTTTATATAGAGAGCGATAAAGTAATTGAAATTAAAAAAAATCTTATATTTTCACTGTAGAGTGTGAAGAAGATGTGTAATTCTTTTACTTTATTTTTAAATATAGGCCTTAAAGTAAAATATTTGAATTTCCATCTTAGTAATATATTTCAATATCAACTTCATATATATCTATATATAGAGAAAGTAAAAAACAAATAAAGATAATATTGACTTTTTATTGTTGACCTTTCTTCGAGTTTCACTCCAGAAAAGCTTTTCACCTCAAGATATTTGTTCCCTCTTGGTGCTTGATAGATCTAGGGTTAAAATGGATCTACATTGGTGTATCCTTCCCCAATTCCCTTGGATGTTCTATTTTCCAATTTTGGGGATATGCTAGGTGAATAAATTATTAGTTAAAAATTAGAAGGAAAAACAATTGAGCCTTTGATCCTTACATCTAAAATAATTATAGTTAGGTTCCTAGTTTGCTTGCTCTGAGTGTTTTGAATAAATGATGAGTTAAAATTAGAAGGAGAAACAAAATTGAGTCTTTGACCCTTGTTCCTTGATACCCCTCATGTCAACAAGGGTACATTCATAATTTTGCAATAGAATTCACCACCACTATAAGCCCAAGGTCACACATCAAAAACATTGTAACAACCATGTGTGGCTTCATTTTAGGCATCCTATAATTGTGTCTTACTATCTATATCTTGTTTTGTTGGTCGGACCATGGCCAATCCCTTGGAGTTCATCTCAGGTTCCTTTCGCCCTTTATAGAATTGGAGGGCCTTAAGTGGGCTTACTTGAGGGCTCAAGGTTTCATGGGAGCTTCCGTTTGTAGGGGCTGTCACTGGTGTATGGGCTAGTCCAACGTACATTAAGGTGCACCTATGTCTTACCACATGGTTAGAGTCTCTAGAGTTTGTAGTTGGCCTTGGCTTTGTTGCATTAACCCTCAAACTATTCTCATGTATGGCAACCATTAACAACCTTCATAGTTCATGAGGTAGTTCATAGTTTCTAATGCAAAGTGGTCTCGATGGTAAAAAAGTCTAGCTTGATCTCACATTGTTTAGCTTGATGAGAGGAGTCCATGCTATGTAAAATTTTTCCAAACAGTGAAGATATTGGCTAGTTACAACTTGGTCAATGTTAGTCAAACATGCCATACAAGTTTTCAAGTGGTAGAACAAGGTCAACGTTAGGAAGTTTGGTATATGCATTATGTCAAAGGTCATTTCTAGAACGCTCAGAACAAAATCCAAGTGTCAGAGAATTTCCAGATTCCTACAACATAAGAGAATCAACACATTGGATGGATTAGGTGGCAGGGGAAGAGATGATGTGGCAATGCTAGGCAAGATATGGAGATTTGGAGGCATACCCAGTTTAGATCAGGGTACATTTCAACATACCCAAGTTTCAAACTAGCTAAATTCATTAGAGTGTTGAAGATCCAGAGCACATGTGGCTAAGTCAACTTTACTATGGAGTAAAATGCCAAATGAACTAGCCATGGGGGAGTCAACTAGCCGTTGGAGGTACTTTGGACCGGGAAGCTAAGGAATGAATTGCTACTATTCTTCATCTTTGACCATTCCGGGTCATTAGCAAAGGTAATCTTGGACCAAATTGAGCTTTGTGAACCAATTTAAGCCCTTGGTGAGAAAATTAATTTTTGTAATGTAATATTTTGTGAAAAATACTAAGTCTCCAACATGTGGATGACTAATAATTTTTATTTTTTTTCGTTGTCTAGAGGAGTCCAACTAGCCATTAACTAGCCGCTATTTTTTTTAATAAAAGGCTAGCCTCCCCTCTAGCAAAGATTGTTGTTATCTTATGAGATAAGCTCCATCAATAAAGAGCTCATTTTGCAAACCATTGTTCAATTTATTTTTATTTTGTTCATTGTATGGGGTGGATTTTACTAGTTCTTTTCTTCTCGATTTGTTGTTGTATCCAGGCTATAATCTAATAAGTTTTCCAATAATTAAAGATCACACAAAAGCTAACAGTTTGAGCCACCCAAGGGCTGCAGACTCACATGGAGAAAACAAACTAGGGGGAAACCCTGCTTTGATTTTCTTGTTTGCAGGTGGATCACTTCAACGTTTTTCGAGGAAGATTCAACTAGAAGAACCAAGTTCATTTTTCAGCTCTAAATCAAGTTGGAGGCCAAAGAACACCACATCAAGGGGCCACAAGTGGAGGCGAATTCTCTAAGAGGCCAAGTCTGCTTCCTCAACCAATTACAAGATCGACTTAGGAAGGCACTGGTTTCACATTCTAGTGAGGTAAGCATTCCTTGGTACAAGGTATAATCCTCAACAACCACTTTAGCTTCAAAAAACTCTGGAACTTCATTTTCCACACCAGAATAGGAATCATACTTGCTGACTTTAATGTTGTTTTATCTTAATAGCAAGTTTAACTTTGTAGAAATTAATAAATAATGTTAGATTTGAAGCCAAGGTTAGATACATTGTTTTTAGATATTATTGGGCATATCTTACACTACGTATCTACTAAATTGAATGCAAATTTGAACCTTTCACTGGCTGTACCATACAAAATCTGCACCAAACTCGAAGATTTCAACCTCCCAACAAACAAGTAACCTTCAAAAATCTTGTTTACTGACTTGATACTCTTCTTCCTTCCCGATTCTACTATTTTAGAGTAAAAAAATTAAATTCTAGCCATAATGAAAATATATGTTAGATCTAGAAAATTTATGGGCACTTTTCCTAGATGGATTTAATTCCATTCTTCAGAAAATATAATTTTCAGCTTGCTAGAAATTGCTTCTTTTTACTGTTACACGTTGGCAAGTGGGCTTAAAGGATTCATTTAACATTCACCAACCTCCCCACTCCTAGATCTGTAATCTAGGAGTGTTTTGAGACTTATTGGGTGGCCAAATTAGGCAAAATACATTGTTGTCCTTGTTAGTTTTGCAGTTTGATATAACTGAACAGAAAGTTAATTTGTTCCATAAATCCTCAAACCATCAATCTAAACTGAAAAATGAGATCACGTTTGGAAAGGATTTTTCTTGTCCATCAAATTTGAGTGGTTATATGTGATAATTTGAAATCATATGGTGTTATTTTTTATTTTAGTTATTTGCTGGATAATGATACACAAAAATAGCGGGATGACCCAAAGAATTAACTTCACCTTTCCTTGACCCCATTTAGGGAACTAGTCCTATTTGGAGTTTGGTTGGGGTATGGATTGCGACTCCTTCCTTGACCTTTTGGGAGGAAGTTGGATCTAAATAGTGGGGGCTTGGGAAGATGGTAGTGGGTCTCTGCCTTGTGTGTGCCAACTCCAGTAGGTTTTTGGAACTTAGCAACCTTGCTAATCAGATCAGTAACATCCACAAAGGACGTCTTGTTGGGCTTCTAGTTTGCTTGCTCTGAGCGTTTTGTTTGAACTTTGATACTCTTGCCTTAATAACATCTTTGTTGGATCACTATTTGCATCAACATGCTCTTCTTTGCCACTGTCGTTGTCTTTTCTTGGAGTTATTTTTGTGACAACATTGTGGAATTAAACATTCCAATTGTGATTGCTCGTGCATAAGCTCATTTGTGGGAACTGCTGATTTCTTTGCTTCTTTTGAGGAAGTTTTTGTGGAGCTTAATTTTGGTTTTCTTGGAGGTACAATTTTGAAAAACTCTCCATTGGGAGCTTGTTTGCGCCTTTTTATGGTCCTTATCTTGTTTTCATAGGCCATTACTATATTACCTATGGAATTAAACAAGAAGTGGAGATCATTATAAAGCTTATTTGGCCAATAATGGCCATATCTTTCCTGTGTATATTAAGGGGGGATGTTGGGATATAATATATATTTGGTCAGATGTCTTGAGTGTTTTTTTGTGGATACTTCTAGCGACCACCTTGTGGTCTCAAGGGTTGTCATATTTCACTACCTTTCTTTTTCTATGTTTGCAAGGGGATGTTAGTGTTAGGTTGGAGTCTTTTCTTGGTGATGTGACCCTTTAAGTGGTGCTTTGTGGTCCCATCGAGTTTTGATTGCAAATCTTTATTGGGTGGCTTATGGTCACATGAGTATTTACTTTTAGCAAGGCGACCTAGTGGTCCCACACCTAAGGTTAGGGGTTTAGTCTAGCTTGCACTAACACCTATATAAGAGTTATCTAATCCTCATTTGTAATCATCCAACCATTGTAAAATATACATTGCTATTCATAGCATAGTTTTAAAACCCAGTTGAGTGGAGCTGGAAATCGGCCAAACTAGCCGGTTACCCTCTTGCATGCTAACCAGGCCGAAAAGTTCGATGCAAGGGCTGATTAGGACCAATTAGGTACTAAACCAGCCGGTTTGTTACCTAACCGGTCCTAACTGGTTCGGCCTATAAAAAACGGCCCGGTTAGGTAAACAAGTGGCTCGACGAGGCAATGGGTTTCGCGGGCGGTTTTAGAAGTGGGTTTTTTGCAAACCATGGGCAAGTTCCCTCCTAAATATGCTCCCTTAAGCTTATAAAACCATGCCGAAGCTCCTATTTGCCTCCCACATCTGATTTGTAGTGTTTGTGAGCATATGAGAGCTTGGACAATTCTACAACAACATTGAGTTTTGGAGCAACAAGAAGAAGTTGGAGGTTTTTGGTCATCTTGGAGTTGGTTTGGAGCTGTCTAGTGGAGTTGGCATCTTTGGGAGGAGGCTTTAGCAGCTGGTTTTCATTCCTAGGTATGATTTCTCTCTTGAAAATTTCCAGATTTGATTGCTGTCCTTGTTTTTAATTTTCCCCCTATTTCAAGTAAGAAACAACCCTTGTTTGTAGGTTAAATATGTTTATTTTTTGGTTTCGAAATTTATCATAGGTTTTGCATTTTACTTAGATGCATTTTTCTTTTCTATTTGCAGATTTCTTTCAATTCAAATCTGAAATTTCATCATCCACCAT
The DNA here is from genome assembly GCA_031772625.1 of Pinus tabuliformis. NCBI lineage: Eukaryota > Viridiplantae > Streptophyta > Pinopsida > Pinales > Pinaceae > Pinus > Pinus tabuliformis. Next base: position 573,172,922 of record CM062808.1, read on the forward strand.
GGCACCAAAAGCCAAAGATGCTGCATGGGTTCATTATGATGTTGTTGATGGAAAAATGTTGTGCAAAATTCAAATATTGCAAGCACCCAATGGCAGGGGGAGGCATCTATAGGTTGAAGCAACACTTGGCTGGTATAAGAGGCAACATAATCCTGTCTGATGCACCAGATGAGGTCATAGGGCCTATTAGGGCAGAATACCTTGAAAAGTTTGACAAGTTTGAGGAGGTGAAGGATGGGGAAAAAGCTATACAAGCAGAAGTTTGAGGAATGGTTGATTCGTGTTGACCAATGATTTGAATTTTGTAGTAGGCCTGTGGCCTAGTACCTTGAAAAGTTTGATAAGTTTGAGGAGGTGAAGGATGGGGAAAAAGCTATACAAGCAGAAGTTTGAGGAATGTTTGATTCATGTTGACCAATGATTTGAATTTTGTAGTAGGCCAGTGGCCTAGTAGCTTGAGTTGTAGCATTGTTTTTGGACTCTAGAGGCCATTTAGAAGTTAGAACTTCATTGATTATGTATTTTGTTGATGATATGTCTTGCACTTTGTGCCTTATTGATATCTGCACCCTTACATGGTATATAGATGATCATAGTTTGTATATTTTGTCTCTAATTGTTTGGAATCATGGTTTGTAACCTTAAAAGTAATTTTTTTCCATTAAAAATTAATTGTTTGATGTATTTTTTTTCAATGCCAGTTTAGTGAATCCGGTTCGATTCTGTTTGATCCAGTTCTGGTTTGAATCCTGGTTAGACGTGTGGCCGGTTCGAAACCCAGATCTGGTTTTTAAAAGTATGTCTGTGGCCTATCTCGAGGATAAATTTTTACCGGTGCAAATCTTGTGTTCTATCGCATGTTGGGTTTCTCTCTTTACGAATAGTATATAATGGGTTGAATGATATTCTTGATTTGATTACCCTAATTCGAAGAACCTGTAATGTCAACAACTCAAACATTAAAGTTCACTAACATAATGTGATCACATATTACAGTGCTACATTTAATAGTATTCAATGTCGAAGCTTGCTGTTCTCCTATCCAACATGAAATCTCTCGAGAACAACAGAAAGGAAAAGCAAAGCCATTTGTCCATCCTGATAATGCATCCCAGTTTTGTAATATTCTTAGCGTGAAGTTCCTGAGAGGGTTTTCGGTGTTGGGAACTTAATTCACAACTATTACCGTATTAGTGGGTAATTTTGATTGTTAAGCTAACCATTGCCCGGATAAGTATATGCAAATGTTAGCTGTTGACATGATAATGCTTTAGTGATTAAGTCATCTTATTTTCTGGTGGCCATGTCTACTTATGTTTTGAGAGGAACCGTATAAACATGAAGGTTGATAATAATTCTATAGTTTGTATCTCTGGACTACGGAAATATCTTGATTCCTGACTTCAGAGAAACTGTGAACTGTGCCAGAAGCACTTTTTTAGCCTTTCTGATGTTTATACCTTGTCCTGTTCTTTTTCATCTGTCTCTGTTACCTGGTTATCAAATGCCATAAAGCTAAAGTTGTCATTCTCTGAAGTGCTATGGAAACATGGGAAGTGCTGTATATAAGTACAAACAAATTGTTACCTGATTTAGACTTTGAACCTGAAGTGTCATCGGATATAGTGGCTTAACAGGGTCTAGATATTCAATGAATCAATTGTAGTGTATTCGTCAGTCAGGAAGCTTCACTGTATCAGAGTCATTTGCTTCTGAGATCCATTAGAGGTTGTTATTAGGTATCATAATAGGCCACTTACATCTGATTTCCAGGTCAACCTAGGGTCCCGTCAGATGGTTCTCTACACATTTTAATTGTGGAACTGTATAAATATAAATGGGAGTAACTGTTTTGGGTGCTTTTTGTAGGATGATCCAAAACAATTGGGGTAATAATTATGTTAGTTGGCCAACTGTTTTGCTTTTGTCTAAAAGTGAATGATGCTTGTCATATTCTGGTGCTTTTCACTGTTTATAGATTCAATTCAGTTACGTATATTTTCATGACTCATTTTTTGCAGATAGACCTCCTAATTTAATTCTGAATAATTAAATGCATACTGATGGGAGGAGCACGTGGTTCATTCGGAACCTTTTTATTTTTTAATTGTTTTTTGAGAGTATCAGCCGTAATGTCCTATGAAGGAAACTGTTGTCCTTGGATTGGCTTTTTATTGCTACGATGCTATTACTGAATATTATTTGGCTGCTTGCTTTTGCAGGGAGATTGAGCCTCCAGCAGGGACGTGTAAGTTCCCGTTTTCTGTTTTGCAATATTCTTAATTTCTTAGCATGCTCTGTAGGTCAGGATCAGTGATTACTGATTTAGTATTGTGGAAGATAAGTAGCAACTCAGGCAGCTCTTCTTCTATGACTTTTGATGTTTCATAGTTATTTCATTCTTCTTCTCTTTGGTCTCAGAACCTTTTGTAGGGCCAATTGTATCCTAGCTACAGAAAATAGTCGCATTTTAGATGCATATTGTTTGTGCTTGGGAATGAAAATCTTTATGTGGATGAAATAATGTGGTAATTTACAGCAATAGAAATCAGGCTTAGTTTGATCTGAAAATCCTTCTCTTTTACCTGCAGATTCAGATATGACAGGGAATGCTCTATATGGTGAACATTCAAATGGTTCAACTGGTAGCCATTTGTATCCATATCGTGCTATTCATGGTAATTCTCAAGCCAGACAGCTCCCAATTTCTGTCAATAGTCCTCTGGCATCTACTAACCCGGCTGATATTGATCACAATGAAGTGTCGGGATTGGGTGACCTATTTGGCTCACATACCCTTCCTGCAATTGAAACAGATCATCGTAATTGGCACACAACTGCAACATTTCCTACACAGAATGGGCCTCAAAATGTTGGTGATCCAGCTACACGTTCACATGAGAGGTTAAGGTTACCTAGGACAGAACCTGAGGGGCTACAAAGGAATGGATCACTTGTGCATTTTGGTTACTCTTCCCAGGGGTGGGTAGGCTTCTTACGGCTGTTGTGTAATGAATAAATATTATTTTGCTAGTTTGTATTTATACTTCTCTTCCTTTCAATTGGATATCTGGTAGGTTTACTAATTAATATTCTAGTTAATTATTCATAGAAACATTACTCGTCTTTTCAGCAATGGTAGCAACTGATTTTACTTGCGCAGGTCTTATCTAAGAACAATGCATGGCAATGCTCCTCCAACAGTGACAACCAATTTTAGTCATTCTCATAACCTTATTCAAGGTCCTCATGGAGGTCATGTTTATAATCACCCACAGTCTGTTGCCCCTCCCTTGAATGGTGGCTTCATTGCCCCCAGTAGAACGTCCAGACCAATGGGCATATCGTTGGTTTCATCAGGAGCTGTGCAGCATGCCCCTCCGGAACAAGGACAAATACATATACCCTCTATATATGGAACTGTGAGGAGACAAGATGGAGACAGTATGAGGTGGCGTCAGGACCACAGGATTTATGGACAGGAAAGAGAAGGATTTCCTCGTTCACACTGGCATCCTGTTGATCGTGATTCACATTGGCGGGCCTCACATTACATGGGTCAGAATAATCAGAATATGCATGCTGAACCTGTCAATAGAAACTACCATCCTCTCGGTTATATTGGTGAAGAAAGAGGCATATAAGGATCAGGCATGTAAGTGGAAAATCTTTATCAATGCCATTGTTTACCCAAAGGTTCCCCCGTCTTTCAGATGAAAAAGAATTTGAGGTTAAAATATATGGTTTCTAATAAACCACCAATGCATCTCAATGCTCATTTTCAGTGTTTTTTCTTTTAATTGTTGATATTTGTACATGGTTCTATCTTTTGTGTGGATTTGTTCCGAGGATTCTAATGTGGTGAATTAAAGTGCCTGGAAATTTCCATGCACTAATGTAATTCTATATAACCAATCTCTAAATACATTTTCGTGTAAGTGGTTTACTTTTGATTTGCTTTATGCTTGAAACACCGAAATTAGGTGTTAGGATTTACATTCTTTGCTTTCTCTGCCTGTAACGAGTTGCATGATCTCAAGTTAGTAAATCGTCATAAGTTTAAGATGGATTATCTGATCAAACTTGGAGGGCACCATATGTTAGGATTTACATTCTTTGCTTTGTCTGCCTGTAATGATTTACATGATCCAAGTTAGTAAATCGTCATAAGATTGAGATGGACTATCTGATCAAACTTGGAGGGCAGCATGGCTTAGGATTTACATTCTTTGCTTTGTCTGCCTGTCATAAGATTAAGATGGATTATCTGATGAAACTTGGAGGGCAGCACGCGTTAGATTTACATTCTTTGCTTTGTCTGCCTGTAACGAGTTGCATGATCCGAAGTTGGTAAATCCTGCTAAGATTAACATGGACTATCTGATAAAACTTGGAGGGCAGCAGATTATATTGTAAACTATTTTATTTCAAATATAACTCGCTAAATTGCAAGGTCAATACTAATACATCCCATATTAAAAGCAGTCAAATGTTTAATTTCTTCATTTAAGACCGAAATACTCTTTTAGGCTGTTCTTGACTGATCTGTGGGCAAAAAGGGTTCAATTCAAGAGCTACATGGAATCAGACGATTGAAATAGCATATAATTTGTACCTGACTTGTCACTTTATATATATATGAAATTTTGATTTAATTTCAATACTTAGCAATATATATTTCTAAACAAAAAAAAATGTAATTTAAAATTTTAATATAAAAAGTTTAACTGAATCGTTTCTATTCATTTAAATTTAAGAGTTAGGCAATATATATTTGTAATAAAAGGAAATAATTTAACATTTTAATTTAAAAAGTTTAACTAGGTGTTTTTAGTCTTTTATGATAATGTAATTGAATAAATTTAAGAGTTAGGCAATATATATTTGTAATAAAAGGAAATAATTTAACATTTTAATTTAAAAAGTTTAACTAGGTGTTTTTAGTCTTTTATGATAATGTAATTTGTTGTTTTTTTTTTTGTTTTTCTTCCTTCCTTTGGTTTAATTAAATAAATTTATGATTAGTTTGTTTCTAATTTTGTTTTGGCATTAATGAGATAAATTAAAATCGAAGGAAACTGAGTTGAAATTTTTTGAATACCTGACCATTTATTGATGTAACTTAACAAGTTTAAATTGCTATTATCTTTTTATTATTATGAAAAATTTAACACTATTTTTAAGAAATATATGAGGTTAAATAAAATTCAGAACTTGTTTTTTCTCGCCTTTGCATAGCATTCTCTTTAAGAGCTCAATTGGGGTTGAAGTCAAATAAGAGAAACTAAAATATGTGACAATTTTATGAGGTTTGCATAATGCTTTGATTGATCACTTAATGAAAATAGTATGATGCACTTTCATAGTCAACACAAAATACTTAATATAACAATATTGATAGAAATGTAAATGTGGAAAGTAAATAAAATATAACCAAACTATTGAAACAATAACAATAAACAAACCTTTATTGATATTTTGATTATGGAGTCATGTTTACTTGCTTCTTCAAGGGGGCAACCTCAATTAAGCACTTAATTAAGTAGGTTCCAATGCAATATTAAGCACTTGATGTCTAACTAGAAGGTTTTTACTGTTGTAAATAAATTGTATGTAATCTAAACTTCAACCACCTAGTGGGTCTTTATTAATAGAGCCACATTAATAAACTAGTTGATTTTATTTAACAAGGCCACCTCACATTTATTATGCCTTGTGAACCTTATTTAATAAATATGACAATAATATATTAAGTGACAACCTATACCCCAAAATAGGGTAGAGCATGTGAGGGCTAGACCCTAATATGCCCTACCTCTTCAAAATTAGTTTTGTATGTAAGGTTGGAGAATTGGAAATTGTTATAGGTCCATTGCAAGCGATTCCCATATGGTATATTTGGGTTGCATACCATTCTACTAGATCAAGACTTTTTGGATAATGTGTTAGTGTAGATAATACTATTTTTGGTCTAAAACTGCCTTTAGTTGTAGCCAAATGGAATGCTCTTTATGCAGAGTGGGAGGATGGTTTGAACTTGGTAATTCAACGCTACTATTTCTTCAAACATGACACATTAAATATTGGGTAGAATTCAAGCTAGGCTAAAAGAGTCAAGATGTAAACAACATTCCCAAGGACTGGATAGTGTCCCATAAATCTTAAGTGTGTATTTCCAATGGCTTTTCTCCATGAGTAATGTTTACTTATAGCATTGGAGAAGACAAAATCCTTGATCCCCTTTTCCAAAGTGCAAACAAATCATCGACGATAATTCCCATAATTCCCATTGATCATTAACAAGAGTGCACTCTATAGAACCTTTTGTGAAGGGTTAAATAAATGTCAAGAGAGTGATATATCTTGATGTAAAAAATCATAAGGTAACTAGAAAGCGGGTGCATATGAAGAAGAGAAAAAAAACAAATTAGGCATGGGAATGCACAACATTGAGCTCATTATAAAAATAAATGATGAATGCATTTAACTTGTCTTCTTATTATATGGAAGAAAACAATTTTTTTTCATAAGTGAATGAATCCATCTATTTTACTAGTTGCTTTTGAAGTAATGTTTCTAAATGATTTTGTCAATTCATGTATGTAATAATTGAATGTTGTTCATTGGAGTCTTGGATAGAAAATCAAACTTGAAGCCTTGCCATCATGTTTGCATGTGGATATAATGCATAATTAAGTAGTAATACTTACTGTGAAGAAATGCAAGTATGATTTTGGGCATATAGATATGGTGAATGATTATCTACATGGATTATTATATATGACTTGGAATGGATTAGAGTATTGCAATAAACTTGACATATATGTTGTATTCTTACTGTTAAAGATGCATGTAGGTATGAAAATTTGAAATAGTTTAATGCTAAAGTTGATTGTACTAATTATAAATGGTATGGAAAATGTACACATTTGGTTTGTTCTTGCTTGTTGTGGTTAGTGGGCATTATTAAATGTTGTGACAAAAAAGTGTTTGAAACAATGCTCAAAGTCTTTTACAAAAATACATAGCTTCATAATTCAAGAGCTATTTATGTGGTAAACAATAATTATGTTTAAAATAAGATAATATTTCAATTAATCATATTCTAAAGGGTGTTGGAGACACATAATTATGCAAACTTTAGTTCGAGTTTCTTTTATTACCAATTGGCTTGATATTATATCATCAGACCATTGTTCGCCATCCATGCTTGAAGTCATAGAAGTAATAACATCATAATATAAACTCTTATTCAGGTGTTATTTGCATCATTATAAAGCTCTCAATGAATAGAACACTGGCGATGATGTATGTAAAGTTCTGACCCAAAAAGGACCTAAAGGTTTGGGCAACCCAAATCACTAAAATGTGACTTGCCCCTAAAGTGAATTCTACAAGTCCATGGCTTTAATTTTTCTACTTAGAAAGAACAACATAGATGAAAAATTATATAAGAATTTACTTTGAATCATTAAGGTATAGTGGTACAACTTCCACTTTTTAAAATTGATCGCATAGTTGCTACAACAATTAGTATAGTTGAGATGGAGTGCCTCATTAAGAAATCATACAATAATAGTGTGTTAGGCCCCTATACTACTAGTGTAACCCATTATTGTTATTAGTACAACTCCCTTATTATGTTGTTGTACCCATGTAGCCCCATATTGTTATTATTGTGCCCCATAAGAGCCGACTATTGTTATTATTATGCCCTTACATTATTATTGTTATGTCAGCTCTGATTATATTATGACCCCTTAGACTCCTATATATAGAAATGAGGTTTTGTCATTTGTATCATCCAAGAATTGTTCATTTGCGTAATGTAGAGGAGGTTGCCCCCTCGAAGAGGCTGAATTCTAAGGCGTTGATTTATCTTTTTGTGATCTAGTTTCATAACATTTGGTATCAGAGCTTTGGATTCTAGGGTTTTGCTGCTCCAAATAAGTCATCGTGGCATTTTCGTTATAACTTTTTTCTACGACGTTTCAGAAGCAAAAAAAAGACCCATTTGAGACGAAATCGCATTGAACCTCGAGTTCGAATTTCAGAGCTTATCTCGCTATATTTTCGGAGATATGATTTGAGGAAGTTAGGCTTTTTGCAAGTTCTAGAATTTAAGCTAAAACAAGTCATCGTGGAATTTTCACTATAATTCTTTCGTTACAAAGTTTCAGAAGCTAAAACAAAAACTCATTTGAGATGAAATTGGTTTGAACCTCGGCTCCAAATTTCAGATCCTGTCTCACTATATTTTCGAAGATATAGTCTGGGGAAGTTAGGGTTTTTGCAGACTCCTGAATTACATCCTAAACAGGTGACCTTGGGAAAATTGTCATAACTTTCTCTCTGAGCAACAAATTGAAAGTTCGTAAGAAGTTACATAAAGAGGACGAAATTTAGTTTTCTATGCATAGTTTGCAGATCCGAAGGTCGAAACAGTGACACGTGGCATGTCATACAAGTTCACTCTACTGAAACATTATATAATTAGGTCATCTTAGGAGATTGGACATTACTCTTTCTTGGAGAATGAAATTCTGATCAGACTTGCGGGGTTAGAAAGAGGACTCAGAGGGCTATTGCAGGAGACAATTTCAGGACTTTGAGATCTGAAAGTACAGAGTTACAATCATTTCAAGATTGAGCTCTTGAAATCAAGAAAAGGCGATATGAGGAAGTTTGATGGAAAAGATCCAGTAAATTGGATACTACAGATGGATCAATATTTTGATCTACATGACGTGCAACTATTACAAAAGGTACATATTGCATCTTCATATTTAGAACATTATCAATTTTTATGGTATAAAGGGCTTTGTTTTCGTAAACCACTTGTTACGTGGTCAATTTTCACGGAGGAAATGATAGCACATTATAAGGATACAAAGAGAAACACCTTTTTTAGCCAATTGATAAATCTCAAACAAAAGTGTTCAATGGTAGAGCACATTGAGGACTTTCAAAAATTGAATATAAGGGTAAATGATATTCCAGAGAAGCAAAGGATTGATGTCTTCATAGGTACTTTAAAGGATAACATTTAACATGAGGTTCATCTTTGGGAACCTGAGTCATTGGAGAAGACATTCAGGTGGGCAAGAAAAAATGAAAGTGAAATTATGGAAATAAGAAATCCCACCACTCACGACTATAATTATGGAAGTGTTTTTTCTCTTAGGCTTCCATAACCTACAAGGATTACACCGCAATGATTGGAAGAAAAAAGAGAAAAAGGGCTTTGTTACAATTGTGATAGCAAATGCACTGAAGGTCATAAGTGTGCTGAGAAGAAATGATTTTACATAGATTCTGAAGAGGAGGAAGAAAATGATCAAGAAACATCAAAAGAAGAGGATATACACAGGAACCAACCCAAGAGAAAGAAGAAATGGATCCGACCGTATCTTATAAAGCATTAAAATAATTACCACTCCTCAAACTCTTAAGATCACATCGAGAAAGAAGAAATGAATCCAACCATTTCTTGTAATGCATTGGCCGGAATTACCACTCCTTAAACTATCAAGATAGAAGGATATATTTAGAATAAAAATGTTCAAGAGGTGAAAGATCACATCGAGCATCAAGAAATGAATCCAACCATATCTTGTAAAGCATTGGAAGAAATTACCACTCCTCAAACTCTCAAGATAGAAGGGCATATCAAGAAGAAAAAGGTTCAAGTAGTGAAAGATCACATCGAGCATCAACAACAAGTTCTCCAACTTTTAAATATAACGCCACTTTGGTGCAGAATCGAATGAAACAACAGGTAGATCAACATCACAGTGAAAAAAGTTTTGATGTAGGTGATTGGGTATTTTTACGACTATATTTCAAGCAAGCTATTTATGAGAAGGAAATGGTGGCAATGCTACATGGACTTAAGAAACGATGACCTTACCCAATGAGAAGACACTTCAAGGTAAAAATGGGTCATGATAGTCTTAAATACTTTTTAGGACAAATATTATCTTTAGAAGAACATAAAAAATGGGTCACAAATATGTTGGGTTATGTCTTTGACATCATCTATAGAAAATGGAAGAAAAAGTTTGTTGCAGATGCACTCTCAAGAAAGGATGAGGATGTGGAAGCATTGTTTGTGCTATTTCTATTATCCAACTAGATTGGATAAACGAAGCAATGGATGAATGGAAGAAGGATGAAGAAGTGTGGCCACTCATTCAAAAGTTGTAGAAGATCCCAATTCAAACAATATTGACAGAACATGAAGAGGAAGGAAAAATCATATTGGAACCTGGAGCAGTCACAGAAACAAGAACCTGACAGCTACGAAATCGATCAATTTCAGAGTATCTCATCAAGTGGAAGAACTTACCGGCTGAATATTCCACATGGGAGGACAAGAATTTTATACAGAAGCATCAAGAACTACTCAAGCGTTGAGGACAACACTTTTTGAAGGAGGGGCATGTTAGGCCCCTATACTACTAGTGTAACCCCTTATTGTTATTAGTACAACCCCCTTATTATATTGTTGTACCCATGTAGTCCTCATATTGTTATTATTGTGCCCTTACATTATTATTGTTATGTCGGCTTTGATTATATTATGACCCCTTAGACTCCTATATATAGAAAGGAGGTCTTGTCATTTGTATCATCCAAGAATTGTTCATTTGTGTAATATAAAGGAGGTTGCCCCCTCGAAGAGGCTGAATTCTAAGGTGTTGATTTATCTTTTTATCTTTTTGTGAGATGGTTTCATAACATAGTGGCACAATTTATTTATGCAAATTTATGTGAAATATCAATGACATATTAAACTTGTTGCCTCCTTAAAAACACCTTCAACACATTCCTCTGTTATGGAGGAAAATGGAAGATAGATATTCCTTCCTCATAGTCATACCTTATTATTGGCCTTGATACATTTCACTACAAGCAAAATTGCATATGAAAGAAAAAAAAACATTGATCAGATTACCAACAAGTGAGTTCATTAGGTGCTAGTGTTCTAATACCATGTGTAGTGCTCTTGATGCTCACTATATTAACTAAATTCACTAGTTAAGAGATGTACTTACTTGAAATGGTATTATATTTTTATAAATATCAAATAGGTGGAAATTATACTATATTTTTCATTCCTTTCCATTTTTAAGATGAACACATGCTAATTATCAAAAAATTACATGCACAATATGTTTTCCACCTCAACAACATTCTTAATAAAGCGTAAGGGAACTTACAATTCTTTTAAAGTAACCACATTTAGAAATATAGAAGACTTAACCCTTGTACTATTCATTTCGTGCGAGTCTTATTACTCAAAGAATCCATCCCTCATGTATGATGTAAGTCTTCACAAATGATTCCTTAGTCCTTATGGATGCAAACCTAAAGAAAATGATAAAACATAAATAACTTGCCCATAGGGGTCCCATACACCAATTTGGTACTTGATTGTGACCTTAAAATTAGATTATATATATGATGATATGATAATTTTACAATTAGAGTTCATTTTGTTTAACATGATCATGTTGTAGAATACATATATGGATGACAATTCTATAATTATTGTTCATTCTAGGCTTATTTGAAATATTGTTAATTAATATGATTTGTTGGAACAATATAAATTATTTCATGGGTATTACAATTGCTCATCCCGTGAAATGATTTATATTGTTGGAACTACAAGAAATTGATTCATAATCTTGATTAGTTGTTAATATATATACTATTGGAATAGACATATTACAATTATGAGTAAACTAACGTACAAAATATAATGCAAATTCAGATATTTAAGATGATTCAACTAATGGTATCCATAATCATCATATATGCATAAATGAATCTATTTTTAAATTCAATTGGAATGTTATTGTTGTTCACTTCCTATAATCGATATACTATGCTTTATACACATCTTCAAACACTTAGTGATCACATCAACAAAGACAAATTATAGTTGAAGGTATTTTAATCACTTTTTCCACCAATATATCCCAATCACATAGTACATATTACGGTCATATTTGAAATATATCTATAATCAACATGGATATAAAAATGCAACATTCAAATCATTTCTAGATTTACTAAGTGAATCTCTCTCTAAAATCACAAGAAAAGATTGTAGGGTTGAAATATAATTTTGAAATAAAGGGTACAATTTACAATCTAATACTTCTAGAAAGGTTTCATACATATCTAGAATGCGCCTACAAAGTTACTACTTATCTACAACATTGCTATCATTTTCCCAAAAATTCCCCAAATTTCTTATGTACATCTGCTAGATGAGTCACTCATGGGCCATGGACCTAATAATAGCATTAACCTAGGGCTTTTATCAAGGAAAACTACAAGCATGATCTCCTTTACACTTATCAAATATTAGATTGAGAACCTTGCATGCATCTATCTAGGTTTTTGCTTTCTCTTTAGAAATAAAACTATCTTTCTCTAGGCCTAGGTAATGCTTGTAGCTAAGGGTTTCAAATTCTTCCATTCTTAGAAATAAATATTTAACTAATATATTTTTGTAGTCAATGGAAATCAAAGAAAAAGTTTCATAAATTTAGAAAGAAAATATCTTTTATCTAAACGCTAAAGAAGCTCATCTTATTTCCAATATCATGCTCCAACGTTTTGCTCCAAGTTCCCTCCTTTCCAAAAAAATCTAGCATACAGAAATTTCCATTGGACCATCTATAAATGGTACTCTTCTTACCTTGGAACTTCCAAGTTGCAAAATATATTATAGAGTAGTGTACAATAGAAAATGTGTGAAAGACATGAAGATCTCCACAAAAGATCGCACTACTCTAAAATAGTCAATGTATCCCCACCATAAACAAGAACAAGTTCTCGATCCAGGCTTGACACAATCTAGATCTCTTTGTACCAACTATACATGGAATTCAACAACCTCTCAACCAAAGCCATATGTTACCTCTCATGGCCAGTTCCCACTTTATCTTATAATGCTTATTCATAGTGCTACATGTTGCTAATGATAATTCAATAATTTCTTAATTATCTAATATTCCTAGTGCTTACTTCCAAACTACTTTTCCCTTCTTTCCTTTAAGTTAAACTCACATGTGTTTGTGCACATCATAATGTCCTTTCTAACTAAATGAAAACATTTAAATAAGAAGCTTGTGCTTCCTTTTAATTTAGATATTTCTAATTATATATTACTTCTTTGGTTTTCATTTTTGCACATTAAAACAAAATCTTTCTCAAAGTGAGAAAACTAACTCAGTTGTCAAACCAACAATGGAGACAACCATCACTGGTTGGTATCCATCAATTCAGGGTAACTCATCATTGTTATTCAAGGAAAACCCCAACACATGGAATTACTCATTGGTGGTCTATAAGGGGGCAAACTTTCACTCCTACCAGATGCCTTTGGGTCTTGGGCCATTAACCTATTTCCTTACGTCAGAGGAAGATGAGCTCTTAGCCAAGCAGAAGCAGTTTTAGGGCATACTCCGGACCCACATTAAAACCAAGTCTATTTTCTCATAAATACCATTTCCATTTAAATTGATGCATTTTTGTTTATATGAATAATATTTCTACTTAAAGGAATGGTTTTTATCATCATAAACATGATTTCTAAATGACATCTATAGAATGTATATTTTTATTTTAGTAAGAATTGAAGAAAAATAGAAGAAATTGGACAAAAGCACTATTTATATTATAAATGAGAAGTGAGAAAAAGGTACAAGAAGATACAAGAAGGTGATGGAGATATACTTAGATAAGCTAAGATCTATCTATAGAAGGTAAAAGTGAAATTGAAAATAACCCAAGGAGTTGGTTCTATTGGTTATTGCCAATTTTGTTGGAAACTTGACTAATTTAATGCTAGCAGGTGTACTACTCAAATCCCTCTAGGAGACACACACTAATCTACACTAATGTATTTATAATTAAAGATGCCATCTAAGAATGTGGAGAAGTATCCCTTAAGTTTTCTCATAAGGTTTTCCTCAGAGAAAATGAAATTACAACTTAAAAAGGTATTTGATGACATTCCCCCTCATGTGAAAACAATTAAAGGCTAATCATGTAAGATGGAATATTTTAATCATCAGGAAAGAAGATGGATGCAAAGTTTGTGGAAAGTGAAAGAGAACCATAAAAGGTGGAATCAAATTGATATTTCACTACTAGAAAAATATGTAAGAAAGAAAATAAAGTATATAATTCCATTCTCATTTAAAATGTGTAAATGGAAGAATGAATGACATGTGGGCTAAGAAGCCAAGGAAAATGACACAACAATACTCAAAGTTGAAAAAATATTAAATTTATATTAATGCATTGAATAAAGTAAAAATGTGACATTAATCTATCAACAATCCACACTAATACAATTCAAAAATATATCATGTATAATTGAGAATGGCACCAAGTGAGAATATGTAACACATTGTCATTGTCTCCAACTCATCAAGAGATTTTCGATGATATGAATTTTATCAAATTTTTTGTTTTGATACCAAGATATTGTTGGAGAATGTAACTAAGTTCGGTCTTCATAATTGTGTCAAAATGAATTTTGTAAATACAAAAAGAAGAAAATGAAATTTCTTATTATTATTTTTCAATACAAGGCATAAGGCTTATTGAGTCAATTTGAGTCAAAGTACATTTGGATCCTTTGAAAGAAAAACATTAAAATTGTCCCCCCAAAAGTCCAAGTCGACCCTCCTTGAGATCATGTCGGCCTCCTAAAAGGACATGTCCATTCGTTTTTGGAAACAAGTATATATTGGCATCTATTGGAAATAAAATTCAATGGTCTTCTGAAGCGATACAATTAAGAGTTGTAAAGTGACACAGTTCGAAGTATTTAGGTGAGACAATCCAAAGTTCTGGGGTAGAAGAAGCCTGATCTATGCGAGCTCTATGATACACACTATGTAGAAACTTTGAGGAAAACAATATAAAAATATGAATACACACAAAACCGAGACATTATCGCACACAAGATGGAAGTTTGAGGCTAATATATCATAATATCCGAGGTTCTATTGATAAGAAAAAGATGATGGTTTTATCTCTGTATGAGGATGAAAACAATGGACAGAGTTCAAGCTTATGTTGAAGGCATATATATGGCTTCTTGAGGAAAATTTGAGGAATTTATAAATGAACAATATCATGACTTCTGATTAGGAGAATGGAGGGCCACATTTGTGGAGGATTGTCTTGGTTATTAAGGTCTTGGATTTCTCATTTGATTTGATTTTGTAGGAAGATAATATTTTTCTGGGTTTTCTCCTTGGAAGGGTTTTTCCATGGCTTGGATCCTATATATTGTGTTTCTTGTGTACCTTGATATTCATGTTTTATATTTGATATTTTTTTGATGAATAAGAACATAAATAAATTTATAAGAAGTCAATAAATTTCACAAGAAATTATCAATAGAAGGAGAAATCACATTAACCTTGTAACCTTCCTATTTCTCCAACATGGTATCAAAGCTAAGGTATGAAGAAGGAGGCTGAAGATCACTTCTCTGCGGCTTATTTCAGTGGCTCTCATTAAGAGTTTAGAAGATCTTGTGATGACTATGGCAACTTTTCATATCATCCCTAGCTCGTTTTTGAACCCGAGGCTACTTTCTTCAAGAGAGATGCAAATCTTCTGTGGAGATATACCGCTGGACTAATATGAATTTCTATGGAATAAAATGTTTGGGTAAAAGGTGAGTTATTGTGAAAACCTTTGAAATAATACAAGTTTCCCCTAATGATGGTACAATTTGATTGAGTATGGCATTGACACGTTGAATTGGATATAATACAGTAAGACAATAATAATGGCAAGGCCTAACGGATGGTCTCACAATGATTATGCTATACTCACACACCTTATACTCTGTGGCACAATCTTGCTCTGTGACATCTCAATAGTCTCGCTAAACTATGCAATGGAAATAATATAGTGGCATTGAATTCGTTAAATTATAGTGGCATGATCTCATATGGTAGATAGGTGACCCTATTTCTACAGTGAATATCCATGGGACAACACAATTGTAGTTAGCCTTGATGATGGTTTGTGAAAGACAATTCAACTTTAACTAATTGTAATATGTGGCTTAGTGGCCCAGTCTCCAACAATGACAAAACATATGCAATTTATATTTGGTGACTTTCAGGGGTTGTCTCACATACATATAGACCTCACTCTATGGATAATACTAATCGTGGAAAAGATTACAATATTCGAACATGGCTTAATCAATCAAAAGAAAGTGACTAAGGATTTCATAAGTTGTCTTTGTATTAGCTAAACCTTGATAAACCTACTATCAAAGGATTGAAACTTGACCAAGAAACTATGATAAAGGCATCGATATTATTTATTGAAGACAAAAATTGTATAGCAAAGTCTGAGAATTGAAATCACAAGCTCTTTACAATGATCTCAAAGCTCGTATCAAAAGTGGAAGTGATAGTAATATTAAAATACTTCTACAGTGCTTTGAATTATGAGACCAAGACTTTGTGAAACATATCTTTGGAAGAACAATCTTCTTCGATTGAAGTCAATATATGACAATTGAAGAAATAAGATAAAACATTTGCAAAATGGGACAAAATGTATCTTTGTGGGTTAGACTTGAAAGTTGGACTTGGAAGGATGTCTATGATCCTATATGGCTTATGGTAGTAACATGATACTTAGTGGAAAGTATATGCATCATCTATGAAAAGATGAGAATACTAAGGTACATGGAAAAAGAAGTTTGAGACATCTTGTTGTGGCAGAAATAAGGGACTATAACTTTGATCTTGGGAACCCCATGAAGAAACAAGGAATTTGCAGAACATCTAAGGTTTGTACCCTAGTGTGAAGGGAAAAACCTGAAGCACTTCTATTGAAGAATGACTGACACTTGAAAATCATAAAGACTAAATCTTTGGAAGGCATGGTAAGAGGTGTTTACACTTTTTATCTACATTTCATATTATGGGTCAAGATTATGGTAATGGTCATTAGATAGGGTCTACATAGAAGGGTTTCTTGGGTTTGTAGGTCTTGCAAACTTGTGAAGTATTATGGTTTTTGAACCCTAGATTGGATTAACCCTATCTAATCGTTCCCTCTTAGAAAATCACAGCTCTTGGAAAACTTCATCTAGGATTTGTAGGGCTAAATGATACCTAAACCCTAGTTTTGAAAGAATATACTAGGGTATGTATTAAAACCCTTGCAAGGGCCGAATTGAATAAAACCTGGGTTGGATGTTCATGCTAAAGTAAAATCCATAGTAAGGGATGGATCAAGGAATGCCTAGGGTTTATGACTAGAACCATAGAAATACACATTTGAGAAATCATAAAACCCTAGATTGTTTGAATAAACATTATTCTATTGTCTTTGTATATATTGCTTAGTTGTAATTGCTAGTGAAGAATTGCAGGCACATAATGAAGGTTGTCAAAATTATGAAAGCAAGATGAGAAGGAGGGAAAAGAAAGACTTGTGCTTAATGACGACTCCTTGATAATACTTAGCATTATGGAAAGAGGTAGCTATAAGGACCCTGGTGATATTGAAGATTCCAGCTGATGAGTTCATTCCAGGAACACATTGAAAGTTGTAGCAGAATCTTGTTGCAATATGGATACAAAAAATGCAAAGGAATGTTGAATTTAAAGGGAGAAAGTAATAAGAAGTTGACACAATGCCTTGACTAAGAGGTTATTATGATCTGGTAACTATGATATTAATGATCTACTTGGGGTATGACTTAGCTCCCTGGTAGGACATATTGCAAAAGAATGTGAAGAGGCTGGAAGGAGAGGTTGCTTGATGATATTGTACCTACAACATCATTATTTGACCACAAAACACATGGACTTTGTTGATAACATTGTTGATAGCTTGGAAAAGCATGAGAATAGAATTGATATTGGAAAACTAATATGATTCTTTGAAAAATAAGAGGCGAAATGCTATTGAAGGCATGTGCTAGCAGTTGTGAGAAATTTTGGCTCCTTAGAAGAAGAACAGATAAACCAATTGATCATAATGTTGGTTGATGATTGAAAAGATATAGAAAGATGGAAGTTTGATATAAAATGACACTATAACGAGCTGAAAACTCCTATCTTGAAGATAGAGTGTAGAATATTTTGATGTTTGACACTCAACATAATGAAGCCTTGCAACTATAACGATATCTCCATGAAAGAAGAAGTAACTGATGTATTGGTAAAGTATGAAACAAGCTTAGACTTGTGGATGTATCTCCCTTGTTGAGAAGGAGCAAGGATCTACTCCCTAATCAAGAGGGAATGAGGATTATCTCCCTAGTTTAGAGTAAATGATGATGAACACCATATTCTCCATGTGGCATGCACTAGGCCAAGACTAACACCTGTACATCTAGTGAAGGCATTGGGAGGGAGAATGGAGGATTGAATAAGAATCTGGAACTGGTACTCCTTGAGGATTGGGAATCCAAGATAGGAAGTAGTCCCATATATTGACATTCTCTAAGGATAAGATAAGGTATCCAATATAAGAGTGGTCGAAGAGGACTGATATTATTTGAGGATTGGGAATCCAAGATAAGAATAGTCTTAGGACATACCCGGTGAACATCCAAATGGGGTATGTGCCTTGAGAGGTAGTGTGGTGTCTCACATAAAAACTCCCAACATTGTGCTCTGATCTAGTGGAGAGATAGAGCTTGTTAGTCAAGGTCTTGCTATGTTTGACAATGTTGGTTATGATGTTGATACTTGAGAATGGCTTATCAATCCGACTCTTCTTATGAGAATATTTTAGTTTGAGAGTATCCTTGTGTTGAAGAAAGTGTAACTCGGTTTGGTCTTCATAAATGTACTTTTGATATTTGTATTTATTCAAGAATATATATATATATATATATATTTTAATATTTATCAATGAGTTTCTTGCTCATTGAAATAGGTCTAGCACATGTCAAAGTGCTATATGTAAGTCAAAGAGTCAAAATAAAATTTTGAAGACCCTTAAGGGTATGTTACACCATGTATATATTTGTATAAGAGTCAAAATATATCCCTCCAAACAAAGTCAAGTCCTCCGCATGCATTGACATCATGAAAGAAGCAATTCCGAAGCAAGAAAAGTCAATTTGGTCTACAGTCTTCAAGTTGGCCTAAAGGAGAGACAATCCTCTATATATAGAGGTTGTCCACTCCTCCAATGGAAAGGAATTCTACCTCTGAAATCAGTGAAGAAGAAAGACCGATAAAGGGTGAAGAAAGTCGATGTACAAGGAACCTCTAGTGCAACGAATAAGGAGAGACACAAACTGAAGTTTATAGGGTTGTTCTAAGGAAGAAACACAGTCACACGTGCAAGAAAAGAAGGGAAGTCTGCAGATATAACAACAAAAAGATAATAGTTACGTATTCCTCCTTTTTTGGGCTAGTAAATTAGGCCTATAAGGCCTCCTACTCAAGTGAAGAAGAGGGTATTTCAAGTGAAGGAGAAAGGAGCTAAAATCATAAGGGAAACCTCCCACACGTGCGAGAAACTAGGGCTGCAGTACTACTATATCAAGTTTGCACTATACATGAAGAAGAAGCTCGATTGAGTCAAGAGAAAGAAGGTATCCTCTTGGTGAAGGATCTCACTAAGGATCAAAGATTTGAGTCTCTTCTAGAGCTAGTAACAAAGTGAAAGTAGAATGAAGTGTCGAAAGGATGAGGACGAAGTGACAAAGAAACAAAGTGAAAGAAGGAGGAAGGACTTGAATTATTCTTGGAGGATATTCTTGTCAAGGGCCTAGGGTTTGGCATTGATCAATAGAAGCTTCAATAAGATAAATTTATGAAAGGGTTTTCCTCTCTAAGAGAGAGAGGTTTTGCTGGCAGAGGTTCAACATCTTGTGTTCTTGTGTTTTTGGTAGCAGTTTGATGAAGTAAAGACACATGCACTAATAAGAAGAGAAGAATATTAAGCTAACATGATAAATTTTAAAAGTGCTTCACAAATTGTTGTCAAGTCTAGAAGAATCCTACTATATCTAATTTCCCTAGATTTTTCAACATGGTTTCAAAGTTAAGGTGACACATCAAGGAAAGGGCATCTCAAGAACACTCATTAGGTGACTCATCAAGGAATAACATCTCAAAAGAAACTACAAGGTTGAAGCATCAAGCCGAGAATTCTCAATCACATCAAGGACAAGAAGTTATACCATCTACTATTCATAAAGGAAAAGCACTACAAGTCAAGTCATCAAGAAAATCTCATCATCAAGAAAGTACATTTGGAGAAAGCAACTTGAAGAGCATAAATATCTAAGGAAGGAAAGCCATCAAGTCTTCAAGAGGAAAGCAAGTCTACTACATCACAAACTCTATCAAGTAAGTATATATGTTCCCTCCTAAACATAAACTAATGTATTTTTGCAATGAAAGCAACAAATAGGTTGGGAATACTAACTTCCTTGCATGGAAGAAGAGGACTGATTTACTTCTCAATGAGAATGAAATTCCATACCTCACCAAAGGGAATATCACTATCCCTGATAAGGAACAAACTCAAGCCTTAGCCAAGTACAATAAGGATGAGACAAGAGGTGAAAGGATTCTAATGGAATCTATCAAGGACTCTCTCATTCCTTATGTATCCAAATTTGAAACATCAAAAGAAATCTATGATAAACTAATAGAGCTATTCCCGGTAAGCACAATTAGAGAAGTGATATTTCTATGAAATTGTTTGTACAAAATTAAGATATCAAAGGAAGGAATAACTCCATACTTCATGAAGATCTCTGAGATGAGAAATGAACTTCAAGAACTAGGAGAAGTTATGTCTGACAGAGAAATGACAACTATAGTACTCAATGCTCTACCTGAGGATTGGGGAAACTTCACATCAAGCATACATGCCAAGAAGGAAGCTACCCCACTAAGTGAACTATCATCTCTATGCAAGAATAGATGAAACTAGACCCAAAGAAAAGGATGATGTGGGATCAAAGGAGCAAGCATTTGCTACCATGGCCAAGAGAAAGGGAAAATTTGGCAAATTTGGTCCACAAAGAACAAACAATAGAGATATGTCCAAAGTCCAATGCTTCGGATGCCAAGAATATGGACAGGATTGTCCCAAACTTAAGAAGGACAATAACAATAAGAGAAAAAGGAAAGGATCTCACATAACTCAAGAACTGAAAGAAGAATACAAGAAGCAGAAGAAGGAACATCCTCCAGATCTCTACTATGACTAAGTCAACCTCTTTACTTAAGTCTTATTTCAAAGTTTTGAGTAACATAGGAACATATAAAGATAGGATAGAATGCATGGTTAAGTAGTATCTTCTAGAATATATGAGCATGGTGTAGATATAGATCAAGATATTCATATAGAAGGAGCATACCTATTATAGGACCTCATCCATAATAAACGAATAATTGATCATGATTGAGAATCTTAGAAGGCCTTTATCATCAAAAGGAGGAAACATTTGCAGGAGAAGGGTCTTCAAGATCCTCTAATAGAATATTCAAAAGAAGGTTGATAAATAAGAGCAAATGTCTCATTGGGAGTCTCATTCATGGGATTTGTTGTCACCTTCTGAAAAGAGGGTCCTAAGTGCACAAAGAGGGCAAAGGAGTAGAGAGGAGGTTGTTGTGCCTTGCAAATTGGAGATTAAAAGGGGGAAGAATAGGTCCAGCTTAAATCATTTTGGAGAAATTTCCATATTCTCTAAAAATCATTTCTTTCACAAACCCCATTTTTCCTTTGTCTTTTAAACTCTAGCCGCATTGACCCATTTTCAAACTCTAGCCTTAATCCCTTGTATATCCAAATCTCACCATGTTTTCTATTCCCCTTTGAAATGTTTTAAAACATTCAGAGATCATGCCAAAACCCTTTTTAAGTGTTGGGACCATAAACCATAATTGCTATCGACCCTTTCCCTTTTTGTGATATATATCCTCCCGTCACCACTCCTCACCGATTGCGATGGAATCCCTCCTTAGCCAATATCGCATATCGCAATGTTACCCCGCTGATGTAATAAATAAGCATCTATGTGATAAATATTTCAAAGCATAATCAGATGACAAAGGAGTATCCAGATGACAAAAGAACTTGACATGTATCAATAAGGCAAATTTCCACGAAGGAAGAAATGACATGACAAGCCAGGAAGGAAAGTGATCAATGGCAGGTGCCCTACCAAGAAGAAGGTCAAACAAAGACTTCATGACATCAAAAGAAAGAAGGAGATAAAGTAGCTAAAGGACCCACGAAGAAGAAGTTGCTGATGAATGACCAAGTCCCTAGCTAAGAGGGAGTTCTAATAAGTTCCCAATCACAAAGGAGCTTGATCGTACTTTTGATATTTGTATTTATTCAAGAAAATAAATATTATTTTTGTTATATTTATCAATGAGTTTCTTGCTCATTGAAATAGGTATAACACATGTCAAAGTGCTATAGGTAAGTCAAAGAGTCAAAAGAAAATGTTGAATACCCTTAAGGGCATGTTACACCATGTATATATTTGTATAAGAGTCAAAAGATATCCCTCCAAACAAAGTCGAGTCCTCTCTGTGCAACGACATCATCAAAGAACCAATTCCGAAGCAAGAAAAGTCAAGTCATCCTACACTCCTCAAGTCGGCCTAAAGGAGGAAAAATTCTCTATATATAGAGGTTGTCTAGTCCTCCAAATAAAAGGAAATCTAGCTATGAAATCAATGAAGAATAAAGACCAAGAAAGGGTGAATAAAGTCAAAGTACAAGGAGCCTCTAGTGCAGTGAAGAAGGAGAGACACAAACCGAAGTTTATAGGGCTGTTCTAAGGAAGAAACACAGTCACACGTGCGAGAAAAGAAGGGAATTCTGTGGATATAACAACAACAAGATCATAGTTACATATTCCTCCTTGTTTGGGTTAGTAACTTAGGCCTATAATGCCTCCTGCTCAAGTGAATAAGAGGGTATTTCAAGAAAAGGAGAAAGGAGCTAAAAGCATAAGGGAAACCTCCCACACATGTGAGAAACTAGGGCTGCAGTACTACTATATCAAGTCTACACTATACATCAAGAAGAAGCTTGATTGGGTCAAGAGAAAGAAAGTATTATCTTGGCGAAGGATCTCACTAAGGATAAACGATTGGAGTCTCTTCTAGAGCTAGTGTACTAAGGACTATCAAAAAGTTGAAAGAATAACGAAGTGCTAGAAGGAGGAGGACAAAGTGTTGGAGAAATGAAGTGAAGGGAGGAGGAAGGACTTGACTTATGCTTGAAGGATATTCTTGTCAAAGGTATATGGTTTGGCATTGATCAATAGAAATAATAGAAATTTATGAAAGAGTTTTCCTCTCTAAGAGAGAGAGGTTTTTCTTTGGCGGAGAGCCAACATCTTGTGTTCTTGTTTCTTGTGTTTTTGGTAGCAGTTTTATGAAGTAAACACACATGCATTAATAAGAAGAGAAGAAGGTTAAGCTAACAAGATAAATTGTAAAAGTGCTTTAAATTTTTTTATCAAGTCTAGAAGAATCCTACTATATCTAATTGCCCTAGATTCTTGAACACCTTGTACTAGTTGTCAAAATTATGAATACCTCCCTAGTTAAGAGCGAGTGTTGGAGAATGTAACTAAGTTCGGTCTTCATAATTGTGTCAAAATTAATTTTGTAAATACAAAAAGAAGAAAAAGAAATTTGTTATTATTATTTTTCAACACAAGGCATGCATTTCATGCTCGTAGGTTTCTTGAGTCAAAGTACATTTGGATCCTTTGAAAGAAAAAGTTAAAATTGTCCACCAAAAGTCCAAGTCGAGTCTCTTGGAGATCATGTCAACCTCCTAAAAGGGATGTCCATTCCTTTGTGGAAACAAGTGTATATTTGCAACTAGTGGTAATGGAATTTAGTTTTGAAGCGATATAGTTAAGAGTTCTGAAGTGACATAGTTCAAAGTCTTTAGATGAGACAATCCGAAGTTCTCAGGAAAAAGAATCCTGATCTATGTGAGCTCTATGATATACGTTCTGTGGAAACTTTGAGGCACACAATCCGAAAATATGAAAACACATAAGACCGAGACATTGTGGCACATAGGCCAAAGTTTGAAGCTGATATATCATAATATCTAAGGTTTTATTGGTAAGAAAAATACTATGGACTTATCTCTGTATTAGGATGAAAAATAATGGACAAAGTTCAAGCTTATGTTGAAGGTGTATATTTGGCTTCCTGAGGACAATTTAAGGACTTTCTAAATGAAAAATATCATGAATTCTAATGAGGAGAATGGAGGACCGACTTGGGACATTTGTGGAGGATTGTATTGGTTATTAAGGTCTTGGATTTCTCATTTGATCTGATTCTATGAGAAGAGAAGATTTTTCTGGGTTTTCCCCTTGGAGGGGTTTTTCCCTGGCTTGGAGCATATGTCTTGTGTTTCTTATGTATCATGATCCTCATGTTTTATATTGGATAACTGTTTTATGAATAAGAACATAAATAAATTAATAAGGAGCCAATTAATTTCACAAGCAATTATCAATTGAAGGAGAAATCACATTAATACTGTAGCCTCCCTATTTCTTCAACAAATATGATCCTCAAAAGATTTTGGACAAGTGCCACATTAGCATTTCCATATTGAAGACACGTGGCTAGTGACATGGCACTCCTAGGTCCATGTGTCACCCCAAAGTGATGCCTTGACAACACTACGCCCATTCGACCTTCCTAAATCATTTGTCGGTCTCAACATAAATTACTTTTATATTATCCATTTTCTCACGAGTGTAATCATTTAACTCATTATAATGGTAATACAATTAATCATAGATTAAATAATTATTAAAGTGATTATTATTTTTTTGATATTACATTATTATTAATTAGGTTTAAATTGTAAAACCCCCTTTTTTGGGAAAATTTTACCATTTTCCTCAGAGTTATTTTAGGCCTTTACAAAACCTTTATTATTTACCAATTAGTCCAAGTCAAGTCATTGGTCCAATTCCTAAAACAAATAATATTTTATTATCTACCTTTTGGGCTCCTTTTATACATGATGTAATTTATCCTCTACCTTGCTCTTGTTACCCTTTCGCATCTCTCATTCCCAAATGGTAATTCAACTAGCACAACCATATAAACTAAATGGAGCATCTCATTCCCAAATGGTAATACAACTAGCACAACCATATAAACTAAATGGATGGTAAACATCGATACACATCATCAATCCATAATAAGCATCAAAATACTTCATAATACAAAATTAAAAAAAGTTTAAAAAGTAACTAAATTATGTTTTTAAATTGTTATTATTATTTTTAATTATAATAAGAATTAATATGTTAAACAAATATACATTTAAGAAAACATGTTATGTAGGAGCATCGATGACAACCAAACTCCATTTCCACTCTTTTAATTTCTTTTAATTACCTTGTAAATTTCTCAGTTATGACATGCAAAATATATCTATAGTGTTAAGGTGTTTACACTAAGTTTTCCTCATGGAAAAAACACACCTATTTTATTTTATGCAGTGGAATCTAATCTTCTAGAATATTGACACCTATTCGAATCTCCAAGAGTTATTGGTTACAACCCCATTATGTTCCGGGAGATATTTCATAAGCTTGAGTTCTATAAATATAAGAGAGCCTTGACATTAAAAGCTCTCCCTCTTTTAGGATTGTAAAACTAGCATGCCTAATGTATGTAATTATTGAGAATATGAATCTCAATTGTGATATGTGTTAATTACATTACCCATTTCCTATGTTATTGTCTATGTCTAGAATAGAATGAAATGTTTGAAACACATGTTACATATCCCGTGTAATATGTTTCTAGATGCATGATTACGTGCCACACCATTTACATAGGAATTCATTTGTTTCCAGTTTTAATATCCCCAATTTGAATCTCATTTATATTTTTATAAGGATGCGTTAAGTAAAACCATAGCATTCCATAAACTATGGTTGAATCCCCTTGTAATTAACGAACTATGCCGAAATTTTAATGGGTGCGAGATCACTAGGGATCGTGAGTTTGCAGGGTCAGGGGTTGGCCATAATGAACCTCATATGCCAAGTCTACCATGAGGATGTAGATCCGAGAAGAGGATAAGAAGTTGATCTACACAAGAAACACTATTGGAACAAGAGTAGGCATGGAACTAGGAGGAGGAACCCCACATTATTTGGGAATAATTAGATTGTGTGACAAATGGGAATTTGGAGGGTGGAACTGTGAGTGTGAACTTCCTCCCCTCCTTTCTCGTAAGGCACTTGCCTCCCCGCAAGTCATGGAATTGGTTTGTGGAGCCTCAACTGTCACTTGGTTTGAGGGAACCACGAGTGTTGATCCCCCCACATCCCCCTTAGCTAATGTAAGGGGTATGATCCCTAGTAAATTTGTCGATCCAAGTTGGTTAATCTCAGTCATTGAGACATGGCTCACAAGATAATAACGCTTGCCACCAAATTGACTTAGTCTATGGACTGAGAGTGTTTTTTCGCAACATTGAGTCGATTTGGGAATGGCAATAAGAATTTGGCATCGAGGCTTTGGTTATGTGGTAAATTAGTAGAGTGTGGACTAGTCGAGGGCTTAGATCCCTAAGGAAATAACACAGAAGAGTGCCCACAACGGGTTTCAATGTGTTAAGTGGTATTAGAGTAGGAAGATTTGTAGATTTGAAGCTTGATAAGGTGATTTTTGAAAGGATCCACCAAGCAACTGCTGCAAGCATGCCGCCCAGGAGAGGGGGCTGAGAAAGAAGTACAATAGGTGAGGAATTAAGACTAGAATTGAGGTGTATCAACACAAGAATGGAGGCCATGGAGACAATCCAAAGAAGAGAACTTGATGTGGGAGACATCAACGAGAGTGAAGACATGAGCTCAAAAGAGGAAATGGAAGGATCTCTAGGAAGAGAGCTAGTAGAGGAACATTTGATAAAACTGGTTACCAAAGTAGGGTCCAAGCCAAAGATGGAAGTTCCACTATATGATGACAACCTAAATGTGGAAGAGCTGCTCGATTATAATAGCACATTGTAAAAATAATTTGATTATGAAGATGTAGATGATGAACAAAAGGTCAAATATGCTGTGACCAGGTTAAGTGGACACATAGCATTATGGTGGGACAAGTTGTAAGAAGGTCGAAGAAGGAAAGAAAAGGAAAATATTAAGAGCTGGGATAGAATGGTGGCCAAGTTTAAGAGAAAATTCACACCCAAGGATTACCAACTAAATTTGTTTATAAAATTGCAAAATATAAGGTAGAAAGACATGACCATGAAATAATACACTTACAAATTCTATAAGATGAACACCATAGTAGGCCACATAGAGGAAGATGTGGAAAATGTGGCCATATATATAAATGGCATAAGGTATGAGATCCAAGATGAGATTGGCCTCGACCTCTTTCCCTTGAAGACTGTGGAGGATGCCTACCAGGAAACATTAAGAGCAGAAGAGAAATTTCATAGAAAACAAAGCCAAAGGTGTATAGGAAGGAGTATAGAAAAAGGAAAAGGATCTTGTAATATAGGAAGAGTCTAGACTCTAAGAGAGGAAGCAGGAAGCTCTAGTAGCAAATTTGCTAGAGGAGGAGAAAAAGGGGTAGGATATTTTCCTTAAGAGGAAGAGGCAGAGAAAGAGAATTCATGTGTTATATATGTGGAAAAACAAAACATATTTCATGGAACTATTGTGAGAATAAGTAAGAAAATAAAAGGGGAGTACACATTGCAAAAGCTAAAGATGAGACAACAAAGACAAAGATAAAAGAAGAAACACCTAATATGGGTTAGTCATTAATGTTGAAGAGGATTTTGATTAAAGTAGAGAAGGAGAATCAAGAACCAACACAATGAAAGAAATTTGTTTAGAACAATGTGCAAATCCAAACTAAAATGTTGTAAGGTAATCATTGATAGTTGAAATACAAACATTATGGTTTCTACATAGATGATGGAAATGTCGGGATTGCAAAAGATGGCACATCCTACTCCATATTGAGTGTCCTAGTTGCAGAAAGGACATAAAATACTGGAAAGAAAACAAAGTAAAGTAGAATTTTAGATTGGTAGTTATAAAGATGAAGTGATGACATCATGCATATGGATGTCTATCACATCTTGCTAGGGAGACCCTGGCATTATGACAGGAGAGATGTTCATGATGGAAGGATAAACACTTACTCTTTCACAAAGGACAACTACAAACATGTGTTGCTACCCCTTGAAGATAAAGGAGTCAAAGAGGAAGTAGGTCCAAGCATGTTGATGATGAGTGGTAAGGAACTACTGTAAGAAATCAAGAAAGAAAAGAGGTACACTTTTCTTTAATTGGAAAACCGATATTAGTTCTTGCTAACACTACTTTATGTGATTTACTTATTGAAATACAAGCATTATTAGATGAATTTTCTGACATTATTGTGTACGAGTTTCCAAATGCCTTACCACCTATAAGGAGCATCAACCACGACATAGATATGATCCTAGGAGCTAGTATACCCAATAAGGAATCTTACAAGATGACACCCAAGGAGAATGATGAAATCAAAACGCAGGTCTAGGTGTTGTTGGACAAAGGATTGATTATAGAAAGTTTGATCCCTTGCATTATACCAACAATTTTGAGCCCAAAGAAAGATGGAGGTTAGAGAATGTGCACCAATTACAAGGAAATAAATAAGAGAACAATTAGGTACAAATTTCAATTACCTTGTATGGATGATATAATGTATTTCTTGAGTGGCGTAAGATTAATTCAAAAAAAGACTTGAAAATTAGATATCACGAGATTAAAATGAGAGAGGTAGATGAATGGAAAACAACCTTAAAAAATAAAAATGGGCTATATGAATGGTTGGTTGGTTATGCCTTTTTGCTTGACCAACACACCCAACACCTTCATGAGGCTCATGAATGAGGCCCTTAAAGACTTTATTGGAAAATTTGTAATTGTTTATTTAGATGTTATCCTTGTGTACAACAAGACCAAAGAAGAACATTTCAGGTTTTTAAAACTGGTGTTGAGAAAGTAACAATAGAAAAATATTTTAATAAATTAAAAAAATGTTCTTTTCTCAAGACAACTAGTTTATTTTGGTGTTTGTAATTTCTCTTGAAGGGATGAAAATGGACCCATAGAAGATAATAGCCATTAAATATTGGCCTTCCCAAAATAATATTCAAGAGGTGTGAGGCTTCCATGGACTGAACAACTTTTACCGAAAATTTATTTGAAAATTTTAGCCATATTTGTGCATTGTTAGTGGAGACCATTAAAATGGAACATCAACCTTTTAAATGGAAAACAATCGTTGAGGAAGCATTCAAGCTGTTAAAGGAGAAAATAATAGAACAATCAATTCTAATATTGCCTGATTTTCAAAAAACGTTTTAGGTAAAATGTCATGCTAGTGGAATGGCCATTAGTGTTGTTCTCAACTAAGATGACAAGCACATTACTTATTTTAGTGAAAAACTAAATGAGACCAAGAAGAAATATTCTACCAATGAAAAATAATTTTATGTAGTGATTCAATCTTTAAAGAAGTGGAGGAGTTATCTTATGCCCAAATAATTTATTTTGTATACTGATAATTATGCATTACAATTCATAACTAGATAGGAGAAGCTAAATCAAAGACATGCCAAATGGGTAAAATATATGCAAAATTTTTCTTTCTTTCTGAAACATATTAGTGGGAATGCTAATAAAGTTGTAGATTCTTTGAGCACGAGATGTTTGGTTTTTTAGTAGCTCCAGATCAACACTTTGGGGTATGGACACCTCCAAGAAATGTACAAGGAAGATTCATAATTCAAAGAAATTTATGATGCATGTGAAAATCCCATAATCAGGGCCTGAAGTATTTGGCTTGAATATATGATTAAGGAAGGGTCATTGTTCAAGGGTAGCAATTTGTGCATTCTAGAGGGATCGATGAGGGACAATTTGCTGAAGGAAAAGAACAATGGAGGTCTAGCTGCTCATTTTGGACATGACAAAACATGTCCAATTGAGTTCTTTTTATTAGTGGTTGGGTATGAGGATTGACGTCAAGAAGTTTGTGGAAAAATGTAGAATTTATATGCCAAGGAAAAAATGCAGAATGTTGGGTTATATGAATATCATCCACTTCCCATACCTACCAGGCCATGGGAGGCCATTAGTATGGACTTTCTACTAGGTTTTCCAAAAACTCAGATGAAAAATGACTCAATGTTTGTAGTCCTAGACATATTCTCCAAGATGGCACACTTTATACCATATTTGAAAT
The DNA here is from genome assembly GCA_031772625.1 of Pinus tabuliformis. NCBI lineage: Eukaryota > Viridiplantae > Streptophyta > Pinopsida > Pinales > Pinaceae > Pinus > Pinus tabuliformis. Next base: position 573,203,248 of record CM062808.1, read on the forward strand.
TGAATGATGCAACTCACTTTGCAAATTTATTTTTCAAAGAAGTCACGAGTCTTCATGGGCTACCTATGAGCATAGTCTCAGATTAAGGTATAAAATTTGTTGGGCACTTTTGGAGGAATTTTTGGAAGAAGATTGGAGCAAAACTTACATACAACTTAGCCTATCATCCCAAAATAGATGGGAAAATTGAAGTAGTTAATATGAGTTTGGGAAATCTTCTAAGATGTTTGGTAAATGAGCACACCAGGCAATAGGATCAATTCCTCCCAAAAGCTAAATTTTACTACAATGATTCTCCTAATAGGATCATAGGAAAAATTCCATTTCAAATTATGTATGGTATGCACCTAGGAGGCATATTTGAGCTTAGAAATTTGGGAAAATAACAAATTAGAGGTGTTGATAGAGAGGAGTTTGCTACAACCATGCAAATGATACATGAAAAAGTTAAAGAAAGCTACAAGAAAGCAATCAAAAATACAAGCAGAGAATATACCTCAAGAAAAGAGAAGTAGATTTTGAAGTGAGGACCTCGTTTTGGCACACTTAAGAAAAGAGATATTTCTAAAACATGAGTACAATAAGCTAAAACTAAAGAATATTGTCAACCTTGCAAACTATTGAGGAAGTTCTCAGCAAATCCTTATGAAATTTAATTTCCATATGATATTGGAATATCACTTATTATTAATGTTGTAGACTTGTACCCCTATAGGGAACTTGAAGACGAGAAGCAGAATGAGCAATAGAAGATTTAATGGGAAGCTTAGTTGCCTACATCCCAGAAGCTATAGTTGGAAAAATTCTTGATCAACGAGTTCCCAAGAAGATCAAGAAGGACTATTATGCATATTTGGTTAGATAGAAGAGCCATCCGGCTAAAGGTACAATTTGGATGAATGCTACATAAATCTAGATACATGGTGAATCAGTTGTAGGCCTCATGGATAGGAGTCCATGGAAATTTTGTGATGAGGGAGTCTAATGCAGGAGCATCAATGACAACCAATCTTCATTTCCACTCATTTAATATCTTCTATTTACCATGTAAATTTATCAGTTATGATACGTAAAAAAACATACATTGTTAAGGTTGTTACACTGAGTTGTCCTCATGGGATAGATGCACCTATTTTATTTTATAAGGTGGCATCTAATCTTCTAGAATAATGACACCCGTTCAAATCTCCAAGAGTTTTTGGTTGCAGCTCCAATTTGGTCTTCGCGATATTTCGTAAGGGAGAGTGTTATACTAATAAGAGAGCCCTACCATTAAAGGTTCTCTCTTAGGCTTGTAAAACTAGCACACCCAGTGCACGTAATTATCGACAATATGAATCTTAGTTGCAATATGTGTCAATTACATTGTCCATTTCCTATGTCATTAGATAAATTTTGATGTATAAAAGGGGCCTCCTAAAGAAAATTATAAAATAATAGTGAAAATAATAAAATAAGATTAGATTACCTCATCAAGTTTTGGATGGAAAAAAGAAAAAAATATTTTTTCAACTCGTATTTTCAACTTATCTCCCTAGGATTTTACTCAATTTTCGAGTGAGAGCATTTGTTAGATGCAGAACTTATTTTTTCATCTAAGGAGTACCCATGTTGCTTACTTTATGTGGACACTACAACATGAAAAAACATGATTGCAATAACATTTTTCCATATATTTCACATTTTTCGTGTAGTAGCGTTCATCAAAAGTATGCAACATGGGTACTCATTAAATGCAAAATTAAATTCCTCATCCAATGAGTGCTATTGCTCAAAATCGAGCAAAATTGTAGGGAGATAAGTTGAAAATACATTTTTTTTTTTGTTTTTTAATCTTTTTACTCCAAAAATGGTGAATCTTCCCCCATGGTTGACATCATCATATTGAATCCTATTGGTTCTTATAAAATTGTTTTTTGTTGTACTTTTTTTTTGAGGCCCATTTTAGACCTCATAATTTCTCTAATGTCTTGTCGATGTATGTAGTAAAATGAAATGGTTGAAACCTATGCTAAATATCCCATGTAATATCTTTTTATATGCATGATTATGTACCATACCATTCATGTAGGAATTCAACTCTTTCCAATTTCAATAGCCCCACTTTTAATCTCACTTATATTTGTAAAGTTAGGCATTGGGTAAAACCCCAACATTCGATAACATGTGGTTGAATCCCCTCATAATTCATAAAATATGCCAAAATTTTAATGGGTGTGAGGATCACTAGGGATCGTGAGCTCACAAGGACAAGGGTTGGATGAAATGAATTCCATATTCCAAGTCTGCCATGAGGATGTAGATTTGCGAAGAGGACAAGAAGTTGATTTAGACAAGAAAAACTATTGGAATGAGAGCAAGCATGGAAATGAGAGGAGGAACCCCACATTCTTTGGACATAATTAGATATATGTGACGAACACAAATTTTGAGGGTGGAATCATGAGTGCAGAGCCCCCCCCCCCTTCCCCCCACATTGACATAAGACACCTGAACTACCCTTGCAACTTGTGGATTTGTTTCGTGGAGTCTCAACCGTCTATTGGTTTGAAGGAACTGTGAGAGGGAACTGCGAATGTGGAAACTCCGCGCCCCCCCCATCTAACACAAGGGGTATACCACTATTACAATCTGTCGATATGAGTTGGCTAATTTCAGCTGTTGAGATTGGGCTCATAAGATAATAACGTTTTCCACCACACTGATTGGGTAATTGACTTAATCTGTGGACCAAGATTTATTCATCGTGACGTTAATTTGATTTCACCAATAAGGATTAGGCATCAAGGCTTTGGTTCTACGGTAAACCAATAAAGTGTGGATTAGTCGAGGGCTTAACCCCCTAAGGAAATAACATAGGAGATCTCTCATAACAAGTTTCGCTGTGTCAACATGAAACACAATTTTTAACCATGGAGATTTACCCCCACTTTACCATGGAAATTCTTAATATGTAAAGAGGATATGTTACAATACCATGACTTATCAATACAACAAGTGTAAAAAACCATACTGTTGATATGATTTTTTTTTAATTAATATATTTAATTAAAAAAACAAAATGACATAACTACTTTCGAGATAAATCTCAACTTTTGATTTACATATACTACTATGAATATTCTAGAATATTCTATGAAAGTTAAATCCATACTATCCATCTAATACTTATTGATAATTAAATCAAAATTTTGGAAACTCTATTCCAAAATAGACATGTTATTGGCATATTTTTTATTTGTTTGTCAATTGGTTTGAGTTCTCCAAAGATTACATTAGGCTTGACTCGTGGCTTGAGAAACTGCGACCTAGGGGAATCTAAGCCATCAAAATCAGCTAGGGATCGCACCCAGCTTGGGCCACACTATCACTTAACATGGCTAGATTTTTGCCCACGAAGTTTTGAACTGGTGACCTTCACATCACGATGTGACTTAGTAGTACACCCCATCACTGTTTATTCTACGTCCCATGGGCTATTTTATTGGCATAATTAATCATATATTAAATTATTATTAAGTATTACATTATTATTATTATTAATTAATTAATTAAATTGATAAGCATGTTTATTTCATAACATGTCTTCCACAATTTTAATTTAATTAGGCAGATGGTAGAGATTTAACCTCCATAGAATATGCTAGAATATTCATAGTAGTATTCATAGATCAAGAGTTAAGATTTATTTCCAAGTTAGCTATGCTCTTTTAATTAATTTATCTCAAATTAATTAATTAAATAAAATGTCATATCAACACGTCATATTGAGCATGTAATATTGATAAGCCATGGTATTGTAACAATAACTATATACAAGTTAATAAGCCATGGTATTGTAACAATAACTATATACAAGTTAATAAGCCATGGTATTGCCCAATGATATTGTAACAATAACTATATACAAGTTAATAATTTCTAGACTAAATTTAGGGTTAATCTCCATGGTTAAGAATATTGTTACATGTTTTTAAAAATGTATATATGGTTAACTCACATATATATATATATATATATATATTTTAATTATTAATAATGATAATAATTTAAAATAAAGTCATAATTTAGTTATTTCATGGTTTTTAAATTTGGGCAATGTGAGATGAAGTAAGTCCTTTGATGCTTTATCATGGATTGATGCCTATCTGTGTTTATTGGCCATTTTGTTAGTAAATGCCTATAGATATCAATCTATAATAAACATGAAAACACTTCATTATACATCTCAAGCACTAACTAAATTATAAATTTATTAATATTATTTATAAACAAATTAATATATAGGTTAAATATATGTACATTTAAAAAATCACGGAACAAGATTTTTAACTATGGAGATTTACCCCCACTTTATCATGGAGAGTCTTAATCCGTAAATATGTTTTGTTACAATGCAATGGACCAATACCATGACTTATCAATATCACATGCCCAAAAAACCATAACTCATTTCATATGACAATTGTTCATATGTTATTTTTTTAATTAATCAATTTAATTAAAAGAACAAAATAAATCTTTGATGTGTATATACTATTTCATATGCTATTTCTTAATTAATCAATTTAATTAAAAGAACACAAAAAAACATAACTAGTTTGGGGAATCTCAACCTTTAATTTGTGTATACTACTATGAATATTCTAAAATATTTTATGGAGATTAAATCACCACCATCCACCTAATAATTATTAACAATTAAATTTAAAATTTTAAAAACCTTATTTTAAATAAACATACTTATTTACATAATTATTTCCAAATCACATAATTAACCCATCCAAAAATAAATAATATTTATCTATCTTTTGAGTTCCTTTTATAATACACCAAAACTTACCCTTTATCATGCTCTTATTACCTTTTTGCATCCCTCATTTCGAAAACCTTCTGCAAAGCTCATTTGACATGGGCTCAAATCTCCACATTACACATGGATTTGTTCCTTACACTCCACATCATCGTACTTCTCTTCGTTGTTTTATTCTTGCATTAACATTTTAAAGTGAAGCAAGGAATAACATGAATGTAAATATATTTATTTTTTCATGAATGATATAGTATGTAAAGATATAGCCCTTGAACCGTCCTCCCTCATAAATTTAGTCTCCCACAAACATAATAATAGATTTATAATAAATAATTTATATGATGAAAATAAATATATTTATATTTTTTGTAAATGGAATACAAATTGGGTAGTCCTCTCACAAATGTATTTTTCTCATTTTGTATGGCGACACAAATATAATATAAACTTATTATACTTATCTTAGGAATGGTATTACACATTTCATTTTTCTTTTAATGGAGTATTACATCAAAAAACTGTGTAGCCTTTCCACATTTTAACATTATGGATTGTATTTTATTATTTTATTATTAATATTTAAAATTATTTATTTGTAATATGATTGGTTCAGGTCATATTTTGTAATGATTGTTTTGGGTGCTTTGGTCACAACTACACACATTATTCGCCTATCATTGTGTGACTACTGCAAAAAACCAGGAGCTTATGGTGTATGTCTTCGATGGCTTTGTTTGTGAACTGAATCTTTTAAATTCGTCGCAGGAGCCGACAAACAAGTAGTTTCAATAGCCTGTTGTCATCAGATAATGGATTCAACGTGGGCATGTGACCATAACTTAGCACCAAATTGTGATGACATGTAGTGATCACAATCTTATTTTAGCCGGACAAGGTTAATCTAGTCTTTTCTAAAACATAATCCTCCCACACACTATCAATAGAAAATAAACAAGGTTTGCCTTCTAAATGTTTTTCAATATCTTTTTTGAGCTCACTTTCATCTAATTTCCTTCTAGAATCTTGATTGGGAAGTTTGAACTTCTTGCATATTTCCAAGAACAATGATCGATATTCAAATTTATGAGATACTGGAAACCAAATTTGATAAAAGAACCCAACTTAACTAACCTTTTTGTTGTTTAAAACATATTTTAGTAGAAAATTTTTTCCTGACCCTCCCATGCCCACAATGGCAATTCTTTAAGGATTGCCTTTTTACAATATAAGATAAGTAATTTCATTAATATATTTTTTCATCCGCACTGTTTATGTTTATGTAACATGATCCTTGGATGGTTCCTTATCTTCTTAAGATGATCATTCATAGCAAGCACATACTCAAGATTCTTGAATTACCGACAAATCCATTCCATGTTACTTATTTTCTCTTGCAATCCCCTAATCTTGTTGCCCATCATATATCGGAAGGTCGGGTTATGAAATTTGCAATTTGTAGCGACAACTCATTCCTCCACAATGTACTAAGCTTCAATTAGAATATCCTCGACTCTGTGTATTTAATTTGACATTGAACTGGATATCCTCCCCTCTTGGACGTCCTTTAACAACTTAGTTACCATCAATAATTTTTTAAGGGAATTAAACTCATCACAAAGAGATTGAAAATCCTCTCCAAAAGTAGTAGCCAATGATACTTCTTGGAAGATTTTCTCAATGAGGATACAAGTGAATTTGTCCATAAGAACACCAACAACAGATTCTTGTGCTATGTTTCCTTTCTTTTCTTCTTTTACTACCATTACACTATTGTCATTTTACTCCAGAGTTCTTCCAAAATCCAACAAGCTCCCAAGGAATGTTTCTTCCTTGAGTATGAGTTGTACACCAAGCTGACAAAGTAATATAACCTTCATTGCTTAGTGAGAAGACAAGGAATGTTGCTTACCCAAGTTGAAAGTAATATAACCTTCATTGCTTAGTGAGAAGGTAATGAATGTTCCTTACCCTAGTAGGAAGATGAAAGAAAAAATATATTATTTGCTGAAGGTTCCAAGAAAGTATAGGTTTCTCTCTTATTTCATAAGATAAGATTTTGTCTTTCATATTTTCACGTGTTTATTATTGTAATTGATGTACTGTCAGTCAATCATGTTTCGATAGTATATCTTATGTTTCTGTAAGAAATGTTTCTTACCCCCACATTAACATTATCTGTGGAAGGGTAGAGGAGAGCATAACTTTTTGTCTAATCATTACATGAAAGTCTTTGATCTTTTTGTGTGTGGTGGGATTATTATTTTATGGAATATTGTAATTACTTTGTTTTGATTATTATACAATTTTATAACAAAATACCTCAATTTACCAATCAATAAAACCTAAATTGATTGGATTCTAAGCCTTAATACTAACTTGAATTCAATATTTTTACTTTAATTTAGCTATATTTAAACTAAGCTATAGGTATTCGCTACTAGGTAGCACTTATTTATATCTATGTGGAATGAGTAAATCTTATTATTATTATTCCCTACTTATCCATGCAATCGAGACAAAAATAGAAACTATGGAATTAACATACGAACATGAGAACTAATTATCATTTTGTGATTTATCATTATGTATTCGATGGAAGCCAAAAAAATATTAACTACTTCCAATATTTTGACCATGCTTTGAAAAATTTCAACCCAATAAAATTTGGGATTCTCTTTGTGTAAAAGGGAATACAAGATAGGCCAACTCAAAATATCCAAAAACATTTAGGGCATTAAATTACACGCTAATGTTTGCATAAAGGCCACCATAATGAGTTACCATAGAATAAGCACTAACAAGGCCATAAAATCAATTTGATACTTGGTTAGCAAATTCTAAGTAAGAATTGTGTAATGCCCCATTTTACCTTAACTATGAGATCAACACTTCTATCTTACTTGGACTTTTGAGACAAATTCTATGGCTTCTACTTTATTTTGAGGACATTAGGGTTGATGATCTAATGCTTATTTTTCATATTATAAACCCATGTGATGATGAAAATGATGTATATTTGCATTGCATTGATTCTTATGTTACATAGGTTTGTTGATGAATTCGATGATGTTCTATCATGCTTATATACTTGAATGACTATTTTTGGGACCATATATTACTGACAGTTGTTTGAGTGTGGTAGGAGATCACCTTGGCACGCTTGCACATGATGAGGTAGAAAATTAATGGTTTGGTCATTTGAGTAGAATAATGCTAGAATTTGATTTGTAATAATATGTTGAAATAATTATTGAAAACATATTAGTTGTTGCAGGCACAAGTCATTGCTTGGCTGAATGACTCACACATGGGTGATGGGGCTGTACAGATAGATGGAAATCCATGGAAGGGGTGGGACAACATCCCTGATTTCACTTGTTAGCACTCCCAATATGACTTGTGATGAAAGGTGTTGGGATACCTTCACCTTGATGATCACGATGCCATGGATGTAAACCTTGTATTGGGTCGCTCATGAAGATTTTATTGGGGGGTGTGCATTAAGGTGGATTCCTTGATCCCCAACACTATGTGGGGAAGAAAAGTACTCAAGGAGTAGGTTGGGAGGTCAACCTGTGAGTCAACAATGTTCGATACAGACCCATCATCCTTCACATGTGAATGTGGACAATGACAAGGGAGCACAAGTAGAAACAAAGCTGAGATCGAATCTCCACTCCTTGGTGAAAGATACATAGTGATTTCAGAAATTTCTTTTACATTATTATTGTTGTATATATAGTTACCAAATTATAAAAGTGAATGATATGATGGTGAATTGTAAATTTATGGACAATTAACGCATGTAGCTTAAAATTTATGTGTTTCCAATGTTGATGTATTTTTAATTAATATGTGACTTTCGTAATGGATGTGGCTAACGAATGACTATTTTAAAATGAAAATATTTATTGCTTATTATTTGCAACATCAGAAGTTAAATCACATCACTTATTGTTTAATTAAATACGAGCTTGGTTTCCTGCAATTAATAACTTGTTGCTATTATCTTGAGTTTGGTTTGTAAGTAAACAAATAATAATAATCAATATGTACATGTGTAAATGGCATTATACAGAAGGTCCCTACAAATTGTTACTCCTACTCAAATGAAATAATTTAAGGATTCCAAAATCCCGTTATAAATTGGATAATTATTTGAGCAAAAACTATTCTTATGATCAAGGTTAAAGATCACAATAGAGAAAAAAGAGATAGTACAAACTTCAAACCCAAAATGGAAAGGAAATATTCATCATCATAACTAATTTTAATGGTTGAATAAGATCCTTTTCACAAGTTCTTTTTCTCCACATTTTTGTTTCCAAACCTTTCTTACATCTTTGCATGCAAAAAGATATAAGGAACAAGTGAACAAGGTATGAATGATGCAACCCTAACTAACCTAAATGGTTAGAACCAAAAAAACAATCATTACCAATTCATTACCTTTGAATATATTGAAACACATTACAAAATATTGAATTGGAGTGGGAATGTAGTGAATTATCTATTAAAATATATGAATAGCAATACAAAGGTCAAATACAACTTGGGGAATTGGAGTGGGAATGAAGTGAATTATTTGTTAAAATATATGAATAACAATACAAATGTCAAATACTACTTGGTTCTTACTCTTAGCACTACCCAAAACAACCCTCTAGGTCCCTTTGCCTTAGGCCACTGAAGGTCTCTTCCACTATATCTTCTTCTCAACACAAAGATACGAAGTACAATAGGTCTCTTTCCTATGCAAGTGGATAAAGAATAACCAATAAACAAGGTTTTCTAGTTGGGAGAGATAGCTTAAAGACTCAAGGAATGTAAACTTATAGATAGGGAATCAAACCATAAGCATAAGGGTGCCTCCAACCCTTCCTTCATTATAGGATTTTTTATATACTCTTCCAAGTTAGTTTAGATCATTTGGGACATAACGCTAGAGGTTAAAATTCATTTTAACTCCTAAATCACTCCCCAAAGCGTGCTATTATGCACACATTTTATTTTTTTGATGCCAAGTAGAGATATATTCTAGTTTCCCAAGGGAGACAAGTATATGTATGTGTCTTGCATGAAGAAGAGTAGTGTATACATGATTTATGTTAGAACAATATAAAAAATATGAACATAATGTTTTTTGAAGAGTTTATGGGAGAGGAAGTATCTGGAAGTACAAAGGAGTGATGAATTGAGACTATGGCATGCATTAATGGAAAATATGCTATAATAAATGCACCCTTAATATGTGAGGTTAGAAGGGAACCCAATGGCTAAAATATATTATATAAAATCTAGGACATTGTCATGTGGGCTTAGGAAAAGTTTCACCAAACAACAGGCTGGGACGACACTTACGAAAATAAATCAAGTTAAGATAACTCACATCATGAATGGGCATACTCATTCTTAGAAGTAGAAAATCATTGTTTCCAAATCAACTATATTGTGGATCTAAGAAGTATATATAAAGAGTGATGATGGCCACGATAATGAATACATAGTGGATTTATGCATATATGTGAGAGTAGAAACCATGGGTACAAAAAAGATACACTACAAACCCATGTTAGAGTGCATCATAACTAAAAATATACGCATAATAAATCTACGTCTCAACATATAAGAAGATAACTGATGTGATTGAGGTGAACAAACTGATCCTCCAAAAGTACTGATGTCAAGTATGGAAAAGGTACTTTTCAATACAAATTATCCAACAACATGAAAGAGATGATGCTATGATAGGATTAAGGTCTTCAAATCAATCTGATAACTTGTATGAGTCTTCTCCATGTGAATAGATGAGTTGCAGTTTAATATAGGAGACATTGTTTGATTTTCGACCATTGATGTATATCGTTAACAAATGTGGGACAAACCATCGATAATGATAATGGGTGTTAAGGTACTGTGTACATTCTAGCAAGTGTGAATGAGTGAGTTGAGGAAAAATATTTTTAAATTCTATCAATCAAGGGATGTTGATATATTCTAACTATTAATAACGAGGTGATTTTCCATTGATGATTGTAAGATTGTCCCAAGGTACTATAATGACTCTAGATCATGTTACCACATCATATGAACCTGAGTTTATGGGAACATATCTATTGGAAGGAACGAATTAAGGCATCCACCATCATCCAACACAAGGAACTTGAAGGAAAATGATTTGGAAGAAGTTGGACGAAGAATTATTATGACAACCACTAAGTTCATCTCCTGCATGCACTATATGGAATAATGCACACATGGGATATTTTTAGCAATGATTGATAATGAAAGCTATTGTTAGAGGTGAAGAATTCCACTAATGATGAAAACAGAACCCAAGGTACTACATGAGTCTGAATGTGTGAAGAGATGTATTGACATCAAACACAAGGGAAACTGTGCAGTCAGTAACCAATGATGAATGTCATCTACTGAATGTAAAGTAGCATATCTATAATTCTAGTAGGCCAAAGGTGCTACTCTAGGTTGATCTCTTAGATCAATCTATTACTATTAATAAGAGATGACTTGCTAGCAAGAAGTCAATGGATAAATTCCATACTAGCATGAGAAAAAGACATAGATGCTTGTTGATGTTGAGAGTGAATTGAAAAACAAGAAGATTGATTTGATCATTTAAGAAGATATGAGAAATAACTGACACCAGATAAAATTCCCTTGAAAAAAACATGACATGGAAAATATTATCTCAAGAATGAACATTTATATAAGTCTACAATACTAAATGCATCAAAAAATTTCCCATAGTGATTAAAAGAGTGGTGTTAGTAGAAATTTTGTCGATTCAACTCCACAAACTATGTAATTCATGCTAGGGTCATGCTACACCTTGTTTTTCAGGTCGTTTGCGCGAGGTAGTCTTGGATGTAAATGATGTCCCTAAGGAAAAGAATTTTCCATTTCATATTTTGGGTTACCCCGAACAATAATCGAATGTAATGTCCATCTCATTGAATCTGTCATCGAATAATCCATCATACGATATTTTGATGGAGACAAGTGTACAAACTGAGTTCAAGGTGTCGGGAAATACGTGCAGAGTATTTTGACTACTGAGGGGTCAATGACGAGCTTGAAGACTAAAGTCATAATAGATGGATAACGAGCCTCAAGCGATGGAAGAAGCATTGAACTGAATAAGTTATTCCATCAAACTGCGAGTCAAAGAAATGAACTGAACAAATTGTTCCCTCAAACCAAACCTGGGCCATTAAAAATAAGATATTAATCCAAATAATCCAAAGATGCGATAATTGTTATTTGGAAATTGAAATATGGGTTCAACTTTATATAAACCTTTAAATAACTATTTATTATGGATATATGATATCATGGTCTTAAGTGAATTAAAAAACCAAAATTGATCCAATATATCTTAAAAGACATTGATTATATGTTAAATACATATATGTTGCAGCATACTTAATGCCAATCCCATGGAAAGGATAATGAAATGGAGTTGTTTTATAAAGCACGTTATACCACATTGAAAATAAAAACCCTAGACTAGCTAAAACTTAATAGTTTATAATGAATGTATTATTACAATGCAAAATGTAAAGCACATTATACCACATTGAAAATAAGAACCCTAGACTAGTGCAAACTTAATAGTTGATAATCAATGCATTATTACAATGTACTTGTAAAGCACATTATTACACATCGAAAATAAAATTAGTGCATCCTTAATAAGTTTATAATGAGTGTCACTTTGATAGCTTTTTTAATTAAAATAATGAAAATAATAAACTACTGCTAATTTAATAAGTTTTTAATCAAGTTTAAATATTTTATATATATATATATATATATATATATATATTTTTAAATAATAGAAAAATGAGTTTATTAATTAGAAATTAAAATTTTATATAAAACTTTATTTATTAAAAATGATATGATTAGGAAAATAATAAGGAAAATAAAGTAGAATTTTGTGAAGTGTCTTTTAATAGTTTTTTCTTAAATGTATTATTAGCCAATTATAAATTGGTTGTATAGTATGAGTATTATTAATAGAATATGTTGAGGAAACGATTATGGTAATTGAATAAAATGTAGTATGATATATAAGACAAGTGCAATTAGATCAATAAGATAGTCACCTATGTCCATAATTCTATTTTACATGTTTGAGATAACACTTCAATCATAAGCATATGCCTCATAGAATTGACTTGGAATAAACTCCACCTAGTATGAGAAGTTGGTTTGTAATGAATGATAAGCCCCGACACTAGAAGCCGGTCGTTGCAGTGAATGATGAGCCATGCCATTATAAGTTGGTCCTCCATTACTTAAGCCAACTAACATATCTTTAAAACACAAGCAAGTAGGCAAAGATTTTGAATTATAGAAATCAATTGGTGAAACTTCTTCTCATGGTCAACATTGAGTTGTAGTTTTTTCACATTTAATTATGCATGCATCTTTTACTGCTATGAAAAATATTTACTCTCCTCATGGTATATTTCTTCATGGGGTCTAAGTTGAACTAATTTGGGGTGATATGATTTCAATTAAGGTGCATGTGTGATTCTCCTCATCCTAGGGAAGGGTATTTTATTCTATACTCGCTCATTCGTATAGAGAGATATCCCATAAAACAAAGCACCCTCTAAACCAAAGGAAGGATGGTTAATATAGGTAGAGGAACTAGGAAGAATACATACACATAAACAATCAAACACAACTATCTATCCTTAAAACCAACATGAAATACAATGGTTAGGCTTATGAATTTCAACAACAAAATCATTTGGCTCTTGTATAGGGTTGGTTGAAGATGGTGAACAAAGTCAAGCATAAAGGGGTGTACAATGGCTGCTTTGTTTTTTAAGTTGCAAGCTATCAATCTCTCTGGTAATAGATTTAGTAGTACAATACATTTCTTTTTAAGAGAATGACCATAGTATATTTTTCATATTGAAGCATCTATATAAATTTTCCATTGTTGGATCTAGGAGTTCTCCCTGGATTTGGTAGAGGTGAATAAGTTTTCAAACTTTCTTCTTCTGCCTTTAATGATCTTTTTAGAGCTCTTACTACTAACTCAAGTGTTTTTTTTAGGGATTTAGTGTGTCCCGATCCATGGCTTGCTTGTTCTGGTTCCAAATGAATTATTGTTGTTCAATAATTCAAGCAAGATACTCTAGGAAAAATAAAATTTAGGGATCCTTCCATATAAGTGATTATTCTCAATCCTCTATATCAACATTTAAGGAAAGGAATGGAGTAGTAGTATATCCACACAACGTCAAAAAATGTAGAGAGTCAGCCCTTCTGTTGAGAGAAGCATGGGAGTTACTTGTGTACATAGAAGCGAGGAAGGCCATTAGGTATGCCATGGGGCCCCTCATTTGTTGTGAGGACCACATTCTCATGCTAGGTCTCATCATCTGTTGTTCCTTCACTCCGAGGAGGAGGGCCAAGAGAATGTATGGGATCTATTGTTGGTAATATTCTCATGAAAGGGCCCATTGTTGGCTACAAGGAAGAGGAAAAATTGAGGGAAGACACAACTGGTAAGGAGTTGACAGAGGGTGGAGTAAAGCTAGTTTCCATGAGCTTGATTTTCTACCTAGAAAAAATGAGGATTGTCCACCTATAAGAAATGGGTAAGGAAAAATGAGGTCTGCATATGTCAAGTATAACACAAGACTAGTATTTTAGAGAACTACGTGAGACATAACCACTCTTAATCATTGTATATCCTCATGGAAAAATATCTAAGATGAACATTGGATGAATCAAGAACTCTATTGAAATAGGCATCATTGAAAGACCATGAATAGCTAGGGAGTGAATTAGATAGCCACTATGACCAAGAGAGATATTATTGTTTTGGCATCATGAGAATCAAGGAAAATGACCGACATGTCAATAACGACACATAAACTCTCATTAGAGGAAATTCCAACCTAAAAGTGCCCATGCAAATTTCATGTAATTTCCATGTCATAATATGTAAACCAATCAAAATCCTTTAAATTTAAAAATAGGTACATGTAAATATTTTGGAGGGAAAAAAAAGAAAAACTACTTTTTTAATTGTATTTTTGGCTTATATCCTTATAGGTTTACTCAAATTTCAAGTGTAGACACTTGTTGGATACAAAATTAAATTCCACATCCAATAAGTACCCATTATGCAAACTTTTAAGAAAACTCACATTGATAAAAATCGAACATGCTTTTGTAATGTATCTTCAATTTTTATCGATGTGATTCCTCTCAAAAGTACGCATAATGGGTACTCGTTGGATGTGGAATTTAATTATGCATCCAACGAGTGTCTACACTTGAAATTTGACTAAACCTATAAGAAGATAAGCCAAAAATACAACTAAAAAAATATTTTTTTTCTTTTCCCTCCAAAATTCATAACTCTTTGTTATGAAACCAGCTCAAGAAAAGATAGAAAAGATAGATCAACGCCTTAGAATTCAGCCTCTTCGAGGGGGAAACCTCCTTTACATTACATAAATGAACAATTCTTGGATGATACAAATGACAAAACCTCCTTTCTATATATAGGAGTCTAAGGAGTCACAATATAATCCAGCCGACCTAACAATAATAATGTAAAGCCACAAAAATAACAATAGAGGGATTCTATGGGGCACAGTAATAACAATATGGGGGCAATAGGGGCACAACAATATTAATAAGGGGTATAACTACAATAGTAATGGGGTAATCACTAGTATTATAGGGACCCAACATGCTCCTCTCCTTCAAAAAAGTGTTGTCCTCAACGCTTGAGTAGTTTTGGATACTTCTGCATAAAATTCTCATCCTCCAATGTGGAATCTTCAGCGGATAAGTTCTTCCACTTGATAAGATACTCTGAAATTGATCGATTTCGTAGCTGTCGAGTTCTTTTTTATGTGATTGCTTCCAGTTCCAATATAATTTTTCCTTCCTCGTCAAGTTCTGGCAATATTGTTTGAATTGGGAGCTTGTCGCCTATAACCTTCTTTAAACATGAAACATGGAAAACTGGGTGCAATTGAGAAGTTGCAGGAAGCTCCAATTTGTATGCCATAGTACCAATCTTTTGTAACACCTTGTACGGACCATAATACTTTGGTGATAATTTATTATCCTTCTTAGCTTGCTTGAGGGACATTTGCTTATATGGTTGTAGCCGTAGGAATACCCAATCACCTACATCAAAAATTCTTTCACTGCGATGTTGATCTGCCTGTTGTTTCATTCTATTATGTGCCAACACGAGGTTATCCTTTAAGAGTTGGAGGAATTTTTGTTGATGTTCGATGTGATGTTCCATTGCCTGAACCTTAGAATTTTCTCTTAAATATGATGTGATGGATGGTGGTTGATACCCATAAAGTGCCATAAATGGGGTCATTTTTGTTGCTATATGGAAGGAAGTGTTATACCACCATTCAGCCAGAGGCAACCATTTGACCCATTGTGTCTGTTTATCAGATACAAAGCAACGAAGATATCCTTCCAAACATTTGTTTACTATCTCAATTTGTCCATCAGATTGAGGATGATAAGATGAGCTATGAGCTAACTGAGTACCAAGAAAAGAAAATAATTCTGTCCAAAAATTTCCAGTGAAAATGGGATCTCTGTCACTTACAATAATCTTTGGGTTTCCATGTAGCTTTTGAATTGTTTCCATAAATGCAGTAGAAACTGTACTGGCTTTAAATGGATGTGATAATGCACAAAAGTGTGCATACTTGGTAAGTCTGTCAACTACCACCATGATGACACTCTTTCCCTCAGACTTGGGTAAACCTGTGATAAAATCCATTGAAACCTCCTCCCAACGTTGGCTTGGAATGGATAAAGGTTGTAATAGACCTGGTGTCTTAATTGTTTCAACTTTATTTTGTTGGCAAACCAAACGTTCCGCCACAAACTTTTGAATATCTGATTTAAGGCCATCCCAAAAAAATTCCTTCTTAACCCTGTGGTAAGTTTTTAAAAATCCTGAGTGCCCTCCTAAGGGAGAAGTGTGCAATTCCATAAGAATCTTTTGTTTTAGCTGGGAATTCTTACAGAGGTATAAGCGATCTTTGTACCATAACGAATCATTTTTCCATCTAAATGTATCAGACGTACTGGAACCTTTTTGTAACTTTTGAATAAGTGCCCACACTTCTTCGTCATTCTTCCATTCCTCCCTTGCTTCGTTTATCCAATCTAGTTAGATAATAGAAATGGCGCACAACAATGCTTCCACATCCTCATCCTTTCTTGAGAGTGCATCTGCCACCATATTTTGCTTCCCTTTTTTGTAGATGATTTCAAAGTCGTAACCCAACATCTTTGTGACCCACTTTTGTTGCTCTTCAGAGGATAATCTTTGTTCTAAAAAGTATTTAAGGCTATCATGATCCGTTTTTACCTTGAAGTGTCTTCCCATTAGGTAGGGTCGCCATTTCTTAAGTGCATGGAGTATTGCCAACATTTCCTTCTCATAAATAGCTTTGATTAAAAACTTTCCCTTGATTAGATGACTTTCAAAAGCAATGGGTCTTTCATCTTGCATTAGAACAACACCAATTCCATTTCCTGAAGCATCACATTCCACAATAAAGGTTTTTGTGAAGTCCGGTGTAGCTAAGACCGGTGCTTGGCACATTGCCTCTTTAAGATGTTCAAAGGCCTTTGTTGCTTCCGGAGTCCATGAAAATGCATCTTTCTGCAATAATGTTGTTAGAAGTGCTGCTATTCTCCCATAATTCTTAACAAACTTGCGATAATACCCTGTCAACCCGAGAAATCCTCGCAGATGCTTTATGGATGTGGGGATTTTCCATTCCTTAATGGCTTTAATTTTTCTAGGGTCTACCTTAACTCCTTCATGAGATACAATATGACCTAGATATTCCACCTCCTGGACTCCAAAGAAACATTTGGATCTTTTTGCATATAACTGTTTCTCCTCCAATAGTTGTAGCACCCTGTCAACATGTTCAACATGATTCTTCCAAGACTTGCTGTAGATTAGTATATCATTCAAAAATACTAACACAATTTTCTAAGGAATGGTTTGAAAATTGAATTCATCAAACCTTGAAATGTTGAAGGTGCATTGGTAAGGCCAAAAGGCATGACCAAAAATTCATAATGACCCTCATGAGTTCTAAATGCTGTTACCGGAATGTCTTCAGTCTTCATTCTGATTTGATGATATCCTGAACGAAGATCCAACTTGGTGAAGTAAATTGTTCCATGCAATTCATCTAGTAATTCATCAATGATAGGAATGGGGAACTTATCTTTAATAGTGAGCTTGTTGAGCTCCCTATAATCCGGATACATGCGCCATGATCCATCCTTCTTGTGCACCAATACTACTGGAGCAGAGAAAGAACTTTGACTCGATTGAATTATACCAGCCTCTAGCATTTCTGCAACCATATGTTCAATTTCACTCTTTTGGAAATAGGGATATCTGTATGGCCTGATGCTTGGAGGAACACTTCCTAGAATCAGATGAATAGCATGATCATGATCACGCATAGGTGGGAGACCTTTGGGAGTCTTTGTTATGGAACCAGCTCAAGAAAGATAGAAAAGATAGATCAACGCCTTAGAATTCAGCCTCTTCGAAGGGGCAACCTCCTTTACACTACATAAATGAACAATTCTTGGATGATACAAATGACAAAACCTCCTTTCTATATATAGGAGTCTAAGGAGTCACAATATAATCCAGCCGACCTAACAATAATAATATAAAGCCACAAAAATAACAATAGAGGGATTCTATGGGGCACAGAAATAACAATATGGGGGTAATAGGGGCACAACAATATAAATAAGGGGTATAACTACAATAGTAATGGGGTAATCACTAGTATTATAGGGACCCAACATGCCCCTCTCCTTCAAAAAAGTGTTGTCCTCAACGCTTGAGTAGTTCTGGATACTTCTGCATAAAATTCTCATCCTCCCATGTGGAATCTTCAGCGGATAAGTTCTTCCACTTGATAAGATACTCTGAAATTGATCGATTTCGTAGCTGTCGAGTTCTTGTTTCTGTGACTGCTTCCGGTTCCAATATAATTTTTCCTTCCTCGTCAAGTTCTGGCAATATTGTTTGAATTGGGAGCTTGTCACCTATAACCTTCTTTAAACATGAAACATGGAAAACTGGGTGCAATCGAGAAGCTGCAGGAAGCTCCAATTTGTATGCCATAGTACCAATCTTTTGCAACACCTTGTACGGACCATAATACTTTGGTGATAATTTATTATCCTTCTTAGCTTGCTTTAGGGACATTTGCTTATATGGTTGTAGCCGTAGGAATACCCAATCACCTACATCAAAACTTCTTTCACTGCGATGTTGATCTGCCTGTTGTTTCATTCTATTTTGTGCCAACACGAGGTTATCCTTTAAGAGTTGGAGGACTTGTTGTTGATGTTCGATGTGATGTTCCACTGCCTGAACCTTAGAATTTTCTCTTAAATATGATGTGATGGATGGTGGTTGATACCCATAAAGTGCCATAAATGGGGTCATTTTTGTTGCTGTATGGAAGGAAGTGTTATACCACCATTCAGCCAGAGGCAACCATTTGACCCATTGTGTCTGTTTATCAGATACAAAGCAACGAAGATATCCTTCCAAACATTTGTTTACTATCTCAGTTTGCCCATCAGATTGAGGATGATAAGATGAGCTATGAGCTAACTGAGTACCAAGACAAGAAAATAATTCTGTCCAAAAATTTCCAGTGAAAATGGGATCTCTGTCACTTACAATAATCTTTGGGTTTCCATGTAGCTTTTGAACTGTTTCCATAAATGCAGTAGAAACTGTACTGGCTTTAAATGGATGTGATAATGCACAAAAGTGTGCATACTTGGTAAGTCTGTCAACTACCACCATGATGACACTCTTTCCCTCAGACTTGGGTAAACCTGTGATAAAATCCATTGAAACCTCCTCCCAACGTTGGCTTGGAATGGATAAAGGTTGTAATAGACCCGGTGTCTTAATTGTTTCAACTTTATTTTGTTGGCAAACCAAACATTCCGCCACAAACTTTTGAATATCTGATTTAAGGCCATCCCAAAAAAATTCCTTCTTAACCCTGTGGTAAGTTTTTAAAAATCCTGAGTGCCCTCCTAAGGGAGAAGTGTGCAATTCCATAAGAATCTTTTGTTTTAGCTGGGAATTCTTACAGAGGTATAAGCGATCTTTGTACCATAACGAATCATTTTGCCAGCTAAATGTATCAGAAGTACTGGAATCTTGTTGTAGCTTTCGAATAAGTGCCCACACTTCTTCGTCATTCTTCCATTCCTCCCTTGCTTCGTTTATCCAATCTGGTTGGATAATAGAAATGGCACACAACAATGCTTCCACATCCTCATCCTTTCTTGAGAGTGCATCTGCCACCACATTTTGCTTCCCTTTTTTGTAGATGATTTCAAAGTCATAACCCAACATCTTTGTGACCCACTTTTGTTGCTCTTCAGAGGATAATCTTTGTTCTAAAAAGTATTTAAGGCTATCATGATCCGTTTTTACCTTGAAGTGTCTTCCCATTAGGTAGGGTCGCCATTTCTTAAGTGCATGGAGTATTGCCAACATTTCCTTCTCATAAATAGCTTTGCTTAAAAACTTTCCCTTGATTGGACGACTTTCAAAAGCAATGGGTCTTTCATCTTGCATTAGAACAGCACCAATTCCATTTCCTGAAGCATCACATTCCACAATAAAGGTTTTTGTGAAGTCCGGTGTAGCTAAGACCGGTGCTTGGCACATTGCCTCTTTAAGATGTTCAAAGGCCTTTGTTGCTTCCGGAGTCCATGAAAATGAATCTTTCTTCAATAATGTTGTTAGAGGTGCTGCTATTCTCCCATAATTCTTAACAAACTTGCGATAATACCCTGTCAACCCAAGAAATCCTCGCAGATGCTTTATGGATGTGGGGATTTTCCATTCCTTAATGGCTTTAATTTTGCTAGGGTCTACCTTAACTCCTTCATGAGATACAATATGACCCAAATATTCCACCTCCTGGACTCCAAAGAAACATTTGGATCTTTTTGCATATAATTGTTTCTCCTCCAATAGTTGTAGCACCCTGTCAACATGTTCAACATGATCCTTCCAAGACTTGCTGTAGATTAGTATATCATCAAAAAATACTAACACAAATTTTCTAAGGAATGGTTTGAAAATTGAATTCATCAAACCTTGAAATGTTGAAGGTGCATTGGTAAGGCCAAAAGGCATGACCAAAAATTCATAATGACCCTCATGAGTTCTAAATGCCGTTTTCGGAATGTCTTCAATCTTCATTCTGATTTGATGATATCCCGAACGAAGATCCAACTTGGTGAAGTAAATTGATCCATGCAATTCATCCAGTAATTCATCAATGACAGGAATGGGGAACTTATCTTTAATAGTGAGCTTGTTGAGCTCCCTATAATCCGGACACATGCGCCATGATCCATCCTTCTTGTGCACCAATACTACTGGAGCTGAGAAAGAACTTTGACTCGGTTGAATTATACCAGCCTCTAGCATTTCTGCAACCATACGTTCAATTTCACTTTTTTGGACATAGGGATATCTGTACGGCCTGATGTTTGGAGGAACACTTCCTGGAATCAGATGAATAGCATGATCATGATCACGCATAGGTGGGAGACCTTTGGGAGTCTCAAATACCTTGGAATGATTGTCCAGGACTTTTTGGAGATCTGGAGAAATAGATGATTCCAATGTGGAAACATCTAGCGAACATAATTGTGCAATTACACCTCTTTGCTCCTTTTTTAGAAGCTTTGTCATGCCATTAGAGCTGATTATCTTTCCTGGTTTCCCTGCAATACCCCTTAATTCAACTTCCTTTCCTTCCATAGAAAATTTGATGAAAAGTTCTTGAAAATTAAAAGCTATTGTACCCAAGGATTGTAGCCATTGGACTCCTAGTACAACATCAGCACCTCCCATTGGAATGGAAAGCATTGGGCTAGTCAATACATATTCTCCCATGGATAGCTTGATATTATGGCACTTTCCAGAGCAATTTATTGTTCCTCCATTTGCAATCATCACTTGACACTCTGGTGCTGGATATAGGAAGCAATTCAATTCTTTTGCTACCCTACAATGAATAAAATTGTGGGTGCTTCCTGAATCAATCAACACTATTACCTTTTTCTTCTTGATTTGTCCTTCTATCTTGATGGTTTGAGGAGTGGTAATTCCCGCCAATGCATTACAAGATATGGTCGGATTTATTTGTTCTTCATCTAGGCTTTGTTCCTGGAGTATATCTTCTTTTGACCTTTCTTGCTCCTTTTCTTCTTCCTCTTCACAATCTATGTAGAATAATTTCTTCTCAGCACACTTATGACCTTTAGTGTATTTGCTATCACAACTGTAACAAAGCCCTTTTGCTCTTTTTTCTTCCAATTGTTGTGGTGTCAACCTTATAGGTTGTGGAAGACTAGGGGCAACAACACTTCCGTCTTTATAGTTGTGAGTGGTATGCTTCCTGGTTGCCATAATTTTGCTTTCCATTTTTCTTGCTAACCTGAATGCCTTCTCTAATGAATCAGGTTCCCAAAGGCGAACATCATGTTGGATATTATCCTTTAAAGACCCTATGAACACATCAATCCTATGCTCCTCTGGAATATCTTTTACCCTTATGTTCAATTTTTGGAACTCCTCAATGTGCTCCATTATTGAACCCTTTTGTTTGAGACTTATCAATTGGCTAAAAAAAGTGTTGCTTTTTGTATCCTCATAATGTGCTATCAATTCTTCCGTAAAAATTGCCCAAGTGATAAATTGTTTACGAGAGCAAAGCCATTGATACCATACAAACTGATTTGGTTCCAAATATAAAGTTGCCATACGTACCTTTTGTGTGTTTTGCACATTATTGAGATCGAAGAATTGCTCCATCTGTAATATCCATGTGGCGGGATCCTTGCCATCAAACTTCCTCATATCGATTTTTGGAATATGGTGATTCTTCGATCCAACATTAGTGTCTATGGAATCATGATTAACATTTCTTTTGTTCTCATCATGAGTTTCCTTTACTACCTTTTCACCATTAGTGACCCTTTCTTGTAGCAACTTCTTCAATTCTTCCATGTCTGTCTTCAAATCTATCTTCAAATTTTCCATCGAATCCTCCATCTTATCTTCCATGCCCTTTATCTTAGATTCCACGCCATTTATCTTAGATTCCACGCCACTTATCTTAGCTTCTGTTAGCTTTTGTGAGCGTGACATTTGTTGCACTTGTTCTTGTAATTTTGATATATCATGTAGCATTTCTTCCTCTTCTTCATGAGTCATGCTAGAGCTTTCAGGTTCCTTACTAGGTGTTTGCATTTTCTTTCCTCGGGGCATCAGTTACCGATAATAATGCTTTACTATGCCCTTTGAATTCTGTTAAACCAAGCTTACACAAAAATTTAAAAAAAAAAAACTACACACCTTTTTTCACTTTATAGAAGCCTGATATTGAATCTGATGTATCTCTGTAATTTCGGATCATCCAGTTCTGAAATTGCTACCTGTAGTAGCCTTCTACGTCCTCTTTCCAATGCCACAAGTCTGAGCCAAATTGGATTCTCCAAGGAAGAGTTATGTGAAATCTCCCACAGTGACTTGCTTTTAGACTGGTTCAGTAGAGCGAACTTGTACGACGTGCCACGAGTCACTGTTTCAACCTTTGAATCTGAAATGCACACACAAAAACTACAGTCCGTCCTCTTTCTGTAACTTCTTACGAAATTTCAATCCGATCCCCAGAGAGAAAGTTATGACGATTTTCCCCAGGTCACCTGTTTTGAATGTAATTCAGGAGTCTGCAAAAAGACCAACTTCCTCAGATCATATCTCCGCAAATATCGCGCGAAAAGCTCTGAAATTTGGACCCAAGGTTCAGCGCGATTTCTTCTCAAATGGGTTTTTTTTGCGACTTCTGAAACGTCACAGAAAAAAAGTTATAGCGAAAATGCCACGATGACCTGTTTGGAGCAGCGAAACCCTAGAATCCAAAGCTCTGATACCAAATGTTATGAAACCAGCTCAAGAAAGATAGAAAAGATAGATCAACGCCTTAGAATTCAGCCTCTTCGAGGGGGCAACCTCCTTTACATTACATAAATGAACAATTCTTGGATGATACAAATGACAAAACCTCCTTTCTATATATAGGAGTCTAAGGAGTCACAATATAATCCAGCCGACCTAACAATAATAATATAAAGCCACAAAAATAACAATAGAGGGATTCTATGGGGCACAGAAATAACAATATGGGGGTAATAGGGGCACAACAATATAAATAAGGGGTATAACTACAATAGTAATGGGGTAATAACTAGTATTATAGGGACCCAACAGTCTCAAATACCTTGGAATGATTGTCTAGGACTTTTTGGAGATCTGGAGAAATAGATGATTCAGATGTGGAAACATCTAGCAAACATAATTGTGCAATTACACCTCTTTGCTCCTTTTTTAGAAGCTTTGTCATACCATTAGAGCTGATTATCTTTCCTGGTTTCCTTGCAATACCCCTTAATTCAACTTCCTTTCCTTCCGTAGAAAATTTGATGAAAAGTTCTTGAAAATTAAAAGCTATTGTACCCAAGGATTGTAGCCATTGGACTCCTAGTACAACATCAACACCTCCCATTGGAATGGAAAACATTGGGCTAGTCAATACATATTTTCCCATGGATAGCTTGATATTATGGCACTTTCTAGAGCAATTTATTATTCCTCCATTTGCAATCATCACTTGACACTCTGGTGCTGGATATAGGAAGCAATTCAATTCTTTTGCTACCTTACAATGAATAAAATTGTGGGTGCTTCCTGAATCAATCAACACTATTACCTTTTTCTTCTTGATTTGTCCTTCTATCTTGATGGTTTGAGGAGTGGTAATTCCCGCCAATGCATTACAAGATATGGTCGGATTTATTTGTTCTTCATCTAGGCTTTGTTCCTGGAGTATATCCTCTTCTTTTGACCTTTCTTGCTCCTTTTCTGTTTCCTCTTCACAATCTATGTAGAATAATTTCTTCTCAGCACACTTATGACCTTTAGTGTATTTGCTATCACAACTGTAACAAAGCCCTTTTGCTCTTTTTTCTTCCAATTGTTGTCGTGTCAACCTTATAGGTTGTGGAAGACTAGGGGCAAAAACACTTCTGTCTTTATAGTTGTGAGTGGTATGCTTCCTGGTTGCCATAATTTTTCTTTCCATTTTTCTTGCTAACCTGAATGCCTTCTCTAATGAATCAGGTTCCCAAAGGTAAACATCATGTTGGATATTATCCTTTAAAGACCCTATGAACACATCAATCCTATGCTCCTCTGGAATATCTTTTACCCTTATGTTCAATGTTTGGAATTCCTCAATGTTCTTCATTATTGAACCCTTTTGTTTGAGACTTATCAATTGGCTAAAAAAAGTGTTGCTTTTTGTATCCTCATAATGTGCTATCAATTCTTCCGTAAAAATTGCCCAAGTGATAAATTGTTTACGAGAGCAAAGCCATTGATACCATACAAACTGATTTGGTTCCAAATATAAAGTTGCCATACGTACCTTTTGTATGTTTTGCACATTATTGAGATCGAAGAATTGCTCCATCTGTAATATCCATGTGGCGGGATCCTTGCCATCAAACTTCCTCATATCGATTTTTGGAATATGGTGAGTCTTCGATCCAACATTAGAGTCTATGGAATCATGATTAACATTTCTTTTGTTCTCATCATGAGTTTCCTTTAGTACCCTTTCACCCTTAGTGACCATTTCTTGTAGCAACTTATTCATATTTATCTTCAATTCTTCCATCTTATCATCCATAACATTAATTTTAGCTTCTACGCCTTTCTTTAAACAATCCATCTTAGTTTCTACACCTTTCTTTAAACCATCCATCTTAGCTTCTACATCTTTCCTTAAACCATCCATCTTAGATTCTGTTGCTTTTTGTGCAAGTGACACTTGTTGCACTTGTTCTTGTAATTTTGATATATCATATAGCATTTCTTCTTCTTCTTCATGAGTCATGCTAGAGCTTTCAGGTTCCTTATTAGATGTTTGCATTTTCTTTCCTCGGGGCATCAGTTACCGATAATAATGCTCTATTATGCCCTTTGAATTCCTTCAAAATAAATTTTCAAACCAAGCTCAAGCAAAAATTTAAGAAAATCTACACACCTTTTTTCACTTTGTAGGAGCTCGATATTGCCTCTAATGTATCTCTGTACTTTCCAATCATTTAGTTCTAAATTTGTGATCTGTAGTAGCCCTTTGTGTCCTCTTTCCAATGCCACAAGTCTGACCCAAATTGGATTCTCCAAGGAAGAGTTATGCGAAATCTCCTACAGTGACTTGATTATAGACTAGTTCAGTAGAGCGAACTTGTACGACATGCCACAAGTCACTGTTTCGACCTTTGGATCTGAAAAATGCATACAAGAAACTACAGTCCATCCTATTTCTGTACCTTCTTACAAAATTTCAATCCGATCCCCAGAGAGAAAGTTATGACGATTTTCCCTAGGTCACCTGTTTGGAATGTAATTTAGGAGTCTGCAAAAAGACCAACTTCCTCAAATCATATCTCCGCAAATATAGTGCGAAAAGATATGAAATTCGGACTCGAGGTTCAACGCGATTTCTTCCCAAATGGATTTTTTTTTCAACTTTTGAAAGGTCGCAGAAAAAAAGTTATAGCGAAAATTCCACGATGACCTGTTTGGAGCAGCGAAACCCTAGAATCCAAAGATTTCATACCAAACGTTATGAAACCAGCTCAAGAAAAGATAGAAAAGATAGATCAACGCCTTAGAATTCAGCCTCTTTGAGAGGGCAACCTCCTTTACATTATACAAATGACCAATTCTTGGATGATACAAATGACAAAACCTCCTTTCTATATATAGGAGTCTAAGTAGTCACAATATAATCCAGCCGACCTAACAATAATAATATAAAGCCACAAAAATAACAGTAGAGAGATTCTATGGGGCACAGTAATAACAATATGGGGGCAATAGGGGCACAACAATATTAATAAGGGTTATAACTACAATAGTAATGGGTAATCACTAGTATTATAGGGACCCAACACTCTTGTTTTATTATTTTAACTATTATTTTATTATTTTTCCTTAAGAGGCCACTTTTAGGTTGAAATTTCCTCTAATGCTTCCTCATTAAATATTTTCATGGGAGAATTTTTAAAATGACCATTAAAAAAAATTAAGAACTTTATTGATACTAGCATCATTGAAAAACTATGAAAAACTAAAAAATAAATGAAGTGACCCAACTATTAGATGAAATTTTGCTTTTTCAACGTGAATAATAAATAGTAAAAATCATAAAAAATAAACAACATATCAACAACCACAAATATATTTGGTTTGTGATTTAGATTACACCTAACATCTATATATTATGAAAAATAAACTCAAAATTGCTCTATAAAAAAATAATAACATAAAAGTAAAATGAAAGTTTCTTCCAATAATAATTTTAAAATATATCAACCAACATTAATACTAATTTCCACTCCATTATTAGTAAACCTTTTATCCATAAACCTATATTTTCTAATAACAAAATTCTAAAATTTATTATTATTAGAAGAAAAACTATATACAAAATTAATCTTATAAATTAAAGAAACTTACTCCAAAATTTGATGTAAAATTGTGATAATAATCCAATCCCAAAGGCAAAGAATGGTTAAATCATAAAATTTAAGCTGAAAATGCTTTATGGTTCCATTCCAAGCCATCCTGGGGTGCCAAAAGGTTCGCCATAGAATACTACATACTACCATTTTCTATACTTTTGACTTTAACATGCGGGGTTCTTTTGGAAGCCAATTTCATGTTTATTTTTAGATTTTGGAAAGATTCTAAAACTTGGTAGATAAAAATGATTTCAGGAAATTGACTAATGATTTCAGGAAATTGACCTTATTTTTTCTAGAGAGGTTAAAATATTTAGGAAATCAATTATTTTTATCTAATTTTAGAATATTTTTAAAATTTGTAATTGAAAGATTGTAACTTATTTTTTTTGGAGAGATTAAAAGATTTGGGAAATCAATTATTTTTATCTAATTTCAGAATATTTTTAAAATTTGTAATTGAAAGGCTGTAACTTATTTTTTTTGGAGAGAAAAAAATATTTGGGAAATCAATTATTTTTATCTAATTTCAAAATATTTTTAAAATTTGTAATTGAAAGGCTGTAACTTATTTTTTTGGAGAGATTAAAATATTTGGGAAATCAATTATTTTTATCTAATTTCAGAATATTTTTAAAATTTGTAATTGAAAGGCTATAACTTATTCTTTAAAAGTATTTTACCTGTACTTTTCACTTTGACAGTCACTTGACCTGCTTTGCCTTTGCTATTTTTATTTTGATTATAAATTTTGAAAATATTTTAAAATTTGTCAAATGCCTTTCAGAATATTTTTAAAATTTGTAATTGAAAGGCTGTAACTTATTTTAACTTATTCTTTAAAGGTATTTGACCTATACTTTTCACTTTGACAGTGACTTGACTTGCTTTGCCTTTGCTACTTTTATTTTGATTATAAATTTTGAAAATATTTTAAAATTTGTGAAATGCCTTTGCTAGTTTTATTTTGATTATAAATTTTAAAAATATTTTAAAATTTGTCAAATAAAAATGAGTTAGGCAAACATTTCAGAAATTACTCATCTGCATCCCATTTCAAAATATTTTTGAAATTTGCAATCTAGTTCTTTACAAAATTTCCAATCAAGTTCAGCTCCTTTCTGATACTTTTCACTACACTAAAATTAAGTTCAACGCGTTTCAGATACCTTTCACCGAGCTAGGTTTCTAGTTTTTAACTTCCAAGTAGAGGTGACGTTTCTGATACCTTTCACTGAGATCACGTTTTTAGTCTTTCACTTCAAACGGTGGTGGCGTGACACTTTGCATTTTTAGTTTTTGACTTCAAGCACTGGTGCCGTGATACTTTGCACTTGTGTTGCGTTTGTTTATTCTGAATCTAAGTTAATCATGACTGTCAATTACGATAACTAAAGGAGTAGATTTAGTTTTTAGTTCAGGCAATAAATTCCATGGATTGCAAGACGAAATAATTGTCAGTATGCCCAAGATGGAGGCACTGGTCTTTTGGGCGTTAATAGCAATCCATTGTTTTAGTCATCATAATATTCAAGTGCATGGATTGCAATCTAAGTTGACGATCAGCAGAAGTGACTTCCCTTCAAACTTTATCTTCGGCGCAGGAACATCTGCTTACCAGGTCCCTCAACCCTTACCTCAATCACTTCTTGTTTCCATGTTGCTGCATAAATATTGCGTATTTATATAAAGATTTGCAATATATTACTTGTTTCTGCATGACACCTGCAGATTGAAGGCGCTGCAGCAGTAGATGGCCGAAAGCCCAGTATTTGGGACACTTACACCCATGCAGGTAGGCTCAAAAAACTCTTTTCACAATTCAAATTTTTAACATCGATGTTAAACATTGAATAATTGACAGGTTATATGCCGGATGGAAGCACGGGGGATGTAGCAGCAGATCAATATCACCATTATAAAGTAATTTCTAATGCTCCTATCTTTTGAGTGAAACTTGACATTTGGAGACCTTATCGGTTATAATCTCCATTGTCACCTGGATGTTATTGCTTGCCAGGAGGACGTTGGTCTAATGAATGAAATGGGGTTAGACGCATACAGATTTTCCATATCCTGGTCTAGGGTTATACCTGGTAACACAGACACATGAATATTTCTTAATGTTCAATCGACAAAAAGTTAGCAGTAATCTGTTTATTGAATTCTTTTTAACATACTGGATGCATTCCTGCAGATGGAAGGGGCGCCGTGAATCCCAAGGGGCTTGAATACTACAATAATCTTATTAACGAACTTATCAGCCATGGTAATATACCTGACCTTCAAGGCCTCTGAGAAATGCTAAGGATATCGTTGCAATGCTATTGATGGGTGCAATTTTCGCAGGTATTGAACCGCACATCACACTATATCACTTCGATCTGCCCCAGAGTTTGGAAGATGACTATGGAGGATGGCTTAGTCCAAAGATAGTGTAATTCTCTTCCATTTCATTTTACTATTGATAAACTATAATAATTCACAATATATTCTCTATCAAAAACACAAATCACAGTTTGTAATGGCATGTTTGGGTGCAGGGAGGATTTCAGAGCATATGCAGAAGTTTGTTTTAGAGAATTTGGCGACAGAGTGAAGTTCTGGACAACTTTTAACGAAGCCAATGCATTTACCTCTGCTGGTTATGATTTTGGTTTCTGGCCACCCAAAAGATGTTCTTATCCCTTTGGCTTCGCGGGCAACTGTAGTGCTGGCAACTCCACAGTGGAACCATACATCGCTGGTCATTATGTTCTGTTATCTCATGCAGCAACCGTAGAGCTTTACCGACGGAAGTTTCAGGTTCTATACTGTAATCATGTTAATGATTTTGTTTTTCTTTCATATGATTGATATCTTATTTGCCATGTATCCAAAATCCTGCATAAATGTTTATTGCTCCAGCAGCAGCTAATATAATAATTGACGCACTGGTTTTTTTTATTGATCACATAAAACTTATAAATTTGAGGAAGGATATTTAACTTTTTCTAATTAGCTACTCACTTTTGAAATAATAATTTGACATTTAATCACACATTAAAATATTCAATTTTTTTTAACTAGCTATTAACTTGAAATAATAATTTGACATTCAACCACACACTAAATTCGATTATAACCACACACTAAATTCGATTATTATTTAACTCGATTGACTCAACATTCAGTTAATTGACTCTTTCATTTTAAAATCTCCCTGATTGGAACTTTACAAACTGGTTTGAAGTATCAAAATGTTTCTTTGATCTTTTTGAACATATCTGCAGAGCAAGCAAAAGGGCTCCATCGGCATCTCGATCTATGCTGGGTGGTACGTACCCATGACAAACTCGTCCGAGGACATTGCTGCGACTCAAAGGACCATTGATTTCCATTTTGGTTGGTAAGACTTTACTTGGAATCAGCAAATGCAATAAACGATGATAAATTCACTTACTGTTCTCTGATTAAATTTCATTATTGTGATGTGCGAATTCATTCTCTGACTGAGCAGGTTTATAGAACCTGTTATTTATGGAGATTACCCTTCTTGTATGAAGAAGATTGTAGGCTCCAGATTACCTTCTTTTACCAAACAAGAATCCGAAAAGCTGAGGGGATCCTCTGATTTCATTGGTCTCATCCATTATACTACTATCTATGTTTCGGATTCTCCTAGTTACAGGGAACTACACAATAGAGACTATTTGGAAGATTCCTTGGCAACTACATCATGTATATAACTGCGGTTAACATTTTTAAAAACTCCGTAATAGCCACAATTTATCTTTCACTAGTATTAGAATTTCAAAGGAAAAGTATACAACTTATACAGACAGTTTCCTTTAGCCTTTATTGTATATATATTATAGCAGGATTTGGATTCTGACGCATCTAGATATCATAAATGCAGTGTATAGGAACGGCGTCCCTATCGGTGAGGTAGGCATCTGTGTATTTTGTAAGTTAAATAAATGAATTTCTATCTATTAAGGTTACACTAATGCGGCTTCGTTTTGTCGTGTTAAAACACTAATTAAAGTTGTCAGCTGGTGGGCTTCCCGTTGTTCCCTGGGGGATGCAACGATTATTGGAATACTTCAAGCAACACTATGATAACCCCCCCATAATAATCTACGAAAATGGTACTTCCTGTGCTTATATTTACTTTCATGTCGGCTTTGACGAATGTTGAACTGCAAATTTTATCACTTCTTTTAAATTGTGTTGTGATCTGTGAGTAGGATACGCCATGCCCAACATGGAATCTCTTGCACTTTCGGATGCATTAAATGATAAGCCCAGGATAGCCTTCCTCCATGACTATCTCGAAAGCTTGCTCGCGGGCATCAGGTACGTTAACTGTCACGACGCAAACTTAGTCGTTCTTGATAGATTTGTCCTTTTATTAATCCATTGGAAAACTTAGTAAGTTGGGGTGTGAGTGTGTAGGAATGGATCAAACGCTCGTGGGTACTTTGTATGGACTTTGTTGGATTGTTTTGAGGTTTTATATGGTTATCAGCTCGGCTTTGGATTGTACCATGTTGATTTCAAAGATACAAATTTGAAGAGATATCCAAATCTTTCTGCTCGTTGGTACACTGATTTCTTAAAAGGAGACCAAAATCATCAACTGGTCGGATCTTCTTGCGGTGGCCGTGCTTCTCCGGAAGAACAACGATCCATTCAAGAAATTTAATCAATATCGTATAAACTCCAGAGTACATCGGTTGATTGCCGCTCGTCTTATTGCTTCTCCCGAAGAAAACAAGAATCTATTCAAGAGTATTAGAATGTGAAATAACCAAGCCACTGTATATGGTATAGGACACTCTTTATAAGTGGAAGAATGGAAATGTGGCTTCAGCATTTTCATAAATCTGTGTATGGGGCAAGCTACTGCATATCATATTTTTGATATTGGAAGACCGAAAATTGTTAAAAGCTTTGTTGTTAAGGGAATCGAGCAATAGATAGAATCCTAATAGATAGAATTCTGATGATGAATTATATTTACTGGTTGGATGATGAATCCTATTAGTTGGGAAGTTGGTGGACAAAATATTTTCCATGTGATTTTCATTTAAAAATGTTTAATAGCTTAACCATTATAATATGTATCACAGAAGTTTAAAGAAATTTAAATTAAGAAATAAAATTTTGTATTTGTTTGAGTTAGTATCAATGCAGTAGGGGCTCACTCAATACTTGATCGATTCCAAAATATCATCACAACGCTCCATCTAAGTTGAGATGAAAGTGGAATCTTTAACATTATTTTGGAGAGTATCTACAAAATTTGGCTTCAACCATTAGGTTGATTATATATTTTAATTTATATTGTTAGATTCTAATGTAATTTTTAAATATATTTTATATTTATATATTTTAATTTATATTGTTATATTCTAATGTAATTTTTAAATATATTTTATATTATAATATTTTTCTTTTCTTTTATTTTATTATGAGCAATTGAATATCAAGAACAATTTTATGGGAAAACTCTTGAAGGATCTTTCCTTACAATATTATGATGCTGGGATCCATTTTGAGTTTCACTTTCGGTTGAAAACAAGTTTAATCATTTTGTAGGAAAATTAAATCTTTGTATAGTGATTTATCTAAATGATTGTGCATCATTTGCTTTTTGTTTTATATTTATTATTTTTATTATTTCTATGTCTATAATTGTTTTCGCTTAATGTTATATTTAAAAATAATAGAATAATATTTATATTAAAAAATAAAAATAATAATAATAATTAAACTAATATTGGCTATAATTAAAATATTTTAATTTAATTTAATTTTATATTAATTTTTTATAAAGATAAAGTAATTGGAAAAATAAAAGTTTTTTTTTGGTATAAAGTAGACATGTATTTTTTTCACTACTTAATATGGAGTTCATAGAAAATAATACTAGGGCAATTGCACCAGATGTTGCAAAGCAAACACAGTAAGGCATAATTTTGAGAAGAATCAAACATATAGAAGATAACTGAATATAAAAATTTGTAAACAAAATGTCATTCAAAGCTAGAAGATAAAGAGAAATCACTTAGGTTATGCCAAATTTACAAATTCTATAACCTTTCCAACATAGATTGCTTCTCAATCTTCAAATATGCTATTTCAAGTTCCTATAAAAAATATTTGATAAAAAAGATGCTCATTTTTAATATTGAACTTTCTCACTTGATCAAAATCTTACAGTATTTTACCACTTGCTCTTAAGGTGATTGGATTTGCCTTTGCTTGTCCTTGCTTAACTTCTTTTGAGCATTTGGACTAGTTTGTGACACTTCCATTCTCAATACTCTTAAAGATCGAAGCTTTGAAATTGATCTGGGTAACTCCTCTAGATATTGGCAACTTGAAAGGTCTAGTTCTTGCAAACTATTTACCAGATCACCTAGCTCTTGAGGCAATTTCTTCAATTGTACAAACCTCAATCTCAATACTCGCAAATTTTTGGGTTGTCCAAGACCATTGCAAGAGATTTTAGAGTCATAGGGATTTATACACTTTCTGTCAAATTCGAACTCGATGTGTCTAAGACTCGAAGGCATCTGCAAATTATGCAATTAATTATATGTAATGATTGTATAAAAAGTAATAACACTGCACATGAGATAGAATTCTAGTTATTCCAAGTAAATTGAGATGGGAAAAAACCACCAGGATTACTATTTGAAGTGAACTTGCTTGAATTACAATTGATAAATGCTATGGTTTGTAACATAAATGTCTCAACTCCTTGAACTTCAACACATTGAAAGGGAGATGAGAAATTTCTGCTTGAAAAAAAATTCAACTTTTCAAATATTTTCTTACATTGGCCATGCACCTCATGTAAGGCTCCAAGTCTAAGAACTCTCAGCGAACTGTACATTAAGTCTAGTTTGGAAGCAGGTATTGATAATGGAGAGTGATCTTCACTCAACCATATCCCTTTGATCCTTCGAATGTCCTAAATGCTATTTTTTCATATAACAGAGTCAGTCCTGAATATTAAGATACCCATATTATGAAACAAAACTATATATGAACTATATTTAAGTTACCATATTGTAAACCTCATCTTCCCTCTAACATAAAAATCTTGAATTTTACTTGCACTAGTGAATCTCAATCCCTTTGTCTTCTGCTTACCAATCATGAAGATTACATCATGCATCCTTGCGGTCATGTTTGTGTTTTTGGTTACAAGTGCTCTCTTTTCTAGTTGATTCAGTGCAACTTCTCCCACAATATTTGCAACTGCTTCCCAATCCCATCCATGAAAAAATGAGCAAATATCAAGAAATGGATCCTTCAAAGTCTCTGCAATATTTTCATAAGCAAATACGTAGTGCACTATATCCTTCCTGATATCACCCTCATCCTTCCAGTTTTTTTCCTTCTCTTCCATCACTGTAGCATACACTTTTTGTTTTTCTTCCTCGGAGCTTATGTATCCTGCTACTACTTCCAAAAGTTTTGGAACCCCACCACATATCTTTATAATGTCATCCAGTTGACTAGAATTTATCTGCCTCTTTGTGCCATCCTTGTTATTACTGAAAACTTTTTTTTAGCTGCTAAAAAACTCATGGCTTCTATATATGAAAGTGGTTTCATAGCATAGACTTTCCTTTTCACTGTGCATGCCTTAAGTACATCTTTTTCCCTGGCAGTGACAAGCAACCTCAACTTTTTTTCCTTCGCCATATTCCTAGGCAAAAGATGATCCAACTAATCTGTGTCCAAAACATGGTCAATATAAATAAAAGCTACCTCTTTCTCTAACATCTCCTCAATTTGTATTTGGCCTTCCTCATGCCTTCTGATCTCTGGTATTTCTGGCTCCTCTACCATCATCAAATATTTCAATGTACATGTCTGCAACTTTACTATATCAGGAGTTGATGTTATGTTTTCATACAATCTAACAAAATCATATTTACATGCATCTATGTTTTCATTGAAAAACCGTGTAAACACAACATCTGGAAGGATGGTCTTTCGCATTCCATCAAATCCATGCAAGATAAATGTGACTGCGTTTTTGTTACTCTCCCACTCTAGAAACTCAATAACTTATTTCAATGGTTTTAAATTCCAGCTGTTTGTAACATTATTTAAACGATAAAATATCAAAAAATTTCACGAACTCCAACATAATAATACAATAAAAATATTTAAGATGATCAATATTTCACTCAGGTGTCATAATTTACCTTTGTCTTTAGGGTATTGTGGTTATTGTAGCTCCCCTGGTTTTTGTGGGTGCACTATGGCATAATAAATACACGAATCCATTTGGATCTGCATTAATAAAACTGGATTAAGAAATTTATTTTTAAGGGCCTATTAGATAAAGAGGTATGTAACATACATTTTAAGTTGAATTTAATTTAATTATAATTCTCTGAAATATTTTTGAAATATGACTAAGAAAGTGAAGCTTTTGAAATATTTTGAAAATTTTAGGAAAAATTAACAGTTTCATAAATCTGATTAAGAAAAAAAAGGTGAACTATTTAACTTTTCCATTTCCAAAATATTTTGAAATCATAGACATAGAAAATAATTTTAACATCCATATATACATTGCATTGCTATTCTAATAGAGTGGGTACCCTAAATACCAACTTGGAAAATTTTGAAGTGTCCATTTGAGTGCAACAAACAATAGAGGCTTTAACTATCAAAACGGTTGCTTCCTTAATTAAAGCCTGCATCCCTCCTTTCAATCTAGGCTGTTCTTTAAGTTTTTTAACATGTTGGGCTAATATATCCATTTCTTTCAATAGAGACAACCACACCTCTTGATTAGTACAAAGTGTTTCGTAACACTCCAAAATATTTTCCATTACGAAAAAACTTGTAGTAACCATGTGTTCCATTCCCATACCCTAGAGAAAACCTCTAATAATTGTGGTTGTGTCACTTGGAAGAACATCTTTATGTATATCAACAAATAGAAGTAAGAGCATTTACAGGAGGTTTGAGTAAATAAATGGTGATGGTTTATGATATGGAATCTTTGGAATATATTTAATACTTACAACCACATTAATTCCTTTGGAAAAAAACACCTTTTATTTGATGAAGCTATTTGAAGCTGACCAGTAATCTTTATGAGCCTTGGGCTTTGGCCGTTTATTTTCCCTCTTTTTCTCCTGGAACAAAAACAATGGAAGAATCATTCTTTTAGCTATCTCGACATAAAAAAATGATAATAACACTGTAATTTAATAAAGAAAGTGTAATTAGTGCATTTATATAAATTAAGTGATACCTATATAAATATCGTACCATTGAAGTTAAAATGTAAATCAATAATTTTTTCTTAAAAAATTGATTAATGATCAAAATTAAAATTTTATCTAATTCCTTATAATGAATGTTGATTTCTGGTAGCATCGATGTGCTATAAATCTCAAATTTGCAGGGAGGCTTAAACACATACATTCTCTAATACCCAGAAATCGTTTTGGAAAATTCTCTCTGGAGACATTTTTATTAAAATAATTAATTATTTTTAATGAGACCTTGAGTCTAGGAAATTAAAATAATCAAAGGGTATTAATCTAAATTGTGAGTGAAACTTCTAGAAGGAGATGCAGATCGAGTCCAAATGATCTGAGCCATTGATTAGAATCTAATCTGGGTGGTTGGTTCTCAACTGGAGGATTATAACAAGGACATCAATGGGCATTTGGAGAACACATTGAGTGAAAATTAGAAGATCGATTTTCTGAAGCAGAGCAGCTGTTGGTAAAAATTTCGAAGTGATCTTTTGCAGTGAGGGGCAGGGATAGTATCCGATGGGTAGTTTTCCTAGGCTGGAGAGTACAAGGAAGAGAGGACATAATGACGTCCAAAGAGAGGCCGACGTTGGCCCATGCAGTGGCAGTGCAAAGCCTAGAGGGAGTTTGAATTCCTGCTGAGGAAATTGAGTTTCAAAAGTCGAGAGCCAGAGTGTGAGACCGAGAGGCTGGAAATCAAAGTTTTTGGCCAGCAGAGGGTCCGAAGGAGGAGCAACGCAGTCCCCAACAGAGGTGACATAGAGACTGCATGGGGTTGACGCAATTTTTTCTTTTCCCTCCAAAATTCATAACTCTTGTTTTATTATTTTAACTATTACTTTATTATTTTTCTTTAGGAGACCACTTTTAGGCTGAAATTTCCTCTAAAACTTCCTCATTGTATATCTTCACGAGAGAAACTTTAAGATGACCATTAAAGGAATTAAGAACTTTGGTGATATTGACATCATTGAATGGATATGAAGAACTAAGAGATAAATAAGGTGGCCCCATGACTAAGTGAAATTTGGGAAATTTTGTTGTTTTGACATGAATGATAAGTAGTAAGAATCATGGATGATAGGCATCATGTGAAAAACCACAAGATATCTATATCATAAAAAATAAACGCAAAATTGCTTTAAAAAATGATAACATGAAATAAAAATTACCTCGTGAAAAATGAAATAACATAAAAATAAAACAAAAATTTCTTTAAAACAATAACCTTAAAATATATCTATGAAGATTAATACTAATTTCCACTCTATTATTAATAAACTTTTCATCCATGAGCTTATATTTTCTAATAATAAAATTCTAAAATTTATATTATTTATAGAAAAACAATATACAGAATTAAACTTATGAATTGAAGAAACTGAGTGAAAAATTTAGTGTAAAAATTGTGATTATGTTACTAATAATGCAATCACAAAGGCAAAGAATGTTTAAACCATAAAACTTACGGTGAAAGATCACATTAGGGTAAAACAGTGAATGATTTATGGTTCCATTCCAACCCATCCCATAGAAGACTACATAAACGACGCATAATTTTGGCTGTACATGCTTCACATCATGTCATGGGTTGGTAA
Organism: Pinus tabuliformis; assembly: GCA_031772625.1. Lineage (NCBI taxonomy): Eukaryota > Viridiplantae > Streptophyta > Pinopsida > Pinales > Pinaceae > Pinus > Pinus tabuliformis. The sequence continues at coordinate 573,241,680 of CM062808.1, forward strand.
AGGTTCTGAAATTTGGTGGATAAAAATGATTTGAGGAAATTGATCTTAATCTTGAAATATTTCAAAAATCACTTATTTTTATTAAATTTTAGAATATTTTCAAAATTTATAATTGGAAAACTGTAACTTATTCCTTAAAATCATTTTACCATTTTTCTGTACTTTTCACTTTGACAGTGACTTGCCTTGCCTTTGCTATTTTTATTTTTATTATAAATTTAAAAAATATATTAAAATTTGTCAAATAAAAAATAAATTATATAAATATTTCAGAAATCCTTCATCTCCATCCAATTTTAAAAATATTTTCGACCTCCACAATCTACTTATCTCCAACAATTTTTAAAAATATACTCATCTCTATTAAATTTTAAGAATATTTTTGAAATTTGCAATCTAATTCTTTTCAAAATTTGCAATCCAGTTCAGCTCCTTTCCAGTCATTTTCAGAAAGATTTAAGTTCAACGCGTTTCAGATACCTTTCACCGAGCTAAGTTTTTAGTTTTGAACTTCACAGTAGTGGTGTTGTTTCTGATACCTTTCACTGAGATCACGTTTTTAGTCTTTCACTTCAAACGGTGGTGGCGTGATACTTTGCATTTTTAGTTTTTGACTTCAAGCACTGGTGCTGTGATAATTTGCACTTGTGTTGCGTTTCTTTATTCTGAATCTAAGTTAATCATGACTGTCAATTTAATCATGAATTCCTTCAAAATAAATTTTCAAACCAAGCTCAAACAAAAATTTAAGAAAATCTAGACACCTTTTTTCACTTTTTAGGAGCTCAATATTGCCTCTGATGTATCTCTGTATTTTCCGATCATCTAGTTCTGAATTTGTGACCAGTAGTAGCCATTTGTGTCCTCTTTCCAATGCCACAAGTTTGACCCAAATTGGATTCTCCAAGGAAGAGTTATGCGAAATCTCCCACAGTGACTTGATTATAGACTAGTTCAGTAGAGCAAACTTGTACGACGTGCTACAAGTCACTGTTTCGACCTTTGGATCTGAAAAATGCATACAAGAAACTACAGTCCATCCTATTTCTGTACCTTCTTACAAAATTTCAATCCGATTCCCAGAGAGAAAGTTATGACGATTTTCCCCAGGTCACCTGTTTGGAATGTAATTTAGGAGTCTGCAAAAAGACCAACTTCCTCAGATCATATTTCCGCAAATATAGTGCGAAAAGCTCTGAAATTCGAACCCGAGGTTCAGCGCGATTTATTCTCAAATGGGATTTTTTTGCAACTTCTGAAACGTCGTAGGAAAAAAGTTATAGCGATAATTCCACGATGACCTGTTTGGGGCAGCAAAACCCTAGAATCCAAAGCTCTCATACCAAATGTTATGAAACCAGCTCAAGAAAAGATAGAAAAGATAGATCAACGCTTTAGAATTCAGCCTCTTCGAGGGGGCAACCTCCTTTACATTACATAAATGAACAATTCTTGGATGATACAAATGACAAAACCTCCTTTCTATATATAGGAGTCTAAGGAGTCACAATATAATCCAGCGGACCTAACAATAATAATATAAAGCCACAAAAATAACAATAGAGAGATTCTATGGGGCACAGTAATAACAATATGGGGGCAATAGCGGAACAACAATATTAATAAGGGTTATAACTACAATAGTAATGGGGTAATCACTAGTATTATAGGGACCCAACACTCTTGTTTTATTATTTTAACTATTATTTTATTATTTTTCCTTAAGAGGCCACTTTTAGGTTGAAATTTCCTTTAATGCTTCCTCATTAAATATTTTCATGGGAGAATTTTTAAAATGACCATTAAAAAAATTAAGAACTTTATTGATACTAGCATCATTGAAAAACTATGAAAAACTAAAAAATAAATGAAATGACCCAACTATTAGATGAAATTTTGCTTTTTCAACGTGAATAATAAATAGTAAAAATCATAAAAAAATAAACAACATATCAACAACCACAAATATATTTGGTTTGTGATTTAGATTACACCTAACATCTATATATTATGAAAAATAAACTCAAAATTGCTCTATAAAAAAATAATAACGTAAATGTAAAATGAAAGTTTCTTCCAATAATAACTTTAAAATATATCTACCAACATTAATACTAATTTCCACTCTATTATTAGTAAACCTTTTATCCATAAACCTATATTTTCTAATAACAAAATTCTAAAATTTATTATTATTTGAAGAAAAACTGTATACAAAATTAATCTTATAAATTAAAGAAACTTACTCGAAAATTTGATGTAAAATTGTGATAATAATCCAATCCCAAAGGCAAAGAATGGTTAAATCATAAAATTTAAGCTGAAAATGCTTTATGGTTCCATTCCAAGCCATCCTGGGGTGCCAAAAGGTTCGCCATAGAATACTACATACTACCATTTTCTATACTTTTGACTTTAACATGCGGGGTTCTTTTGGAAGCCAATTTCATGTTTATTTTTAGATTTTGGAAAGATTGTAAAACTTGGTAGATAAAAATGATTTCAGGAAATTGACCTTATTTTTTCTAGAGAGGTTAAAATATTTGGGAAATCAATTATTTTTATTTAATTTCAGAATATTTTTAAAATTTGTAATTGAAGACGGTAACTGATTTGTTTTGGGAGAGATTAAAATATTTGGGAAATCAATTATTTTTATCTAATTTCAGAATATTTTTAAAATTTGTAATTGAAAGGCTGTAACTTATTTTTTTTGGAGAGATTAAAATATTTGGGAAATCAATTATTTTTATCTAATTTCAGAATATTTTTAGAATTTGTAATTGAAAGGCTGTAACTTATTTTTTTTTGGAGAGATTAAAATATTTGGGAAATCAATTATTTTTATCTAATTTCAGAATATTTTTAAAATTTGTAATTGAAAGGCTGTAACTTATTTTTTGGAGAGATTAAAATATTTGGGAAATCAATTATTTTTATTTAATTTCAGAATATTTTAAAAATTTGTAATTGAAAGGCTGTAACTTATTTTTTTAGAGAGATTAAAATATTTGGGAAATCAATTATTTTTATCTAATTTCAAAATATTTTTAAAATTTGTAATTGAAAGGCTGTAACTTATTCTTTAAAAGTATTTTACCTGTACTTTTCACTTTGACAGTGACTTGACTTGCTTTACCTTTGCTACTTTTATTTTGATTATAAATTTTGAAAATATTTTAAAATTTGTCAAATGCCTTTGAGAATATTTTTAAAATCTGTAATTGAAAGGCTGTAACTTATTTTAACTTATTCTTTAAAGGTATTTGACCTGTACTTTTCACTTTGACAGTGACTTGACTTGCTTTGCCTTTGCTACTTTTATTTTGATTATAAATTTTAAAAATATTTTAAAATTTGTCAAATGCCTTTGCTAGTTTTATTTTGATTATAAATTTTGAAAATATTTTAAAATTTGTCAAATAAAAATGAGTTAGGCAAACATTTCAGAAATTACTCATCTGCATCCCATTTCAAAATATTTTTGAAATTTGCAATCAGTTCTTTACAAAATTTCCAATCAAGTTCAGCTCCTTTCTGATACTTTTCAAAACACTAAAATTAAGTTCAACGCGTTTCAGATACCTTTCACCGAGCTAGGTTTCTAGTTTTTAACTTCCAAGTAGAGGTGACGTTTCTGATACCTTTCACTGAGATCACGTTTTTAGTCTTTCACTTCAAACGGTGGTGGCGTGATACTTTGCATTTTTAGTTTTTGACTTCAAGCACTGGTGCCGTGATACTTTGCACTTGTGTTGCGTTTGTTTATTCTGAATCTAAGTTAATCATGACTGTCAATTACGATAATAAAGGAGTAGATTTAGTTTTTAGTTCAGGCAATAACTTCCATCGATTGCAAGACGAAATAATTGTCAGTATGCCCAAGATGGAGGCACTGGTCTTTTGGGCGTTAATTGCAATCCATTGTTTTAGCCATCATAATATTCAAGTGCATGGATTGCAATCTAAGTTGACGATCAGCAGAAGTGACTTCCCTTCAAACTTTATCTTCGGCGCAGGAACATCTGCTTACCAGGTCCCTCAACCCTTATCTCAATCACTTCTTGTTTCCATGTTGCTGCATAAACATTGCGTATTTATATAAAGATTTGCAATATATTACTTGTTTCTGCGTGACACCTGCAGATTGAAGGCGCTGCAGCAGTAGATGGCCGAAAGCCCAGTATTTGGGACACTTACACCCACGCAGGTAGGCTCAAAAAACTCTTTTCACAATTCAAATTTTTAACACCGATGTTAAACATTGAATAATTGACAGGTTATATGCCGGATGGAAGCACGGGGGATGTAGCAGCAGATCAATATCACCATTATAAAGTAATTTCTAATGCTCCTATCTTTTGGGTGAAACTTGACATTTGGAGACCTTATCGCTTATAATCGCCATTGTCACCTGGATGTTATTGCTTGCCAGGAGGACGTTGGTCTAATGAATGAAATGGGGTTAGACGCATACAGATTTTCCATATCCTGGTCTAGGGTTATACCTGGTAACACAGACACATGAATATTTCTTAATGTTCAATCGACAAAAAGTTAGCAGTAATCTGTTTATTGAATTCTTTTTAACATACTGGATGCATTCCTGCAGATGGAAGGGGCGCCGTGAATCCCAAGGGGCTTGAATACTACAATAATCTTATTAACGAACTTATCAACCATGGTAATATACCTGACCTTCAAGGCCTCTGAGAAATGCTAAGGATATCGTTGCAATGCTATTGATGGGTGCAATTTTCGCAGGTATTGAACCGCACATCACACTATATCACTTCGATCTGCCCCAGAGTTTGGAAGATGACTATGGAGGATGGCTTAGTCCAAAGATAGTGTAATTCTCTTCCATTTCATTTTACTATTGATAAACTATAATAATTCACAATATATTCTCTATCAAAAACACAAATCACAGTTTGCAATGGCATGTTTGGGTGCAGGGAGGATTTCAGAGCATATGCAAAAGTTTGTTTTAGAGAATTTGGCGACAGAGTGAAGTTCTGGACAACTTTTAACGAAGCCAATGCATTTACCTCTGCTGGTTATGATTTTGGTTACTGGCCACCCAAAAGATGTTCTTATCCCTTTGGCTTCGCGGGCAACTGTAGTGCTGGCAACTCCACAGTGGAACCATACATCGCTGGTCATTATGTTCTGTTAGCTCATGCAGCAACAGTAGAGCTTTACCGACGGAAGTTTCAGGTTCTATATTGTAATCATGTTAATGATTTTGTTTTTCTTTCGTATGATTGATATCTTATTTGCCATGTATCCAAAATCCCGCATAAATGTTTATTGCTCCAGCAGCTAATATAATAATTGACACACTGTTTTTTTTATTGATCACATAATACTTATAAAGCTGACCAAGGATATTTAACTTTTTCAAATTAGCTACTTACTTGAAATAATAATTTGACATTTAATCACACATTAAATTTGATGAAAGATATTTAATTTTTTCTAATTAGCTACTCACTTAAAATAGTAATTTTACATTCAACCACACACTAAATTGGACTATTACTTAACATGACTTGACTCAACATTCAATAAGTTGAACTATTACTTAACTCGACTTGACTTAACATTCAATTAATTGACTCTTAACATTCAATTAATTGACTCTTTCCTTTTAAAATCTGCCTGATTGGAACTTTACAGACTGGTTTGAAGTATCAAAATGTTTCTTTGATCTTTTTGAACATATCTGCAGAGCAAGCAAAAGGGCTCCATCGGCATCTCGATCTATGGTGGGTGGTACGTCCCCATGACAAACTCGTCCGAGGACATTGCTGCGACTCAAAGGACCATTGATTTCCATTTTGGTTGGTAAGACTTTGCAAATGCAATAAACGATGATAAATTCACTTACTGTTCTCTGATTAAATTTCATTATTGTGATGTGCGAATTCATTCTCTGATTGAGCAGGTTTATAGAACCTGTTATTTACGGAGATTACCCTTCTTGTATGAAGAAGATCGTAGGCTCCAGATTACCTTCTTTTACCAAACAAGAATCCGAAAAGTTGAGGGGATCCTCTGATTTCATTGGTCTCATCCATTATACTACTATCTATGTTTCGGATTCTCCTAGTTACAGGGATTTAACCCCAAGAGACTATATAGAAGATTCGTTGGCAACTTCATCAGGTATATAACTGCGGTTAACATCTTTTAAAAACTCTGTAATAGCCACAATTTATCTTTCACTAGTATTAGAATTTCAAAGGAAACGTATACAACTTATACAGACAGTTTCCTTTAGCCTTTATTGTATATATATTATAGCAGGATTTGGATTCTGACGCATCTAGATATGCATAAATGCAGTGTATAGGAACGGCGTCCCTATCGGTGAGGTAGGCATCTGTGTATTTTGTAAGTTAAATAAATGAATTTCTATCTATTAAGGTTACACTAATGCGGCTTCGTTTTGTCGTGTTAAAACACTAATTAAAGTTGTCAGCTGGTGGGCTTCCCGTTGTTCCCTGGGGGATGCAACGATTATTGGAATACTTCAAGCAACACTATGATAACCCCCCCATAATAATCTACGAAAATGGTACTTTCTGTGCTTATATTTACTTTCATGTCGGCTTTGACGAATGTTGAACTGCAAATTTTATCACTTCTTTTAAATTGTGTTGTGATCTGTGAGTAGGATACGCCATGCCCAACATGGAATCTCTTGCACTTTCGGATGCATTAAATGATAAGCCCAGGATAGCCTTTCTCCATGACTATCTCGAAAGCTTGCTCGCGGGCATCAGGTACGTTAACTGTCACGAGGCAAATTTAGTCGTTCTTGATAGATTATTCCTTTTATTAATCCATTGGAAAACTTAGTAAGTTGGGGTGTGAGTGTGTAGGAATGGATCAAACGCTCGTGGGTACTTTGTATGGACTTTGTTGGATTGTTTTGAGGTTTTATATGGTTATCAGCTCGGCTTTGGATTGTACCATGTTGATTTCAAAGATACAAATTTGAAGAGATATCCAAATCTTTCTGCTCGTTGGTACACTGATTTCTTAAAAGGAGACCAAAATCATCAACTGGTCGGATCTTCTTGCGGTGGCCGTGCTTCTCCGGAAGAACAACGATCCATTCAAGAAATTTAATCAATATCGAATAGACTCTAGAGTACATCGGTTGATTGCCGCTCGTCTTATTGCTTCTCCCGAAGAAAACAAGAATCTATTCAAGAGTATTAGGATGTGAAATAACCAAGCCACTGTATATGGTATAGGACACTCTTTATAAGTGGAAGAATGGAAATGTGGCTTCAGCATTTTCATAAATCTGTGTATGGGGCAAGCTACTGCATATCATATTTTTGATATTGGAAGACCGAAAATTGTTAAAAGCTTTGTTGTTAAGGGAATCGAGCAATAAATAGAATCCTAATAGATAGAATTTTGATGATGAATTATATTTACTGGTGAGATGATGAATCATATTAGTTGGGAGGTTGGTGGACAAAATATTTTGTATGTGATTTTCATTTAAAAAAGTTTAATAACTTAACAATTATAATATGTATCACAGAAATTTAAATTCAAAAATAAAATTTTGTTGTTTGAGTTGGTATCAATGCAGAAAAGTTTAATAGCTTAACAATTATAATATGTATCACACAAATTTAAAGAAATTTAAATTAAGAAATAAAATTTTGTATTTGTTTGAGTTAGTATCAATGCAGTAGGGGCTCACTCAATACTTGACCGATTCCAAAATATCATCACAACGCTCCATCTAAGTTGAGATGGAAGTGGAATCTTTAACATTATTTTGGAGTGTATCTACAAAATTTGGCTTCAACCATTAGGTTGATTATATATTTTAATTTATATTGTTATAGTCTAATGTAATTTTTAAATATATTTTATATTATAATATTTTTCTTTTATTTTATTTTATCATGAGCAATTGAATATCAAGAACAATTTTATGGGAAAACTCTGGAAGGATCTTTCGTTACAATATTATGATGCTGTGATCCATTTTGAGTTTCACTTTCGGTTGAAAACAAGTTTAATCATTTTGTAGGAAAATTAAATCTTTGTAGAGAGTGATTTATCTAAATGAGTGTGCATCATTTGCTTTTTGTTTTATATTTATTATTTCTATGTTTACAATTGTTTTCCTTAATGTTATATTTAAAAATAATAGAATAATATTTATATTAAAAATAATAATAATAATAATAATTAAAATAATATTGGTTATAATAAAAATATTTTAATTTAATTTAATTTTATATCAATTTTTTATAAAAATAAAGTAATTGGAAAAATAAAAGTTTTTTTTGGTATAAAGCAGACATGTATTTTTTTCACTACTTAATATGGAGTTCATAGAAAATAATACTAGGGCAATTGCACCAGATGTTGCAAAGCAAACACTAGCGCAATTGTACCAGATGTTGCAAAGCAAACACTAGTGCAATTGTACTAGATTTTGCAAAGCAAACACAGTAAGGCATAATTTTGAGAAGAATCAAACATATAGAAGATAACTGAATATAAAAATTTGTAAACAAAATGTCATTCAAAGCTAGAAGATAAAGAGAAATCACTTAGGTTATGCCAAATTTACAGATTCTATAACCTTTCCAACATAGATTGCTTCTCAATCTTCGAATATGCTCTTTCAAGTTCCTATAAAAAATATTTGATAAAAAAGATGCTCATTTTTAATATTGAACTTTCTCACTTGATCAAAATCTTACCACTTGCTCTTAAGGTGATTGGATTTGCCTTTGCTTGTCCTTTCTTAACTTCTTTTGAGCATTTGGGCTAGTTTGTGACACTTCCATTCTCAATACTCTTAAAGATCGAAGCTTTGAAATTGATCTGGGTAACTCCTCTAGATATTGGCAACTTGAAAGGTCTAGTACTTGCAAACTATTTACCATATCACCTAGCTCTTGAGGCAATTTCTTCAATTGTGCAAACCTCAATCTCAATACTCACAAATTTTTGGGTTGTCCAAGACCATTGCAAGAGATTTCAGAGTCATAGGGATTTATACACTTTTTGTCAAATTCGAACTCAATGTGTCTAAGACTCGAAGGCATCTGCAAATTATGCAATTAATTATATTCAATGATTGTATAAAAAGTAATAACACTGCACATGAGATAGAATTCTAGTTATTCCAAGTAAATTGAGACGGGAAAAAACTGTTAGGATTACTATTTGAGGTGAACTTGCTTGAATCACAATTGATAAATGCTATGGTTTGTAACATAAATGTCTCAACTCCTTGAACTTCGACACATTGAAAGGGAGATGAGAAATTTCTGCTTAAAAAAAAAAATTCAACTTTTCAAATATTTTCTTACATTGGCCATGCACCTCATGTAAGGCTCCAAGTATAAGAACTCTCAGCGAAATGAACATTAAGTCTACTTTGGAAGCAAGTATTGATAATGGAGAGTGAATCACTTTGATCCTTCGAATGTCCTAAATGCTATTTTGTTATATAACAAAGTCTGTGCTGAATATTAAGATACCCATATTATGAAACAAAACTATATATGAACTATATTTAAGTTGCCATATTGTATACCTTATCTTCCCTCTGACATAAAAATCTTGAATTTTACTTGCACTAGTGAATCTCAATCCTTTTGTCTTCTGCTTACCAATCACGAAGATGACATCATGCATCTCATGTTTGTTTCTTTGGTTGCAAGTGCTCCCTTTTCTAGTTGGCTCAGTGCAACTTATCCCACAATATTTGCAACTGCTTCCAATCCCATCCATGGAAAAATGAGCAAATATCAAGAAATGGATCTTTCAAAGTCTCTACAATATTTTCATAAGCAAACATGTAGTGCACTATATCCTTCTTGATATAACCCTCATCCTTCCAATTTTTTTTCCTTCTCTTCCATCACTATAGCATACACTTTTTGTTTGCCTTCCTCAGAGCTTATATATCCCTCTACTACTTCCAAAAGTTTTGCAAGCCCACCACATATCTTTATAATGGCATCCATTTGACTAGAATTTATCTGCCTCTTTGTGCCATCCTTGTTATTAGTGAATTTTTTAGCTGCTAAAAAACTCATGGCTTCTTTTCACTGTGCACGCCTTAAGTACATCTTTTTCCCTGGCAGTGACAAGCAACCTCAACTTTTTTTCCTTCGCCATATTCCTAGGCAAAAGATGATCCAACTACTCTTTGTCCAAAACATTGTCAATATAAATAAAAGCTACCTCTTTCTCTAACATCTCCTCAATTTGTATTTGGCCTTCCTCATGCCTTCTGATCTCTGGTATTTCTGGCTCCTCTACCATCATCAAATATTTCAATGTACATGTCTGCAACTTTACTATATCAGGAGTTGATGTTATGTTTTCATACCATCTAACAAAATCATATTTACATGCATCTATGTTTTCATTGAAAAATCGCGTAAACACAACATCTGGAAGGATGGTCTTTCGCATTCCATCAAATCCATGCAAGATAAATGTGACTGCGTTTTTGTTACTTTCCCACTTTAGAAACTCAATAACTTATTTCAATGGTTTTAAATTCCAGCCGCTTGTAACATTATTTAAACGATAAAATATCAAAAAAATTCATAAACTCCAAGACAATAATACAATAAAAATATTTAAGATGATCAATATTTCACTCAGGTGTCACAATTTACCTTTGTCTTTAGGGTATTGTGGTTACTGTAGCTCCCCTGGTTTTTGTGGGTGCACTATGGCATAATAAATACATGAATCCATTTGGATCTGCATTAATAAAACTGGATTAAGAAATTTATTTTGAAGGGCCTATTAGATAGAGAGGTATGTAACATACATTTTAAGTTGAAATTAATTTAATTATAATTCTCTGAATTTTTTTTTGAAATATGACCGAGAAAGTGAAGCTTTTGAAATATTTTGAAAATTTTAGGAAAAATTAACAGTTTCATAAATCTGAATATGAAAATAAAGGTGAATTATTTAACTTTTCCATTTCCAAAATATTTTGAAATCATAGACATAGAAAATAATTTTAACAATCCATATATACATTGCATTGCTATTCTAATAGAGTAGGTAGCCTGAATACCAACTTGGAATATTTTGAAGCGTCCATTTGAGTGCAACAAACAATAGAGGTTTTAACTATCAAAACGGTTGCTTCCTTAATTAAACCTTGCATCCCTCCTTTCAATCTAGGCCGTTCTTTAAGTTTTTTAACATGTTGAGCTTATATATTCATTTATATATTCATTTCTTTCAATAGAGACAACTACACCTCTTGATTAGTACAAAGTGTTTCGCAGCACTCCAAAATATTTTCCATTACGAGAAAACTTGTAGTAACCATGTGTTCCATTCCCATACCCTAGAGAAAACCTCTACTAATTGTGGTTGTGTCGCTTGGAAGAACATCTTTATGTATATCAACAAATAGAAGTAAAAGCATTTACACGAGGTTTGAGTAAATAAATGGTGATGGTTTATGATATGGAATCTTTGGAATATATTTAATACTTACAACCACATAAATTCCTCTAGAAAGAAACACCTTTTATTTGATGAAGCTATTTGAAGCTGATCAGTAATCTTTATGAGCCTTGGGCTTGGGCGGTTTATTTTCCCTCTTTTTCTCCTAGAACAAAAACAATGGAAGAATCATTCTTTAGCTATTTTGACATAAAAAAATGATAATAACACTGTAATGTAATAAAGAAAGTCTAATTAGTGCATTTATATAAATTAAGTGATACCTCTATAAATATCGTACCATTGAAGTTAAAATGTAAATCAATAATTTTTTCTTAAAAAATTGATTAATGATCAAAATTAAAATTTAATCTGATTCCTTATAATGAATAATGAATGTTGATTTTTTGTAGCATTGGATGTGCTATAAATCTCAAAATTTGCAGGGAGGCTTAAACACATACATTCTCTAATACCCAGAAATCGTTTTGGAAAACTTTCCTTGGAGACATTTTTATTAAAATAATTAATTATTTTTAATGAGACGTTGAGTCTAAACTTAAGAAATTAAAATAATCAAAGGGTATTAATCTAAATTGTCAGTGAAACTTTTAGAAGAAGATGCAGATCGAGTCCAAATGATCTGAGACATTGATTAGAATCTAATCTGGGTGGTTGGTTCTCAACTGAAGGATTATAACAAGGACATCGATGGGAATTTGGAGAACACATCGAGTGAAAATCAGAAGATCGATTTTTTGAAGCAGAGCAGCGGCTGGAAAAAATTTCGAAGTGATCTTTTGCAGTGAGGGGCAGGGATAGTATCCGATGGGTAGTTTTCCTAGGCCGGAGAGTACAAGGCAGAGAGGACATAATGACGTCCAAAGAGAGGCCGACCTTGGCGCACACAGTGGCAGTGCAAAGCCTAGAGGGAGATCGAATTCCTGTTGAGGAAATTGAGTTTCAAAAGTCGAGAGCCAGAGTGTGAGACTCAGAAGCTGGAAATTGAAGTTTCTGGCCAACAGAGGGTCCGAAGGAGGAGCAACGCAGTCGCCAACACAGGTGACATAGAGACTACATGGGGTTGACGCAATTTTTTTCTTTTCCCTCCAAAATTCATTACTCTTGTTTTATTATTTTAACTACTATTTTATTATTTTTCCTTAGGAGACCATTTTTAGGCTGAAATTTCCTCTAAAACTTCCTCATTGTATATTTTCACGAGAGAAACTTTAAGATGACCATTAAAGGAATTAAGAACTTTGGTGATATTGACATCATTGAATGGATATAAAGAACTAAGAGATAAATGAGGTGGCCCCAGGACTAAGTGAAATTTAATTTTGTTGTTTCGACATGAATGATAAGTAGTGAGAATCATGGAGAATAGGCATCATGTCAACAACCACAAGATATTTATATTATAAAAAATAAATGCAAAATTGCTTTAAAAAAATGATAACATGAAATAAAAATTACCTCATGAAAAAATGAAATAACATAAAATAAAACGAAAATTTCTTTAAAACAATAACCTTAAAATATATCTATGAAGATTAATACTAATTTCCACTCTATTATTAATAAACTTTTCATCCATGAGCCTATATTTTCTAATAATAAAATTCTAGAATTTATATTATTTATAGAAAAACTATATACAAAATTAAACTTATGAATCGAAGAAACTGAGTGAAAAATTTAGTGTAAAATTGTGATTATGTTACTAATAATGCAATCACAAAGGCAAATAATGGTTAAATCATAAAATTTAAGGTGAAAGATCACATTAGGGTAAAACAGTGAATGATTTATGGTTCCATTCCAACCCATCCCATAGAAGACTACATAAACGACGCATAATTTTGGCTGTACATGCTTCACATCATGTCATGGGTTGGTAAAGGTTCTGAAATTTGGTGGATAAAAATGATTTGAGGAAATTGATCTTAATCTTGAAATATTTCAAAAATCACTTATTTTTATTAAATTTTAGAATATTTTCAAAATTTATAATTGGAAAACTGTAACTTATTCCTTAAAAGCATTTTACCATTTTTCTGTACTTTTCACTTTGACAGTGACTTCCCTTGCCTTTGCTATTTTTATTTTTATTATAAATTTAAAAAATATATTAAAATTTGTCAAATAAAAAATAAATTATATAAATATTTCAGAAATCCTTCATCTCCATCCAATTTTAAAAATATTTTCGACCTCTACAATCTACTCATCTCCAACAATTTTTAAAAATATACTCATCTCTATTAAATTTTAAGAATATTTTTGAAATTTGCAATCTAATTCTTTTCAAAATTTGCAATCCAGTTCAGCTCCTTTCCAGTCATTTTCAGAAAGATTTAAGTTCAACGCGTTTCAGATACCTTTCACCGAGCTAGGTTTTTACTTTTGAACTTCACAGTAGTGGTGCTGTTTCTGATACCTTTCACTGAGACCACGTCTTTAGTCTTTCACTTCAAACGGTGGTGCCGTGATACTTGGCATTTTTAGTTTTTGACTTCAAGCACTGGTGCCGTGATACTTTGCACTTGTGTTGCGTTTCTTTATTCTGAATCTAAGTTAATCATCACTGTCAATCATGATAACTAAAGGAGTAGGTTTAGTTTTTGTTGGGTATTTTTAATGGGGAAAATACCAAAACCAAGATTCAAACTAAACACACAGGCAATGCTCTGTTTTACCTCCACAGGATTTTTATACACAGACAGCTTAAAAAAAATTTCACTGAGTAACAGAGGATTTCACCACCATAAAAGATTTCTATTCATTAAAACAAAAAGAAACTAATACATCCTCTTCTACTGAGAGGGATTTACCACTGTAAAATCATTTTCATATTCACTGCTGTGAAAAACAACTTGCTGCTGTAACAAAAGTTTACATGAGCTTACTGCTGTAAAACAAAATTTACATTCACTGGTGTGTAAAACAACTTACGCTCCACCATTTTCTTTATGCACTTGCAAAACCATACATGGTTTTCCTTCACCTCTGTTTTTCAATGCCCACACAAAAACATTACAACATATTTGTGCACTGCTGTGCATACACCCTCTGGTTCTTCTTACTGCCGTAAAAACCAGTTTTGTCTTTACTCCCGTGTGCAATACATACCAAAAAAAAAATCCACACTCAAGACATAAAAGACTTATTACATACGTTTTTTTTACATTCAATACATGCCGTATGTAAATATAAAAAAATATTAAACCGTGCCCATATCCCATACGAAACTTAATTAATGAGCATATGCGCCCATGCCTCCATAAAAAAACTTACGTGCAATATGTGAAAACTTTAATACACTACCTACCACTATGACATTTCATTGATTAAACGTATGGTCAACAAAACTTAGATTTACTCCACGCTATGAATTTAATATTTGCCGTATGCAGGTTTGGAGCAGCTTCGGACAATCAACGGTTGGAGAAGGTGGAGCAGATCCAACGGACGAGAAAGATATCGGAAGCCCTCACATGAGTGAACGATATCTCCCGATGGGTCAAAGTTGATTACGTCAGGTGAGACCCACGTGCCTTCACCAAAACGCATCGGAGCACAACCATACGGAAACCACTTTTCATGGATGGTGGTGCGATATGATCCTGGGCAGTTTTGTGGTTTTGCAGGCGGTTTTGGTTGCGTACGTAGGGCGTTGAAATTACATTTTCAACACTCCCCTTTAATTTCAACTGCTGGGCATTCGGTCATACCCAAACACTTCCTCAAAAATTCAAAGCTTTTCTGATCCAGCGGCTTTGTCAAGATGTCCGCAACCTGTTCTTGAGTCCTGCAGTGTTCTAGGACAATTTCTCCATTGTTCACCAATTCTCTGATGTAGTGAAACCTTGTATCAATGTGCTTCGTTCTCTTGTGAAACACTGAATTCTTTGACAATGCAATAGCTGAGCTATTGTCACAAAATATCACTGTCGCTTTTGCCTGCTCTTGGCCTAAGCTTCTCAACATTCTTCTCATCCACACTGCCTGACATGCTGCTGCTGTAGCTGCCACATATTCAGCCTCTGCTTTAGACAATGCTACAATGGACTGTTTCTTAGAAGCCCATGAAATGGCTCCTGAACCCATATGAAAAACATAACCGGAAGTGCTCTTCCGATCATCTACACTTCCAGCCCAATCGCTATCAGTGTAACCAACCAAATCTGAATGTTCTGAGACACTATATAATATGCCAAACATTTTGGTACCTTTGACATACCTCAAAATTCTCTTTGCTGCCTGCCAATGTGCCTCCTTTGGTCTCTCCATGAACCTGGAAATTAAACTAACAGCATACATTAAATCAGGCCTAGTTGCTGTTAGATACATAAGGCTGCCAACAATACTTTTATACAAGCTAGGATCAAAATCCTTGCTGCTGTCCTCTCTGCTGAGCTTTAATCCCATCACTGTGGGAGTGATTGCTGCCTTGCATTCTTCCATCTTAAATCTGCTCAAAATTTGATTTACATATCTTGCTTGAGATATAAAAATTCCTTTTTCATTTTGCTCTACTTCTATGCCTAAGAAGTATCTCAAGAAACCCATATCAGTCATTTCAAATTCATCCTTCATGACTGATTTAAAATTCTTAATGAGCTGATCATCATTACCTGTGAAAATCACATCATCAACATATAAGACCACAATCAAAATTTTACCATCCTTTTCCTTGATGTAGACTGTGGGTTCTCCTTCACATTTTTCAAATTCATTCTCCAATAGATATGAATCTATCCTGCTGTACCATGCTCTTGGCGCTTGCTTCAGCCCATAAAGAGCTTTCTTCAATTTGCACACTTTGTGCTCTTCACCTTTCTTCTCATATCCGAGAGGCTGTTCCACATAGACCTCTTCCATTAACACTCCATTTAGGAATGCTGATTTCACATCCATTTGGTAGACTTTCCATTTGTTTTGAGCTGCTATGGACAGCACTGCTCTCACGGTTTCCATTCTTGCAACCGGTGCGAAAGTCTCCTCATAATCTCTCCCATACTGCTGCTTGTAGCCTTTGACAACCAGCCTTGCCTTATGCCTTTCAATCTTGCCTTCAGCATTGCTCTTGGTCTTATAAACCCATTTCACACCAATGACTTCTTTGCCTTTTGGTAGCTCAACCAAATCCCATGTTTTGTTTCTCTCTATGGCATTAATTTCCTCATTCATAGCTTCTATCCATTTCCTATCTTTAATAGCTTCTTCAAAATGAATAGGATCATCAACATGACAATACAAGGCAAATAAGGAATTCATTCCTTCATCATAAATGTCACTTAGATTTCTAAATTTCTTACCTCGTTCACTTGGTGTGCAAGTGCTTGAAGATGCACTTGAATTTCCTCCTTGTGGTGTGCTTGGAGAAGCACTCTCATTGATCCTCAATGGTGTACCTTGCTGTCCTTGTGTTGGCGCTGCTGTTTGGGGATTCATTTCAGCCACTTCCTCTTCATCTTCATCATGAGACAAACAGTGTTTAACATTAACTGTCTTCTCTATGCTTCCATCCCAAGCTTCCTCTTCTATGAATTGAACATCCCTGCTTACAAAGAACTTCTTGGTAGATGGAATGTACAGCCTGTAGGCTTTGGATTCATCACTGTATCCAATGAAGATGCATTTCTCCCCTTTGCTGTCCAACTTCCTCCTTAGCTGATCTGGAATGTGTGCATAGGCCACACACCCAAAAACTCTCATGTGGGTGACTCCTTGCTTTCTCCCACTCCATGCCTCTTCTGGCACCTTGTTCATGACTGCTTTTGTAGGACACCTGTTCAATATATAAACTGCACAATGTACAGCTTCAGCCCAATACTCATTTGGCAAATGCTTTGCCTTTAGCATGCTCCTCGCCATATCCATGATGGTCCTGTTCTTCCTTTCAGCAACTCCATTTTGCTGTGGGGTGTACCGAGTTGTGAACTGTTTATGTATTCCATTTTCTCTACAAAACTTTAGGAATTCATTGGAGATATACTCACCTCCTCTATCAGTTCTCAATACTTTTATGTGCAGCCCGCTTTGGTTCTCCACAAGTGCTTTGAAATTTTGGAATTTCACAAACACTTCATTTTTGTTCTTGAGGAAATATATCCATGTCTTTCTTGTAAAATCATCAATGAATGTTAGGAAATATTGGCTGCCAGCTAATGATGGAGCTTGCATTGGCCCACATAAATCTGAGTGGATGATTTCTAAGGGTGCCTTTGCCCTTATGCTCTTCCCTGATGGAAAACTTTCTCTATGTTGTTTTCCCAATATGCAGCCTTCACATAGGCTGTCCGGCTTCTCTATCAATGGCAATCCTCTTACCATTCCTTTTCTGCTCAACAAATTTAGACCTCCAAAATTGAGATGACCAAATCTCAAGTGCCACAACCAATTCTCATCCTTTGGCACGCTTTGGAAAGCCTCTTGGGTAACTGCTGCAATTTCATTTTTGTTTTTCAAATCTGCCCTGATCCTCAAGGGGAACATCCTGTTCCTTGTCATCTTCACTTCAGCAATGCATCTTTTGCTGGGTGGTATATCCATGATGGTGCATACATCATTTTTAAAGAAAACATTGTACCCCTTATGGACAAGCTGTCCAACACTCAAGAGGTTACATCTCATTCCGGGGACATAGTATACATCTGCTATGGTTTTCTTTTCTCCTTGCTTTGAAAGTATTTTTATTTCTCCTTTTCCCATAACAGACACTTTACTATCAGTTCCTAGTGTGACTTCTGATTTCACATTTTTATCTAGGGCAGAAAAGAAGGCTATGTTTTCGGTCATATGGTTGCTGCAACCTGAGTCTAAAAACCATATGTCCTCACTATGCGTTTCAGCCATGTTACAAGCTAATAGGACATTTTCTTGACTGTTGTTTTCTCTTGTAACATTTGCATTTTGTCTGCTGTTCATATCATGTTGTTTCTTTCTACAATCACTAGCATAATGTCCATACTTTTTGCAATAATAGCATTGAACATTAGATTTATCATACCTTTGTCCTTGAGCATGATGTTGATCTCTTTGTTGGCTGTTGCCTTGACCTTGGTTCTGATTTGGATTGCTGCCTCTTCCTTGTGCATTTGATGAGCTGTTCCTTCCTCCTCTGTTCTGGCTTCTGCCTCTTCCTCTTCTGTTTCCTCTTCCTTGACCTCTTCCTCTTCCAAAGGACATCTGGGTCTTGAAGGCTTGTTCTAGAGAAGAGTTTTCATTCCTACTCAACCTCTGCTCATGTGTTATCAGTGATGCATGTAGCTCATCAACTGAATATTTTGAGAGATCCTTTGTCTCTTCAATGGTTGTGACTATGGCATCGAACCTTGAGGGTAAGACTCTCAATATTTTCTCCACTATTCTTCTATCTTCAATTGTTTCTCCATGAGTTCTCATTTGTGTGACTACTCCAATCATATGAGTGAAGAATGAGTCAATGTTATCTGACTCCTTCATGTTCAAGTTTTCAAAATCCTTTCTCAGCATTTGCAATTTTGCTGTCTTCACTCTCTCCATGCCTTGATAGGCTGTCTTGAGAGTTTGCCATGCTTCATGTGATGTTGTAGCTGCTGCTATCCTTGGGAATATACTCTGGTCCACTCCTTGATACAACAAGACAATGGCCTTTGCATCCTTCTTCCTATTGAGCTTCAACTGATCCTTCTCTCCCTGAGTTAATGCATTGAACTCAGTTTCATCTGCTGGTTCCTCAAACCCATATTCTACTAGTTCCCATATATCTTGAGCGATGAACAAAGCTCTCATGGTTATAGACCAGTAGTCATAGTTCTTCCCATTAAAGTGTGGGAGCTGGGTGTTGAACATACCCATGCTTGTGCTTGCCATTCCTTGCATCTTGAACTATGGTTTTAAATCCTTGACTGTGATTTTTTTTAAAACTGACTGTCTTCAGCAATAACAAGAGAAATGCTTTTGGGGAATACCTGAATCCTTCGCTGTCTGAGTCTTCTGTCTGCCTGAGAAGTTTTGACTGCTGCAACCACACCTTCCTTCAGCTTCTTTGAGTCTTCAAAGAGCCTGGACTAGCTCTGATACCACTGTTGGGTATTTTTAATGGGGAAAATACCAAAACCAAGATTCAAACTAAACACAGAGGCAATGCTCTGTTTTACCTCCACAGGATTTTTATACACAGACAGCTTAAAAAAAATTTCACTGAGTAACAGAGGATTTCACCACCATAAAAGATTTCTATTCATTAAAACAAAAAGAAACTAATACATCCTCTTTTTCTGAGAGGGATTTACCACTGTAAAATCATTTTCATATTCACTGCTGTGAAAAACAACTTGCTGCTGTAACAAAAGTTTACATGAGCTTACTGCTGTAAAACAAAATTTACATTCACTGGTGTGTAAAACAACTTACGCTCCACCATTTTCTTTATGCACTTGCAAAACCATACATGGTTTTCCTTCACCTCTGTTTTTCAATGCCCACACAAAAACATTACAACATATTTGTGCACTGCTGTGCATACACCCTCTGGTTCTTCTTACTGCCGTAAAAACCAGTTTTCTCTTTACTCCCGTGTGCAATACATACCAAAAAAAAAAATCAACACTCAAGACATAAAAGACTTATTACATACGTTTTTTTTACATTCAATACATGCCGTATGTAAATATAAAAAAATATTAAAACGTGCCCATATCCCATACGAAACTTAATTAATGAGCATATGCGCCCATGCCTCCATAAAAAAACTTACGTGCAATATGTGAAAACTTTAATACACTACCTACCACTATGACATTTCATTGATTAAACGTATGGTCAACAAAACTTAGATTTACTCCACGCTATGAATTTAATATTTGCCGTATGCAGGTTTGGAGCAGCTTCGGACAATCAACGGTTGGAGAAGGTGGAGCAGATCCAACGGACGAGAAAGATATCGGAAGCCCTCACATGAGTGAACGATATCTCCCGATGGGTCAAAGTTGATTACGTCAGGTGAGACCCACGTGCCTTCACCAAAACGCATCGGAGCACAACCATACGGAAACCACTTTTCATGGATGGTGGTGCGATATGATCCTGGGCAGTTTTGTGGTTTTGCAGGCGGTTTTGGTTGCGTACGTAGGGCGTTGAAATTACATTTTCAACAGTTTTTAGTTCAGGCAATAACGTCTATGGATTGCAAGACGAAATAATCGTTAGTATGCCCAAGATGGAGGCACTCGTCTTTTGGGCGTTAATTGCAATCCATTGTTCCAGTCATCATAATATTCAAGTGCATGGATTGCAATCTAAGTTGATGATCAGCAGAAGTGACTTCCCTTCAAACTTTATTTTCGGTGCAGGCACCTCTGCTTACGAGGTCCCTCTGCAATCTAAGTTGATGATCAGCAGAAGTGACTTCCCTTCAAACTTTATTTTCGGTGCAGGCACCTCTGCTTACGAGGTCCCTCAACCCTTACTTCAATCACTTGTAGTTTCCATGTTTCTGCATAAATATTGCGTATTTATATAAAGTTTTGCAATATATTACTTGTTTCTACATGACACCTGCAGGTTGAAGGCGCTGCAACAGTAGATGGCCGAAAGCCCAGTATTTGGGACACTTACACCCACGCAGGTCGGCTCAAAAAACTATTTTCACAATTCAATTTTTTAACATCGATGTTAAACATTGAATAATTGACAGGTTATATGCCGGATGGAAGCACGGGGATGTAGCAGCAGATCAATATCACCATTATAAAGTAATTTCAGATCTATTGCTCCTCCCTTTTCAGTTGAACTTGACATTTGGAGACCTTATTGCCTTGCTTGAGGACGTTGCTCTTATGAATGAAATAGGGTTAGACGGTTACAGATTTTCCATATCTTGGTCTCGACTTATACCTAATAACACAGACACATGAATATTTCTTTATGTACAATCGATAAAAAGTTAGCAGTGGCTTATTAATAGATTTCTTTTTAACATACTGGATGCATTCCTGCAGATGGAAGGGGTGCCATGAATCCCAAGGGGCTTGAATGCTACAATAATCTTATTAACGAACTTATCAGCCATGGTAATATAACTGAACTTCAAGGCCTCTAAGAAAAGCAATGTATTGATGGGTGCAAATTTGGCAGGTATTGAACCGCATATCACATTATATCACTTCGATCTGCCCCAGAGTTTGGAAGATAACTATGGAGGATGGCTTAGTCCAAAGATAGTGTAACTCTCTCCCATTTCATTTTACTATGGATAAACTATAATAATTCACAATATATTCTCTATCAAAAACACAAATCACAGTTTGTAACGGCATGTTTGGGTGCATGGAGGATTTCAGAGCATATGCAGAAGTTTGTTTTAGAGAATTTGGGGACAGAGTGAAGTTCTGGACAACTTTTAATGAAGCCAATGCATTTACCTCTTCTAGTTATGATGTTGGTTACTGGCCACCCAAAAGATGTTCTTATCCCTTTGGCTTCGCGGGCAACTGTAGTGCTGGCAACTCCACAGTGGAACCATACATCGCTGGTCATTACGTTTTGTTATCTCATGCAGCAACCGTAGAGCTTTACCGAGGGAAGTTTCAGGTTCTATATTGTAATCATGTTAATGCTTTTGTTTTTCTTTCGTATGTTTTGGGATTTATATCTTATTTGCCATTTATCCAAAATCTTGCATAAATGTTTATCGCTCGAGCAGATAATGCAATAATTGACACACAAAGCATAGGATCTATAATTGAAGCTACTTTCGCGAAATTAGGTTCCCGTACTGCGAAGCCGATTTCGCGCAGCTACCTTCGTGCACCGCGAAGCTATTTCACAGACTTGGATTTCACGCACCGCTTAACTATTCCAAAGACTTAATGAATACTCACAGCAAAAATAACAAGATAGGTTTGGAGGAACACACTAAAGCTTAGTATTCATTTCTTAAACATGAAAATACATCTATATGAGAAACAGACTATTTCACAGACTTGGATTTCACGCACCACTTAACTATTCCAGAGACTTAATGAATACTCACAGCAAAAATAACAAGATAGGTTTGGAGTAACACACTAAAATTTAGTATTCATTTCTTAAACATGAAAATACATCTACATGAGACTGCGGCTCATTTACAAAATAAAATAAAATTTTACAAAGACGAATACTCACAGCAAAAATAACAAGATAGGTTTGGAGTAACACACTAAAACTTAGTATTCATTTCTTAAACATGAAAATACATCTACATGAGACTGCGGCTCATTTACAAAATAAAATAAAATTTTACAAAGACTTAAACTTTACGCGGAGTAACACACAGTAAAACAGAGTAACTATTGTTTTTACGTGCCCACCAAAAAATGCTCCACCATTTTCTCCACAAAGACTTGCGCTCTTTTCTTACTTCTTACTATCTAACCTCTCTACGCAGTCTAACATATACAAAATGAATTTTACATTCATATATAACTCAACATACAATTTTACATTTAATTCATGACAGAGAAAAATTAATTTTGATGTTGTTGTTGAGTGTGATCGCGGGTGTTTCTGGTGTGTGGGCAAGGTTGTTGAATTAATGCTTGCCCATATCTGTTTACCTAAGTACATAAATTCTTTAAATGCCTTTGCTGGGTTTTTGAATGGTTCGTGTCTGACTTCAAACCTTCTATCTTCATGTTGAGACACAACCTGCAAAAGTGTCTGACATGTATGGCTGCTGTCGGGCTATTTATTGCGGTGGTTGGGATTATTATTTCCAACACTCCCCCTTAATCACAACTGCCGCCATTGACAATTCCCAAACAGTTTCTGAGATAAACAAAATTTTCTCCTATCAATGGCTTTGTGAAAATATCAGCGAGCTGTTCTTGTGACCTACAGTGCTGCAACACAGTTTCATCATTGTTAATCAACTATCTAATAAAATGATATTTAGCATCAATATGCTTGGTCCTTTTGTGGAAGACATAATTCTTTGACAATGCAATCGCTGAGGTGTTGTCGCAGAAAATAGTTGTCGCGCCCTCTTGGTCACGACGAAGATCCCTCAACATCCTTCTCATCTAAACTGTCTGACACGTTGCTGGTGTTGCTGCGACATATTCAGCTTCTGCTGTTGACAGTGACACTATTGGCTACTTCTTGGAGGTCCATGAAATGGCTCCGGAACCCAAATGAAAAACATATCCTAACGTGCTCTTTCTGTCATCGACAATGCCTGCCCAATCACTGTCAGTGTAACCAACCAGTCTGAAATCACTGGTTGTTGTGTACAAAATGCCATACTGTTGTGTCCCATTGACATACCTCAGAATCATTTTCGCTGCTTGCCAATGTGTCTCCTTGGGTGTCTCCATGAACCTTGACACCAAACTTACTGCATACATTATATCTAACCTAGTGGCTGTCAAATACATCAGGCTGCCTATCATGCTTTTGTATAATGTCGGATTGACATTGCTGCTGCAATATTCTTTGCTCAACTTCAACCCTATGATAATTGGCGTTGGTGCGGACTTGCTGTTTTGCATTTTAAACCTCTCCAAAATTTCTGCCACATACTTTGCTTGAGAGGTAAAAATGCACTTTTCTATTTGCTTCACTTCTATGCCCAAAAAATATCTTAGCAATCCAAGTCAGTCATTTCAAACTCACTCTTCATGACTTGTTTGAAATCAGCGATGAGGAAATCATCACTACCTGTAAAGATCAAATCATCTACATATAAGATGACAATGAGAATCTTACCTTCGCTCTCTTTGATGTAGAGAGTAGGTTCACCGTCACATTTGTCGAAACCATTGTCCAATAAGTAAGCATATATCCTGCTGTACCATGCGCGCAGTGCTTGTTTCAACCCATAAAGAGCTTTATTTAATCGATATACTTTGTCTTCTTGGCCTTCAATCTCATAACTAGGCAGTTGCGTGACATACACTTCCTCTTTCAGCACTCCATTTAAGAACGCTGACTTTATGTCCATCTGATACACTATCCATTTATGCTGCGCGGCAATCGCCACAACTGCGCGCACTGTCTCCATCCACGCGACTGGCGCGAACGTCTCCGCGTAATCTCTTCCATGCTGCTGCTTGTATCCTTTGACAACTAGCCTTGCTTTGTGCCTTTCAATCTTTCCCTCAATGTTGCTTTTGGTCTTATAGACCCACTTTACTCCAATGACATGTTTTCCTTTCGGAAGGCTCACTAACTCCCATGTATCATTCCTTTCTATTGCTTCTATTTCTTCCTCCATTGCCGCAACCCATTTTTCTTCTTTCACTGCATCTTCAAAGTGGATTGGGTCATCTACATGACAAAATAATGCAAATAAGGAATTCAGACTTGCGCCACTATCAACTTCATCTTTCTCATAAATTTCATTTAAATTTCTGAATTTTGGCCTTCTTGTGCTTGTTGAAGATGGGCTTGACATGTCACTTGGTGTCGTGCTTCATGGTGTGCTTGGAGAAGCACTTGCTTGGCTGCGCGAAACTGTCCTATTATTTGTTGATGGCGTTGCTTGTTTTCTGCTTTGCTGCACTTGAATAAGAGTAGAGGGAGTCAGAGTTGAGGAATTACTTGCTGTTGTTAATTCCTCTCTGTCCTCATTTGGTATGCATGCTTTGACATTGACTGTCTTTTCTAAATTTCCATCCCATGCTTCTTCTTCTATGAACTGCACATCTCTGCTGATTATGACTTTCTTGGTTAATGGATTGTAGAGTTTGTATGCCTTGGATTCATCACTGTATCCAACAAATATGCATTTCTCCCCCTTGCTATCCAACTTCTTTCTCAACTCATCCGGGACATGTGCATAAGCCACACATCCAAAAACTCTCATGTGAGTGACACTATGCTTTCTTCCACTCCATGCTTCTTCAGGAACAATGTTCTAGACGCTTTTGGTTGGATATCTATTCAAGATATATGCTGCACAAGCGACAGCTTCAACCCAATAGTCATTTGGCAAATGCTTTGCTTTCAACATACTCCTTGCCATCTCCATAATGGTCCTATTCTTCATTTTTGCCACACCATTTTTCTGCGGTGTATATCTTGTTGTAAATTGCTTGTGAATTCCATGCTCCCTACAAAATTTAAGGAAGTCATTTGAAATGTATTCTCCACCTCTATCAATCCTAAGGACTTTGATGTAATGTCAGCGTTGCTTCTCAACAAGAGCCTTGTATTGTTGAAAATGCTCAAACACTTCACTTTTTTGTTTTAGGAGAAAGACCCATGTCTTCCTTATGTAGTCATCTATGAAGGTCAATACATAGTGACTGCCACCAATTGATGGTGTCTGCATTGGTCCACATAAGTCTGAGTGGACAATCTCCAAAGGTGCCTTTGCCTTCACTGACTTTCCTGCTGGAAATGTCTCTCTATGTTGCTTGCCCAAGATACATCCTTCACATATGCCGTCTGGTTTTTCTATGAGTGGTAAACCCTTCACCATGCCTTTCCTATGCAGCAGATTGAAACCTCCAAAGTTGAGATGTCCAAATCTCAAGTGCCATAACCTGTTTTCATCTTTTACCTCTACTTGAAGGTTTATTTGTGTGACAGTTGCCTCTTTTCTTCCATCTTCTTGTGAGTTCATAGATAGTTGTGCTTGTGCACCTTCTTTCTGCAAATCTGATATTATTTTTAGGGGAAACATTCTATTGTCTGTCATCTGAACCTTTGCAATCAATTGTCTGCTTGGAGGCCTATCCAAAATTGTGCACACATCATTTTTGAAGAAGACATTGTAGCCTTTCTGCATGAGCTGTCCAACACTCATGAGATTATGTTTCAGACCAGGGACAAAGTAAACATCTGAGATGTATTTCTTCTCCCCCTTCTTTGTTAGGATATTAACTCTTCCTTTACCCATGACATAGAATTTGCTATCAGTCGCTAATGTCACTTCATATTTCACACTTTCATCTAGATCAGAAAACATTTCTATGTTTCCTGACATGTGGTTGCTACACCCTGAATCTAGATACCATATATCACTCTGTTTTTCTTGTGCTACATTACAAGCTAAAAACATGCTATCATGGTTTTGATTTTCTCTTGTGAAATTTGCACTTGGTTTGTTACTAATGTCATATTGCTTCTTTCTACACTCATCTACATAATGACCATACCTTTTATAGTAATGACATTGAACTTGAGATTTATCATACCTCTGACCTTGTGCTTGATTTTGGCTTGGACCTTGACTTGGATTTTTATTGCTACCTCTTCCATTTGAGCTTGAAGGGATGCTTCTTCCACCTCTATGTGGGCTTCTTCCTCTTCCTCTAGCATATGATCTTCCTCTGCCTCGACCTTGACCGAACGATACTTGTGTCTTGAAGGCATGCTCCAATGAGGAGCTTGCTGCTCTGTTCAATCTATGTTCATGAGAAATCAGTGATGCATTAAGCTCATCCACTGAAAACTGTGAGAGATTCTTTGTCTCTTCTATGGCCACAACAATGGCCTCAAACCTTGCTGGCAAACTTCTCAAAACTTTCTCAACTGTTCTTCTTTCCTCAAGTGTCTCACCATGAGACCTGATTTGAGTAATCAGCGCACTTACATGTGTAAAAAATGAGTCTATATTATCAGACTCTTTCATACAAAGTGTTTCAAAATCTCTCCTCAACATTTGCAGCTTTGTTGTTTTGACTTTTGCCATGCCTTGGTAGGCTGTTTGGAGAGTGTCCCATGCTTGCTTAGACTTTGTTGCTGCTGCAACCCTTGGGAACATACTTTCATGAACTGCTTGAAAGATATAAAACAAGGCTTTTGAATCCTTCTCCCTGTTGTCCCTTAACACATCTCTTTCTTGTTGAGATAAGGCATTGTATACTGCTGCATCTACTGGTTCTTGTAAACCATTCTCCACCAAATCCCAAATGTCTTGAGAAGAAAACAAGGCCTTCATTGTAATAGCCTAATAATCATAATTTTTCCATTAAACTGAGGTATTTGAGGATTAGTCAAGCTTGTACTTGATGTTGCCATTTATGAGCGTAAAAACAAACTTTCTACCTGCTGGTAAATATGCTAAAAACAATGCGCGCTAAAAAATAATTTTTACTGTTAGTAAAAACACTTGTTTTTACATTAACAGAGTTTAACTCGCTCTGATACCATGTTAGAAAACTTTGAAAAATATAATTTTTGTTTTCACGGAGGGGAGAGGCAAAGAGATATGACTTTCGCGAAGCTACTTTTGCGAAATTAGGTTCGCGTACCGCGAAGCCGATTTAGCGCAGCTACTTCGTGCACCGCTAAGCTATTTCACAAACTTGGATTTCGCGCACCGCAGAACTATTTCAGAGACTTAATGAATACTCACAACAAAAATAAGAAGATAGGTTTGGAGCAACACACTGAAACTTGGTATTCATTTCTTAAACATGAAAATACATCTACATGAGACTGCGGCTCATTTACAAAACAAATTAAAATTTTACAAACACTTAAACTTACGCGGAGTAACACACAGTAAAATAGAGTAATTGTTCTTTTAAATTGTGTTGTGATCTATGAGTACCATTGTTGGAAATATTAATCTCAACCAGCACGTTAAACACCCTCACAACAGTCATACCTCTCAGAAGTATTTCTACAAGTTGTGTCTCTGTTTGAAGATAGAAGGACTGAAGCCAGAACAGAAGTACCGCGCGAACCATTTCTAAACACAACAAAGAATTTAAGGCATTTAATGTATTTTGGTAAATAGATATGGGCAAGAATTCATTCTGCGGCTATTGCCCACACTCCACAAACACCTGCGCGATTTTGTCAACACTCAACAACACCATCATATTAATTATTTTATTTGTCATGCATAAATGTAAAAATTGTATTTCAAGATAAAGAAGCATGTAAAACTCATTTTTGTGTAAGTTAGAGAGTAAGAGAGAAAGAGAACAACAACATCATATTAATTATTTGCTCTGTCATGCATTAATGTAAAAATTGTATGTTGAGATAAAGAAGCATGTAAAAGTCATTTTTGTGTAAGTAAGAGAGTAAGAGAGAAAGAGAGCGAGGATCTCTGAGGAGAAAATGGTGGAGAAAATTTTGGTAGGTGCGTGAAAACAACAGTTATTGTGTTTTATTGTGTGTTGTTCCGCATGAAATGAAAATCTTTGAAAATATTCTTTTTACTTGGTGAATGAGTCGCTGTCTCATATGAATGTATTTTTCATGAATTAGAAGTTAATCCTAAGTTTTATTGTTTCTCCAAGCTTACTCTGTTTTACTGTGTCTTTTTGCCGTGAGTGAATAGTGTGTTTTTTTAAAGTCTTTGTAATAGCTGCGCGTAAATCGAGCAACGCGAAATCAGTGTCGTGAAGAGTGCGCGAAATCAGCTTCGCGAAGAGTCATAGAGCTGCATGAAATCAACTTCACGAAGAGTCATAGAGCTACATGAAAATAGCTTCACAAAAGTCACTCCTCTACCTCTCCGTGTAATTTTTTTTTTCAACATGGTATCAAAGCGGGTTAAACTTTGTTAGTGTAAAATCAAGTGCTTTTACCAGCAGTTAAAATTGTTTTGAGGGCAGAATTTTTGGAGCATATTTACCAATAGGTAGAAAGTTTTTTTTTTCACTCAAAAGTGGCAACATCAAGCACAATATTGACTAATCCTCAGTTACCTCAGTTTAATGGAAAAATTATGATTATTGGGCTATAACAATGAAGGCCTTGTTTTCGTCTCAAAACATTTGGGATTTGGTGGAGAATGGTTTTCAAGAACTAGCAGATGTAGCAACATACAATGCCTTATCCCAACCAGAAAGAGATTTGTTAAGGGACAACAAGAAGAAGGATTCAAAAGCCGTGTTTTATATTTTCCAAGCAGTTCATGAAAGTATTTTCCCAAGGGTTGTAGCAACAACAAAGTCCAAGCAAGCATGGGACACTCTCCAGATAGCCTACCAAGGCATGGAAAAAGTCAAGACAACAACGCTGCAAATGTTGAGAAGAGACTTTGAAACACTTTGTATGAAAGGGTTTGAGAATGTAGACTCATTTTTTACACATGTAAGTGGGTTGGTTACTCAAATCAAGTCTCATGGTGAGACACTTGAGGAAAGAAGAATAGTTGAGAAAGGTTTGAGAAGTTTGCCAGCAAGGTCTGATGTCATTATTGTGGCCATAGAAGAGACAAAGGATATCTCGCAGTTCTAAGTGGATGAGCTTAATGCATCACTGATTTCTCATGAACATATACTGAATAGAGTAACAAGCTCCTCATTGGAGCATGCCTTCAAGACACAAGTATCATTTGGTCAAGGTCGAGGCAGAGGAAGATCGTATGTTAGAGGAAGAGGAATAAGCCCACACAAAGGTGGAAGAAGCAGCCCTTCAAGCTCAAGTGGAAGAGGCAACAATCAAAATCCAAGTCAAGGCCCCAGCCAAAATCAAGCACAAGGTCAGAGGTATGATAAATCTCAAGTTCAATGTCATTACTGTAAGAAGTACGGTCATTATGCAAATGCATGTAGAAAGAAGTAGTATGTCATTAGTAATAAACCAAGTGTAAATTTCACAAAAGAAAATCAGAACCATGATAGCATGTTTTGAGCTTGCAATGTAACACAAGGAAAACATAGTGATATATGGTATCTAGATACAGGGTGTAGCAATCACATGTCAGGAAACATAGAAATGTTTTCCAATCTAGAAGAAGTGTGAAATCTGAAGTGACATTAGGGACTGATAGCAAAGTCATGGGAAAAGGAAGAGTTAATATCCTAACAAAGAAGGGGGAGAAGAAGTACTTCTCAGATGTTTATTTTGTCCCCGGACTGAAGCATAACCTCATAAGCATTGGACATCTCATGCAAAAGGGCTACAATGTCCTTTTCAAGAATGATGTATGCACAATTTTGGATAGGCCTCCAAGAAGACAGTTGATTGCAAAGGTTCATATGACAAACAATAGAATGTTTCCCCTAAAATTAAAATCAAATTTTCAAAAGGAAGTTGCACAAGCACAACTCTCAATGAACTCACAAGAGAATGGAAGAAAAGAGGCAGTTGTCACACAAGTAAACTTTCAAACAAAGGTAAAAGATGAAAACTGGTTATGGCATTTGATATTTGGACATCTCAACTTTGGGGGTTTGAATTTGTTGCATAGGAAAGGCATGGTGAAGGGTTTGCCACTCATAGAAAAACCAGACAACCTATGTGAAGGATGTATCTTGGGAAAGGAACATAGAGAGACATTTCCAGCAGGAAAGTCAGTAAGGGCAAAGACACCTTTGGAGATTTTCCACTCAGATTTATGTGGAGCAATGCAGACACCATCAATTGGTGGCAGCCACTATGTATTGACCTTCATAGATGACTACACAAGGATGACATGGGTCTATCTCCTAAAACAGAAAAGTGAAGTGTTTGAGCGCTTTTTCCAATACAAGGATCTTGTTGAGAAGCAAAGCAGACACTACATCAAAGTCCTTAGGACTGACAGAGGTGGAGAATACATCTCAAATGACTTCCTTCGATTTTGTAGGGAGCATGGAATTCACAAGCAATTTAAAACAAGGTATACACCTCAGAAAAATGGTGTAGTAGAAAGAAAGAATAGGACCATTATGAAAATGGCAAGGAGTATGTTGAAGGCAAAGCATTTGCAAAATGATTATTGGGATGAAGTTGTTGCTTGTTCAGCATATATCTTGAACAGATGTCCAACCAAGAACGTCTAGAACATAGTTCCTGAAGAGGCATGGAGTGGAAGAAAGCATAGTGTCACTCACATGAGAGTTTTTGGATGTGTGGCGTATGCACATGTCCCGGATGAGTTGAGGAAGAAGTTGAACAACAAGGGGAAGAAATGTATATTTGTTGGGTACAATGATGAGTCCAAGGCTTACAAACTTTACAATCCATTAACCAAGAAGGTCATAATAAGAAGAGATGTGCAGTTCATAGAAGAGGAAGCATGGGATGGAAGTTTAGAAAAGACAGTCAATGTCAAAGCATGCATACCACATGAGGACAAAGAGGAATTAACATCAACAAGTAATTCCTCAACAGTGACTCCCTCTAAACCTTTCAAGCACAACAAAGCGGGAAGCAAGCAACAAATAATAGGACAGTTTCACGTAGCCAAGCAAGTGTTTCTCCAAGCATGCCGTAAAGCACAACACCTAGTGACATGTCAAGCCCATCTTCAGCAAGCACAAGAAGACCAAAATTCAGAAATTTAAATGAAATTTATGAGCAAGAAGAAGTTGATAGCATCGCTGGTCTGAATTCCTTATTTTCCTTGTTTTGTCATGTAGATGACCCAATCCATTTTGAGGATGCAGTAAAAGAAGAAAGATGGGTTGCACAATGGAGGAAGAAATAGAAGCAATAGAAAGGAATGACACATGGGAGTTAGTGAACCTTCCGAAAGGGAAAACATGTCATTGGAGTGAAGTGGGTCTCTAAGACCAAAAGAAATATTGAAGGAAAGATTGAAAGGCACAAAGCAAGGCTAGTTGTCAAAGGATACAAGCAGCAACATGGAAGAGATTTCATGGAGACGTTCGCGCCAGTCGCGAGGATGGAGACAATGTGCGCAGTTGTGGCGATTGCTGCACAACATAAATGGAAAGTGTTTGAAATGGATGTAAAATCAACGTTCTTAAATGGGTTGCTGAAAGAAGAAGTTTATGTTGCACAACCACTTGGTTATGAGGTAGAAGGCCAAGAAGACAAAGTGTATTGGTTCAGGAAAGCTCTTTATGGGCTTAAACAAGCACCACGCGCTTGGTACAACAGGATAGATGCCTACTTGTTGGACAATGGTTTCGACAAATGTGACGGTGAACCCACTCTCTACATCAAGGAGAGTGAAGGCAAGATTCTCATTGTCGTCTTATTTGTAGATGATTTGATTTTTACAGGCAATGATGATTTCCTCATCGCTAATTTCAAACAAGTCATGAAGAGTGAATTTGAAATCACTGACTTGAGATTGTTAAGATATTTTTTGGGCATAGAAGTGAAGCAAACATAAAATTGCATTTTTATCTCTCAAGCAAAGTATGTGGTAGACATTCTGGAGAGGTTTAAAATGTAGAATAGCAGGTCTGCACCAACTCCAACTGTCATGGGGTTGAAGTTGAGCAAAGAAGATTGCAGCAACAATGTCAATCCAACATTATACAAAAGCATGATAGGCAGCTTGATGTATTTGACCGCCACTAGGCCGGATATAATGTATGCAGTAAGTTTGGTGTCAAGGTTCATGGAGACACCCAAGGAGACACATTAAAAATCAACAAAAAGGATTCTAAGGTATGTCAATGGGACAAAACAGTATGGCATTTTGTACACAACAACAAGTGATTTCAGGTTGGTTGGTTACACTGACAGTGATTGGGCAGGAAGTGTCGATGACAGAAAGAGCATGTCAGGATATGTTTTTCATTTGGGTTCCGGAGCCATTTCATGGGCCTCCAAGAAGCAGCCAATAGTGTCACTGTCAACAACAGAAGCTGAATATGTCGCAGCAACAGCAGCAGCGTGTCAGGCAGTTTGGATGAGAAGGATGTTGAGGGATCTTTGTCATGACCAAGAGGGAACAACAACCATTTTCTGCGACAACACCTCAACAATTGCATTGTCAAAGAATTCTGTCTTTCACAAGAGGACCAAGCATATTGATGCTAAATATCATTTTATTAGAGAGTTGATTAACAATGATGAAATTGTGTTGCAGCATTGCAGGTCACAAGAACAATTTGTTGATATTTTCACAAATCCATTGGCATGTGAAAGTTTTGTTTATCTCAGAAACTGTTTGGGAATTGTCAATGGCGGCAATTGTGATTAAGGGGGAGTGTTGGAAATATTAATCCCAACCACTGCGTTAAACACCCTGACAACAACCATACTTATCAAAAGTATTTTTGTAGGTTGCGTCTCTGTTTGAAGATGGAAGGACTGAAGCCAGAACAGAAGTACCGCGCGAACCATTACGAAACACAACAAAGAATTTAAGGAATTTAATGTATTTTGGTAAATAGATATGGGCAAGAATTTATTCCGCGACTATCGCTCACACTTCACAAACACCTGCGCGATTTATCAACACTCAACAACAACATCATATTAATTATTTTCTCTGTCATGCATTAATGTAAAAATTATCTGTTGAGATAAAGAAGCATGTAAAAGTAATTTTTGTGTAAGTAAGAGAGTAAGAGAGAAAGAGAGAGAGGGTCTCTAAGGAGAAAATGGTGGAGAAAATTTTGGTGGGCGCGTGAAAACAATAGTTATTGTGTTTTACTGTGTGTTATTCTGCGTGAAGTGAAAATTTGTGAAAATCTTTTTTTACTTGGTGAATGAGCCGCAGTCTCATATGAATGTATTTTTCATGAATTAGAAATTAATCCTAAGTTTTATTATTGCTACAAGCTTATTCTGTTTTACTGTGCCTGAGTGAATACTCTGTTTTTTTTAAGTCCCTGTAATAACTGCAAATTAGCTTTGCGAAGATTCATAGAGTTGTGCAAAATTAGCTCCGCGAAGAGTCATAGAGTTGCGGGAAAGTAGCTTCGGGAAAGGGACTCCTCTGCCTCTCTGCTTAATTTTTTTTTTTCAACAACCATGCCCAACATGGAATCTCTTGCACTTTCGGATGCATTAAATGATAAGCCCAAGATAGCCTTCCTCCATGACTATCTCGAAATCTTGCTTGCGGGCATCAGGTACGTTAACTGTCATGAGGCAAACTTAGTCGTTCTTGATAGATTTGTCATTCTATTAATACATTGGAAAACTTAGTAAGTTGGTGTGTGAGCATGTAGGAATGGATCAAACACTCGTGGGTACTTTGTATGGACTTTGTTGGATTGCTTTGAGGTTTTATATGGTTATCAGCTCGTCTTTGGATTGTACCATGTTGATTTCAAAGATACAAATTTGAAGAGATATCCAAATCTTTCTGCTCGTTAGTACACTGATTTCTTAAAAAGAGACCAAAATCATTAACTGGGAAGTTCTTCTTGTTCTGCTCGTGCTTCTACGGAAGAAGAGGGATCCATTCAAGAAATTTAGGATGTGAACTTCAACGGACCAATATAGAGTAAATCGGTTGATTTACACTCCTCTTATTACTTCTCCGGAAGAAAACAATAATGCATTCAAGAATATTAGGATGTGAAATAACCAAACCTCTGCATGGTATAGGACACTCCTTATCGGTGGAAGAACGGAAATGTGGCTTCCCATTTTCAGAGATCTGAGTATGGTGCAAGACAATGCACATCATGCTATATTTGATATTGGAATGCCGAAAATTGTGGCTTTGTTGTTAATTGTATGGAATTTTGTATTTTTTGTTTGAGTTTGATCGATTCCAAAATATCATAACAACACTTAATCTATGGAAATGGAATCTTTAACATTATTATGGAGTGTATGTACAAATTCTTACTTCAAGCATTAGGTTGATTAATTTTATGGGGACAGAAATTGAAGCATCTTCCATTACAATATTGCAATGCTTGTATCCATTTTGAATTTCACTTTTGCTTGAAAACAAGTTTAAGAATATTAAATCTTTGTTGAGTGATTTTCATAAATTGTTGTGCATCATTTGCTTTTATGGACTTATACCTATTAATGAGTTAATGTCCATCATTTTTTTTTGTTTTTTTGTTTTTATAAAGAAAGAAAGAAAATTATTTTAATGTTTATGAGGCTAAATATAACCTATGGGACAGATTGCTTCTTCATCTGGTTGATGTTTTCTCCCCTTTTCTTGTGAAGCCTCACAATAAATGCTTTCAGATTCTTGACAAATCCATCACAAAATAGATTATCCCAAGAGCTAGCAGCCAAAATATCTGCATAACTTTCCCTGTTGTCTTTGAAGGCCTCACATTCTAAAATGAAATTCTTTTCTGCTTCCATTTTCTGGAAGAAACAAAAATACATACTCCCACACTTCTTTTGGCCTTTTCCAACGCCCAGTTTCACAATGGAGTTGATGAGAATTAGTCCTTAACTGAACAATAATAATTTTGGCTCTCCAAGAAATATTGTCCTCTATGTATGATTTTTGTTGATGATTATGAGTGAGATTAAATACTTTAATATAGTAATTTTTCTTTTTCCCTAGCTCCTTGTCACAAGTATGCTTTTGGAACTTATCCATAAAAAAACATTTTATCTCTTTACTGTTTACGGGACACGTGTTCAAGCAAATACCCCATTTACTAAACCATTTGCTATTTTTCTGCATCCAAGTCTTTTTTCTTTTGCACAATATGTCATTAAAGACAACGTTAGGCCATCTTCCCTCTTCCATTTGCTCATTTTTTTTTAAATACCTTATGACTCGCACCATAGCAATTGCTTCAATAGGAGAAACCCCTGTTTCACTTAACAAGATAACACAAGGAACTGTATTTTTAATTTTGAAGTTGTTTGTAATAAAACGCTTTTAAATTTTCTCAATTTGTTTCCACTGCATGTCAGATGTACTATTGACCCACAGTTCACAACCTTAGAGAATCACCGGGATCACTAGAAGCCCAAAAAGAGTTTGAGTGGTTTTCCAGTCCCATAACTTTGCCTCTCTATACCTACTTTGAAAAGCATAAAATGCTTTCCAACCCTCCAAAGTTCTCTTCTTTCTACAACCATCCCATCTTAGATATTTGTTGAAGTCAATTCCAAGGTATTTGTAATCCGCAACTTCTTCCAGAATGTTGGCTTCAAAGTAGAACTTATGCTGGTTATGTTTTTTTTTTTTAGAGAAAACCACTACTTTCGTTTTGCTGATATTGACTTGCATCCCCACCCTTCTACAAATATTCTCAATAGATAGTAAGGGCTCTTGCAAACTAAGAGAAGATTTAGCAATCAGAATAAAGTGATCTGCATACAAAAGAAGTCTTATAACAAACTTTCCCAAATAGATACCATCACCCCCTTGTGAATTTACCCACTCTTCAAGCTTGTCGATATATAAGCCAAAAAGGGTAGGAGATAGTGGGCAACCTTGCTTGACCCCGATATCGCTTCTAAAACTTTTAGAAATTCCTGCTGAAGTTCTAATTTTGACTTTCACCTCTTCATACATCCTCTGCACAACTGATCTCAAATGTTTAGGAACCCCAAGTTCCTCCATTATGTGCCAAATCTTAGCCATAGGAACTATGTGAAACACTTCCATGAAATCAACAAAGAAACAAAAGACTTCTTCCTTTTTTCCCCAAATTTTTCAATGATGTGCGTTAAAGTTATACAATGATAAACTATGGGATGTTTAGGTCTAAAACATGCTTTCCCTTTAGCACATTTGTCTCTTTCTTTTTCCCACTTGCTAATTTTGTTTTCTAGCATACTTCCAAATAAATTTGCAAACAAAAGGTTTATCATTATGGTCCTATAATTGGAGGGATTATTGATGTCACCACTCTTGAAAAGAGGTATTGCCAAACTAGTTGTCCAATATGTGGGGAACCCCTGTTGTATGATGTTGTTGAAAATTTTTGTAATGTGAGGTGCAGGAATCTTGAACCCCTCTTA
This sequence comes from Pinus tabuliformis, assembly GCA_031772625.1. NCBI lineage: Eukaryota > Viridiplantae > Streptophyta > Pinopsida > Pinales > Pinaceae > Pinus > Pinus tabuliformis. The sequence goes on from CM062808.1 coordinate 573,278,700, forward strand.
AAATACTCTGCTTGGAGTTCAACTAAGTCTTTTGATTTTCCAACACCCAAATTATTGATACCCATATCTACCTCTTGCACCATGAAGAGTTCAGTATTAGTGTTGACCAAAGGGGAGGGTCAACCTTTGGATCCTACTCATAGAGTTGTCTTGCATATTTAAACAATTTAGAAGTTGTAATACTATTTTCAGTTTGCATCTTTCTCTGTTGGAGCTCCTTCCAATATAATTTGGGATTATTTTTCCCAAGGAATATTAGTTCTTACCTCCTTGAAACCATGAAATCGACCTTTTTCTTTCTTAATATCTTCTTGTAAGCTTTGAGTTTTATGTTGTCCTTGTTTGACTCTTTCCACATTCTCCTTGCATTCCTCGTCAAAAAAAGCATTAATTGGAAAGCAATTTGTTTCAGACTTCTTAATTTTTTCTCTTTTGCACTCTGCAAGTGCACTTTGAATTAACTATGTTAATTTGTGACTATGAAATGCCGTGGATTGAGATTTTCTCATTCTCGAAGAGCCTCTCTAGCATCATTTTGAAGGTATTACAATTTTCTGGAGTCAAAAGAATTTTTTCCTTTAGGAGATTTTGTTGAACATATTGAATTTTTGACTCTAATTGTTTCTTTCTAGTCCAAGAGAAACTTAAATAAATTGGTTTGTGATATGATTTTAAGCCCCAAAGTTGATCTCTAATCAAAAGCTCCTCCATTTTCTCACTCGAACAAGGCAAGAAATTACGTAATCTACTACACTTACTTCATTGTAAGTATTTCAAGTGAAATTACCAGACTTTTCCCATCTATTCAAGCCATTACAAATGACTAAATCGAAGGCCCCACATAGAGTAAGCAATTTTTCACCAAATAGATTTCAACCCTTGTCATTTGAAATTCTTTCTCGCTGATGATTACTCTCTTCTGTAAGCCAAATAGTGTCGCAATCTTATTTACAACAAATAATGCTAGCTTGCTCACTTGCAGTCCTAGAATTGAAATCACCCACTATAAGGACTTCACCTAGATGAAAATATGTTTCAATATATGCTTTTAAGGCTGCAAAGGGGTCTTTGTGATCAAACCCTCTACTTTTGTATATTTTTGAAACTTGCGGCGCAAATTAGCATGCTGCAATTCTGCTGTGATTTCCATTTTATGATATTTTAAACCAAATGAATTATTTATTTGAGCCTTCTTTTTCTAGTTGAATGTGATGACCTTCTTTTTCTCTCTCTAATACCATGATAGCCATGTGTCCTTTGTCATTCCCTGCTACCTTGTTCCACACTGCCATCTTCCAGTATCCTTCAAACAAAGGTGTCTTGCACCCTTCATGCTCATGTGTTTCTATGAGGCAAATTATGTCTCTATCTTCCATAATAGGCCCTAACCTAGGTCTTCATCTCCATGGGTAACCTCTGCAGTTCCAACAAACTAATCTTAAGGAAACCTGGGTATGACTTGATTGCTATTTATTTTGACATGCAAGACTCACATTTGAGTCTTTGTCCCTGCTTTCATATACTGAATTTGCTTCCTGATTTCCTGTTGAAGAGTTTGTTGCCTCTTCTTTATTACCATATTTCTTCTCTGTTTTGGAAGGAGGTCCAAATCGCACTATCACAACTTTACCTTTATAAATCCATGCTCTTTTTCCTTCATCTCTTTTTGCCCTAACCTTTAACATTTCCTCTCTCCTTTCCTATTGTTGTCTTACAGTTAAATCTTCTTCTAAAAAAAAAATAAGAACCCCTCATTAGATGCTTCTTGCTTAGAATGATATATTTATCACCCAAGCTATGCATGATGAATTTTATGGGCCTAAATCTCTCACCGTTAAACTTACCCACTCTCCATGCTTGGCATATTTGTCCTTTCCATAAAAACTTGTCTTTCAAGAAGTCCCTTGCAAGGTTAAGAGTACATTCATTTTTCCTATAATCTTTCACCCCTTTAATAATTATGTTTGCTACTCTATTTTTCCTTTCCTTTCTTTCTCTATCTTGCATGTTGTCAACCTGAATGTTTGTTTATCCTTCTCTATTAGTAGAATTGCTAATAAGTTGAGCCCAAGTTTTGGAAACTTTTGTGGAATCTCCTTTTTTTCTTCTCTTGCTTTATCTTCATGGTTGTCTGTTTGGGCAACCATTTTTCCTTTATCTTGGGATGATTTCGCATTCACCACCTATGTACTTTCCACTACATATTTCTTTATGTTTTGCACATCCACCTTCATGTGTTTCCATTTTGTCTTCCCTATCAGGAGAGTTTCCTGTAGCAATGCCACTTGTTCTTTCAAAACTTTATTATTTTATGCTAAATCCTTGTTAATGAGTTAATGCTAATGTATTTGTATTTGTTTGTTTGTTTGATTTTTTTTTTTTTAAGTTTTATATATAATTGAAATATTGATAAATTTTTTAATCGATAAGAAATATTAAAATAATGCAATCAATTATATTAATAAATATGGTTGATATAAAAAAATAGACGTATATCAATCATGTTCATAACCACATTAATAAATATAGTTAATATACAATATTAGAAATATATGAATCACATTAATAATTATTAAATATATAATAAAGTTTTACTAATAATAATAATATTAATTAATATTTAATTATAATAAAAATATTTTAATATTATTATATTATGTACAATATATTATAATTATTATAATAATAACAAACATTATTATATTATAATTACTATATAGTAATATTAATAATATATAATAATAATATTAGTATTAGGTTTTAGTATTTGATTTTAACATGGGGGTTTTAATATAAGTAAGGATAAGTTAAGTGTGAAAGTAAGTAAGTAATTTTCAATTAACATTCAAATTTTATATTAAATCCAATATTATAAATCTTAATATCAAACCCAATATTATAAACCCTAATATTAAATCTAATATTATAAACTCTACTAACAAATCCAACATTAAATCATAATATTAAACCTAATATTATAAATACTAATATTAAACTTAATATTAAAAACCCAAATATTATAAACCTAATATTATAGACCATATTATTAAATCCTAATATTATAAACATAACATTATAAACCCAATATTAAGCCCTAACATTAAACTCAATATTAAGCTCAATATTCTAAGTCCAATATTGTAAATGTTAATATTAAAACCAATATTATAAACTAATTATTAAATCCCAATATTAAATCCTAACATTAAAACCAATATTAGAAACTCAATATTTAACATTAATATTAAACCCAATATTATAAACCTTAATATTCCAATATTATAACCTTAATGTTAAATTTTATATTAAACACTGATATGAAACCCAATATTATAAACCTTAATATTAAACCCAATACTATAAACCCGATATTTTTAACTCAACTATTAAAAACCCTATTATTAAACTCAATATTATAAACCGTAATATTAAACTCAATAATATTATAAACTCAATATTAAACCCTAATATTATACCCAATATTATAAACCAAAATATTAACCTTGATATTATAAACCATAATATCACAATGCAACATTGAATAAATTGCAATGTAATGTAACATTGTGACATGATTATCAGATTGATTATCCCATTGCAACATTGTTTATCACAATACAACGCTGGATAAATTTTAGTACCATTTCAACATCATAATATTAAACCCTAATCTTAAACCAAAAATTATAAACTCTAGCATTATAAAACCTAATATTCTAAACCTTAATATTAAACCCATATTATAAATCCTAATTTTAAACTCAATACTAAAACCAATAATACAAACCCCAATATTAAAAATCCTAACATTATAAACCCTAATATTAAACTCAATATTAGAAACCCTATTATTAAACCTAATATTAAACCCACTACGATATCCAATATTTAAAACCTAAATATTAAAAACCCAATATTATAAACTCAATACTATAACCTCAATATTATAAACCCTAATACTAAATCTTAATATTATAAATGCAATATTAAATCCTAATATTAAACTCAGATATTATCCTTGATATTATAAATCATAGTATTATAAATTTTAATATAAAAGCCTAATTTTGTAATGTTGCAATGCGACATTTTATAAATTGTAATGTAATGTAACATTGCAACAATGATTATGAGATTGATTTTCACATTGTGATAATGTTTGTCACAATTCGACGTTGGATAAATTTTAGTACCATTCCAACATCACAATATTAAACCCTATTATTAAACTAAATATTACAAACTTTAACATTATAAAACCTAAGATTATAAGTCCTTCTATGAAACCCAATGTTATAAACCCTAATATTAAACCCAATATTATAAACCCTAATATTAAAAATATTAATATTATAAACTTTAATATTAAACCCAATATAATAGACCCCAATATTAAAAATTTAATGTTAAACCCAATATTATAAACCTTAATACTAAACCCAATATTAGGAAGCCAATATTAAAGCAAATACTATCAACTGTAATATTAAACCAAATATTATAAATGCTAATGTTACATTTTAATTTTGTAATGTCACAATGTGACGTTGAACAAACTGCTAATAATGTAACATTGCGACAATGTTTGTCACAATGCGACGTTGGATAGATTCCTGTACCATTCCAACGTCACAATATTAAACCCAATGTTATAAACCTTCATAATAAACTCAATATTATAAATCTAAATATTAAACCCAATATTATAAACAGTAATATTATAAACTCTAATATTAAAACCTAATTTTGTAATGTCAGAATGCGACGTTGAACAAATTGCAATGCAGTGTATGATTGCGATGCTGATTGTTAGGCTGATTGTCACATTGTGAAAAAGTTTGTCACAATACAACATTGGATAATTTTTAATACCATTCCAACATCAAAATATTAAACAAATATAAACCTTAACATTATAGATCCATTATTATAAACCAAATATTATAAATCCTAATATTAAACTTAATATGTTAAACCTTAATTTTAAACCCTAAAATTAAAACCAATATTAAACTCTAATATTAAACCAAACATTAAAAACCCTAATATTATAAACCTCGGTATTAAAACCAATATTATAAACCCAAATATTAAAAGAAATATTATAAACCTTAATATTAAACCCAATTTTATAAATCCTATATTATAAACCCAATTTTATAAACCCTATATTATGAACCCAATATTATAAACCCTACTATTAAACCTAATATTATAATATCATCATGGTTAACTATTTAAACAGTGACTATCAAAGTTGACATTGTTTGGGGATGTTCACTAATGTGGTTGGCTATGTTTGACTATTAATATTAATTAATAATAATGACATGAGATTATGTTTGATTGAAGATGAGAATTGTTGTTTGTCAAACATGGTTGAAAATCTCAACAACACAAGTAAATGCGGTTGACTAATTTTGTAATGCCGTGACGTTGATTAAATTCCAATGTAATGTAACATTGGGACAATCATGTAATGTAACATTGCGACAATGATTGTCCCAATGTGATGTTGGATAGATTTTTATACCGTTCTGACATCATAACATGCTTAATTATTAAAACCCTAATATTAAAACCCAAATATTAAAACCGAATATTAAAACCTTATACTATAACCCAATACTAAAACCCTAATATTTATTATGGGTGTTCATGGTTTGACTATGGGTGTCCATGGTAAACATAGGGTTGACCAAGTTTGATCATGGTCAACTATTTAAACTCATGGTCATGTTTGATTATTAAAACCCTAATATTAAAACTGAATACTAAAACCTTATACTATAACCCAATAATATAACTCAATACTAAAACCCTAATATTAAAACTAATATATAAAAGCCCAATATTCACTATGGTTGTCCATGGTAAACATAGGTTTAACCAAGTTTGATCATGGTTAAATATTTAAATTCTTGATATTGAACTACCAAGGATGGCCTTAGTTGACCAAGATTGAAAATGTTTGACTTTGGTGAAACATGTTGATTGTATTTATATATATTGTTGACCATGGTTAGACTATGGTTGAACATATGTGACTATTGTTAAACAACGATGACTATGATTTGACTATCATTAATAATTTATTAACTATGGTTGACCATGGTTAACTATGATTTTCAATGTTCACCCTATTTAAACACTGCTGACTATGTTTTGACTATGAGTGACTATGTTTAACAATTGTTTTACTATGGTTGACCATCGTTGACTATAGTTGTCCATGTTCACCATGTTTAATCATTGTTTTCCATGTTGAGCATGGTTTGACCATCATTTTCAAAGATTGATTATGGTGATTATAGTTGACAAAAGATGACCGTGAGCGACCATGGTTGACTTGAGCTATCCATCGCTGAAAATGATTGACCATGGTTGAAAATGGTCAACCATTGAGAGTAGAGTCAACTATGGTTGATAATGTTTGACCATGATAACCGTAGCTCTATGATTAATCATAGTTAACTATAATCAACCATGATGATGATAATTAATGATGGTTGACTATCACTAGACTATGGTTGACCCTGTGTCCCCAGTAATATAATATTATAGTTTACAATATTAAGGTTTAAAATATTAAGTTTAATATTAAGATTTATAATGATTTATAATATTGGGTTTAATATTAATTTTATAATATTGAGTTTATAACATAAGATGTTTAATATGAATGTCAAAAATATCCACAAATATTTTATAATGAGTAAAATAAATTTCACTTCTATTACTTATGGGTTACATACTATTTATAAAAAAAATATAACAAAGTTTATAATATATTTCCTCTAATTTTCAAAAAAAAATATTCCACAAATTCTAAAAGCACAACTTAAAAGATAACTTTATTTCAAACATTAATAAAAAAACATGATGAAATATAAATGTGGAACTCTTAAAAACATAGCTTGACCTCAAAGATTACAAAAACAATAACATGATGAAATATAAATGTAGAACTCTCAAGATATAAAGAATACTTTTGACAATATAATAATGTGCATCACGTAAAAACTCCTTTAAGAATAAAAAGAAGACAACTTTGCCCTGTCATAACCCATGTTTTATTAAAAAAAAGAAAAAAAATGGTAAAACCCCAACGTTTATATATGAAAACTCAGAACATTAATATAATAAAAATGGTTGGAATAATGATTATTTGTAAATGTTATTTTGAGTGATTTGTGGAAATGATTGAGAAATTATAAGAGATGGTAGATTTTTCATACATATAAATATATGTTATTGATAATGAAAGTGTGTGAGATTAGGTGTATTATTGTCAAATTATTCTTCTCTGTCATTTTTTAACTAGTGTGTTCTCTTTCCTTTGGCATCAGAGCCATAGTGTGTTCTCTTTCCTTTGGCATCAGAGCCATTTCTCAAAACTAAAGAGTTTGTAAAACCTGCGAGTGAGTTAGAGTGTTGAACTGCTTATGTTCATGGAGGAATAATCTGCCTGCCAAGAAGAGGATTCGCATGAATCCTTCTAAAAACTTTTATGTGAAGCATTAGATGTTGATGTGATTGTGTGGACAACTCCTCGGATTGGTGCTTTAATGTGTTCTTGTGTGTACTACATCTCTGCGTCGGAGAAGCGTTTTGTGGAGCATTCTGCTCTGCCGGGAGACTTGTGCGTTGCATAGCATTCGAAACTGTGTATGCCTTTTCTCATTAGTTGAGCATGCTTGTACGATGAATATTCATTGGCTTTTATTTGACTTGCAACATATGAACACCAGAAATGCTTCTCATGAAGTTTTAATATTAAAACGTTCCTTATATCTTTTCGTGGATGTGAAGTTTGAAAGAAAGAGGCGTACATGGTATGCATAATGTTTTTTTTGCATTAAATAATACATATGAAGAGGAGAAACCAATTAAAGCTTTAGGATGAGAGAGAATTAGTGGAGAAGATGTTTAGGAAAGAGAATTAGAGGAGTAGTTTTTATTTTAAAAGGGTATTTTCTTTTTCACAGGTGGGAAAATTTATCATAATTTAGTTGTCAAACTAGTAGTGAAGACAACTATCTCTAGCTGTTATTCGCAAATGCAGGCTGACTCATCACCTCTATTCAAAGAAAACCACGCCACTTGGAATACCCTGTTTGTGCTCTGTAAGGCGGTAGACTTTCACTCCTGCTAGATGCCTCTGGGTCTTGGGTCATTAACCTATTTCCTTACGTCCGAGGAAGACGAGCTCTTAGCCAAGCATAAACAGTTTTAGGGTATGCTCTAGGTCCACAAAGGGCATTTTTTTAATGAGAGGATTTTTTAAAATTAACTTTATTTTTTTATATTTTTTTTTTAATGTTGGAAAGAATGTGAGAAATAGTTTTGTAAAAATATTTTCTCATAAGTGGTGTAAAAAAATGTTATATTACCTTTTCTTTCATTAAAAGATATTGTACTCATTGAAAAAATGCATTAAGAGAGGGATTTTTGAAGGAGTCTTGCTTAATCTTTGATATAATTAAGCTTCTTAGCTCTTCCTAGTACTCAAACATTGATAAAAAAAGGATATTTTGTGGTGGTGGGTGAGTCTCAATTTTTGGGACATTTGGTTCTTGTCTCGCACCGAAGTAGGACGTATTATGTTCTTTTATGCATTTTATTTCTCTGTCTCTCTCTTACTCTTATCCATGGTGACAAGCACCATTATTATTGTTTTGAGGCTTTTGCAATTTGTACTTTGTGTATAGTTTTCTTCTGGAGTTCTTTCATCCATAATTGTTTGAATCGACGTTTCGAGCCATCCACTGTGGCTCATCATCAGGATAGATTAGTAAGTGACCTATCCTGATCTATCCGGATGATGAGCCACGGTAGATGGCTCGAAATGTCAATTCAAACAATTATGGATGCGAGAACTCTGGGAGAAAACTATACACAAAGCACCATTATGTTGCCTAAACTTGTTGGCACAAACTATTTTTTGTTGGAGCAAATACATGCAACCTATATTCATCACTAAAGATTTATGGGAACTTGTAACTGATGGATACACTATGCCTTCTCTTGATGAATTCAAAGCATTAAGTGATGATGAAAATAAATCTCTTAAACAAATTATTAAGAAGGATAATGAAGCACTTTAACGTATAGGAATTGTTGTCGAAGAATCTACATTTCCAAGAATTGGTGGTGTAGTATCATTCAAGGAAGCATGATATATCTTAAAAAACATCTATGAAGGTGTTGTTGTAGCTAAATTCCAAACATTGAGGAGTAATTTTACAATTCCCATATGCAAATTAATGAATCCATACATGATAAAGTAATGAATCCATACATTATTACATCACAAAAATGCAAGATCTTGTTAATCAGATGAGGTCATTGGGTGAATATGTTCCAGAAACAAGGATAATTGATAATATTTTAAGAAGTGTTCTTCCCAAGTTTCAGATTGTCACCACCAATATTATGGTCTCTAAAGACTTAAATACAGTAAAATTTAATAAATTAAGTGGATTCTTGTTAACTGTTGAAGAAAATCAACCATCTGAACAAGTGGAACATGCATTTTCTGCAAATCATAGAGAAAGAGGAAGGACTAGGGACCAATATCAGAATCAAAATCAAAATAGAAATAAGTAGATTTCAAAAGGGAATGCATCTTCTTCAAGAAGTAGAGGAAGGAATCCCAACCAGTTCAAAGGAAGAGGCAAAGATGGATCTTGTGGAAGAGGACAAGAAAGAGATGGAGGCAGAAATGGAGGAAGAGGTGGAGGACCATAGTGCTATTATTGCTAAAAATTCGGCCATCTTGAAAGATATTTTTATGTGAAAATGTGATATATGGAGCATATAGGAGCCAATAGAGTTTGTTGAAGAAACCATGAATAAGAAGTTATTCATCTCAAGTTTGATGGTACACAGTGTAGGAAGTGAAGCATGGTATATTGATTTAGGATGTTCAACTTATATGACATCTCAAGAGGAGTTGTTTACCAAAATTAATGAATATTATTATGGTAAAGTCATATTTGGTGATGATAGTGTTTATGAACTAAAAGGCAGAGACATAGTTGCAATACCAGCATTGCATGGAAAAAAAGTTAATTGAGGATACTTTGTTGACACCAACATTGAAGAAGAACCTACTTTATGAAGAACAAATGATGGAGCAACACTACAATTTAGTGTTTGATAATAAAGAGTGCTTAATAATGGATAAGTTGAATTAAAATGTTGTTGTAGCAAGACGAAAAATGAATGAAGACATAATTTTCAAGCTTTCTTTTGATTCAAGTAATTCACAAAGTTTGAAAGCAATGGAAGAAGCAAATAGTAAGCTTTGGCACTTAAGGATGAGACATATGAATTTTAGGGTTTGGTGTTGCTGAGAAAGAAAAACATGGTGAATGGCCTTTTTTATATTAAGTTGGATGATGATGTATGTGAAGGGTGTATTTGTGGGAAACAACACAGGGAAAGTTTTTTAAAGAGAACATGGAAGGCTAGAGATCGTCTAACATTGGTGCATTCAGATTTGTGAGGTCCAATGGAGACTGTGTCTTTTGGAAAGGCACGTTATTTTCTCACTTTCATTGATGATTATTTTAGGAAGACATGGGTGTATTTTTTGCAAGAGAAGTCTGAAGTATTCTCTCACTTCTTGAGTTTAAGGCTTTAGTTGAAAAGCAAAGTGGTATGAAAATTATCACCCTAAAAACAGATAATGGGGGATAATACAAGTCAAATGAGTTTTTGAATTATTGCAGGAAGAATGGAATAAAGAAAGAGTTTATCAATTCGTACTCTCCTCAACAAAATGGTGTTGCAGAGAGGAAAAATAGGACCATAGTTGAAATGGCTAGGAGCATGTTAAAAACTAAGTCTCTTGGAAATGAGTTTTGGGTTGACCCAGTACACACAACAATATACACTCTTAACCTATGTCCTACAAAGGTATTGTTGAATTTGATTCCAGAAGAAACATGGTCAGGATACAAACCAAGTGTTGAACATATGAAATTTTTTGGTTGTACAACATATGCACATGTTCAAAAGGAAAAGAGGAAGACATTGGATGATAAAAGTGTAAAGTGTATCTTTAAAGGAAAATAAGAAGTTACATGTTGTTTGATATTGAAGCAAAGAAGGTGATAATAAGCGAAGATGTTGTGTTTAATGAGCAAGGAATCTATCATCCAGATCAGGTACAATTTGAATTGAGGAAAGATGCAGTGAATATTGGCAATGAATCAACTTCCAAGTCAGTAAAGATATATGAATTTAAGAAGAATCCTAAGTGGCTCGAAAGGGGTCATTTAGAAGTCAATTTGTTGGATAGAAAATTTGAAAGAAGGGTTACTAGATCTCAAATTTCTCTTGTAAATTATGCACTTATGGGACACATAATGAAAATGGATTGTCCATAGAATTATGTAGAAACATCAAGGAAGAAAGAATGGAATGAAGCTATGGAATCATAATTGAATGCCTTGGTGAAAAATGATACATGGGAGTTGGTCTAATTACCAAAGAGAAAATATTTAATTGGCACTAAGTGGGTTTATAAAACCAAGTATAAATAAGATGGCACAATTGATAAGTACACGACTTATTTAGTTGCAAAGGGATATGCACATAAAGAAGGAATTGATTATACTGAGACATTTTCCTTAATGGCAAAGTTGGATACAATTAGGATGATTCTTGCATTTGTTGCTCAGTACAAATGGCCTATTTTTTAGATGGATATTAAATCATATCTTTTGAATGGTTATGTTGATGAGGAAATTTATGTGGAGTGATGTGAGAGTTTTGAAGTGTTAAGAAAATAATATTATAAGTTGAAGAAGGCCTTATATGGTCTTAAGCAAGCGCCACGGGCGTGGTATTCAAGAATTGATAAATATTTTTAGGATCACAACTTAGTTAAAAGTTTATCTAAGGCAAATCTCTATATATTTCAAACATGATAGGAAATTCTGATAGTTGTGTTATATGTTGATGATTTGATCTACACAAGGAGTAATGATGAACTATTTCAAATATTTAAGTCACATATGATTGCTGAGTTTGAGATGACAAACCTTGGTGAATTGCATTACTTCTTGGGTATTGAAGTTTGGCAGAAGGAAGATGGTATTTTCATGTCACAAACCAAGTATACGTGGGACATTTTGAAGAAGTTCAGAATGTTGAGTTGCAAGCCAACGACAACTCCTTTGGAAGTTGGGTTGAAGTTATATAGACATAATGACTCCAATTCAGTTGATGTTACCTTGTATCGTCAATTGGTTGGAATTTTGATCTACTTAACTATAATTCGAGTGGATATTTCATTTGCACTTAGTATTGTATCAATATTTATGGTAGAACCCAAGGAATTGCATTGGAAAGAAACAAAGAAGATATTCAGATATATGTGTGGAACAATTGGTTATGGTTTGGTATACATGTCTACAAAAGATTTCAAGCTTTTTGGTTATAAAGATTCAAATAGGGTTGGATGCATGGATGAATTGAAATCAACTTCAGGGTATTAATTAAGTATGGGTTCAACAATGTTTCTTGGAGTATTAGCAATAAAACCACAGTTTCGCTCTCCATAGGAAAATAAGAGTATAAAACAACAACAACAACAACATGTGAAGCATTTTGGTTGAGAATAATTCTAGAGGATCTACATGAGAAACAAGAGAAACCCACTTAGTTGATATATGAAATCAAAGTGTTATTCAAATGACTGAGAATCCAATTATTCATAAGAATATCAAGCATATTGATATTCAATATCATTTTGTTCGAGATTTGGTTTAACAAGGAGTGATCAAGATTGAGTACTGTAGAATAGATGAACAAGTAGATGATATATTCACCAAAGAACTATCTAAAAAAAAGTTCTTCAAATTCAAAGATATTGGAATATTTCCAAATGATCATTAAGGGGGAGAAATGTTTGGATAATGACTCATTTATAAATGTTATTTTGAGTGATTAATGAGAGATTTCTGGAGTGATTTGAGGAGTGACTAATGAGATATTTATGGAATGATTTGTGGAAATGATTGAGAGATTATAGGAGATGGAAGACCTCTCCTCATACATAAATTTATGTTATTGATAATGAAAGTGTGTGAGTTTGTGTGCATTTTTCTAAAATTATTTTGCTCTCTCATTTGCTTTTGTTGGTGTTCTTTCTTTCAAAACAAGATAGTTTTGTATTTACATTACATAATAGAATTGAAAGACACCCCCAAAACAAGATAGTTTTATATTTACACTACATAGCATAATTGGAAGACAACCCATGATACCCAACTATTGGTTTGGCTAAAGGGAAATGAGTTAGAAAGGACTATGTGTATTTTACAAACATGGTGAAAGGGAAATGAGTTACAAAGGACTAAGTATATTCTTAAAACATGGAAAATGAGTTACTTTCAACATAATATATTGAAAATCACGTAGTCAAATTCGAAAAGTTTCAACTCACCTTTGTATAAATGTAGGTCTAATGTTGTTTTAGAGTGATTTTTTACATGCACTTGGATTTTGATCATGTATATATTGATTATTATTCTTGTTATCATGTTATTGTTTAACCTTTTTCTTTGATGAAATTGGTAGGTCATGCTTTTAGTTTTATGGAGTTTCCTAATACTCCTAATGGGTCGACTTTTTTTTTGTTTATTGATTTTGTTTCTTATTTCTAACCAAGATATGCTGCCTTCGGTCTCGAAAGGATATTTCAAAAATAGATATGTAATAACCTTGGTTGAAATTCATGAAAAAAAATATAAGACCAACGTCATGGGACACCTATTCCAAGTTGAATGTTGGGAAAAACATCCTAGTGGGTGTTCATTTGGTTTATTATGGCTAAGGGAATCGACAAAGGCAATGGCAAAGGCTTTGGAAAGGCAAGAGGCATTATTTGGCATTTTATTTATGAAAATAATGAAAAATAGGAGAAAAGGAAGGTGAAAGTTCATAGGTTGCATGTGAGGAGGAAAATGAAGGGAAATAATGGAAAATGAAGAAAATAGAGACCTCATCAATAAAAAGGCTTTTAAGGATCAGCTGGTAGCTTTTTCTCAGACTTTTCTCATTTCAATTTTGGGGCTTTCTCTCTCACTTTTAGACACAAAGTTTTCTTGGAACACTTCAACATTGGATCAAGAAAGCAAAGAAGGCAAAGGAAAACAAGGATCAAGCAACTACGACTAGATTAATTGTAGGTATCGATTTTCATGTGTGATTTCCTTGCTAGATTTGGAATGCATGGTTATGCATGTGTGTCCTTGGTTCTCTTGCTATCATTGGCATGGGTTTTGCTAGGTGTGACAATGTTTTTCAGCCTAGCCTTGCCATTTCCGGATAGCCATGGTGTGGTGGGTTCTTTTGTATGTGGTTGAGCAGGATTGTCCGATGGACTTGAACTTGAGTGGGGTGGTCCTAGGGTTATTCACAAAGCCTAGGAATACCAGTATGGGATACATGGTAAAGCCTAATGATGAGCACCAATATTGTAGCAAGAATGCTGCAGCTCCTGGGGCTACCAACTTTACTTTATCAACCCGGGGTTCGTACAAACTTGGAGGTGACAAAGTTGTATACACAAGTAGATGTGATGGGTCCACTCTTTGCACTACTAAGCTGGCAATAGAACACTATAGTTTCTCAAACTAGCCTTCTATTGATTCAAAAGAAGCTTGATTACCAATGAGGAAAGGGGAATTTTGCACTACTTGGGAAAATTGAAATATTGTCTACTCTAATAGGGAAAGACTGAAATCAAATGCTTAAACTCACTACTCATTTAACTAGTCGCTAAGAGATTTTGCTTGAAATGAATCCTAAGTTAACATATGTGTAATCCTACTATCCTAGGCATGCAATCTGAAATAATCAAACATTCTACTGCTATGCATGTAAATGAACACAATAACTCTTTTTTCCTTTTTGTCCTTTTTTGTGTGAAAATATGAATGCTAAATCCTCTTGGTGATGTGGCAGGTGGGTTAGAGATGGTGGTGAAAGGTCATATGGCTTGGGAGGAAAGTAGGGGTCTTCTCCTGTCTTCCTGGATGCTTTTTCCACAATTCGACCTGAAAACAGGCCACTATAGGTCATCCTATAGGATGTCCTAATGCTCCTACGAGATTCCTTATATTCCTACAGGATCCGGCTGAGAGCAATAGGAGTGATTTGGAAGGTGGTGTAGGGCTTAGGGAAGGTGAATGGTGGGAGAAATAAGGCAAGGGAGTGACTAAGACTTCTTCAGAGCTCAAAACAGAGTTTGTAAGATGGTTGGATTTGCTCAACAAACCTGGAAAGTTGTTCTTATGGAAGGATGAATTGTTTGAGGGACTTAGTGGAAAAAGTGATGATCATGGACGGATGATGTTTGGATGGGGTTGTTGGTCATGAGATTTCCTTGCACTATTGGAACTCCTGCACTGCATCAATCACTGGAATTTATCCATGAATCATGTCAAATAAGAAAGATTTTCAATCAACTAAAGAAAACAAAATTTTATTATCTAGTTGCCTAGCTCATGCATGGAAATACTTGCAGAATAATGTGAAACACTATGAGATATAATACAAGGCTGAAGATATTAGAGATGACAATTGAATCCTATTCTTGAAAACTGAAAAGCTGTTGGCATAAGTAGCATAAAACCCTAAATTCCATGAGAAATCAAGATGTCTTTTTGGGGCTGCATAGGAGTTCTTTCCTCAAACCATGGTCCCTGAAGGGAGGAGTGAGGCCAAATCCACCTACTAATAGCTTTTTGGTATTCCTTTATCTTTCTAAGCTACTGCTAAAGTAAGGCACAAATGGAAGAAAACTAATCCAAATTCACAACTACTTGTAATGAAATAATGCTAAAACCAATTCAACCATTAAACTATGAAATCAACTAAGCATACAAGTACAAGAAGAGGAGCCTTTGCTATGAGGGTTGGGCCCTAACCCAAGAGCTTTAGCCCTCTATTTCAAATTAGTGTTGGATCAAGGAAATGCTCATTCTCATTATCACATCAGAAAAATTACATAACAATGTCTTCCACAAGTCTTGAACTAAAAAATGCTTAGTGCTCTTACATAAAAAATCGAATCCTAATGAGGCTCTAGGCCTTCTTATTTATACAACTAAAGTCTTTAACGACTTCCTTAAATCTAGGGAGGCTTGTCTCCCAAAATCAAGTTGAACTGACTCTTAACTGTCATTGGCTCGGTTGCCCATGATCTTCATGACTTGGCTGCTTGCAGCTTCGAGCTAGTGTGATTTGATGGAGGAATATTCAAATGAGTGAGGATTAAATGAGCAGGATCTATCTCCTATAATCTCTCCTCCTTGTCTCATTCAAGTTTCTTCCCTTAATTAGCCAAAATTGCCATGATTTTCTCTCAAAAACTTGTAACCAATGCACATTAGACCACTAGACATAACATCTTACTTTTACTCATCTCATTACACAAAATATAATTAAAATATGTAAGGAATTATGAGAAGAGTTGATTTTAATAAGCCAGAGGTGTATTAAGGTCCATATAGTTACCCAATGATGAGGCTCATCATCACCCCCTACTGAAAGTGTTGCTCATCCTCTGAGAAACTCAATCTATATCTATGTCCTTCATTGCTCTGTAGCCTCCCTGACATCCCATGCTTCTGATGTAGTTTCTTCTTCCTGTGAATAAAATCTTGCCTTCCTCTCTACCTCTTCCCACTACTTTCTTTCTTCCTCCTCTTTCCTTCCTTCCAACATTCCTAAGATCAATGGTGGACTGAGTCTCAAGCCAATCCAGTTGACTTTGATTCTTTGTAGAGCTTTCTTATACATGGGTGTTCTGTTTAGTGCCTCTCTCACTCTCTAATTTTCAGGCTGTAGGGCAAGGTGTTCCATTTCCTTTGGCAAGCTTGCATGTTGTTATCTCCTAACTACCTGAATATGTCTTTAAAGTGTGTGACTGCTTGCTCTTTGGCAACAAGGTACCTAAGTGCAAGCTTAGGATCATTTGCAATCAGGTTGTGGGTGCTGATGACAACCATTGGGTTAGATTGCTCAACTCTTATCATGAGGGGTTATTTATATTCTCTAGCCATTACCTTCTTCATCTATGTAGATCTTACCTCCTCATGATTCATCCATGATGCTAAAGCCATCAATTGCAAGTCCCCTAGTTTTGAATTTGGGTCCCACACATTCAAATCTGTCAAGGCCAAGTTATGTAGGTAAAACTCCGACATTTTTGCTCTATCTTTGAGGGTGCTTTGATCACAGAGATCAATGAATTGTCTGTAGTCTTGGAAAGGCATAGTGCCTCTCTGAGCTAAAGTCTTAATTTGGAATTGCAGCCACTGTTCCTTAATATACAAGGCATAAGACATTATTGGCATCTTGCACTAGATTGCCTCTAAGGATAAACTGGCAATAGATGCCAATTGGCTTTCCCTTTCTTGTAAATGTCCGCTTAGCCATGCATTCTCTGCTTCCAACTAAGCTTTCATCATTACCTCTATGTCCCTTATGCTTCTCAATTCTCTACCCATCTCCTTTACTTTCTCCTCCATGTGGCCCACATCCTCCACTCCTTTGGATTTGGAAATTTGCATCCACCTATGTGTTCTTGCCCTTTCTTTTTCAATCTCAAAGAATAAAGGGATGGAAAATTTCTATGGGATGACCCTACCGCCTTCAATGAACCCGTAGTAAGAGTCAAGGTTGGGTTGAGGACTAGGTTCTCTCAGTTCTGGGTCTTCCTTATTTGTTTCTTGCTGAGTCATACCTTCTTGGTACATTTTTGAGTTTCATGTAGGTTTAGCAGAGTTTCCTATATGATGGCCTTTGCTTCCTGTAGGTCCTTCTGTGTTTCCTGTAGGAGACCTTTTCCCTTTGACGAGGCAAACCTTGTGACAGGCCTCCTAACATAGGTGAAGGGAGATTTGGGAGAGGCTTGTCCTGATGATCCTTCTCCTTTATTTTTCTCAAGAGGAGCTATCTTCTCTTGCTGCTTTGGTGAGTCTTCAATGACAATAGGAATTTTGGTGGGTGTTTGAGGTCTTCCTTGCTTGATTCTTGTGATTTTTCTTGTCCTAAAGTATAATGGGGTTTTTCTCTGTCTCTTCCCTTTTGACTTGATAGGTGTACTTAGGGCAGTAAGAGTAGCTGCTGCCTCTTTCTTAGTGGGTTATGGGGATTCCCTTTGTGATTCTTCCCCCTCTTTGCCTTGAACTGTAGACCTCTATTCTTCTTTCTATTCTGTTTCCTCTTTTCCATTCTCCTTCTCATCCTTGTCTTTCTCTTCCTCTTCTTCCTCCAGTTCCTCACTCTGTTCAACTTTTTCTTCTTCTATCTCTTCTTCATTTTCCTCCTCCTTTTCTTCCTCTTTTTCCTCCTTTGTTTCCTCTTCATCCCTTTCACTAGCAATGGGGATTTTTTCATATTCAAGAGATTTTATTTCTCCCTCTGCCTGCATGTCTCTGAAAGTTATCCATGTAATAGGGAGTTTAAGGTTTTGGAGAGCATCTTCTAGGATAAGTTTTATTAACCCATGATAGGCTAGCTGTTGATGTTTTCCTTCCTGCACTTTGATGCTCGTATCTATCATTGATTGAAGAAGAAAGCATGGTATACTTAGTCTGTTTTGAGGAGGCATGTCTGTTCCAAATCTCAGTTCTTGGAGAAGCCTGAAATGGTATCCATACGCGACACTGTACCTCCCTTCACATAATATATATTTAATTAGGTGGTAGCTAACTTCATTCAGGGGTATGGAAGGCTTCCTCTTCTGACCCCATTTTTGTCCTCCATTGCCTCCTCCCTTTCCAAAAAGGGTGGCATGGGTCCTAGTGAGGGGTATGAGTGAGAGAGAAAAGTCTCTGGCCACCTTATCATTTTATCCCCACATTCTTTCAAAGAATCCCATCCAATTGTGCCTTGTGAAGATTTATACTACAAGAGGGTGTTGATGAATTCTTACTGTGTTTGTGGGTTCCCTCTTGTTAAAACCCCTTGTCATTTTTCTTTGGTAATTGTGGAGGCTTGTATGGGTATAATTCAAGAATCTAGTGGGTGAGACATATTAAATGAGAACACTGCAATATAATTCTCCTATACTGCAACTTCCTTTAACCAAATGGAGGATTTTTTCTTTATTTTTAACTAGAAAAGATGGGAAGGTATAGCTCCTACCTCTTGGTTACTGTTTGATGAGGACAACCTCTGATATTTCCTCCTTAAATGCCCACTGATAATTTTGTATATGACTCCTCTGTATCCTTTAGGTCTTCCTGTAGGATCTTGTAGGTTTTCTTGTAGGATCCTGTAGGTGCCTCTGCGCTGCAAAATACTCACTGTCTTTCTTGTAGATGTTGCTTCAAGAGGCCGAGAGCAACCTTGTTTCGATGAATCCTCGAGATTGCGAATGCCTTCTTTGCATGGAAATCAATGTTTTATTTCCTCATATGGGTGATCGTGTGGGATGGTGTGTTGGCTGCCTAAGTACGAGCACCCACTTTTGGACTGTTGGTCCCACTATCACTCCATCATTCCTCCTTACCTCGTAATCATCTCCCACTTCGATCATCCATAATTTAACCATTTTTGGCCTTATCTCCTTTTTCCTTTGATTTGACTGCTGCCACGTGTGGAGTGGTCTAACTGTTTTCTCCTCGTCGACTGGCCAAAGGTTTCCAAGTTAACTAGCCACCTTTGCTATAAACCAATTCTTGCATAATCCTACAATTTTTATCATATCATGCTAATGAGAAAGCATAAGCAAGATGACATACCTGTGCGTAAGATGCTTTGATGCTACTGCTTGTTGAAGAACGATGTCCCTGTGCTGTGTATTTGCAACATATTTTTTGTATTGACCTCTTTTGATGCTTGTTTCCTTTGATGTGAAAGTACTGGAGAGTGATGTTGATGATCATGCTGCTATTGCTGAGCTCTAAAGGAGCTTCCTTGACATTTGGATCCCTATGCTGAAGATGACTACAACCTTGTGAAATTTCATTTTATGGGATAGGCTGCTACAGGATTTCCTACAGGAAACCTATAGGATGTCCTATAGTTGCCTCTCCCCTAAACTTTCATTCTTTTCTTCACTTCTAGAGCATAAGGATTGTTGTCATGGGTAGAGAAGGGGTCTAGTGATTGGTAGGTGAGAGTTATAACCTTCAGGTATTGTCCCATTGTCCTACGTTCTCACCCTCTTCTTTTTGTTTTTTTTTTTCTTTTCTGAAAACTATAATCTTTTTGGAATTGACTTATTGGATGAATGCAGGGGTAACATGGTGGTGAGAGGCATGGTGATGAGGTGGTGGAGTAAACATTTTATTTTTTTGACACAGGCTAGTCATCCCCTTGCTCTAGGGTCACTTTTCTTGGGATCCCTAAGCCACTATAATTCCTATAGGAAACTTCTGTAGGTTTTTAGGGAATCCTGTAAGATTACAGGGAATCTTGTAGAAAACATAGAGCCTGTGTAAACTGACCTGGAGGAGTTCATAAATGGAGTGATTGATGGGATAATGAAGAATATGGGATGGAGGAATGAAAATATGAATTGTATAGGTCCTTCTCCTCTCAGGTTGCTATGATCCTCCTCTTGCTGATCTGTAAACAACATTTTCAAAAAAATTATTTTCTCTTTTTTTTTTTTTGAAAAAAACTAGTTTGCCTCCAAGAGGTTTTCATCCTAGCTTCTTACCCTGGGTGCCTCAAAAGAGGTTTTCACCCAGAGATCTTTTTATTTTTATTTTGACACCCTTGGGCCACCTCAAGAGGTTTTCAACCCAACAGTGGGACTCAGGTTCCTCATGGAGGTTTTCACCTGAGTCTCTTTATTTTTCTTTTTTTTTTTTTTCTTTCAGGGACTTGATGGGGTAGAAGCTGAGACTTGCTCCACCACCATCACTATCTCACTAATTCCATTGATGAATTCTTTCTTTGACAAGGGCTTCTTGTAGACCTTCAATCTGTACCCATTGACAAGTAAAGGGATAGCCACTACATCAATGGTTCTTATCTGTATTGAACCATTATCATGATATTTTTCCATGACATAAGGCCCTAACCATCTAGTCCTTAACTTGCCTTTAAAATCTTTGTATTTGAAATCATACAATAGAGCCCAATCACCTTCTTGAAACTATTTGTCCTTTATGTTCTTGTCATGCCAAATCTTCCTTTGAACTTGAGTCACCTCTGTGTGCAGGAGGGCCTGCATCCTAAACTCATCTAACCCATTCAGCTGGAGCAATCTCTCTTGTTGTCCCTGGTGAGATCTAGATCTAGTTGTACTGCCATTCTTAAGGTATTGTATTCAAATTCAATGGACATCAGGGTCTTCTTCCCATAGAATAACTCATAAGGAGTGAATCCAGTGGTGGTATTACAGATTGTATTGTAGGCCCAAGTTGCCTCAACTAATCTGTCTTCTTAGTCCTTTCTACTGCTGCTAATCACCTTGGTCAGAATGCCTTCCAACGCTCTGTTGGTTACCTCCACTTTCCCATTAGCTTGTGGGTGGTAAGGAGTGGATGTTCTATGCTTGATCTTGTGTTGGCTTAACATATTTTCAATCACATGAGATGTAAATTGACTGCCTTGATTAGTGATCAGTTCTCTAGGGTACCCAAACTTGTAAAATACATTTTCCCTTAATAACTCAGCCACTTTCTCCTCTGTTGTTGCTTTGATGGCCTTGGCTTCAGCTCACTTGGTTAAATAGTCAGTGCACACAATGATGTACTGCGTTTGCCTGGATGGAGGATCAATGGGTCCAATGAAATCCATGCCCCACTTGCCAAATGGCTCGAAAGTCACTTGAGGTTGCAGAGGCATTTCATCCCTTGGGGTAGGTTTCCCCATGCTTTGGCACCAATCACACTGAATAGTATACCTCCTCACATCCTGGTGAAGAGTGGGCCAGTAATAACCAACTTGTAGTACCTTGAATGCTGTCCTTTTGGCTGCAAAGTGACCTCCACAAGGCCCATCATGATATGTCAGGAGGATGTCAAATATTTCCTCCTCCCTGACACATCTTCTCAGAATTTGATCTGGGCCTAGTTTGAAGAGGTTGCCCCCAATCCAAGTGAATGGGGTGCTCTTCCTCACAATATTTCTTTTCTCTTTGGAGGAAAAATTTGATGGAAACTGTGTAGACACCAGGTAATTTTCTATGTTAGCAAACCATGGAGAGAGAACTGAAATGGTGAATAAGTGTTCATCTGGTAACTGATCATCAACCATTCCTTCCTCCCCTGTAGGCAACGTCAATCTGGATAAAAAATCTGCAACCACATTCTCCTTGCCAGGATTTTCAATAATAGTTAGATCAAACTGTTGTAATAAAAGTAACCATCTAATAATCCGGGCATTTACATCAGGTTTATTCATCAAGTATTTAATTGCAACATGGTCAGTATGTACAAATGTTTGGTAACCTATAATGTAATGCCTAAATTTTTTCAATGAATGCACAACAACTAGGAGCTCCTTTTCAGTCATTGTGTAGTTCAGTTTGACTTTTTACAGATTCTTACTGATGAAGTAAATGGCATAAGGTAGCTTATCATCTATCTAGCCTAGAGCTGCTCATATGGCTTTGTGAGAGGCATCAACATGAATATGGAAAGGAAGGGCCCAATTTGTGCTTTGGAGAATAGGTGCAGTGGTCAACTTGTCCTTTAGGGTGTCCAAGGCCTCTTGACAGCTTTCTGACCATAAAAATTCAGTGTCTTTGGCCAATAAGCCAAATAAGGAGAAGCTAACTTGCTGAAGTCTTTTATAAATCTCCTATAGTATCCAGCTAAACCTAGAAAACTTCTAACATCCCTCTGTTTTTGTGGAGGTGGAACCTGCAGTCCTTTATGAAATATTGAATAACCTAGAACATTCCCTGTAGTCTTCAAGAACTCACATTTTTTAGCAGTAAGGGACAAGTTCATTTCAATCCATTTGTTCTGTTGTAGCATTTTTTGGTTTTGATAAGATAGAACAAAATAGTCAAAAATAAAAAATATTTTGAAAAAATGTTAAGTTAAGATATGGACATAACAATAGTGAATAAAATGTTAGTGAATTTTTTTTGATGATGATGTCCATATCAAAGAAAATGTTAGGTTAGATGTCCTAAAAATAAAGACAAAAAGAAAATGTTAGGTTAGAAAGAAAAGAAAACAAATAAACTCTGAAAGTGAGCAAGTCTAAATGCCACTACTATTGTTTATGCAAAATAATGGTTGTGTGCAGCTTGTCATAAATGCCACAACCCATGATAGTCAAATAGTTTAATCTTGACTGCTTCATGCTTTAAATTTGATGTTATAGTTAGAGAATAAAGATCTGGCCAAACTATTTAATCTTGGTAGATCAGTAGTTAGGTAGAGAATAATAAGGTGCTCATCAGTTTAATCTGAGCCCTTGGATGTTATAAGGTTAGAATTAGATAGTTTTCTTTTGTAAAATAAAAAGAAAGGAAAAGGGTTTGCTAGCTTAAATGCACCCATTAAGTGAAGAAAAAATGATAGGATAAGCAAAGTGTAAGTAGAAGAAAAGTTGCAAAAGTTTGATGATTCATTGTACAAATGTACATTTATCATGTTTTACCATATGTTTCTATGTCCATGATGCAATTACACAAAGAAAATGAAGGTCTACAAGATAAATTAATTAACTTCCCATTCATCTCCATTCATCCCTATATTCACTAATTTCCCCTTCCCACCTTCATACATTCATATCCATTCATTTTCCATAAAAAACCCCTTTCCTAAGGTCAAAATCCTTTTTGCCTAGGAAAAGTGAAAACCCCATGTAAAATCCCTTTTTACCAAAAAAACCCACAAAAATATGTTTACCCTAAGTATTGATGTATATATGTGAAAAGCAAATAACCCATGAAAATCATTATACTTAGTGTATTTCCCCTTTTCCGCTTATATTTCATATATTTCCCCTTTTCCGCTCATATTTCATATATTTCCCCATTCCGCTCATATTTCATATTAACTCTAACTTATAATATTAAACCCCTAAATTCCCTTTTCCCGTATATTATTAACTCCTTTATTAAAATACCCCGAAACCTTTAGTTTTATTATAAAACTATGTATTAAATAAAATATCGCATTGGCGGATCACAAGCTTCTCAACATGCATGTTCTCTCTCTGCCATTGCGATATGCGATGCGCGATAGACCCAGACCTGAAGCATATATATATCATATTTCATATCCATTTCACATCCGCCTCCATCGCAAGTCCTTACTAAAAGCATTACCCTCCGCCATTGCGATGGGAACTCGGACTTGACACAATATATATTATGAT
This sequence comes from Pinus tabuliformis, assembly GCA_031772625.1. Classification (NCBI taxonomy): domain Eukaryota; kingdom Viridiplantae; phylum Streptophyta; class Pinopsida; order Pinales; family Pinaceae; genus Pinus; species Pinus tabuliformis. Next base: position 573,303,024 of record CM062808.1, read on the forward strand.
TTATTTCCATATCGTGTCTGGCCCTTATCACATTCCTTTGTGATGGGCCTTCCTTCGCCAATCCTCGATTGTGATATGTGATGAAACCGATATTATTTATCCACCTGAATATATATTTTTTCAAGTCCGCCATATCATGTTTTGCAAAGGTTTTCTTTGTTAAACTGTTTTTATGTTTTAAATGAAGAATCAACCTAAACATTTGTTCAAACATAAAACCCCACTAAACCCATAATAAAGCGCAATACCACCATAATAGCTCTGTACTGCTCCTTCGCTCCACCACCGTCCGATCTAATGCATTCAAATCCAACGACCCTCGAAAATTTCGAGTTGGCTCTCTGTATGAGCATTACCTGCCCAAAAAGCAGTATTCCACCAGCGTCCCCTTGCTATGTGTCAGGCTCAAATTATTTCAGGTCACCCCTCCCAAAACTGCTTGCGCCTCATAAAGCGGTGCGATGAAAACCAAGGCCACCTCTCGCATAATGACAAAATGAACACTGTTCACCTTACCCCATATTTAAAAAAGAAAACCGTTTTTCAATTTAAAGGAAAAAATCACCATTTTTCCTTTGTTTCGCCTATTTTCACAGTAAACCCTCCATAAGCCTCTGTGACCAATAAAGCCAGTGTTTTACCTTCCAATACGCTCTGGGCTCCTTCCATATCCTTTCAAGCTCAATAAAACCATTGATGTCCTTCTCTGTCACCCTTGTTTTTCTTAACAGTTTTTGTGTTTTGCAGGTAAAGACTCTTGTTCCAGGCTGACAAAGAAAAAGCCTGCATACAGTTAGAAGACAAATATGAAGATCATATCAAATTACTTTACCATGTGACATAAAATCAAAAGGATTTACTTTTGAAAGACAAAGTAAAAACCTGAAATGCACAATAAAGGTAAAGGAACACAGTAAAGGTTACTCAGCTGGGTTAAAGGATATTCATAGAGTTTAAAGAAAATCAGATGAAAGATCAAATGAAGGAATCAAACAGTGTAAAAGGATGCACACAATCAAGCAACTTAAAGGGAAAAATATCAGACAACAAAGCCAACGCAACCTGAATAAAAGGGACAGTAAGAAGTAGTTCAACAGCTGCCCCTATCATCTTGTATGAAGATCTTTCCTTTCCTAGAATAAATCTTAATTAGTTTTAGGATATTTTCCTAGTTTCATTATTGTATAAATAACTCTCTTCTCGAGTTATTATTGGTTCGAAGTTCAAGGTTCATAGTTCATTGCTTGTTAATTTGTCACTATTAATTCTACTTTGAACTTGGTTGCACCTTTGAAGGAAGTTTTTCTAGACACTTGATGTACTCAATTTTTTCTGGAACCTTAATATAAAGCAGAGGATTTTGAATTTGGTTTTACACAGTTTATGTTATCCTGTAAGTTTCTTTCCAGTTATCAATCATTATGTTTTTCTTTATATGCTTATGATTTGTAGAGATATTTAGGTAGGAAAAATTGTGTCTCAATTTATTCCTATAAGCTCCTGAAGTGATCATCTATTAAGAGAATGGATTAATGAACTGTCTGTTTAGCTAATCCCCTCTAATCAATAAATCATCGACATTTGTAAGCTTGAGTATACTGCCTTGAATCTTTGGAACGTAGTTTAGAAGGTTTTCCTACTTATGATTGTTCTGTTTTACAATCTGGAAACTGCGATAATCATATTATTTTATGTCTTCTTCTCACCACTATTTTGATCTATATCACTGTGTAAAGTTTTATAGCAGCCCTTTGCTGAGATATTAATATAACCCAAAGGATTAATTATTTCAATTCTACGTCTGTCTTCATTCATTGGTCTTCCAAAACTAAAACCAAAAACCCCAAAACAATTATTTTAGATGCTTTGGCATTGGTAGCTGACCTACTACTATCTCAGAGGTACAATATCGGACTGGGGCCGTTGCCAGGAATTCAAATTTCATTTAAGTTTCCCTTGGGACAACGATATTCTTTCATTCTTTCCTTTAAAGGTGATTAAAGGATTAGAGAGGTTAAAATCATTCACCTAGGTGACTCCACACTCCCAAGCTGACACCTTTTAAACATACTAGATCTCGTTCAGAAGCTGACATAGTTACTCCTCTGTCAAATCCTAAAAGGCTTATGAGAAAAGCCAATTCTAAAAGGGGACACCAACCATCTTCTTCTTCTTCTTCAGTCCTACAGTCTGAAGAATTAGAATCATTTGACCCCTATAGTAATATCCCATCTGATCCTAATTACTCCCATTTATCACCTAGGTTTGCTAAACTTCTAGATAAAGGAGTTGATTTTAAGTCAGCCTACCTTATTCATTCATTAGAATCTCATCCAATACCCACACTGCCACCCGAATCCCCTAAAACTGAATCTGATTTGGGTGTTAATCTACCAGAATATAAACCCACAGATTTCGTATCCCCTACCACTTATCATTTTCCTTCCATTTTTGACCGACTTGAAGCTTCTTCTTCTGAAAAACTTGAGGAGGCCTTCTCCATATATTCCAATCCTCTCTTTGAAACAAAATAAGGTATTCCTTTACAGGTCCCAAAGTTATTTTTTAAGACTCCTTTGAAGTCTTTTAGGAGATCTCCTCCTTCTTTACCCCCAACTAGTTCATCAACCTCTGAATCATCATCTTCTTCCTCTAGTTCTTCTTCATCCTTTACATCCACTCAAACACCTCATACTCCACCTAGACAACCTCATACACCTCAAGCACCTCATATACCTCAAGTGCCTCATACACCACCTGCTGTCATGGATTTCCGACCTATTGTACAGGCTAGATATGCTGCCTTAGTCTTACCTAATAACCTTGATGCATTCCCAGCTGGATACTTAAAATACCTTCCCAAGTACAATGGAGAAACTGGTCCCTCAGCTGAGCACCATCTTCAATCTTTCGTAGACTTTGCAGACAACATGAATATTGAACAAGAAAACATTTATATGATATTGTTTGTATAGTCACTTGAAGGAAATGTGAGAATTTGGTTTAGGCAGTTACCAACGGCTTCCATTAGAAATTGGGAAGAGCTTACAACCATATTTAAAAATAAATGGGGTTTGAAAAAGGATCCTCTTTATTTACTCACAGAATTTGAAGAGCTTAAAAGGAACTTCGGTGAACCAGTATCAGATTTTATCAATAGATTCAATAAACTCTATCACAAATGTCTGCTGATTGTAAGCCTCCTGTAGCAGCAACTAAGTCTAGATTTTCTAAAGCTTTTGATGATGACTTTGCTGTTATGCTACGAGAGAGAACTTCAAGAGCTCTTGAAGATATGAAAACAAACGCTATAGAAGTAGAAGCAAATAGGGCAGCCTCAAGTTCTTTAAAACTTAAGGAAGAAAAGGCCCAAAGAAAACTCAAATCTGTTCAAGAAGCCTCAGAAGACTAAAAAATAGATGAAATAACATCTCTTCTTAGAAACCTATCAAATGGGATTTCAAAGATTGAGACCCAACCTAGGACAATACACCAAACAATTACTAGACCTCAAAACCAAAATCAAGGTCAGTATAAAAGAAATCCACCACTACAAATTCTTTAGAGACCTAGCAATGATCAACAGGTTCCTACTCCTCTATTGATAGATGACCAACAACTTGATGATAATACTATGACAATTACTAAAGATATTAATAGTATGGATTCCGCTTCCGATCAAACAGCCATCATTCCTCTCTCACAGCAAAATCAGGTTCAAGAAGATTAGGAAGCTTCACAGGTCTCTAAATATCACGCTTTCTCTGAATTTTTAATTGCAGAGTTAAATAAGAGGTATGATCTTAGTCCTAGGCCTGGTCCTGGGAGACCTCCAAAGGAAACTCTAGTAATTGAACCATGTACCAAAACTGCTGAAGCTCAAACAACTCTTATTCAGCCCTTAGATCAGTCAATTGATACTACCCAAACTAGTATAAACATTTTGAATACAGTTAATGTTGAAAAAGAATTAGAGACGGGTAAGATCAAAATTCCACTGTTAGAACTTTCTAAAAACCCTGGTTACAAAAGCCAAGTCACAAAATGGATACAAAATACCTTGGTTGATGCTGAAGATGATGTCATAAGTCTGCAAGATGAAAAACTAGCAATAGTTTTTGGCCCTAGTTCAGACATGATAGATGAGATAATGCCTCCTTTCTATGTAACTCTTAAAACAAATGATTCCATGTTGTATAATTGTATGCTTGATTCAGGAGCATCACACAACCTTATGCCAAAATCTATCATGGACCATTTGAAACTCAATATAACTAGATCCTACCATGACCTGTACACCTTTGATTCTAAAAAGGTTCCTTGTTTAGGATTGATCAAAGATCTAGTGGTTACCCTTGCCCAAATTCCAGTGAAAAGTGTAGTACTTGATATTTTTGTAACATATATCCCTCCCAAGTTTGGAACGCTCCTTTCTAGGTCTTGCTATGCCAAATTAGGGGGAACTCTACAGATGGATATGTCATATGCTACTGTTCCTGTTTATGGATGAGAGTAATTAAGATTATATAGAGAGGTAATATTTGTACATACTATTTGTAAGACTGACCAGCCAAGGAACCATCCAATTTATGCAATAGATCAAGACTTCGGTTGTTTTCAACTCAGTTCAAACCAACATAAAACTCAAGTCAAAATTGAAGAGGTAATTGAAAGCCCTGAACCAAACCAAACTGATATTTGGAAACTATTCTTTGATGGCTCTTGCACAAAAAATGGGGTAGGAGCTGGAGTAGTTTTAATTTCACCTGAAAAAGAAAATATAACCCAATCATGTCAATTAGATTTTGAAGTTACAAATAATGTTGCTGAATATGAAGCTTTCCTTTTAGGATTGCAATTAGCCAAAAGCTTAAAAGTTCAAAACTTAAGTGTCTTTATTGATTCAGAACTTATTGTTAAGCAAGTAAGAAATGCTTGCCAGACCAAGCACCCTAGACTTAGGTCCTACCGAAATGAAGTATGGGATTCAGTTGAAAACTTCTTTAATGCTTTTAATTTGACTCATATTCCTAGAGATCATAATATTCATGTATATGCCTTAGCTGTCTCTGCTAGCTCTTTTAAAATTCCTAATCATACTGATGTACTCTATCAGATACAAATCAAATACATGCCATCTATCCTAGATAATCTGAAACATTGGCAAATATTCGAAGATGATGAACAATTGAAATCATTTCTGTAGGTAATAGATGATTTTTCATTTCTACAAATTGATGAAGATAGAACTGAAATAAATGAAATGCAGATGGAAATGATACTTCAGATTTAAAAACCCAAATTACCAATCATGACATTATTCAATTATCTAATAATTTCATTCCAAAAGGACTCATTCCTTTAGAAAAATTGTTTGATCAAAATGACGTCCTCCGAAACCCTCAGTCCATTTCTTCAGAAGATGACCTAGAAGAGATTAACATTGGAACTGATGAAGATATCAAAAACATCAAAATATGTGCATCTCTAGACCCTGAGATCGAAGCTCAATATATTAAGCTACTGCAAAGTTATAAGGATGTTTTTCTTGGACTTATGCTAATCTAAAGACCTATGATACTTCATTAATACAACATAAGATTCCTTTGAAGCCAGAAGAAAAACCTTGTCAACTGAAAGTTAGAAGGATAAATCTAGCCCTTCTATGAACTGTAGAAAGTGAGATTAAGAAAATGCTAGATGCTCAGATCATCTTCCCTCTTAGATATTCTAATTGGGTTGCAAATTTAGTTCCTGTTAGAAAGAAAAATGGAGAAATAAGACTTTGTTTGGATTTTAGAAATTTGAACAAGGCATCATTAAAAGATAATTATCCTTTGCCCAAAATGGATTAGATACTTCAAATGGTTTTAGGAGCACAAATACTTTCTATGCTTGATGGTTTTTCAGGTTACAATAAGGTGAATGTTGATACAACAAACAGGGAGAAGACAACCTTTACTACACCCTGGGGTACATTCATCTACGCTAGGATGCCATTTGGCTTAACCAATGCTGGAGAAACATTACAAAGAGCTATGGACATAGCTTTTATGGGTCAGGTAAATAAATTTGTGGTTATTTATCTTGATGACATAACTATTTTTTCTAAATCTGAATAGAAACATCTAAGGCACTTGATGAAGGTTTTTGACAGGTGTAGAAAATTTGGAATATCATTGAACCCTAAGAAGTCCTTGTTTGCTGTCAAAGAAGGAAAACTGTTGGGCCATATAATTTCAAAGGAGGGAGTAGTAATTGATCCCAAACGAGTATCTACCATTGAAACATTGACCTTACCTAGAAACAAGGAGTTTCAAGCTTTTCTAGGCAAGATTAATTTTCTAAGGAGGTTTATTCCAAATTATGCAGAGATTGTGAAAGATATAATTGACATGCTCTGAAAGGACCATGAAGTCAAATGGACTCCCTCTTCTAGGCATGCATTTGAACAAATAAAAAGGGCTATCTTTGAAGCTCCCGCCTTAGCCAGCCCTGATTATACTAAGCCATTCAGTGTTTTCACTTTTGCCTTTGAAACAACCCTTGTTGTTGTTCTATTACAGAAAAATGAAGATTCCCATGACCAACCCATAGCCTTTTTCAACAAGTTTATGAGAGATGTTGAGCTTAAGTATGAAATCATTGAGAAGCAAGCCTACGTCCTCATTCAAGCCCTAAAATCATTCAGAATTTATGTCTTACGTTCACCCATTACTACTTATATTCCTAATAGTGCTGTGAAAATTGTCTTAACCCAACCAGACACTGATGGTAAAAGAGGTAGATGGATCACTCAAATTCTGGAGTTTGATCTAACTATCAAGACTACCAAGCTGGTAAAAGGTCAAGGATTAGCCAAGCTTCTAGCTGAATCCAACTGCAAAGTACTTGGAATCAATTCTGTTTTAGAAATACAAGGGAAGAATACACAAGAACTTTCTGTCCTTGCAGAAGGGGAGAATCCACAAGAACCTTCCCTTCATCCTAAAGGGGAGAATCTACAAGAACCTCTACCTTCAAAGCAGATCAGTCCTATACACATTGATGAAAAATTCTTGTTGTCAAACTGGTATCAAGATATTGTAAATTTCTTGATCCATTTTGAGTGTCCAACATCATTCTCCAAAACCCAGTGTAAAACCCTTAAGTTAAAATCAGTCAAGTACTGCATTATAAATGCAAATTTATATTGGAAATATCCATTGAATATTTTGTTATTATGTTTAACAGAATCAGAAACTGAAGGAATCATTGATCAGTTTCATACAGGATTTTGTGGGGGACACTATGCTTGGAGAGAAATAGCATACAAGATTCTGAGGGGAGGATTTTATTGGCCTACATTTTTCTTACAAGTAGGAGCAAAGGTCAGAGGTTGTGTTCCTTGTCAAATGTTTGCTGGTAAACAAAAATTAGTAGCTCTTCCACTTGTTCCATCAATAGTTTCAGCACCTTTTTCTCAATGGGGATTAGATTTTGTTGGAGATATTCACCCAACTTCAAGTAATTAACATAGATGGATCCTCATTGCAACAGACTACTTTACTAAATGGGTGGAAGCAATTCCAGTAAAAAATGCTACTGATTCAGTAGTAATTAAGTTTATTGAGGAGAATATCTTATCTAGATTTGGTTGCCCAACTCAAATTGTCACTGATAATGTAGCAGCTTTTTCTAGTGTTAAAATGATTGAATTTTGCCAGAAATATCAGATTATGTTACATCATTCAACTCCATACTACCCTCAAGGTAATGGCCTTGCAGAGTCATCAAACAAAAGTCTGGTAAAGGTAATAAAAAAGACTCTAGCTGATCATAAGAAGAGTTGGGATTCACATTTGATTTATGCAGTATGGGCAAACATAATTACTCCAAAGAGATCAACTGGAAAATATCCATTTCAATTAGTCTATGGGAAAGATGCAATCTTCCCTACCAATTAAAATTCCTGCAGGATTCTACAGATGAACCTGATGATTTTTCAAGAAGAATAAATTAGATTATTGAACTTAATGAAAACATAGATGAAGTTCAATACAAATTGAATAAATATCAGAATAAGATGAAGACCTTGTTTGACAGAAGAGCCAGGGAAAGGTACTTTAAGGAAGGTGATCTAGTTCTAAGATGGAATGATAGGAGAGAAGAGAAAGGAAAGCATGGAAGATTTGACAATCTATGGTTTGGACCTTTAGCAATTATTGAAGTGAAGGGTAACAACACTTTTGTGCTGCAAAATCTTGAGGGGCTATATTCCACTTATCCTGTAAATGGAAGGTTTCTCAAACATTACATTCAGTACTAAGAAGTTGAAATAGTTTTCATTGTAAATACTCCAGTTTTTTTTTACCTTTCAAGATGTCAGACTGATTTTTATTACAATAAGGACTCCATAGCCCAAGGAGAAGGCACATGGATCTACAGGTTTTCTGCATTCTACTGGAGAAAGAAGTCCCAAGTTGGAGCCAATGTTGTAGCATTTTTTGGTTTTGATAAGATAGAATAAAATAGTCAAAAATAAAAAATATTTTGAAAAAATGTTAAGTTAGGATATGGACATAACAATAGTGAAAAAAATGTTAGTGAAAAAAATCTTGATGATGATGTCCATATCAAAGAAAATGTTAGGTTAGATGTCCTAAAAAATAAAGACAAAAAGAAAATGTTAGGTTAGAAATAAAAGAAAATAAATAAACTCTAAAAGTGAGCAAGTCTAAATGACAGTCAAATAGTTTAATCTTGACTGCTTCATGCTTTAAATTTGATGTTATAGTTACAGAATAAAGATCTGGCCAAACTGTTTAATCTTGGCAGATCAGTAGTTAGGTAGAGAATAATAAGATGCTCATCAATTTAATCTGAGCCCTTAGATGTTATAAGGTGAGAATTAGATAGTTTTTTTTTGCAAAATAAAAAAAAAGGAAAAGGGTTTGATAGCTTAAATGCACCCATTAAGTGAAGAAAAAATGATAGGATAAGCAAAGGGTAAGTAGAAGAAAGGTTGCAAAAGTTTGATGATTCATTGGACAAATGTACATTTATCATGTTTTACCATATGTTTCTATGTCCATGATGCAATTACACAAAGCAAATGAAGGTCTACAAGATAAATTAGTTAACTTCCCATTCATTCCTATATTCACTAATTTCCCCTTCCCACCTTCATACATTCATAACCATTCATTTTCTATAAAAAAACCCCTTTCCTAAGGACAAAACCCTTTTTGCCTAGGAAAAGTGAAAACCCCATGTAAAATCCATTTTTACCCGAAAACCCACAAAAATATGTTTACCCTAAGTATTGATGTATATATGCAAAAAGAAAATAACCCATGAAAAACATTATACTTGGTGTATTTCCCCTTTTCTGCTTATATTTCATATATTTCACTTTTCCGCTCATATTTCATATATTTCCCCTTTCCGCTCATATTTCATATTAACTCTAACTTATAGTATTAAACCCTTAAATTCCCTTTTCCTGTATATTATTAACTCCTTTATTAAAATACCCCCAAACCTTTAGTTTTATTATAAAACTATGTATTAAATAAAATATCGCATCGGCGGATCCTAAGCTTCTCAACATGCATGTACACCCTCCATCATTGCAATATGCGATGCGCGATAGACCCGGAATATATATATATATATATATATATATATATATATATATATATATATATATATATATATATATATATATATATATCATACCCATTTCGCATCTGCCTCCATCGCAAGTCCCGACTAAAATCATTACCCTCTGCCATTGCGATCTCCGATTGCGATGCGATGGGAACCCGGACTCAACGCAATATATATTATGATTTATTTTCATATCGCATTCGACCATTATCGCATTCCTTTGCGAAGGGCCTTCCTTCGCCAAACCCCAATTGCAATATGCAATGAACCTAGACCCGATATTATTAATCCTCCCGAATTCATCTTTTTCAAGTCCGCCATATCATGTTTTGCAAAGGGTTTCTTTGTTAAACTCTTTTTATGTTTTAAACGAAGAATCAACCTAAACCTTTGTTTAAACATAAATCCCCACTAAACCCATAATAAAGTGCCATACCGCCATAATAGCTACGTACTGCTTCTTCGCTCCACCACGTTCGATCTAATGCATTCAAATCTAACGGCCCTCGACAATTTCGGGTTGGCTCTCTGTACGAGCATTACCTACTCGAAAAGCGGTATTCCACCGGCCTCCCCTTACTACATGTTAGGCTTAGATTATTTCGGGTCACCCCTCCCAAAACCGCCCGTGCCTCATAAAGTGGTACGATGAAAACCAAAACCACCTCCCATATAACGACAAAATGAACATTGTTCACCCTGCCCCATATTTCAAAAAGAAAGCCGTTTTTCAGTTTAAACGCAAAAATCACCATTTTGTCTTTGTTTCACCTGTTTTCACAGTAAACCCTCCATAAGCCTTTGCGACCAATAAAGCCAGTGTTTTATCTTCCGATATGCTCTGGACTCCTTCCATATCCTTTCAAGCTCAATAAAACCATTGATGTTCTTCTTTGTCACCCTTGTTTTTCTTAACAGTTTCTGTGTTTTACAGGTAAAGACTCTTGTTCCAGGCTTACAAAGAAAAAGCCTGCATACAGTTAGAAGACCGATATTAAGATCATATCAAATTAATTTACCATGTGACATAAAATCAAAAGGATTTACTCTTGAAAGACACAGTAAAAACCTGAAATGCACAGTAAAGGTAAAGGAACATAGTAAAGGTTACTCAGCAGGGTTAAAGGATATTCATAGAGTTTAAAGAGAATCATATGAAAGATCAAATGAAGGAATTAACCAGCGTAAAGGATACAAACAATCAAGGAGCTTAAAGGGAAAAATATGAGACAACAAATCCAATGCAACCTGAATAAAAGGGACAGCAAGAAGCAGTTCAACAACTACCCCTATCTTCTTGTATGAAGATCTTTCCTTTCCTAGAATAAATCTTAATCAGTTTATGGATATTTTCCTAGTTTCATTATTATATAAATAACTCTCTTCTCAAGTTATTATTGGTTCGAATTTCAAGGTTCATAGTTCATTGCTTGTTAATTTGTGACTGTTAATTCTACTTTGAACCTGGTTGCACCTTTGAAGGAAGCTTTTCTAGACACTTGATGTACTCAGTTTTTCTGGAACCTTAATACAAAGTAGAGGATTCTGAATTTGGTTTTACACAGTTTGTGTTATCCTGTAAGTTTTTCCAGTTATCAATCATTATGTTTTTCTTCATATGCTTATGACTTATAGAGATATCTAGGTAGGAATAATTGTGTCTCAATTTATTCCTATAAGCTCCTGAAGTGATCATCTATTAAGAGAATGGATTAATGAACTGTTTGTTTAGCTAATCCCCTCTAATCAATAAATCATCAACATCTTATGTAAGCTTAAGTATACTTACTTGAACCTTTGGAATGTAGTTTAGAAGGTTTTCCTACTTATGATTGTTCTGTTTTACAGTCTGGAAACTGTGATAATCATATTATTCTATCTTCTTCTCACCACTATTTTGATCTATATCACTGTGTAAAGTTTTATAGCAGCCCTTTGCTAAGATAATAATATAACCCAAAGGATTAATTACTTCAATTCTACATCTGTCTTCATTCATTGGTCTTCCAAAACTAAAACCAAAAACCCCAAAACAATTATTTTAGATGCTCTGGCATTGGTAGCTGACCTACTACTATCTCAGAGGTACAACATGTTTGGAACCTTACCCAAGTTGGACAGAGCCTCCTGGAAATCACACCCATAGGATGTAAAACCGTCCATATAAATTTCTACTGCCTCATGGAATATCTCGACAAAGATATTCAGGACTGCCCTTTGGAAAGTGGCAAGGGCATTGCATAAGCCAAAAGGAAGGACCCCATAAGCGAAAATACCCCAAGGACAATTGAAGGTGGTTTTATTCTGGTCCTCTGGGCTAATCTGGATTCGATTGTACCCTGTGAACCCATCTAGGAAAGAGAAAAACCTTTTCCCTGCCAGGCCATCTAGCACTTGGTCAATGAAAGGTAGAGGGAAATGGTCCTTCTTTGTTGCTTTGTTCAATTCTTTGTAATCGACACAAATCCTCCATTTCTGATTTTTCTTTGGGACCAACACCAAAGGAGAAACCCACTCACTATTCGAGATAGGGTAAATGAATCCTGCATCCAACAACTTTTGCAGTTCTTCTTTGACTATATCCTTGAGAGCTGGATTAATTCTCCTTTGGGGTTGTCGAACTGGTTTGCAACCTTCTTTGATATAAATGTGGTGAGTACACACCAAGGGGTACAATCCCTTCATTTCCTTATAATTCCAAGCAAAGGCATCCAGATTTTCCCTTAGCATGTTGCATGGCTTTTCTTCTTGGTGTACATAAAGAGAGGGGTTGATTTTCAAAGTTCTCTCAGGGCCGAATTCTATTGTTTTGACATGGGTGGGTTTGAATCAGCTAAGCTTAGATCAATATGATGGTTTCTCTTGGTTTCCTTTACTACTTCCTCTAAGGACAAGGTTTTGGGAGTTGGACTTTGGAGTATGTGTTCAATCAAATCATCTTCATCTGACTGTCCTCCTCCCATGGCAGTTTCTAGGGTATAGAGTTGGGCTGAGTAGATTTCATCTTCTTCCTCCTCTTCTAGCCATAAAGGTAAGTCATGTTATAAATATGGTTGAGTAGGAGGGTACAAGAACAATTTCTTGGACAGATGCTCATTTTCGATAGTCATATTTCCAGCCTTGCAGCTAATGTAAGCATCGACAATGGCTAAACAAGGCCTCCCAAGTATGAGAGGATAACCACTAAGCTTGGCCTTAGGTTGGAGAACTAGGAAGTCTGTAGGGTACTCCTAGGAGTCAATGGGTACCATCACATCCTCAATGATCCCCTCAAGGGCTACTGTGGAACGATTTGCAAGTTGCAAGACTGTTGTGGTCTTTCTTAATGAACCCTGGAGATTGAGCTTGAGCATGGTGTCCTTAGTCATTACATTAATGGCAGCCCCAAGATCAATAAAAGTGTGTGGGACAATGGTGCCATTGATGTGCACATGTACTATAGGGCTTCCAGGATCCAAATACTTTGGGTGAATTACCTGCCCCAACATTAAGTTGGACAGCTGTCCAATGACATTAATGGTAGGGGTGTCTCTTTTTCGCCTCCCTGGATGTTTGAAACACTTCTCTTTAATCAATTTGTTGTAAATAGGTACATCCTTGATGGCTTGGAGAAGTGGAATTTTGACACATAGATTTTTCAAGTCACCCAGAAATTCATTCTCTTCTGAGGTAGGCTGAACTGGATGAGTTAATCTTTCGGGAAAGGGTGGTGGATTCACTCTAGGCATAATTTACTCTCTCTCCTCCTTGCTCTCCCTAGGTGGAGATGGAGGTTGGTTGTCTGGGAGTACTCTCCTAGACCTTAGGTTGATTTCCTGAATCTCCATAACATAAGCAGGATAAGATGTCTCTCTATTGTATACTTGTTGTGCTTGTTTGTTGTTGGGGTTCGGATTTGGCTAGGCAGGCATCTGAGGTTGTTTAGGTGGAGCAGGGTGTAAAATCTGTGGTTGAGTAGGAGGTGAAGGCAATAAGGCTAGAGCATTGTTGTATGGGGGTGTCCACCCTTGGGGTGGTGCATTCCACTGAGGCTTTGGTGGAATATATTTTCATGTGTTAAGTTATGGTATGTTCTATGCTTATAACAATTTACTTCTTTTTCTTATTATATTCCACTGATTAGCAATCACATGTACATAAAGTAAAGTGCAGATAGAACATTAAACGATCGACAGAAAACAAGCCAAGACAAGAGACACAAGATGTGGCGGCTAGCCAGGGACAAACCCCACAATGTGTGGGGAAACCCTTTGATCAAATATTCTTTTATCTTCAATAATTCAGCAGAGAGAAATAGTACAATAAATCTGATTCATATCAGCAGTAGCAAACCCTAGATCAGTAGCATCAGCATTAGCGGCTTCATTATCAAACTAGGGAAGACCATATCTCACAAACCGACAGTCGGATTGACTTCATTCCACCACCAAAAGTTTCGGCTTCCAGAGGAGGTTCAGATGAACCTACAGCGCAGTTCAGATGAGGATATCTTCTAGGCCACGCAAGTCAATCTTTACTTCTGCAGTTGCAGCTTCAGTTTCAGCAGTTTCCGGCTTCAAACTAGGGCAGTTGATATCTTGCAAACCGTTCGTCGGATTGACTTCATTCCACCACCAAAATTTGCGGCTTTCAAAGGAGGTTCAGATGAACCTACAATGAAGTTCCAAAGAGGAGATCTTCTAGGCCATGCAAGTCAATCTTTACTTCTGCAGTTGCAGCTTCAGTTTCAACAGTTTCCGGCTTCAAACTAGGGCAGTCGATATCTTGCAAACCGTTCGTCGGATTGACTTCATTCCACCACCAAAAGTTGCGGCTTTCAAAGGAGGTTCAGATGAACCTATAGCGCAGTTCCAAAGAGGATATCTTCTAGGCCACGCAAGTCAATCTTTACTTCTGCAGTTGCAGCTTCAAATTCAACAGCTTCCGGCTTCACATGTGTGAGAGAGAGAGACCCATTTCAGCGCAGTAGAGAAGAGACTCATATCTACGCAGTAGAGAGAGAGAGAGATGTGATGAGATGAGTGAGTCCAAATGAGGAAAAATCCTCTTATATTTATACACAACGTTGGTGGGTGAATAGATGCGACTGTTGGGCTTCTGAGCCTACATGAGTTGTAGGTCGGCTTGATAATAATTCCATAATCAAAATAAATTAATATCTCCATGAATACTTATCGGAATTGGAAGATCTTTATATCAATCCTACACCTCTCGACGAGAGGAATCTAATAAAAATATTATTAGCCATGAATAAGATGACCCACATGAAGTTTTGCCCTGGTTTCCAATTTTAACACTCCCTCTCAACCATGGAGAACTTCATCTGCAATCTGTCTATCGGTCGTTACTATTCATCCATCAAATGCACTGCGTTGTACAGCCTGACCCTTGCCCTGCTCTGCTCTATTTTGCCTGTTCTTCTTTGTCTTGTTCTGCCCTGCACTGATCTGTACTATTTTGTTTTGTTCTGCTCTGCTCTTGCATTGTTCTGTTCTACTCTGCTTTTGTCCGAATTATGAAGAAGAAGAAATGATCAAGGATGTATCATACTGACTCAAAGTCAGTCTTAGAGTATGTACCACTGGTCCCAGACCAGTCTCAACCAACCCAAAGTCAGCATCATAGTGAGTACAACTCCAATGGTCCCAGACCAATATCATCCTCCACTGACTCAAAGAGTCTCAGAGTATGTACCACTGATCCCAGACTAGTCTCAACCGACCCGAAGTCAGCGTCATAGTATGGTACAACTCCTACCACTGGTCCCAGACCAGTGTCATTGATCCCAGATCAATGGAGGTCATCCTAGCGTAGGGAGTACGGTAGTTACAACGATGCGTCCATCGGTACTACTATGGTCCCTAACTTCATTTCCCTACTCATTGATCAGATGAGAGGTACTTCCCATGAGTCCCAGACTGCATGGGTAGGATGCCTCGACAGGAGAACTAATCAATCCTGTCCTCACAGGAGAACACATCAATCCTGCTACAATTGCCATGGAGAACACATCAATCTAGGCCTCACAGGAGAACACATCAATCCTGCTACAATTGCCATGGAGAACACATCAATCCAGGCTGCCATGGAGAACACATCAATCCAGGCCTCACAGGAGAACTAATCATCCTGCTACACAGGAGAGCGAATCATCCTGTTCCACAAGAGAGCGAATCATCTTGTCCCACAAGAGAGCGAATCATCTTGTTCCAGTGTGCACCACCAGGGAGGGTGAGTCACCCTGTGGTCATATGTTGCTCCAGTAGGAACCGCAAGCCCTCAGAGCTCCCAGAGCTCAATGTATGCAACAACATGACCCTTGTACAAAGGTTTCTTGCCGACTCCAAGTTGTTTGGGAAAATCACAGATTAGATCTTTCCTCGGGGCTTTGACAAGGTGTATCAACCTGTACATCATCTTAATGTGATGGAGCTTCCTTGCTCATCGACTTACCATATCCCAGATGATGTCTATCTACTAGAGCAATTGACGAATATGGGATTCCTCAATAATCGAATCCCACCTCTAGTTGTTACAGAGAATCACAGTGGTATCCAATGTAAATCCAAACAGCTCACTGAAGAGCTTTCGCAACCAGACTGCCTCACACGAGGTTATGCTAGCAACAATATATCCTGCTTCGGAGGTGCTCAAAGCCATCGACTTCTGCTTCCTTCTCATCCAGGATATCGAAGCAGATCCCAAGGTGAAACACTACCCAGAAGTGCTCTTACGGTCCACCACACTGCTTGCCCAATCAACATCAGTATATCCAAGTAGTCTCACATCTCCGGTAGTGTATCTTAATCCATGAGAGATTGTGTCCTGAAGACATCTCAGAAGATTCCTGGCATCAATCCAGTGAGGCTCAACCAAATATGAGCTCATAATGCTAACTGAAAAACATATGTTCAGACGGAGGTTCACCAAGAACATCAATGCGAATGAGTTTTTGAAACTCAGAGGCATTTCCCAAGTCTGGTCCGACATCACTACCATATAACTTCTAAAAGTTAAGATCCTCGAGGTAGTCATAGGCTTGCAGTCCATCATACCGAATCTTTACAATATATTTACCACATATTTTCCTTGAGATAAGAAAATTTCCCTTGGCTTCTGCCACACTTCAAGTCCTTGGTCCTTCATTTCAAATTCAGAAGCCATCTCCCTCTTACATTTGTGAATGAGAGGGTTCACACCTGTTAGAAAGAGGTCATCCACATACAATACCAGTATGAGAGGCTTGTCATCTTCAACCTTAAAATAAAGGTTAGGATCGGCTTCACTCCTAGTGAATCCCAGCTTCATCAAGTAGCTATCGATCCTCTCATACCATGCTCGGGGTGCTTGCTTTAGCCCATAGAGAGCTTTCTTCAACCTGCATACATGAGATTTTCGATCATAAATCTCAAATCCTTCGGGTTGCTCCACGTAGACCTCTTCTTTGATCGAGCCATGCAAGAACGCAATATTGACATCCATCTGATGTAGGTTCCATCCTTGTGAAGCGGCAAGGGCTATGATCGAGCGGATGGTCGTATATCTGGCAACAGGTGCAAATATCTCATCATAGTCTATACCTTCCTTTTGGGAGAAACCTCGAGCAACAAAACGAGCCTTATACTTTTCCGTGCTTCCATCTGCTGCATGCTTTATCTTGTAAAGCCATTTGGAAGTAACAACAGTCTTGTCCTGGGGTCTGGGAACTACTTCCCAAACATCATTCTTTATGAAAGACTCATATTCTTCGGTCATAGCATCCTTCCATACTTGATGCTTGACGGCATCTGAAAATGACGAAGGCTCATTTTGTATGATCGTGCTCATGATGGTCAGGTATCCTTGATACCTATTAAGTTTCTTACTTTGATGGAAGGTTCCTCAGGGTGCAGCGTGTCCTTCAGCATCATCAAGTATCCCCCTAAGCCATGAAGGCCTCTTCCTAGAAGAGGAAGGCTCATGTGGATGAGGATCAATCGGATCCATGGGTTCTTCTACATCAGGCATTGATTCATCATCCTTTTCTTTCGGTTCCTTGGTGTCAGCTTCTTGAGAGCTCCTCAAAGTCGGAAGATTGATCACCTTGCTGAGAGCCATATCTTCGTCAAAGGTGACATCATGACTAATTATGACTTCCCTTTGACCGGCTACATAGATTCTATAGCCTTTAGTATTTTCACCATAGCCCACGAAAATTCCCTTCTTTCCAGATGCTCCCAATTTATTTCTTTTCTCTTTCGGCACATGAAAGTATACAGGGCTTCCAAAAATTTTAAAATGAGAAACATCAGGTTTCTTACCGGTGAATTTTTCTTCAGGAGTCTTGGAACCCAATGCTTGATGAGGGCATCGATTTTGTACATATACGGCAGTGATTGTAGTTTCAGCCCATAGAAACTTTGGAAGTCTTTGATCATGTAGCATGGCCCGGACAGCTTCCATCATCGTGTGGTTCTTCCTTCCCACCACACCATTCTGCTCAGGAGTATGTGGTGTAGTAGTCTCCCTCTTAATGCCAACCTCAGGTATGCCTGAGTAAACCAATTGTAATATATCGGAGGTCTTGCTTTGGCTTGAGGGGAATGGTCCCCTTTTGAGCTTTCCTTTGGCACATCCTGGACATACACCTTCTTTCTCTACTTGGAATTCCGGCATCCCTGTTACCATCTGTCTTACATCGGGTATAACTTTATAATGAAGGGGGGAAAACTTCTAATGCCAAAGTTCGAACTGAAGAGATGTGTCATAAGACATGAAACCTAGCAGACTTCCATCAACATGATATAATGAATCAACACTAAACCCAAGAGTAAAGGCATCTTTAACATTAATTTTCCATATACATACCTTGCCATTGCTGAAGGTTACCTTGTAGCCTTTGTCTTCCATTGCCAAGATGGATACTAGGTTCCTTTTGAGGTCAGGTGCATTTAATACATCCTAGAATTTCTAGCCTTCTTGAATGCTTGTCCTCTTCCTTGATTCCGAGCTCTCCTCTTACCTTTGCTGTTGAATTTGTTATTCCTTTGATTGCCATCAGAGGGATTTCAAGTTGCACCACTACATACTGTACCATGCTTCTCTAATCATGATTATCATCATGATGCCCATGTCCATGATTTTATCCATCATAATTCTGCTCAAACTAGTGTGCATCATCATCATGCTATCCTATATGTCCATGATCTCATGTTGCCCTTTATGTCCATGATCTCATTCATCACGATGCTCATGATCTCATACATAGTGACTTGCTTTATCGCAAATGTAACATCATCATTTTCTTCTAGCCTTAGGTCCAGCCTTTCCTTTTGATTTAGTCCCAGAATTATTTCTTTTCTTTGCATGAGAAGAAAAGGCAGCAGGAGGACCTTTAGGCATGGGCATTTCTTGCACTTCTTCCCTTGTTTCTTCTTAAATGCATCTAGCCATTAATTCCTCGAAACCAGGAATTACATTATAGTTCAAAAGAGTAGTCCTAAACACATACCATTCAAATGGAAATCCTCCAAGAGTTGTGAGTGCCATTTCTATGTCAGTAATAGTTTCCCCAATAGATAGGAGATCGTTCTTGATCTAGGTGATTCTTAAGAAGTATGCTTGCATACTTTCATCTTTACCCTTCTTGATTTCCCTCAACTTATTTCTAAGAAGCAAAACTTGATTTGCATCATTAACTTTAAATAAACTCACCAGTCTGTCGTAGATTTCCTTGGAGGTGTCTAGATCAGAGATGTAGGCCACCAAGCGCTTGTCGATAGAGTCCCGGATGATCTTCTTTGTTTTGACTTCTCCATTTTTCCATTTGTTCCAGGCAGCAGTAGATGCATTTGATGAAGGCTCAACAATATTGCCTCTTACATGGTACAACACTCCTTGATGTTCAAGGGTTAGATCGATAGACATCTTCCATCCGTGATAGTCAGCTTTCTCACAAAGCTTGTCTTCAGCAGGAAAGAGTGTTGAGGACCCCATAGTTATTTTAGGATAACCTTGCCAATCTTCTCTTCAATGATTGCTCTTGCTCTTGCTCGGGCTTTATCTTCACCTCAGCTCTGATACCATGTTAAGTTATGGTATGTTATATGCTTATAACAGTTTACTTCTTTTTCTTATTATATTCCACCGATTAGCAATCACATGTACATAAAGTAAAGTGCAGATAGAACATTAAACGATCGATAGAAAACAAGCCAAGACAAGAGACACAAGATGTGGCGGCTAGCCAGGGACAAACCCCACAATGTGTGGGGAAACCCTTTGATCAAATCTTCTTTTATATTCAATAATTCAGTAGAGAGAAATAGTACAATAAATCTGATTCATATCAGCAGTAGCAAACCCTAGATCAGTAGCATCAGCATTAGCAGCTTCATTATCAAACTAGGGCAGACCATATCTCACAAACCGACAGTCGGATTGACTTCATTCCACCACCAAAAGTTTCGGCTTCTAGAGGAGGTTCAGATGAAACTACAGCGCAGTTAAGATGAGGAGATCTTCTAGGCCACGCAAGTCAATCTTTACTTCTGAAGTTGCAGCTTCAGTTTCAGCAGTTTCCGGCTTCAAACTAGGGCAGTCGATATCTTCCAAACCGTTCGTTGGATTGACTTCATTCCACCACCAAAAGTTGCGGCTTTCAAAGGAGGTTCAGATGAACCTACAACGCAGTTCCTAAGAGGAGATATTCTAGGCCACGCAAGTCAATCTTTACTTCTGCAGTTGCAGCTTCAGTTTCAGCAGTTTCCAGCTTCAAACTAGGGCAGTCGATATCTTGCAAACCGTTTGTCGGATTGACTTCATTCCACCACCAAAAGTTGCAGCTTTCAAAGGAGGTTTAGATGAACCTATAGCGCAATTCCAAAGAGGATATCTTCTAGGCCACGCAAGTCAATCTTTACTTCTGCAGTTGCAGCTTCAAATTCAACAGCTTCCGGCTTCACATGTGTGAGAGAGAGAGACCCATTTCAGCGCAGTAGAGAAGAGACTCATATCTGTGTAGTAGACAGAGAGATATGTGATGAGATGAGTGAGTCCAAATGAGGAAAAGTCCTCTTATATTTATACACAACGTTGGTGGTGAATAGATGCGACTGTTGGGCTTCTAAGCCTACATGAGTTGTAGGTCGGCTTGATAATAATTCCATAATCAAAATAAATTCATATCTCCATGAATACTTATCGGAATTGGATGATATTTATATCAATCCTACACTTCTCGATGAGAGGAATCTAATAAAAATATTATTAGCCATGAATAAGATGACCCACATGAAGTTTTGCCCTGGTTGCCAATTTTAACATCATGACTAGTTGGTTGTTTGTGAATGGTACTGAGGTGCAAAAGACCAAGGAGAAGGTGTAGACCAGGAGGGATGAGTAGGGGCCCCCAAGAGGGAATTAATGTGTTCTGGTTAGGGTTGTAATATGCATGGGATGACCCTTGCATGCCCTGCTGGTATGGCCAAGGCCCATGGGGTCTCCTTTGATTTATGTAGCAGAGTTGTTCAGTCACCCCTTCAGTTCCCTGATACACAACTTTTAGTCTAGGTAGAGAAGGGCACTTGTCTATGGAGTGGTTTTCTTCACAGACTGAGCCAATTTCGATCAGGTTTAATAGACATTCATTCCTAGGGTGCCTCCTTATGTATCTAGGGCATTTATCCATGAATCATGTCAAATAAGAAAGATTTTCATGGGTGGAATATGGCATAGGGGTGATTAGCTGAAAGAAAGATTTGGTTCAGCCAATCTATGGTCGGGTGGTACGTGGAAGTCCCGAACTTGGTTGGGCTAATCATTCATTAATAAGAACGGTTTCTCCTTACTATTTTATGAGAAAATGTATTGGTTAATATGAGGCATTTATGGCTGATGTATCCTTGTTATTTATGTTGGTTATATGCTAGTTATGAGCATGTTTTATGACAGTGATGATGTATGGATCTCATCATGTTTTGATTTGTAAATGAATGTAAAATGAATATATGACCTAATAGATGATACTGCAACTAATCTGATAAGGCATCAATGCTTCTTAGCGATTCTTAGATAATTATGAGACCCCTATGCTCAAATACGTTGTTATGACCTGTAGAATGCATATTTGTGACATGTTTGACAAAATGCCTATCACAACTAGTAGGGGTCTAGCAAAGTATTTTTAAGTATTTGTATTTGTTTCATTGTTTCGATGTTACTTTTCATTCTTGAAATTTCCATGGAGTTTTGGGCAGTGGCCTGAGTCCTGGCCCTGAAAAAGTGGCACAAAATCCAGTGTCGCAGGCTCAAAACTAGTTGAAAAAGTCCCTAGTCGTTTGCATGCCTATGCTATGAGAGCAAATGGAGGACCCTAGGTGCATGCATTCCCATGTCATGGGAGAAGGTGAGCCTCTAGGGAAGTGAAGTGTCAAGTTGTCACAGGGGTTAATCACCTGGAAGGGTTGGCTGTTGTGATGTAGGAAAGTGTTCCCTTTGCAGACAGAGGCAACCCCTCTAGCCCTAGAGTGTGTGTAGTCACAACAAGACAAAACAATAATCAATTTCCTTAAATAGATATCATTGTAAGGGCCTACCTCAAACCGGTGTTCAATGAAGCCTTCGTTGTACCGCTCCACCCCTCTAGCCCTAGAGTGGGTCTAGTCACAACAGGACAACAATAATCAATTTCCTTAAGCAGATATCATTGTAAGGGCCTACCTCAAAACGGTGTTCGATGAAGCCTTCGTTGTGACGCTCCAGCTATCATTCTTTCTCCTTCATGAGCAGTATACCTGAAACAACACAAGAGAAAAACAGAACACGTGACAACATACAACAATTTATTTACTTACAAAGTCAAGGAATCATAAACTATCATGCATATTACACACAAGACATAGGAAATCATCATTGATTGTATTAAAAATAAACAACAGCAAAGCTTACAACCAAGCCTTGACACAGCAAACTTCCTCGAAGGGTCCAGCCAACATGTTTCTTCAAGCATTCAATTTCAAGATGGGTCTCCCAAATGAATGATGACTCTCTCTCTCACTCACACTAATGCAAGGCTAAGGCAATCCACAACCAATTGCTCTACTATCAACAATTCACAACAAACTATCAAACTCACACAAAGCTAACTAATCTGCTCAAATCCAAAAACCCAGAACTAACTGACCATAGCAATCGGAAGTGTGAGTCTCCATGAATGAGGGAAAATGAGCTTATCCTCAAGGGAAGTTGCTCAAAAGCTGGAACAAACATCCCAAGGGAGGAAAGGCGAACTCCCCAAACCCAACAACCAGCTCTAGAAACACCTAGAAGCTTTATGTTCAAACTAATTTGCCATATCTGGTCCGTTGCAAGTCATACATGAAGACTTAGCGACGACGGCACAAGGAAGCAATGCATTCAGAGTCATCATCACAAGAGTGATTTTGAATACTTGCACCGAGCCCTAAAATTTGACCGTCGCAGGAAACATATGTACCCCTACGACGACGTCGCAAAGCTATAGTTCATCACAGGGAATTGTCACAGGCAGAATGAGGTTAACCTGCGACGATGCAGAAACATGGGTAAAAGGGTCAATCTTCAGGATCAGAGAGAACTTGTTTGATCTTCTTGAATGAATAGGAATATGTGGACATATTTATTTGATGTATGACACAGTGGAGATGTCGCTCAAGGGAATATGAGGCTAGTGACAAATTACTGTGTAACAGATGCCCCCTAAAGCATGAAGGTCGAGAGAATGGGAGGGGTGAAATGCTTTACAAAATCATAACCGGACTGGAACACCATCACTGAAAGCCTACAAGCGCAAGTACAACTGATATCTCTGATAGTGAAATACATGCAGTCGAGGCATGGGCGCAGCCATCTAAAAGACTGATAAACTTGGCCTGTGGTATGAACGCAGTCACCTAGCCAATAAGACCATATAAATAGAGGTATGGACGCAGCCATCCAGAAAGACTCAGGTATAGTCGCGGCCATCCAATCAAAGAGTCATGTATAAAATCATGCACTAATCCACGCAAACCGAACTTATGTAATCTTAGTTCAGGGTATTGAATCCCAACCGATCATAGTACAATCTCTAGTATGCGAATATATGTGCTGAAGTCGAGCATACTAAAAAATTGCTTGATTACCAGTCAATGATGTAAACCGTTTAACAAGCGCGAGAGAAACCACCAGTAATGTCAATGGTTCTCAAGGTACTGCCAGTACAATCCACTAAGTGTGAAGAATGATTTGGAGTCGAACACTCGTGGAATCACCTGATGGAAGACCAATGATAAAAGCTTGTCGTTGAGTGTGAAGAACTTGCCGTTGAGGCATGCAAGCTCCAAGGTACGGAAAGGAGTTGGTGTCGACAAGAAGTGATCTGTCGCAGGAGGGCCATGATGTTTCCCCCATCAACGACACGAGACAAGGAACAAGATGAAGATGGATGATGCAAAGAACCATAGGAGGAGGTAAGGGTGCAAACTGCAGAAGGATTATACTCTTGAACATATCGGCGACATGACTCCGGAGTGCGGCAACATTTTGGTACCAAGGGATCGATGGCTTGGTGGAGACAACAGGGACTAGATGGAATGAAGCAAAATGGCAAACCCAAAACCCTGGAAGGCTAGTGACAATGTGAGGATATCCCAAACCTGTTGAAAAGAAAAAGTGTCGATGTTCAAGAGTGCCGAGCTGCCATAGGTAACCAATAGACGATTTCCAATTTTTTTCCCCACAATTGCTGGCGAGTACCCCAATTATTTTTGAAAAACAAGCTTGAAGGGGATAGCATATGCTTATGATATAAGTTCGTCCTTCAAAAAAATCCAACCTAGTGAAAGTTTAACAAGCCCTAGGAAGGAAAAGCTCAGGTCTCATCATGGTGACAAGTCCAATGTCGTCAGGATTTAACGAGTCTGACATAGGAAAAACTCGGAGTCTTTTTCATATTTAGAGAGTTTAAAAAAGACACGAAAAGAAAACTCCAGGGGAATTCCTTTTCGTAAATTTGTGTCCCTTGAGCCCGAAAAGGTAGAAAATAATACTCGAGAGAACCGCTTGACTTATTACGGTTAAGGAGTACTTTTTGTTCATAGTGTCTCCAGCACGAAAAGGTAAAAAAACTCACTGGAAACATGACGTTTCGTAATGAAAAACGAGCCCGAAATGACAAAGGCTCAACTATCTTTTCGTGTTTAAATGGTTAGAAAAGAGTTGAAAGTGGACCGCCTTTTTATTCTGTCTGACAAATTAAAAAGGAAAACTCGACAATCTTTTCGTCTTTTATAAGTCAGAAAAGAGCTTAAAGAAGACTTCTAGAAAATTTCACAATATGGACCAAGCATGTATCAACCATGAAATGTATTCATCGTCCCTGTTTCTACACATAAAAACAAAGTATAAGATCCATTCGACAAAAATGAACTATAAATTTGAAAAATTAGGTAAAAAAAACCCTAAAACCATAGGTAAGAACCAAAACATGGTGCAAAACGCAGGCCCTATAGTTTAAAAACCCTAAAATTGGGAAAAATATCTATATAAAGGCCTATGGTAAATCATATTTACATTGTGTTTTGAGTTTTTAACCTTTGGTAACTTTTCAACTACATACCTGTGCGATTTTTGGAGCTCAATTCCGTCCCCTGTGGTCGACAATTTCGTGCAAGACTTTTGCCAAGTAAGTACATCAATCTATTCTCTGCATTTTGATTGTTTTGAAGTTGAATTTCATGCTTTTTAGGTGGTTTTTGGTGAATTGTTTGTTTCATAACCGCGCCTCGGTCGTCGCGGAAGTCCCTCACAGGTTAGCGACAATCGAGGATTTTACACATACCATAATCGACATCGTCGCAGGAAACAGGTGTACTGCTGTGATGCTCCAACAAAAAATGAACCACGAAATCAAGTCGTCATTGCTGTTTAAAAAATAACTACGATGACGTTGCGAATATGAATTTTTCATTTTCGGCAGAATTTTGAATGGTCAAAATAATTCTATTTGTTGTTATGGGGTTTATGCAGGGTGTGATAATGGCGTACGTGTGGCAAGAGCGAACTCATGACATTGATGATGAAAGAGAATTCAATGATCCTTAATGCAAAAGAGCCTTGTGAAATTGCAGGCTCCTGAAATTTTTCCTCACACCACTCCTTCGGGCACAGCTAGACTTGCTCGAATTCTTGATTCATTCGTGGAACTCGGCGGAAGGCAAGTTTGTTATTCAACGTCAAGAGATTGAGTTTGATGCGACCGACATATACTTCCTGACAGGCTTATCTCATCGAGGTGAGAAACCTCGCATGAAGGGCATGCAGGTTGCCAGGGAGACTCTCGATATGCTGATTGCACGAGTGTGCCCGGGGGCACACAAATCACCCCTAGTGGGAAATTGCAGATCCCAACAGTGGAGGATTTGACACTTCGTGTCTTACTGTTCATGATTACGAGAGTAGCAGGCTCTCAGGCACAGCATGAGGCAACTAAGACCCAACTGTGGTTGGCTCTAGATTGCCTTAACCCGACCATGTATGACTGGGCTGAGGCAGTGTCTCTAAACATGAAGAGACAACTGACCAAATGCCGACGCGGAGAGACCAAACAGTTTGGATATGGGTCCATCCTGATACCGCTCATGCTGGAGTGGGTACCATCACTTTAGTTGCAAGACATGGACCTGTATGTGCCAAGACTGCGAGAGACTCGCATCACCAGATGGGCACATGTGATGCCATGAGGAGGTGGTGGTCGGCCAGTCTCATGGGGAGTACTTTTCTGGGAGTGGTTGGATTGGCAGACTGTTAACGTTGAGGACTGGCCCTATGTGGGTACAGATTTCACAGGAGATCTCGACATGCTGCTCCTGCTCGAGGAGCAATGGGACGAGAGAGGTAACACACTTGGTTTGACCGCTATACTGCTTTTTATATTACAGTTTTTCATTTTATATTGTTTTTGGATTTTAAGTGCACATGCCCTAATAACAATTATGCTTGGCTTTCAGATGTAGGACCTGAGAGACCAGTGGGTCTTGCCCGCACAGTGCGGCGAGGGTAGAACAAAGAGCTAGCCCCACCAGCTCCCGGCGACGATGTAGAAGAAGAGATAGCCCAAAACTTGGAGGGCTTGACTGAGGGGATCCCAGACTACAGAGTGTTCAAGGAGGTCCCTCGCCAGTACCAGCGACACACTGCGGGTGTGTTGCCCCTGGTTCATAGACTACTCAGGTGAGTGGTCCGGGCAGTGGTTTTCTACAGAGAGCATAACCCACCACAGTAGTCACCTAGGTTTCTTTTTCTGCTATATTTTTTGAGAGACGCGTGTCTCATACTGTGACCCAAACATACATATTTATTTTTTGGACATACACACTATTATGTTTTGAGCGCCTCGGTGCGCCATACGATATATATATATCTATGCTTTTTATTATGTCTGATTACTTGTATACAATGGTTTTGATTATAAATTGTGTAAATGTCTGTCTAATACATGATTTGCCAATGCATCAGTTAACATATTTAGCCTTCTAGGAATGTGATGATATGTAATAAAATCAAATTTCTTTCTAGTAAGCGAACACACAAATACAACCTTAATATTTGAGGGTTTTTGACGGAATACTGCCTATTAAGTTGAAGAACAACAAGTTGAGAATCCAGATTCACCACTAATGCACGAATACCAAGGTCAACAGCCTCAACCAATAATTTAATGATAACGCTATATTCAACGACATTGTTTGTGGTACATCCGAGACAAACACCTTGAAGGTCTACTAACTCGCTGTGAGGATCGTAGATCACCCATGCCACGAAGGAAAGATTCCGTGTGCTGCGGCAGGCACCATCAGCGAAACCAATATAAGGTGCAACAGACATCTGCACAAGGAGTAAAAAGACACAATAAGCAACAATAATGCCTACACACCAAGCCAAACATGCATACACTAAAAACACACGTATGTACACATCAGATGCATGAAAACTCATGCATAATATTTTTTTAAGATAAAGCCCATTCCGGGGCTTATCTAACGGGTTGCCTTCATAGTCAATCAGCTCATAGGCCCCTTTCTACAAAACGCGTTTCACAATATAAGGCCCATGCCACATAGGCTTGAATTTGCCTGCCCCCAACGCATCATTCGCTTGATCGCACAGTAGGACCAAATCTCCCTCAACGAAAGAATGAGGATTAACCATTGAATCGAAGTGAGTTTTCACTCTTTTCCTCTGGGCTTCGATAACTAGAGAAGCAAGTCGACGGGTCTTGTCTAGCCACTCTAGGTAAAGAAGATGTTCTTCTACGAGTGTAGTATTCGGGAGCAATTCGATATATATCATGAGAGAAGGTATCTCACATTCAATTGGAAGGGTAGCCTCCAGACCATAAACGATTTGAATTGGTGTGAATCTGGTGGCATCCTTCACTGAGGTACAGTAGGCCCATATGGCGGAAAACAACATCAAATGCCAATTAGACTTGTGCTGAAGCATCGTGACCAACACCTTGTTGACGGCTTCGACCTGGCCATTGGCCTGAGGATAGTAAGGCGTCGAGCTATCACGACTCAAGCCTAGCTGGGTTGTTAAATCAGTCATCATATGACTATAGAAATGAGAACAGTGATCAGTGACAATAGCCTAAGGGACTCCGAATCAAGTAATTACATGATTGAATAGAAATTGCGCCACTGTCTTATCGTCATTTGTCAATGTAGGCATCGCTTCGGCCCATTTTGTAAAATAATCAATGGCAACGATAATATACCCATGCACCCCAGCTGAACGAGGGTTACAGGTCATAAAATCTATGCCCCATTTAGCAAAAGGGTCAATGGTAATGACAGGGTGTAATGGGGAGGGGGGCGCACCCATCTTCCGCTGGTAGATTTGGCACGCATGGCAGGAACAAACAACAAGAATGTAGTCTTTAAAAATAGAGGGCCAAAAGTAACCAACGCAGAGGATTTTTTGGATCCCCAGTGGAGTCGCCAACTTGTGATGTAGGAAAGTGTTCCCTTTGTGGACAGAGGCAAACCCTCTAGCCCTAGAGTGGGTCTAGTCACAACAAGACAAAACAATAATCAATTTCCTTAAATAGATATCGTTGTAAGGGCCTACCTGAAACTGGTGTTCAATGAAGCCTTCGTTGCGCTGCTCCAGCTATTGTTCTTTCTCCTTAATGAGCAGTATACCTGAAACAACACAAGAGAACAACAGAACATGTGACAACATACAACAATATTTTATTTACTTACAAAGTCAAAGAATCATAAACTATCATGCATATTACAAACAAGACATAGGAAATCATCATTGATTGTATTAAAATAAACAAGAGAAAAGCTTACAACCAAGCCTTGACGTTGCAAACTTCCTCAAAGGGTCCAGCCAGCATGTTTCTTCAAGCATTCACTCTCAAGATGGGTCTCCCAAATGGATGATGACTCTCTCTCACTCACACTAATGCAAGGCTAAGGAAATCCACAACCAATTGCTCCACTATCAACAATTCACACTACAAACTATCAAACTCACACAAAGCTAGCTAATCTGCTCAAATCCAAAAACCCATAACTAGCTGATCATAGCAATAGGAAGTGCTTTTTATAAGAGAAGGAGTCTCCATGAATGAGGGAAAAGGAGCTTATCCTCAAGGGAAGTTGCTCAAAAGCTAGAACAAACATCCCAAGGGAGGAAAGGCGAACTCCCCAGACCCAACAACCAGCTCTAGAAACACCCAAAAGCTTTCTGTTCGAACTAATTCGCCATATCTGGTTTGTCGCAAGTCATACATGAAGACTCAGCGATGACAACGTAAGGAAACAATGCATTCAGAGTCATCGTCGCAAGAGTGATGTTGAATACTTGCGTCGAGCCCTAAAATTTGACCGTCGCAGGAAACAGATGTACCCCTGCGACGACATCGCAAAGCTATAGTTCATCACAGGGAATCGTCGCAGGCAAAATGAGGTTAACCTGCGATGATGTAGAAACATGGGTAAAAGGGCCAATCTTCAAGATCAGAGAGCACTTGTTTGATCTTCTTAAATGAATAGGAAGATGTGGACATATTTATTTGATGTATGACACAGTGGAGATGTCGCTCAAGGGAATATGAGGCTGGTGACAAATTACTGTGTAACAACTGTCTCCTATAGGTTCTGTGTTATGTGTAGAAGGTCAGATTGGTTGTGTTGTGTCAGTTTCACTTCCTTAAATATACATAGGGAGTTGAATAAGACTGTAGTAGCCTCTCATCACATGTTTACCCCAGCGGACTGATTAACTTGGGTAAATGTGGGAGGAGGGTGTTACAAAGTGGTATCAGAGCATGGTTCAAGACTTGGACTAGATGGGCGAAATGTGTTTGTCATGCATGCATCTAGGTTGTATATGTGCTTGTTGTGTATGCATGGTGGTGGTCATTGTTGTAGTTGTGTTGTCATGTAGACGTTGATGATGTGGATATTGGGATGTGCTTGTCATGAATGCATGTCAGTTTTATATGCATTTGTCATGCATGTTAATATCTATATGTTGTTATGCATGCATTATCATGGTTATAGTTATGCATGTATAGTAGGTAAAACATGCATTGTGAGGTCATTGTACGTATTTTGTGCCATCATGAAGTTGTTGGTTGTTATGATATTGACGTGTTGGCTGAGATAGAGCAAGAGATGCAGATTATTAAAGCGAGGTTGTAACACTAGACTTTGGGGTAAGAGAAAATTTTCATATAGAGATTGCATGTTTGGAATGCATGTATGTTAGTTAATGGATAGTTATATGAATTGGGGTTACTTATATACTTATCATTCTATTTTTGTTGTGGTTACATTCACGATAGATTCTAGTTAAGTGTGGTCATATGCACATGTGTTAGATAGTCATGTAGGATAGTAAATTGTTGTTATATGCATTGTTTTTGATGTTATATGTTAGTTAAATTGATGATTATGTTATATGTTGTTGATGAATATGTTATATGTTAAATTGTCATTTTTATATGTTATTTAAATTGATGATTAGGGTTATTTTATTAATATCATGATGTTATATGTATCATGTTGATCTAGATTGGCCTATGCAGATGGTTATGGTTACGATATTCAGGTATGAGTCGACCTATTGTGATATTATGCCATACTGATCTAGACCGACTGTGCATATGTGATTGTTATGCATGAATGACAATTGTTTATGAGTTTATGATGTGAACATGTTAGTTAGTTACACTTATGGATATCATGACCTTATCTATGTTTGATTTGATATGTTTTGAAGTTATATTGTGCTAATCTAGATTGATTGTGCAGAAAAAATGGACTCCCTTAAGATACATTAAGGTATGAATTTGATTATGTTGTCTACTTGGTGCTTGAATGTTTGATTATGTCGTTTATTCATTGTTTGAATGTTTTATTAATTGCATGACATGAGTATGTGTCTATAAGATTTCATGAACAAATGATCTTGTTTTAAGATGGTTGTACTAATACATATGTGTTGAGAAAACTGATATGTACCGAGTGTAAGTAGGCAATAGCTGTAGCATTATGTATTATGAATGATGAATGTGAGTTGATTGTTGAGTATGACATGGTCGTTGGACTTGGTAAAGGTTGATTTCAAATTCATAGACAAGATGCCTTGATTTGTGGAACATGTGACTAACATGTGTGAACAATTACAGGGAAACATGCTTGGTATTAGCATGACAAGGTAATAGTTGATTTGTTTATATAACTAACAATGGGGTGATGTGACAATACATAATAAGACTTGATTGTAGCAAGGTAAAAGGGTAAAAGAAGGGAATTTGGGTGAGGATTCCTTTGGCTATGTTCGGAAACCACAAATTCCAAACGAATTAATTCTTTGAATACACGAAGTCTTATTAACATAGATTTCGTCTGAGATTATGTGGATATATGTTATATTCCTAAACATGTATTTGACAGATATATTGGCTAGTTTCAAGTTATAGCTGGATCCACCAAGAAATTGGAGTCCCTTGAGAGATGGCATGTATGTGTTTGGTTACAAGGCAACTTGCTTGACACAACACTATAAGGTAACTAGAGTATTGTTATGTTTATTTATGCACTGACAATTATGTTTATTTATGCATTGATAACAATCATAATTCAATTTTTTAACATCAATATTAATAATTGAATAATTGACAGGTAATATGCCGGATGGAAGCACATGAGATGTAGTAGCAGATCAATATCACCATTATAAAGTAATTTCTATTGCTTCTCTCCTTTGAGTGGAACTTTGACATTCAGAGACCACATTATTTATAATCTCCATTGTCACCTGGATGTTATTTCTTGCCAGAGGACATTGCTCTAATGAATGAATGGGGTTAGATGCATACATATTTTCCATATTCTGGCCTAGGGTTATACCTGGTAAAACACACACATGAATATTTCTTCATGCACAATTGACAAAATGTTAGCAGTAGCCTATTTATAGATTTTTTTTTAACATATTGGATGTGTTCTTGCAGATGGAAGGGGAGTCGAAAATCCCAAGGGGATTGGATACTACAATAATCTTATTAATGAACTTGGTAATATACCTGACCTTCAAGGCCTCCGAGAATTAAAGCCAAGGATATCGTTGCAATGTGATTAATGCTAGTTATTGGAAACGAGAAACGAGAAATGAGAACGGTACGAGAAACAAAGTTTGGAGGTTTCTTTTATAAGAAACAAGGAGAGAGAAAAAAACAAAATTAAAGGTGAATAATATAAAAGAAAGCATTAATTATAAACACCCAATGTTTACACTTGTGAAATTGTAAAGAAACATTCATAAATAGGTCACCATAATATAAAACTTGCAAAATGTGTTGCAGGACACTTTCTTGAGTTAGATTTTCAGAATCCTCACAATTATGTTTTTTATATGGGTTCATGTAATTACAACTTACAAGTCTAATTGTTGAAAGGAAGGAAACAACTATATATGATGATGACTTTCAACAAAAATGCAGATTGTTGTACCTAGTTTTAATGCACAATCTTAAGTGTTTCTATCAACAATCCATATTTAAAATGATTGCACCATATAAAGAAATGCATGTGCTAAGCCCCATGGAAAGTTGCAAGCTAATAAAGAATTTATACTACTAAGTCAAATAAAGAGGAGACTATTGGAATTTTTTTTTGTCATGAATGTGTCCTTGTAACTTTTAGATTACTCAATTAACAATTTTGTATCCTTGTAATATGATACTAGAATGTTAACTTGAGTACCCTTGTGAACATAAATTTCAGTTTTGATCTCTTTTAAATAAATTTACATTCTAAAGGGAACAAAGACAACCGAAAAAGCTGAGAGTACATAAGATTGTGTCGAGAATTTAGATGTATTAGGATGATTAACATAAGACCATGTGAAGATTTTAGGCTTATTCTTAGGTAATCAATTTTTTTTTTTTTTGAGAAGATGTAGAAGCAAAATTTGACAATCAATGTGCTACTGGTAATTTGTAAGAGTAGACCTGAAATCTTATGCCCAGTGGAAGGGCTAGAGAGTTGCACTAAATTGTATAAACACCTAAAAGTGAAATGCTAGACTAGTTACATTAGTGATTGTTATTACTCTAAATTAATCCACTAATTCTAAACTTCACTAGATACATAGAGCACTAAATTGTATAAACATCTAAAGGTGAAACCATTGCGCTGGTTACATTAGGGATTTTTATTACTCCAAACTCTTCCACCACTTTACTAGATACTGAGAGAATGGCTAGAGCAAACCTAAATTATTATGAAGGACTAAACAAGAGAATCAGGAAAGATATGGACCTTGATTTGCACCAGTAAAAAATTACCGAAAGTTGCGTGACAATAACTTCTCGAGGGTGTAAAAGATTTATTTAGAATCAATGTGGATCTATCTTATAGTTGTAACCAATATAATCCATCTAGAGCTAGCTTATAGGTGTAACCAATGTAATCCATTTATAATCAAGATCCACATCTAATGGGTCTTATTTTGCTATTTTTTTGGGGGAAACATAAATGCTTTTTCTTAGAATTGAATCCTGTGAGTAACCAATATAATCCATATAGTGCTATGGAAATTGAATATGGAAACTAATAGGGTCTATGGAAAAAAAATTAATATAATCCACATAATCTAATCCTCACAGTGCTATGGAAAATTGAAATTGACTAATATTTTTTTTAGAGGAGAAAAGAGTTTGGAAATATTTCGTTTGGAAATTGAATATATTTCTTTGGTCATTTGAAGGTTTCTTACCTTATTTAACACAGTCTATCTAGAAATAAAACTCAATTATAAAATTGCGGAAGATGAAAACAAATGTTGAAGTTTGTACTTGAGATATTTGGAGTTTGTTCAAAAGAAACTGACGATGGAACTGTTATCACTCCAAAATTTCTCTAGAGTTGTTATGAAAGAAATGATAGAGGTAACCACAAACCTACTTTGGAGATTAGGATCTAGCCTTCCTAATGCTCAGAGAGGGCTCTCTCTTTATGATTTAACTTTGTTTAGTTAATTAATTTTAGGCTAGTTATGATTGTACCTGGGTTTTGATTTGGATTTGGTGGTGGGATCACTGACTTAGATGGATAGAGGGATGTATGTTAGATTTTAGGCTTCTGTGGGAGTTTTTTGATTCATGATCCGGATTAACCACAGTCTTCAGTTCATTCTGCCAACGTTTCAAACCCCAAAGGGGGTCCATCATCAGGACAAATTAGAAAGAATAAGAATGAGCGATTATTGAGAGAGAAGAGAATTGTGACCTGAAAATAAATACAAGAACCCTAAATTCATAAATAAAGGCCGACATATGATTTCTAATTATTATTTTATTTATTATTTTCCTATTTATTAGATCAGTTTTTTTATTATTTAAAATTATGAACAAATATTAAAATTTTTACTATAATTAAAATATATTAATTATTAAAATTATGAACAAATATTAAAATCTTTACTATAATTAAATTATATTAATTAATATAACTAAATTATATTAGTTATATTATTATAATTAATATATATAAATAATATATATAATATATATAAATTATAATTAATTTATATAATTATTCTAATTTATATAATTAATATAATTTAATAAAAATTAATTATTATAATTTAATATAAATTAATTAATATAATTGATAAGATTTTATAAGATTTTAATATAATTAATATGATTTATATAATTAATATAATTAATATAATCAATATAAATTAATTTATATTAATATAATTAATATAATTATATAATTATATAAATTTGCTTTAATTGTTTTAATTTATTATTTTCCTTTTTATTAGATCAGGTTTTTATTATTTAAATTTATGAACAAATATTAAAATTTTTACTGTAATTAGAATATATTAATTATTAAAATTATGAACAAATATTAAAATCTATACTATAATTCAATTATATTAATTAATATAACTAAATTATATTAATTATATTATTATAATTAATATATATAAATAATATATCTAATATATATAAATTATAATTAATTTATATAATTATTCTAATTTATATAATTAATATAATTTAATATAAATTAATTAATTAAATTAATTTACCATTGGGCTATGGGGTCAAGTGTCAAGCAAATTGGACTGGATCAAGTTCTAAAGATAGTGTTTACAGGGAAACGTAGCTGAGTAAATTCAGATCATAAGGCTGGATGGTGAAGTGGTTTTCAATCGAATCTAAGGAGAAATTAAAGTTTCCTTAAACCAGATAATGAAGGAAATGGTAGGGGTGTTAAGATTAGGTATGTTCTATGCTAGAGAAATTTATTTAAATTTTCACAATTAGCAATCACATCACCATTACAATAAACTACAAATAGAACATAAATATAAAATCGCAGAAGACAAGCCAAGGCAAGAGAACACAAGATATGGCGCGAGCCAGGGACAAACCCCAATGTGGGGAAACCCTTGATCAATTCTTCTTTTATGTTCTTCAAAGTTCAGCAGAGAAAGAGAGAGAGAGATAGTACATTTACAATAGAAGTCAACACTTTGAATTTTGATATCTGCATGAGATCAGTTGAAGACATATTGCTTCAACTGATTCTTCAAAGTGACTGCTTCACCTTTCATAGTGTTGCAGCTCGTACTCATGTTGCACCCGTCATTGTGCTACACTTGGTCACTGGGCTGCTCCCATCAAACACTATGTTGTTCCTTACTAACATGCCCATCATCATTCATCATCATGTTGTCTCATTCATCATCATGTTGTTGAGATCATCATCCTTGTAGCACCTTAGAGATCATCACTACTGCATCAATAACTTCATTAGACAAGGTTCTTGAGAGCATCATTGCTGCACCATGACTTCTCCTTGAGATTATTACTGAGATGATCTCTGCACCTATGAAGATCATGACTGTACATTATTGTAGGATGAGATCATTGTGAGATCATGATCCTATACACTGCTCCTAGCCAAAGCTGACTCTCCTTGACTTGATGATTATTGCTTCTTTCATCATGCTGAGACTGTAATGATCATACTACTTATGATCCTTATCATCTTGACTGCCTTTGAGATACTTATTCATATCAAGAATACTAGATCTGAATACTGTGATGATTATTGACACTGTATGTCTCCTTTTACAGGTATGTCGAGAAGCTCTTGATCAATACTGAAACCTGCTTCATCATTGTGGTTATGTAAAGACAATAACATATACATATGTGATGAGATGACACCCAATGTAATCCTCATTAAGCCGAGACAATGTGCAAAAGAGTAGATCTGCTTTAGGTAATCTGAGTTACTGTTGTTCATCGCATCTAAACTGCTACAGGAAAACCACCGAGATCCATATGCCGAGACTGATCCTTGTCATGCGAGATCAGATGCCGAGACTGCTCTTTGTCATGCGATGCATCTATCTCTATTGTCGAGATTTCCATCATGAGGATTAGATCTATGCCGAGATTGTATCCTTGTCATGCGAGATCAAATGCCGAGACTGCTCTTTGTCATGCGATGCATCTATCTGTATTGTCGAGATTGCCATCATGAGGATTAGATCTATGCCGAGATTGTATCCTTGTCATGCGAGATTAGATGCCGAGACTGCTCTTTATCATGCGATGCATCTATCTTTATTGTCGAGATTGCCATCATGAGGATTAGATCTATGCCGAGATTGTATTCTTGTCATGCGAGATCAGATGCCGAGACTGCTCTTTGTCATGCGATGCATCTATCTGTATTGTCGAGATTTCCATCATGAGGATTAGATCTATGCCGAGATTGTATCCTTGTCATGCGAGATCAGATGCCGAGACTGCTCTTTGTCATGTGATGCATCTATCTGTATTGTCGAGATTGCCATCATGAGGATTAGATCTATGCCGAGATTGTATTCTTGTCATGCGAGATCAGATGCCGAGACTTCAGAAGAAAATGTGAGATTCTTTCTCTGTGTAAACATGTCTCCTTGACTGCGTGAACAGGTCTCCTTTGCTACATGAACAGGTCTCTATTGACTGCGTGATAGGACTGTGTTTAGGCTTCTACAGGCATCGTATTAAGGCTCCTCTTTGACAGCGTATAAGGGCCTCTTGGACAGCGTATAAGGGCATCACTTGAAAACAGATTATGGCTCCTTGTTGTGTGTATTAGTGTCTCAAGGACCAGCGTATGTCCTATCTTTATGACTTGCGGCTAGGGCATGTTTGTACTGCAGCTAGGGCAATATACACTAGCATATACTCTCAACGTTTCTCCTTTTCCAAAAACCCAGACGTGGAGAGGAGATCACATGAAGAGTGTGTCTCAATGACATCAAATCCTCTTATATTTATACTAATGTGTAGATGATGAATAGACATGACGTTTGGGCTTCTAGAGCCTACATAAGAGCTGGTCAGCTTGATAATAATTATATAAACAAAATAAATTCATATCTCCATAAATACTTATCAGAATCGGATGATATTTGGATCAATCCTACACCTCTCGACGAGAGGGATCTAATAAAAATATCAGCTGCCATAAATAAGCCGACCCACATGGAGTTTGGCCCTAGTTGCCAATTTAACAAGGGGTCAATCGAAACTAGGGAGCAATGAAGGATTCCTTAATCTGGATATCAGATGAAAACATTAAAATTATTAACTATTCAAGATAGAGTGTACTTAAAAAATTTCTGTAATATAATTCCAGGTAATTCATTCAATTAAGATAACATGCAAGTTTGTGAAACACTTAAGAAAATAAAAATTTGACAAAAGAAAATACTTCACTGAAGTAGCTCAACGCACGAATCCTGTAACGCAATCTCTTTATTACTTAGTCCAGTCCGTTGACTTGAAAAATTGGTACAATGAACCCTCAGGTTACAGATCAATACAACTCTAGAAATGTCTAGCAATCCACCCTCTATACTTTGAATTATGAAGTATTTATACAAAAATAGTTTACAAAATATCCCAAACTATCTTGGGAATTAATCTAGGAAAAAGAAATATCTCCATGCAAGAAGATAGAGATAGATATTCAATTGCTGCAATCTGTCCCTGTTTATTAGGCTCCGCTGTCTTGTTCTTTGATATTTTTCTGTTTATTCTCCTTTTTTGTTTTTCTTCCACGCTGACTGTTCTTTTTACTTTGTCTTTTATCTGATACACTTTTCTCCTGATTTTCTTTCATTTGGCTGATCTGTCACTTTTCTTTCACTATGCCTTTTTCACTTTTACTGTGCATTTTTACAGTAAGTCATTTAACTTCTCTCATGTGTCTGCATCTGGTAATTTGATATTTACCATCTTTCTGTGAATTCCATCTGTTTCTGTGTACTTAGCAAAGGTTGGTCTGTTCACAAAAAGGTATTTTACCTCATGTTGGAGGTAAAATAGGTTCTCAAATGTTTGGTATAGGACCTTTCCTGTAGGTATCCCCTTCATAGAGGAATTATTGACTTGATCTCTTGCCACCTCTCTAATTTTCTTGTTGTAGTCTTCTTGTGGCATCAATCTGTCATTTATCACCAAGGGATTTGGAAGACCTTTCTGCCTTAAAGCATCAAACTTAACCATGAACCTGTCTATAGCCAGCTGCATGGTTTGGCATTTGTCCCGAAGGTTCATCATTAAATTCCTTTTAGTGAGCACTTTTTTCACTTCTAGTATGGTGCTAGTCCTATCATCTATGTCCAGCTCCTACAATTCATATTTAATTTTAGAGTTAAGGAAGTGGATTATTCTAGTGGCTTCTTCTGGCATGTCTCCAAGTTCAGCCTTAACTCTCTGAATTGCTTCTATAGCCTCTTTGACTAAATCATTTTGTTCAAAGATGACTTGTATAGATGGCCAAATATCATTGACAGAGTCAATGATATTGGCCCATAGTTGTTCTTTATCTTGGCCAAGCGGCTCCTTCAATGTTAGCGATTTCTCCAAATTGTTCATTCTTTCAGTCAACCTAGTTGACTTATGTACTTCATTCTTGTGCATTATTTGGGAAAGTTTCTTCTCATCCTCCAGACATGTTATTTGTTCTTTAAGTTTATTTATCTTTGTGGTTTGAATGGACATGTCCTCCATTTCTTTGACCAATTTTCTTGTCTCATCAGTTGGTTGAGTTGCTGCTGTTGTTGAACCTGTTACTGATGTAGATGTTATTGCAGCTGGAAGTGTTGTAGCCAGTAGATTTGCGGGGACCAATGAAGTTGCCAAGGTTGATGGTACTACTGTAGTGACTGTTGGAATGGCAGTGGCGGTGGCTGTCTCGTTTCAACTGTATTAAGCTGTCCAACTCCTTCTCCATTTATTTCAATTGATCATTTAGTTGTAGAATGAGGTCCATCATCTCCTCTTGCTGTGTTTGGCTTTCTAAGACCTCCTTGGTCTGTGGATGCTCTGAATGAGGCATCTTCAATTGTCTCTTTAAAGTAGCAATATCCTCATTCTTCTTCTTTATCAATTTCTCTGTAGCTTTGACATCATTGGGATTATACCCAAGCTCAATCACCAAGTCTTCCAGTGACTTGATTTTGTTGTCCTTGGCTTGTGAGGATGCCCTTTCTAGTTTATATTGTGCTGTGATATTATCTAGTGAAATTTGGAGTTTGTGCACAGCCATTGCTTTATTTGTCATGGTGGAATACATCATCTCTCCTGCCTGCTTAAGGAATTCGATCTGGTCAATAGGGTGAACATCCCTAGCCAAAACTTCAAATTCAATTTTCTTGTAGTCAATTGATGATTTGGGCTGTTGGACTGTAGGTTGCATGAATTTCATTTGCATCTTCCCAGTCTTATTGTCAAATGCTAACATTAACCTATTTTGTTTGGCATGCGTTTGCTTGAAGTACTGGGCATAAGTCTCAGCCTTCAATGCCTCATTCCTTAACTTAATATCCTTGTAATTCTATTTAATATCTTTCTCTTTATCCATAGGCTTTCTAGATGAAGAGACTTCAATGCTGAGCTATTTCTCAATAAGTGAGTGTTTGAACTAGAAGGCTGGTGTGTTTGTTGTGAAGCTACTGGGCTTTTATTCCTTCCAACCATTGTTTTAGTGCCAGTGATTTCCATTGTATCATTGGTGTCTTCCTGTTCAATTACATGATTAAGCTTGGGCCTCTTCCTATAACTGATCTCAAATTGGTCATTTATGGTGTCCATTTCTGAGCTAGAACCTTCTTCCCTGGTTATTTTTTCATTTCTGTTTTCATTGGCCAGAGTCTGCAAAATAGGAGGAATATTCATTTGTTCTTCTAGGGTTGGAACCTGAAGAAAGGAACTAGTATCAATCTGCTTTTCCACATCTATCAGAGTATTCTCCAAATCTACTATAGTATTCTCCACATCTATCAAAGTGTTTTCCAACCATTCTGACTGGTTGGCAAATCTCTCAATGTCTGGCCTAGGATCATGTATGAAAGGACCCAATTTGACTTTGAGCCTTAGTTTATTTATGACTCCATGAGGGTCATACTGCCTCTGGTCTAGCTTCCCTATTATTACAAATAAATGGGCCCAATTGGTTTTTCATTTTAAATTGGGTCTTCTTCCTAACTGCTAGGAAATTAACTTCATCAGAGTTTATAATCTGCCTAAAGTACTCTAATGCAAATATCCTCATGGGGAGGTATTTGGGTAGTTTGTAGGGAGTAAGTTGGCATCCATATATTCTGATTTCTGTGTGGTCCTGGTATAGATACTAGTCTCCCACTCTACTATTCTTAGCCAACTGTAAAACTCTTTTAATCTCGTAATTGATCCTGGGCTGATAGCTATTGGTTAGCATGTTCATAATTGGATGGACAAATGAATCAATGAAGTCTTTATAGGAAAAAACAGTGGAGTATTTTTGGATCAATGGTGTCCAATAGATGACAGATCTTGGATTGCCTTTGGTGTCTAACTTCTGAATGCTGACTGGAAATTTGTCTGATTGAAAGTACAAGAACATATGAAATAACATTGATGAATATTTGAAGACTCTCTCATTTGGTAGTCTGATGAACTGTTCATGGATTTTGTTTGCTATGAAATGACCATAGTTGTAAATTGTAGCAGGAGGCTTTCATGGGAAAAAGATAGAAAGGAAAGAAAGGACAACCTCATCCACATGTTCATCTTTGGTGTACCCTAGAATGCAAAAGAGTATGGTTATAATTTGTTTGCCTCTCTTAGAAAAAATGGTGGCAGCATATGGAGGACTATCAGTTGGAATATGAGACTCCTCTATGATGAAGGTTTGAAAAATATGAGCCTTGTTCGGAAGGTCTAACTTGATGTAGAGTTCAAGTAAGCCTTCAATGAAAAGTGGGGTCTCATTTGGGCCTAGCTGGATCTACAACATTTGATTAATTAATTATGTAGTAATGGTGAATAAAACTTGCTAGTTGGGGGTGACTATGGCTCTTTGACTGGGAATATAGCAAGCTTGGCAGAAGTGGATGATTTCTAGGAATAGGTGTACTTATGGGAGCAAGTACTTGGGAAAAATGGACTCCCATGGGTGAATGTCATCATTCTAGTTCAAAAACTTGTCTTTACTCCAGCAATGGAGTTTCAGTAGGTAGGCAGGGGAAGCAGTGTCCTTGATTTGAAATTCTCTATCGGCTAATGGAAGGTGGTCAATGTCCAGGTGAGGGGTTTGTAGAGGTCTTACATCCAGAGAGGTTTGGGAAGCCATAATTTAGTTTATTCAACTGAATTACTCTTTCTGTGGCTTTTAGGGGTAAGGTCTGAAGGTCTAGAACAGTGGGGAGAGTAATAACAATCTATAAAAAAGGGGTTTGGGTGCACAGTAAGATTTTCTTGAGTTTAGGGAGGTTTTTTAATTAATTAACCTTGGATAATTACTGTGTATAACTTCAAATTACAAGGTCGTTCTAGTTATATTAAGAATACCTGGAATTTGACGATTTGGTGTGCAGATGGATTTCCGTGGTAGCTGCAGAAGGTACTAAGGCTTCAAATGTCAATTGGATGCTTCAATTTGGTGTTTGCAACATCTTCGGGTGGCAAAAGGTGGCTAAATTGGTCACTTAGAGGTTCAGGGTGTAAGAATTGGTTTAGCAGAGGTTTATAGTGAAAACGAATGAAAAGAGTAAAATGGGGCTTTTTCAGCCTTTTAACCAATAACGGTTACATTTTGGCGCAAGATTTATTGAATGAATAGTGGGCAGTTTTAGTTTAGGTGGGGAGGTGGTTTTCTACGATATCTCACAAATTTTTGATGGCAGGCGATAAT
Source organism: Pinus tabuliformis (assembly GCA_031772625.1). Taxonomy (NCBI): domain Eukaryota; kingdom Viridiplantae; phylum Streptophyta; class Pinopsida; order Pinales; family Pinaceae; genus Pinus; species Pinus tabuliformis. Next base: position 573,345,461 of record CM062808.1, read on the forward strand.
TTTCACGAGCACACGATATAACCTGGTGCCGCCATGTAGCAGAATAGTTCCCGGCTGAAACCGCGAATCTCGCGTGCTCTCGGGCCGTTAACTATCAGACGATGAATCCGCGTGATATGGCTACGTGCCGTTAAATCTGGGGGTGGGATATCAAAGGTATATCGCGCAGTTGAGTGCACAGACAGAGTCGGGAAAGTGGTTGGTGGGGCCCGGGGTTTAATTACAAAGGTTTGTAATTAATTAAGGGAATAATGTCGGGATTTTTAATATAAGCAAATGGTTAATAAAGGTGGGGACCATGGGTTATGTGGTGAGGTTTCTTAACTGCACCAAGGGTTGGTGGGTTAAAAAGGGTGTCGAGATATTATAACATGGGGATTTATAAAGTGAGACTTTTAGGAAAAACTTAGGATTAAAGGTTTTTGTGGGTTTTTAAGGGGAAAATGGAAATTAATAAGGGGGGAATGTAATATTTGTAATGGGAATGGGTTTCACACTAGGGAAAGGGGTTTTGGGAAGGGGGAATGATTTTTTGAAGGGTAATATCTAGGGAAATGTGTGAAACCAAGGAGTAAAAGGTCAAAATGAGGGAAAAGGATATTTATAAGTAATGAAGGGATAATGAGGGGAAATTAGTAAACTAAGTATGTGGGGGTTCTTATGAAATGAGTGGAAATTAGTAAATAAGCCTTGGTGAATATCCTTTCTCTTTCACAATTCTTCCTGCACATGAAACATTAAGGATTAAGCATGATGGATGTGCCCTTTGACGTAGCAACCTTGTGCACTTGTGTTGAAGCCTCGAAATTCACTACAACAACATGGAGGATGCTCACTCGGTCCGTACCTTAAAGAAGCTCCTTTTCCATTTGGAATGGTGGTTCCGACTGGTTCAACTAGGTCCAGTTACCTTCTCTAAATCCCTAATGGATTTAAAATATGACTTTTATTCACCAATGGAGAAGATACATCAGATCAACCCTTTGGTTGATAAGGCAAGAAAGTGATCCTTAAGCTAATTTGGGGCTCAACCAAGCCACAACTAAAGTTTTCCTTTTTGGGAAGAGGACTTAAAAGAATGTAGAAGTAAATCTAAATGCAAACTTATTCTAAGATGCAAGCAAAATGAACTATCTTAATCCTATCTCAATTAGGCAGATATAGATATAACCCAATTAAGAGCAAGATAATTTTGAATAATTGGGACTCAAATATGTCTGGTTTATAATGAATATCAAGTTAATGAAGTAGTTCAATTAACTAACATTATGAATACCAAAACACATCCTATTGAGACCTCTTAACTGAAATAATCAATCAACAACACTCAGGAGGAAGTTTGCAAAATGATGTTGATCATTTAATCAATAACATGAATAATTAAATAATAATATGCGGAAAAAGTTCACAACATATGACTATTTATTAAACCAGTGTTAAAAGATAGATTTATGAGTAAATAATTACTCAGAAATCAGAATTCAGCTCATAAGAGCAGAGATAAATAATAACATAAAATAGAGACAAATTACCCATACCGAAAAAAAGTGCACAAATATGAATGTAAATTGACACATTCCTGTCATCATAAAATGAAACTAGCATTTAAAATAATAGTATTATCAATACCAATTTATTGAATCCATTTCTCCAACTCCAGTCTCTAATAGTCATTTACAGTGCCTAAATTTCCGCATTCAAAACCAGACCTACAATAGTGCAAACTCTATTCATTATACATAACTCAGAATGTAAAAGAAAAACCTCAATAATTTCCAGATCTGAGATTCCCCTCCTCGCACCTACAACTCTAAATCCCTATTACAGAAGTGCTTTTAGAATTCTAGAATTGCAGAGGAGAGAAGCCCTTATTACATTTTGCAATATGCTATTTATAATATTTGCAAGGGAATTCTTAACAAGAAATTTTGTTGAAGAAGAGATTTTCTCAATCAATTTTCATTTGCTCAAAATTCTATTCTTCAATTGTTGGAGCATTCTCATTGATTGAGATCTTGTTCTCCTCATCTTTTCAACTGTTTTCCTGCAAAAACAAATCAAAACAAAATTAAAATGCCTGGAATTAAAACAAATCTAATTGATTTCAATTAAATAAATAATTGAAAATGAAATTTTAGCTTTCTATTGATGTCTGTAATGATTTTAATTGGCCAGGGATATCATTGACGAATGGATTTGCATTTAGAAGAGGTTTGGGCAAATGAAAATGCAGAGAATAAAACTCAGAAAATTGATTTTGTTTAAAAATTCAGAGCTTGATATTCTGCCTATTTTTAGACCCAATAAATGATCAAATATGTTAGTGAAACCTCCTCAAAAATGTTCTCCTTGATTTTATCTTTCCAATGAGCCGTCCCAATCTTCATTTGGCCAAGTAAAACTCAATCTATTAGCCTCCAAAGTTGATGAGCCAAATATGACATAATTTTGGAAATGTTGTATAGACCCAAAAATCAGAATTTATTAGTTAAATTATAATCCTAAATTAGATTTTAATTATTTAATAATTAATTCTAACTTAATTATTAATTAACTAATATATACAATCAATTTTAATTAATGGTCATTTAATTTAAAAATTAATTAAGTACAAAATTAAATTAATATAAAAATGATTTGAAAGAATTAATTTAAAATATAATTAATATTATAATTCAAATTATATTAAAATTATAATAAATATTAAAATTATAATATAATTATTATAATACAAATATAATATTTATTTAAAGAAATTAATTCACAAACCATTAGAATCAACCAAACCAAAATTCAAATAATTTAAATTAAAACTCACATTACGTGAGTGGAGTTATAAGGAGTGGGGAGAGGAATGGAGTGATAAGGTGTGACGTGAGGGTGATGGTGAGGTGAGTGAGGTGGAGGGTGATGTGAGGTGACGTAGACTCTGAAGGTATAAGGCGTGAGAAACTTTAGGATTTTTTTTTTTAATCATCGCATAAAACAAAAAATTGTGTATTGTAATTTTAATAACATTGCATAAAAAACAAAAAATTATTTTGCGATATGCAATTTGCGATGTATCGTAATTGCAATATCGCATCGCAATTCTTGATCACATTTTTTAATCGCAGTTTTAAAATCACAATTTTTGGGTGGAAGCAAGTGATATGAAGTGGGGCCACGTGGAATTAATAATTCTACAAATTGGACTATAGCCGCTTTACAATTTTGAGAATCCGGTCTTGGCAACTTGTCTTAAAATAATAAATTGGGGTAAATTACCAAGATTTCGAAACATGATTTCATCCATATTATGATTTAGTTGGGTCATTTTGTAGGATCGTTAGTGAAAAATGAAAATTTAACAAAAGTTAACTAAAATTCAATATTTACAATGAATGACTATTGAACTTAATTAGTTCCAAAAATAGAAATATTTTACAGCTATTTACATTTTTATTCGAAGTGAGAAAACGATCGAACTTCAAAGGAGCATCATTTACAAACCAGTTGACCAAATGAGTTAAAATAAGTATCGATGGAAAACTTGTGAAAAGTTGGATTCAATGAAACAATCAAAATGGAAATCCAATAAAAATGAAAAATAACAAAATTGTAGGATAATTAACTTAATAAAAATCATAGAAGCTGTTTAGCCAAAAATTAATATAAAGGGTCCCCGTTATTGAAGTATATAAATAAAAAAAAGAGGGTTTTGTTTTACCACAACAACTTGCAAAACTTCTTCTACCTACCCTTTATTTACCCTAGCATTTTCTCTTCATTCAATGGGTGCATTTGAGCTTGCTGATCCTTTATTTCCTTTTCTTTTGTAAGCAAACTATCTAATTCTAACCTTATAACTTCCAATCGCTCAGATTAAACTGATGAGCTCATTTTTATTCTCTACCTAACTATTGATCTTCCAAGATTAAACAGTTTGGCTAGATCTTTATTCTCTATTTATCAACAGGAAACTTAAAGTATGAATGAGTCAAGATTAAACTATTTGACCATCATGGATTGTGGCATTTTTGACAAGTTGTTCACAATCTTATTTTGCACAGTAAAGTAAAAATTAGTGGCATTTCAATTTGCACACTTCCATGATCTATATTTATCTCTTTTTGGGGTTCATATTTTTCACTTTTTTTCACTTTTTTCTTTCTTTTTGTCCTTTGATTATTCTTTTAGGACATACCCTCTTTACATTTTTAATTTTAATATGGGAAAACATTTTGCAGAAAGCAAAAGTATGTACAATATTACAAGACTAACCATAGCCAATTCAAAATTATGAATCCTATTATTATAGGATTCTAACAGTGGCTCCACATGGGGATGGCATTTCCAGGTGAAATGTCAAGAACTTTAAGATCAGTAGCCTTTAAAACTTTGACTGTGGTTGCCTTGTAACTGCTCCTTTGTGATCTGCTTTATTAATACATATTATGGTACAACTTTTCAAAGCTCAGGGCCTTCTCTCTAGGCTTCAACTTCAAAAGATTACCATCCAATCCAGTCTAAACTTTGCAATGTTATATACAATGAGAAAAGTAAACAAATGAACTACTTGTTAATCTGTGGATAAGTAGTTCTTCAACATTCTACCATTGACTGGTCCTCCTAGTAGATCTGTTCCATCTATCTGTCTCAAGAAAAATGCATTGTTACCTTTGTAACCATAAATGATATAAGGGTGTTTCCATAGGAAATCAAATTTACCATGTTTACCCTTTTCTTCTCTTCTAGAATCCCATTTGAGTACTCTGTCACCTATGTAGAAATCATCAGCTTTGGTTTTCTTGTCAAAAATCTTTTTGATTTTATCCTGGATTACTTGTGATTTGACATAGACTTCTTCTCTAGTTTGATGCAAATGTATTGTCTAATTTATCCTTCTTTGGATATCATTTGTTTCTAACTGCAACTCTTGAATCATTTTCATCACTGGTACTCCTAAATATGATGGAAAAACAACATCCATTCCATATAATAGTTGGTAAGGATATGTACCAATGGAATTTTTGGTAGTTAGTCTATCTGCCCATAAGGCATTAATTAACTTTTTGTTCCATGTCTTCTTGTTGTCTTCTAGCAGTTTCTTGATGATATTAACAAGGCTTTTGTTTGAGGATTTTTCAAGTCCATTACCTTGAAGGTAATAGGTAGTGGAATGGCCAAGAGTAATGTGATATCTATTACAAATACCATTTTCTTGGATTTGAAAGCAGTTGCATTATCAATAATGAGCTCTTGGGAGCATCCAAATCTAGAAAGGATGTTGTTCTCAAGGAATGAAATGAAGACAGAGTCTATGGCTTATCTAGAAGGGATGGCTTCTATCAATTTAGTAAAGTAATCAGTGGCTGTCAAAATCCATTTATGCTGGGCTGAGGAGGATGGGTGAATTTCCCCAATGAAGTCTAAACCCCATTGTTGAAAAGGAATTTCTGTGGAGATGGGTTTGAGAGGTAATGGTAAGAGTTTCTTTTTTCCATCAAATATTTGGCACTTGTGAAAGGAGGTCACATGTTTCTTGACATCTGCAAAAAAAGGGGTGGGCCAATAAAAACCTGCCCTTAAAATCTTATCAGCAGTAGTTTTCCAATATAGGTGTCTTCCACAACCTCCTGCATGAAATTCTTGCATAACTTTGTCAGCTTCATCTTTTAATAAACAAATTAATAGAATTCCACCATTATCTTTCCAAAATAAAGCATTATCTATGATACAATATTTCATTGATTTCATTTTCAAAAATCTACTTTTAGTTCTAGATAAACGAGGAGGAGCTTGTAAGTTTAGTAAAACAAATATAATATCTGCATACCAGGGTGAATCTATGAAAGCTTCACTGATCTGTGGAGTTGCCATCTCTTCCTGATCATCTAGGGCACCAATGAAATTTATATCTAAGGCTTGACAGTTAGATTCAGCCATGAGTTTAGCTAGACCTTGATCTTTGATAATTTTTGTAGGCTTTATTTCTATGTCATATTCCAAAATGGTGGCAATTCATTTTCCTCTCTTTTCCTCAGGCCCATTTTGTGTCAAAATGTCCTTTACTACTGAATTTGGAACATAAGCAATGATGTGTGAATACAAGATGTACACTCTGAAATCTTTAATAGCTTTCACTAAAGCAAGTGCTTGTTTTTCCATTATGTTTTACTTTAGTGTAACAACTTTCAAATATTTTCTCAAAATGAAATAGGTTGCTCATAACCTTGATCATTCTTTTGCAACAAGACTGCTGCAATAGTATGTTCTGAAGCAAAAGAAAAAATTATAAAATCTTTTTGAAATCAAGACTTATGAGGATTGGTGTTTTAGTAAGGGCTTCTTTGATTGCCTCAAAAGACTGTTTAGCCTCCACTATCCACTTAAGTGCTGAATCTTTCTTTAACATGTTATTTAATTCTCTAATTAATTCTGCTAAGCTAGAAATGAATCTCCTAATAAAATTTATTTTGCCTAAAATGACTGTAATTCTTTGATGTTTCTAGGATGAGTAATGTTTAGGATTGCCTCTATTCTAGCTGGATCTATTCTAATCCCATCTTTGGATATTATGTGTCCTAAGAGTTTACCTTCTTCTAGACCAAAGAGTGTCTTTTTGGGATTTAAGGAAATACCAAATTTTCTGCATTTAATGAAAACTCTTCTTAGGTGATCTAGATGTTCATTATTTGATTTGGAAAACACTATGATGTCATCTTGGTAAACCACTAGAAAGTCATGGATTTCTTTTGCAAAGGCTATGTCCATTGCTCTTTGGAATGTAGCTCCAACATTCATCAATCCAAAAGGAATTTTCAAATACATGAAAGTACCCCAGGGAGTGGTAAATGCAGTCTTTGCTTGATCCTCTGGTTGAACTAAGATTTGGTTGTATCCAGAGAATCCATCAAGCAATGAAATTCTGGATGAGCCTACTACCCTCTAGAGAATGTGATCCATTTTTGGGAGAGGGTAGTTATCTTTTAATGACACTTTATTCAAGTTCCTGAAATCAACACAGAGTCTGATTTCTCATGTTTTCTTTCTAGTAGTGACCAAATTAGAGACCCATTCTGAATATCTAATTGGTGCTATGATTTGGGCATCATACATCCCTTTTACTTCTTTTTCAATTAATGGCATAAGAACTGGATTAATTCTCCTAAGATTTTGTTTAAAAGGTTTTTGATCTTCTTTGAGGGGTATCTTATGTTGAATAATGTTGTTATCATAAGAATTAAGGTCTTCATAACTCCAAGAAAAGACATCTTGAAACTCTTTGAACAAACTTATGTATTTAAGCTTTTCATCTAGAGGTAATGCTTTAGATATTTTGATAAGTTTGGGTTTTTCTTTAGTTCTTATGTTACGTTCTTTTATGTCTACTCTTAAAGGCTCCATTTTTAGTTTCCTAGCTACATCATTTGAATAAAACAAATCTTCTAATGGGACTAATCCTTTAGGCAAAAACTTATTTTTAAGGTTTAAAATCTTAGAATCGTCATTGATTATTTCTTCTATTTCTACTTTTTCTAAATTGTCTATTTCTAATTTAGTGAATTTAGTGGATTTATCTATATATAAAGCATTCATATCTATCTCACTATCTATTATGTTATCTATTGTACAATCAATATCTATGTTACAGTTTTGAAACTCTCCCTCAACATTCATGAAATCATAGATTTGAGAATCTTGTGAAAAAGTCTGCCAATATTTCAAATTGTCAAGTATGACGGGTCTGTGTCTTACTTCTGTTGTGTACTTGTGATTGGGTTGAAATGGTAATTTGCAAGTGCCAACAAAAGTAGCCAAACTGTGAGCTTGCATGTTTTGTTTCCTAGGAATAACAACAAAATCAGTTTCCAAAAAATCCTTAATCATATCTAAAATAGTTTCTCTGTATTGGCTAAGTCTAGGATTATTGACAAAATATTCTCCTTCAATTTGTTTTATGATCAATTATGAATCTCCCATGATAGACTTTCTTGGCTCCAAGTTTTCTTACAATCTGCATTCCTAAGATTAGAGCTTCATACTCGGCCATGTTGTTTGTGCACTTAAAGTTTAATCTAAAGGCATGAACTTCAGAATGATTATTTTTCATGTTGTGAATCCAAAATCCTGCACCTGCTCCTAATCTATTTACAGATCCATCAAAATCTAAATTCCATAAAGACTCATGAAATATGTTTTCACTATCAGGTGCTTTGTATTTTTCTTCTACAACTATGATCTCATCTTTGCCATTGTCTGAATTGTACAAGATAAATGAGTCCATATTAGAATGCATGGAGTATATGGGGTAATTCTGTGGTTTTTCTAGATTACTTACCATGTATTTCATCAAGGTTTCTCTGTAAAGTTTTCTTTGCTGACCAAACACATATATGGTGGCATATGACAACTCCAACTGTAGAGATCCCTACAATTTTGCTCCCCATGAGCAAGATAATAGCATTCCATACTTGGGTGGGATATCAACAACTACTATGTCCATTACAATACTCTTTGTTGGGCACTGGACTAGAGTCACACAAATCTTTAATTAGGCCAAGGCATTTGACTTGGATAGAATCAAAGGAAAACAAGTCCTTTTATGGTCTGTTGATATCTAAGTTTAATCTCTCCATGATTTCTTTAGGCCTTAAGTTATGGGATGCCCCTGAGTCTAGCATAGCATTATGTAATATTTTATCATGAACATTTAAGCTAATGTAGGATGGAGGGATAACACCTTGTTGATGTTTTCCATTTACTTTTGGACCAAATAATAACTCAGGTTGATCATCATTAAGGTTTACAACATCTTCTCCTTCACCTATGTTTAATGTTTAAGTGATTTGTGTTCTGTATGATTCATTTTTCGCTAGCTCGGTCAAAGGAACTAATATTTTCAACTTGGCTATCTCAACCTTAATGTTGAATGGCAATTGAGCTTTGCCTGATTGTATGAGATCTGTTAGTGCCTAGATTTACCTTAGGCTAAAAAGGTAGGATCTAGGGCCAACATCAAACCATGCTCAGCCTGGTAGCTAGCCCTACCAGGTCAGGAGAGGGCTCTCTCCAGGTCAATCTCAACAAATTATGATCGATGAGGGCTTGAGATGACTGAAATATCTTCTGATCTTAGGCTAGGCATATGTGAAAGAGAGTTTGATTTGATAAAATGATGATTTGTTGGCTCAGAGGGAAAGACAGATTTTGGGTGCGGGGATTGAGGTTCAGTCTTGCAGAGATCTCAATGGGGCAAGGTAGGAAATTGTTTTTGGCACTTAAAATTCAATGAGATGGAAGGAATAGATAGGTGAGGTGTTGAAGAGGGAAAGAACAATCATGGATCCTACCCAAACGGCTGAAAACATCAAAGACTAAAGCAAACCTCAAGTAGAGCACTGCAATTTCAATGGATTCTACTTACACTCTTGTTTGATTTAGCTGAGAAGAAATAAGAGAGATAATGGCATACAATCACATAAATAAATTCATAATTACAAGGGAAAGCACTGTACCAAGACAAATTGCCACATGGATCCCAAAGAGTGCTGCAAATCTTGGTCTCAATTCCTTAGCCAAAATGCTGATATGAGTGTACAATGAAGCTCAAGGCTTTCTCAAAAGTGCAACCATGCTAATGACTAAAAAAACATAAGATATAGGCAAACAACAACTCATCCTAACCTCTAGGGGTCGAGCTCACAAGTTTAGGAGTTGTTCCAACTAATTCTAAATTAAGAACTACAAATTAGGCAGTGGAACAACATGCCTCTAAAAACTAGGGAACTGATTTATTCAGTTGCAAACTAACTTTTCGTGGATGAATCTACCTTCATGAGTGAAAATTTGACATAATTACATCAATATCCATCAGTATACATCAAAATAAATCACAAATTTTCCATTAGGAAAGTAAAAAAGTCAAGCTAGGCAAAACTGGGCGAAAAACAGAGCAAAACTTGGTCAAACTGGCAATTTTTCCTCTATGCGCCGCGCTTGATTCTCTATGCGTCGTGCCTATTTGGACGCAATTTTGGAGGCCTTCCTGATGTCCAAATGAGCTCTAGATGTGCTTTCTGGAAATATCTACATGTCTACATTCCAACCCAAGTGGAATTTTTCAATTTGGCCTCCATTTTCCCCTCCAAAAGTCCATTCTCCCAACATTGCTTCCTGTGTGTCAAAATAGGGGCAGTGAAGTCATTTTTTGAGTGTTTTTGACCTTTTTGAGGGCTCAAAACCTGCCCAAGTTTCTTGGCCATAGGTAGGAAAGCATAATTTTTCATGCCAAATCCAAAAATGCTGAGTTTTTGTGATTTGGAGGCCTCTAACAAAAGCGAGCGCCACGTGGCGCGGCGCATAGGGCAGAAAAACCTGTTTTGTGCCAAAAAATTTCCAAAATGCAAAAAATGCTCCAAATTTCTTGAAATTTGGGCCGAGTCTTCTCTATCAAGCATGATGTTGGGCCAAGGAAGACTCAACCAATATCTGAAGTCCTTCATGCTCCTTTTGCCTCCTTGATGCTCTCTTCAATTTTGCCTTCAAGCTCTTGATTCTCACCTTGCAAACTTTGTTCCTCGCCATGTAATGAAAAGCCATGTGTCTCAACAAGTTTTTGTCCTTGTTTGCCTTCTCCAACAATCTCTCTAAGTGGATATTCACTCTTTCGAGCCAAGACTCCCGATCGACATTGATTTCTTGCTCTAGTGAAGTGAACTTCACCCTCCTCCTTTGGGCAACTTGGCGTTTCTCCCAAATGTTTTGCCACCTTTATGAGGTCTCCTAAGTGCATGTACCTCTGTAGGAGAGTCACTATCTGTCTCTTCATCACAGTCATATGAAGGATTATATGTCATCTCTGCTAGTGGATGAACTGTCTTAGAGCTACCTTGATGAGAAGAAGGTGATTTGTGATGTGTTTTGACTTTTGCCATTAAGGGAAAAGTGAGATAAGGGATTGTGGAGGGAGAAAACAGTGAGGGATTTAGGGATTGTTTGGGTAGGGTTTAGTTAAGGGAATAGGGAATTAGAGAATAGTTTGGGAATTTGCATGTGGGATTTTGGGAAATGGGAATGGGGATATGGGATTGGGGTATGGGATTAGTGAATTTAGGGATATCTAGGTTTAAGGAATAGGGAAATGAGGAAAAAATGGAGTGAGGGAGTAGAAAAGTGAGGGAATAACTTGGCAGCCAAATAATTGATACAAACCCTAGCACTGTTTTCTTTGGAGTGAGAGGTAGGGTTTGATTTTCTTAGCCAACCACCATAAGACAACCACCATCAAACAAGCACCAAAATTGGATGAAAAGCAGTGATAGAGGCTCAACCCATTTGCAAAAATGATGATCCAAGCATATTGAAAAATTTGGAATGAATTGGTGAAGATTTTGGGCTTGGAAGCTCTACGCGCCACGCCTTCTCTATGTGCCACGCCAGTGTAAATTTACACTGGAAACTGTAGCCCAATGCGCCGCGCTAGTTGCCCAATGCGTTGCGCCACCACCCAGTGCATAGCAATTTTTTCAAGAGACTTTTGGAGGCCTTCCTTGTGTCAAAATATGCGCGGGATAGCTCGTTGGAAAGGTATTTGAGTCTACTTTCCAATACAACTTGAATTTTTCAATTTGGAGTTTCTTATCCCTATCAAAAATCAAATCTCCCAAGACTGGTCAAAATGTGCCAAATGAGGCTGCCTAAAGGCAGAATGCTGTTACAGTCAACTTTTGAAGGTCTTCCTCAACTCAAAATTGAGCTCATGATAGCTCATTGGAAATATATTTGTGTCTAGTTATCATTTGACTCATCAATAAAGTCATTTTTCCAACTAAGCGAGGAGAAAACATGATTTTCCCAAGGTCACTTTAGAGGTGCATCAATTCTCTCGAGGAAACTGTATTTTTGACATTTATCTAAAACCATGACACCTGTGTAAAAAGTGAAGGAGGTTTCTCTTTCTTGGCCTATTTTTGACAAAAAACTCTTTCAAGTTTCAAAAATTCATCTTTTCTTGCTCAGAAACATCATTTGAGTAAAACCTACCTCGATGTGTGGAACAGGGGATTTGTTGAAATGAAGCGAAATGAAGGGGATAAGGGGCTTCTAAATTCGTGAGGAAATTTTGGGAAGTAGGGAGGGATGTTAGGAAGTATTGGAAAATGGAATTTCAAATATTGAGTGAGGGGAAGGGGTCCAAAAGGGCAAAACACAGGTCTAGCCTAGAAAATTGCCAAGTTGTAGCAAGAAAATAGGGTTTGTGCGAAAATGAAGAATTTGGGGGATCTCAGTGATGGGAAGTGTTTAATAAAGTAAATTAAGGATAGGGGAAGGTGTATGAACATCAGGATACAAGTTTTGCTAATGATTTGACCATCCAAGATAAATTTCCTTCAAAACCTTGGGAGAAATGAACCTTACCTAAGCGCAACTGAAGCATGAACAAGGTGTAAAATGACCTAGTGGAACTTGACATGATGATGACAACTCTATGAATGATGGTACACTCAGCTGAATGGTGACATGGATCGAAATTTGGACAACTTTGATAGGAGTAAAAGCAAACCCTAGACCTAATACCTAGTGACCAAATTTTACTTGAAGACTCACTGAAATGACAAAATTTGAACTTGACACCTTAAAATCACTTTGTAAGAGCATGTTTGATCACTGGAGGAAGGCTGCAAAGGCTGACACTAACATTGGCTCCAATGGGGATGGTAGCTCCTTGGAGGTGCCAAGAATTACATATCTTTGGAAAGCAGACAGGTGCCTTCATCCATTAGGCAATGGAGTCAAAAACTCAAGCTGATATGCATGATCGAAAACTGATGACTTGACGACAAAAATTGATTCTCACTCAACTAAAAATTGACTCGATACTTACACACAATCGACAAACTGGAAAATATGCTCAAAGTAGAGCTTATTCATCAAAACCTACTCTAACAATTTCATTCATCACCTGATCAAGTGAAATGAAACAACCAATGCAACCAAGTAAGTATTGCAGCTGCTGTTTTAATTCTCCGCAAGTGCTTTCTTATGAAAAACAAGAGAGAACTACTAAAAGGCAACTCCCATGAAAACTTGTGAACAGATCCGTTGAATACTATGGATTCTCTATCCGCCTCCAAAAGCACTGCATAAGGATCTTGAGTTCATGCACACTGGGACTTAGCTCATCCAATGGATTATTTCTCTTTTCCTCATACCATGAATGCAAACTTTCATCTGAGCTTTGTGACGAGACTCCTGCTGAAAATGACAAAGAAACCCACTGCCAGATCAAGTTTGTATTAATACACGTTTCAAGCTCACATATAGTCAATGGAGAAGGACTTAGACTGCAGACATCATCCAACACATCAGCTATTGGATCATGAAAAACATGAAAAGACTACTACAACCCATTTTCTATTGGCTCCGATGAGATTGCATGATTTCCTATAGGCTACTCATTTGAAGATATACTATGCAGTTTTCCCTTCAGAAACTGAAATGATTCAAAACAAAATGGTACAGAATCATCTTGTATCATTTGATCATATGTGCCAGCTTCCATGTCTTCATCTGCAACTTGACAATCAATGGCATTCGGGGGCTGCAAATCTGGATATGAGAAGTCTTGAACAAGGTTTTCATTGTCCTCAAGATGATCCAGATCAAAACTTGTCGAAAATTGATTTCTGATTGCATGAAAGTTGTCTCTGATGAACTGAAACGAATCAAAACAAAAAGGCAAAGATCCTTCACTTACTTCAAAATTTGTTGCACTTTCCTCCTCACTGTCATAGCTGATATGCATCGGTTGATCACTGCATTCGAGCTGCTGAAAGTGAACTTCTTCCTCCCACAAACTAGCTGCTAGTTTGTCTTAGGGAAAATTTTAAAAACCCCCCCTAAATTTATAAATATAATAAATGGGCGAATCTCCATGGTATATAGGAAAAATGGAAGGCGATTTTATCAATAATATAATATGTATATATAATTTTTTGGTGAATCTCTCACCACGCATGGCGAATATTTTACTCAATTATAAAATCTTGTAAGATCTTGGCGAGTCTTTCACTAAATAATAAAACTTTGTAAAGTCCTAGTGAATCTTAGCATAGGCTACATGCTGGTTTAATTCCCCCATTTAAATAGGCTACATTCCAGGTGAATACCATGCGTCAATACCATGTGCCATTTTTATTTTTATTAGAATATTTTACTCAATTATAAAATCTTGTAAGATCTTGGCGAGTCTTTCACTAAATAATAAAACTTTGTAAAGTCCTAGTGAATCTTAGCATAGGCTACATGCTGGTTTAATTCCCCCATTTAAATAGGCTACATTCCAGGTGAATACCATGGGTCAATACCATGTGCCATTTTGGTGAATACCATGGGTCAATACCATGTGCCATTTTTATTTTTATTAATTCTAATATTAGGGTTAATAATGGTTTTTTGCATGGTATTAATAACAATCTAGTCCATGGTATTTGTCCGATAGTATTTTGGCCATAGGTTTCACCTAAATATAACCCATTTTTTGAGTGTTCGTAAATATAAGGTGACTTATGGAGTAAATATAAAAAAATGGTTTATTTGTTTACCATACCTCTCGTTTATTTATATTTTTATTAATTTACCATACCTCTTTTACAAATATGGTATTTGGCCCATAGGATTCACTTAAATAAAACCTCTTTCTTGAGCCTTCATAAATAGAACGAGGGTTATGGACTAAATATAAAAAGAGGTTTTATTTATTTACGATACGTCTAGTTTATTTATATTTTTATTTATTTACCATACCTTTTGAGTAAGTATAAAAAGACGTTTTATTTATTTACTATACCTCCACTTTACTTATATTTTTATTTGTTTACACCCTTACATGTATATAAGGTGACTTATGGAGTAAATATAAAAAATGTTTTATTTATTTACCATACCTCTCATTTATTTATATTTTTATTAATTTACCATACCTCTTTTATAAATATGGTATTTGGCCCATAGGATTCACTTAAATAAAACCTATTCTTGAAAATGGGCGAATGGATTCACTTAAATAAAACCTATTCTTGAAAATGGGCGAATGGAAGGTTGTAAGTCCTAATTTCAAGGGCTAAATTTACCTTTTTTACCCTCTCCCTTAAAATAAGGTGGGCTATTTGAGGTGATTTGTAAAAATGTACTATGATACAAATATTCGCCCACTAAAATTTAGCTTCTGTTTGGAGAACATAATCATCATCATACTGATCAAACTGAGGCAAATAATCAGTATAAAACACATCATCAATCATACATGTCATATCAACAGATCTCTCTTCTCCAAGATGATCTATAAAATAATCATTATCAGATCTATGAAAACTGGGGTAAGAAAGAAGATGTTTTGGATCAACAACTTGCTCCTTTTCAATCAGCAAGCCATGATCGTGAACATCATAATGATTCCTTGTGGTGATCTTTTGCATCATCTCTTCTACTGCACTTACCAAAATGTCAAGCTTTACCTCTAGAGATGTTGATTCCTCTGGATCTATATTTTTCATCTCTTCTTCCTTCAACTTTGCCCTTCGGATCAACAAATGAGCCTCTACATCTACTGCACTTTTCTGCATCTCTTCAAGTGTTGCAAGGTTCCTTTCTCTCAGCTGAAACTCCATTTCCGGATCAAAGGCACTCGGGTAGTGCAAGAGAGCGGATCCAAGAGGAGGTCTTATATTAACCGGCATCGAAAAATAGACTTGGTTAAACCTAGCAGAAAATTGTTGTACTGTCTCCCCTGGCAGTCTTTTCAGCTGGTTATACTCTTCTATAATCAAGAAAGGGTTTTGTCTTACCACCCACCTATCGAGGAAAACTTTGACAAACTACTGGAAATCTGAGATGCTCACATCAGGCAGGGTTTTGAACCAACTCTTGACTTTGCCTTGCAACGAAAGAGCAAAAAGCCTAATACTGACATCTTCTTCATCAACTTCAAAAAGGTCAAGAAAGGACTCAAAATTTAGTACATGTCTCTCAGCAGTGATATTGTCACGTTCACCATCAAATCTTGGTAGATATAGATCATGATTTTTAGGGAAAGCATGGGATATAGGAGGTAAAATCAAAGGCTTGTATTGATCTGGAATTTTACAAGGTATAGGGGTATGTACAGAAGGTATAGAATTAGTCTTGGTCTCTTGAGGTTCATCAATTTGAAGATGGTCATCACAAGATTCGGGAAATGGGTCTTGATCAAGCTCAAAGGCATGCAATTCCTTGGTATTCACAAACTTCAAAGGGAAGGAATCAAATGCAGGTGGGGGATCTTTTCTCAAATACAATATACTTTGCAAAGCCTTCTTGACATTCTCGAGAAAAGAGAAGAAATAATTTACAACAAAGAAAAAAATGTCTTGGATGAAATTCCAACTTGAATGCCTGATCTGTCCATATTGTCCTTTCATGTTTCTGTTGCTCAGGTTCATCCTCCAGTGGAGTCCTTGGATTTGATCTCAAAAATGATTTGGAATCGCCAGGTGAATGATTTCAGCCTTTCCGGTGTCTGATTGTTGTCCACCATCAACAATCAGATCTGAACTTGATACATGTTACTGGGGCAATTTGCAAGTCAAATGTTCAGCTTATAAGACTAGACCGGAGATTGACTGAAGCAACTTTTATCTACTTTCACTAATGCAAAGCAAGAGTGTTTCGAAGGCTACCTGGCTAACTTCAGGCTCCGTTTGTAGTTTATAAAGCAAGAAAACTAACAAACAAATAAGCTTTTCTTCCCCAGTATGGTCGCCACTATGTTAGTGCCTAGATTTACCTCAGGCTGAAAAGGTAGGATCCAGGGCCAACATCAAACCACGCTCAACCTGGTAGCTAGCCCTACCAGGCCAGGAGAGGGATCTCTCCGGGTCAATCTCAACAAATTATGATCATGAGGGCTTTAGATGACTGAAATATCTTCTGATCTTAGGCTAGGTATATGTGCAAGAGAGTTTGATTTGATAAAATGATGATTTTTTGGCTCAGAGGGAAAGGCAGATTTTGGGTGCGGGGATTGAGGTTCAGTCTTGCAGAGATCTCAATGGGGCAAGGTAGGCAATTGTTTTTGGCACTTAAAATTCAATGAGATGGAAGGAATAGATAGGCGAGGTGTTGAAGAGGGCAAGAGCAATCATGGATCCTCCCCAAACAGCGGAAAACATCAAAGACTAAAGCAAACCTCAAGTAGAGCACTGCAATTTCAATGGATTCTACTTGCACTCTTGTTTGATTTAGCTGAGAATAAATAAGAGAGATAATGGCATAAAATCACATAAATAAATTCAAAATTACAAAGGAAAGCACTTTACCAAGACAAATTGCCACATGGATCTCAAAGAGTGCTGCAAATCCTGGTCTCAATTCCTTAGCCAAAATGCTGATATGAGTGTACAATGAACCTCAAGGCTTTCTCAAAAGTGCAACCATGCTAATGACTGAAAAAACATAAGATATAGGCAAACAACAACTCATCATAGCCTCCAGGGGTCGAGCTCACAAGTTTAGGAGCTGTTCCAACTAATTCGAAACTAAGAACTACAAATTAAGCAATGGAACAACATGCCTCTAAAAACTAGGGAACTGATTCATTCAGTTGCAAACTAACTTTTCATGGATGAATCTACCTTCATGAGTGAAAATTTGACATAATTACATCAAGATCAATCAGTATACATCAAATTACATCACAAATTTTCCATTAGGAAAGCAAAAAAGTCAAACTAGGCAAAACTGGGCGAAAAACAGAGCAAAACTTGATCAAACTAGAAATTTTTCCTCTATGCGCCGCGCCTGATTCTCTATGCATCATGCCTGTTTGGACCCACTTTTGGAGGCCTTCCTGATGTCTAAATGAGCTCCAGGTGTGCTTTCTGGAAAGGTCTACCTTTCTACATTCCAACCCAAGTGGAATTTTTCAATTTGGCCTCCATTTTCCCCTTCAAAAGTCCATTCTCCCAACACTGCTTCCTGTGTGTCAAAATAGGGGCAGTGAGGTCATTTTTTGAGTGTTTTTGACCTTTTTGAGGGCTCAAAACTTGCCCAAATTTCTTGGCCATAGGTAGGCAAGCATAATTTTTCATGCCAAATCCAAAAATGTTGAGTTTTTGTGATTTGGAGACCTCTAGCAAAAGTGAGCGCCACGTGGCGCGGCGCATAAGGTAGAAAATCCTGTTTTTGTGCCAAAAAATTTCCAAAATGCAAAAATTGCTCCAATTTTTTTGAAATTTGGGCTGAGTCTTCTCTATCAAGCATGATGTTGGGCCAAGGAAGCCTCAGCCAATATTTTAAGTCCTTCATGCTCCTTTTGCCTCCTTGATGCTCTCTTCAATTTCGCCTTCAAACTCTTGATTCTCGCCTTGCAAACTTTGTTCCTCGCCATGTAATGAACAACCATGTGTCTCAACAAGTTTTTGTCCTTGTTGGCCTTCTCCAACAATCTCTCTAAGTGGATATTGACTCTCTCAAGCCAAGACTCCTGATCGGCATTGATTTCTTGCTCTAGTGAAGTGAACTCCACCCTCCTCCTTTGGGCAGCTTGGCGTTTCTCCCGAATGTTTTGCCACCTTTATGAGGTCTCCTGAGTGCATGTACCTCTATAGGAGAGTCACTATGTGTCTCTTCATCACGGTCATATGAAGGATCAGATGCCATCTCTGCTAGTGGATGAACTGTCTTGGAGCTACCTTGATGAGAAGAAGGTGATTTGTGATGTGTTTTGACTTTTGCCATCAAGGGAAAAGTGAGATAAGGGATTGTGGAGGGAGAAAACAGTGAGGGATTTAGGGATTGTTGGGGTAGGGTTTAGTTAAGGGAATAGGGAATTAGAGAATAGTTTAGGAGTTTTTAGTATAGGACTAGGGTTTGGGAATTTGCATGTGGGATTTTGGGAAATGGGAGTGGGGATATGGGATTGGGGTATGGGATTAGTGAATTTAGGGATATGTAGGTTTAAGGAATAGGGAAATGAGGAAAAAAAAGAGTGAGGGAGTAGAAAAGTGAGGGAATAACTTGGCAGCCAAATAATTGATACAAACCCTAACATTATTTTCTTTGGAGTGAGAGGTAGGGTTTGATTTTCTTAGCCAACCACCATAAGACAACCACCATCAAACAAGCACCAAAATTGGATGAAAAGCAGTGATAGAGGCTCAACCTACTTGCAAAAATGATGATCCAAGAATATTGGGAAATTTGGAATGAATTGGTGATGATTTTGGGCTTGGAAGCTCTACGCGCCGCGCCTCAAACCCAACACACCGCACCTTCTCTATGTGCCATGCCAGTGTAAATTTACACTGGAAATTGTAGCCCAATGTGTCGCTCCAGTTATGTGCGTCGCGCCAGTTGCCCAATACGCCGCGCCACCACCCAGTGCGTAGCACTTTTTACAGGAGACTTTTGGAGGCCTTCTCGGTGTCTAAAGTGGGCACATGATATCTCGTTGGAAAGGTATTTGAGTCTACTTTCTAAAAGAATTGGAATTTTTCAATTTTGAGTTCATTTGCCCTATCAAAACTCAAATCTACCAAGACTGATAAAAATGTGCCAAATGAGGCTGCCTAAAGGCAGAGTGCTGTTGCAGTCAACTTTTGAAGGTCTTCCTCAACTCCAAATTGAGATCATGATAGCTCATTGGAAAGGTATTTGTGTCTAGCTATCATTTGACTCATCAAGCAAGTCATTTGGCCAACCAAGCTAGGAGAAAATGTGATTTTTCCAAGGTCACTTCAGAGGTGCATCAATTCTCCCAAGGCAACTGTATTTTGACATTTCTCTAAAACCATGACACCTCTGTAAAAAGAGAAGAACGTTTCTCTTGCTTGGTCTATTTTGGACAAAAAAATCTCTCAGGTTTCCAAAATTCATCTTTTCTTTCTTAGAAACATCGTTTGAGTAAAACCTACCCCGATGTGTGGAACAGGGGATTTGTTGAAATGAAGCGAAATGGAGGGGATAAGGGGCTTCTAAATTCGTGAGGAAATTTTTGGAAGTAGGTGTTAGTGTCAGTCTTTCCAGCCTTCCTCTAGTGATCAAATATGCTCTTACAAAGTGATTTTGAAGTGTCAAGGTCAAATTTTGTCATTTCAGCGAGTCTTCAAGCAGAATTTGGTCACTAGGCATTAGGTCTAGGGTTTGCTTTCACTCCTTTCAAAATTGCCCAAATGCCAATCCATGTCATCATTCTGCTGAGTCTATCATCATTCATAGGGTTGTCATTATCATGTCAATGTCTAATGAGTCATTTTACATCTTGTTCATGCTTCAGTTGCGCCTAGGTAAGTTCATTTCCCTCTCCTAGGGTTTTGAAGGCAATTTCTCTTGGATGGTCAAATCATTAGCAAAAATTGTATCCAGATGTTCATACACCTTCCCCTATCCTTCATGTACCTTATCAAATGCTTCCCATCACTGAGATCCCCCAAATTCTTCATTTTTGCACAAACCCTAGTTTCTTGCCACAACTTGGCAATTTTCTAGGCTAGGCCTGTGTTTTGCCCTTTTGGACCCCTTCCCCTCACTCAATCTCTGAGATTCCACTTTCCCCTGCTTCCTAACATCCCTCCCTACTTCCAAAAATTTTCTCAAGAATTTAGAAGCCCCTCATCCCCTTCATTTCGCTTCATTTCCACAAAGTTCCTTGTTTCACACATCGGGATATGTTTCACTCAAAAGATGTTTCCGAGCAATCAAAGATGAATTTTGGAAAACTGAGAGAGGTTTTTGTGCCAAACATTCCAAAGAAGAAAAACATCCTTCACGTTTTACACAGGTATCATGGTTTTATAGAAATGTCAAAAATATCGTTGCCTCAGGAGAATCGAATGCACCTCTGAAGTGACCTTGGAAAAATTAAGTTTTCTCCTATCTTGGTTGGCCAAATGACTTTCTTGATGAGTTAAATGATAACTAGACACAAATATATTTCCAATGAACTATCATGAGCTCAATTTGGAGTTGAGGAAGGCATTCAAAAGTTGACTGCAACAGCACTCTGCCTTGAGGCAGCCTCATTTGGCACATTTTGACTAGTCTTGGGATATTTGATTTTTGATAGGGAAAATGAACTCCAAATTGAAAAATTCCAGTTGTGTTGGAAAGTAGACTCAAATAACTTTCCAACGAGCTATCCTACGCCCAATTTGGACACCGGGAAGACCTCCAAAAAGCATCTGAAAGTCACGCTATGCGTAGGGCTCAGGCGCGCTACGCATCAAGGTTTTGGCTCAACGCGTAGCGCGCCGCACGCTACCCTTAAGTTGGGGAGGTCCATTTCACAAAAAACTCAGCATTTTTGGATTTTTCATGACAAATTACACTTTCTCAGCCACTGCCAAGACATTTCATGGAGATTTGAGCCCCCAAAAGGTCAAAAAACAAGCAAAAAATGACCTTCTGCCACTTTTTGGACACACAGGAAGCAGTCTTGGGAGATTGCAATTTTGGAGGGGCAAATGGCCACCAAATTGCGAAATTCCACTTGGGCGGGAGAGTAGACATCTAGATATTTCCAACAAGCCCACTTGTGCCTCATTTGGATGCCGGGAAGTGCCACAAAAGTGGGCTCAAAGGCGCGCTACGCGTTGAGAAATGGCGCGCTACGCATCAGGACATTTTCTCAATTTTTCACCTTCAGCTCAGGAAAACGCAACATTTGACCAGTTTTGACTTTTTGTGGGATTTTTCATCCTCCTTGATGTAATTGATGTAATTTCATGTTGACATGACACTTTTTTACCTATTCTAGAAGATTCGTTCATAAAATGGCAAAAAATTAATGAATGAATTGGTTTCCTAGCTTATAGAGGCAAGTTGTTTTGATTGCCTAGATTGTAGTGCTCAGTTTAGAATTGGTTGAAACAGCTCCTAGAATAATGAGCTCGACCCCTAGAGGCAAGGAAATGTGTTAGCTTGCCTATATTATGTACTTTCTTAGTCATTTTCATGGTTGGACTCTTGAGGGATAAGCTTAGACTGTATTACTCTTTGTATCTCTGCAATTTTGGCAAAGGAAAAACTAGGGTTTTGCAGCACTATTTGGGATTCCTGTGGTGATTTGTGTTGATGGTGTGTTTCTCTCATGTACTTGTAAGTTTGTTATGTGTATCATTTTCCCACTCTTCTTTTCTGCAAATTAAGTAAATGAAGTGTTAAGGTAGAATTCATGGTTTCTATGCTCTGCCTTTAAGTTTGCTTAATATCTATGTTTTCATCTGTTTAAGGAGAACTCTCGATGGTTTCTTTCTCTCCTTAACTCCTCACCGGTCATATCTATCCATTCACTTGTTTCAAAGGCATCAAGACAATCTCCTACCTTGCCCCAAAAAGACCTCTGCAAAAACTGTGTCTCATCCCCGCACCCAAAATTGCCGTGCTCAGCTTTCCAACAAAACCCTAAAAATTTAAAATCAAACTTTCCCTATCAGTTTACTAGCCTAAAATCAATGTTATTTATTGGTCATCTCAGTCATTTGAAGACCTTTTGCCGAGATAGACCCAGAGAGAGCCCTCTCCTGTCCCCGTAGGGCTAGCTACGAGGCTAAGTGGTTTGATGTTGCCTTGGATTTTGTATTTTTCAGCCTGAAGCTAAATCCAAGCGCTAACATATTGGCGACCATACTGGGGAGAACAAATGGTTTGCTTGTTGATGTCATTTGTTTTATAAGCTACAGACGGAGCCTGAAGTTATGCCAGGTAGCCTTCGAAATGCTTTTGCTTTGCATTAGCGGAAGTAGATAAACGCTGCTTCAGTCAATCTCCGGTCTAGCTTGTAAACGTGACATCTAACTTGTTAATTACCCCAGTACATGTATCAAGTTCAGATCTAATTGTTGATGGTGGACAACGATCAGACACTGACAAGGCTGAAATCATTCACTAGCAACTCCTTCACTGAAAACTCCAGAGATCAATTCTTCATGGTGACTTCACTACAGGAAGATTAGTAGCTTTGAGCTTTTCAAAATGGATCGGGTTGTAAGAAGATATGCTCCCATGAGCCGAGATCACATCCCTGGTTTTCCAAATAAAATTCCGAAGGTAGATTGGTCAAGGAATTTGCCTACATTTAAAGATGATGATAGGAAGGACGCTGCTCTACATCTGGTTAGATTTCACATGCATATTCGCAAGTTGAAGGTTGATTTTCCTGAAGATTGCTTGATGAAGATATTCTTGGCCACTCTGGAAGGTAAAGCCCAATCATGATATGAAAGTTTGTCGCCTGCTTGTATTTACTGTTTAAAGGATTTTCATGCTATGTTCATTGAACGATATAAGGACTCTTATCCATCATTAAATTTAGTTCAAGACTATTGTAAGCATGCTTATAGTTTTATTGAAAGCCTTGAGAAATATTATGAAGATGATAATTTTATGGATGATGAGATCATGGAGGCTCTGTATGAAAATCCATTTCAGCAGCATAAAGAAAACTTAGAGGATACTTGTCCAGATGATCAGGACATTTTGCAGCAGAATCAAGATCAGCAGGCTGAAGATGGTCATATGGTGGAAGATGATGAAAAAGAGGGTTCTATTACAGATCTTCCCACAGAAGAAGACAGCGTGCAGGGTAGTCAAGATTCAATTTCAGAATGTGATGCAGTCAAGCCAGCTATTTCAGATCAACATTCAGATCATGATGACCAAGAATACCTTGTGTTGAATCCCATCAAAGAGAGCTCTGCTGTTGAGATCATAGACAAAGTAGTGGATTCAGATGTTCATAAAAAACAGAATGAGATCTTTGTGCAAGTAAGTGATAAATCTCCTTTCAATAACTCAGTAATAAATGATAGTTTGAATGCCCTGTCATATGAAGATAATTACTGTTTAAGCAGAAGAAAACAAAAAGCATTGTCTCCTTTGTCTGAAGATGAGATAGATCAACTTTTGAGAGGTCTTGTTACAGCCCAAGCTACAGCAAATTTGCAGTGCACAAATAGTCAGGAAAGTGTTGGAGAAACTTCTTCCTCTTTTGAAAAAGATGACTGTCTTATAATCAGTTTTGTGGACCAACAAAAAGATAATTTTTTCTTTCACAAAGATGATAAGGCTGTCATGTTTGATAATCTCGAAGATTGTTTTTTGTTTAAGAATGACCGACAGCACATTCACACCACAGAAGATCAAAACATTCAGGATTTCCATTCAGATTCCTCTTCATATGTTTCATGTGCTGAAATGTTTTTCCAAGAAGAGATCTGCTCATCCATTTGTTCAGAGTTTTTTGAAGCCTATGAGCATACTTTTACTGAAGCACATGATGAAGGCAGATCAGAATTTGAAGAAAAGGACACCTTGTTCTTTCAGCAGGAGGTGGCAATGGCAAATCTTCATGTTTTTTATGATCCTCTAGCAAGTTTGTTGCAGCCAGCAGTGAAAGTGTTTATTACAGTGTTTTGTTGCAACCATGGTCAACTATGTTTTTGGATGCCCAGTGATAGGTTTGTACTGTTGACCAGAAGATCTAATCAGGAGAATCAATCAAGAAGGCATCTGCTTGATTGGTTGCATTGGCATTTTGATATAGTTTGATGTATATTGTCTTGTAAGAAACACAGGTGGTTGTCATCATGATTTCAAATCTTGATGGACTGCTGCCCCTCAAAAAGCTTTGAAAAGTCTTGTTTTAAGTCAGTCATGAGTCATTTGTGTTTGGTCTATTGAGTGAGTTTTTGAAGTTATTTAAGTTTGCCATTGAGTCGGTTTGAGTCAAGCTTCAGTTAAGTTTCAGTCATTTTTCAGTCAAGTTGTGTCAAAGTTTTGTGTCAAAGGTGGAAATAATGACTCCATCGCCCAATGGATGAAAGCACTGGTCTGCTCTCCCAAAGATCTATTGTTCTTGGCACCCCCAAGGAGCTACCATCCCCATTGGAGCCAATGTTAGTGTCAGTCTTTCCAGCTTTCCTCCAGTGATCAAATATGCTCTTACAAAGTGATTTTGAAGTGTCAAGGTCAAATTTTGTCATTTCAGCGAGTCTTCAAGCAAAATTTAGTCACTAGGCATTAGGTCTAGGGTTTGCTTTCACTCCTTTAAAAATTGCCCAAATGCCAATCCATGTCATCATTCTGCTGAGTCTATCATCATTCATAGGGTTTTCATTATCATGTCAATGTCTAATGAGTCATTTTACATCTTGTTCATGCTTCAGTTGCGCCTAGGTAAGTTCATTTCCCTCTCCTAGGGTTTTGAAGGCAATCTCTCTTGGATGGTCAAATCATTAGCAAAACTTGTATCCAGATGTTCATACACCTTCCCCTATCCTTCATGTACCTTATCAAATGCTTCCCATCACTGAGATCCCCCAAATTCCTCATTTTTGCACAAACCCTAGTTTCTTGCCACAACTTGGCAATTTTCTAGGCTAGGCCTGTGTTTTGCCCTTTTGGACCCCTTCCCCTCACTAAATCTCTGAGATTCCACTTTCCCCTTCTTTCTAACATCCCTCCCTACTTCCAAAAATTTTCTCAAGAATTTAGAAGCCCCTCATCCCCTTCATTTCGCTTCATTTCCACAAAGTTTCTTGTTTTACACATCGGGATAAGTTTCACTCAAAAGATGTTTCAGAGCAATAAAAGATGAATTTTGGAAAAATGATAGAGGTTTTTGTGAAAAACATGAAAAAGAAGAAAAACCTCCTTCACTTTTTACACAGGTGTCATGGTTTTATAGAAATGTCAAAAATATCGTTGCCTCAGGAGAATCGAATGCACCTCTGAAGTGACATTGGGAAAATTAAGTTTTCTCCTAGCTTGGTTGGCCAAATGACTTTCTTGATGAGTCAAATAATAACTAGACATAAATATATTTCCAGTGAGCTATCATGAGCTCAATTTGGAGTTGAGGAAGGCATTCAAAAGTTGACTGCAACAGCACTCTGCCTTGAGGCAGCCTCATTTGGCACATTTTGACCAGTCTTGGGAGATTTGAATTTTGACAGGGAAACTGAACTCCAAATTAAAAAATTTCAATTTTTTTGGAACGTAGACGCAAATACCTTTCCAACGAGCTATCCTGCGCCCAATTTGGACACCGGAAAGGCCTCCAAAAAGCATCTGAAAGTCGCACTACGTGTAGGGCTCAGGCGCGCTACGCATCAGGGTTTTGGCTCAACGCGTAGCGTGCCGCGCGCTACCCTTAAGTTGGGGAGGTCCATTTCACAAAAACTCAGCATTTTTGGATTTTTCATGACAAATTACACTTGCTCAGCCATTGCCAAGACATTTCATGGAGATTTGAGCCCCCAAAAGGTCAAAAAACAAGCAAAAAATGACCTTCTGCCACTTTTTGGACACACAGGAAGCAGTCTTTGGAGATTGCAATTTTGGAGGGGAAAATAGCCACCAAATTGAGAAATTCCACTTGGGCTGGAGATTAGACATCTAGAACTTTCCAACAAGCCCACTTGTGCCTCATTTGGATGCCAGGAAGTTCCCCAAAAGTGGGCTCAAAGGCGCGCTACGCGTTGAGAAATGGCGCGCTATGCATCAGGACATTTTCTCAATTTTTCACCTTCAGCTCAGGAAAACGCAACATTTGACCAGTTTTGATTTTTTGGTGGGATTTTTCATCCTCCTTGATGTAATTGATGTAATTTCATGTTGACATGACACTTTTTTACCTATTCTAGAAGATTCGTTCATAAAATGGCAAAAAATTAATGAATGAATTGGTTTCCTAGCTTATAGAGGCAAGTTGTTTTGATTGCCTAGATTGTAGTGCTCAGTTTAGAATTGGTTGAAACAGCTCCTAGAATGATGAGCTCGACCCCTAGAGGCAAGGAAATGTGTTAGCTTGCCTATATTATGTACTTTCTTAGTCATTTTCATGGTTGGACTCTTGAGGGATAAGCTTAGACTGTATTACTCTTTGTATCTCTGCAATTTTGGCAAAGGAAAGACTAGGGTTTTGCAGCACTATTTGGGATTCCTGTGGTGATTTGTGTTGATGGTGTGTTTCTCTCATGTACTTGTAAGTTTGTTATGTGTATCATTTTCCCACTCTTCTTTTCTGCAAATTAAGTAAATGAAGTGTTAAGGTAGAATTCATGGTTTCTATGCTCTGCCTTTAAGTTTGCTTAATATCTATGTTTTCATATGTTTAAGGAGAACTCTCGATGGTTTCTTGCTCTCCTTAAACTCCTCACCGGTCATATCTATCCATTCACTTATTTCAAAGGCATCAAGACAATCTCCTACCTTGCCCCAAAAAGACCTCTGCAAAAACTGTGTCTCATCCCCGCACCCAAAATTGCCGTGCTCAGCTTTCCAACAAAACCCTAAAAATTTAAAATCAAACTTTCCCTAGCAGTTTACTAGCCTAAAATCAGTGTTCTTTATTGGTCATCTCAGTCATTTGAAGACCTTTTGCCGAGATAGACCAGGAGAGAGCCCTCTCTTGTCCCCGTAGGGCTAGCTACGAGGCTAAGTGGTTTGATGTTGCCTTGGATTTTGTCTTTTTCAGCCTGAGGCTAAATCCAAGCGCTAACAGTAGGGAGGGATGTTAGGAAGCAGGGAAAAGTGGAATTTCAAAGATTGAGAGAGGGGAAGGTGTCCAAAAGGAAAAAACACAGGTCTAGCCTAGAAAATTGCCAAGTTGTAGCAAGAAACTAGGGTTTGTGCGAAAATGAGGAATTTGGGGGATCTCAGTGATGGGAAGTGTTTAATAAGGTACATTAAGGATAGGGGAAGGTGTATGAACAACAGATACAAGTTTTGCTGATGATTTGACCATCCAAGAGAAATGCCTTCAAAACCCTAGGAGAAATGAACCTTACCTAGGCGCAACTGAAGCATGAACAAGGTGTAAAATGACCCAGTGGAACTTGACATGATGATGACAACTCTATGAATGATGGTACACTCAGATGAATGGTGACATGGATCGACATTTGGACAACATTGAAAGGAGTAAAAGTAAACCCTAGACCTAATACCTAGTGACCAAATTTTACTTGAAGACTCACTGAAATGACAAAATTTGACCTTGACACCTTAAAATCACTTTGTAAGAGCATGTTTGATCACTGGAGGAAGGCTACAAAGACTAACACTAACAAGATCTTCCTTAGCAAATGTGGTCTATGTACCTTTGTCTTCTTTTTCAGCATTTAGCAATTCAGTTTGTGTTTCAACAGTTTTGTTTTGAATTCTCTTAGTTGCAATGGTTTGGGTGATAGTTTCAGTTTGAGTTTCAGTTGAAGTTATATCTACAATTTTTGGGTTGGGAGTCTCCTAAGCTCCTCTAGGGACAATTTGTAGAACTTTGGTTACATGAGCTTCTGTTATTTTTTTAGTTTGTGTTTGGACTGATTTCTTAGTGGGAATTTCAGTATTCTTTTTGCTTCTAAGGCTATAATGTTTGTGAACTTCATAGACAACAGACTCATAACCTTGTTTGTAGTCAAAGGACTCCCCATATTCTAATTTAGCTTGTTGTAACATGTACATTTCATGTTCTTCCTGAGTAAGAAAAAAAACATCTTCATTTTAAATTCCTAATAGATTTATCTGGGTATCCTCTTCTTCTTCATGGTTTTGTGAACCCTTAGCATAGTTTTCCTGGAAGGGTGGTCTAATCTGCTGATCTGGTATAGCATTTTTTCCAGTGTTAGGATTTTTCCTAAAGTTTGGGTTTCTTATTGGGGGTGGCTGTTGATTTTCCCACTGAGTTTTTCTTTCCATGTTTTCTAATCTATCCATTATCCTTTCTACACTTTTGGCCAGACTATCTATTTTACTATCTAAAGTGGACGTTTCCTCTTTAATGATAACTCTTTTCTCATTTCTCATCCTAGCTTTCTTAGCTAATAAATTGGCTTCTACACTAACAACATTACTTTGCATCTATTCCAATGTTTCAGGGTTTCTTTCCCTCAACTGGTAAGACATGTCAGTGTCAAAACCATCAGGAAATTTGATTAATGCCAGGTCTGGTGGAGGTTTAATATTTGTAGGGATTGCATTATATATACCATTGAACCTAGTACAATAATCCTGAATAGATTCATTAGGAGCTCTCTAATGTTATCATATTCAGATAATATTTATAAGGGGTTTTTCTTTCTTTCCCATCTATCAATAAACAATCTATGGAAAGCAGCTAAATCAAAAATATGATTAGCAGGTAAACCTTTGAACCATTTTTTAACATCCTCTGTCAATGTTTGGGAAAATAACCTCATTTTCACATCAGACTCATCAATCTCGTGTAATTCAAAGTAGTCAATCATTTTATTCACATGTTGTTGGGCAGTATGCTAACCAATAGCATCAAACATAAATTTTTTACTTTGATAGCCTTGGGAAATGGCATGTAGTTGGGCTGGTAAAATAAAAGGTGCATATCTGTCTGCCATGGTTGAGATTTTGGTTTGACTGGGGGGCCAAGTAGTGGTGCTTGAAGAAGGACTTGAGATGGCTGTAGATGAACTTGAGATGTTTGGTTGGAGAGGAAGCTGAGGTATGAATGGTTTAGGGGAATGAATTGTGGTGGATATTATAGGTGAGGTGGTAGTAAATGAAATTGTATTTACAATTTTTGAAGACTCTTTAGAAAGTTAAGAGGCAACAACAATGAGGGAAACTAATTCAACTAATTGTTGAAGATAGACATCGTCTATATGGCTTATCAAGGTTGAGGTTAAAGCTTCTAGTTTATCAAAAGTATCCAAAACAAGTTGATCTAAATCAAGATGTATAGGCACCTTTTTTGACTCAATAAATTGAATAAAATTGGGGTCTATTACAGTATCATGAATTGAATTTTCTGATTTGGTTCTAAACAAAGAAAGCTCAAATGATAAATCAAACTGAATATCCTCTAAACTTGACAACTCCTTAGGGAGTGAATTTTCTTTAATTAACTAACTACTACTTCCTTGAGTTTCTACCTTTTTTTATTTTCTTAAAATTCTGTCAGGGTCATCAACTATTGTAGCAGGGTTTGGATCTGGATTTGCCCTGGTATAGTGTGTTCTTTTGAGAGCTATAATTTTAATTTTTTAATTGTTTTGTGAAACCTTTTAACAACCCTAAAATAACCTTAAGGTGCAAAAGATCAGATTTAAGATTTCCTCAAAGTTTTATTATACTGAGGACTGGTCCCCAGTATGGTCGCCAATATGTTATCACTCCAAAATTTCTCTAGAGTTGTTATGAAAGAAATGATAGAGGTAATCACAAACCTACTTTAGAGATTAGGATCTAGCCTTCCTAATGCTCAAAGAGGGCTCTCTCTTTATGATTTAACTTTGTTTAATTAATTTATTTTAGGCTAGTTATGATTGTACTTGGGCTTTGATTTGGATTTGGTAGTGGGATCATTGACTTAGATGGATAGAGAGATGTCTTTTACCATTGGGCTATGGGGTCAAGTGTCAAGCAAACATGACTGGATCAAGTTCTAAAGATAGTGTTTACAAGGCAAAGTAGCTGAGTAAATCCAAATTTTAAGGCTCGATGGTGAAGTGTTTTCAATCAAATCCAAGGAGCAATTAAGGGTTCCTTAGATTGGCTAATGAAGGAAATGGTAGGGGTAAATCGAAACTAGGGAGCAATGAAGGATTCCCTAATTTGGATATCAGAGGAAAACGTTAAAATGATTAACTGTTCAAGATCCAGTGTACTTAAAAAAATTCTGTAATATAGTTCTAGTTAATTCATTCAATTAAGATAACATGCAAGTTTGTGAAACACTTAAGAAAATAACATTTTGACAAAAATAAAATACTTCACTAAAGTAGCTCAACACATGAATCCTATAATGCAATCTCTTTATTACTCAGTCCAGTCTGCTGACTTGAAAAATTGGTACAATGAACCCTCAGGTTACAAATCAATACAACTCTAGAAATGTCTAGAAATCCACCCTCTATACTTTGAATTATGAAGCATTTATACAAAAATAGTTTACAAAATATCCCAAACTGTCTTGGGAATTAATCTAGGAAAAAGAAATATCTTCATGCAAGAAGATAGAGACAGATATTCAACTATTGCAATCTGTCCCTATTTTTAGGCTCTGTTGTCTTATTCTTTGATCTTCTGATGTTTATTCTTTGATCTTTTGTTGTTTTTCTTCCACGCTGACTGCTCTTTTTACTTTGTCTTTTATTTGATACACTTTTCACCTGATATTCTTTCATCTAGCTGATCTATCACTTTTCTTTCACTGCATTTTTTTCACTTTTACTATGCATTTTTACAGTAAGTCATTTAACTTCTCCCATGTGTCTGCATTTGACAATTTGATATTTAACATCTTTCTGTAAATTTCATATGCTTCTATGTACTTAAAAAAGGTTGGTCTATTCACAAAAAGGTGTTTTACCTCATGCTGGAGGTAAAATAGATTCTCAAATGTTTGGTACAGAACCTTTCCTGTAGGCATCCCCTTCATAGAGGAATTATTGGCTTGATATCTTGCCACCTCTCTTACTTTCCTGTTGTAGTCTTCCTGTGGCATCAATCTGTCATTTATCACCAAGGTGTAGGTTTTAACCCCGTACAGAAATTACCTGCATACAAATTCTAAAACACAGAAAAATAAACAATGCGAGAGCATAACACATAAAACACATATACACAGATATTTTCCCACTGGATCCCAAAACCGGGACTACCAGCTTGATTTTTCATTATGTTCCTTTCAATGTTATAATACATATTTATACATGCCGAAGCATCCAATATCATGGACCGAAAACCATCGCGTCCCATACCATGGACCGAAAACCATTGCATTAAAAACATGTGCGAGAATCATGCACAAAACTATAGGTGGGTCCGCCCATTCTAACATAGGGTCCAAAACCAAACTTTTCCAGGGCGCTACCCTGGACCCCATAAAGTGGGCTTACGGGTACGCCTCAAACCCCCTGTGACCCCCCCGGCTACACAATCGGGACAATGAAGGGGGCCTCCGCCCCCCCTCTAACCCCCTGGTTAACTACGAGGGCTAGTCGTGGAAAGAATATAACACAACCCAACATTCTCCCACTTGTTGTTTTCTTTCCATAGGGGGCCACAAGAGAGCTTAGTCATTTTTCCAGCCCCGAAACATTTATTGTTTCTCTACACCAAGAGAACTTCTTAGAGCTCACAGATTTTGTCAATGCATCTACAGTATTCTTCAAAGTGTCCACCTTTACCAACAACACCTTTTTGTCTTCTGTCATATTCCTCACATAGTGATACTGAACATCAATGTGCTTTGTCTTTGAATGATAAGCAGGGTTCTTTGCCAAGAAAATTGCACTTTGGTTGTCACAGTCTATCCTTATAGCTCCCTGTAGTAACCCCATACTTGAACACAATCTCTGTAACCAAACTGCTTCCTTGCTTGCATGAGTGGCTGCCATGTATTCTGCCTTTGTAGTTGATAGTGCCACTATAGATTGTTTCTTACTCATCCAAATGACTGCACCTCCAAATAGGTTAAACACATACCCACTTGTAGATCTTCTCTGATCCAGATCTCCAGCCCAGTCTGCATCAACAAAGCCATGAATATCCAACTCTCTGTCCAATCATGGTCTTCCTTGGTAGCACAAACCATAATCACTAGTGCCACGCAAATACCTGAAAACCCGCTTCACTACTGTCCAATGCTCCTTTCTTGGTTTTGACATAAACCTGCTCAGCACTCCCACTGCATGTGCAATGTCTGGTCTAGTACAAACCATTTCATACATCAGGCTACTGACTGCACTTGCATATGGAACACGGGACATATCCTCTTCCTCTTCTTGTGTCTTGGGACATTGTTTAGCAGATAACTTTACACCTATAGGAATAGGAACCTTCACTGGTTTACTATCTTGCATATTAAATCTCTACAATATTGTCTCGACATACTTCCTATGGTTTAACCAGAGCTTCCTCTTTGCCGATCTCTTTTAATTTACATGCCCAAAATATAGTTTGCAGCACTAATATCTTTCATGTCGAATTTGGAGGACAATTGGGTCTTCAAATCCTGGATAATTTCTTTGTCATTTCTAACCAGCAACATATCATCCACATACAAGACCAAATAAATAACACCGTCACCATTTAATTTAAGATACACACAGTGATCTGCTTTGCTTTTGGTGAAGCCAAGCCCCCGTATAAATGTATCAAATTTCTAATACCACATCCTTGGTGACTGTTTTAACCCATACAAAGACTTTTTTAACTTGCATACTTGTTTTTTCTTACCCTTCACCGCAAAGCCTTTAGGTTACTTCATGTAGATTTCCTCTTCCAGATCCTCATGAAGAAATGTTGTTTTCACATCCATCTGTTCTACCTCAAAATCAAAAGCAGCAGCAACAGATAAAAGTAATCTAATAGAGGTTACCTTGGCAACAGGAGAAAAAATATCACCAAAATCAATTCCCGACACTTGGGAATAACCTTTTGCTACCAACTGAGATTTATATTTCTCCACCTTTCCTTCTGCATTTGTCTTCTTCTTGAACACCCATTTGCTGCCAATGGGTTTCCTTCCAGCCGTCAACTCCACAAAACCCCAAGCCTCATTTTTGTGAAAATATGCCATTTCATCAACCATGGCCTCTTTCCAGAGTTTTCCATCCTCTGAATCTACTGCTTCCTTCACAGTTCTTAGATCATCATCAATAATAGATAAAGCAAAATTTAAACAGAAAGTAAATGGACTATACCTTTCTAGATGCCTTCTTTCTCGAGCTGATTTTCTTACACCCGGAGTTTGTGGCTCTTCATCTTCTGATTCCTCCTCTGCTATAGAGTCTGATTCTTCCTCCTTTAGCTCAAACTCTATCTTCTTAGGTTCCTTTAGTTCGACTTCATGTTTAATAACATATTTCACCTCTTTGAACACCACATCTCGGCTGTACACAACCTTCCTTGTTACTGGGTTGCAAAGCTTATAACCCTTTAAACCATCCTTATACCCAACAAAGATGCACTTTTCAGATTTACTATCCAACTTGGTTCGTTTCTCCTTTGGAACATGTACATATGCATCACATCCAAATACCCTCAGATGTGAAAGAGAGGGTTTCTTACCAGTCCATACCTCTTGTGGAGTGTTATTCTCCAACGCTGATGAAGGTGATCTGTTGACCAGGTAACATGTTGTCTCTACCGCCTCTGCTCAGAATTCATGTCCTAACCCGACACCACTGAGCATGCTTCTTGCCCTTTCCATCAACGTCTTGTTAATTATTTCTATGACTCCATTTTGCTGAGGTGTCTGTGGAGTAGTATTTTGTCGTGCTATACCACACTTCTTACATAATTCTTCAATTTCCTTGCTACAAAACTCTCCACCGTTATTGGACCTCAACACCTTTATCTTCTTCTCTGTCTGGTTTTCCACCAGAGCCTTAAATTCTTTAAACCTGTCAAAGACTTCAGATTTCTTCTTAAGGAAATATATCCATGTATTCCTTGAGAAGTCATCTATAAATGGTACATAGTACACAGACTTACCCAGTGATGGAACCTTCATAGGTCCAAACATATCACTGTGCACAAGCTCTAATATATGTTTCGCCCTCTTACCACCAGAGGGGAAACTCACCCGATTCTGCTTCCCATATACACAATTTTCATAGAAATCAAAATCCAGAGAGCTATTACTCATACCTTCTACCATACCTTTACCATGAAGTATTCAAAGGCCCTTCTCTCCAATATGTCCAAGCCTTTGATGCCACAACATGGTCTTCTCTCCAGAGACCACTAGATTTTCTACTCCACTTTCAGGAACCACATAACTATTGCACCCATCAATAACAGTGCTACCTTGTAGCTTGTATAGAGTTCCAATTCGAACTCCCCACATCAATACCCGTGCTCCCCAAGCCATTTTGCAGGTATACTTCTCGAACACTGTTTTTACACTTGCATCATCTAGCTTGCTTACAAAAATCAGATTTCTGGCCAATGCATGAATATGCAGAACACCTAGAAGTGTTCTAACCCTTCCACCTTGCAACTTCAACTTTACTTTTCCATGACCAATGATTCTAGCCTTCCTATCATCCCCTAAGAAGACATCACCACCAT
This sequence comes from Pinus tabuliformis, assembly GCA_031772625.1. Taxonomy (NCBI): domain Eukaryota; kingdom Viridiplantae; phylum Streptophyta; class Pinopsida; order Pinales; family Pinaceae; genus Pinus; species Pinus tabuliformis. Next base: position 573,380,534 of record CM062808.1, read on the forward strand.
CGTATTTCTCATACTCGCAGAACCACTCTCTATGGGGAGTGAAGTGAAAGGATGCACCTGAGTCAATCAACCATGCCTCATGATCGACATGTGTACTTGAAGAAGCCAAGCACACATCCCCAACTTCATCCGAGGTGGTTTTCGCCTCTGTAGAAGAAGCATCATCAGATCCCTTTCCTTTATCAGGAGCTTTAGATTTACAGTCCCTTTTGTAGTGCCCTTCCTTTCCGCATTTCTAGCACACCACCTTTACAGGTTTTCCTGGAGATTTAGATCTCCCACTCAATGACTTATTTTTGTTTCCGTTCTGGGACTGTCCTCATACAGACAAGGCATCACCATTCTAGATCTCCATATTTTTCCATCTCATCTCCTCTGTCAGCAAGGATGAGACTATTTCATCAAACTACAAGGCAGTTGCATTGCTACCTATTGCAATAACCATACTATCCCACGAATCTGGTAGAGAACACAACAAACTGATGCACTTATCTTCATCTGAAATTTTAATATCAACAAATGCTAACTGACTTACCACAGTATTAAATGCGTTCAGATGCTCTGTCACCGAGTCTCCATATTTCATCCTCAGGTTATACAACTTTTTCCACAGGAACAGTTTACTCACCAGAGACTTAGATTGGTACAAAGTCCCTAACTTGTCCCACAAAGCCTTTGTCGTAGCTTCCCCTGATACATTCAGCAATACTGAATCTGAGACACACAATCATATTGTGCTCTTTGCCTTCTGGTCCAACTTCTTCCATTCTTCATCGAACACTCCTGTTGGTTTAGTACCCGGATCTACTGTGATCCACTGATCTTTATCCACCAACAGATCCTCCATCTTGAGTTTCCACAACTCAAAACTCCAACCATTAAATTTCTCGATCTCTATCTTTCCACTGCTTGCCATCTTCTTTCACCACCAGAATCGATCTTGCAGATCTCCTACTGAACAGGGTCTACCACAGGCCCAAGCAAAACCCCTCAGCAACAAAGGCGTCCCCTTGAAGCCAAAAATTCTCTGATACAAAATGTAGGTTTTAACCCGTATAGAAATTCCCTGCATACGAATTTTAAAACACAGAAAAATAAACAATGAGAGAGAATAACACATAAAACACATATACACAGAGATTTTCCCACTGGATCCCAAAACGGGACTACCAGCTTGATTTTTCATTATGTTCCTTTCAATGTTATAATACATATTTATACACGTCGAAGCATCCAATACCATGGTCTGAAAACCATCGTGTCCAATATCATGGACCGAAAACCATTGCGTCCAAAAACATGTGCAAAAATCATGCACAAAACCATAGGTGGGTCCACCCATCCTAACAGAGGGTCCAAAACCAAAATTTTCCGGGGCGCTGCCCTGGACCCCAAAAAGTGGGGTTACATGTACGCCTCAAACCCCCTGTGAACTCCCCCGCTACACAATCGGTGCAATGAAGGGGGGCTCCGCCCCCCCCTCTAACCCCCCAGTTAACTACGAGGGCTAGTCGTGGAAAGAATATAACACAACCCAACACAAGGGATTTGGTAGACCTTTCTGCCTTAAAGCTTCAAACTTAACCATGAACCTGTCTATAGCTAGCTGCATGGTTTGGCATTTGTCGTCAAGGTTCATCATTAAATTCCTCTTGGTGAGCAATTTTTTCACTTCTAGTATGGTGCCAGTCCTGTCAGCTATGTCCAACTCCTGCAATTCATATTTATTTTTAGAGTTAAGGAAGTGGATTATTCTGGTGGCTTCTTCTGGCATGTCTCCAAGTTCAGCCTTAACTCTCTGAATTGATTCTGTAGCCTCTTTGACTAAATCATTTTTTTCAAAGATGACTTGTATAGATGGCCAAATATCATTGACATAGTCAATGATATTGGCCCATAACTGTTCTTTAGCTTGGCCAAGTGGCTCCTTCAATGTTAGCTCTTTCTCCAAATTATTCATTCTTTCAGTCAACCTGGTTGACTTCTGTACTTCATTCTTGTGCATTATTTGGGCAAGTTTCTTCTCATCCTCTAGACTTGTTATTTGTTCTTTAAGTTTATTTATCTTTGTGTTCTGAATGGACACGTCCTCCATTTCTTTGACCAATTTCCTTGCCTCATCACTTGGCTGAGATGCTACTGTTGTTGAACCTCTTGCTGATGTAGATTTTGTTGCAACTGGAAGTGCTGTAGCCAGTGGAGCTGTGGGGGCAAATGAAGCTACCAAGGTTGATGGTACTGCTGTAGTGACTATTGGAATGGCAATGGCAGTGGTAGTCTCAAGGCTGGCCTGTTTCAACTGTATTAAGCTATCCAAATCCTTCTCCATTTCTTTCAATTGATCATTTAGTTGGAGAACGAGGTCCATCATCTCCTCTTGCTGTTTTTGGCTTTCTAAGACCTCCTTGGTTTGTGGATGCTCTAAATGAGGTAGCTTTAATTTTTTCTTTAAAGCAGCAATATCCTCATTCTTCTTCTTTATCAATTTCTCTGCAACTTTGACATCATTGGGATTATACCCAAGCTCAATCACCAAGTCTTCCAGTGACTTGATTCTGTTGTCCTTGGCCTGTGAGGATGCCTTTTCCAGTTTATACTATGTTGTGATATTGTCCAGTGAACTTTGGATTTTGTGCATAGTCATTTCTTTATTTGTCATGGTGGAATAAATCATCTCTCTCCACCTGCTTATGGAATTTGATCTAGTCAATAGGGTGAACATCCCTAGATAAAACTTCAAATTTAGTTTTCCTGTAGTCAGCTGATGATGTGGGCTACTGGACTGTAGGTTGCATGAATGTCATTTTCATCTTCCCAGTCTTAATGTCAAAGGCCGACATTAACCTATTTTGATTGGCAGGTGTTTGCTTGAAGTATTGGGCATAAGTCTCAGCCTTCAATGCCTCATTCCTCAACTTAATCTCCTTGTACTTCTCTTTATCCATAGGCTTGTTGGATGAAGAGACTTCAATGCTGAGATGTTTCTCAATAAGTTGAGTGTTTGTAGAAGGCTCGTGTGTTTCTTGTGAAGCTGCTGAGCCTTTATTCCTTCCAACCATTGTTTCAGTGTCAGTGATTTCCACTGTATCAATTGTGTCTTCTTGTTCAGTTACAGGATTAAGCTTGGGCCTCTTCTTGTAATTGATCTAAATTTGGTCATCTATGGTGTCCATTGGCGAGCTAGAACCTTCTTCCCTCATTCTTTTTGCATTTTTGTCTTCATTGGCTAGAGTCTGCAAAATAGGAGGAATATTCATCTGTTCTTCTAGGGCTGGAACCTGAAGAAAGGAACTAGTATCAATCTTCTTTTCCACATCTATCAGAGTATTCTCCACATCTACTACAATATTCTCCACATCTCTCAAAGTGCTTTCCAACCATTCTGACTGGTTGGAAAATCTCTCAATGTCTGGCCTAGGATCATGTATGAATGGACCCAATTTGACTTTGAGCCTTAGTTTATTTATGACTCCATGAGGGTCATACTGCCACATAAAACTGTTCTTGAAATTCATCTGCTACAAAATTTTATCTGCCTCTAGTCCAGCTTCCCTATTATTACAAATAAATGGGCCCAATTGGTTTTTCATTTTAAATTGGGTCTTCTTCCTAGCTGATAGGAAATTAACTTCATCAGAGTTTATAATCTACCTAAAGTACTCTAATGCAAATATCCTCATGGGGAGGTATTTGGGCAATTTGTAGGGAGTAAGTTGGCATCCATATATTCTGATTTCTGTGTGGTCCTGGTATAAATACCAGTCTCCCACTCTACTATTCTTAGCTAACTGTAAAAATATTTTAATCTCCTGACTGATCCTAGGCTGATAACTACTGGTTAGCATGTTCATAACAGGATGGAAAAATGAATCAAGGAAGTCTTTATAGGAAAAAACAGTGGAGTATTTTTGGATCAATGGTGTCTAATAGATGGAAGATCTTGGATTGCCTTTGGTGTCTAAATTCTGAATGCCGATTGGAAATTTGTCTAACTGAAAGTACAAGAACATATGAAATAACACTGATGAATATTTGAAGACTCTATCATTTGGTAGTCTGATGAACTTTTCATGGATTTTGTCTGCTACGAACTGAACATTGTTGTAAATTGTAGTAGGAGCCTTTCCTGGGAAAAATATAGAAAGGAAAGAAAGGACAACCTCATCCACATGTTCATTTGTGGTGTACCCTAGAATGCAAGAGAGCATGGTTATAATTTTTCTGCCTCTCTCAGAAAAAATGGTGGCAGCATATGGAGGACTATTTGTTGGAGTATGAGACTCCTCTATGATGAAGGTTTGAAAAATCTGAGCCTTATTGGGAAGGTCTAACTTGATGTAGAGTTCAATTAAGCCTTCAATGGAAAGTTGGGTCTCATTTGGGCCTGGCTGGATCTGCAGCAGTTGATTAATTGATTCTGCAGTAATGGTGAATAAAACTTGTTGGTCAGGGGTGACTATGGCTCTTTGACTGGGAATATAGAAAGCTTGGCAGAAGTGGATGATTTCTGGGAATGGGTGTACTTATGAGAACAAGTACTTGGGAAAATTGAACTCCCATAGGTGAATGTTATCATTCTGGTTCAAAAACTTGTCTTTACTCCTGCAGTGGAGTTTTAGTAGGTAGGCAAAGGAAGCCGTGTCATTGATTTGAAATTCTCTGTCAGCTAGGAAGGTGGTTAATGTCCAGGAGAGGGATTTGCAGAGCTCTTACATCTAGAGAGGTTTCGGAAGCCATAATCTAGTTTATTCAACTGAATTACTCTTTCTATGGCTTTTAGGGGTAAGGTTTGAAGATCTGGAACAGTGGGGAGAGTAATATTAGTCTGTAAAAAAGGGGTTTGGATGCATAATACGTTTTTCTTGAGTTTAGGGAGGTTTTTAAATTAATTTAATTAATTAACCTTGGATAATTATTGTGTATAACTTGAAATTATAGGGTCATTCTGGTTATATCAAGAATACCTGGAATTTGACGGTTTGGTGTGTAGACGGGTTTTTGTGGTATCTGCAGAAGGTACTGAGGTTTCAGCTGTCAATTGGCTACTTCAATTTGGTGTATACAATGTATTTGGGTGGAAAAAGGTGGCTAAATTGGTCACTCAGAGTTTCAGGGTGTTAGAATTGGTTTAGCAAAGGTTTACAGTGAAAACGAGAAAAAAGAGTAAATTGGGGATTTTTCGACCTTTTAACCAATAACGATTACATTTTGGTGCGAGATTTATTGAATGAATAGTGGGCAGTTTTGGTTTAGGTGGGGAGGTGGTTTTCTATGATATTTCACCGCTTTTGGATGGCGGGCGATATTTTTCATGAGCACACGATATAACCTGGTGCCCCACGTAGCAGAACAGTGCCCGGCCAAAACTACGAATCTCGCGCGCTCTCGAGACGTTAACTATTGGACGATGAATCTACGCAATATGGCTATGCACCATTGGATCTAGAGGTGGGAGATCAGAGGGATATCACGTAGTTGAGTTGCACGGACGGAGTCGGGAAAGTGGTTGGCGGGGCCCGGGGTTTAATTACAAAGATTTGTAATTAATTAATGGAATAATGTTGGGATTTTTAATATAAGAAAATGGTTAATAAAGGTGGGGACCATGGGTTGTGTGGTGGGTTTTTTTAACTGCACCAAGGGTTGGTGGGTTAAAAAGGGTGTTAGGAAATTATAGCATGGGGATTTATAAAGCGGGACTTTTAGGAAAAACATAGGATAAAGGGTTTTGTGGGTTTTTGAGGGGAAAGGGGAAATTAATAAGGGGGGAATGTAATATTTGTAATGGGAATGGGTTTCACACTAGGGAAAGGGGTTTTGGGAAGGGGAATGATTTTTTGAAGGGTAATATCTAGGGAAATGTGTGAAACCAAGGGGTAAAAGGTAAAGATGAGGGGAAAGGGTATTTATAAGTAATGAAGGGATAGTGAGGGGAAATTAGTAAACTAAGCATGTGGGGGTCTTATGAAATGAGGGGAAATTAGTAAATAAGCCTTGGTGGATATCCTTTCTCTTTCACAATTCTTCCTGTACATGAAACATAGGATTAATCATGATGAATGTGCCCTTTGACTTAGCAACCTTGTGCACTTGCAAAACTTCTTCTACCTACCCTTTATTTACCCTAGCATTTTCTCTTCATTCAATGGGTGCATTTGAGCTTTCTGACCCTTTATTTCCTTTTCTTTTGATAAGTTAACTATCTAATTCTAACCTTATAACTTCCAATGGCTCAAATTAAATGATGAGCTCATTTTTATTCTCTACTTAACTATTGATCTGCCAAGATTAAACAGTTTGGCTAGATCTTTATTCTCTATCTATCAACATGAAATTTAAAGCATGAATGAGTCAAGATTAAACTATTTGACCATCATTGATTGTGGCATTTTTGATAAGCTGCACACAATCTTATTTTGCACAGTAAAGTAAAAAGTAGTGGAATTTGAATTTGCACACTTTCATGATCTATTTTTATCTCTTTTTGGGGTTCATATTTTTCACTTCTTTTTATCTTTTTATCTTTTTCTTTTTGTCCTTTGATTATTCTTTTAGGACACACCCTCTTTACATTTTTTAATTTTAATATGGGAAAACATTTTGTAGAAAGAAAAAGTATGTATAATAGTATAAGACTAACCATAGCCAATTCAAAATTATGAATCCTATTATTATAGGACCCTAACAAGCACTAAAGCTAACTCATTGGGGGTGTGAAGCTGCTTGGATCGGGAGTCGACTCTGATTTGTGCCTATGATGCATCTGATGAGTGATGGGTTTGCTCTCCTCTGAGGATTAATCGTTAAATTTTTTTTCGTATTGGAAATCATAGACTCACAAGCACTAGATTGCATGGGCAACTGCACAACTAAAAAAGGAAAATGACTTGCATGCACAACTAAAAAAGGAAAATAACTTGCATGTATAGATACAAAAGGAAACTGATATTTTTGGAACTAGAGTTAACATGAGTTTGGACAAGAAATCCAAAAGCGGAGAAAAAACATTTGCATGCTTTGCTGTAAGAAACGACCTATTTTGCAAGAAACAAATTTTTGGCCACAAAAAACAACAATGGTTTATAAGATGACGTTTATGTGTCGTTTGGTTTATAGAGTGGTTTCTCCCAGAAAATATGCCCCTTGTCCCATTTCTAGTAACCATTGGGTGCAAATTTGGCAGGTATTGAACCACATGTCACACTATATCACTTCAATCTGCCCCAGAGTTTGGAAGATGACTATGGAGGATGGATTAGTCCAAAGATAGTTTAATTCTATCCCATTTCATTAAACTACTAATAAACTATATTAATTTACAATATACTCTCTATCAAACACATAAATCATAGTTTTCAATGGCATGTTTGGGTGCAAGGAGGATTTCAAAGCATATGAAAAAGTTTGTTTTAGAGAATTTGGCAACAGAGTAAAGTTATGGACAACTTTTAACGAAGATAATGGATTTACCACTTTTGGTTATGATGTTTGTTTCTGGCCGCCTAAAAGTTGTTCTTATCCCTTTGGCTTTGTGGGCAATTGTAATGCTGGCAACTCCATAGTGGAACCATACATCATTGGTCATTATGTTCTGCTATCTCATGTAACAACCATAGAGCTTTACCGGCAAAAGTTTCAGGTTCTATAGTATAGTCATGTTAATATTCCCTACATTCATTTTCTTCTCTTTAGTATCTTTGGGATTGATATCAAGGTATCCAAAAACTTGCATAAATATTTTATTGTTCCAAAGGCCACTCATGTTGGAAGTATCGCAAATTTTCTTTGATCTCTTTGAATATACCTGTAGAGCAAACAAAAGGGCTCCATTGGCATCTCGATCTATGTTGGGTGGTATGTACCCATGAAAAACTTGTCTGAGGACATCATTGCGACTAAAAGGACTATTGATTTCCAATTTGGTTGGTGAGACTTCGCTTCCTTGAAATAGTTTAGAAACAGAAAATGCATTAAACAATGATAAATTCACTTAGTATGATTAAATTTCATTATTATGATGCGTGGATTCTTTCTCTAGTTGAGAAGATTTATAGAGCCTATTATGTATGGAAATTACCCTTCTTGTATGAAGAATATTGTAGGCTCCATATTGCCTTCTTTTACCAAACAAGAATCTAAAGGGTTGAGGGTATCCTCCAATTTCAATGGTCTCATCCATAATACTACTATCTATGTTTCAGATTCTCCTAGTTACAAGGCACTACACAATAGAGATTATATGGAAGATTCCTTGGCAACTACATCATGTATATAACTGCGGTTAACATATTTTAAGACTCCGTAATATCTAGAATTTATCTTGCACTCTTATTGGAAATCAAAAGATAAAAAATACAACTTATACAAAATAGTTCCTTTAGACTTTATTCTATATTATGTTAGCATTATTTGGACATTGACATATCTAAATATGCATATATATGCAACGTATAGAAACAGAGTCCCTGTTAATGAGGTAGGCATATCATATAATCATATGTGTATTTTGTAAATTAAATAAATGTGCAATGCTATTTATTGAGTTTAGTCTAATAGTTTCATATTGTATTGTTAAATCAGTTGTCACCTGATGGTCTTCTCATTGTTCCCTGGGAGATGCAAGGATTATTGGAACACTTCAAGCAACTCTATGTTAATCCTCCCATAATAATCTACGAAAACAATGTGTTCATGTGCTTATATCTACTTTCATGTCGACTTTGAAGAATATTGAATTGCAAACTTTATCACTTATTTTAAATTGTGTTTTGATCTATGATTAGGATACACCATGCCCAACATGGAATCTCTTTCACTTTTGGATGCATTAAATGATAAGCCTGTGATATCCTTCTTTCATGACTATTTCAAAAGCTTGCTCATGGACATCAAGTACATTGGAAATTCTTTTATCCTTTTATTGATCCATTGGGAAACCTAGAATTTGATGTCTATTTCTTAGGTAGTTAGAGTGTGAGTGTGTAGGAATGGATCAAACGGCCATGGTTACTCTGTGTGGCCTATCGTGGATAGTTTCGAGGTTTTATATGGTTATCAGCTCAATTTTGGATTATACTGCATGGATTTCAAAGATACAAATTTGAAGAGATATCCAAAGCTTTTTGCTAGATGGTACACTGATTTATTGAAAAGATGCCAAAATCATTGACCAACATCTTTTTCTTTTGGTTGTGCTTTTCCAAAAAAGCAGTGATTCATTCAAGAAATATAAGATGTGATCTACTTCAATGGACTAATATAAGGGTATCGGTTGATTGTCGTTTGTCTTATTTTTCCAAAAAATAAATTACCAAACCTCCTGCTATATAGGATGCTCCTTCGGAAGAATGAAAATGTGGCTTAGAGAATTTTTATAGTGTATACTTTAATGTATGTATATCATAATCATATATGTGATAATAATAAAAAATGCATGTATAGAATTAATCGTTATCAGTCTGAATGCAAACTCATCATTGATTCAAAACTTGGTTATGAGCCTAGATTCATTATTCAAAAAATTTAAATAGTCATTACTTATGATGCATTACTGAGATTAATCTATTGGGTAAATTGAAACAATAAACACAAAAACTAAGCCCAAAAAACCTTTCCAAAAATATGCTTAAAATTGAACCCTCAATATTATTCCAAATATGCCCAAAGATCACAGGGGAAAGTCTAAAAGGAGAATAAAAACACAGTGAATAAAAAATTGGTGTGATTGCCATTGAACTATTTGTGCAATCCTTTCCTCTCCATGACCTACAAACTATGTGATTTTGTGTATCCTTTCAAGCTTGGATTCCTATATTGCTTCTACCTCTAACCAATGATGACGCTTTAACCCTAATTTATAGGTATAAATTATATATTATAATAAATGTTTTATATAATAAATGAAATTAACCTTAAGATAATTGAAAATTATGAAATATTATATTAAGAAGCGTCTCTATGTTTTAACCCTAACCAATTGATATAAATCATATTAAAAAATGTTATGTGTATTAAATTGTATTAATGTTAGGTATAAATTATAAAATAATATATTAATAAATATATTATTATGGGTGCGTTGGTGTTTTAAATCAAACTTATAGTGATTTAATCCTAACCTGTGGTAATGTTATATTAGGAATATTAAATTAAGAATATTATAATTTTAAGATGATAAAAAATGTTGACATACACATTCTTATTTTCTTACATTACATATACACATCTCCCTCGTACTAGGCTATAGAGCACGTATCGTGGCAATAAACACATTAGATGCTAGTATAAATTTATAAATTTATGATTGAAAAAATAAAAATTATTAGCTAATTTTTTAAGTAGATTATAGTTTTTGAATATATATATATATATATATATATATATATATATATATATGAAAATACAAAATACAAAATCTGGACAAACCAAACAACAAATTTAATATTTAAATTATAATCTCTTTATAAGTATAAAACAATGATATTTGGTGAGTGGGGGTTGCTGCAATCATAATCAACCAAACTTAAATTCCAACAGGTATGCCCCACCTAATAATGGGCTATGTTGAAGCAATGAAAAGACACTAATAATGGGTTGTTTTACCCCAATGTTCCCTTTGTGCAAGAAACAAAGTTTTATTATCCCTTCATCTAAACATGTTGGTGTACATACACCATGTAGTTCAATTTACTTAGGCTAGTGATCTAATCACTCTGCCTATTTAACTTATTACTTCTTAGCAAGTGAACTATCAACCACTTTCCTTTAATGTGGGCTCCTCTTAGAGTATTACAAATACAAGTGATTTCCTTGTAATTAAACAACATACATAGAATATATTTATTCTTTCCATCAATTTTGCTTCTTTTGTTGTCATTTTGTTTTATATATGGAGTTCAAATGTGTATGATCCTAATTAGTGCTCCTTTTTTTAACATGGTATTAAAGCATGGGACATAAGGCCTTTTCCATTGCTTCTTTTTTTTCTTATTGTTAATGAGGTAAGAAATCTTGTCCTAATCATCATCGCTGAAATGGTCACCAATGAACAAATTGTTTCTACCATTCGGGGCAACCTCCTCTTTGTGTGGAGTTTTTGGATTCCTACTCCTTCCAAATGCACTTGTGGTAATATGGCACCCACTGAGATTTTAGGTCATTGTGATATTCCTATTTATTTGCTTGATATGGAAGATCGATCTTCACGTCATTAGTGGTAAATCCCTTTCTCCCTTTGTCTTTTCCCTAGTCAACATTGTTAAGTTATAATGGATTCTATGGATGGAAAATTCCATGGTACTATGGTCGTCGCTCTAATGTGGCACTTCTCGAGTCTCTAGTTTTTGGGTCATCACTTGCTTTTTTTCCTACCATAGTGCCCATTGACGAGAGTTCACCTACATCATTGCCTTTGGTTGTCCCTGTTGTAGCTCCCAACAAAGGTGACTTCAATCCTTTAATCACAACCTTCACACAAATAGGACTCAACTTTCACTATTGTTGCATATTGTTATTTTACACTATGAAAATTACAACCTTCAAATCCAACATGCAGGATCTAGTTTTGTCTTGGCTTTGTGGGAGAGTAGCATTCATATTTATATTGTTGCATTCATGGATTTTCCCATGTTGTAAGTCATGGCACCTTCATCCTAACATGGTTGTGCACCTTCCTTGTGGCCTTTGACACCTTCAACACTTTGTTTTTACTTTGTCGATAGGCACATTATAATCTCTTTCCATTGCAATGATTACTCCAGACATTATCCAATAGTGATGGTGTGTCTTATAGCTGACCCTTGCCCAGAGCTAGGATTTGTTTGGATTGCTCATGAGTGTTTGCAATGCTGAAATGTGGACCTTCAGTAATGGAGTTCCAACTCAAATTTTCTTATCCTTGCATGGAAACTTCAAGTTCTTATGAGGACTTTGGTGACATTGCTAACTAGGGGTTATTTTTCCCTCTTTAGATTTTCAGTCATACTTCTTTTTAGATCTTTTAACCTCCACATGCTTCATTACTCTTTTAATTTATGGTGTTTTCCTCTTTTTGAGGCCTTGTTTTGGTTCATAGCCAACTCCAATTTTTCTAGGGAATTCATGTGGTAGTTGTCCATGTTTCCCATCCTTGTGCATCTACAACCAATCCTCGTATGCTTTATAACTCAAACATGTCCACTGCCATCACTTGATCCTCTTCATAGTTTTGGTCATACTTTTTTATTAGAGATTTCAACCTCCACAAGCCTCATGTTCCAGCCTTTCAATTCATATTTATGGGATATTCTTTTGTTTAAGCTCCAAGGTGTTTCAACATTGATGATACTTTCTTTTAGGAGTCTTATTCTAGTCAATTTCTAGCTTTCTGTTGACAAATATAGGGCATTAGCATTAGGTGGTTTCTCTTCTATTAGTGACTGTTTGTGAATGATTTGTACTTATTTAGATTATGGTCTTATACTTTTTAGATTATTAGTTTTCTTCTTCATCAAATAGTAACAAATACATAGACAAGAGACACAACATGTAGTCTATGTGCCAAGGCCAAAACCTCTCACTCTTTGAGAGGAAAACTGACACAAATTCTTCTTATAGAGATTCCAATTGACGAATACCAAGACCAAGACCCCTGACCTAGTAGCCACTCCAAGACCAAGACACACGTTCTCTAGTAAAACCTCTTCTTGATTCCTTTTCCACCAAGATCTTCATTATTGCCTTGATACCGATATCTTCATCACTGCCTTGACAACATTGTTTCCTTTATGAGCCCTTATCACAAAAACGATACTTTACCATAATAGTATTACCAACAAATTGTAGTTAAAATGAATTGTTATGTCATCAATGATGCCTTATTTCACTTTGATGTGACAACAAGACAAATGTACATTTCACTTCAAGGTAACATCTAGCTATCCCTTAATCTTCCTTCGACTAATTCATCCAAACCTCTTAGTTGTGATTATATATGCTGCCAATATGATCTGAACTGTGATCCAAACTTTATACTTGTTGTCAATGTGATTTGAGCCTTAGAGGGATCTGAATTCCCTTCAAAAGTTTGTCATCCCATATCTGTCTTCTCATACGTTATTGCCCATTCGAAATCTAGAGAGACATTCAAACTGTCTTCTCTGTGGAGATCTGAACTGTCTTTCCATCGAAAATACCAAAGGTAAATCAAACTTTTGAGTTGGAGATCTTAACCTTCTCTCTGTTTTACCCATCCAAAAAATACAAAGAGAGATGACCAAATTCTTAGTGTGGAATAGGCTAAGATGGGTATATATAGTGGTATGTCCATATATATAAACTAACATGATTTTATGAACTAACGTGTCTCCATAATATGAGTTGACATGAATTCCTTCATTCATCTTGAGGCCGACATAGAAGAGGACTGTGTGCTTTTTATTGGAGGGCTATTTTACTAGATTACATTTGACATGACATTGAATCTTTGCCAAATCCTAAGGTTCTCAATGGGAGCCATCTAAAATAAATAAAATCTCTTACTCGTGAAACCCATGAAGCAAGCTTTACAAAGCTAATTTCATTCTCTTCATTTCATCATTTACAAAGATTATAATTACATGTCATTATGAAGACCAAACCTAGTTACATTTTATAGCACTCCCTCTTAACTAGGGAGGTATTCATAATGGTACTTGGTCATTCTCAATCTGAAGAATTTCTCATAAGAAGATTTGGGTTGGTACCCATCTGTCTAGCATCATATCAACCAACATTGTCACATAGAAAGGCCTTGACTAATAACTCTATCCACATGACCAGAGCACAATGCTGGCAAGACCAATGATTCATAGACACCATAATCATTGTCTCTCAAGGTACATAATCCACCTAGGTGTTCACAGAGTATGACCTTCTTTGTATTATTCTTATCTTGGGTAGCTAGCCCTTAAAGAATATCGGTCCAGTATGCCTACTCTTATTTTGGATGCCCTATCTCATCCTCAAAGAGCTCGGATGCCCGATGATTACCCAATTCTCCATTCTGTCTTCCCATGTGAATAACAAGATGACGTATCTATCTCTACCTCTCAATTAGGGAGGACATATCAATTCCAACAATGGAATGTACTAATTCCTACAGAAGAAATGTACATAATCTCCCTCGTCTTAGGAATTTTCAAGTTTCTTCCAAGTAAGAAACTTATTTTTAGGCTCCCTCTTAATTAGGGACCCACAATAGCTGCTCAATCAGCTGCTTGAAGAGCTCCTTCCTTTGATGTCATGAATTTATTTTTCTTCATAGGGCACAAATCATCCATCACTTTCATCCATAGGTCAGTCATGTCATTATTCCTTTCATCAAAAGTGATCCATTAATCTTCATCTGGCTTTGCTTCATGTCATGTTGCTTTCTTCATGCCATATTTTCGGGAAGGATCTAACATTCTTCTATATGGTCCTCTTGGAAGTTATCAATGGTTATTCCCTTTGGTAGTCCTGCATAAGCCCATCCATATATTTGTTCAAAAATAAGAAATGAACACTTAACTCAAAATTACCTTTGTGATGGTATTTCATCATGACATATTCCAGTGTGCATCAACATCCTGCATGTTGAAACATCTCCCAAATATATCCATTGTCAAGGGTCTCCATCTTTTTCAAACTTCCATCAGAGTCTTCATATCTTTCTGGGAGATTTCCTAGTCAAATATTTCTTGGTTTTCTGGATGTTGATTTCCTTTACCATGGTTGCATATCTCACAATCTCTTCCTTCCTTTCACACATTTCATTCCCAGGAGATTCCAATCATAATTACTCAATTGTAGTCAACCACATCATACTATATATGAGGACATATTATGTTGATTTCATCTAGTGTGATTTATGCCTTCTTGCATCCTTTCAGAGGAGGAGATCCTTTTCCTTTGGTCATGCTTCTCAAGATAGAAGTAGTGATCCATGTTACCTGCAACCATACAAGATGACATTATAGTATTGAATACAAGCATACATACCTCATTTACCTTTAGGTCATCTAAGCTTGTTTCAAAAACTTCCTTGATTGAAAATACCTTCAACCCCTTGATTTGGTTCATCTCTTATGTCATCACACCATCATCCCATGAATTCCACAAGTTGGAGTTCCTAATGAAACAATTGCTTCCACTCTAGATTGGTGAATCCTCCAATGAGGATTCCATCAGAGAATCTTGAGGATCTCGCATATCCTTATTCAACAGATGTTTTTCTTTTGATTGATGTATGATGAGACTTGTCCTGGATGACTTTTTCCTTTGATCTTTCAATGAGGTCACCAAGAGCTATATCCTTCAAAGTTGACTATCATAAATCCTTTATGTTTCTTATGGTGATGTCACGAGCTCTTACTTCTAATTATTTTCCTCTTCCTTGGACTTCCTTCTTTCATCTTCCTCCACTTCTTCGGTGAAATGGACTTCTTCTCTGTTCTTATTATTATTGCCCTTCTTAAGCTAAGGAAAATCTTTCATGTACTGTACATAACATTGAATCTTAGCTATGTTCTTCTTTCCTTTTGACAAAATGTATAAATCCTTTCATTTGATCCTTCAACACTTTTCCCTCAACCTGTCTTCTTCTATCTTACATAGAAACCACAAGTTTTTGAATTGGATAACCTTCTTATCCTCATAGACATTGTTACCTTATTCATCAGTTAGTGCATTTGAACAATGAGGATTATCTCTCCCAAATCTTGCAATTGAGATTTATGAAGATAACCCTTTATCTTTTGATTCCTTCAATTTGAGTAGATCATATCTAAGTGACATGACCTTTGCATCTTCAGAGAATATCTTTACCAACCTATCATATATATATCTCTTTGATGTCTCCAATACTGAGGGGACCTTTCATAAGAATCCCTTTCCATGTATTCAGAGGAGACATTTCCATTGATATGTTCAATGCATTAGGGGAATTTTTAGGTCTAAATGGGCCTCCTAAGGAAATTATAGAATAATAGTGGAAATAATAAAATAAGATTAGATTACATCATCAAATTTTAGAGGGAAAAAAGAAGAAGAAAAAAAACTATTTTTTCAACTCATATTTTCAAATTATCTCCCCAAGGGTTTACTCAAACTTCAAGCAGCAACACTCGTTGGATGCAAAATTTGATTCCTCATCCAAGGAATACCCATGTTGCACACTTTCGATGGAACCTCCTACATGAAAAATGAGAAATAAATGAAAAGGTGTGATTACAATCATGTTTTCATGTATTTCTCATTTTTCATGTAGTAGGGTCCATCAGAAGTATGCAACATGGGTACTTCTTGGATGATGAATTAAATTTTTCATCCAAGGAGTACTCCCTGTCGAAATTTAAGTAAAACCCTAGGGATATAAGTTGAAAAGATGAGTTGAAAAAGTAGTTTTATTATTTTTTAATTTTTTAATCTTTTCACTTTTTTACTCCAAAAATGGTGAATCATCCCCCATGGTTGACATCATCATCTTGAATGCTATTAATTCTTATAAAGTTTTTTTTTGTTGTACATTTTTCTTAGGAGGCTCATTTTAGACCTCAAAATTCCCTTAATGACTTCACTTTCTTCGAGGAATATGTCTATCCTCCTTTTTCATGCAAGGAATTTCGATAACCCAACCAACTTATAGATCTCCTTGCAAAACGAAGTCATTTTACCAAATTTGATTATAGAATGGAAGATTCTTACTTGACAAGTGAAGATGAAATATTCAACTTGATCACTTTGATGGTGGTTGAAGAATATGTATTAATTCTCCTTTTGGATGATCTTCTTCCAAATGAAAAATCTCTTTTTCAATAGAGGAGATTGCTCTTTTTATGATGTGAACACCTTTAGATCTAGCTTCCTTTGTTGATGGGGATAGATCAAGATGTTTTGTTGCTTCCTCGGATGATCTTCTACAAGGATAAGGAAGGGATCCTTGCTACAATGATAGGGAGATTTCCTTATAGCTTTGAAGAAGATGATACTGCCTTCTGGCCTCCAAGATACTTTGACTTCTCTTGTAGTGCAGATTAGAAATTCTTCTATGATTTTGACTCTTTCCAAGATGATGTGATCTTTGACTTTAAAGTACTTTGAGTTACCTCACTTTGTAGATATCTTGATGAGGGTCTGTGTGGTCTTTTAATGATGACTATGGGATCCAACCCTTTTTCTAGAGTAGACCTCTAGCTGCTTTGATGTGTAGATCTATTTACCTTGATTAGGAATAAGGCTTTGGCCTTGATTGATAATCCCAAGAATTTTCCTAAAGTAAACCTTCTTCTATGATTTAGGGTTTGATTCTCCAAAGTAGATCTCGACTTTACTTTGATATTCTTCAATCTTGCTTTGATGCCTTTCTTGAAACTCGATCCTTGAGTGTCTCTTGATTGCCTGCCCTTTTCTTGACTTTGACACCTTAGCTTTGATACCATGTTGATAAATATAGCGCATTAGCATTAGGTGATTTCTCTTCTATTAGTGACTGTTTTTGAATGCTTTTTAATTCTCTATATTAGGATCTTCTTCTTGTTATATTATTAGTGTTCTTTTTCATCAAACAGTAACCAATACATAGATAAGAGACACATCATGTAGGCTATGAACCAGGTCCAAAACCTCTCACTCTTTGAGAGGAAAACCCACACAAATTCTTCTTATAGAGATTCCAATTGTTGAATACCAAGAACAAGACCCCTGACCTACCTAATAGGCACTCCAAGACCAAGACACATGTTCTTTAGTCAAACCTCTTCTTGACTCCTCTTCCATCGACATATTCATTATTGCCTTGATATTGATATCTTCATTATGGCCTTGAAAATAATGTTTCCTTTACGAGGCCTTATCCTAAGGACAATACTTTACCATAATAGTATTACCAACAAACTGTAGTTACAACGAATTGTTATGTCATCAATGATGCCGTATTGCACTTTTATGTGACACCAAGACAAAGTTACATTTCACTGTAAGGTAGCATCTAGTTGTCCCTTCATCCTCCTTTGACTAATTCATCTGAACCTCTTAATTGTGATTATATCTGTTGCCACTGTGATCCGAACTATGATCCAAACTTTAGACTTGTTGTCACTGTGATCCGAGTCTTAGAGGGATCTGAATTCCCTTCAACACATTGTCTTCCCAGATCTGTCTTCTCATACGTTATCACCCATTCGAAATCTAGAGAGACATCCAAACTATCTTCTCTATGGAGATTTGAACTGTCTTTCCACCGAAAATCTTAGAGGTTTATTGAACTTTTGAGTTGGAGATCTGAACCTTCTCTTTGTTTTGCCCATCCAAAAACTACAGAGAGAGATGACTGAAATTCTTATTGTGGAATAGGCCGAGATGGGTATATATAGTGGTCTATTCATATATATATAAGACGACATGAGTTTCTGAACCGATGTGTCTCCATAATATGAGCTGACATGAGTTCCTTAATTCATCTTGAG
Organism: Pinus tabuliformis; assembly: GCA_031772625.1. NCBI lineage: Eukaryota > Viridiplantae > Streptophyta > Pinopsida > Pinales > Pinaceae > Pinus > Pinus tabuliformis. The sequence continues at coordinate 573,398,995 of CM062808.1, forward strand.
GCCGACATAGGAAGAGGATTGTGTGCTTGTCGTTTGATGGCTATTTTACTATATTACATTTGACATGACATTAACTCTTTGCCAAATCCTAAGGCTCTCAATGGGAGCCATCTAGAATAAATAAAATCTCTTGCTCATGAAACCCATGAAGCAAGCTTTACAAAAATAATTTTATTCTCTTCATTTCATCATTTACAAATATCATAATTACATGTCATTATGAAGACCGAACCTAGTTACATTTTACAACACTTTCATCCTTAAAACATTTTGTACACGGGATGTCTTACCTATTATTGGTAAGACATAGTCACTCTCACTCTTGAATTGGTTCTAGTTGTTGTCGTTGAAAATGACTAGAACAAGTAGTCATAGTCGTCGACATATGCGTTACATAGGATATTATTGGTAACACTATAAAATTAATCGTTATCACTTCGAATGCAAATTATTGATAATGATTAATTTTGTAGTGTTAGCAATATAAGAAAAATGTTACCAATACATAAAGAAAATTTAAGGTTAAACATTTTTATCTTCTTATATGCTTTTATAATTGACTTGGTTCTACATTGTGATGTGCAATTTTTTTTTTATAAATTCAAATATAAAATTTAAGAGGGAAAACTAATTTTTAATTATTAATGTAAATCAGATTTTATAAAATTATTATGCTTAGGTTATTAATGTTTTCAAAGAGTTCTATGGATATTAATAGAGCCATTAAAATTAAAAATACAAAATCTTTACCATATTATTTCTCCTTTAAACCCGTTCTCCCAAATTTTTGGGAAAATTTGGAATAGGATTTAGGGTTTAGTTTTAGGCATATTTATGGAATGATTTTTTTGGTTTAGTTTGTGTGTTGTTTCACTTTACTCAAAAATAAATTATAAGGGCGATGCATCATAAGTAATAGTTATTTTTTTTGGACCACTCATCTAGGCTCATAATTAGGTTTTGAATCAATGGTTACTATGTTTGCATTCAAAGAGATAATGATTAATTTTGTAGTTTTATCGATATATGAAGAATGTACCAATATATGAAGAAAATTTAAGGTTAAGCATTTTATATTTTTAAATGTTTTTCTTTTTGACTCAGTTTTGTTGGCTTCACTTTAACTTGCAAAAAAATTATAAATAAAAAGATTATAAATTTAAATATAAAATTCAAGAGTGAGATTTTTTTTAATTATAAATGTGAATAAGATTTTATAATAATGTTTTGTTAAGGTTATTGGTGTTTTCAAAGAGTTGTATAGATATTAATAGAGCCATTAAAATTTAAAATATACTCTTTACTATATTATTCTATTTTTACTACATTACTCTATTATATTAAATTTACAAATTTTGATATATTAATTCATAAAAATGAAATATTATGTAGATTTATAATAAATTTTATTAAAATAAAATATATGAATAAGAATAAAATATTCACATATTGTAATTTATAGTTAAAGAATGATAAATTGAAAAGAAATATGGCATATGATGGACTTAGTATTAGAGGTATTTTTCTTTATTTTCCTAATTATGAGAGAGATAAATATAAATATAATAGTAATATATAATATATAAAGATCACAATGTATAGATATTATAAACGAGTCTAGATCCATCTTCACTTTGGATCTATTAAGCCTAGAGAGGGATCAAATATCTCGAGGTGCAAATATTTCCTTAAGTTTTGCACTGAAAAAGTATGTTTGCACCTCGGGAGTTTTGATCCTTCTTGTCACTTGATATATCCAGAGTTAATATGGATCTAGGTTGGTATATTATTTACATCATGTGGAAAGAAAGATTTACATTGTATTATATATGTGATACACTTTATAAATTCCTTATTGATAAACATAAAAGCAAGTCTAAAACCTAGTAAGATTCAAAATCTTAATTCAAAATCTAAAAAAATCTGTAAAAATTAGAAAATAAAACCTAAAAATACAATCCCGTATCACATGGAGAGAAAATTCCTTGAGCCTTTAAGGGAAATGTCACTTTTATCTGAAATTGATTTTAACTAGCCAATCAATATAAAATTTATTTAGTGATTTATGAAAATTAGTTAATTATGACAATCTATGCAAATATATAAAGTGAATTATACAAAAGTTAAAAAATAATAATAAGTAAATTAAATTAAATAAGAAAAATAAAATAAAACAGAAACTTATGAAAAATGAAAGATCATGTGTATTGGCATTCCCCTTAATCCCATCTCTCCCTTCTTCCTTTTTTTTTCCTATCAAAGAGATTTTGGGCAGCTATGAGGGAAAAATACGTAGAATGTCCATTGTGTTTTGGATATTTTTTCTATATTGGTGTAAAAAAGAATTATATGTGAATTATTTAATATACATATCCTAATAATTTAGGAATTGATTTCTCTAACATTGTAGATAAAAACGTCTATACAATACCTATTAGTATTCCACTTTGAATACATATCCATGGCCAACAACTACGATACAATACCTATCATCCATTCCACTTCGCATAGAGATCAATGGCTCTCAATATTTTTTTGTTGCAACTATTTAATTAATCCTTCTAATTATATTTTAGGTTTCCATCATTTTATTATATATTAATGATGTTACACATATAACATAATTATATACACACAATAAAATTATTGTTATTCAAAACTTAATACAATGATTACATATTAATAAATTAATTCATTATTATAATATTTTGGATTCCTTATATTTTTACTCTATCATGTGGCCATCTCAAAGAGTCACCTTTTCATGCAACCTTACCATTTATGTAGCTATCCATACTTAATATAAATAATGATGGCTGGAATTAATTTTAATATTTTGATAGGGAAATGTAGCTATCCATACTTAATATAAATAATGATGGCTGGAATTAATTTTAATATTTTGATAGGGAAATGGTGTGAGCTAATGACAGGGTCTACTCATATTTTGTTCTTAGTCATTGTCTATATTGTTTAAATTAAATTGCCAATTAATTAAGTGCCTTAGAGTCTAATGGTTAAGTTTAAATTTTGGTATAACTGAAATTAAAATGTAAAACAATAAATATACACTCATAATTATTTTCTTATTTTTGCTTTTGCAATGTTGATATTAATGACAATCATAATTTAATTTTGGTAAATGAAATTAAAATGTAAAACAACAGATATAAACTCATAATTTTTTTAATTATTTTCTTATTTTTGCCTTTGCAATGTTGACATTAATAACAATCATAATTTAATTTTGGTATAAAGGAAATTAAAATGTAAAACAACAAATATAAACTCATAATTTTTTTCTTATCTTTGCCATGCAAAGTGGACAGTGACGACAATTTATGTTATTTATACATGTGGGAGAGTGTTATTATCTTGTTGGGAATTGGAAAAGGAAATGCATTCCCTTAATAAATATATAATTTATTTATTCCTTGACAACGATATTTATGTTATTTATAAAGCAGTTGTCTATAACGCGATTTTTTGAAAGCTTTTCCGGCGGGTTTTTTCGGCCGAAATCCGGCAGGAATTTATTGGAATCACAAGTTTGATAGCTAGTTTCTGCACAATGAAAGCGTCCCAGGGTTTTTTCAGGGTGCTGAATCCAAATATACAGTTAAAAAACCATTTTAACTGCAACAAATCAAGATTCAACCTCAAGTTCTTCCGCCGAATTCCGTCACGAGAATCTCCAAAAAATCGCATTATAAATAACTTCATTTATAAATGTTGGAGAGTGTTATTATAATGTTGGAAATTTGATTTGGAATTCTAAAAAGCAATGCATTCCATCGAATAAATACATAATTTATTTATTCCTTATCTTATACCAGGAACGGAGGAAAAATGTGCTAAGCTTGTGCATGATAGATCAATGTTTTAATTAGTCGAATGAAGCATTTCTAAAAGCCGGTAAAGTTTTCTCAGTAGCTACAACTCATTCTCTTATATGTTGAACCTATTTTCATCATTAGATTTGGGTGATCATTATTTTAATTATTTATATATATATATATATATGAAAATTATCTTTATATATATATGAAAATTATCTTTATTGGATTTTGAGTTGGGTTAATGTTACAACTATATATTGAAATTATTCACATAGTTTTGATTTGAATGGTTAATTACCCACATAGATTGATTCATATTTAACATTTAATTTGATGAGTGTGATATAAATGTTGGCATGGAGTTTTTTTTGTTATGTATACACTATTGAAAGATTGAAAATATGAATATACATATATTATTTATTTGGATTTTACTTGGGATATGACAAAAAATCAACATTTTCATTTTCCAATTGCTTTGCTTGTAATAAAAATTCCTTGGAGATAAACATTTATGTGGAGCATTAGGCATTGCCATTATAGACCCATTAAGTAGAAACATCTTTCCATACCTCACAAAGGAGCAATAAAATAAATTTGAAATTTGTATGGACATCTTACTTATTCTTACCACTATTATTGAGTTGTATCATATATAAGATACAATACGAACATATGGAGAAAGTAGGTATCGTGGCCATTCAAAGCACAAGAGGTCTTCAAATAAGACAGCTAAAAATTCAAGTTGTGAATCTAGCTAATTACTTCAAATAAAAGGTTACATGAAGAACATAAACTTTTAGCCAATGAGAGAACAAAGACCCTTGAATAAAACATAGAATAGAGGGCTAGAGATGTGTTGGTTAATAAAGTGGGCTATAAGTTTTTTTTTATCTAGATTATAACATATTAAAGCCATTAAATCTTTGACTCTCGCTTAACCAGATATCATAGCCATTAAATCTTTGAGTGTGACATAATTTCTAGTACTTCGAAGAGAATCTTGTAAACCTCATCATAGATAAAACAAATAAAGAAAAGTTAGAAAACTTAAATCTTTGAGTGTGACATAATTTCTGGTACTTCGAAGAGAATCTTGTAAACCTCACTATAGATGAAACAAATAAAAAAAAGTTAGAAAACTTCCCGATTAGTGATGCTTATCTTCCAAAAGAAAACAACTTGAAAAGGAAAGTCTAATACAAATGTATAACCAAAAGATGACAAAATTCAAAAAGAAGAATAAAGATAATCAATAATCAAAAGATGACGAAAATGAAAAAGAAGAACAAAGAAAACCAATCCAACAAAAATCAATCCACCTTCCACCAAATGATGCTAAACTTTAAGAATATGGAAAAAAAGAATAAAGGAATTTAGACACCAACAACTATATGATTAGCCCCAGGTTATTACCAGCTAGTGACCATGATTTACCATCGACGAAAGATTGTATAGATTAAACTAAAAATGAATGTGATTAATTTATAGAATAGTGAATCATTTAATAAATGGAAAATATTAATCTGATAAGTCAAGTCAATGATTGGCTCAATACCTTGAATATCTTTATTCATTTAATAAACAATATGAAAATACATTATTAATTTAGTGTATGAAACTTAATATTTGCCCTTAATAACGATTAACTAATTTGATAACTTAAGTGTTTAGAAGTATAAACCAAAACTGACGCAGCTCTCGACTACATTCACGAAGTCTAATGAATAATAACGAAAAGTCTCTCTGAGTTTTCGCCTTCAAATCTGATGTTGTCTAAAAAAATACGAAAGAAAAGTCCCTGTCATCGCATTTATGAAGCGTAATAAATACGAATGGAAAGTCTCTCTCATCTTCTAGCTTTATTTTTGTGGTCCTTGTAATGTGATAAAGCTCTTCTCCTTGCAATATCTCACAGGTCTCCTTGGGATTTACGAAGCTTGTGGAACTAATACGTGGCGGAGGCTGGCCTATTCAACCCAGTCCATTCAGATGTATGTGGCTTAATTCTTAAAGGAATCTTACCATTTTCTATATTTTTTACTTGAACGTGTGGTGCCGTCCTCGTACCTTTGGACTGAAATTAGGTTTTTGTGGTGTCGTGATACTTTGCACTAACTTTTTTGGGTTCGTCTATTCTCCATCTAAGTTATTTATGACTGTTACTTATGATAACTTAATCGAGTAGATTTAGATTTTAGTTCAGACCAGAATTCGATCGATCGCCAAACGAAATATTGACAGTATGGCCAAAATGGAGGCACTGGTCTTTTGTGCGTTAATTGCAATTCAATGTTTTAGTCATCATAATGTTCATGCGCATGGATTACAATCTAAGTCGACGATCAGCAGACATGACTTCCCTCCAAACTTTATTTTTGGTGCAGGCACATCAGCTTACCAGGTTTTTCAACCCTTACTCAGTCACTTCTTTTTTCCATGTTTCTGCATAAATATTGCATATTTGTATCAAGCTTTGCAACATGCTACCAGTTTCTGCATGATAGCAGGTTGAAGGCGCTGCAGCAGTGGATGGCCGAAAGCCTAGTATTTGGGACACTTATACCCACGCAGGTAGGCCCTTCTGCTCGAAAAAACTCTTTGCATAATTCAAATGTTTAACACCAATATTAAACATTGAATAATTGACAGGTAATATGCCGGATGGAAGCACGGGAGATGCAGCAGCAGATCAATATCACCATTATAAAGTAATTTCTATTGCTCCTCTCTTTTGAGTGGAACTTTGACATTCGGAGACCTTATTACTTATAATCCCCATTGTCACCTGGATGTTATTACTTGCCAGGAGGACGTTGCTGTAATGAATGAAATGGGGTTAGATGCATACAGATTTTCCATATCCTGGTCTAGGGTTATACCTGGTAACACAGACACATGAATACTTTTTCATGTACAATCGACAAAAAGTTAGAAGTAGTCTATTTTTAGAGTTATTTTTAACATACTGGATGCATTCCTGCAGATGGAAGGGGTGCCGTCAATCCCAAGGGGCTTGAATACTACAATAATCTTATTAACGAACTTATCAGCCACGGTAATATACATGACCTTCAAGGCCTTTGAGAAAAGCTAAGGATATTGTTGCAATGCGATTGATGGAATCAAATTTGGCAGGTATTGAACCACATATCACCCTATATCACTTCGATCTGCCCCAGAGTCTGGAAGATGCCTATGGAGGATGGCTCAGTCCCAATATAGTGTAATTCTCTGACCTATTTCATTGTAATATTGATCAACTATAATAATTCAGCATCTGTACTCTACATCAATCACTGTTTACAATGGCATGTTTGGGTGCAGGGAGGATTTCAGAGCATATGCAGAAGTTTGTTTTAGAGAATTTGGTGACAGAGTGAAGTTCTGGACAACTTTTAACGAAGCTAATGGATTTACCACTTTCGGTTATGATGTTGGTTTCTGGCCGCCTAAAAGATGTTCTTATCCCTTTGGCTTCCTAGGCAACTGCACTGCTGGCAACTCCACAGTGGAACCATACATCACTGGTCATTATGTTCTGTTATCTCATGCAGCAACCGTAGAGCTCTACCGACAGAAGTTTCAGGTTCTATAGTATAATCATGTTAACATTCCTTACATTAGTTTTGTTCTCTTTAGTATCTTTGGGATTGATATCTTATTTTCCAGGTATTCAAAAACTTGCATAAATGTTTTATTGTTCCAGTGGCCACAATGTTGGAAGTATCACAAATTTTCTTTGATCCTTTTGAATATACCTGCAGAGCAAGCAAAAGGGCTCCATCGGCATCTCGATCTATGCTGGGTGGTACGTACCCATGACAAACTCGACCGAGGACATCGCTGCGACTCAAAGGACCATTGATTTCCAATTTGGCTGGTAAGACTTCGCTTCCTTGAAATATATCAGAAACAGAAAGATGATAAATTCACTCAGTCTGATTAAATTTCATTATTATGATATGTGGATTCCTTCTCTGATTGAGCAGGTTTATAGAGCCTGTTATGTATGGAGATTACCCATCTTGTATGAAGAAGATTGTAGGCTCCAGATTGCCTTCTTTCACCAAACAAGAATCAGAAAAGCTGAGGGGATCGTCCGATTTCATTGGTCTCATCCATTATACTACTAGCTATGTTTCGGATTCTCCTAGTTACAGGGAACTACACAATAGAGACTATTTGGAAGATTCCTTGGCAACTATGTCATGTATATAACTGCGGTTAACATTTTTAAAAATTCCGTAATATCTAGAATTTACCTTGCACTCCTCTTGAATTCAAAAGAGAAAATTTAGAACTTATACAAAACAGTTCCTTTAGACTTATTCTAATTACGTTAGCAGTATTTGGACACTGACATATCTAGATATGCATATATGCAGCTTATAGAAACGGCGTCCCTATCGGTGAGGTAGGCATAGCATCAATAAGCATATGTGTAATTTGTAAATTAAATAAATGCACAATGCTATCTATTAACTTTAGTCTAATAGTTCCATATTGTCTTGTTAAATCAGTTTTCAGCTGGTGGGCTTGCCGTTGTTCCCTGGGGGATGCAAGGATTATTGGAACACTTCAAGCAACACTATGATAATCCTCCCATAATAATCTACGAAAACGGTATGTTCTTCAACTTAAATCTACTTTCATGTCGGCTTTGACAAATATTGAACTGAAAACTTTATCACTTATTTTAAATTGTGTTGTGATCTGTGAGTAGGATACGCCATGCCCAACATGGAATCTCTAGCACTTTCGGATGCATTAAATGATAAGCTCAGGATAGCCTTCCTCCATGACTATGTCGAGAGCTTGCTCGCCGCCATCAGGTACGTTATCGATACTTCTCCCCTTTAATAATTCATAGGGAAACCTGGAATTTGATGTCACTTCTTCATGAAGTTGGAATGTGAGTGTGTAGGAATGGATCAAACGCTCGTGGTTACTTCGTGTGGACTCTCGTTGATTGCTTCGAGGTTTTATATGGTTATCAGCTCGGTTTTGGATTATACGGCGTGGATTTCAAAGATACAAATTTGAAGAGATATCCAAAGCTTTCTGCTAAATGGTACACCGATTTATTGAAAAGAGACCAAAATCATCGACTGGCTGGATCTTCTTACTCTGGCCGTGCTTTTCCCGAAGAGCAGGAATTCATTCAAGAAATCTAAACTGTGATCACCTACTTCAACATATCAATATAAGGGCATCGGTTGATTGCCGTTCGTCTTATTTGTCCAAAAAATAAATAACCAAATCTTCTCCAGTATAGGATGCTCCTTCGGAAAAATGAAAATGTGGCTTACTTGAGAGCATTTTTATAGACTATACTCTTAGTCTATTTATATCAATCATCATAATATATGCGATATTGAAGAAAAAATGCGCGTATACTCTGATATACTGTACTTCATCATCATATATTTGATATTGAAGACTGAAAATATAGCATTTTTGCTGTTAAGGAAATCGAACACTATATGGAATCGATGCAGTAGAGGATTCCCTCAATTATATAGTGTTTTTCATAATGGCAGGTTTAGTGTTTTTCATAATGGCAGGTTGATTAAATGTTGTAATATGTATGGTGATTTTATAATTTAATTTATTATTATTATTATTAGTACACGATGTTGCAAATGAAATACAGTAAGGTATAGAGGGGGACCGAATAGTGATATGTGAATGGACATTGTTGAAAGTAAGGTAGATGATCAGAAATTAAGTGACTAGTGGGTGTTTAATAAGAAGATTGGGCAAGTGTTCTTTGGATTGGTGATCATTGGGAAATGGAAAATATATAGCATTAAAAGCTCACTATTGGGAGAACAATGAGTGCACTTTAACTGCAATATATTTTCGTTAGTAGCAATAATTTGCATATTTTAAAAAAACTTAATAATTTTTTTAGTCATGTTATAATTGGTGTATTTTTAATTTAATATAATTATTTATTATTATTATTATTCACTTTTTAGAAGGAAATACATATTTTTAACAATTAAGTCTTATGAGTAACAATTGTACCATATGTTGCAAAGGAAACGCCCTAAGTCGGTAGCCCATATAGAAGAAGAGCATAGATGAAAAAAGATGTGATATGTTATGTGATCTTACTAAATATTTATAATTTTGCTGACTTAACAAGTCATTATAATTATTATTTCAAATACTTTAAACTTGAAGTCTAATATGGATATATGTAAAATATTGTTTAAAAAAATGCATTCCTACAAATTAAGACTATAAGATTTTATTTGGCTATTAATCACTATTAATTTAGCTAACATTGACCAATGCAAGTTATACTTTTTCATGCAAATTTTTTTATAACATAATTTCTAAACAACACTTATTTTATTATGCATTTCAACTTCTTAAAAAAACAACTAACTAAATTGTAACCTTTATTTTAATTTATTATCTTATTATTAATTAGAAAAAAAAAATTAAGTAAAACAAACATACATATATTTGAAAAATATAAAACAAGATTCTTAACTTATCATCACAATCATAAATAATTAAATTAAGATCTTAAAACTCTATTATTTTTTATAATTAAATTAAAAATCTAGACCGTGCCATCCATCTAATTAAATACATATTTATAGTATCTTTAAGCTAAAGTCATCTAATAAATTCAATTAAATACGTTACTAATAGAATCTTACAAAATTTATTGAAACTTTACGCTCAAAAAATGTTATAGTGGATTCAGCATTCATATTATATATAGATGATTTAGATCGATAATTAAAATTGATTTTTTATTTACATTTTGGATATCAAGGTGACGTTAGTAAGAAGGATAGTGATATCCAAATACACAACAAACGAAGTTTCTAAATTAGCGTGATACACCGGTTACGCCAAGCTTTTGAAGTTTAATAGAGTAATTATTAAGGAAAAACAACATATTTATTTTTGAATAAATTTTTCTCACTGATTAGTTTTTTAAATTTTAAAAACAAAGTTGCATAATCAAATTCATCGATCAATATAATTCGATAAATATATGATAATGAAAAATTTATAAAAAATAATGAATAGAAAAATGCATTTTTAAACTTTAAAAACAAAGTTATATAATCAAATTCATCGATGAATATAATTCGACAAATATATGACAATGAAAAACTTACAAAAAACAATGAATAGAAAATTGACTTTCAACGCAATCAGGGAGAGATTCAGAGTTTGTAGCTTTGGTATGCCTTTTTTTCTATGGTTGGGTTGGGTTCATGAGCCTGTGACTTGGCATAAGACCAGATTAAGGTAAAGTTGTCCGATTGTTTCTATGGTTTCACTGCTCATCCCCATTACTATGAGATATGTTTCTCTCCAATCTTGACATTAGTTGGATTACAAATAACAACGTTGGGTATTTGGAGGATTTTTCTACAAAAGTGGAGACGCTCAAAGGGAGTTTGTCTTCAGTTTTGGCAGACATCGTTTGGACATGCACGAAGGAGATTTGAATCGGCCCCAAGTTGACTTTAATGATCATGGCAGGGACACCCAAAAAAAAAATTACTCCATAAAACCCTACAATTACTTGTAGCTAATGATATTCTGGTAGCTAATGATTTTTTTCCAAATTTCACCCAAGTTCATGGGCGCCATAATTAACACAATTCAATATGGTTTATTAAATGTATATTAACACATTTCAATATGGTTTATTAAATGTATATGATGGTTTATCATTAGACAAAGACTTTATTTTGGTCCTTAAACTCTGTACATGCCTATAGTTTCATTGGTCCTCAGTGGTTGCTGTAGATATTATGTTTTTATTAAATGACAAGGCTAGCACTAAATCCTGCCAACTGCCCACACACTAGCCACCTCCAAACGCCATATGGTTCCAATACCACCATTGATCCGAGCCCCCTGATCCGATGGCCTCGCTTAATCGTAGGGGTTACCATGTCTGTACATCGTTAATCAAATAATCTGAGTTAAATTATTAAAGGTCGTACTAACCATTAACTATTCAACACACATCTCAATTAATGTACAACTTAAATAATTTTATACAATACATCAAAGATTATACCACGTATGGTGTTATTTTTCTTGGTTTATTAACAAGATGGTTCGCATATATTTCTAGGTTATGTCATATGTTCCATTAACACATATTGGGTGGACCTCGAACCTTCGAGGCACACCACCAGGTGTACACCACTTACCACCACCATTTGGCAGTGATTCGACACTTATTTCGAGTGATGTGCATTGGGCGGTGGAGATCAAAGGCGGAGGGGTTAGGGTAACCACCTACCAGGACTACCACCAACCAAGTTCATTCTCATCCCTTCCCACCTGGAAACTAAGTTCTGCAATTCATCCCTTGCTGCCTTTCTCCGGTGGAACAAGCACAAACTTACTGCAACATCAGTTTATGGTACCATTCATGCTTTGTTCCATGCTTAGGTGTTACAGAGGGTTTATTACTGGCACAGTTTGTAGGATATCTTTCAGTATTCAGGCTTTCTCAAATGGAACAACCTAAATTCTAACAACTTAGATAAATCTCCCATGCTCGTTCAATTATTTTTCTAGTTTTAGTTCGGCATATTGCGTTAACACCGACCATCTGGTTTTCCAATTATGCAGATTGATTAACTAGCCCCAAAACAGTCGCTGAGATCCTCAGTTCCTAGAACTGGACCAAAAGTGCCAGTTCCCACTTTCAGGTTGGCATACAAACACACTGCAGTTTCTTGTGGTTCTCCGATGTGTTGTTCTTTTAGTTCTTGACAAGCTATAGCTCTCAGCGAGTCGTTATGAAACCCTATACTACTAGTGTAACCCCTTATTGTTATTAGTACAACCCCCTTATTATATTGTTGTACCCATGTAGTCCCCATATTTTTATTATTGTGCCCCATAGAAGCCCACTATTGTTATTATTGTTCCCTTACATTATTATTGTTATGTCGGCTTTGATTATGTTATGACCCCTTAAACTCCTATATATAGAAAGGAGGCCTTGTCATTTGTATCATCCAAGAATTGTTCATTTGTGTAATGTAAAGGAGGTTTCCCCCTCAAAGAGGCTGAATTCTAAGGCATTGATCTATCTTTTCTATCTTTTTGTGAGTTGGTTTCATAACATTTGGTATCAGAGCTATGTATTCTAGGGTTTCGCTACCCCAAATAGGTCATCGTGGAATTTTCGCTATAACTTTTGTAATACGAAGTTTCAGAATATACAAAAAAACCCATTTGAGAAGAAATCGGTCCGAACCTCGCATCCAAATTTCAGATCTTTTCGCGCTATGGTTTTAGAGATATGATCTGAGGAAGTTAGGGTTTTTGCAAGCTCAAAATTTCATCTAAAACAGGTCATCATGACATTTTCGCTATAACTATTTTTCTACAAAGTTTCAAAAGCGAAAAAAAAAATAAAAAAATAAAAATAAAAAATCCATTTTAGAAGAAATTGGTCTAAACCTTGACTCCGAATTTCAGATCCTTTCTCATTATATTTTCGAAGATATAATTTGAGGAAGTTAGGGTTTTGCAGACCCCCGAATTACATTCCAAACAGATCACCTTGGGAAAATCGTCATAACTTTTGTTCTGAGCATCAAATTGAAATTTTGTAAGAAGCTTCAGAAAGAGGACTACTTGTAGTTTTCTGTAGATCAGTTTCAGTTACTAAGGTTGAAACAGTGAGACGTGGCACGTTGTACAAGTTCACTCTACTGAGCTAGTCTATAATCAGGTCACCGTGGGAGATTTGACGTAACTCTTTCTTGGATAATAAAATTCTGATCAGACTTACGGGGTTAGAAATAGAACTCAGAGAGCTATCACAGGAAGAAATTTCAGAACTTGGAGATCTTAAATTACAGAGTTACGGTCGTTTCAATGTCGAGCTCCTAAAATCAAGAAAAATCGAGATGAGGAAGTTTGATGGCAAGGATCGGGTAAATTGGATACTACAGATGGAGAAATATTTTGATCTACATTGTGTACCACTGTTACAAAAGGTATGTATTGCAACTTCATATTTAGAACAAGATCAATTTTTATGGTATAAAGGGCTTATTTCTCGTAAACCACTTATTACATGGTCAATTTTCATGGAGGAAATTATAGCACATTATGAGGATACAAAGAGCAACACCTTCTTTAGAGAAACACCACAACAATTGGAAGAAAAAGGAGAAAAAGGGCTTTGTTACAAAGTGGAAAGAAAAATTATGGCAAGAAGGAAGTCTACCCCTCACAACTATAAATATGGAAGTGTTGTTTCTCCTAGCCTTCCACAGTCTACAAGGGTTACACCACAAAAATTGGAAGAAAAAAGAGAAAAAGGCCTTCGTTACAATTGTGATAAAAAATGCATTAAATGTCATAAGTGTGCTGAGAAGAAATTATTTTACATTGATTGTGGAGAGGAGGAAGAAAAGAATCAAGAAACGTCAAAAGAAGAGTATATACACCAGGAACCAACCTCGAAGAAAGAAGAAATGAATCCGACCACATCTTGTAAAGCATTGGAAATAATTACTACTCCTCAAACTCTTAAGATAGAAGGACATATCAAGAAGGAAAAGGTTCAAGAAGTGAAAGACCACATCAAAAAAGAAGAAATGAATCTGACCATATCTTGTAATGCAATGGCCTAAATTACCACTCCTCAAACTATCAAGATAGAAGGGCATATCAAGAAGAAAAATGTTCAAGAAGTGAAAGATAACATTGAGAAAGAAGAAATGAATCCAGCCATGTCTTGTAATGCATTGGCCGAAATTACCACTCCTCAAACTATCAATATAGAAGGACATATCAAGAAGAAAAATGTTCAAGAGGTGAAAGATCACATTGAGCATCAAGAAATGAATTCGACCATATCTTGTAATGCATTGGAAGAAATTACCACTCCTCAAACTATCAAGATAGAAGGACATATCAAGAAGAAAAAGGTAATAGTGTTGATTGATTCGGGCAATACCCATAATTTTATTCATTGTAAGATAGCTAAGGAATTGAATTACTTCCTATATCCAGCACCAGAGTGTCAAGTGATGGTTGCAAGTGAAGGAACCATAAATTGCTCTGGAAAGTGCCATGATATCAAGCTATCCATGGGAGAATATGTATTGAATAGCCCAATGCTTTCCATTCCAATGGGTGGTGCTGATATTTTACTAGGAGTCCAATGGCTACAATCTTTGGGTATGATAGCTTTTAATTTTCAAGAACTTTTCTTGAAATTTTTTTGGGAAGGAAAGGAAGTTGAATTGAGGGGTATCGAAGGGAAACTGGGAAAGAAAATCAACTCTCACAGCATGACAAAGCTTATAAATAAAGAACAACAGGGCGTAATTGCACAATTATGTTCACTAGAGGATCCGACATCAAAATCATGTATTTCTCCAGATCTCCAAAACGTTTTGGACAATCATTCCAAGGTATTTGAGACTCCCAAATGCCTCCTACCTATTCGTGATCATGATCATGCTATTCATTTGATTCCAAGAATTTTTCCTCCAAATAGTAGGCCTTACAGATATCCATATGCCTAAAGGAGTGGGAACTCATTCAAAAGTTGCAGAAGATCCCAGTTCAAACAGTGTTGCGAGAACTTGACAAGGAAGGAAAAATCATATTGGAACCTGAAGCAGTCATAGAATGGAGAAATCAACGGCTACGAAATAGATAAATTTCAGAGTATCTCATCAAGTGGAAGAACTTACTCGCTGAAGATTCCACATGGGAGGACAAGAATTTATGCAGAAGCATCAAGAACTACTCAAGTGTTGAGGACAACACTTTTTGAAGGAGAGGGGCATGTTAGGTCCCTATAATACTAGTGTAATCCCTTATTGTTATTAGTACAACCCCCTTATTATATTGTTGTGACCATGTAGTCCACATATTGTTATTATTATGCCCCATTGAAGCCCACTATTGTTATTATTATGCCCTTACATTATTATTGTTATGTCAGCTATGATTATATTATGACCCCTTAGACTCCTATATATAAAAAGGAGGTCTTGTCATTTGTATCATCCAAGAATTGTTCATTTGTGTAATGTAAAGGAGGTTTCCCCTCGAAGAGGCTTATTTCTAAGGTGTTGATCTATCTTTGCTATCTTTGTGTGCACTGGTTTCATAACAAAGGGTGTTAAGGGCTAGCGAGCAATGGGAAAGGGTGCCTAAGGAACCCACCTAAGATCCTTCTTTCAAATACATAAAATGGCACAATTATTTGTAACTTCTTATGAAGTGAATTATGGTGGTACATTAATCATCATAATTGAGAAAGAATAATAAAGAATCCAATATTATAGGCAAGGGATGAAAAGTATAACATTCCCCATCTCCGACCACAAGGTTTTCTCTTTTATATATTTGGGTAGTTGTTGACATATATAGCTAGTTCATGACAATATATTTTTACGATGTGAATGGCAATGCAATGTGAAAAGATAAGGATCTTGTAAAATAATTTAGCTACCCAATACAATGGGGGGATTCTTAATGTGCTTAAGTGTGGTTCTAAATCTATTAATCAAATGAAAATAAAATTGGGGACATGTGGCACATAGTTAGAGGAGAACCATCTTGCATGAGGACACTTGGATAGTAAACCATAGAAGAGGAATCTTTGGACTAACAATTTGTTAGAGAGTGTGCCATCTTATAGGAGGGGTTTTATCCCAACGAGAATCATGCTTGGAGGGTGTTTCACTTGTATGGAATCATGTTGTTATTATGTTAGCCTCCCTCACCAATTGCATATATGAGGATAGAGTTGTTGTATATTTTGTTATAATTGTAATATGTTCATTGTATTGTCTTAGAGAATTATTATACTGAGAAACACATTAGGTTCATGAGGAAACCCTCATAGTATGACATTAAGGTGCATGAAAAAACCCTATAGTAATAAAGGGGAAGAGAGAGATGTCTTCTATGTTTCATGCAGAGATTTATTTTGTGTGAATTTTAGGTTTCTTATGTGATGTTATGGTTTATGTTATGAATGTAGACTCTAGAGAAGAACATGGAGTTCATGTGATACATGATGATGACTATGTTCAATATTGTTGTACTAGCCTAGTAAAAGACATAGACAGTGGATATAACACCTTGAATGATTTAAAAACCTTGTTCTTATGGGATGTGAGGCTAGGGAAAGATCATGGTGACATGAAATCAATGAGCCTTGAACATGGCATGATGCCTTTCTTAGAAGACAAGTTATTTATATTATATATTTTATGATGTTCCATGGAGGTGTTGTTATTTATGTTGATGTGAGAGTTGAAGGCCAAGGATTTGAGTACAAAAACCATAGGGTGGAAAAGCATATTGAAGACTAGGACTAGTGTTGTCTTTCGATGCACTTGTGTGAAGGAACATGGATAGGGTTTGTAAACCCTATGGAAGAAAACAATGCTAGTGTGAGGAGAATGTGTGATAAAATCTTGTTGAATCCAAGGGAGGAATTATTGGTGTTAGTTTTAGCTTGTTGTGGATCTTCTATGGTGGCTAGGGTTTTCATGATTTTACCTTGATAGAGTTTGAAAAGCTAGATATTGTACAAATTTGGTGATAAATTTGTTCACACATATTTCGTTTCTTATACATATGTATAAAGTATTTTGATATCCAAAACTGTGTTAGTGCAAATTTGATTTTTCTTCTTGCATTGTCTTCATGATTAAGTAATTTCGAATATTTATTGTTCATGTTGATTTGATATAACATAGTGTTGAGATAATTAAGTGATTTAATATAGAACACGGAGATAAAACCATATTTGTATTACCTAAATTATTGTAATAAAGTGATTTTTAGATTTGGTATATTCTCGGAGAAGTGTACCCTAATGGATAAAACTGGTTGCGATTTGTTTGGGATGATCAACCACATATATCACCAACAATATGCCTAACCAATGTGTCTTTAAAAAACCAATCAAAACACCTTCAATAGTGCAATGTGTCATAGTGCTTACTTCATAGATGTAAATTTAACCTATATACAAATTTAACCCAACAATCTAACACTTCAACATCAAATAAACAAAAAAAATTTATTCATAGAACATGTGCCATGAAATACACACACACAAAATTGTCTCATATGTTCATTTTTACAAAATGGCATAATGTGCCCAATAAAAAAATGACACTTCATGCCTAAACATGGGCATATGGCATATAGTGACCTATATAGAGAATGACTCTAATATAAAAATGAAATATCATGCCCAACATGATCATATGTCATATGATGTTGTGTCTATCAAATGGGTCCCATTAGTCACTGATTGATGACTTCCACCTTTTCCACCATCATTTGGATCCTAAAAGTTGATCTTTCTCCACTTACTAGAAGAAGGAGCTTGAATTTTCTTCTTTTGTGGTATGGTTCATCTCTTTGGGGACTGCACAAAGAAACAACATTCTCATTAGATTTATTTTTCACAATAATTTACACACTTACAAACTAATACTTTTTAATTCAATCTTATAAATATCACCAAAGATGCTATAATTAGCGAGTAAGGCATTGTCCTCATTTGCACCCCCAACCTCTCAACAATACCACCTTATAATAGTCACAAGAGTCAAAGCATAAAGTTTAAGCATAAAATTCCTAGAATAAATTCAATTCAACATAGAGAAAAAAACATTAATGAATTATCTCACCATGAATGTGTCCCCCAATGATGAAGATTCACTTGCAGGTGGAGCACTTGGCTACATAACCTATTAAGAGGCTATCATATGGTCTATGGATCCAAACTCTATGCGTGGATGAGATGGGGATGGTGGTGGAGGCAAGTGACAATCAACACCTATGGATTGTACTAGTGAAGGAAGTTCCCCAGTCAAGGAAAGTTAGATCCCAAATATCAAGGAAATATGATGATACTGATGGACAATAATTAGGTGAACAATAGATGGTGGTGAATGACGTGGAGGGGTAAGAGAAAAAAAATGAGAAAATAGAGGAACCTACATACACATTTATAACATTTCAATTAGTAAACCAAAATAGGATAATGAAATAAACATTTAAAAAAAAAAAAATTGACACATCATACTTGAGGAGGGGAACATATGTCCTACCTAAGTGGCCCTAGTTCCTCCCTTGGTGTTATGATAATATGTAAATATGTTAAATTAACACTCCTATTATACTAAAAACATATGTTTTTTTTTTTTACATGGAGGCATAAGTTTAATTCACCATACTTGGAATTGTAGAAATCAAATGAACATGTAGCATCAACTACAACATTAGTGGCCAAAACTAGTATTTAAGGATGGGAGGGTGGGGTGCTATAGGGACATAGAAATGGAAAAGAACATAAAATTTTAATTTTAAGTCACCATACTTGGAATTGCAGAAATCAAGTGAACATGTAGCATCAACTACAACATCGGTGGCGAAAACTAGTATTTAAGGATTGGGGAGGGGGAGGGGGGGTGGTGGGGTGGAGTGGAGTGCTATAGGGGCATAGAAATGGAAAACAACATAAAATAATGTAGATAAAAAACACACTATAAAGTTTTATATATGTAAAGAATGTAAGGAAAGTTAAGATAATAACCTCCTCCATAAAGTCATGTTGCTTACTACTCTCCATTTGGCCATAACAATTTTGCCCACATATGGTACTTTGAGGGTCAAATCAGTGTCTGTGTGGCCTTTGTTGGTCAAGCCTTGCTGCAAATTTAGATGGTCCAAACCCACCCACAACATCAATTGTTAGTGGATCCTTACGCGACAATGCCACCAAGCTGCCATGTTGCACTAGTGTGTGAGTCAATGAAACTAGTGTCATCTAGGTCTCAACAATCTTATCCATAACTAGAAGATTTTGGGAAGGAGGGTTAGGGCTTCAGCTAGGTGGATGAGGACTTAGTGCTCAATTACACCTAGCATTTTTCTATCTTGCATAGACTCATGAACCACCCCCTAGAATTCCCCCATGTCAGAGTAGTTGACATGGATTCATCGCCAAAACTCTACCAGTAACTTTATCAAGAAGTATAGAGTACCTCCCTATTATTATAGGGAGGTTTATCAAATACCATAAACCACCTATCCATCCAATTGTTTAGAAATGGTTGGTAGGTGCACCAGTCCATACAAATGTGTGTTTTGGTTATTGGTATCCATTGATTGTATCTTGAGTCAATAATCAGAGACAACAAATTTTGTTTAGTAATGTTGAGGTCTCTGATTTGGTTTTGTGTTCATATGTTCTAGCCTTGTAATTAAAAAATTAGTTAGCTGGATTTGAACATTAGAGATGAATGATACAATTGAATTTAATGACCTTGCAAGAGACATTCGTGATTGTTCTCTAGTGTTTTGGATATCGTGTATCAATGACCTTGATGTAGCTAAGGATGCATCAATTTCATCATTTGGATTTCTTGTTTCTTGTTTTGAGTTTGGTTATTCTAAAATTTTTCTTGGTGATAGTGGGCTTGGGTTCTGATTAGGTTCCATATTATCCAATTTCTTTGCAATTCAAAACAATGATTATGTTGAGGGCATTAATTTGGTTTTTTTACAATCTTAAACCAAATCTTCAAAACAACAAGAAAGACCAAAAAAATAAAAGAAAAATCATTAAAATGCTTACTTAGACTTCAAAGATGAGGTATGGTGTTGATTTGGTGCTAATTTGATTCTTCACGAAGAAATAATTTTTCTCAATGTCTCCCAAAAATGTGTCATGCTCCATATTATCCAATTTCTTCGCAATTCAAAACAATGATTGTGTTGAGGGCATTAATTTGGTTTTTTTACAATCTTAAACCAAATCTTCAAAACAACAAGAAAGACCAAAAATATAAAAGAAAAATCATTAAAATGCTTACTTGGACTTCAAAGATGAAGTATGGTATTGATTTGGTGCTAATTTGATTTTTCACAAAGAAATAATTTTTTTCAATGTCTCCCAAAAATGTGTCACACTATCCAATTTATTAAAAGATAAAATCACAAACGAATAAAAAAAATTCTTACCAGGAATGTATGCACATTCCTAGAACTTGTGCATGATGTTTAAACATGTACACATTCCTAACAATGCATCTATGATCCTAAACCATGCCAAGCCAACCTCCTACTTGATAGCTTGATGCTTGCCGAGTATAGATGCCAATAAATGCTTGCGTTATATTGATTGCTCCAATACCACTTTTGGAGCCATCATCCCCAATACTACTTTTGGAGCCATCATCCCCATTACCACTTTTGAAAACATCATCTTGGTGTGACTGCCCTTTGGTATTTTACAAACCAAAAAATAGTAACAAACCATTCCTTCCTGGTAATTATAGCAGACGTGAGATGTGAACACTAAACATGGATAATGAATGTGATGCAAATTCTCATATAACATATGAATTCAAGTGAAAATGCACAACGAAATTGTCTAAGTTTTTTTTTTTGGCATACTTTATTAACATTTAATATAGTGGATATGAGAATAGGTGGTGGAATTATGTAAATATGAATTATATAGTAATTTTAATGTTAGGTAAGAATAATCCAGTTAAATAAAATTATGTAAATTTTTATTAGGTGATAAATTTAATATTATAAACAATCATACTTTATTATTAAATAAATAAATAAGAACCAAAGGAGAGTGGACTTGAATCGTGCTTAAAAGTGGTTTGAATTTAGGGAAAAAATTTCAAAAAAATTTGTAAAGACGGTGTTTGAATCGTTCTTTTGATGGTGGAAATGGATTCAACACCATCAAAAACACCGAATACACCTAAAATTTTGAAGTTTAACAACTATAACTTGGATTTACAAAAATCTTTGCCAAATTTTCTTTGAATATTACCAAAATTTTAATAACTTTCCAACCAATTCCTCTTAGACTACGGCTACTGAATCACCAGGACCATCATGGTCCTTCATGTTATGACGTAAGGAAAACATCTGCAAGTATCGAATGCATTTATGAAGTTCAACAAGTACGGATGAAAAATTCCCTGAACGCTCCAGTGCATTTATGAACCCTGGCTTATTGAACTCGGCTGATAGGGACTTCTGTGGCTCCAATTATAGAGGGATCTTCGACTGTTTTTATCTCTGGCTTGAAGTTGTGGTGTCGTTATACTTCTCAGTTCTGTTGTGTTTGTTTGTTCTCAATGAAAATATCCTCTCAAAGCTTCCGTGCATTTATGAACCCTTGGGATGCTGATACACGGTCGAGTCTAGCTTATTCAACTCGGTTGATAGAGACTAGAGGACACTTCCACTTTCTTTATCATTGGCTTCAAGCAGTGGTGCCGTGATTCTTTTCACTTCTGCTGTGTTTGTTTTTTCTCCATGAAAAAAGATACACTAAGAGCTCCTCTGCATTTACTGATACATGGTCGACTCTAACTTATTCAACACGGTTGATAGAGACTTATGTGGTTCTATTTCTAGAGGCATCTTACACTTTCTTCATCTTTAGCTTCAAGTTGTGATGCCATTATCCTTTTCACTTCTGTTGTGTTTGTTTGTTCTCAATTCAATTTATTTGTTGTGATATTTATTTAAATATGGTAATAAAAAGAATAATATAGACGATGAACATGAAGAGAGGACTTTCCACACTGCAAAAAAAAATGAATGGTTAGGATGGCAATGGAGGCACTAGTTATTGGAATTTTAATTTTTTTTGTAAGTTTGATAGGATTATATTTTCATGATATTTAATTTCTCATTTGGATAGTATAAGATTTAAACCAAAGATTTTCGGTTTGGTGAGATTTTATTTATACAACCATTGCCAATTGAATTTCACCATTTGAACATTAATTTGATTTCCTTGTTAGATAATCATAAAAATATTAATGTGTATGGATTGAATCAAAATGGATGGTAAATTGATATAACTTTTCATATAAGTAATTTTTTTTTTTTTTTTTTGGGACAATTTTAAGTAGATTATAAATTTTAGAATATGTCAAAATTTGATAAATATGACCATTTAAACTTTAACTTGATTTCCTTGTTAAGTAATCATAAAAATATCAATGTGCATTGATTGAATCAAAATGGATGGTGAATTGATATGACTTTCCATATAAGTATTTTTTCTGGGTTGACAATTTTATGTAAATGGTAGATTTTAGTATATTTCAAAATTTGATGAATATGAGTGGTTTTAAACCTAGGATTTAGTTTTTATCTATATATTCTAAAAATCTACCATCGCCACAAATTCAAAACTGATAGAAAAATTAGGCTACTTACTTTGAAGTTTGTATGAAGTATTTACCCGTCTTTAACTTTTTTCTACGCAATTGCCTTACTGAAAGTTGGAAAGGATGTGCAGCAGTGGATGGCCTGAACCCAGCATTTGGAATATTTACACCCACGCAGGTCGCACCGTCCCCTCCTGTAAGGCCTTCGCGACTCGGGCAGGCACGCGACGGACGAGCGCTCCTTGCACGACGGGCGGGTGCTCCGTGCACGACGAGCGGGCGGACGGTGCGACGGGCGGGCGCTCTTATGCGACGGTCATCCGAACCTTATGCTACGATATGCGACATTAATATGCAATGTTTGGAGCTAAGTGCGACGATACTTAGTGCGAAAATGAAGTGGAGCGAAAGGCTTTATACCTTGGCGTTGGAAGGCTTGCACATTGGCAAAGCCGACTTACACTTTGGTTAAAGTGTGGGCGTTATGTCAGAGTTTAGGGGGTCGGCCTTAAGGCTGGACACCCCTTACACTTGAGCAGGCTAGCGTATATATATGTGAACGCAGAGCCTCATTTGCAACACAACAACTTCTCATCTCTCTCTACGCATTGGATAGGGGTAAAAGGGAGGCGCAGAAATAGAGTAGAGTGCGCATAACTCATGCGCTCTACCGTAGAAGTGCGCAGTTTTACCGGGAGACAAGTGTAGGTGCAGAGGTACGGTTTTGAGGTGGAATTGTGCAGAACTAAAAGGAGGAGTTCTTGGTGTCTCGGGTGAGCACCCTCCTACCGTATGAGGTTGGCACATGTATTGTAAATGTTGTCTTTGCCTTGGTTGTAAATTATTCTAAGTATAGACTTGGAGTTTTGCCAAGTATACTTGATGATGTATTATTGAAGAACTGTTATAATATATTATTGTTGGGCAGACTGTTCGGGAGTTGCCCCTCCCTTTATACTTGTTTGCAATTGTTGATGTTCTTGGTTAATTGCATATGGATAATGAATGAGTATGGGCTTCATTAAGTATAAAGGATAAATGCATTTTACTTGGTTGCGAAACACAAACTAAGTAAGGACAAGTGAATTAGGCGTAGTCCATGTGCACGAGTATTGGTGAAAAGAAAGTGTTCGGTGGTGCCGCACCTCACCGGCACGGTTGAAAGACCACCGTAGGCTAGGGGGCGTGACAGTTGGTATCAGAGCAGCTGATCCAGGTATTGAAGGTTGTAGTTGCTACACACCTTCACCGAAGTGAAGGTGGTATCAGAGCAAGGTTTGTTCGTGTTCAGGTTGATGATTGAAGCATTGAAGCTGATTCAGGGTTGAAGAAGCTTGACAAGGTACAAGTGTGGGCACACTTGGAAATTTGGCAAGGTACTGCAAGTGAAGGAAACCGTTTCACACGAAGTGGAACAAGGGTTGGTTCTATTTGCAGGTGACTTGGTGAACATGGAGAAGGCTGAAAAGGCAGTAATGGTGGATGAAGGTGAATCCGACCATAATGCGGTTAAGGCTCTCCGGTACGAAGTATTGGAACACATGAGTCAATGGAGTTCTAATTGGGTTGTGATGCAAGCTGAGAACATGAAGATTCGAGAGAGTTGTTCGGAACTAAGAAGGGAACTTGAAGAACTCAGAAGCCAATGCAGAAATACGACAGATGTTGAACTCAATGAACTTGATGAGGAGATCCAACGAAGTGGACTTAGTCTTCAAGAGCTCTTTGATGAAAGAGCCCAGTTGAGGAAGGAAAGTGCCAAGGTGGAAGCCGAAATCAAGCAGATTGAGGAAGAGATAAAGAAGAAGCTTCTTGGTAAGAAGGTTGTTATGATTGAGCAGGAAGAGCTCGACTACATTGACAGGTTGGGAACTCACTACCGAGAACATCCAGAGGACATTCGGAAGTTTAGTTCCATGAACTTGGTCGATGGACACTTGGTTGGTGCACTTGAGCAGAACACGGTGGAAGGAAAGCTTGAAGTAAGTCAAGCTAGACCAGGGCCGAGTTCCCTAGAAGAACCAAACAAGGAAGTAAGATACCTTAAGAGGAATGTCAAGAAGGAGCATGAGCCTATTGACACTTCTAAGGTCGAATTCTTGAAGAAGGTTGCTGAGATAAGGCGCAAGACAAAACCGATAAAGGAAGATGGTTCCTTGAAGCTAAGTTTTGTGCAGGTAACCGTGAAAGGCAAGAGATTTGCAGCTTTGGTTGATACGGGGGCTACTCATAGCTTCGTGAGCAGGAAAGCAGCAAAGTCTTTTGGGAAGAAAGCAAAGATGGAGAGGGAATGTAGTGCTTTCAAAGCAGTGAACTCTTCCATCAGAGCTGTTGATGGTGTATTGAAGGACACCCAGGTGAAAGTAGGATCATGGTTCGGAAAGTTGGACTTGAGAGTTGTGGACATGGATGATCATTCTATGGTGTTGGGGCTGGACTTTATGGAGCTTTCACAAGCCATACCAATGGTGAGCCGAGACATTCTCTTGATCACAGCTGAAGGGAAGAACATGATGGTACCGATGAATAGAAGGAGTTGCTTGGGGTATAGACCAAGGATGGCTTCTATGACTTTGTATCCCAAAGATCCGAATGTGAAGCATGAGGATGTGGAGCAAAGAGGACTTGGGAGTGTGGTTCAAACAACGAAGGAAAGGAAACTTGTTGACTTCGTTGCAAGAGTTGGAAAGAAGGATGAAGGAAGTAAGAAGGAGACCTCACGAACATGGAGACACTTAGTGGGAGCATCTTCTACTGATGATCTTCACAATGGAGTTGCAAATGAAGGAAGCCCGAGTGCTACTTCAGAGGCAGTGGTTGATGAGGATTATGAGGGTAGAGATCCTGCCGGGATAGTGGACTTTTGCAGGTATGCTATGGGCATATATGATTTTCACTTGACAAAGAACAAGCTAGGAGAGCTTGGATGTACATGTGAGGAGATTGAAGCTGTGCATAGATATCTAAGGACACAACATCAATCTGACACATGGGTGGATGAGAGTCAGGGAGGAAACTTCCTGGCCCTCCTTTCTCTATAGATGACCTTGGAGGAAGGTTGGTGTGGAGGCCTTGGTAGGGAGGAACCACATCAACTTTACAAGGGGCCTTGGAGGAGGCTTCTTTATGACAGATGAGAACTTGGGTGCAGATGACCAAAGGTTGAGATGGAGTCTACATGGATTGGACATCATGGACAACTAGAGTCATGGACATCAGGTTGGCTATATGGAGCATGTTGCAGATGAGATGAGGACTACTTCATGGACCTGAGCATGGGTTTACTTACATGGATGGATTCTTGATCGAGTTCAGGATGTGGCAGTATGTTTTGAGAACCGACTGATGGTGACATGAGGATGTGCATTCTCATAGTTTGAGCGTGACAGTTGGACTGATCACCCGACTAGTTCAAACGTGGGGACTAGTAGTGTACAGAGATATGTTGGCATTGTGTTGGAGTATCAAGGCAGTAGTTCACATGAGGACGACACATGATGATTGGTCATCATGGATTGAGATATTGAGACAGGATGTTAACACATGATTGAGGTGTGTTAACACTTGTTGGCGTAGCATGGGCAGTTTTGCACATGGTGATGATGATATGATGGAGTTTGACACATTGTTGCGGTGGACATGTAGCTTGAGTTGGAGGGATCAACCTTCCATGGTAGAAGGCAGCATGGGGAGATTGTGACAAGGTGGTCATGGACATCTGATATATGACATACATTAGTATGGAGTATCTTGGTGACAATTGGTTGCTAAGATGGAGCATGATGGAGATGGGATTCTACATATGTTGCAGGGATGTTTGCCTTATGTGGAAGAGTCGACGTCATGGTTGATGATGATCTTGGTGGAGAGCTACCGAGATGGTATGTTGTCGAGGACGACAACGATTTCAGGTGGAGGAGGATGTAAGACCTTCGCGACTCGGGCAGGCACGCGACGGACAGGCGCTCCTTGCACGACGGGCGGGCGCTCCGTGCACGACGAGCGAGCGGACGGTGCGACGGGCGGGCGCTCTTATGTGACGGTCATCCGAACCTTATGCGACGATATGCAACATTAATATGCGACGTTTGGAGCTAAGTGCGACGATACTTAGTGCGAAAATGAAGTGGAGCGAAAGGCTTTATACCTTGGCGTTGGAAGGCTTGCACATTGGCAAAGCCGACTTACACTTTAGTTAAAGTGTGGGCGTTATGACAGAGTTTAGGGGGTCGGCCTTAAGGCTGGACACCCCTTACACTTGAGCAGGCTAGCGTATATATATGTGAACGCAGAGCCTCATTTGCAACACAACAACTTCGCATCTCTCTCTACGCATTGGATAGGGGTAAAAGGGAGGCGCAGAAATAGAGTAGAGTGCGCATAACTCATGCGCTCTACCGTAGAAATGCGCAGTTTTACCGGGAGACAAGTGTAGGTGCAGAGGTACGGTTTTGAGGTGGAATTGTGCAGAACTAAAAGGAGGAGTTCTTGGTGTCTCGGGTGAGCACCCTCCTACCGTATGAGGTTGGCACATGTATTGTAAAGGCTATCTTTGCCTTAGTTGTAAATTATTCTAAGTATAGACTTGGAGTTTTGCCAAGTATACTTGATGATGTATTATTGAAGAACTGTTATAATATATTATTGTTGGGCAGACTGTTCGGGAGTTGCCCCTCCCTTTATACTTGTTTGCAATTGTTGATATTCTTGGTTAATTGCATATGGATAATGAATGAGTATGGGCTTCATTAAGTATAAAGGATAAATGCATTTTACTTGGTTGCGAAACACAAACTAAGGACAAGTGAATTAGGCGTAGTCCATGTGCACGAGTATTGGTGAAAAGAAAGTGTTCGGTGGTGCCGCACCTCGCCGGCACGGTTGAAAGACCACCGTAGGCTAGGGGGCGTGCCACCTCCTTTCCTGCCCAAGTATGATTTTTCACAATTCAATTTTTCGAAGCATTGAATTATTTACAGGCAATATGTTGGAGGAAGCTTGTTGTTGCAAATCAGTTACTTGCTTTTTTGGTGTAAAGCCTGATATTTGGATTTGATTTTTCAATTTATTTTGAGGACAAATTACACTGGTTGATTCCTAACACATTGACAAATATGTAATATCACAAAAATTTTAATTCAATAACTTAAATATCTTATTACTTATAACCTCCATCCTGTCCCGGACGTTATTGCCTGCCATAAGGATGTTGCTCTAATGAATAAAGTGAGGTTAGAGGCATCTACCCGGTAAAAACAGACACAAATATTTCTTCATGTATTTACCCAACCCCAAGAGGATGGAAAACTATAACAATTTAATTATATGAATAAGGTGTATAACTATTGAATAATATGTAATTAAGTTAACCATATAAATTAAACTGATTAGCAAATGTTTATAAATATTATTATATAATAGATATTATAATATAATTTATTTTGTTAAAATCGTATATATTAATTAAATTATAAATTTATTTTAAATTATTATTATAATTTATATTGTAATTGGAGTTGGAAAATTTTATTTTTTATTAAATAAATAATTAAAATTTATTTTCATCAGAATATTTTTAGTCTTACACATTATCCAATGAAGAACATCAAAGATTTTGAAATCATTTTTTAGTTTTCTTTTACTCAAAAAATGATTTATGAGACTTGGTTTTTAATCATCCATTGTTCGTACATTTCTGAAATGGAGAGTTTCAATTTACCGGTTCATCGTTTAAGCAATAAACCTGTGTTTCTTTTTGAGTGAGAAAAATAGTTGGTTTTTATAAATTGGAAACGGTAACCAGTATATATTGTTCATAGATATTTATTATTCTAGTCCAATATATGATAGAGATAGTGAAAAAGTCTATAGCAACCAGGGTGAAATCATGTGTTTCAATCAATATAATGCTGAAAGTGCCAGTCAGAGGAGAACATTTCCACACAAGAAAAGATGTAAAACATATACAACGTCTAAATACGCAGAAGTAAAAAACCGCAAAAATTAACAGTGACAACCATGGATCAAAAGGTCGGAGGATCTGTATCCAGAAAATGTTAACCAGGCAAGGGAAGGGAGCCAACGTCCATTTGAGAACTGCTAATCTCGAGAGTGATGTACATGTTGCCAGGGGTTGACGATGCCTAGTTTGTTTGGACGTATTGTCTTGCCATTGTATTGAACTCACGATGGATGTGCTGGAATTGAATCTGCTGAAAGGAGCTTTTGTTGAAAATGTAATTTCAACCGCGCATGAGTTAACCCGTGAAGCAGCATTTAATTTGCCAAAACCGCTTCAGCAAAACCACCAGAGCATATGGGACCACCTTTGATCAGTAAGCTGTTTCCGTCCAATCGACTCCGATGCAATGAAATGTCTCCACGCGTCTTCTGTACCTTCTACGAAACCATTGCTCCATCGAACGTAACGTTCCGCAAACAAAGGTATTCCGAAATCCACCTCAACCGTTCGATTCCATGAGAGCAAAGGTATTCCGAAATCCATCTCAACCGTTCGATTCTATGAGAGCAAATCAACGGTTGTCGGACTTCACAAACCTGCAGCAAATAAATTTTAACGTGGCGTAAAAGTTTTTGTTTGACCGCTGTAAAAGTATTTAATGCAAAGTTATTGTGATAGGTAAAAGGTTGGTCGAAACTTTTAATTATAACGTTTTTTCGTTATGGGGTAGTAAACGCATGTAATTTTTTTTATTTTGTTGCATATGTTTCTTTTGTCATGTGTTGACTTTTTGTAATGCGAAGAAAACGGTGAAACGCAGCAGCGTAGGATGAGTCCCAGTTTTGGTATTGTATGTGAGGAAAATGAATCACACCGCAGTGCGTAAAAGAAGCAGAGGAGAATTTTTAACAGGTTTATATTGTATTATTGAAAATATTTGTGAAATTTTGTAATGTGCAGGAGCATATAATGTTTTTTTGAGCAAGCATATGTAAAAGTCATTTTTACAGCAGTATATGTAAAATGTGGTAAATCCCTCTGAGTGAAAGAGGATGAATGTTGTATCAGGCATTATATTTTAATGAATACAAATCTTTTTATGGGTGTGTAATACTCTGTTCTCAGAAAAAAAATTTAAACTTCCCAGTGCAAAAGATCCTGGAGAAAAAAAAAAAAAACAGAGCATTGTCTCTGTGTGCAGTTTGTTTGCTTGTTTTTGGGATTTTACCAGAAAAATCTCCAACAGCTCTGGTGAAAATCAATATTCTGAAGGCATTCTTGTAGTTTCCGGTGTGTTACGGAGGCCATGCCCATTACATGGTTGATTATGGCCAAAGAATTCACTTAAACCTGTATTCTGGGAATGTTACGGAAGCTAGCAAATCACATTAAGCCCCATCAAGGAATCACTTCTGCTCTCATATTTGTTCCAAGGCCTTGAGACCAGTGAATTTTGTAGTCCATGAGAATCCAAGCTCCACATCCACATCTCCCATCCTATGATGCTCCATCGAAGAAAACCTACAAGGAAAGATCGATTTGGGGCGCTTTTTTTATGTAATACATTCTTATGCATTGGATTAGTATGAAAAAGACGGCCCAACCAATAAATGATGTTATTGATGACATTATTGTAATTAAGGATTTTGCCATCGAAAATGATGAAGTTCCTGGCTCTCCACAATTCCTAGAAAATTACAATGGGAACAATCCTTATCGTGTGATACCTCTAGCTCCACCATATTACGCATGCTTCAATAGTGTCCTGTGCATTGTGCCTGTAAGTTAAAATATCAAGGGTCCTGTTCCATACCTGTACAACCCATGAGCAATGCAGAAAAATATGCATGTTATTCTCCTCTTGCATTTTGCAAAAAGCACATAAGCCAAGTCCATGGATGCCCTCCTTCCTCAAGTTTTCCTAAGTTAAATTTTTATTCCTCCATGTCAGCTAAGTAAATAGGATCATCTTGTATTAGACCTGTACATTCTAGAATTTGATAAACAAGGTAGTGTTCTGAATGTTGTGTGTGGTGTAGAAAATGTATAAATATGTATCTGTTACAATTATTGTACCTTTGTATAACTTCCCATTCCATCCAATTTTGTCCCCACCTCATTTTTGTAGATACCTACTCTGCGTAGTTCATTGGTCAAGCATTACCATCTCTTAATGTTTCCTCCATATAGTCCCATTTCTTCGCCCTCATCCAGATAAGAGTGATACCATGCCATGTTTTTATAGTTTGGGCCAGGTAGAAGTACCCCCTCATGTTGAGACTATGGATCAATGAAACATTGTAGTGCTTTTCAATATCAGAGCCGAGTATGCAATGTTTTCCCAAAATGATTTCCTCTCCTGAACCAAATGTCCTGAATTGTCTCTTTAATAATCAAATTTTTACCTTGTTGAAACTAATCCATATTGTGGATCTCTGTGTACACCCAATGAGCCCATCTCTCATCCACTATCCAACCTTGGCGTCTCTTAGATATTTCGATTTTATGATGTCTCGGCATACAAATCCCAAAAATTCCGCGCCATAGGCACTTGATCAATAAAGCCCATCCAGAGTGTTTTAAATTCAATAATACCCATCCACCCAACCTTTTAGTAATAGTGATATCATCAAGTTTTGTGAGGTCAAAGTTTTCCTTGAGCCATCCCATATAAATCTAGCCATAATACTATTTGTCTTTTATATAATCTTGGCAGGGAGGCAATAAAGATGAGCCCAATATACCGCCAATTGTTGCAAGACCGATTGTGTGAGAATGAATCTACCTCCAAGAGTTAAACACTGGTGTTCCCAACCTGGGATATTCTTATGGAATCTCTCAACAATCCACCACCACTCGTTGACTCTGTAATTATTTGGCTTAATACTGTAACCCAAGTATTTTAAACTATTACTGATGTGCATTGAATCAACGCCAAAAATATTTGCTATATATTCAATATCCTCCTACTTCCCCTCCGCGAATAATAACAAGGACTTCCCCTTGTTTCTCAGCAGTCCAGAGGTACTTCCAAACCTACAAAAAAATATGATATAAGGAAGCCCAATACCTTCTCAAGGGCATGCCAAAAACTAGAATGTCATCCACAAAGAAACTATGTGATACTCTAATATCTCGGTGGAATGCTAGTCCACAGAAACCATCTTCCAAGCAGGCATGTCTAATTTTGTGGCTGAGCCCATCCATAATCAAAATAAATAGCAGGGGAGACAGTGAACATCCTTGTCAGAGTCCCCTACCAGCTCCAAAAAATTTAGTGGGATATCCATTAATGATAACAACATATTTAACAGAAGTGACATAGGCCATGATCCACTAAATATTTCTTGTCTCCAGCCCAATCTTATGTAGAATTATGTGGAGGAATGCTTAGTCGACACAATCAAATGCTTTTTGTAAGTCTATCTTCATGAAAATTGCTTCCATTTTCCTTGTGTGGATGGAATGGATGCATTCCTGTGCCGTGGCCACCGCATCATGTATTAATATGTACGGCTAGAATCTGTATTGTTCAGGAGAGATATGGGAGGACAAGGAATGTTTTATCTTGATAGCAATGATCTTAGATATAAGCTTGTATACTAGATTGCAGAGAGAGATAGGTTGGTAATCGGTGAAAGAGATCAGTGCATTACTTTTTGGTATGAGGGCAATGAAAGTAGATTTGATAGCCCCCAGGATGCGTCCTTCCCATCTGGATTCTTCTACCATGCTCACCAAGTCCGGCCCAATCAAATCAAAAAAATGCAGGAAGAACTTAAGCTATGTTACCAGAAACGGGGAACGAAACGAGAAACGACAACGGTACGAGAAACAGAGTTTGGAGGTTTCGCACTCAAGAAACAAGGAGAGAGAAAATGAAAATAAAAATGCAAAGTACAGAGTTAGTTTCAATTTTCAATACAGTTTCAACGCCCAAATTTTATTAAAAACTAAATAATTTGAATACCAAACTGATGGTTAGCAAATCGACTATTAAATATATACATTCTTATGTTGTATACATTTTTATGCATTTTGGGCCTTAGGCTAATTATTATTTCCTTAAAAAAATCCAAATGATTATATATATAAACAATAAATAGAATTTGCAATTAAATGTGAACTTCTTGAGCCACATATAGAATAGTGTTTAAACTATGAATTTTAACAATACACATGTTAAAGGAAAACAAATCAACTAAAAAAACAATAGTACAGAAATGATAGACTTTCCGTACACTTGCATGGGCTTCTAGGTTATTGAATGAATACATGCATGAACTCTACAATAAAGAGTGAAAATACAGGGCTTAGAACAACCTGCAAAGAAGGAACTACGACATGTAAAAGATTTCCCATAAACTATATGCACCCGTTAACTAAAATGACCGTAAAAAACAACGTTTCCATCTAGTCTCGTTTCTTATACGTTTTTTACGGGGAACGGTGGCAACGGCCCGTTTCTGGTAACGTAAAACTCAAGTGTCCATCCATCTGGTCCGGGCATTTATCTTTCATAAAAGATTTTAGGATAGAATGTACCTCGAGATTGATCTGTTTATATAACTCCTCATTCGTCTCTGCAACGAACATATTGGGATATGAATCTGATCCCCATATTTGATTCTCAATCCCATTTGTAGGCTTCCTTGAAGAAATTTAAGGCCGCATTTTGGGTCTCAGCCAGGGAATGTAATATGTTTCCATATGCATTTTTTATATTACAGATGGAGTTTATTTACCTTCTGTAGTTAGCATATATGTGAATTTTTTGTTGTATTTTAATCCCCTTCTTTGATCACAGTTCCCCGCTTTTCAATTTCCATATAACTTCTTGTATATGAAGGATTTTTTGTTTTCTATCCTCCAAATCCTTAATGCTTCTAATAAGGTCCGGGAAAGATTCTCAGCATCCAAATCCTTGCCAGTTTTTGCAATTGCATTTTAATTTCTGCCAGTTCCATGTACATATATCGTTTTTTTCTTTTCCTTCTCTCCCACTTCTTTACTTCCGCTTTTAAGGCGAGGGCATGAAGTTTGTTGTGGATGGCCAGCATGGGAGAGTTTTCGTAGGCCCTGTGGCGGTTCATAGGAAAGTTTTCGTCGGTCCTGTGGCGGTTCCAGAAATCCCGGATCGAAATGTTAAAATCTTCATCTACGAATCATACCCTATTGAATTTATAGAACATCCCAACCACACCTCGTCCCTTCTCCAAAGTAGAGTGATGAGCAGATGGTCAAAAATGTTAGTTTTTATATTCTCTTTGCCGTCCCATACATAAATTGGTTTAGGAACTATCTATTTCTAATTTTATTTCTATTTACAAAAACATGCTTTTATAATAGGCCACAAGCATAGATAATGAGAGAATTACCAGTGAAAAGCCTCCTCGTCTTCCTTCAATTAAGTGGGAAAGATGGCAAGGTATTTAGTAGGCATTACATTCAAAATTAACCTATCCGTTATAGTATAACAAGTACAATTAATTAATGATAATTGCAGGGAACCTAGGTAAGTTGTATTGCTTATTGACATTACAACTTTGATATTTTCAAGTTTTGAGATTGACAATGTTTTGGTGGTTATTTAGATTGTAAATTTTGGAATATTTAGAAATCAAATAATTACCTGTTAATTTGGAAATTTCCAAATTTTTATATTGACTAAGTTATTTTGATTATAGATTTTAAAGTATTTCAGAAATTTAACTTTTCTTAACCTCTAATTTTTTTTAAATATTAAGAGATGTACCATAAATTAAATTAAGTAATTTTTTGTTAAAGAAAAAAAGTATAATATAATGATCTCAAGATCTAGATTTTATTATATCCTTATACTAATTGACTGTTTTTCTTTAAATTTAAGTCTAAATTTCATTATTTCAATGGATCGTTGGTATAGTGTTTTTTGATCAGCGAACTTAGCATATATTTCATTTACAATTTTCAATTAAATTTCCAACTCTAAAAAAATTTAATTTACTTATCTGTAATTTGAATTTGATGGATATGAATAAACTATTTGACTTCTAATAAATTTTGAAATATTTATTCCAAATTATGCAATCCAACCGACTATGAAAATGGATTTATAATAAGATTCCATTAAAATAAACCCATACTCACTTAACATAAAAATAGATTTAGCTCTCCATTAGAAACACATGGCAGGGACCATCTCTTATACAAGCTTGGAACAGCTGGACCATAGCCCATCAAAAGGCAAAAGACCAATGCCTTCCCCTTATACTCTGCTGGTCTTTTTGGCTTGGGCGAAACCACTACATCTTCAGCAATCAACCTATCATCTGGCAATTGCTCACAGCTCAGGTATTGTCCACCTTCCATGATGTCCCTGAGGACGTGTGTAAGATTTTTGAGATACACAGATCTAGATCTGCAAAACAATAAACAAGCTTGCAAGAGAAGGAAGGAAGCGAGCAAGAATTGAGAAAAGAATGAAAGATTGATTCTACAATATTAGTTTTAGAATAAATACATAAAAGCAACTAAGTTAAGCTTAGTTGTACATGCAATAACTAAAGCTAACTAAAGCTAAGTGTGCTTTATCTTATGTTAATGTGTACATGTGCCACATGCAAGCAATAAGTTAACAGGAGCTAATCTAGGTGCATGTACACCAACACAGCTAGTCTAAGTGCATGTACACCAACACCCCCCCTTAAGCATAACTTAGGTGAGTGTGATGCAAAATGAATGAGTCCCGGCAACACGGCCATTTTAAGTACCCATATACAATGCATAAAAAGGAGGAAAAAGGGAAAACCCAGTGGGAAGAAAACCCCCCCTCAAAATATAATGCAAAAGTAGAGAAAAAACAACTGCTAGGCAGTCGTGTCCTTCACCCCGAGACGATCTCGCAGGAATCGAAACTTCTGCTCAGTGAAAGTCTTGGTGAAGATGTCAGCAATCTGCTCGGAACTAGGACAGTACTGAAGATCGATGATCCCATCATGAATGAGTTCTCTAATGAAGTGCATGTGGATCTCGATGTGTTTGGTACGCTGCCGCTACACTGGATCTCTGCAAAACTTTAGCGTACTTTGATTATTGCACCAGATGACAGTTGGATGATGGACACTAATCCCAAGCTCAGATAGGAAATGTTGTAGCCAAATTGCCTGAATAGTGGCATTGATTGCTCCTCTATACTCGGCCTCTGCTGATGATAAAGCAATGGCAGCCTGCTTCTTACTTGACCAACAAATTGGGCCCGATCCCAAACTAAGTACATAACCGGAAGTAGACTTGTGATCAATGGTGTCGCCAGCCCAGTCTGAATCTGTGAACCCGATGAGATTCAAAGAACAATTGGCTGCATAATGAATCCCATAGGTGATTGTCCCCTGGACATATCGAAGGATGCGCTTTGCAGCATTCCAGTGTAACTCATGTGGCTCCTGCATGTATCTGGAAACTGCTCCGACAGCATAGGAGAGATTAGGACGAGAGTGAGTGAGATAAAGAAGACTTCCCACAAGCTAGCGATACAATGTGCAATCAACCAATGGTGTGTCTTTGCCATTCTCAAGCTTTATCCCTGATAAGAAAGGTGTGGCTGTTGGCTTGCAGTCACTCATGTGAAATCGTGCCAAAAGATCTCTGGCATATTTTGGTTGAGAAATGGTAATGCCAGAATCACGCTGATGGATCTCTAGTCCAAGGAAGAAATTTAGCAAGCCCATGTCTGTCATAGAAAACTGCTTATGCAATGCAGTTTTGACGTTAGTAATGACAGAAGCTGAACTACCCGTTATCAAAAGATCATCTACGTAGAGTACTATGATCAACAAGGAGTCAATTTTCTTCAGAAAATAAACATTGGAATCAGATTTGCAGCGCACAAAATTTTGAGATAACAAATAAGAATCCATCTTTGCATACCATGCTCTAGGTGCCTGCTTGAGGCCATAGAGAGACTTCTTTAGTTTACATACCAGAGATGAATTTTGCATGTATCCCGGTGGCTGCTCCATGTAGAT
This sequence comes from Pinus tabuliformis, assembly GCA_031772625.1. Taxonomy (NCBI): domain Eukaryota; kingdom Viridiplantae; phylum Streptophyta; class Pinopsida; order Pinales; family Pinaceae; genus Pinus; species Pinus tabuliformis. The sequence continues at coordinate 573,436,025 of CM062808.1, forward strand.
TTCCTCCTCGAGATCACCATGAAGAAAGGCATCCTTCACATCCATATGATGCACCTCCCATCCTCTTGCTGCTGCAATGGAGAGAGCTCGCCGAATGGAATACATTTTTGCCACTGGAGCAAAAGTCTCATCATAGTCAACACCATGTACTTGCTGAAAACCTTTTGCTACCAATCGTGCCTTATATCGACTAACTTGGCCATTTGATGCTTTCTTGGTCCGGTAAACCCACTTGCATCTCACAAGTTTGCAATTTGAAGGTAGCGGAACCAAATCCCAAGTCTGGTTCTCAATGAGAGAGTTATATTCCTCATCCATGGCGGCTTCCCATTCAGGATGCCCATTTGCTTCTGCATAAGTTTGTGGATCAGATCCATGCATCAGATAAGCATGCATGGGCATGGATGGCTCCATAGCTAAGAGTGCTTGCGGATCTTCCTCAAACAGAGGGATAGAGGCAGGATCATCAAGGATATCACTCATGCTGCGCCATTTTTGTGTTGAAGGTGGTCGAGAATCTTCCGAACTACATGCAGAAGTATGATCTCGATGTTCAACAACTGGTGGTCTAACAGGGGTCACAGAAAAAGACTCATCTTCATCAGAATGCTGGTCTGAAGTTTCATCTGCATACTCATCAATGAGTGGTGATGAAAATTTGGTAACAAGTTCATCTACTGGTGCATGCGAAATATCTTCATCAAACTTTACACTCCTTTCAATAAAGAGCTCTTCAGTGTGGATATCAAGCAATATTTACCCTTTGACTTCATCAGAATATCCAACAAACATGCATGCTTTGCTTTGAGGTTCCAATGCCTTTCTCTTCTCTGGAGGAATGCGGGCCCATGCTCGAGATCTAAAAATGCGGAAATGACTAACTTCAGGTTGCATGCCAGTCCAAGCCTCAAAAGGTGTTTTTCCAGTAACAGATTTATGAGGAGATATGTTCTGGATGTATGAGGCACAATTAATAGCTTCGGCCCACAATTTCGACGGAAGAGATCTTGCATGCAACATGCAATTAGCCATCTCTTTCAAAGATCGATTTTTCCTTTCAGCCACGCCATTTTGCTGTGGAGTGTAAGGAACTGTATGCTGCAACTGTATGCCTGCTTCATCACAAAGATTCTTGATATCTTTGTTGACATATTCCGTCCCATTATCTGTGCGGAGTATTTTGATGCGTTTTCCAGACTGATTTTCCGCATGCGCTTTGAAAATCTTTAGATGTTGAAAAACTTCAGACTTGAGTTTCAAGAAGTAAACCCAAGTGAATCTCGTGTAATCATCTATAAATGACAACACATATCTTGCTTTGCTCATTGAAAGCACCAGAAATGGACCCATGAGATCACTGTGTACAAGTTCCAAAGGTGAAGAGGCTCTCCATGCATGCCCCTTCTCGAATTTTTCTTGTGGATGCTTTCCAAGAGCACATCCATTACAAACACCATCTGAAAATTCAATGGTTGGCAATCCTTTGACCATCCCTTGCTTACTAAGCTGTTGCATATATCTGAAATTCAAGTGCCCAAATCTCTCGTGCCAAATCCTACTTTCTTCATTTGCATGCGTAAGTAGCAAAATAAAATCTGATTGAGGAACAAAATCAGAAAATGTATACAGACGAGATTGATCATTTACCTTGCCAGATGCAATCTTCAAATTGGTTTGCATGTCATAAATGCTCACGGAATCTAGGGTAAATTCCACTTTCCTTCCGCTGCCTGTGTGTGTCATCTGATACACTGAAAGAAGATTCACAAAAAGCCTTGGAATATGCAAGACATTTTCAAAACTTCCATCTTCGAATTGCACTCTTCCTTGTCCAGTTGCTGCCACTGCAGAATTATCCCCCATGAGAATGGGAGGACCTGAGTATGCATGTAGAGAAGAAAATGATTCCTTTGAAGAAGCCATATGATGTGAAGCTCCTGAATCGATGATCCATTCTTGTGGTGCAGAATGAAGAGCAATCAAAGCATGCCCGTTACCTCTTGGATCTGGTGCTTTTTCTCCAGACTTCTTCTTAGCATTCTCAGGAATGTGGTCTCCAAGATTGTGTTGCTGGAGTGTCTGCGCCATAAGATCTATAGTCTTCTTCATGCATGCAGATTCAAGATGAAAACCACGGTGGCAATAATTGCACATTGATTGCCCTTTCGTTCCTTTCCTTTCCTTTGAGCCAGATGATCCATCAGGGGGTTTGGGATGTCCTCCCTTTCTTGGATCAAGATCCTTCTTCCCTTTTCCTTTCTGATGGTCTTTGGAATTTGCCTTTCCTTTTGCATGCACAGTAAGTGCATGCGCTTTGGAATTTTTAAGTGTGCCCATTTTGATGAGCTTATCTTGCTCATGCATCAAAGACTGAATAAAAGAATCCAGTGAGGGCATCTTTCAAGCTGCACCAGTTGCAGATCTGACTGTGTGGAATGTAGAGACGAATACTGCATACTCTGGACCAAGTTTTGATAAAATGGAAAGAATCAACTGATTTTCTTGCTTGGATTTGTTGATCCCGCATCCTTTCAGCTGAACCAACAAGGCTTTATACCTTGTGAAAAAATCTTGAATGTTCTCAAAGTTTCTCGGATCTAATGAGTTTAACTCATTTTCGAGAATGTGACCTTGCATTTCATCCTGTTTTCCAAACAATCCTTCCAAAATTTTCCATACTTCATTTGGAGTTGAACATGATTCAACATGAAATAGCAGTTCCGGAGAAATAGATAAACATAGGATGCCGAAGGCCTCGTCCATGCGATTGAAATATCTTGTTTTCTCCATTTCCGATGTTGGTTCAACTTCCGTTTCCATGGTTATTCAAAATAAGCCTCTACTTCTGAGATGAAGTTGAATCTTTGGCTTCCATTCGAAATAATTATATGGAGTGAGAATTGCCGATTGTGGAAACTCCAATTTAGACTCCATTCTTTGTTGTTGCTTCAATCTTCTGAACCTGCAAATAAAATTGCTTGTGCACTGATTACAAATCCCTGTGCTCTGATACCATGTAAGATTTTTAAGATACACAGATCTAGATCTGCAAAACAATAAACAAGCTTGCAAGAGAAGGAAAGAAGCGAGCAAGAATTGAGAAAAGAATGAAAGATTGATTCTACAATATTAGTTTTAGAATAAATACATAAAAGCAACTAAGTTAAGCTTAGTTGTACATGCAATAACTAAAGCTAACTAAAGCTAACTAAAGCTAAGTGTGCTTTATCTTATGTTAATGTGTACATGTGCCACATGCAAGCAATAAGTTAACTGGAGCTAATCTAGGTGCATGTACACCAACACAGCTAGTCTAAGTGCATGTACACCAACAACGTGCCACCACACACTCGCACTATAACAAGATATGGTTATATTGATAACAACACCATTACAAAGTCAAGCTTGGCCTGGGCGAAGGAACTAATAATTTTGCCGAGCTCCTTACACTCTGATTCTTGTTGCATTTCACCCTTGCGCACAACTACATTTCTGTTCAGATCTTTGGAGACTCCCAAATCATTATAAACTGGTTCAATGCAATAAATCAATGCTATGCCATTTCTTTTCAAAATATTTTAAATGATGACTCATGTGGATAATCAGCGATCAACGGGACACAGAGGTCTATCATAGACCCTACATAGACCAGGACTACCACAGGGTGGATCGGCCATAAACTGCTATGCAGCTGCGACCGATGTTTTTTTTATTATACAGAGATCTGGAATTTGTATATTTTTTTTTCTGCTATCCCAAAACAGATAGTATTATTTTTTGAAAATGGCTAGAAAGGTCAAGTTTTTGCTATCCCAAAATATGTATAAAACTATAGACTGATGATACAGATAACGCATATGTTTTAGGGCATCTACTACATATAATTTTTCTTACATAAATGAAAGATCATGATTTTTCTCTTCAGAATAAATTAAAAATAAATAAATAAATAAATAAATTTATAATAAGATTTGTAACTTTAAGAATCTATACTAACTTAATATGAAAACATATACAATAGAGCTTTAAAATCTTTCCATTAAAATGAATCGATGCTAACTTAACCTGAAAATGAACATACAGTCCTTTCAAGGAGTCCCTGAGCGAAAGACAATGGTGGTGCTTCTCGCAATCAAAGAGATGAACATCTGGACGTTCTGGAATCAACGGGGAAGAAGAGCAGCAGCTGATAATCTGACTGAAACATCACGATATTTATGAATATGTTTCGTGTAAGGGCGTTGTATCTGTTGAGGAAACTGTAGTTGTAAATTGAAAATAAATAAACCCAACACAAGTACACTTATCATTTGTTTTTAATGCTAAGTAGTGAAGTAGTACTCATGACAAATGCGGAGTGCAACATCTGACTCCATTAATTGTCTCGTCTGTAACAATATATTTTTCATATGTTGCCCTCATTGTAATCACTCTTCTGGGTTTTATTAATAGGATTGTGATTCAGGAAACTAACTATTATTAAATTTAATATTGAAATTACTTTATTGATCATATTTGACAGATTTGTGTGTGCAGGGTTTTCCCGTTTTTGCTCACTTACCATTTTGGTGTTTTTCAGATTGTTTTTGGAAATTTCAAATATTAGAATTTCAGATTTCTTTGTTTTAAGATTTAGTTAATATAAAATAATTAGCAATTGTACCATATTTCATAAAATAAACGTCTTAAAATTGTAGTATAAGAAAGAGTACATAAAAAAACTTGACGTTCAAAAAAAACTTCTGTATCAAGAAACCTCCACTCTCCATTCCTCCAAAATAAACTACAATATGCTACATTCAACAAAATTGACTACCCATTTTGTTTTTTTTTTTTAAAGTAATATAAATATGTCATTTTCAGCCACAAAAAGACAACAGATTTAAATTTCAAAAAACAAATTATACTTAACACTCCATACCCAAGGTCCCAAAAGAGATTGCAAATCTCCTCTGGAGGTCATACACGTGAAAGAGCATAAACTTGCTGTTGTGTGGGAGGTGTTGTTTGAATAAACATTTCAATCAAATTCCAAATTGATTAATTCCGTCAGAATCAGATGCCATTATTCAGATTGCAGAAAAAGTTCCAGAGTATGCATGTGCATTGACCATAATAATATAACAACGTTTATTGAAAAAATAAAAAATCACTATTCATGATTATACATGGCTGATGAGAGCTAAAAATGGAACTGAATTAATTTCAAGTTTCAACATAATTTTGACAGAACAAAATGAAATCCTTAAGATCAAGCAATGCTTCATTATGAAAATATAAAATTGTAAGAAGTATTAAAACAACAAGGTCAAATTGCAGTCTTCCTTTAAGATTAATTCCTTGAGGAAAAAAGCAGCTCAGTGGTTTTCCATGAAGAAATTTAGAAGGATATGTAAAGAGCACATAAGCTAAGGCTAATGGTCATGTTGGTGAGTCATACAATTTGCACTCCACGTGACCTGTAGGCTGCCATCAAGGCGTAGGGGACCTTAAACATATGTACAGAGATTGGACCAGAAGCTTCCATAATCTTGATCCAACAATACACATCATAATGCATTAATTTTTAGTGTTCAAATATAGATCATTCCATAAATGAATGTAATTTTGCAATATCGTCGTTTTACTCCATTTTTCAATAAGGGAATTCAAAGTGCACATCCCAACCGAATAAAAACCTGATTTTCGTCTAGGGTAATGAAAAAAACTACAAATGCATATTCAAATAAGCAAAAACACTTCCATGTCATTAGACATAGTCACAATAAAGGAAACAATTCCATTTCACATACTCTCCAAAGAAGAGCACATAAAGAACGAGTAAAAAACAGATGAAGGATATCCAAGTCTCATCATAAAAAGCACATCCTATGTTTTCCTTTAAAAAATTTCATAGTTTTTTTAAATATTCAGCTTTATGGAAAACTTTATTTTGTACTTTCTATATCTAATAACGTATCCATTCTAACTATGGACTGAAAACTTAAATACCATTGTATGGTTGTAAACCTCTCCTGGGGAGACTATAATGGATGGAAAGTTTTCTCAGTTCACTGTATTAGGGAATCCCTGAGTCTCCAAAGACAACCCCACATGCTTTCGATAATCTGTTATCACAAAATCAGTCCCTAATAGGCTGATAATCAGGAAGACTTTGAGTAACTATTTCAAAACAAACTTTTGGCTGAGGCTTAGCCTCCTCAACCTGAGAGGGCTCTCTCACTAGGTTAAAGATTTCAATTTAAGGATTAGATGGCTAACTCTATGGAAAAATTAAATGAAAACGTATAAATGGTTGAAATACCAATCAAAAAACATCTATTGGGCTCTGGAGTCTGAGCATGTTTCAGTACAACCGCAAGATTAGCTTAACATGGAAGTCAGGGCATAAAGAGTCTTAATATATCAGCAAAACAGAGACATAATTCAAGGAACACAGTTTATAAACACATGAAGGAAGTTAGAGCATTATCAGTGAATTCTAAGTAATGTGTGTTCATATCACTGCAAGTAGGTAGATAAAGAAAGCCATGAGAAAATCAAACATTAAAACTCTCTCTGAATCCTGAGTAGTGAAGCCAAACACTCTGTATTAACATAAAAAAACACACAGTGCTTACAATAACACCGTATGCTTGTTTCTTTTGAAAATTGCCAACCTTGAGGCCTTCCACCTCTTGTCCTTTATAGAGTTATCATTACAATCTTGGATTCCCTGATCCAACATGAGGGGAATTCAAATTTCCTAGCTTGACACCTACTCATATCTACAACAAAATATTAATTACAAGTAGCAGTTATCTAACAGTCTTAGAGTCCTAATACAATAAGGAGTACAACTCCTTATTATGATAGTAAAAACTTAAACTAGGAATTAAATTCGATACTTGACAGCTGCTCCTCCTTAACTTCGACTTTGGTGATGTCCATAACCCTCCTGTTGGCCTTCAATAACTTCTCCTTTATCTGCCCTGAAAACTAGGAGAATGTCCCCTGCAATGTATCCTTGGTCTTCAATGGTGTTCGTCGAATCTCCTGCTAACCAAACTAGCCCCTTTAATCATATAACACATGTTGAATTAGCCATAGAACCCTGCTCTTGCACTTGTGTAAAAATTAAACTCCGTGAAGTTGCATGAAGAAAGTAAATCTGGAGGTGCTATGAAATAAACTGTTATTTTTGTAGCGCAAAGCTTTGTTCTTGCATATATCTTTCATTCTTCGAGTTTTTTCTTTACGTGGGCTTTAAACCTTCTCAAATGATCTCCTCACATTTCTCCAGCAACATCCTCCTTCAAAAAATAGAACCTTCTTTCCTTTGAATTCTTATCAAAAAAACAAAACTGCACCTACAGCAGTTTCGTAGTGCGCTACGAAACTGTTGTGCATGTCACCTACAGTAGTTTCATAGTACGCTATGAAACTGCTGTGTGAATCAATTTACACAATTTTTTCCAAAAACTTTCCTTCTAAGGTTTCTTCATAGTTGTTTCATTATGTACATATGCCACATATACCTAACATCACCCGTCTTTGAAACATCTTCAAAAAGTAATGTCTTTGTTTAAACCAAAATTGTTATTAGGGTTTCATCACTTACTTTCTTGTTCATTTGTGTTGAGGCTGACCTCTAGATTTGTTCAGCTGAATTTCCAGGTCCTCAATTTGTCTTTTCATCCTTCTGATATTATTTCTAAGTCTGTCATTGATCCATCTGACATACCTTGCTTCCTTGATTGCAGGGACAATCCAGGTGAAGTGTTGGGCCTTGCTGCTAACTGCTTCAGGTTTTGAAACTCTTTCATCTTCCCACTAAGCCTTCATTCTATGAATGCTGAGGAGTATCTTGAATAGCCAATGGTATTCTAGTCACTAGCTCCTTAACTTGCTTTCTGGCCTTTAGTTTAATAAACCTGCTTGACCTTGTTTCTGCATGGTGACTTGTCATTGGTGATGATATTTCCTTAGCCCTAGGGCTATGTCCTGTTTCAGTTCTAAAACCAGACATAAAGAGAAATGAAGACCATTCTCTATCTACCTTCTGAAGTTCATGCAAGACAATTAATTTAACTAAACCATGATGAAACAATGATGTTTAACATGCCTCTTTCTTCAACTGTATTTCTTAGACATCTTGCCTAAGCTACGAAACAGAAAGAAAGGTAGATCTAAAGATATTATCCCAGTGAAATGCAATAGGAGTTTGAAGTGATAAGAATACACCTTGTGGTATCTTCCTTCATAGGTGAAATACCTTTGTATGCATGAGAGCAGGTTGGCATATGAATCTTTGACATAACCCCTTGGCACTGCTTTAGTTAAATCTATGTCTACAAATTCTGGCTTCAAGAATATCTTGCAGGGTGCCATTTCAAACTTGAAATTCTTAAACCACTTTTCCTAATCTCTAGGTATTTCTATGACTAAAGATATAAACTCAGGAGAAATTGGCAATTCTAATGCTCCAATCTTTGTATGCAAACTTGTGAAATTTAGAGCAAATTCATTGGTCACTTGGTTATGTCCTCCCTGTAGTTTCTCACAGAACCTCCAGCAACCTACTTTTTTGAAGGCTTCTTAAATTGTTTTATCCTTTGTGAGAGCATCTAAGCCTTTAGGCTCAGTTCTTAGACATCGGCCTGACCTGTTACTCTTTCTTTCTTCCGACATTTCTCCTTTGAAAACCTTATAGATAGAAGACCTGGAAGAAACTGTCTTGCTTAATTAAGGAACTGCCTCACTTGAATTTGATGAATAGCTACCTCGCTTGAAGCATGCGAAAGAATTCTAGTCTCTGCTCACCCTGGGCTTATTCACTCAAACTAAGAACAGTATCAAGTGTCTCTTGCACAGATATGACCAAGATCAACTAACCCTTTCCTTTTTGAAATTTGAAATGACTGCGGGAAAATGACTCCTAACAAATCTAATGATGGATATGAATGGTTGCATGTGAGAGATAAGGTTCATGGACTGACACCTAATGATGAAAACTTAACAGATTCTGGTGGATTTGAAAGCTAGATATGATTGATTACGAATCCCCGATTTCGTAGCGCATCCAGTGTTAATTCGGGGTTTTGCGCTACGAAAACAACTAACTATGAATCCCAGATTTCGTAGCGCATGTAGTGTAATTTCAGGACTTTGCGCTACGAAAACGGCTAAACAGTTTCGTAGCACATTCAAAGTTTTAAGATGACCAGACACATGAAACTTAAAACATGATATGGGATCCATAAGGGGCAAAATAATGTTGTTGAACTTTATTGATGATGGAAATGAGACTCTAACCCTATGACTTAGACTCTAAAAACATAAAAATGACTTGATCATGTCTAAAACAAAAACTTAGAAACCATGCGGGTTGTCCAAAAAAAAAAAAAAACAAAACAAAAAAACAAAAAAAAAAAAAAACAAAAACTTTTACAATGATGACATAATCAATGCCTTCTTTGCCAACAATACCATTAATAAAGTTCCCTGTGTAAAACTACATGCCTGGTACACTGGTCCACAAATCAAGAACTCGTGAACTGGAAGGATCCCTGACTTTGGCTACATCCTTCAAACCATCCATTGATTCTCCACAATTGAGCACATAATTATGGTCATATCCTTTGGGAACTTCACTGATTGTGCTTCCAACAATTTTCCCATTTGTAAAATCAAATACAATTCCTTTAACGACCTCCATATCAAGTGACAATTCCAAGTTCCCACTTAAAGTGTAGGTTGCAGAGACATCAAGATCCCCAGGGAAACCTGCATCAGGAATTTGAATAAGAGAAGGCGATTAATGACCTATACCATGTCATTGATTATTATATATTTTTGTTTTACTTGGAGGGGGTATTGTAGTGGTAGATTCAAATAACCACAATAAAACCAATTTCCCTTGGAGTGGGTATTACAATGGCAGATGATATAAGCACAATAAAATCAAGTTCACTTCGTAAAGTTCGTAAAACATCAAAGTTTTTTTTTGCTTCTTAGGTGTATGGATCTGGATGTCGTCAGAGCCTATACAGTCTCCTATGGCTAGACTCAACATTATCCCTAACGAGGAACACTTAACACATAGGCTTGATATGTTGCTAAACAAGAAAAGTAAATCTTAGAGGATGTAGCACACGCTTTACATCTGAAGGGAAATGTATCAGAACTTTTAAATTTTACCTTGTTCACCATCATAACTATGGTAACTAAACTTGACACTTGGATTATCTCCGTCATCTTTCTCTTCCACTTTCTAGACAACTTTATCAAAACATATTTCCCCACCTACATTGAAACAAGTAATAGTGAAAGAAAAATTGATAGATACATTCCATAAGATACAATACAACATCATTAAAATGTAAAGTTTGAACATATATTAAATAGGTTACATAATAATGGAAAGTATCTCTGCAATTAACAAGTTGTGACCAAGCATAGGAGGGACACACAATAGTGATATGTGGCATGGTTGTACATGTAGAGGATACAAGCAAGGGAGTTGAAGAAAATGCCAAGCTGTCAAGGTTCAACCCTTCACTCAAATCTTGACTTCACCTATCTCACACAAGGAGAAGTGTTAACAATGGATACCAACAGTCAAGAAGCAAAAGAATACCACAATATATTCTCTACAAGGGTAAAACAAGAAGTGGAGGAGATAGAAAATAGGGTAAGGGAGAAACACAGTGGGTGTTATAGGCCATTTTGTCACATCCGATCAGTGAGCCTCTTAATGGGATCAATCAACATCCTATTCCCCCTTGTCACCTTCTTGCATAAAACCCTAAGCATGTTCCCTTCATCCCCAAGAATTCCAGCCTTAAAATACATCATCTGAGCCAGTTTTAGGACCAACGATCCTTGTATGCCTATTGGGGTGCGATCACCTATAGGTTTCTCCACCGTGGCCTGTGTTGATCTCCTACAAGTTGTCTTCTATCAAGGTGCTATGCAGTGTACCCTGCATAGCTATGGGGATGCGTTGGATCTAGAAATTTGGGAAAAAATAAAATGTTTCCAAAGCTTTCTCTTTTAGAAGCTTCTAGAGGTTGTTTCAACCATTTACTTTGGATAAACATTCGAATCCTATCTAATTCCACCTTGGAGAAATCACCATCTTATCCCTTGAGCTCATCCTCCCATCACTTTTGGATCTCAAGCCTAGATTGGTAAATGGATAAGAATTCATGAACTACCTCTCCATATATATTTACCTCATTCCATAAGCACCTAGTTAGTTTGGGGTTGGATTTTGGAGAGTGATTATGCCCTTATGATGTTGTAGTGAGTGGTGATCATTCCATGTATTTAGGGTGATTGGAGGTGCATATTGTGACAAGGAAAGGACAAGTCAACAACTTGGAGGATCTCTTCTACAAGATCAACTGCTACTTATGGTTGTAATCTCCTTCCATTTTTACTAATATAAATAATTCATTGTTTTCCTATATGTGATGTTGTTGTTTCACTTATTTCGATACCATATTTATCTATTGAAGGAAGTACTTAGATTATATTACATAAATCTTGTAGTTTCTTAGCTTGTGTTATCTGACTGTGTAGGTTCTAATTTCTGCAATTAGAGCTAGGATTGGAGCTTCCAAGATAAAGAAGGGGTGAAGCGTACAAAGGATTCCAGGTAGGCCTCACCCCATCAACTATTTACTCTAAGGAAAAACATTGTGTTCCTTGTCTCTCTATTGTTCTAGTTTAGCCACTAACCTAGGGGAGATACTTTTGTCTATAATCGTAAATCCCATATAATAAATTGGCAACCATACTGGGGAACAAACTATTCCCTTGGTGGTTTCCTTGTCCATTGTGTTTGATTACCTCTTCTTCAAACATTCATAATTTCACTTAGTCTTGATCAGACCTAAGAATCCCTTTCATTGAGATTTGCTTCCCATTTTTGTGTCAGAACTTGTCTTTCCTTCTTCATCGCACCCTGTGGTCTAGAGATAGTGCATTGCAGTGCACCCTAGCCTACTCTGCACCTGTGTTGTAGTTCACCCTGGCCCTTTCAACACCTACTATGGTCCCGGTTTGATGCAAAAAAAATTCTTTTTGGTGATTTTATCTCTGAACAACTTTGTTCTGGTTGGTCTTCCTTGTGTCCCTAAGTGTGCCTTGGTCTCTCATAAGGCTCCATTTGGTTTTCTTTTGGTTTTGAGTGCCTTTGGTAAGAATTTGTCTATATCATTGGGTGCTTGAAGAAATTGGTGTATTAGTTATCATTATGAAAAGTGTTTTTATCAATAATTAAGTAAATCTCTTAGTTTTCATCTAAAAATTAAGTGGACTCCAGAAGGAAAATCTTATGCATCATGCATCACACATATGGCTTTGATTTGATTGGAAAAGTGAAGGTATGGAGATCGATTGTTGCATTATTGATTGATTTCTTCTTCCCCTACTTAGTTAGGCCTTTCTTTGTTAAAAGGAAAATGAAAATAGTTATTTTCCTCGTATTAGTTGCATCATAGGTGTGTTCAGGTGACATCGATTTTTGAGCCTTGAAACTGAAACATAATTCAAGATAAACTTTAAAATTCATCTCAATTAACCTAAGGAGCATTTGAAACTTAACAACACACATAGAGCTCTAGGCTAGAGACGTGTTCCACCGTCTTTAAACGTAGGAGTTATCGTTTTTTTCCAGCGTTGCATCCTGGGGGTGAAATCTCGTTCCATGTACATAAGTGTATATGGTCGTTCTCCACGTACATTTGGGTATATTGGATTGTGCTCCACACATGATAAGTATATGGAAACACTCTCATCAAACGATTACACATTAGACAACACTACTACGAACTGCACTCCCACGTACCATCAAGTATATTTTGGGAGTCCCCTATAGGTTTCTATCCATCCATAGGTAACCAAGTTGGCCACCTTGTACATCGTGATACACCGAACACAACATTCACGGAGATTTCTTGCATGTACATTAAGCCCTTTGTTCTCCAAGGTGTATATTACAGTCCACAGTTGCTTGGTAAATCTTTATGCCTAGTTATCCCTTTGTTTTGTTTGTGTCATTAATTTCTAAAATCAATTAATTGACCACAAAATAACATCCTCCCTGTGGAACAACTTCGTATTGGACCTTAGGTTGAGACTAATGGCAACAGTTCCTGACTCTACCAATCAAGGGAAACCTTCTGATGGGAATCCTAGTCTTTTTCCTTCTTTTGGAAATATTGGTGCTCCTTATATGGAAAAATTCTCCCTTCACAGATCTACCATTGGTTTACCAGTTTGGTTATTTTCGACCCCTATGGTTCCCAATGTCCAAATTGCTTCTCAACCAAGTTCTCCTCCACCTGAACAACATCAACCTCATGTTAATCCTAAAGTTGGCCCTTTGCCTTCTTCACCTATTGTTTCTCCATCCCTTTCTTCCTCTTCGCCTGGTGAAATTCTTGATTCAAGTAACCAGGAAGCTAAGAAGAAGAAGAAAAGGAAGAAGAAGAAGAAAAATAAGCAAGGGGGAAACCAATAAACCATTGCTACGAACACAACTAGTATTGAAAAATATTCCAATCAACCTCGTAAAGTTAAATTCCCTTGCATGTTATGTAAGGGTGACCACCTTCTAGAAATTGTCCTAGTATTCCTAGGGTCTTAGAAGTGTGGTCCACAAGCTCACTTCATCCTTTGTTGTCAGCTTTTGGAGATCATGTTGATGACAAACCCTCAACTAGAAATAGTAAGGTCCATGGGAAAAATGGTAGAGTCAAATTTACCTGTAATTTATGTGAAGGGAATCATCCTATTCACGTTTGTCCTTATATGGATGAAGCCTCAAAAGTGTTGGAAAACCTTACAACTTCTCAGCCACAACTTCCAGCTGGTTACCGGAAGCTTTCTCCCAATTCTCCACTAGTTAATGAAGTGATTGATCAAAATCCATATCCAATAAATCCTACTCTCTTTGAATGTGAATCCCATGAGTTTGTTCCTAACCAATCATTGGTTGAGAAAATTGTTGACTGAATTCCAGCTTCAGTTGATTGTACCTTCCCCGTAAAGAGTGAGTCTCATACCGCTCAAGTTCTTCATGTTTCTTCAGATTCCAATGAACTGGGGGGAAATCCTCCCATTCCCACAGTATAAGGAGATAATCCTCTAATTCCCACAGCAATGGAGAGAAATTATCCCATTCCCATAGCACAAGGGGGAATTTATTTCATTCCCATGACACCCCCTCCAAGTAGCATTGTCACTTCCTTTGATTGGAGTTGACTGATAGGATATCATATTCCTCCTTACGTGCCCTTCCAGATCATAGTACATGCTTATAACATGGTTGTAACTGGTACAATTATAGATGAAGGCACATCTGTTAGTATTCTATCCTCAACTAATTGGAAAGCTTTAGGTTCTCTGTAACCTGTACCTGTTACCCAGAATTTGGTGGCTTTTAACAGAGGAACCAGTGAACCGGTAGGGATCCTTCCTAAGTTTACTATTACTTTGGGAGGAAATAATATCTATATCGAAGTGATGGTAGTCCAAGGCCCTTTGGATTTTAATTTACTCCCTGGGCATGACTATGTTTATGTCGTGGGAGCTCTTGTCTCTTCACTCTTTTGTGTGATGTGTTTCCCACATGAAGGAAGAATCATGACTATTGACCAACTTTCGTTTGTTGGTCCTAATTTGACTCTCAATCAACCAAATTCCATAAATTGTCCTTATATGCAAGTGATATCTCCCCCGTCATATATTAATTATGTGGAAACCTGTTCCATGCCCACATCTACTGATGATCTAGTAGGTGATGTAGTACATCATTTACTCGGGCCATTCGAGTATGATCTATCCATTGGATCCTTTGATCCCTTCCAGAGCATTGTCCTCCCATCTGATGAGGACCTCTTGGAAGCCATGGCCTTCTACAGGTCATTCTCAAGGTCCTTAGAGCCGAGTTCCTTGTCTTGTGTCAGGCTCCTTAAAAAATGAAATAAGGTCCTCATAGCAGAGTTCCTTTTCTTGTGTCAATCTCCTTAAAAAATGAAACCAGTTTCATGGAGTAGAGTTCCTTTTCTTATGTCAAGCTCGTTAAAGAATGAAACAAGGTTCTTGGAGCAGAGTTCCTTTTCTTGTGTCAAGCTCCTTAAAAAAGGAAACAAGCTTCTTGGAGTAGAATTCCTTTTCTTGTGTCAAGCTCCTTAAAAAATTAAACAAGGTCCTGGAACAAAGTTCTTTTTCTTGTGTCAAGTTCATTAAAAGATGAAACAAGGTCCTCATAACAGATTTTCTTTTCTTGTATCAAGCTCATTAAAAAATGAAACAAATCTCCTTTCAATTGAAGTCTTTGATTAGATCTCATAAATTCCCATTCGAGTCTTTCATTTGATCTCGTAAATGAACCTTCATTCCATCCACCTATTAGTACTCAATAGTCTACTTAGGTGCATGAAATGAAGCTTGGGGTGCATGTACCTCGAATTGAGTCATTATGTTGGGGGCATGCAAACTTATTTCAAGCATAGTTTTTCTCTGTTTCAAGCTTGTGTAAAAATGAAACCACTTTCAAGCATGGTTTCGCATGTTTCAAGCTTGTGTAAAGATAAAACCAATTTCAAGCATAGTTTCCCATGTTTCAAGCTTCTGTAAAAATGAAAACATTTCCATTTTATCCCTTGTGATTTCCATTTTTATCAACCTATTGTGTCTAGATGGGCCTTGGTTTTTTCATTCCATCATCACCATCTGCTTGGCCGATCATATGCTTTCACTTGGTTTTTACCCTTTCCTAAGGAACCACTACGATGAGTGGTATTATTAGCCAGCCTCTTGACCTTTATGTGTTTTGAGCAATTCCATCATGATCGGAACCAGTTTATACCCTTTATACCACTCATTCCTCTAAGAGGAGCCCTCTTTTATCTCTTTTCAGACTCCCAAAATATGAAAAGACTGTCGAGCACTTGTCTTTTCGAACTCGTAAAAGTAAATGAAAAGACGTCTACTCAGTATAAGTTTAACTCTTTTTTGAACTGAGATGGACTATTTATGAAAAAGGAATACCTTAGTTGAACATGGCTAAGAGGTTCTCTTGGGTATTGTTTTCTACCTTTTCGGACCTAAGGGACTACCTACGAAAAGGGACATTTGGAGTTTTATTTTTTTCCTCCTTTTCAAACTCTATAAACATGAAAAAGATGTCGAGTTTTACCTTCACTGGACTCGTTAAACATGAAACAGTGATGGACTTGTCGAACATGATGAGGCCGAACCAATCCTTATTAGGATTCGTTAAATATACTTGGAGGGATTCATCCGAAGGATGAACTTACAGATCAAGCATATCTTATCCTTCTCAAGCTTGTTAAAAAATAAAGAAGTACTGACCAGTATGGTTGGGGAAATTGGGAAAACAAGGGATTCCATTTTGCTAATGGAAGTGAGTCGCTCTTGAACATGACGCTCTTCGACTTCATCTTTGTGGCTATTAGGTTGGGTAATATGCTTGTCTTTTGGTTATCATACTGTTTTCAAAGCCTCCAATTCGGTTTTGGGTCAACGCTGCGAACTCCATTCAGTGTCACTAGTGTGTTTAAGAGAAGTCATTCAGTTGATCTCTGCTACAATACTCCTAAGCCTTCATTTCATGTATTCCTTTCCTGATCTAGTTCCATGTCAGCATCATTTTGATCATTCTGTCTCAATCATCATACCCATTTTGTGTCGTTGATGGGGGATACATCAAGGCCCTCATGTGATGGGTCACTTCCTATCGACGTCAGTACATCATCCATGAAGTTGAATTAGAAACACACCTTTGGTACCTTAGTGCTTGCATACATCAATGGAAAGTTTCCTCACTCTTGAAGACGAGTTTACATCAATGGAATTTGACCAAAATATTTTGTGTGGTGTTCAACATCAACATTCATTCACACCATACGGATTGTACTATAGTGCCTTGGGAGCCATTAACATCATTGATGGTTTCTCGCGTTTGTTAACAACTTATATGATTGGACAATAATCAGATTGTGTCTACCATGTTCGACAATAGTTCATTGGTTCACATGGTTAGACTCGTACATTGGTTGGTCATGTGAACGAGATAGAAGAACCCATGTCTAGTTTCATCCATCCAAGTTGCAATTTAAGGAGTTATACAAAGATCACAATGTATGATGGGCATGATTATATTGACAGTCATCTAGTCATGGGTCCACTAGTTGCATCTGTGGACGCGTCATTTGATCAGTGTACATGTTATGTTAGCTTATGAGATAAGTGGTTGCCTCACTCAGCAAACAAAGATGTTATGTTGTAAATATGTTGTAACATATGAAGCTCTTCAGTTGTCCTTGATCCCTACTTGTCACAAGGTAAAGCACTTCAACCATCAATCATCATCTCTAACTTTGCGCTTTAAGGGAGAATTTTGTTATAGGAAATTTTGTCACATATGATCTGTGAGCATCCTAATGGGATCAATCAACTTACTATTCCCCCTTGTCACCATCTTGCACAAATCCCTAAGCATATTCCCTTCATCCCCAAGAATTTCAACCCTAAAATGCATCATCTGAGCTAGTTTTAAAACCAAAACTCCCTGTATGCCTTTTGGTGTGTGATCACCTATAGATTGCTCCATTGTGGTCTGCGTTGATCACCTACATGTTTCCTTCTCTCAGGGTGCTATGCAATGCATCCTGCATAACTGTGGAGGTGTTTTGATTCTAGAAATTTAGGAAAAATAAAAATATTCCAAAGCTTCCTCTTCCAAAATATTTCAAAGGTTGTTTCAACCATTTACTATGGCCTGTGTTGATCACCTACAAGTTGTCTTCTATCAGGGTGCTATGCAATGCACCCTGCATAGCTATGGGGATGTGTTGGATCTAGAAATTTGGGAAAAAATAAAATATTTCCAAAGCTTCCTCTTTTAGAAGCTTCTAGAGGTTGTTTCAACCATTTACTTTGGATAAACATTCGAATCCTATCTAATTCCACCTTGGAGAAATCACCATCTTATCCCTTGAGCTCATCCTCCCATCACTTTCGGGTCTCAAGCCTAGATTGGTAAATGGATAAGAATTCATGAACTACCTCTCCTTCCTATATATTTACCTCATTCCATAAGCACCTGGTTAGCTTGGGGTTGGCTTTTGGAGAGTGGTTCTTCCCTTATGTTGTTGTAGTGGGTGGTCATCCTTTGTTAGGCCCCCATACTACTAGTGTAACCCGTTATTGTTATTAGTACAACCCCCTTATTATATTTTTGTACCCATGTAGTCCCTATATTTTTATTATTATGCCCCATACAAGCCCACTATTGTTATTATTGTGCCCTTACATTATTATTGTTATGTCGGCTTTGATTATATTATGACCCCTTAGACTCCTATATATAGAAAGGAGGTCTTGTCATTTGTATCATCCAAGAATTGTCCATTTGTGTAATGTAAAGGAGGTTGCCCCTCGAAGAGGCTGAATTCTAAGACGTTTATCTCTCTTTTCTATTTTTTTGTGAGCTGGTTTCATAAAATTTGGTATCAGCGCTGTGATTCTAGGGTTTCGCTGCTCCAAATAGGTCATCATGGAATTTTCGCTATAACTTTTTTTCTGCCACGTTTCAGAAGCGAAAAAAAACCCATTTGAGATGAAATTGCGCTGCACCTCAGGTCTGAATTTCAGAGCTTTTTTTGCGCAATATTTGTGGAGATATGATCTGAGGAAGTCAGCCTTTTTGCAGACTCCTGAATTACATTCCAAACAGGTGACCTTGGTAAAATAGTCATAACTTTTGTTTTGAGAATCAGATTGAAATATCGTAAGAAGTTACAGAATGAGGACGGACTGTAGTTTCTTGTGTACATTTTTTAGATCCAAGGTCGAAGCAGTGACTCGTGGCACGTCGTACAAGTTCGCTCTACTGAACTAGTCTATAATCAGGGCATTGTGGGAGATTTGGCATAACTCTTCCTTGAAGATTCCAATTTGGATTAGACTGGCGGCATTGGAAAGAGGACGCAGAGGGCTACTGCAGGTTGTGATTTCAGAACTGGAAGATCCGAAATTACAGAGTTACAGTCGTTTCAAGATTAAGCTCCTAAAATCAAGAAAAAGCTGGTTTGATAACATCATTCCATGAATTTAGGGTGATTGGAGGTGCATATTGTAACAACGAAAGGACAAGTCAACAACTTGGAGGAGCTCTTCTACAAGATCAATTGCTACTTATGGTTGTAATCTCCTTCCATTTATAGTAATGCAAATAATTCATTTTGAACTGGTTTCATAACATCATTCCATGCATTTAGGGTGATTGGAGGTGCATATTGTGACAAGGAAAGGACAAGTCAACAACTTAGAGGAGCTCTTCTGCAAGATCAATTGCTACTTATGGTTGTAATCTCCTTCCATTTATAGTAATGCAAATAATTCATTGTTTTGTTATATGTGATTTTGTTATTTCACTTATTTCAATACCATGTTGATCTATTGAATGAAGTACTTAGATGATATTGCATATATCTCGTAGTTTCTTAGCTTTTGTTATCTGACTATGCAGGTTCTAATTTCAGCAATCAGAGCTAGGATTTGAGCTTCCAAGCTAAAGAAGGAGCAAAGTGTGTGAAGGATTCCAGGTAAGCCTCACTCCATCATCTATTTACTTTGAGGAAAAACATTGTGTTCCTTGTCTCTCTGTTGTTCTGGGTTAGCCACTGACCTAAGGGAGATAATTTTGTCCGCAATCGTAAATCCCATATAATAGTAGGACTATGTGCATGAGGAGGTAATTCCATGGGTTCCAAAACATAGGTTTTTCAAAAATAAGAGATAGAAAATATCTCAAGATGATGGCCATGTACAAGCACATGAAGACCGTTATAGCCATCAAAGGGGCACTGAGTATAATAAAATCCTTAAAAAACTAGAGCAATTGGACCATAAATGTGAGTTTAATAAATGTTATTTGGGGGATAAGGATCCAAGGAAGAATGTGATAACCCAAAAGAAGATGGACAAACTGCTACAGACAAGGAAGAAGCACAAGGCAAGATAGACGTGGCAGTCACCCAAGATGACAAAGTTGTTGGAGCCAATCCATGAGTGGGACCCACCTACCTTCATCAACATTGCTTCAAGCTTAAACTTTGATGATTCGCCTAAGCCATCACAAATTAATTGCTAGACTGTGCTCTCCTTTTTTCGATATGCCATTGTTGCTAGTAAATCCTATAATTAGTTATATATTTAAATTTAATAGTCATGCTAATTTTTGTGGGGTATATAAGTGTTGCGTTAAAATCTCTATATCGGAGAAGACAACCTATGAACAACTCCATTATTCATGAGAGAAGCCAGGCTAAGAACAACTCCATTATTATTTTGAATCAAAATAGGATTGTCTTCTTTATAAGC
Organism: Pinus tabuliformis; assembly: GCA_031772625.1. Classification (NCBI taxonomy): domain Eukaryota; kingdom Viridiplantae; phylum Streptophyta; class Pinopsida; order Pinales; family Pinaceae; genus Pinus; species Pinus tabuliformis. Next base: position 573,456,428 of record CM062808.1, read on the forward strand.
AGGTTACATGATGGACTACTTGTAACACCCCTTGTATTTTATGAATATATAATTCAACTAATTTACAAAACAAGAAAACAAGTAAAAGATTACCAACTGAAAAAGAATAGGAGTATAACATCATGGAAACAACATTAAGACATCACCAATTTCTATGGCAGAAGTGATAGAAAATATGTGCCTTCCCTTTATAACATTCAAGTTATGTCCTCCTCTCATTTAGCAGCATACAATATTAACTTTTATCAAAAGATATAGTGATTCCATTTATCTTGATGCATAAACTTCTAAAATCACATCAGCAGAATAAACTTGTAATATATCCTACGCAGTGATAAGCATATTAGCTAAAGAATGCCCCACCAAATAATCCCAAACATAAAATTCAATTTATATCTTGGAGAAAATGCATGCCATTAAAGAGCTCACAGCACAAACATCACACCTTTCTCTTCTAGAATCTAATGTCAGGGCATTTAAACATGTATTTCTTTCCCACAAAGATACCATTTGTTTCCAACATACATACCAAATAGCAAAGACCAACAAATATGTTGTGCATTTTACAGCTAAAAATTAAAAACAACAAACCATATGTTATCAGTGTGATAGAAATTAATTATATCATCTAGGATTATGGACCCTTGTATTTACTATTTTCTACTCTCATCATGCATTATCTACATTCATATTTGAACATTCGCTGGTCAAAGGAAAAATTGATACAACTCTTATGTCTACAACTTTATAACAACAATAAATCCTCATGGGTGAAATCCATATTGAAACACCTAGTTCACTATGGCAACATTCTTGAATCCACTCAGTTAAGGATCTTCTAGCTTCCCTTGATATTGGAGATACAATTTATGCTATCATTTTTAGATGGTTAATCTCTTCATGAATTTCATAGTCATCAATGACAATGATGGAGGAAAATATTTTCAGCAAGAGAACATACATATCCAAATTCCATGTTCCTACAAAAAAGTAAATGAACCTTCACCAATTTAAAAACAAGTAAAAGATTCTCCAAATGGGGTGGAAAAGAAGAAAGAGGAAATTGTAGGAGGGACACACAACAATGATATGTGGCATGGTTGTACATGTAGAGGATATAGGAAAGGGAGTTAAAGAAAACGACAAGCCATCAAGGTTCAACCCCTCACTCAGATATTGACTTCAGCTATCCCACCCAAGGAGAAGCGTTAACAATGGATATCAACAATGTAGAAGTAGTAGAATACAACAACAAATTATCTATAAGCGTAAAACAAGAAGTGGAGGAGATAGAAAATAGGGTAAGGGAGAAAAACAGTAGGACAATGTGGACGAGGAGGCAATTCCATAGGTTTCAAAACGCAAGTTTTTCAAAAATATGAGATACAATATATCTCAAGCTGATGGGCATGTACTGGCACATGAAGACTATCATAGCCATCATTGTTAAAGGGGCATTGAGCATAAGAAAATCCTTAACAAACTGGAGTAATTGGACGTGTTATCCACCATTTTTTGGGTAATATCCCTAGGAGAATTTATTTTCTCCAAGATGGTCCTCATTCGGTAGCTAACAACCCCTTGTAGCCATCATCTAGCTCATCGTGCCATTTATCCGCCACCTTAGTTGGCCATGTGGTCCGTCACCCATATGCCATAATCGTATGTTTGAAGGTGGGCCTTCCAAAGCTAAATTTATGCCTTGTTATTTTGAAATTGAGTTTTGTAGTTTTCTTATCATGGACACTTTTGGACATGGATTAATGGGGGGATTCAGCGAAAATAATGGACTAGGTCTATGCTTCTATCCCCTAGACCCCTTTTAGTACTTAACCTTGGATTCTAGTCCTGTGGGATCTCTTTTACTAAACACTTGGTTTCAGGGATGTTATTTCATGGAAAACCCTGATTTTGGTTGCATGGTCCCGCTCCCTTATCCGCTTATATTTCCCTCTTTCTACTCATTACTACCCCATCCATCATTTCTCCCACCTAGGTCCACATAGGGTTAGCTCACTCCTTCCCCTTGCCCACACCTTGGGTCATGGATTGAAATGAAGATCAAAGGTTAATGCAACTAAAAATAAATTCAAAAGCATATATGGCCACATTCAATATGAAAAGTACCACAAAATGCAAAAGATGGTCGACACAAAAACATTTAGCACATGGGAAAAATCCATTACATGAATCTCTACCCCATCATCATGGCCATCACCCTAATTCCAGAAGGTTCTATGAATCCTCCTCATCATATAGGAACCCTTGATTGTCCCAACCCCTGGAGGCCAATGAACCACCCCACCTTAAAGGGGGGGAATTCACTGCTATATCTTATACATCATGCTCTAACCCCTTGAGCCCCGAGCAGTTAATCAAAGAAAATAATAAAAAGGAAAAAGGAATATAAAGAAGGGTGGAAAAATCAAGGTTAGGGCACCTCATGTACCACAATTGCTCCCTCCTACACCTTATAAACCCAAGTCTGGGTCCCCTCTTATTAGCTACCCTTGTGCCCCATCATGTGACCCATGGTTTCCCCCTCTCATTCCCTACCTCATTCACCTATATGCCACATTCCACCACCTTTTGACGGATGTACCTTGACTATATTATTGCCTTTAGAAGCGATAACCACTGAATAAGGTACTTGGTTAACCCCATTGGGAGTTTAGGAGACGTTGGAACATCATGAAGCCCATTATGGAATGTCAAGCCATTATGAAGTCCCCACCTATGTTCCATGATTAGGTAAGATTATTTTCTCGATTTCTCTAATGACTTGTTGTACTGGAAGCCTAGGGGACACATTAGATCTTTTGCAAGATTGCAGATGGTTTCCATTTGGGGTTTGGTCTCCCTATACAGGGTCCTAATCCTCCAGAGGGATACATTTGCACATACAAGGTGAGTGTTGAGAGCCATGGGCCTCCGCAATAGAAAATTGCACTTCATGGATCCCTATAGCCATTCAGAGATTTCTCGTGGTTCACTTATTGGATGAGGAGGATGCACCTGATCCATCATGCCCAACTGACCCCAGATCTACACCATACACTTGGAAGATGATCCAGGACTTCTACAATGATGTGGCATCTCCTACATTATCATCCTAGCCCTTGAGGGAAACCTACATGCATCTTTGATTTGTTTGGAGACCAATGAGAACACTTGTGTGCCCCCATAGTCATTTGGAGCACCATAGGTTATTACAAGGGGCCAACCCCTTGTCCAGTTCTTATGAGGGTCTTATTCTTCATTGTGGCACCCGTGGACCTCATCATGCCTCTTAGAGGGACATACGACACACATAGATTATTATTTTTCCTCTTGAGAGACTTACCTTTTCATTTGTGAGCTAGTTTGGTGGGCTTGTCACCGAAGTTAGGTTACTTGCACATTATTTTATCTTTAGGGGATAATGTAGGCCCATTAGCTAAATCAAACTCCTAATTAGTGTATAAATAGGAGTTAGTTGGATTCATTTGTATCATCACTTGACTTGGGATCTCTCTATATTTAGAGACCTTCACACTTTTACCTTGGAGGATTAATTTGGATTATGGATGAATTTTGATGTATGGATTTAGGCTATTTCTATCATGGAGCTTCTTATTTGCAAATGTGATGTTGGTTGGATATATTCTCTAACATTGTAAGTGCAAATTTAATGCTATTTTTCTTGTTGTTGCATACATTTGAATTTCTCTATGATTAGGGCTAATGTTATATTGTTATAATATTATATTCTTCTCTTTCCTCTAACATTGGACGAAATTGACTTTTAGAGCCTCTTTGAATAAGAAACTAAATCCTTCTTCATTATTATCCTTGACTCCATATCCCCAAGTAAATCAGGCACTTGTCCCTCAAAAAGGGTGATCATTGTAGCCCTCTTTTCTACCTTTTTCCCCTTTTTCCTAGGTCTAGCCCCATCAGATCACCTAGGGCATTAATTTCCCAGGAAACTAGACACAGGAAAAATTCGATCTCATAGATACAAATGCATTGGTGGGTCCCCTTTCTCTCCTCCAAATTTGAAGTAATTCTCACAGTGGAATATTTGGATACCCCAAGCCCTAGCTCTATGATCAAGTTTTTCCTAGGTGTTCCCAAGGCTAGAACCTAGTAGGATCATATTTGACATCTTTGGAAGAAAATCCTTTCTTGATCCTTTACCCTCACCTTGGTCAGGTTAAGAACATCATTGATTGCCAAAATCCATCCACTAACTTGGGCTAGGTCCACTTGGCCTCGTGTGGTCCCATTCTTGAACAAAGCATATTTATCAAGGACTACTTGAGAATCCAAGTTATCAAAGGGATTTTAGGGATTGAGAACCTCCTTTATAGGTATTATCCTTCTACCTCAACCCTCCAATCCTCATCCCCTCTCCCTGGAAGATCAAGTCCCTTGCTTAAAAGGAAATCAAGTTCCACTCTTCATTCTATCCTAGGGAAAGGGTTTCTAAGTTCACTTCACACCTCTTCATTGATATATACTTTATAAGTGACAACCAAGTCTCCTCCCATCAGTGAAAGTCCGTAAAAAGTAGGGAGTCGTAGCTGTGGTGACTGTGGGCTAAGACTCCATTTGTTTCTCTTGGTCTAGCATTTTCCCTTTAAGGATTCCCCCTTAGATCCCCTACTAGTTTGAGTGGTAACATTTTGGCGGCATTGTCGGGCACACGAGACGTGTGTTTTGTTCCCCATACGACATATCGACATATCATTATCAACGACTCCACTGGAAGAATGAAGCCCTAGTTCTTGATTGATCTTTACAGTTCATGGTTGTAGGGTGAAGTGAGCATCTATCAAGACACTTTAATTCACCTTGGTGACTCCATTATAATCCTAACATGCAAAATAATAGAAAATGGAGATTTCTCTTGGTCATATACTTGAAAAACTCAATAACCAAGAGATTCAGGAACTACAAAAGAAAGTGGTGCAATATGCAAAAAAAATCAAAATATGTTGGAGAGAATGGGTATGGAACTCATGATCACATTTTATAGGTCGCAAGAAGTACAACTCAAAATAATAAGTTGTTCTTATGAAGAGGATCCTAGTCGTCTCCTTGACCTTGCTCACATAAATTTTGTTGTGAAGATTCTGGATAAGCTCATCAATAACAATGTGAAAGGGAATACCTCTTTTGATGATGATGAAGAATTGGATCATGTGAGCCTCCAAGTCATACAAGAAAGAATGGATGAATATACTAAGTCATGCAGAGAGGTATTGAGGGAATTTAATTCTAATGAAGTTCTCTCCTACTTATATGACGAAGAAGTGAAGCTTCATAAGATGAAATGTGAATATAAAGAGAACCCCACTAATGCTCTCCTCCTAGAAGCATACTACCAGAATCATGTAACAACGACATTAGCCATTATTCTTAAAGAGAGGAGAGAAGAAGAAAGGTCTCATTGGTCAACCAACCAAGATGAGGATGACCTTGAGGACCCCGATGATGAGCAGGAGGATGAATCCTTGTTGGGTCTGTAGGATGAGCAAGATGATTTGGAGAGCACATGTGGTGATAAAAATTAATTTATGGAAAGTAAGGCAGATGCTGACCTTACCTTTCTCAAGGATACTACTCTCGATGACTCTTCCTTTGAAAACCTTGAGGAAGGTGATCTCGTGAGCTCCTTGGAGAATGACAATGGAGATTATTTTTGTACTGAAAAGGAGAAATGGAGATCATTAGACCCCAATTTGATTGTGCTCCCATTTATGATACTGACAAGGAAGATGAGATTGAGATTGGTTCCTCCTTTATCTCAGACATTGCTTACAAGGACATATCCATCGATGCCTTTGGGAAGGAGAATTATTATTTTCCTTTGCATGAAGAAGGATAGTTGGAAATGATTGATTCTCCTTTTAACGAAAGCCCAATCTTTGATGCTTATAATGAGGAAAGAAATGAGGCTCCCACCAGCACACCTCATGACTATATATTCAAATCGCTTGAGCCTTTAAATTGTGGGGAATGAAATCCCATTGAATACAACACTTCACCCTTCCCTTTGCCTTTACCTCTTATTCATCACCTTGAGTATTCCTCAAGTAATTCCCTCGTCTCTTTTTATATGACCTCTAGTGACAATTCCCCTTTTCCCCTTTCTGAATATGGTGTTAAGGAGGAACCCTTCATTGAATATAATTTATCCCCTTTGACCCATCCTCAGGATTATGGTCACTCTGTGACCTCCCCTCACCTCTTTGACCATCACATTGAGAGACCTATTTGTTGCACTCCTTCTTTCTCTCACCCTTTGTTCCCCTCCCATCACAACCATGTGACATCCTCAAATCATGATATTACAAGTAGTGATTGTGATGAGGAGTTCTCGAGAGTGATCATTCATTCCTCCATTTTGTACCTAGAAGGAGAGCCCTGGACCTCTAGAGTGACCAATTTTATTTCTCCTAGGACATCCCTCTACCTCAAATGGAGATCATATTTTCCCGCCTCCCACCCGCTTCATCCGTCATGTGACTATGTCCACATTCAATTTTGGGGGTTGCTACATGAGTAATCATACTGGCAGACATATGTATATTGATGTGATGATATGTTGGTTGCACTAGATTTATGATTATACTTAGTATTAGCCTTACTATATGCATGTTAGGGTAGGATGCATTGCATGTTCATTTTCTCATTAGAACTAACATCATATGATATTTCTCATGGTAGATTAGATGCATCTAACTTAAAATTTGCATATTTTATTTTCTATTGATTTTATGGCCTAACATATTAGAATGTGAGATCATGAGATGCCACAAAAGCATGTTTCCCTGTGTTTTTTCCATTCGTTGTATGTGCAAGTGACAGGTATACTGTAACCAAGAGATTGTTGTAGTTCTCATGACCTCCCAATCAAGTAGATTCACCCACTTCTTCAAGAGATCACGTCCCAGTTGGAGCCAGATGTTACCCACCATTTTGTGGGTAACATTCCTAGGAGAATTTTTTTTCTCCAAGATGATCCTCAGTCGACAACCAACATCCCCTTGCAGCCATCAACTAGCTCATTGTGCCATATCTCTGCCACCTAAGCTAGCCATGTGGTCCCTCACCCATCTGACATGATCATATGTTTGAAGGTGGGCCTCCCACAGCTAAAAGTATGCCTTGTCATTTTGAAATTGAGTTGTGTAGTTTTCTTATCATGGATACTTATGAGCATTGATTAATGGGGAGATTCGGTGGAAAGAATGGACTAGGTATGTGCTTCTATCCCCTAGACCCCTTTTAGGACTTAACCTTGGATTCTAGTCCCATGGGATCTTTTTTACTGAGCACTTGGTTTCAGGTTTGGTATTTCATGGAAAACCCCGATTTTGGTTCCGTGGTCCCGCTCCCCTATTTGCTTATATTACCCCCTTTCCACTCATGATTACCCCATCCATTGTTTCTCCCACTTGGGTCCAGATTCCTCCATCGGGTCTGCATAGGATCACCTCACCCCTTCCCCTTTCCCACACCTTGGGTAATGGCTTGAAATGATGCCCAAAGGTTGATGAGGCTAAAAAGAAATTCAAAAGCATATATGGCCACATTCAACAGGAAAAGTACCAAAAAATACAAAAGATGGTCGAGACAAAAACATTTAGCATGTGGGAAAAATCCATTACATGAAGCTCTACCCCATCATCATGGTCATCACCCTAGTTCCACTAGGTTCTATGAATTGTCCTCATCATATAGGAACCCATGATTTTCCCACCCCTATTGGGCAATGAATTGCAGCACCTTAACGGGGGGAATTCACTGTTATATCTTATACGTCATGCTCTAACCCCTTGAGCCCAAAGAAGTTAATCAAAGAAAATCATAAAAAGGAAAAAATCATATAAAGAAGGGTGGAAAAATCAAGGTCGAGGCACCTCATGTACCACGACTACTCCTTCCTACACCTTATAAACCCAAGTGTGGGCTCCCATCTTATTAGCTACCCTTGTGCCCCAACATGTGACCAAGGGTTGCCTCCTCTCATTCCCTGCCTCATTCACCTATTTGCCACATGCCACCACCTTCTTATGGATGTACCTTGACTATATTATCCCCTTTAGAAGCATAAACCACCTAATAGGGTACTTGGTTAACCCCATTGGGAGTTTAGGAGACATTGGCACATCCCGAAGCCCATTATGGAAGGGAAGACCATTATGAAGCCCCCACCTGTGGTCCATGATTAGGTAAGCTTATTTGCTCGATTTCTCTAATGACTTGTTGTACAGGAAGCTTAGGGGATGCATTAGATCTTATGCAGGATTGTAGATGGTTTCCATTTGGGGTTTGATCTCCCTATATGGGTTCCTAATCCTCAAGAGGGATACATTGGCACATATAGGGTGAGCGTTGGGAGCCATGGGCCTCCGCAGCAGCGGATTGCACTTCATGGATCCCCACAACCACTCAAATATTTCTCATGGTTCACTTATTGGATGAGGAGGATGCACCAGATCCATCATGCCCAGTTGACCCCAGATCTATGCCATACACTTAGCAGATGATCTAGGACTTCTACGATGATGTGGCATCTCCTACATTATCATCCTAGCCCTTGAGGGAAACCTACATGCATCTTTGATTTGTTTGGAGACCCATGATGAATAGTCATTTGGAGCACCACAAGTTATCACAAGGGGCCAACCCCTTGTCCACTACTTTTGAGGGTCATATTCTTCATTGTGGAACCCGTGGACCTCATCAGACCTCTTAGAGGGCCCTACGACATGCATAGATTATTATTTGTCCTCTTGAGAGGCTTACCTTTTCATTTGTGAGCTCGTTTGGTGGGCCTGTCACCGAAGTTAGGTTACTTGCACATTATTTTATTTTTAGGGGCTAATGTAGGCCCATTAGCTAAATCGAACTCCTAATTATTGTATAAATAGGAGTTATTTGGATTCATTTGTATCATCACTTGACTTAGGATCTCTATATCTTTAAAGAACTTCACACTTTTTCCGTGGAGGATTATTTTGGATGGTGGATGAATTTTGATGTATGAATTTGGGCTATTTCTATCTTGGAGCTTCTTATTTGAAAATGTGATGCTGGTTGGATATACTCTCTAACATTGTAAGTGCAAATTTAACGCTATTTTTCTTTTTGTTGCATACATTTGAATTTCGCTCTGATTAAGGCTAATTTTTGCATGTATAAAATGTGGAATTATGTGTCTATTTAACTTATTCTTTGTATGGACCATTGTTAGATGAATGAAATGTCCTAGAGATCATGTTACCTTGACAAGATTGCACCATTTGTATGAAGTATAAATGCTTCAAAGACATTTTTCTTCTCTTTCCTCTAACATTGAACGAAGTTGACTTTTGGAGCGTCCTTGAACAAGAAACTAAATCCTTCTTCATTATTATCCTTGACTCCATATCCCCAAGTCACTTGAATCCATATCCCCAAGGCTAAAGATTAACGCTGCTTCTAGAGCCTATAAGGTCAACAGAAGAACCCTAACTCTGGGCACGTCTGTAGGCACACCCAACATCCCTCTAGAGCTCATATTCTGACAACCAAGTGATCTAATTCATCCTCTCATAAGCTGAAAAGCATCTAGCCTGAGCGCAAAAATCATCAGTCTAAAGCTGAAAAATTTAGACGGGTCATGTCCATTGAAAATCGATCGACAAGAATTGCAATACCACAGCTCCAAAATGGCTTTTACAATATATGTTGGCGCCACGGTTGTATAGTTGCAAAGTCATCGACAAAGTGATTTTTGAATTAGCCTAAGTATAGTAATGTCAATGTGAATATATTGTTGTTAAGTTCATAGGTTAGTTGTGTAATGGTGTTAATACTAGTGGTGTAATGTTGTTTGGTTAGTGGTGGACCGAGTTAATTTTTTTGATTAAATAGACAATTGAAGGCGGCCACTATGATTGATAATTGTTGTAGAGGAACCATAATTCATAAGGATAGATGTGTGATGGTGTTAATTCATAAGGATAATTGTGTTAGGTTGTTTGGTTAGTGATTTGTTAAGGAATATAATTTGTGTTATTGTACATCATTCATTATATTTTTAGATTGAAGGAGGTTAATAATTTTACTGATTATATATTTAGATTGAAGGAGGAGGTTAATAATTTTACTGATTATATATTTAGATTGAAGTAGGATATTTTTCTTTTTCTTTTCTAAATTAATTTTGTATCTTTGTGTTGAGAGGCTTTCTCCAACCAGTATGGAGGAAATGTTGTAATGTCCTATTTTGTTATGCAAACATTTTTATTCAGTCAAACTACATTTTAAAAAAAATAAAATAATCATTGGAACTTTTGAGTTAGAGACCACAACATCCATAGTCTTCTTCTCTTAATAAACCAGTCTAGATCCACTTAACTCAGAATCTACCAAGCTTTCAGAGGGATCAAATAAATCTTTCAAGGTGCAAATCTTTTTATTGAGTGTAAAACTTGAAGAAAAATTTGATCTCTAGATATTTGATCCCTTGAGTTAAGATGAATCTAGGTTGGTAATATTGGAGTTTATATTATAGGCAACCACATTTATTATTGTGATTGTACTATATATATATATATATATATATATATATATATATATAGTCATTTAAAAATATATACAACAATAAAAGCATAGTAAGGCTATAATAAGCAATAAGATTTCAATGAGTTGTTACAATATTTTTTAATTAACTTGAAAAAGAAAAAGGGGAAATTGGAAAACAAAAAAGGCATCTCAATCCTTTATCTTCACTATCACTAAAAATATTATGTAAAAATTAAATCCCTACCATAATTAAATTAAAATTTTAAAAACATTATTCCAAAATAAACATTATGACCATATACAAAATCTCACCTTAAAATAAAGGACTCTTTATTAAATAACACCACCCAGGGTAATATATTTGACCTTCAGTGCCTTTGAGAAAACCGTTCGGCACAACAAACAGTGTGAAGATTATCCTTGCAATGCCCTTGATGGGCATGAACTTGGTAGGTATTGAATCGCACATCACACTATATCACTTCGATCTGCCCATAGTTTGGAAGATGCCTCTGGAGGATCTCTCAAACCCCTGTTAGTGTAATTCTCTCCTATTTCATTGTAGTAGTGTTGATATCTACTGTAACAATGGTCTATCAAACACGTTAATCACAGTTTGCAATGGCATGTTTCGGTGTTTGGAGAATTTCACAGTATATTCAAAGTGTGCTTTAGAGATTTTAGTAACAGGCTGAAGTTCTGGGCAACTTCTAACGAAGAAAATGTAGTTACCCTTTATTTCGGTTATTATGTTGGTTACTGGCCACTTGAAAAAATTTCTTATCCCCAGAGCTTCATGGGAAACTCTAGAGTGAACCATACATTACTATTCATTATGTTTTGTCATCTCATGCAGCAACTGTAAAGCTTTACCAACAAATTTCAGGTTTTATATTGTAGTCACCTTAATATTTCTTATATTGAATTTGATATTCCTTCATATCTATGGAGACTGATATACTATTTGTCATGTACATCCAACAATTTGCATAAATGTTACTGGAATTTTATAGACATATTTGAAGTATCACACTTTTCTTTGATTTATTTGAACATACTTGTAAAGAAAGCGAAAGGAATCCATCTCTCTCGATCTGTTTTAGGTGGCATGTATCTTATCATAAACATGTTTGAGGGCATTATAATGATTCAAATGGTTTTTTTATGTTTTTTCTTAAAAAAAATTCACTAATTTGTATTTTTATAAAAATTATTTGCTCAAATTTTATAGGATATTAAATTTTGCATAAAAATTATAGAAACTATATAAAATTATTAGAAATTTGAATATTTTAACAAAAATATCTTCACACTTTTTATGATTTTGCATATTAGGGACTAGTAAGATTCACCTAGGTTTCTACACTTGAAAATAACTGTTCATCCTTAAAATTTCCATAGAATGAAAGGAACATTGATTTCCAATTTAGTTTTTGAGACTTTGTTACCTTAAAAATATGGCAGAAGCATAAAAAGCAATAAATGATGATAATCTAATCAAGATTATTTTATTAATTTTTTTTTATTATGATGTGTGAATTATTTCTCTCATTAAAAAAGTTTATAGAGCCTCTTATTTACGGGGATTGCTCTTCTTGTATGGAGGAGATTGTAGGCTCTAGATTGCCTTATTTCACCAAAGAAAAATACAAAAAGCTAAGGGAATCCTCATAGTTCATTGGTTTCGACCATTATACTACTCGTTATGTTTTGGGTTCTCTAAGTTACAAGGATATACATGTTAGAGTGTTATGCAACCAACTCACAAAATAGAAGAAAAGATAGAACAATGACTTGAGAAATAGCCTCTTTGAGGGGGAAACCTCCTTTAAATCACATGAATGAATAATTCTTGGATGATACCAATGAAAATAACTCCTTCGTATATATAAGAGTCTAAGGAGTCACAATATAATCAGAGCCTACATAATAATAATAATGTAAGAGCACGACAATAACAATAATGGGCTTCTATGGGGCACAACAATAACAATATGGGGGCTACATGGGCACACCAATAACAATAAGGGGGATACACTAATAATAACAATAAGGGGGCTACACTAGTATTATAGGAACCTAACTTGCCCCTCCCCTTCAAAAAAGTGTTGTACTCAATTCTTGAGTAGTTCTTGATGCTTCTATATAAAATTCTCATCCTCCCATGTGGAATATTTAGTGAGTAAGTTTTTCCACTTAATGAGATACTCTAAAATTAATTGATTTTGTAGTTGTTGGGTTCTTGTTTCCGGACTGCTTCAGGATCCAATATGATTTTTCCGTAGGAGCTTGTCACCAATAACCTTCTTTAAGCATGAAACATGAAAAATTGGGTGTACTCGGGAAGATGTAGGCAACTCCAATTTGTATGCCATAGTACTAATATTCTACAGCACTTTGTAACGACCATAATACTTGGTTGATAATTTATTATCCTTCTTACCTTGCTTGAGGGACATTTGTTTGTATGGTTAAAGCCTTAAAAATACACAATCGCCTACATCAAGGCTTATTTCACTACGATGTTCATCTACCTGTTGTTTCATTTGATTATGCGCTAGAGTGAGGTTATCCTTTAAGAGTTAGAGAACTTGTCGTTGATGCTCGATGTTGTCTTCCACTACTTGAACCTTATAATTTTCTCTTAAAGATGATGTGATGGACATTGGATGATATCCATAAAGTGCCATAAATGGGGTCATTTTTGTTGCAGTATGGAAGGAAGTGTTATACTAGCATTCAGCCAGAGGTAACCACTTGAGCCATTGTATTTCTTTATCAGATTCAAGGTAACAAAGATATCCTTCCAAACATTTTTTCACTATCTCAATTTTCCCGTCAGATTGAGAATGATAATATGAACTATGAGCTAATTGAGTACCAAGGCAAGAAAATAATTTCGTCCAAAAATTTTCAGGGAAAATGGGATATTTGTTACTTACAATAATATTTGGGTTTCCATGTAGCTTTTGAATTGTTTCCATAAATGAAGTATCAATTGTACTGGATTTAAAATAATGAGATATTACACAAAAGTGGGCATATTTGGTAAGTCTATCAACTACCACCATGAGGACACTCTTTCCTTCAGACTTGGGTAAACCTATTATAAAATCCATTGAGACCTCCTCGCAATGATAACTTGGAATTGCTAAAGGTTGTAAAAAACCTAGGGTCTTAATTGTCTCAACTTTATTTTGTTGGAAGACCAAACATTTTGTCACAAACTTCTAAATGTCATATATAAATCGATCCCAAAAAAATTCCTTCTTGATCATGTGGTAATTTTTTAAAAATCTTGAGGGAGCCGTGTGTAGCCTCAACCATATTTTTCCCAAATCGAGCTACTCATTTTGTTGTTCGTTGAAGGGAGAGCCTTTGTCATCACCATGAACTAGAGGTGCTGTTGTAAGTTATTGTGAGTCTCCACCACCATTGCTGCCATTTTTCTCAACCTCTAATTGTTGCATTATAAAGCCCTTTAGCCTAGATATTGTTTATATTCATTCACAAGCACAAGGAATCGAGCCACCATTATTTTATGGGAAGAATCCGCTTAACTTTTGTGTAGACATGAGAAGAAAATTTTATTAGAAGGTCAAAATATTTTGGATCTCATATTTGGTAAATCATCTCCCTTTTCATTTCTGGAAATATTTGTATATATATATATATATATATTCTTAGGTGTCTTGGGAAAAGGATTTATTACTATTTTGGTTAAAATAAACTGGTTTTGGTCTTTTTTTTTAAGTTTTCTTTACCCCAAAAAAAGGAGGTGGTTGTGAGAATATTAAAGAGATAAAAAGATATCTCTCGATGTTATTAGATTTTTTTCAATGTCTTCTACAAGTAATATATGGAAAATACAAGGATTACCTGTTTCCAAAAACTATGAGTTTTGGTTATATGAGAATGATGACCTTCTTGTAGGTACATGAATGCTTGGAAGTAGTAGAGCCAAATCAAGAAACTTTGCAAGCCAGGCCTAATTCCCACAAAAATCAACTTGCATAAATGAGGGAAAAGGATAACAAAACCATGTTTCGGATCCAAATTTTAATAGATGACTCAATTTTTTCCAAAATAATGGGAGCATATAGCATAAAGAAAGCTTGTGATATCCTAGTGTTAGCATATCAGGGTAATGAAAAAGTGAATATTGTGAAGCTTCAAACCCTCAAGATAGAGTTTGAAACATTGAATATAAGGATACAAATAATATTGACCAGTTCATTACTAAAGTGATTATAGTTGTGAATCAACTCAGGACTCATGGAGATATGATTAAAGATAAAAGAAAAAGTGTAGAGAAAGTTCTCAAGAGTCTACCTAAGAAGTTCAAGATGGTTGTTATTTCCATAGAGGAATCCAAAGATCTATCCAAAATTAAAATCAAAGAAATAATGGGATACACTTTGTCCCATGAATCAAGAATCAACATGGAATAGTAGTCCTTAGTACAGACCTTCAAGACTTTGGCATCCATTGGTAGAGGCAAAGGAAAAGGAAGTAAAGGCAAAGATTAAATAGGTAGATATAATTATTAAGTATAATGAAGAATAACACTAGGACAACTAAAACATCATAGATACTCATAATCAAAGGGGGAGATGCATAAGATGGATGGAAAAGTCCAAGGTACAATGTTACTACTGTAAAAAATTATGATGTTGTGAAATTGAACGTAGAAATAAGCAATCATATCTAAACAAGGGTAGAACTAATATCTCTAACACTAAATAAGGGACATCATAGCCAATGTCAATCTCATGTCAAATAACTGAAGAAGATCAAAACAATAATCTTTGGTTACTAGCAATGCCTACAACAATTAAATGATAGGTAATAAGAAATCGTTTTATAGTATTGATAGCTCTGTTCAAATTGTAATTACTTTAGGATATGATTATCATGTCAAGTACATATGCAAAGGAATTATATTTGTCCTAACTAACAAAAATGATAAGAAATATATTCTTGGTGGATTTGTATACATTAACATAACTTTATACCACTAATGAATTCGAACTAAAAACAAGAGATTACAAATTTCCTCTACTATTTTGCAGAATGGAAATCACAATTTAGAAACACATGAAATTCCATGCAACCATCAAAACCACAAGAACACGATGATTTACGGGGGAACCCAACTGGGAAAAACCCCTTCACTACTTTTCAATAATTAGATGAGAATGAAAAATGATTACAATGTCTTGCTTCAACTCTGAAGCACACCCTGCATTGTAAACCTATTCTCCTGCTAATTGTCCCGCTCTGGAAAACACTTAGTCAATTTGAGGCCCCATCTTCCTCCTATTTCCTTGTGAAATTTAGGAGAAATTAGGATCTTAAATAATAGGGGAATTCCCTATTTCCTTGTGTAATTCCCAAGGACTTGATCACTTGCTTAATTATTAAGCTTGTACACTCAACTAGTATACAATTGATAATTACAATGTGCATTTTCCTCCACTTCAGCTAGGCAATTCGAATTCCATGCATGCTTAGCCTATTTTTAGCTGACTGAATAGTTTAATTGAGATATTTATGAGTTAACAACAATTCTAGTACTCAATTGGCCTTCAACTGACTCAACTAATGACTTGATCTCAATTAACTGAGTTCAAGTGAAAATAATTGAACTAGATTGCTAAATTTTAGCAGTCACTACATGCACAACTCTACTTCTAGCCTATAACTTGAATTTACTGAGTTAATTAGTAGACAAGGCCATGTCACTCTAGCTAACTATCGTCCAAGTCATCCTGGTGATGTGGAAAATTGAATTACTCAATTTAACCAAGGCAAAAGTCAAATTGAGCCTTTCTTGATACAATTTCTAACACTCCCTCTTAGTAAGAAAGGGATTTTGCACCACCCCGATCCTGCGCCTATGGAATTCAAATTTTCCTCTTAATAATGCCTTTGTCAAGATCTCTACATCTTGCTCCTTAGTTGGAATGCATTGTAGTATCATAATTATCCTCTACACACATTCCCACAAGTGATGGTACCTAATATCAATGTGCTTGGACCTGTCATGAAGTAATAGATTCTTAGAGAGTTTAATACAACTCTGATTATCACAATAAATCACTATTGGATCCATCTCTTGACTGAAAGGACACATACATATTTTCCTCATCCATATGGCCTCATATTTTGCTTGAATTGCATCCATGTATTTAGCCTCTGCTGAGCTAAGTGCCATAGACCTTTGTTTCCTGTAATACCAAGAAATAGTTGCAGACCCAACACTGAAGGTAGCACCTGAAGTAATTTTCTTGTCTAATGGAATCCCTACCCAATCTACATTAGTGAAGCCTTGGAGCTTCACTCCCTTTGTTCTCCTATACCATAACACATACGCATTTATGTCTCTGATGTATCTTAAAAAATGCTTTGCTTCCTTCCAATACAAATCGGTAGGCTTCACCATGGCTTGAATCAGCTGATTAACTGTATAGAATATGTTGGGTCTTGTGTTCACCAGATACATCAAGGATCCCACAAGTTGTCTATAGATTGTGGCACCTACTATCTCTCTTGAAGAAGCACTCTCCTTCCTCCATTTTGTAGCTAAAGGTGTGTCCATAGGCTTGTAGTCCTCCATGTGAAATCTTTGAAGTATTTTAGAGGAATACTTCCCATAACTCACAAACAACTCACCATCACCCTACCATACTTCCAGCCCAAGGAAACAATGCATCAAGCCCATGTCCTTCATCTTGAATTATATTGCAAGGTCCTCTTTGCAAGAGCGGATCAAATTCTCATCCCCTGTAATTATCAAATCATCAACATACAATATCAAGATAAGAAAATTGTCGTTTACCACAATGTGATAGAGATTGGAATCTGCTTCAATTTTGTGAAGCCCAATCCACTAAGATATGTGTCGATCTTAGTGTACCATGCTTGGGATGCCTGTTTGAGACCATACAAGGTTCTCTTGAGTCTGCACACATGTGTCTCCCTATCATATGTCTCTAATCCCTTTAGATTCACTATGTAAATTTCTTCCTCAACAACACTATTGAGGAAGGCGGTCTTGACATCCATCTTGTGGATCTTCCATCCCATCTGTGAAACTAATGCTAGAATGGTTATGATAGATAAATATCTTGCTATTGGGGATATTTTTCCCTCATAGTCCACTCCCTCTACCTGAGAGAAGCCTCTTGCCACTAATTTGGCCTTGAACTTCTCGATGCTCCCATAAGTTACATGCTTCACTTTGTAGATCCATCTGGAACCAAC